>CM039676.1:156653380-157946380 GCA_022496015.1 Hordeum marinum
CGGCGCAGATAAGTGCGCCTTTCTTGTCGGAGTTGATCGTGATGACACTCATTGTCCCGGGCATCTTCAACACATTGTAAGCAAAGTGGGTGGTCGCCATGAACTTGGCTAGCATCGGGCAACCAAGGATACCGTTGTACGGCAATGAGATCTTGGCGACGTAAAAAACGATCTTCTCTGTCCTGAAATTTATATCACTGCCATACGTCACCGACATTGTGATCTTGGCCTTCAGCTGAGTCCTCCCTGAATTGACCCTTTGGAAAGCGCCTGTGGGCTCAAGATCCTCATCAGGAATTTGCAGCCTCTGGATGACATCAGGTGAGATCAGGTTCAGGCTAGCCTCACTATCGACTAGCATCTTCGTCACCTTGAGGTTGCAAATTGTTGGCAAAACCAATAGTGGTAGGCACTCGACCGCAGTCGTGCGATCAAGGTGATCCTCTGCGTCGAAAATGATATGAATGTTGGACCACTTCAGAGGTTTCTAGGCACCGATAAAGGGCTTCGCCACGTTCACCTCGCGCGCCCATTGTTTAAGTTGGCGGGGAGAGGAATGCGACGAGGCACCTCCCTCTATGCACATCATCTCTGTAGCCTTTTGGAACTCATGCTCGTCGGACTTGTCGTCCTCTTCGACGCCATCATCATCATCATCACCCTCTTGCTGGTCGCGGCCACGAGCGGGCCGGTCTTTTTGTTGCTTGGGCTTGCCGTGGCGCCCTCCTCGGCCAACACGCTTCTTGCCGGACCCCTCAGCACCATCCTTGCCTTTCTCCTTGTCTCGCCTCTCGTACTCGGCTTTTTTTGCTTCTCGGTAAGATGCTCAACTTACCGGCAATCCTGGAGATCGTGGCCCTTGGTGCGATGGATCTTGCAATACTGCTTGACAGAGCCTTCCGGCTTGTCCGCAGCCACCATCGCTTGGCAGGAGATGCATTCAGCAACATCCTTGCCAGGTCATGAACCTTGCCCTTCTTTGTGTTACCGGGGTTGCCGGATCCCTCGACGGCAAGCACGTCCTTGCCCTTGTGCTTCTTGTTACGCCGCCAGCCGTTCTTTGCCAGGGTGGCGGTATCTTCATCCTCATAGTCGACCCCTGCGCAAGCATCTTAGCCGGGGAGCCTCCTCCCTTCTTCAGCCCGAGCACATTTATCTGCCAGAGCTAAAGCTCGGCAACATCCCTGACCTTGTTCATCACCAGCTCTTTCGGCATCCTACGGTTGCGCACGTTCTAATGGAACTTGCTGATAACAGCGACAGGATGAACGTCTGGTATGTTGTGGTGCATGCGGCTGAACCTCTGGATGTACTTGCGCAAAGTCTCGCCCTCCTTCTAAGGGATGATGTGCAAATCGATCTCTTGTCCAAAATTTTGGTGGCCGCCGGTAAAGGCGCCAACAAATTCGTGGCACAGGTGTGCCCAGGAAGCGAGGGGTCCTTCTGGCAGGTGCATCAACCACGACCTGACGTTGGGCTTAAGCACCAACGGGAAGTAGTTGGCAAGTATCTTGTCGTCACGAGCCCCGACAGCCAGAACCGCAATGGTGTAGATGCTTAAGAACTCTGACGGGTGAATCTTGCTGTCCTACTTCTCTAGGACCTCTGGCTTGGACGTGCGGGAATTGGGCCACTGGACTTGCCGCAGCTCACGGGTAAATGCTGGACAACCCACCTCGTAAGGTAGGCTGGCAGGATACCCTGGCGCGGGTTGTCTACAGTGGCCCCCCGCGCTTATCAGATTGATGGCGCGCTTCCCATCGTCGCTCGATTGTTGTTCGAGCATCTTCCTTGCTTTGTTCCCAAAGAACTTGACGCTGGTCACGGCGAGTCCGTGGATTGGACGATGCCGTCGAGTAACCATCGTAAGCGTCGGTCTGTCAAGTCGGTGACCGGCGTTGTTGCTATGGAGGAGAGTACACCGTGGTTGCTCTGCCTCTGGCCTCCTCACCACTGGCGTGAGCCGGCTGGGTGGACCGATACTTGTCAGTGCGGCTGAGGACGCTCTAAATGGTGGCTCTCCATTTGTCGAGCTTCTCCGCAGCAGGAGGGAAGTTCAGGAGTAGTTGTGCTCGCGCCATTGCTTCTTCCGATGTGGTCGGCAATGAATGGCGTGAGGAACATGAGGTGCTCTGACTTCTAATTGTGTTAGAAGGAGGTCTGCAGAGGTCCCGCGATGGCACGCCACTCCCACCAGCATGCTGGCGAGAATGTTGATCCCGCGCACCTTAGGAGTGATGCGCAGGAGCTTTTCCATGGGGACATTGGGAATCGTGGGCACCGTGGCGCTGCTCTTCACGCGCGTACTGGGAAGGTTGTGGCGTACGCGCGTGTGATAGCCCAAGTGCTCTTCCTACCTTGTTGGGCATGTATCTTAAGTGAACCGTGTTGCCATGAGATTAATGTTATGAGTTAAACCTTGTTATGCCATGTCTTGTTCTTGAATTCATGCATCATGCATCATATCATCCATCATGACATGCCTTTGTTGTGTTGTGACTTGTTGTGGATGAGTGTGTCCTTGTGTGTTGTGATGTGGTTAGAGTGTGGGTGGTGCATCTCCTTCTCCTTCCCCCCTCTTTATTCCTTTTCAAGCAAACCCTACCAAATAACCTTTTTCTTCAATGTTATTTTATCAGCAGAATTATCTGGCTAATTAAATTGTTGTAAAATGTTCAAGAGGTAGCCTATTATGTTTTAAAATTGTGTGTGTGGTCCTTTTGTTATCTTGATCTATAGGTATTTGGGGTTTTAAATAATAAGGGTTTGTTGCTTTTAAAGCCATTTAAAATAGTTGCTCGAAAAATCTTCTTCTCATTTTTATAAAATGGGGGGGGGGGTTCTCTTCTCATCTCTTTAAAGTATTTTGTTTTGTACTTATTCTTTTTCTATTTCTCTAATAGGATTTGTTTTCTCTCTTTTATTTAAAAAGGAAACTCTCCTTTTATTTTTCTACCAGAGAGAGAGTGAGTGAGAGAGCTGAGTCCTCCTCGGCCCACGCGGCCCAACAGGTAGCTGATGGCTACCAGCCTCGTCCTCCTCCGTTAGGAGGTTCAGAGAGAGTGAGAGCGCGGGATAGCCGACACGATCGCTGTCAGGGGCTCACGGATGTCAAGGCCTTCGCTTTTTAAAGCGTGGATCTCTAGGGTTTTCTTCTTCCTCCTCTCTTCCGTCATCGCGTTTCTCCCGTCCTTCCTCTCCCTTCTTCCCCTTCTTATTCACCAAAAATTCAGCGAGAGCTTAGAAATTCATAGAGAAGTGAGGTCACTGCTCGGCGACCTCGTCGTCTTTGCGCCTCCGGTGGCCCTCGTCATCGGCGGAGATGGTGTGGAGCAAGGCATCGTTGTCCTCGATCCATTCCCGGTGCTATGAGGCTCCCGGAGGTCGTCTTCTTCCTCCTTGCCACCGGGTCGTCATCGGGACTTCTTCCTCTTTGTCGCCGTCGTCGTCTCCGCCTCTCATTCCTTTTCGCGCGTCCAGGTCATCGTCGCCCTCCCCTCGGTGAACAGTCAATGCGCAGCCCTTCTCCCCTTATAGCTAGTGCCGTCGCCATCGTGTTTGTCGCCACCGGTCGGAGGGTGAGCCCTTGAGCTCGCTATCGTCCCCCCCCCTCATCGCGAGGTGAACGGGGAGATGGACTCCCGTAGTATCCATAGTCCCTGCAGTAGCTTCCCCTCGCCGAACAGGCCGTAGTCGCTGGCAATCGTCGAGCCCGAACCCCTCCCCCTTTTTTGTGTTTCATGTTTTTTCCTTTTGTTTTGTTTTCTCTTTTGCTATTGTATATATGTGTATGTGCATAACCACATGGGTAGGGAGTTTTCTTTTCTTTTCTGATTATGTGTGTGTGTGTATTATGGTGTATGTGTATGTGTATTGCATAGAGTGTGTGTGCTTTATTGCTTGCTTAGTGTTGTGTGTGTGTGCGACATACATGTATATATATATATGTATATATATATTCATATATGCACTTGTGCATATATGTGTGTATATATGTGTGTGTGATGAACACCCACACACATAGGGATGTGTGATCTTGAGTGTATGTGCCATGTACACTTGTGCATGTGTGGCCAGTGTGTATGTGCCTATGTGCATTGTGCATATATGGTGCACGTGTCTATGTGTGGATGAACACACACCCTCATAGGTGGTGTGTTCATGGGTGTATTTGTGCTCATTTGCCTTAGGCACATGGAGCCATGTGTGTGCATGCTTGTGTAGTGTGTGTGTGGAGTTTGTGTTTGTGGGTGACAAGTGGGTTCTTTCCCCACTTGCCATACACTTTGTTTGTGGTTTATGCATGTTTTGTCGGAATTGTTAGCTCATTTCCATTTTAAGCTAAGTTTCCAAATCTGGTCATGTTCAAATATGCTCATGTGCATTTTAAGTAAGTTTTGACTTATAAGAGAGGTGGTGGTTTTGCTAGTATAGTTTGTGCCATGTTGCTTCATGTGACTATATGAGTATGATAAATGATTTTGGGGTAGAAAGGTCCAAGAAATCCATTGGTGCAATTGGATTTCACTTTTGAGCAAGTTAATAAGCATGTCATTTTCTGCTGTGATGCCACTTTGTCATTTTTGCATGAATTAATCCATGCTTGCTTTGGGGCATGTGCCAACATGGAAGTGTTAGTGTTTTATGTCTATTATGCCATGGTATTTTTGTTTGACATGAGAATCACCCATATAAGTGGGAAACTTGCTGCAAATTAGCTAACTTGATATTACTGTTTTCACCACGCTAAATGTTTGTAAGTCTGAGAATTTGCTGTTATTTTTATGCCGTGAAGAGTGGTTGCCATCTTGTGATATGTGGTGAATTAGCTCATGCTCAGTGCTAGTGTTTAGAATTAGATGTTGTCTACTACCATCCTGTTAATTTTCATGCCAAGAGGTGGTCTCTAAAACCTTTAACTTCTGCTGTCAACATGCCACCAGATTAACTTAGATTCCAGAAAACTGTTATTTCCTTGTGAGCTTTATGCTTATTGATGTGTGCCTTCTTTTTAGATTGTGTAGTTGGATAAGTTGATAAGCATGTTATGTAGTTTCTGTCAATTCCTTGTTTGTGGTTGTAGGATTCTTGTAGCTCAAGTTATTGGCTGTACAAGTTGCTATGTTGCTGTATTGTGGCAGGTTAGTTGTTTTATTGTTTTGTGGCTTGTGGGAGCTATACTCCAGGGAATTGCTTGATCTTTGGCTCTATTGTGGTTGGATTTTCATTGCCTATCCAATGGCTACCTTGGAATGCCAAGGAATAGCCCAAGTCTATCTTGTCTGGTGTTTTGCCCTCGTATCTTGTTGTGAGCATATCGTGACAACCGTAACTCCGTTTCTTACGTTCTTCATTTGCATTTTTATCGTTTTTGCATGATGCATCCATATTTTCTATGTTCATGCATGTCTAAATACCTTAACGTAAGGTTCTATCCAGATTCATTAATAACCAATCCTTACATGTGAAACATGACTAGTTTTGGATTGCCATGTTAAATTCTTCATAAATGAATCATGCATCATCTTGGTTGTGCATTGCACCTTGGTTGGATGTTTATTGTTGCTGTTTCTCTTGGGTAGACGCGAGTGTTTACACTGAGTATGAGGACCCAGGAGAGTACCACTACGAGGATCCCGCTACTTGTTCCACTGAAAAACGAATAGGCAAGATGATCGTACCCAGATCCCGATACTATTTCCGCTTGCTAGAGTCTCACTCTTATCATTACAGTTGCACTACCTACCACTTGAATGTCAGCCTCCTAATTGCCATGATAGCCTCTAACCCTCCACAGCCTAGCAAACCTTTGATTGGCTAAGTTACCACTGCTCAGCCCCTCTTATAGCGTTCTTAGTTGCAGGTGCAGGTTGTTCCATGTGATAACCTGGTTTGGCATATCACAATATTATCTGTTATTTAATTTAATGCACATATATATCTTGTTACTGGTGGAAGGCTTGCCCTTTTGCTAGGTGTTTTGTTCCGCTGTTACCGCCATAGTTTCTTGTTACCGGTGTTATGGTTTCCATACTTTGCGCTCCTAACATGCTCGGGGTTGTTATGGGGACCCCCTTGTCTATTCGGTTGAGATGAAATTTGTCTGGCAAGACCCAACTTTGGTACTACATCTGCTTAACAACTTAATAAAATTTGCATAGGGCTATGCAACCCCGTGGATAATTAATCAACCTCCGGGCCAATGCTCCACATGAGTGTTGGTCCAAACTAGAGCACTGTGCGGGGCCAACCCGGGGCAACTTGGGAAATTTCTATCAGGCCATCGTACACTAGCTTATCCGATGGTGTCCTGAGAACGAGATACACGGCTCTTATCGGGTTCATCGACACGTCGGGAGGTCTTGCTGGATTTGTTTTACTTATATCGAGTGTCTTGCGTGAGGGCTCTGACTTTCTTCGGGTTATCTCGAGGTGTTGGAATTCCTTTGGAGTTACCTATGATGTTCACGAGATCCGTGATTGTGGGGACCCCGACTCATAAGTCGAGATCACCGAATGCACTTGTACAGTGATCCCACAGATCAATGCTCACTGAACACAGAAGTTGAATAACACGAGTCTTACATCCACACTTAGCGTCTTACACAAATGGTGACCACCAAGGTCTTAGTCTTACATGGATAGGGCCACATGGGCCAAACACTTAATCTAGAAGAAGCAGTGGAAAACTTGGTCAAAAGCATGAACCCATGCCATCTGCCTTAACCTACAGGCATTCTGACTGGGAAGCGTCCGAGTTTGCATGTTCGTCTCCAACGAACTCTTCAACAAACTCATGTTCTTCCATGCCTGAGCAATTAAATAACTAGTGGCAAGACAATGAGTACTTTGAATGTACTCACAAGCAACCCAAGAGTGGAACGAGGCAATAATGATGCATGATATAGCACTAAGTAGGTAAATTTGCGGAAAGCCAGTTTTGTATGTGAGTGACATGATCAAGTAATAGTAAGCATGCATCAATGACTAATCAAGTATTCATGAATACACAGTGTCAATACCATCATGAGTATCAATTCAACACATCATGTTCATGCTAAGTCATCGGACTTAGTTCATTCCTCGTGCCAAGTCATCGGACTTAACACACGTGACCTCTTGTCACTAACACACCCATACTCACGCCAATGTTTCACGAAAACATCTGGACGTAGTCTAAGAAGGACCTCCAACTGTCCATGACCGCGGACGCGGCTATTCGATTAGTTTTACACTCTGCAGAGGTTGCACACTATGCCCACAAGACTCGGGGAACTTCCGTGTCATCCACGACTCGCGGTATATAACATACCCGAGGTAAGCACCCAAACAATGCTTTTCCCCCAGCGATACTAAACAAAGGGTCCACTCGATTGGTACCCAGCCCTCATGATGTACACCACACGAGCCTTGCTCTAATCGTACCATCCATGAGGGGACCAACGGTGCGCCCGGTGCCTGTGAAGACAGCGCATGATCATACATACCGGTACGACCCCGTATCGAGAGTGACCACGCCACTACCGCCACTAGTAATGCGGGCTCCTTGCCAGTACCCACAAAGGTAATCAACAAAGCCCCGTCCCATAAGGGGTATCGTGGTTGCGCATGTAATGTTGGGACGGTCAGCAGACCTTAGAACTCTCTGTTTTCGAAAACACACACCCTCTGTTCCGGCACACCACTTCTTTCTCATGTGGTCACCCATCTTTACCATCATCTCCCTCGGGCATTAGTGGCACCCGACGGGATTTTCGAAAATGTCTTTGAAAGAAACACTTCCTTCCTTGCCATCACTATGCACGAGTACCATCCTGCTTTGCATAGCATCTATTTGCAACCTAACTACTCCCACCCGCACAACCCTCATAAGGTCGTAGGGTTATGCTCGATGCAAGTTTCAACGGAAAAGCACCGGAGGCATCCCACCGAAGGGGAACACCACATCACGAATACGACGGAAGTAAAGTGCTATATGACATGCAAATGAAAATAGTTTCTTGACATGGTCAAAGGGCTGCTTGCCTGGCTCAACAAAGTCTCCGAGGTCTTCGAAGTCTTCGGGTCCAACTTCTCCGTGAACAACGCAATCTACCGTCGTAGAATAAACGATAATAATAAGCATCACAACAAAACAGAGCACAAAAGCCACAACAAAAATGTTCACCTACTCTGATAAATACCTAGAGTTACACTAAAAATACCATTTTAGGATTTTGTGGTAAAGATATTTTTTGAAACCAATATAACAGAGGCAAAAGGGAGACTTTTATTATCTTTTAAAATAAACAGTGCTAAAAATATTTGTAAACAATTGTAAAAATGGCACTAATAAATTTTAGGGAATATTCTAGGATTTATGGTGGAAAAATATTGGACATTGGGGTTTTATTTTTCCCTATGGAATTGTTGGAAAACAGACTAAACAAGAAAAAGGAAAAGAGGGCACTAGAGCTTGGCCCGGGGCGGCCAGAGGCTGGGCCGGCCCAACGGGCCAACCAGCCTGGCCTCGCGCGCGGTTAGGTTCAAACCTGACGCGCGGGGCCCGGCTGCCAGCGACAGAAGGGGAATAGAGAGGGCGCTGGCGAGGTGAGGAGAGGCCGACAGGTGGGGACCACTTGTCGGGTTCGTCTCCCACCTCTGGACAGAGGGAGGAGGAGCTCACCAGCGGCGGTCGGAGGCACGGCAGGGCATGGCAAAGGGAGGAATGGGCTCGGGGAGGACCCGCCAGTCCTCTGGAGGTGGAGGGAGCACCGAAGGAGGTCGGAGCTGCCGGCGGCAAGCACCCATGGCGGAGGGAGCTTCCGGAGGCGGTCGCTAGGGCCGACTTAGGCTGCAAAGGGGGCGGAAAGGTGGGGGAATCGTGTTAAAATGGCGGGGGAGGACCACCCGAAGAGATTGGAGGGCCAGAGGGGCTCGGTACTTGGAGATCGCCGGTGAGATGGCCGCAGCGATCCTCGGGTCGATTTCGTGCGCAGAGAGAGGGGAAAGCGCTCGAGCTCCATGGGCGGTCAATGGGGGTGGAGAAAGAGCCAGAGGAGGGGAGAGAGAGACTCGGGGGCCCTTTTATAGGAGGGGGGCGAGTCCACCGAGCCGCGGTGCGCCGGCGAGGACGTGGCGCTCGCTGGAAGGCTCGAGGGGAGATGGGAGCGAGTCGGGGGCGTTCCTGGGGCTAGTCTACGCCAGGGGGAGAGAGGAGAGAGGCAGGATGGGCCGCGCGTGTGAGCTTGAGGGTTGGCCGAACCGGGCGGCGCTCGGCACGCGCGGGAGGAGGGAGGAGGAAGGAGAGAGAGGAGGGGGCCGGCAACCTGGCGTGTAGTGGACGCCGAGGCACCTTGACTGGTGCGAGGGGAGGGTCCAAGGCTATCGGGGCAATGTAGTGGCCAGCGGCTACAGTGCCTATCGGCACTATAGTGCGCTCCAGAGCGCGTCTATGGCATGCCATGGCATGCCCTTGGCGTCTCCTACGCAGCCACTCATGCCTAGGGGATCTAGGGGGAGAAAAGAAGGTGGGCTAGGCCCTTGGATGCTCTAGGGGAGGGATAGAATAAGAGGAGAGAGGGAAGAGAGCTCCTGCCAGGGCTGACTAGAGGTAAAAATGGGGGATTTACACCATTTCCTAGTGACCTAGGGCCCTGTTTTTTTTACTGGGGGTGAATTATACCCATGAGAGACTGTGGTAAAGAGGAGGGGGCAAGGGTAAAAGGTTTGGAGGTGAAAAAGTCAAGTTTTCCAATCTGTTAGAAAGTGTTTGATGTTGTTTAGGGCAAGCAATTGGACTTGGATTGCCATGAGATTTGATAGGGTTAAGAGGTGATGGAAAACAAGTGTGATCACCGAGTTTGAGAAGGTTTGAAGAAAGTTCATAATGGGACTTAGGGAAAATTTGAAATTGGCAGAATCTGATTTCTATAGATCCAATGATGTTAGGCTTTAACCCTTGATGCACCACTTAGTGTATCATCACTAATTATTCATTAGAGTATGCCCATAAAGGTTTAGGCCAAGGGAAGACACTTCACAATGTAAAGTGGTTGAAATTTGAGTCTGGACAGAAAGGGTTTTAGGTTGGTTTGATGAACCAAACCAACATGGATTGAGATGAAAGTTTGGAAGATCATCACCCATGATGGTGTTGACTTGCTAGAATTTTCCTGGAATTTATTGAGAATATCATCACCCAAAAGTTTGATATGAACAGAAAGGGTTTTGAGGGGTTTTTCCCATGTTATGATCAAGCCCTTGTGTTGAAACTCATATATATGGAAAATATATGTCTACTGAGTTTCTCTAAATTTTCTCAAATATTTTCAAAGCATTTAAATAATTTTTCCCTAGTAAAAGCCATTTCTGTCCTAAAGAAAAATCCTTTAAATAAAATATGAAAATAATCTTTAAAAATAATATTTGGTGGTTTTGAGAAGTCATATATATAGTAGGTCTCAAATAAAGCATTTGGGAAGAAAGAATCCACATAAATTGAGGACATGTAGTACAAACCTCAATTCAAGGGTTTTAGTAAACTTAAATTGAATAAATACTTTTTGGTGAAAATAAATTTTGATAAAAATAGTTTTGAGTACTATTCACATGGCATGATCATAGGGAAAGAAGTTTGGATCAAGGAAGGTGAAGGTGGAGAGGAGTAGAACCTAAGAGTGCCAAACAAGATCATCCAAGAAATCAAACAAGCATGCACTCAAAAAGTTTTAGTTGGTACCAAATTTTATAAACCCAAACATACAATGATTACAAACACAGGGTGTGATAGTGGTCGACGCTATTCCCGCGGAGTGTGGTTAATTTGTGATGGACTAGTTGGAGGACCCCTGCAGGGTCAAATCTTTCAGAAAGCCATGCCCGCGGTTATGTGGCAACTTGGATATTTGTTTAGCACCCGGTTATAGTAAACTTGAAGTAAACTCTAATAAAATACACCAACTGTGTGAGTAACCGTGATCGTCTCTCCTCGTGAACATGATCCAAGAGGGAACACGATGGGGTTATGATTGACGTAAGTAAGTGTTCAGGATCTCATAGAGGTCATTCTAAGTCGATCGTTCATCATAGGCCACAAATATTTATCTTCATGTTACGTAAGATTAGCCACCATGCTTGCTTAGTGCTGCTGCAAAACTAAACACATACCCCATCCCAACCTTTAAGCTTGAATAGTCTCGGTACTCGGGCGCATGATTGCTGAGTCCTTGTGGCTCATAGATTACTACAACACTCCAGGTACAGGTACAGATGAGTCATTTGCATCTATTTTATTGTTTGATTTTGTCTGTAGGCAGACCCTGCCTTCATCTTGATGTTCGAACTCTGTGTGGAATTGTAATTTAGTATTTGGCGAGGGTAAGCCAACTCGTATACTCATCTCTTCTGTAATGTATGATGTAATGATACTATACTTGCGAACGAGAAGATGCGCCTCTATGCTTTGCGAGGCCCTCGTGCCTTAATATGAATAGGCACGCATCTTGGGCGTGACAGCGCCGGCATGGGCCTCCAGGAAGGTACCCTTCCACCCCCGGAGTTCACCGTACCACCCGCAGGCGGTACAACTCCATCCTGAGACCCAGCGGCGCGGGGGTTCCCGCCACCACCATGATCATCTCCGCGGTGGGCATCTCTGCTTGCTTGGCCTTGATAACTGGAGCTTCGCGGAAGTTCTGAACCTCCGCCTCCTCCTCCATCCGCGTCTACATCGTCGCCTGTCTATGTAGCCACGGGGACAACAGACGCAGATGGGCCAACCACCGTCAAGCCCTTCTTCTTGGGGGACATGGTGATGATGATTATGAAGGAACTAGCGGCTGATCAGATCAGTTCCATGCGACAGTCTTCTCCCCTACCTGCCGCGTCAAATATGTCATGGGGAACGAACAGCTATGGGATCGGAGGGACCCCTTTTCGGTTCGGAGAGGAGGAAGCCTCGCACAAAGAGTAGATCTGGTGAACAATGCGAGGGGATTTTACCCAGGTTCTGGCCACAAAGATGCATAAAACCCTACTCCTGCTTGGTTGTATTGTCGGTGTTCTTAGGGTTCTAGCTACATGAGCGTTGTGAACAGCTGCTACACGGATGAGCTAGAAGGTCCAAAAGTCGAAAAGCCAAAAGTCCCCTAGTATCACCCTGGGCCTCCTTTTATATGATCAAGGGGATCCCAACAATGGCGTACAGTGCATACACGGGGTGTACATAGCTACAATGCTATCATACCTAACACTGACGGGGTAGGATAGGCACATTTAATGTACCGTCAGACATCTTTGACTGTCTACGGGACGGGATAGGGGCCCGTCCCATTGGCACCGCTTAGCCCCTCCATCGCCGGCGCCGCGACACATGCCCAGGCGAGGCGACACGTGGCCTGTGCGCTGGCGCGGCCCTGCCGGGTCTTTGGCTTGCCGGGTCCTACCAAGGCTTTGCCTTTGCTGAGGGTTTAATGGCCATCCCGACAAGGTCTCGCCGGGGATCTTGATTCTCCTGTACTTGTACCTGGCAGCTCCTTGTCAGGCCTCATCGCTAGGGTGGCTACTACTGCCCATGCATGAGTAAGGTGCACTAGAGAGCCCGAAACTCTAGTGCACCGACCAGTTGCTTATAGACTTGATTTTCTTTGGGTTGGCCTCGATCTCCCGGTGCGATACTAGGAAACCAAGTAGTTGACCCAACGGGACTCCGAAGACACACTTCTCAGGGTTCAGCCTCAGGCTCACCCGCCGTAGGCTGGTGAATGCCTCCTCCAAGTCCTCGATCAGGGTCTTGGCTTCTCTTGACTTGACCATGATGTTGTCGATGCAGGACTCATCGTTCCTTCCAATCTGCTGCCCCAGGGCAGTGTGCATCAACCGCTGGAAGGTTGCGCCAGCGTTTCGTAACCCGAAGGGCATGCATGCGTAGGAGAACACAACACATGAGGTGAGGAAGGCCATCTTCTCGACGTCCTACACTGCCATCTTGATCTGATGGTAGCCAGAGAAGGCGTTCGAAAAGCATAGGAGGTCGCACTTAGCGGTGGAGTCCACGATCTAGTCGATGCGCGACAGCGGGAACGGGTCTTGGGGGCAAGCCTTGTTGAGGTTCATGAAGTCGACACACATGCGCTCTTTCCCTACCTTCTTCGGGACGACCACTGGGTTGGCCAGCCACTCCAGGTATTGCACCTATCGGATAACCCCGACTTCCTTCAGCTTGCTGACCTCCTCAGCACTGAATGCTTACTTCTCATGGGCATGTATCCTTGCCTTTTCCTTTATCGGATGTGCGTTAGGGAACACCATGAGGTGGTGCTCAATTACATCCCTCAAGACCCCCACCAGGTTGGATGCGTTCCACTCAAATGCATCCTTGTTTGCACGAAGGAAGGCCACCAACGCCTCTTCCTACTCCGGAGGGAGGCCGACGCTGATGGTGAAGGTGAGGCCAGGGCTCTCATCGTCTACATGCACCTACTTTGTCTCAGCCTAGTTCTGAGAGAACAACCGCTTCTTCCTTACCGGCACAGCATCGACGGCGCCCCTAGCATCCTTTGAAGCTTGCGTGGGGTCCCCAACGTTAGGGTGCGTCGCTGCCGTGGCCTTGTAGGCGATCTTGAGTGTGTGAACCACATCCCTGGCGTGTCTGGCGACAGAGAGGATACCATTGCTCCCAAGCATCTTGATGACGTTGTAGCCCCGGTGCGTTGCCGCCATGAACTTGGCAAGGGCGGGGGTAGATGAGGATTGCATTGTAAGTTAGCTGGATCTGGGCGACGTCGAAGTTGATATGCTCAGTGCGGTAGTTGTAGTAGGTGCCAAAGGTGAAGGGGAAGCACTGAAAGCACCTTTTCTCCCTTGGTGGTTTTGGTAATTAATAACAACATATATGTCATTGAACTAATTTTCCACTAAGTATGTTTTAGGAAAAGTTCAGTGATGGGTTGGCATAAGGATTCTGGAATACCCCAAGATGCAAGGAAGAGCATTGGCCAAGCTTCAAGCAAAGGACTCTACATTTTTCATTTGTGAGAAATCACTTTGAGTCCATTGGAAAGCCAATACTATTAAAATGGGGTAAGGTACTATTTGTGAACAAAATGCTCATACGTGCACACGTGATAGTCACCACATACACCCACACGATATTCCACAAAAGTCTGTCCAAAGCCAAATATTCAAAATCGGTGCAACCAACACATTCCACACGGTGCCACCGATACCAAACCCTAAACAGACTCAGCCAAACCCTAGCCACTTTGGTGCAACCGATTCTTCTTTGGTGCCACCGAGTTTGGGTTGCCAACTTCTGTTATGCAAGTTTACAAAATCGGCCCCTCCGAGTTTTGTGAATCAGTGTCCGCTACTTCTCCACAACGTCACCAAAAGTTGGCTAGTTAATGGCAGAATTCTTGTCTTGCGTTGGTTATTTCCCTTGAAGAGGAAAGGGTAATGCAGCAAGGTAGCGGTAAGTATTTCCCTATGTTTGACCACCAAGGTATCAACCCAGTAGGAGTAACAACATGAGGCAACAAGGAACCTGCACAAACACCAACAAACTTGCACCCAACGCGATAAAGAGGTTGTCAATCTCTTCATGATTGTTTGCAACGTGAGATCTGATAGTAATAGTGGATGAATATAAATTAGTAAGTAAAATTGCAGCAAGGTATTTTTAGTGTTTTTGGTTTTTATATCTGAATATAAAATATGTAAAGTAGACCCGGGGGACATAGTGTTCACTAGAGGCTTCTCTCATGAAAGCAAGTATTACGGTGGGTGAACAAATTACTGTTGAGCAATTGATAGAATAGCGCAAAGTCATGACGATATCTAAGGCAATGATCATACATATAGGCATCACGTCCGAGACAAGTAGACCGATACAATCTACATCTACTACTATTACTCCACACATCGACCGCTATCCAGCATGCATCTAGTGTATTAAGTTCATGATAAAAGGAGTAATGCTTTAAGCAAGGTGACATGATATATAGGGATAGATTCATGCAATATGATATAAACCCCATCTTTTTACCCTTGATGGCAACAACATGATGCATGCCTCGCTACCTTTTCTGTCACTAGGTGAGGACACCGCACGGTATGAACCCAAAACCAAGCACTTCTCCTATTGCAAGAACTGTAGATCAAGTTGGCCAAACGAAACCCATAACTCGAAGAGAATTACAAGGATATGAAATCATGCATATAATAATTCAGAATTGACTCAAATAATATTCATAGATAATCTGATCATAAATCCACAATTCATCGGATCTCAACAAACACACCACACAAGAAGATTACATCAGATAGATCACCATGAAGATCATGGTGAACTTTGTATTGAAGATCAAAGAGAGAGAAGAAGCCCTCTAGCTACTAGCCATGGACCCGTAGGTCTGAGGTGAACTACTCATGCATCATCAGAGAGGCAATGGTGTTGATGAAGATGGCCACCGGTCATGAATTCCCCTCCGGCAGGATGCCGGAACGGTCTCCCGATTGGTTTTTGGTGGCTCAGGAGGTCAGCGGCGGCGGAACTTGCGATCTAGGTTTATTTTCGAAGGTTTCCGTATTTATAAGGCCATCTGGAGTCGGGAACAAGTTAAGAGGTGGCTCGAGGAGGTCACGAGCCCCCCAGCCGCGGCCAGGGGGGCCCGCACCTCCCAAGGTCATGACTCCCTCGGGCCGCCTCTCTGTTATTTTTTTCTTCGGGTATTTTTCATATTTTCCATAAAAATCACGGCGAAAGTTTTATTTCATTTGGACTCCGTTTGATATTCCTATCTGAAAAGGGTCAAAAACACAGAAAAACAGGAACTGGCACTGGGCACAGGATTAATAAGTTAGTCCCAAAAATCATATAAAACAACATATTCATGCATGGAAAACATCCAAAGTTGATAATATAATAGCGTGGAATGATCAAAAATTATAGATATGTTGGAGACGTATCAAGCATCCCCAAGCTTAACTCCTGCTCGTTCTCGAGTAGGGAAGTGATAAAGAACGAATATTTTATGTGGAATGCTACCCAACATATTTTTTTAATGTAATCTCTTTATCGTGGCATGAATGTTCAAATCTATAAGATTCAAAATAATAGTTTAATATTGACATGAAAACAATAATACTTCAAGCATAATAGAAAAGTAATCATGAACTTTCGAAATAGCAAGGCCAAAGAAAGTTATCCCTACAAAATCATATAATCTGACTATGCTCCATCATCCCCACACAACGAATTTAAATCATGAACAACCCCAGTATTGGCCAAGTAATTGTTTTCGCACTCTTATTTTTTTCAAACTTTTTCAACTCTCATGCAATACATGAGCGTGAGCCATGGATATAACACTTTAGGTGGAATAGAGTGTGGTGGAGGTTGTGAGGCAAAAGGAGGAGATGGTCACATTGACTCGGCGTATCAATGGGTTATGAAGATGCCCAGCAATAGATATCAATGTTAATGAGTAGGGATTGCCATGTACCTGATGCACTAGAGCTATAAGTGTATGAAAGCTCACAAATGAAAACTAGTGGGTGTGCACCCAACGTGCTTGCTCACGAAGACCTAGGGCAATTTGAGGAAGCCCATCATTGGAATATACAAGCCAAGTTATATCATGAAAATTTCCACTAGCATATGAAAGTGACAAAACAAGAGACTCTCTCACATGAAGAACATGGTGCTATTTGAAGCACAAGTGTGGTAAAAGATAGTAGCATTATCCCTTCTCTCTTTTTCTCTCAATTGCTTTTTGTTTGGGCTCTTTGGCCTCTCAAGTTGCATGGCAATATATCTCGGAATTGCTATGAAACTGCCATAATAGGTAGGTATGGTGGCTATTTTGAGGAAGGCATATGGTGGGTTTGTGCACCGGCGAAAGTTGCGTGGCACTAGAGAGGGTAGAAATGGTGGAAGGTGAAAGTGCATCTATACCATGGACTCACATTAGTCGTGAAGAACTCACATACTTATTGCAAAAGTTTTATTAGTAATCGAAACAAAGTGCTAAACGCATACTCCTAGGGGAAGGGTTGGTAGGAGTTAACCATCGCGCGATCCCGACCTCTACACAAAGGATGACAATTAATAAATCAATTATGCTCCGACTTCCTAACATAGAGGTTCACCATACGTGCATGTCATGGGAATCACTAACTTCAACACAAGTATTTCTAGATTCACAACACCCTACTAACATAACTCTAATATTACCATATCCATATCTCAAAACTAATTGCGAGGAATCAAACTTTATCTTACTAGTCAATTCACTTGAATATGAAAGCTTTTATTATATCCTTTTTGATGCCCATCATATTTAGGACTAATTTCATAACACACGCCAATTACCAAGTTACTTAGATAGATCACTCTCAAAATGATATAAGTGAAGATTCGAGAGTTTGTATTTCTACAAAATATGACACTGCCGTGCTCTTCAAAGATTTAAGTGAAGCACTAGAGAAAAATTATCTAGCTCAAAAGATATAAGTGAAGCACATGCGAGCTGAATTACTAAGCTCAAAAGATATAAGTGAAGCACGTGTGAGCTAAATTGCCGACCTCAAAAGATATAAGTGAAGCTCATTGAGTATTCTAACAAATTCACGATGAATGCATGTCTCTCTCAAAAGGTGTGCAGCAAGGATGATTGTGACAAAACAGAAAGCAAAGACTCTTATAATACATGACGCTCCAAGCAAAACACATATCATGTGGTGAATAAAAACACAGCTCCAAGTAACGTTACCGATGGATTGAAGACGAAAGAGGGGATGCCTTTCTGGGGCATACCCAAGCTTAGTCTTTTTGGTGTCCTTGAATTTGGCTTGGGATGCCTTGGGCATCCCCAAGCTTAGTCTCTTGCCACTATTTATTCCATTGTCCATAAGAACATCACCCAAGACTTGAAAACTTCACAACACAAAACTTAAACAGAAACTCGTGATAGCATTAGCATAAGAAAAACAAACCAACAACTTTGAGGTACTATAGTAAACTTTAGTTTCCATTTATATTGATGTTATATTACTTTATTCTCACTTCTTCATGGCTCGCACCCCCCGATACTACCCATAGTTTCATCAAAATAAGCAATCAACACAACAAAAAACAGAATCTGTCAAAACAGAACAGTCTGTAGCAATCTGTATATTTCGTATACCTATGTTAACTCAAAAATTCTGAACAAATTATGAAAATTATGGGAATTTGGTTATCAAACAGAAGAAAAAATAATCAACTCAGAAGCTCTTTCTGGCTAGAAATGAAAAATAATTTCATGAGCACAAAGTTTCTATCTTTTTCCAGCATGATTAAACAACTATCACCAATACTAATCATAAAGGTTCTACTTGGCACAAACACTAATTAAAACATAAAAAACACAATCATAACAGAATCATGATGGTGTTAAATCAACAAAACAGAAAGTAAAAGAGAAAAATAAACATATTCATTGGGTTGCCTCCCAACAAGCGCTATTGTTTAACGCCCTTAGCTAGGCAAAAGCAATAGAATCAAGTATTATCATCTTTAGTGCTCAAACCATAAGTAGCTATCATAATATATTCATAAGGAAATTTTATTCTCTTTCTAGGAAAATGTTCCATGCTCTTCTTCAATGGAAATTGAAATTTAATATTCCCTTTCTTCATATCAATAAGCGCACCAATAGTCCTAAGGAAAGGTCTACCAAAAATAATGGGACATGTAGGATTGCAATCAATATCAAGCACAATGAAATCTACGGGCACATAATTCCTACTTGAAATAATAAGAACATCATGAATCCTTCCCATAGGTTTCTTAATAGTAGAATCCGCAAGATGCAAATTAAGAGACCACTCATCAATCTCATTGAAACCTAGAACATCACGTAAAGATTTTGGAATTGTGGAAACACTAGCACCCAAATCACATAAAAGCATGGCATTCATAATTTTTAATCCTGATTTTTATAGTAGGTTCCCACTCATCATGAAGTTTTCTAGTAATATATATTTCCAACTCAAGTTTCTCTTCAAGAGATCTCATCATAGCATCAACGATATGTTTAGTAAAAGCCTTATTTTGGCTATAAGCATGTGGAGAGTTTAACATAGATTACATCAAGGAAATACATTCAATAAAAGAGCAATTATCATAATTAAATTCCTTGAGATCCAAAGTAGTAGTTTCATCACTATTCAAAGTTTTGACATCTTCTACTCCACTTTTAGTATTTTTAGAATCAAGATAAATAGACCCCGAATCATTGGGGTGTTTCTCAACCAAAGTGGATTCACATCCAGCCCCATCATTATTAAGATTGACATTAGAAAACAAGGATTCAATAGGAGTCACATCAAGCACTTTAGGATCTTCGTGATTCTCATCACGAGAACACGCCTTTTTGAGCCATCCATGTCTAACACGAATTTGGGCGGTTCTTTGTTTACTCTCATTCATAGTAATATGCATAGCTTTCAAAGTTTCATCCATATTAATCTTGGGAGGAACACATCTCAATTTCAAAGCATCAATATCAAGAGACATTCTATCAACAGTCCTAGCCAAGTCATCAATTTTAAGCAGTTTTTCTTCTATGGAAGCATTGAAAATCTTTTGCGAATTAATAAACTCCTTAATATTACTCTCAAGATCGGAGGGTATTTTATTATAATTTCCATGAGCATTGTTGTAGGAATTTCCAAAATTATTAGAGGGATTACTAGGAAAAGGCCTAGGATTAAAGTTACCTCTATAAGCATTGTTGTTACCAAAATTATTCCTACCATCAAAATTAACATCCAAATTTTCATTGCTATTCTCAATAAAAGAAGATAAAGGCATATAATTAGGATCTAGAGGAACACCCTTACTAGCAACCAATTTCATTAACTCATCCATCTTAGCACTCAAAGAGTTAATTTCTTCTATAGCACACACTTTTTTACTAGTAGGTGACCTTTCAGTATGCCATTGAGAATAATTTGTCATGATATTATCCAAGAGTTTTGTAGCTTATCCTAGTGTAATTTCCATAAAAGTTCCACCGAAGGCGGAATCCAAGATATTTCTAGAAGAAAAATTCAAATCAGCATAGAAAATTTGTATAATCATCCAAAGACTTAGCCCATGAGCGGGACAATTTCTAATCATCAATTTCATTCTCTCCCAAGATTGTGCAACATGTTCATGATCTAGTTGCTTAAAATTCATGATATCATTATAGAGAGAGATAATCTTAGCAGGTGGAAAATACTTGGAAATAAAGGCATCTTTACACTTGTTCCATGAATCAATACTATTTTTAGGTAAAGATGAAAACCAAGTTTTTGCTCGATCTCGTAGTGAGAAAGGAAATAGCTTCAATTTAATCATATAATTATCCACATATGTTTTCTTTTGCATATCACATAACTCAATAAAGGTATTAAGATGGGATGCGACATCTTCACTCGGAAGGCCGGAGAATTGCTCTTTCATAACAAGATTCAATAGGGTAGCATTAATTTCATATGATTCCGCACTAGTGGCGGGAGCAATATAGTTACTAATAAAATCATTATTATTAGTATTAGAGAAGTCACACAATTTAGTGTTTTCAGACATGGTGACTTAGCAAGCAGACAAGCACACAAGCAAACATAAAAAGGCAAATAAAGAAAGACAAATATTTTTGTAGATTTTTTGTTTTTTAGAAGTGAGGGAGAAGTAAACGAGAGGCAAATGGCAAATAATGTAAATGCAAGAGATAGGTTTGTGATAGGTACTTGTAGATGTGCTTCACTTGAATACTCCCCGGTAGCGGCGCCAAAAATTCTTCGTGCTACTTCTCCACAACGTCACAAAAAGTTGGCTAGTTGATGGCAGAATTCTTGTCTTGCGTTGGTTATTGCCCTTGAAGAGGAAAGGGTGATGCAGCAAGGTAGCAGAAAGTATTTCCCTAAGTCTGAGAACCAAGGTATCAATCCAGTAGGAGTAACAAGATGAGGCAACAAGGAACCTGCACAAACACCAACAAACTTGCACCCAACACGATAAAGAGGTTGTCAATCTCTTCACGATAGTAATAGTAGATGAATATAAATTAGTAAGTAAAATTGCAGCAAGGTATTTTTAGTGTTTTTGGTTTTTATATCTGAATATAAAATATGTAAAGTAGACCCGGGGGCCATAGTGTTCACTAGAGGCTTCTCTCATGAAAGCAACTATTACGGTGGGTGAACAAATTACTGTTGAGCAATTGATAGAATAGCGCTAAGTCACGACGATATCTAAGGCAATGATCATACATATAGGCATCACGTCCGAGACAAGTAGACCAATACTATCTACATCTACTACTATTACTCCACACATCGACAGCTATCCAGCATGCATCTAGTGTATTAAGTTCATGATAAACGGAGTAACGCTTTAAGCAAGGTGACATGATATATAGGGATAGATTCATGCAATATGATATAAACCCCATCTTTTTACCCTTGATGGCAACAACATGATGCGTGCCTCGCTACCTTTTCTGTCACTAGGTGAGGACACCGCACGGTATGAACCCAAAACCAAGCACTTCTCCTATTGCAAGAACTGTAGATCAAGTTGGCCAAACGAAACCCATAACTCGAAGAGAATTACAAGGATATGAAATCATGCATATAATAATTCAGAATTGACTCAAATAATATTCATAGATAATCTGATCATAAATCCACAATTCGTCGGATCTCAACAAACAGACCACACAAGAAGATTACATCAGATAGATCACCATGAAGATCATGGTGAACTTTGTATTGAAGATCAAAGAGAGAGAAGAAGCCATCTAGCTACTAGCCATGGACCCGCAGGTCTGAGGTGAACTACTCATGCATCATCAGAGAGGCAATGGTGTTGATGAAGATGGCCACCGGTGATGAATTCCCCTCCGGCAGGATGCCGGAACGGTCTCCCGATTGGTTTTTGGTGGCTCTGGAGGTCACCGGCGGCAGAACTTGCGATCTAGGTTTATTTTCGAGGGTTTCCGTATTTATAAGGCCGTCTGGAGTTGGGAAAAATTCAAGAGGTGGCTCGAGGAGGTCACGAGCCCCCTAGCCGCGGCCAGGGGGGTCGCGCCTCCCAGGCTCGTGACTCTCTCGTGCTGCCTCTCCAGTATTTTTTTCTTCAGGTCTTTTTCATATTTTCTATAAAAAATCACGGCAAAAGTTTTATTCCATTTGGACTTTGTTTGATATTCCTATCTGAAAAAGTTCAAAAACACGGAAAAAATAGGAACTAGCACTGGGCACTGGATTAATAAGTTAGTCCCAAAAATCATAGAAGACAACATATTCATGCATAGAAAACATCCTAAGTTGATAATATAATAGCATGGAACGATAAAAAATTACAGATATGTTGGAGATGTATCAGCGTCAACGAGAATGGGTCATCTGACCGTTGGTCACCTTATCGGTGCAACCGAGATTCCTATATTGGTCTCACCGAGATTCAAAAGCTGCCACCTTTTGGTCATTTCGGTACAACCGAGGTCAACACATTGGTTTCACTGAGTTGGTCATTCTATGTGTAACAGTCGGATTTTTGGAGATGCCTATATATACCCCTCCACCACCACTCACTCGCAAGAGAAGCACTTAGAATAGTTCCCCACTCATACCTACTGATTTTCTGAGAGAGTGCCACCTACTCATGTGTTTAGATCATGCCATTCCATTCCTACCATATGAATCTTGATCTCTAGACTCCCCAACTTGCTTTCCACCCAATCAATCTCTTCCACCAAGCCAAATCTGTGAGAGAGTGATTGTGTGTTTAGGAGTCTATCATCTTGAAGCACAAGAGCAAGGAGTTCATCAACACAATCGAGCCTATTAACTTTTGGAGGGTGGTGCCTCCTAGATTGGTTTGGTGTCACTTGGTAACCTCCTACTTCATGTTGTGGAGTGAACCAAGTAGTTTGTAAGGGCAAGGAGATTGCCTACTTAATGAAGATCTACCCCGAGTTAGGCTAGTACTCTCTGGATGTAGGCCATCATGGTATAGTCAAGGTTACTTCTTCATGGAACCCTCTGTGGGTAGAGCCCTCCGTGGACTCTCGCAACCATTACCCTCCATGGATTGAATATTCCATAAACGTGGATGTACGATAATGCCACCTATCGGAACCACGGGAAAATCACCATGTCACCAATTGCATTTGATCTTCCTACCCTCTCTTTACTTACATGCTTGTCTTTACTTTCCGCTGCTATACTCTTAGACATGCATGTGTAGGGTATACTTGACATAATATGAATGCCAAAATCTGCCAAGAATTAAAATTGGGAAAGAGTACATTTTTATTTGGTCAAATAGTCTAATCACACCCCCTCTAGCACTACTTTCGATCCTACAAGTGGTATCAGAGCATTGGTGTCCATTGCATTGGTCTCACAACCTAGGAAAGTATGGCGTCTAGTGAGGGAAATTATCACCATAGATGTCCATACTTTGATGGCACACATTTTTCTAATTGGAAGCACAAAATGAAAATGCATTTTCTTGTTCATAACCCCACCGTTTGGGTTGTTGTTCGTGTTGGTATGCAAGGTGAATTCTTTGCGGAAGGAAGTGAACCCGATCACGAAGCGACTGCGAAAGAATTGAAGATGTTGCAACTCAATGCTCAAGCATGTGACATTCTCTTCAACTGCCTATGCCCCGAAGAATTCAACAAAATCAGCCTTGTTGAGAATGCAAAAGAGATTTGGGACACTTCGATTGATATGCATGGAGGTACATAATCTGTGAGAGAATCCAAGTTGGATGTTTTTGAAAGTCAACTTGACAAGTTCAAGATGAAGGATGGTCAAGGAGTCACGGACATGTACTCTAGGCTAGCTCTCATCACAAATGAGATTGTCAGCTTAGGAAGCAAAGAAATGACTGACAAATTCATCATCAAGAAGACGAAGCTCAAGAGATGAGTCACCTCGATGAGAAAGAAGGATTAGAGATGATCGTTATGAACAAAGACCCTCAAGGAGAAGTAGCGACTCAGAGAAGAAGGACAAGTACACCAAGAGCTACTCAAGAAGGAAACATCAAACTCATGTTGGTGAATGGGTTTCCGGCTCCCACTCCGACAACCACTCCGACATAAGCTATCACTCCAACTCCGACTATAGTCAAAATGAAGGTGTTGCCGGACTTGCACTAGTGACAACCGACTCCTATGACTTATTTGATTCACCAAATGTAGAGAGTGGACGTTGCTTCATGTATAACGGCCACAAGGTATCAGACCCCGAGTATCTTGATTTCAATAGTGATGAAGATGACTTGTCAATTGAAGATGACTTGCTGTTTGACAAATCTAGTAATGATAGTCAAAATGAACTTGCTAGTACTCACTCTAGTGTATATAAGTTGTGCGATGATGATAAGTTGGAAATAGAACGACTAACTCAAGAACTAAAAACTCTTAAGTTAGCTCATGAGTCAACTCTAGATGATCATAGAGAGCTTGTAAGGACACATGAGAAGCTACGCTTCCGGAAGCTCAATTTAGAGCAAGAGCATGACTTCCTTAAAGCTATCAATGATCATCTTCGGAAGAAGACTTCCTGTTATCTAGCCAAGCGACTTCTCTTATCTACATTCATGCCACAAGTTAAGTCTAAGCAAGCTAGTAACAAAGTAAAGAAAGGTTCTTCAACTAGTAGAAATAAAAATGACAAATCCAATGATATTGCTTCTAGTAGTTCTCTTGATCCCACTAACTCTTATCTTAGACAAGTTACACTTGAACAAGAAAATGAATTATTGAAAGGGATTATAGAGAAAGGTATCTACAAGAGTCTTGAAGGGTGCAAACAATTTGAGGAGATTGTACGCAAACATGGAGGATACCGGAAGAATCGTGGTGTTGGATACTTCAACGCTAATGGAGTTGAATGGTAAGAAGGTCAATACCCCAATCCCAAGTTTGTTCCTCAAAAGGAGAAGTATGAATATACTCTCCCCAACGGAGCAAAGTCTCAAGATGACCTTCCACCACAAGACCCCAAGCTGAATGGCAAGAACAAGCTTCAAGAGGACATTGACTCATATGAAGATGTATCCCAAGCTTTGGTGAAGTGGGCTCCCAAGGCTACTACAAGCTCAACTTCTACAAGTGCTACTTCAACACCGAGGATCCCCATCAACTTGATGTGGATCCCCAAGAAGAAGAACTAGAGAAGATCTTGAGGGGTGACTCCGCCAATGAAATCCTCTCATATTCATTATTGGCAAGAACTAGTTGCGATCAACATCAACATCATGCAATAGTTCAATGAGTCACACATTCCCTCAAATGTAAGCAAGGGACAAGGTAATCAACCAATCAATGGACATCATCACATATGCTTTGCACTCCATGTCCATAGATATCCTTGTATTTGTCTCGTGTGGTGGGACTAACCCATGTAGGTGAGAAGAGTAATGAAACAACAAGGATGATGCCAACTCTTGGTGATCTTTATCAACTTTGAGCATCCACCACTACTTAACCTACATGAAGTCTTCATCGACAAAACTCAAGGTTAGTTTATCCCTCCTATGGGGGGATGTCACATCAAGGGGGAGCTTGACTCTAAGACTTGAGTTAAAGCATCTCATAGAATGTGACAAAATTAAATGCTTTATGTAAAAGTGGTAACCCCACTTGTGCTTAAACAATGAGTATGACCTATGATCAAATATTCTTACTTGGCTCCTAAGTCAATATACTCGTATATAGATGACTCCATCATTGCCAAAGTGCTTGTTAGATGCTATTGTGTTTGTGCATGTTTGCCATGATTTCATTTGACATCTTATTGTGTGAGCATGTTGGTCTGCATTTATCTACTCATTCGAGGATATCCAATTGTTGCTATTTGGATTTTGTTTTTCATTTGCCAATTTTGTATACAAGAATGCTAGGACCACTTCTTTAGCAATCTATGCTTTCTCATCTCATATTCCATTCATGCTGCATCACAAAATTTGAACAAGTACTTTTCAATCACTCTGTGTGAAGAGCACTCGGAGTTCTGTATCGTCAAGGACTAACCATTAAAACCACTCAAGTGCATCTCGGTGGAACCAACTCCAAATTCTCAGTCTCACCGAATGCCTAGGGTTGATTTGGTTTTCCATTCTCGGTAAGACCGATTTCATATTCTCGGTTACACCGAGTTTCCCTCTCAGATGACAGTTGTCAAACTCAGTGACACCAAAAATATCAAATCGGTGTGATCGGCAGGGATGGGTATATATTCAGTGGACCCCAACGCGTTGAATTTCATTTGTCAAACGTCGCGCCTCCACAACCCTAGCTGGCGCCCGAAAACCCCTAGTCATCGCCTTGCCTTCGACGAGCACCTCTCCCATTGGGAATCACCGTCGGCGACGTTTTATTCCTCATCGTCGCCGCCGTAGCAGATCCGTCGCCGCATTAGGGTATGGATTCGTCCCCCTTTCGCGCTCCTCTATACAAATCTTGTGCATTATGGCTTATTTCCAGTCTATCCAAAGTTTGAAATCTTTCCATACACAAGAAAATCCTGTAGAGTTGCGAACAATCGAGTTTTAGGGTTTTGCTGTCCGCCACCTGTATCTCGGTAGAACCGATGCAAAGAAATCGATGTCACCGATTCGCTTTTCTGCCGCATTGAGAACACCTCGGTTGAACCGCTCATTTTCTCTGCAACCGAAAAATGGTGCCAAGTTCCTGGAAAGTAGGTTGTTTGTCTCGGTGTGACCGAATTTTTTGCCTCGGCTGTACCGAAATACACTTGACAGAATGCAAAACTTGGAAAATCTTTTGTTCAAGCTTTCAAAACTTTCTGTATTTTGTGATGACTTATCCTATTCTACTCTACTATACTCTATTCACAGGGTCAGCATGTTAGGTTCAGATAGTGAGAATTTGCCAGAGCAGAACATTGAGATTAGTTTAGGCATGAGTCCTGAGTCTAGTTCTTCCACAGATCTAGGCATTCCCAGTTCTCATGGGTTGCCTAAGGCTGCCACTAGGACAAGGAAGAGACTCAAATCATAGGAAGAATACTCTGATTTTGTCCCGGAAGAGGTTCTTGCTAAGAAGCAAGAGAAGGCGATAAGGAAGTCTGCCAATCAGGCCACTCATCTAGGAGGGTGGTCAGCAAAATTTATGTTGCCGCAGAAACTTTCATAGCACATGAGATTGCTTGGGCAACAGTGTCTGTTGAGGTCCCCAAGAAAGCTTTGCCTAAGAAGACAACCAGGAAGAGGATCATCCGTGTCCAGGGAAGGCCTATCTCTATGTATGAGGATCCAAAGGAGGAGGATGCTGCTGCTGAGGAGGAAGAGGAGGAACCTGCTGCTCAGGCCCCTCCTAAGAAGAAGGCCAAGAAACTTTTGGCTAATGATATGCCCAAGTTAGGCACCTCCAAGAGCACCAAGGCTACTTAAAAGAAAGCTGCTGCATAGAAGTCCAAGAGGAGTACAAGAGATATCCCTGCTTCTGAGAAGAAAAATAGTTCAACTTTCACAGAAGCAAATGAGGATGATTATGCCATGTCAGTGTTGATGAAACTCAGACCTCACCTTCCAGTTCATGATGCCTGTCATCCTATTCATGAGGACATGAAGAATAAGAAAGATCCAGGCTTGGGGCATGGAGAGCCATTGATCCATATGCCCAGAGGAGGAGAACTGATGTTGACTACATATTTTACACCAAAGAGCAGCAAGACTTGTATGAGACAGTATTGCTTGACAAGAGTCCAGCCGTGAGTGACATGAGATATGTCGACCGAAAGTACATCAAAGATAACAAAGATTACTTTCCATGTGTCGAAGACAATTTCCACTCCATTGGCATTGATAAATTTGTTGGAAAGGACTTCACAGCTTGGAACGATGAGATGATCGTGCAGTTCTATTCCACTGCTCATTTTTATGGATATGGCAAGATTGTTTGGACGATTGAAGGAGCAAGATATGAATCAACTATTGATGAGTGGGTTACCATCTTAGGAGTTCCAGAGGCACAAGATGGAGATATTTGCGTTTACTTAGAGTCCAAGGCAAGCCACAATGCCGTGAAGGACATATATAATCCCATTCCTGTTGCATAGCTTCAGTCCCACAAGCTAGGATCTATCTACCACCTCTAGGCAGGTCTATGCACCATCAACACTATACCGAGGCATACTTTGATGCCCAAGTCAGGTGACGAGAAGATGATCTGAGGCTATTCCATCGATTTGTGGATTCGTATTGACCGGAACCAGATATTCCGAGTGATGTATTAGATTGTGGAGACACCAAAGAGGGTTGCAGCTGACCAGAAGAGATCATGCTGCTATGCACCATATATTCAAATGCTTATCAATTATAAGCTTGAGAAGCACATCTTTGCTCTCGATAGACCCCACTTGCCACTTCATCCGAACTTTGAGGACAACATTGTGGTGATGGACCCAGACCATCCCACATCAACTATAGCTTAGGCACAAGCAAAGGCAGCTCGAGCCACTAGTGCTCAGGGTCCCAGGTCCAAGAATGAGCGGATGGATCTTCTGATCACCACAGTCATGGAGATGAAGAAGGATATTAAGACCATCATGGATACTCAGGAGAGCCTTTAAACATTATTGATGATAGAGTGAAAACTCTGAATGACAAGGTTGATGGGCTAACTAATACAATCAATGTGCTCAAGAAGGAGGTTGATGAATCCCCAATCCATCGCCACTCCTCAGAGTCTGATTCTTCTTCTGATGATGAGGATGTTAGTGCACCAGTCAGGATGACTGCCCTGTTCATGACTAAGGCCAGGACTCCTACAGTACTAGCTCCAGTGACGAGGCCTTCATCTTCTGCTCCAGCCACAGTGTCTTCAGCTCTAGTGCCTCCAGTATCTAATCCTGCTCCATCCAGGACTTCAGCGGAAGTCTTCGCCGATGCAGTTATCTCGACTTCGACATCAACAACTGGAGGAGATCAGCCACAGAACGATTAGCTATATCTCTTCGAACTTTTTGGTAACTTGTTGCCAAAGTGGGAGAAGTTGTATATAGATCTTAGGCTTCGAGTGAGAGAGCGTCTGTTTTTATTCGCTGGTTTTACAAAACATTTGGAATTTTTGTTTGATGTGAGATACTTTTGTGTTTGTGTTTGATCATAGTTGTTATGTGTGTTGCTACTATTTCCTATCATATGTCTATTATGTGATGATCACTTACTTTGCTTGATGTGTTGTGCTATGTTGTTAACTCTTATTACTCTCGCACACCACCAAGATGTATGTGACATGGAAGAAGTGCCCCATGTACCTAATCGATTGTGCATTTGCATTCAAAGAAAAATTTAAAATAATGCACACATTTAGGTGGATCTCTTGCTTATCACATACTTATCAAAGAGACGATTATATTCATTGACTATATCATATGTCGAAGCTCTGATCTATATGTTGTCATCTATTACAAAAAAGGGCGAGACTGAAAGCACATTTGCTCCCTTGGTGGTTTTTGAAATTAATAACAACATATCTGTCATTGAACTAATGTTTCCACTAACTATGTTTCAGGAAACTTTCAATGAGGGGTTGGCACAAGGATTTTGAAATACTCCAAGATGCAAGTAATAGCATTGGCCAAGCTTCAAGCGGAGGTGTCATGCCCAAGATGCGCGCCTATCCATATTAAGGCACGGGGCCCTCGTCAGGGATAGAGGCGCATCTTGCTGTTCGCAAGTACAGTATCATTACATACATTTATGAAGAGAAGAGTATACGAGTTGTTTTACACTCACAACATGCTAAATTACAATTCCACACAATTTATTCAAATACCAATCCAAAGAAAGGGTCCGCCTACGGACGGAAATAAACGATAAAATGATGCAATGACACTGGCTTGCTAGCCCCGAAGACCACGTTCACGGCCACTCTACTCGTCTGGATAAGTGACGTACATCCTACCACGCTCCTTGTCATACTCCCAATGGAGCTGCATCACATCATCTGGCATGATCTCATCTGCACCTGCACCTGTATTGTTGTAGTAATATGTGAGCCACGGGGACTCAACAATCTCGCGCCCGTGTATCGAGACTATTCAAGCTTATAGGTTGGATGGGGGATAAGTGGTTAGTTTGCAGCAGCACTAAGCATTTATGGTGGCTAATCTTACGAGAACATGAATGTAAATATGTGGTCTACGATAAACAATCGAGAACTAGAATGATCTCTAAGAGATCCTGAACACCTACTTACGTCAAACATAACCCCACCGTGTCCTCTCTCGGTTCATGTTCACGAGCAGAGACGATCACGGTTACTCACACAGTTGGTGCATTTTATTAGAGTTTACTTCAAGTTAACTATAACCGGGTGTTAAACAAATATTAGAGTTGCCACATAACCACGGGCACGGCTTTCTAAAAGTTTTAACCCTGCAGGGGCGCTCCAACTAGTCCATCATAAATTAACCACACTCCGCGGGAATTGCCTCGACCACGAATCTCGTGATCATCCTAGTCAACTCCAAAGGAATTCCGACACCTCGAGATAGCCCGAAGAAAATTAGAGTCCCTCATGCAAGCCACTCGAGAAAGGTAAAATAAGTCTAGCAAGAGCAACCAACGTGTCGATGAACCCGATAAGAGCCACGACAATGGCCTAATAGAAATCTCCCGAGTTGCCCCGAGTTGGCCCCGCACACGGCTCTAGTTTGGACCAACACTCATGAGGAGCACTGGCCCAGGGGTTGATTAATTATCCATGGGGTTGCAAGCCCTATGCAATTTTATTAAGTTGTTTAAGCAAATAGTGCCAATGTTGGGTCTTGCCAGACAAGTTTTAATCTCAACCGAATAATCAAGTGGGTCACCATAACAACCCCGAGCATGTTAGGAGCACAAAATATGGAAACGTAACACCGGTAACAAGAAAACTATGGCGGTAAAAGCGGAACAAAACACCGAGCAAAAGGCCAAGCCTTCCACCATACCAAGATATATATGTGCATTAAATTAAATAGCAGATAATATTGTGATATGCCAGGTATCCATGTTATCACATGGAAACAACCTGCACCTGCAACTAATAATGCTATAAGAAGGGGCTGAGCAGCGGTAACTTAGCCAAACAAGGTTTGCTAGGATGTGGAGGGGTTATAGGCTATCTTGAAAATGTAGGAGGCTTGAATTCAAGTGGTAGGTAACGCATATGTTATGATAAGAATGAGACATCTAGCAAAGCAAAAATAGTGTCGGGATCCGGGTACGATCATCTTGGCTGTTGGTTCTTCAGAGGGACAAAGAGCGGGGTCCTCGTAGTGGTACTCTCCTGGATCCTCGTACTCAGGTTCAACACTCGCGTCTACCCAAGAGAAACAGCAACAATAAACAACCAACGAAGGTGCAATGCACAAACAATATGATGCATGATTCATTTGAAGTATTTAACGTGACAATCCTAAACTAGTCATGTTTCTCAAGCAATAGTTTAGTTGTTTACAATTCTGTACACAACCTCATGTTAAGTTGCTTAAACATGCATGATCATGGAAAATATGGATGCTTCATGCAAAATCGATACAAATTCATATGTAGAACGTACGAAACGGAGTTACGGTTCTCACGCTACGCTCACGGCAAGTTCGAAGACATAACACAAGACAATGAAGGCCATGGGCTATTCCTTGGCATTCCAAGGTAGCCACTGGCTAGGCAATGAAAAACCAACCACAGTAGAGTCAAAGGCCAAGCAAATACATGGAGCATAGCTCCCACAAGTCACAAAACACTAAAACCACAAATATATCACAAAACAACATCATAGCAACTATCACAACAATATCTAGAGCTACAGGAAATCTCCAACCACAACAAGGCATTCACAGAAACTACATGACATGCTTATCAAATCATCCAACTACACAAACTGGAAAGGGGGCACATATCAATAAGCATGAAGCTCACGATTTGGCAAGATGAAACATATTTTAGGGACTTAGTGAAAATCATAGTTTTCTGGAATTTGAATTAACCTGATAGCAAGTTGACAGCAAAAACTAATGGTGATAGAGACCACCTCATGGCATGAAAATTAACAGGATTATAGAGGACAAAATCTAATTCAAAACACTAGCACTGAGCTTGAGCTAATTCACAACAATCACTTGGTAGCATCCACTCTTCATGGCATAAAAATATTAACAGATTTTCAGACTTAAAAATATTTAGCATGTTTGAAAACGGCAACATTTTAATAGCCACTTTAGAGCATGGTTCCCACTCACATGCAATTTTAACATGACAAAAGTAAATACCATGGCATTCTACTCATCAAAGGCTACCACTTTCGTGTTGACACAATTATCATAGCATGCTTGGATTAAATATAACTAAAATGACAAAATGACACTTTAGGACAAAATGACATTTTGAAAAACTTTCCCAAATGACCAAACAAGTTACACCAATGAATTCCTTGGGTGATTCTACGCCAAAATCATGTATCACACTCATATGTTTGTATGGAGCATCATGATAAAAGTCTAGACAGAAAAATGCCATCAATTCCTATAAGTGAAAACTTACTAGAAATGCTCATGTCATATATGTTCATATCCAGATTTAGCAACATTACCAGAAATGGAAATATCCTATTTATAACACAATAAAAACACAAATAAAATAAAACAAAACAATAATTAGGAGGGGACCCACCTGGCATACTCACCAGGGGCCCCTAGTGGATGACAAGTCACGCCACGCCCACTTGTCACACACACACAACAAACACACACACATACACATCAACACACACACACACACAGCCACACCCTAGATATCTTGCCACAGTTGATCCAACACACACAACACTCATGCAGCCACACCAGATCCGGCTGTGGCCACACGGGATCTAACACACACACACCACATCCAACCACACACACACACAACCACAAGGAACAAAAAGGGGGAGGCTGGGATCGAACCCACAACCTCACGGTCGTCCCCCGAGACGGTTGCCACTGCGCCACTCATCGGATCTCAACAGAAGGAGGGGCCTTGCGCCTCTAGTACTAGCAAGGCCAACCAGTTACTGACGAAACTGAACTTGCGCACACATACTATGACAGAGAACGGCACTGGCGATCTCCGGCGAGCACCTGGCTCTCAGGCGATGCGAACCTACTGCGGGAGCTGCAGGACCTACGGGGTATCCGTTCCCCTGCTCGTCTCGCGATGAGGAGGACGGAGGCGACAGCCCTCAAGGCCGTGCCTTGGACTACCAGTGGCGACGGCGAGCACTACGACGACGATTCGCGACGGCAACACTGTGGCAACGGCGAGGGAAAGGCTACAATGACAAAGCTCACCTAGGGCTGCTTGGAGACGAGGGGAAGCAGGGGCAACGATGGGGAAGAAGACGAAGACGGCCGACGATGGCTCTGCTTGTGGATGACAGTGATGACGGGGCGGCGCTGTGGGGGTGCTCCTCACCCCCTAACGCCGGGAAGGGAATGCGGGAGCGTCCTTGGACCCGCACGCCATCTGCCCAATGATGACGATGCAGCGGCAGGACAGAGTGACGGCGAGGAAGGACCGGTGACCACAACTCTGAACGTCTGCTCTCCTTGAATTTCTTACCTGAACGAGAAGAAAGGAGAAGGGGGAGGAGGAAGGAGATGGAGATGGGAGCGGCGACGGCAGGAGGGGAACGCGGAACCCTAGACGAAGACGGTGCTCGACGGCGAAAGTTCACGGCGAGGACGGCTCTCTCTCTGCTCTCGCCCTGACTGGCGGACGACGTGGGAGGTAGACGTTTCTACGTGGGCTCCGCACGGGGAAGGAAGAGGCCTAGCTCACCCACTCTCTCACACAGAAAAATATCAGAGGGTTTTCCCATTTGAAAAAAATAAAACAAGACAAAAATCCTAGAGTAAAAGAAAAGGGATTTTGAAAAAACAAAAATACTTTTACACAAAAGGAAATATGCCCTATTTAATTAAAATACCAAGATGATTTTTAGAGCAAATAAATTACATACTTTTAAAACAACCAGCCCTTGCTTAATTGCAAACCCCAAGAGTGTAATTCTCAAACACCAAAGAGAGCAACCCATCTAATCTCAAAATAATAATTCCCAAAGCATGAACATTTCTAACAGATTTAAAGATCAAGTTAATTCTGCTGAAGAAAACAAAAGGAATAAAAGGTTTAGGTAGTTTTGAAAATAAGGGAGAGGGAGGAAGTTGTTGCCCACACATGCACACATCCACAAACACCAAGACCTACTAACATCACACACAAGCGACATGGAAGCACACCACAAGTATATATTATGCATGCCATGATGATGAGATGACATGATGCGTGATGCATGAGACATGAGCAAATGGCAAAGAAGAAAACTCAATTAATTCAACACATGACACATAGGTTCACATAGGTTACATGACCATAAATGGCAAGGCAGCACTTGGGCTGTCACAAAAGGGCTCTACATTTTACATTTGTGAGATATCACTTTGAGTCCATAGGAAAGCCAATACTATTAGAAGGGGGGTAAGGTATTGTTTGTGAACAAAGTGCTCATATGCGCACAAGTTATAGTCACCACATACACCCATAAGCTCTTCCACAAAAATCTGTCCAAAGCCAAATATTCAAAATCGGTGCAACCAAAACATTCCACTCGGTGCCACCGATTCCAAACCGTAGACAGACTCAGTAAAACCCTAGCCACTTCAGTGCAACCAATTCTACTTCGGTGCCACCGAGTTTGGGTTGCCAACTTTCAGTTACGCAAGTTTACAAAATCGGTCCCTTCGAATTTTGTGAATCGGCGTCACCGGGAATGGGTAATCTGGCCGTTGGTCACCTTATCGGCGCAACCGAGTTTCCTATATCGGTCTCACCGAGATTCGAAAGTTGCCACCTTTTGGTCACTTTGGTACAACCGAGATTAACACATCGGTTTCATCGAGTTGGTCATTTTGTGTGTAACGGTTGGATTTTTGGGGATGCCTATATATACCCCTCCACCACCACTCACTCACAAGAGAAGCACTCAAAATAGTTCCCCATTCATACCTACTGATTTTCTGAGAGAGAGCCACCTACTCGTGTGTTGAGATCATGCCATTCCATTCCTACCATATGAATCTTGATCTCTAGCCTCCACAACTTGCTTTCCACCCAATCAATCTCTTCCACCAAGCCAAATCTGTGAGAGAGTGATTGTGTGTCGAGGAGTCTCTCATGTTGAAGCACAAGAGCAAGGAGTTCATCGACACAATCGAGCCTATTACCTTTTGGAGGGTGGTGCCTCCTAGATTGGTTAGGTGTCTCTTGGGAGCCTCCTACGTCATGTTGTGGAGTGAACCAAGAAGTTTGTAAGGGCAAGGAGATCGCCTACTTCGTCAAGATCTACCCAGAATTAGGCTAGTCCTCCATGGACGTAGGCCATCATGGTATAGTCAAGGTTGCTTCTTCGTGGAACCCTCCGTGGGTACAGCCCTCCGTGGACTCTCGCGATTGTTACCCTCCGCGGGTTGAAGATTCCATAAACGTGGATGTACGATAGCGCCACCTATCGGAACCATGGGAAACATCATTGTGTCACCAATTGCATTTGATCTTCCTACCCTCTCTTTACCTACATGCTTGTCTTTACTTTCCGCTCATGTACTCTTAGACATGCTTGTGTATGGTATACTTCACATACTATGAATGGTAAAATTTGTGAAGAATTAAAATTGGGAAAGAGTAGATTTTTATTTGGTCAAGTAGTCTAATCACCCCCTTGTAGCACTAGTTTCGATCCTACAGGCGCACCCTCCCCAAGGGGGCGATGGAGCCCCTTGCCACCCCAAAGAAAGGCCTGGAGGGGACGAGCTAGTTGTAGGGCACCTGAAGCGTGTTGAAAGTTTCCAGAGAGAGGACATTGAGGCCGGATACGCCATCAATGAGGGTCTTGGTGATGGCCACGTTACTTATGGTCGGTGTGCACAACGTGGGGAGGGTACCGGTGGTGGCCGTTGTCCTGGGATGGTCGTCGGGGCCGAAGGTCATGTCGAACTCCGTGCATGTTCGAATCTATGGGTCCTCGATCCGTGGCCTAACCACGCTCGCTTGGCGGAGGAACCGCTTGACCTAGCAGCGGGAGGCGGGCGCCTGCGATCCGCCGAGGATACGCGCGACGGCAGAGTGGACCACACGAACCGAGGTGCTCCCGCATGCCATTGGCTGCTCGGCCTCGGAGGTGATGCCGTCCATTTAGCCGATGAATCGAGGCCTGACTACAACCGCTGATGGAGGACCTTCAACACGCCCCCTATACGGCACGCCAAATTTAGGCTCATGCGTGCCGGTAAATGGCGAGCTAGATCTTTTAGGAAGCTTGTGCGTCTTGGTCCCTAGAATAAAGCATCAGGGGCGTGCTTGGCGTGTCGTAGTCCAGGCTTGAGCTACTGCGTTGAGCTTGCTCAAGTCTTGTCTTGATTGCTGGCGGAGTTCTTTGCTTCTACTAGATGTGCAGGTTGTGACTGCCGGTCGTTGGTGGCTAACTGTCCGGGCATGAGGAAAGGGAAAAGTAAACACCCCTGTTCATTTACCCCGGCAGAAGCCCCCAGGCCTGAGCCATACGTGTCGCTTGTCTTGTTGGGTTAGGCCCCAAATAGTGCACAGACACGTGGCGGTAGGGTCCTGCCCTTGCATCCATGTCCACTTTGCGCAATTGTCGCGGGTCGTGGGGCTATGGACGGGAGCCGTTGGAGAATTAGAGGAACTGCCAGTAATAAAATGACAGTTTTTTTGAAAACATAGCGAAGATCTAGCCCTTGCGCGAGTCCCCTGATAAAAAGGACAATGTGCATGGGTGCTTCTCATTCGTATTCTTTTCCCCGTCCTTCATCTTCTTCCTCAAGCCAAGAAATGGTTCTCACTGCCTCCCTCGTCCCCTGAGCGCCACCGAGCCATCTGCCGCCTTTAAGGGCTTCCAAGATGGAGGAGAAGAAGGCGGGCAACAAAGAGAAGCAGGCGGCCTTATCCATGATTCCGGCTACCGAGGAATGAAGGAAGAAGGCATAAGATCTCGAGAGGCGGTGGCAGGGAGATGTGGTTATCTCTTTGTCGAGCCTGGATGGCAACACTCTAATCGGGTGGTACGCTTATGTGTGGAGGCGGTTGACAAAGGGGCCCCAAGCTTTGCCGGATAACCCCAAGGGGAGGAAGCCCTTAGATTCATACCACTTCTTCTCTGCATATTTTTACTACGGTCTTGCTCCTCACTTTTTTGATTTTTTTGTGCCATGATGGCAACATACGAATTCCACCTTTTGGATTTCATGCCCAATGCGATGTCTTGCATGGAAATATTTGTCCACCTATGCAAGAACTTTGTTGGAGTTGCCCCTAATGTGGACTTGTTCAAGAACTTCTTCCTACCTTGGATCGAGCCTAACTTCCCTTTGATGTGTCGCCCTGTGCTTAGCGAGCGCTAGTTAGCTGCCTGAGGGCTAAACGTCGCATCGATAAGTGACAAGCGTAGCGATGCGACGAAGTGGTGGCTGGCTGGCTCATGCCTTTCGGGGAATGACCTGCTAGATATTTTGGGAAGCATATGCATCTTTGTCCCCGGAAAGCGTCGGGGGCGTGCTTGGCGCGTCACAATCCAGGCTTGGCCTCTCGCGTTGAGCTTGCTGGAGTCTTGTCTTGATTGCTCGCAGGGTTCTTTGCTTCTATCGCCTATGCAGGTTGTGGCTGTCGGACGTTGGTGGCTGACTGTCCAGGCATGAGTCATGGGAAAACTGAACACCCCTGTTCATTTACCCCGACACCGTCAGGACTTGAGTTTTCGTTTTGGAGACCATCTTTATCTCTGAGTCACCCCTCTTGAGGGAACCAAGCGCTTACACATGAAGGGAAAGCTCTCACAAAGATACATCGGCCCCTTCAAGATCACCGACAAGCGAGGGAAAATTGCCTACCAGCTAGAGATACCTTCCGAGCTATCAGATGTGCACAATGTATTGTATGTATCACAAGTCTGGAAGTGCCTACAAGTTCCCAACTACCCCGAACTCTACAAGGGCATCGATCATCAAGCCATCGACCCTTAGCCATACCTCACTTAGTGTGAGAGGCTAGTTCACATTTTGGATGAAGCAGAGGGTTGCACCCGAAGCCGCACCATCAAGTACTTCAAGGTCCAATGGAGCAACCACACTGAAGCAAAAGCAACCACACTGAAGACTATCTTAGATCAGAGTTCCCTTATCTTTTTAGTGCCTAGCCTAGGAATATCGGGGACGAGATTCTTATAAGGGGGTAGGTCTGTCACACCATGTGTTTGTATCACCTTGCTATGCTATGGTTTCACAAAATTGGGACCCATTTAAAACTTTTTGAGTGCAAGTGCTTGCTTGAATTGTTGACTAGTGCTTGTTTGGTTGGTTGTGTTTTGGCAGTCACACATCTTCTTCCCTCGAGAACTCACTTCCTTGATCCAAACATCTTGCCCAATGATCATACCATGTGTATAGTACCTACAACTATTTTAATCAAATATTGTTTTGTCCATAGAGGATTTATTCAAATTAGGTTTTCAAAACCCCCTGAATTGAGGTTTGTACTACAACTCTTCAAATTGGGTGGGATGTTTTGCACGAAAGACTTTAATTGGAACCTAGTATATACATGATTCCCAAAAAAATCAAATATTATTTTTAAATATCATTTTACTATTTTATTTAAAGGCTTTTGCTTAAGGCCAGAAATAGTCTTTGATAGTGCAAAAATATTTAAATGCTCTTAATTTTTTTGAGTAAATGTAGGGAAACTCAATGGACATATATTTTCCATATATATGAGTTTCAATACATGGTCATGTTCAACACAATGGGCAAAAACCTGCAAAACCCTTTCTGCTTAAATCAAGCAATTGCACTATTTCTATAGCAAATATTCTCATTAAAATCTAGGAAAATCCAACATGTCACACATGTTATATGTGATGATCTTGCAGAGGTTCAATCGAATCCCTATTGTTTTGCTTCACCAAAATATCCCAAAACCCTCTGTGTCCAGAACCAAATTTGAACAACTTTACATTATGAAGTTTCCCTTATTGACCCCAAACTTTGTGGGAACATTATAATCCCTAAATAAGGCTACTACACCAAGTGGTGCATTGAGAAGAATAGTATTGCATGCCTGGATCTACAGAAACCTGATTCTCTTGAATTTTAGGGTTTACCAAGTTTGGACTATCAACTTTCTTCAAACCATCCCAAACTTGGTGATACAAACTATTTTTATGTACAATTTCATCCTGTTCAATATCAACGCAAGTAGAATTCATTTACTTGGCCAAATCATCATCAAACACCTTCTGGATGTTCAGTAAAAACACTGTTTGACCCCCTTTCCACTATTATCCTTGACCTAATATTTTTAACACAGTCCCACATTATCACCTTCTACCTCCAGTAAGTTTTCCTAGCCAAGTCTCAATCATTGGAGGGGTAAACCCCAGGAATTACCCCCAGGACAGCATAGACAGAAGCTCCTCACCTCCATTTTCTTCTTCACTCCCCTCACCTTAGCTCCAAAGCATCCTAGTGGCATCTATGCAACCCGCAGGAGCTACTAGACAAGGTGGGGCACCACAAATCATGCGGGCAACGACTATGCCAGCCATTTGCACGCTTTGGAGCACACTACAGTGCGCTCCCACATGGTAGTCGCATCCATCCCGAGCCGCCCGACCACCTGGGGATGCGGGGGCTTATCCCCCTAGCCCTCCTCAACGTCCGCAGCACGACGCACCCTGTCCCCTCCTCCTTCTCTCTCCGGCTACCCAAGCGCCCGTGCCCGGCCCGCCTGTTTCGGCCAACCACGGGGGTAACACGTGCGGGCGTTAGAGCCTTCCCCCACTCCTTCTCTCCCTTCCATTGGTCCTAGACGATGTGTCGGAATGCCCCTGACCCATTTCCGTGAGCTCCCGTTCCCTATAGCCTCGGCCTCGAACTTGCCGGCACACCTGCAATCGGTGGACTCATGCCTGCCTATAAAAGGACATGCCGAGCTCCTCTTCCCCCTCCTCTGACCCTCTACTCTTCCCAATCACACGCCCAAGCCACCCCAGCTCGGGATCGACCGAGGCACCGCCGCGTCAGAACTGCATCGACCTCGTGGTACAGGGCTCATCCGGCCCTCATTCTTCTTCCCCTACCACTCTCGTAGCTGAATCATGACCCCTCCCCCATTTTTCGTGTCGATTGTAACTTAGAGCATCGGCTTCAAGCTCGTCCCGAAGCCCTCCATCGTGGCCTCCTAGTCGCCGGCGATCCACTGCGCTCCAATGACCCCTTCCACCTGCATCGAATCAGCGGCTCGATGCTGGTCCCATTTACTTGCTTGCTCGTCGTCACCGTTCCCTACACCATTGCCGGTGAGCACTGCCATCTCCCTATCATGTGGAAAGAGATGTCAGGTGGGCTCCACTAGTCATCCTCTCCTCCTTCTCCCTCCCCCTTTGTGTGGCTTCCCTTTGGGCCCCACCCGTCGCGTTTGAACCTGGTGAGCGTGGGGGCACCGGTTCACCTGAGCTAACTGGCTGTTGGGCTGGCCTAGCTGCTGGCTGGCTGGCTCTAGCCATGGGGCACTATGACCCCTTTCTCTTTTTATTTTCTAGCATTTTTCCAAAAATTCCACAAAAATAAATATTTGTTCAATTTCAAAAGTTCTTCCACCACAAATCTTGCAATAATGTGTAGAATTTAATAGTGCCACTTGTGTAGATTTTTGAAAAGATCTTATGTACTGATTTATGTAAAACCAAGTTTTAAATACTTTTAGCCTCTGTTAAAATAGTTTTCAAAATATTTTTCACTACAATACTAGAGACAAATATTTTTAGTTTTGAATGATGTATTTTACAGAGTAGGGTAGCATTTTGGAAGTGGATTTTGTGCTCTGTCTTTGGTTGTGATTCTTATTATTGCCGTTAATACCATGATGATAGATTGCGTGGTTGACGAGGGAGTTGGACCCGAAGACTTTGAAGACCCTGAGGACTTTGTTGAGGTAGGCAAGCAGCCATTTGACCATGCTTAGGAAACCAGTTTTCATGTCATGAAATATGGCGATTTATTTTTGATATATTGATCATGATGATGTGGTGACCACTTTGGTGGGATGCCTCTGATACTTTTACCGTAGATACTTGCATCGTACACAACCCTACCTCCTTATGAGGGTTTTGCGGGTCGGAGTAGTTAGGTTGCCAACGAGGTGCTACGCAAGTGGGATGGGGATATGCACGATGATGGAAACAAAAGTGTTTTCAAAGGCTTTTCAAAAATCCGTCGGGGGCCACTAATGCCCGAGGGATATTATGTTGAGCTAGGTAATCAGTTAATAAAGAAGTGGTGTAGCGGAGCAAGTGAGTGCGTGGATGTCAAAAACGGATTGGTGTAAGTTCCGACCGTTATGACAACCTTACAGGTACAACCACGATACCCCTTATGGGATGGGGCTTTGTTGATTATATTCACGGGTACTAACAGAGAGCCCGCATTACTAGTGGCGGGAGTGACGTGGTCACTCTCGATACAAGTTCATGCTGGAAAGGACGATCTTGGGCTGTTTTCACAGACACTGGACACACCGTTTCGTGCCCTCGTGGATGATACTTGTGATGAATATCATGGGGGATAGAACCAACGAGTGGACTCTATGTTAGTCTTGTTATGGGAAAGGAAATGTTCGAGTACTTTCCTCAGGTTTGCAATATACCAGGAGTCATGGCTTGACATGGAAGTTTCCCAAGTCTTATGGGTAAAGTGTGCAACCTCTGTAGAGCGTAAAACTATTTGAATAGTCATGTCCAAGGTCAAGTATAGTAGGATGACCACTCTTGGGCTACGTCAATTTTTTCACAAACTTGGTGTGTGTGGGTCAAAAGATAATGGTTGAGCTAAGCCCGATGGCTTGGCATGATGATTGAACATGAGATGTTCAACCCCTGTTTATATTTATATTTGTAACCTCTTCACATGGAGAACTGCTACCTCGTGATGCATGCTTTTACAAGTAATTGATCATGACATTGAACTCAAAATTAGCTTTTCGCAAACTTACCTACTTAGTGCTATATCATTCATGGGTTTCTTGCAAGTACATTCGAAGTACTCATTGGCTTGCCACTAGTTATTTAATTGTCCAGGCATGGAAGGGCAGGAATATGGTGAAGAGTTTGTTGGTGATGAACATGCGAACTAGGACGCTTCCCGGTTAGCTAAAGGGTTATGGCAGATGCCATGGGTCTACGATTTCGATCAAGATCTCCGTTGCTAGTTATGTTTGCTAATTCTCCTTTCATGGCCTTACCTATGTAAGACTTGAGCCTCATGGTCTTATTTGTGCAAGACAGTATGTATGGATGTAAGACTCTTGTTATTCAGCTTCTATGTGTCCAGTGATCATTGATATCTGGGATCACTATACACGTGCATTCGGTGATCATGATTTATGAGTCGGGGTCCCCACACTGAGTCCTCGGTTTTCCGCTCAAGAATTCCAATTTCTACATATTTCCCTCCTTGTGGTGTACCTTGCATATTCAGAGAGAAAAGACATAAGTATTTGTTAATAATGTGGAATAATGGACAAGAATAAAGTAAATCATACTAATAATTCATGATGCAAAATGGATGTATCAACTCCCCCAAGCTTAGACCTCGCTTGTCCTCAAGCGAAAACCGAACTCTAAAATAATGACCACATGATTTGAGAGGCAAGTGTCGATAAAAACAGAATACAGACATGAGAGCATCATGAATATCATCATATCAGCAAGCTTTTCATCATGTAATTTCTCAGAAACAAGTAACAATCTATTCACAACTGAAGAAATATGAAGCATAGTCGTTATTGAGATCCTACAAGCAATGCAATTAGTCCATGAGATAATCATAGGTTTTGTAATCGAGAGAAGAGTCTATGTAAGAACTTTGTATTTATAACAAGTTCATATACTCAACTATTATTCAGCCTTCCATGATTGCTAACACACATTGCATATTATTGGAACAAGTGATTCCGTGGGACACATAGGAAGATTGGGGCTTTATTGTTCTTGCCACCCAACTTATTGACCTCAAGGATAATGCCAACAATAATGGAACATGATCATCTACATTCAAGGGGATACATTCATGTGAATCTTTCCTCAACACATAATGCTTTCCACACTAGAGAGCTGAAGGATAAGAACAAGGGAGATACTATTGAATCTTGCATGAAGAATAAAATTTGTAATAATATAAGAGATAGGCCCATCACAGAGGGAAGAAGAGGTTGTCATGAGATTTATTTGTTTGATATGATCAATCTCTTAATCATATTGCCCCTTGTGATAGCAAACTTTATTATGCACTCCGTCGATTTTAATGCTTCACCATCACAAGATCGTATAAAGCTTAATTTCCTTTACAATAAAAGATATTACATGATTAGATGCAATTTTTATTGCCTTGTGCAACAATTAAAACTTACTTTAAGGATATTATTCAATCCATAGGTAGGTATGGCACACTCTCATGGTAGGAAACTAGGCTTAAGGGCTATGGATGCACAAGTAATATCTCTACTTAGTGCGAATCTTTGGGCTAGCCAAATATCCAAAGCAAGCATCACATGTTAAAGGATTCAATACCATATAACTTCTATGCAAATGTAAACAACCATGATCATTATATTATCTTTCGTGTCCCACTTCAACACTTGGTCATTATGTAATATTTTGATGGAAGCTCACAATCATAGAAGGTGTTCAAGATAGTATATTTATATGCAAATCTCCTCTTCTACCATACTTTTTCATAGATCATATCAATTACTACCATTATGTTTGTTAGTTTTCAACACTTCTTATTGCTTATACCTCTTTTCGATGTGAAGTCATTACTTCTCATGAGATAAGCATACAATTCTTTTCTATTCTTTTTATTGCCATGCTAAGATGATGGGTGCAAGTGAGGGAGAGGGACACTATCTCAACTAACTTTATTATTTAACTCTCGCACTGGATTACAAGGATAGGTAGAACTCAAAGCAAAAACTCTAAACAAAGAAAATCTAAACATTTAACTCTCTAAATCACAAAAAACTAAATATCGAAGTATGGTAGATAATGGTGATAAAAAGGTGATGGTCATACGATATCGGGGCACCTCCCCCAAGCTTGTAACAAGCCATGGGTGGTGCCATACTTATGTACTCAAATGTGCTTCAGTGACGGTGGTGGTATTGTAGTAATATTCTTCTTCTCCAATTTGTGCTTCAGGATGAAGTTTTCTTCCCTTAGATCATCGTTCTCTTGTTCAAGCTTCAATATGCTTTTGCACAAAGCTGCCTTGCTCTCCTGTAGAAAATGACAAGGAATAAATTGGGTATTGGGTTTGTTCCCTCCATTAGGGAGGCTTGACTTCTTGAATTCCACGTGCATATCTCCAGGTTGAGGTATTGGAGCTTCATCTTCATGTGAACTAGCATACGGACCGGTATCTTATATTTACTCCAAATTAGTGTCTTCTTACTCATCCATTGATCAAAGATAGGGGTAAATATCCCCAAAGATCTTTGGGTCTGCAACATAGTGGGAGACATAGCTCTCTCCATCTGAACTTTGGGACAACATATTTTTCGATCCGCGAAAAAAACAGCTCAAAACAAGAATAGCGGAGAAACTCACGATGTGGTGGTCAAAACATAAGGGAGTATATATAATGATTTTTTCTACGGAATAATATGTGTTCTGGAAGAAATCAAAGTCCGAACAACACACGAGGGCCCCACAAGCCATCAGGACGCGCCCATGGCGGCGCCCTATTGGCTTGTGCCTCCCCTACGGGTCCTCCTGACTCCGTTTATTTTTGTTTTTTTCTAAAATACCAAAAATGACAGAAATTATTTTGATGGAATGTTTGGAGTCGGTTTAGTAACCGTACCACATATCTACCCCTTTTCCAGGTTTCTGGAGTGTTCTGATGTTGTTTCGGTGTAATAACTTGGATGACATTTGTTTCTTCATTAATCGGTGCACCTTTAATATAATTCATAATTATTTGCCCAGTCACCACTCTCGGGTTCTTGCCTTTTAGGTTATTGGTTTTTATTGCACGAGAACGATAAACCTCCTCAACAACGTATGTGCCTTCCCATTTGGGGAGGAGTTTTCCTGAAAAAATCTGAAACGAGAGTTGTACAAAAGTACTAAGTCTCCTACATTGAATTCTCGTTTTTGAATGCTCTTGTGATGCCATATTTTAACCTTTTCTTTAAACAACTTATCATTCTCATAAGCTTGTCTTCTCCATTCATCAAGCAAGCTAATGCCAATAACCTCTTCTCACCGGCAAGTTTAAAATCATAGTTAAGTTCTTTAATTTCCCAATAAGATTTATGTTCTAGCTTGACAGGTAAATGACAAGCCTTACCATAGACCATTTTGTTTGGAGACATACCCATAGGATTCTTATAAGCAGTTCTATAAGCCCATGGTGCATCATCTAGTTTCTTAGACCAATTCTTCCTAGATCTATTAACAGTCTTTTGCAATATTAATTTTATTTCTCGATTACTCTGCTCAACTTGACCACTAGACTAAGGATGATAAGGATATGCAATCCTACAGTTAACATCGTGTTTATCTAGAAGTTTATGAACAACACCATGAATAAAATGTGAACCACCATCAGTCATTAAGTACCTAGGGACTCCAAACCTCGGGAAATGATGTCTTTAAGCATTTTAATAGAGGTGTTATGATTAGCACTACTAGTTGGAATATCCTCTACCCACTTAGTAGTATAATCAACAACAACTAAAATACGAGTATACCCATTTGAGGAAGGAAAAGGTACCATAAATTCAAAACCCCAAACATCGACTAGTTCAATAGCAAGTGAATAATTCATAGGCATTTCCTGACGCTTAATGATGTTACCAACTCTCTGGAATTCATTGCATGAAAGGACATACTTATAATCTTATTTGAAAAGAGTAGGCTAATAGAAATCAGATTGTGTGTAGTTCTGTCACCTGGGGTCCTTCATATGCTTCAGAATGGCACTTCTAAAGAATTTGTTCATGATCATTCTCAGATATACATCGTCTAATAATATCGTCTACTCCCTCTTTGTAAAGATGGGGCTCATCCCAAAAGTAATGTCGTAGATCATAAAAGAGTTTTTTTTCTTTCGTTGATAGGTGAAGCTAGGTGGAATGTACTTGAAAAAAATATAATTAGCATAATCGGCGTACCGAGGAGCACTGTGTGAAGTATTTATAGCAGTAAGTTGATCATTAGGAAAACTACCATTGACGGGAAGTGGGTCATCAAGAATATTTTCCATCCTAGGCAAGTTATCTCCTGCGGGGTTTTCAGTTCCTTTTCTATCAATGATATGCAAATCAAACTCTTGAAGTAAAAGTAGCCACCTAATGAGTCTAGGTTTAGCATCTTTATTTTCCATAAGGTATTTAATAGCAGCATGATTTGTGTGAATAGTTACTTATCAGAAGCAAAAAACAACTGCTAAAAATTCCTTTTCAGTGGTAGCATAATTCTTTTGGGAAGAGTCTAGAGTTTTACTCACATAATGAATAACATTTAATTTTTTGTCTACTCTTTGCCCTAGAACAGCGCCAATAGCATAATTAGTGGCATCACACATAATTTCAAATGGTAGGTTCCAATCAGGTGATTGAACAATAGGTGTAGAAATTAAAGCCTTCTTAAGTATTTCAAAAGCTTCTAAACAATCATCATCAAAAACTAAAGGAACATCTTTTCGAAGAAGATTAGTTAACAACCTAGAAATCTTTGCTGAAATGCCTATAAGAACCACCATGACCAAGAAAACTTCTTATAACTTTGATATCTCTCGAGCAAGGCATTTTCTCTATTGCATCAAATTTAGACTTGTACACCTCAATGCCTCGTTCAGAAATTTTGTGTCCAAGCACTATACCTTCATTTACCGTAAAGTGGCTCTTCTCCTAGTTCTACACTACAGTAGTTTCTTCACATCTCTGCAAAACTTGATCAAGGTTGCTCAAGCAATCATCAAAAGATCTCCCGTAAATGGAAAAATCATCCATGAAAGCCTCAACAATCTTCTCACAAAAATCAGAGAATATAGCAGTCATACATCTTTGAAATGTAGAAGGTGCATTGCATAAACCAAAAGGCATACGTCTATTAGCATAAGTTCCAAAAGGACATGTAAAAGTAGTTTTTTCTTGATCTTCTTTTCATATAGGTATTTGAGATAATCGAGAATATCCATCAAGAAAGGAAAAGTGTGTGTGGTTAGATAATCTTTCTAACATTTGATCAATAAAAGTGAAGGGTTAATGATCTTTTAGTAGCTTTATTTAATTTCCTAAAATTAGATACCATCCTACAACCAGTTACGATTCTTTGTGGAATAAGCTCATTTTTATCATTAGGGACAATAGTAACACCTCCTTTCTTAGGGACACAATGAACATGACTTACTCACCTACTATCAGCAATAGAATAGATTATACATGCCTCCAGAAGCTTTAGTATTTCAGTTCTTATCACTTCTTTCATTTTGCGATTTAAGCGGCATTGATGATCAACAACAAGTTTAGCATCTGGATCCATATTAATCTTGTGCTAACATTTAGTGCGGATTATTCCCTTCAAATCGTCGAGAGTATATCAAATAGAAGCCATGTGCTTCCTTAGAGTTCTAAGTAATCTACCTTCTTCATGCTCTGAAAGGTTTGCACTGATAATAACAATATATATCTTCTTTTCATCAAGATAAGCATATTTCAGAGTACCATGTAAAGTTTTTAGTTCAAACACGGGATCTCCTTTGGGTGGAGGAGGATCCCCTAGGATATCAACTGGTAAGTTTTGTTTAAGAATACGTGTTTGTTTAAGGAGTATATTATATATTTCATTCCTTTCACTTATTTGCAAATCATTCTCATGGTCTAGCAAATATTCTTCTAGAGGATCAGTAGGAGGTACGAGAATTATTGGGGATATAACCCCATGGTAAGACCTACCTAGGAGTGGTCGGGTCATACCTGGCGGCTTGTTAGCATATGGGCTGGAAGAAGAGGATTGGGACGCACGGCGGCTCACTAGATCGGCTGGGACGGAGGCCTAGAGTCAACAAGAAGATGCAAGACCGTGAGCATAATCCGCCCGAAGACAGCCTGCCAGAGTCGGCTAGGCGGCTTAGAGACGGAGTCAGATATGTTGTAAGAGTCAGTATGAGACTTGTGTAACCTATTGTCTCAACCTCCTATATAAAGGCGAGACTCGGGGACGGCTTAGATAGAAACTAATCGATCGAGCGCTAGGTCAAGCAAATATGCTCCCTTGTAATCAATACGCCAAACAATACATACGAAGCAGGATGTAGGCTTTTACCTCATCTCGAGGGGCCGAACCTGGGTAAATCCGTGTCTTTCGTCCAGTCCAACCCCTTTGAGTGCATCGCCTTGGCGATGGCCTCAAATCTAATTCTTCAAACATCTGCCGTGATAAGAGCACGACAATTGGCGCTCACCGTGGGGCTAGCGCACGGTGGCGTTGAGTTCTCAAAGGGCTTTCTCTCAGGGACCGAAGGATACGCCGTCGGCTCGATAACCAAGAGTTGCAATGACAAGCTCTACATCAACGACTAAATATGGGGGCCTGAAGCGGATTCTGTTGAGTACAGCTATAGGGTTCCCATTGGCAAGATGCATGTGTTCGTCAGCAAACTGGATGGATCTACACCCAGGCCGGACATCTGCACCAACATCATCGAGTCGGCTTGGCGCGGGACACCTTCCCGTGTTCAACCCGGCCGAAAGAGCGTCTTTGTTGGCTTCATGGAGGGCAACAGTGACTCCTTGTCGGGAGGAACCTTGGCTTTTTCAAATGAAGGATCTTCCAGCGAGGATGGGGAATCGATCTATCGACTTCATGACGGCGGGCTAAGGCTCTATGCCAATGGTTACAGTATTCCAGAGCCTTATGACCCGCCGAGCTGAGCCGCCATGTTCATGGCAGACCCATCGCTGGCTTCCAATGGTGCGACATCAGAAGCGGTGGCTGGAGCGGCTTCCCCTAATGCGAAACCTCCTAAGGCACCAGCATAGGTTCTACTGGAGCTCATTGAGGAGCTGGCCGCTCTGATGGCCACGGAGGTGACGACTGAGAATCAAGCAGAGCGTCATGCCGAAGTCAACCGGATCAAGGAACATATGGCTTGGGCCTAGGAGGATATTAACGCGATGCAAACCTAGATGAACGCCGAGTCAGAACGTTTGAGGGTGGAAGCCCTCTGTTTTGATCTGGACCAGCGGGCGTCCGAGGTAGTTGAGCGTAGAAGGACTCTAGTTGGTTTACCGATCCAACCTTGGAATCTTTTCAACACTTTGGGAGCCGGGCCAAGTACGCCGCCAATGGCAACCTGGGCGGTAGAAGCGCCGCAGCTGTTAGACCCGCCACGGAGGAACAAAACTTTGACGCAACCCATTGTGACGCCACCTGGCCATTACTCAAATCCGATGGAAAATATGATAGCAGCGGCTCCTAAGCTTGATGCTCTCCCTTTGGCCGAAGGAACGCCGTTTGCTGAAGAGGTGAGGAACATGATTAGCCTGTTGCAGACAACGGTGGCTCAACAAGAAAGGTATACGCATAGCCGGAGCCGGGTGCACTCCTTGTCGGTTCATAGCCATAGCTATAGCCGGTGGATTGAGTCGCCCGCGGTCTCTAGCAGCGAGCAGATGTGGAACCCACCCAATAACCACCCACCTGAGATGGACATTCAAGGGGCTATGGACCGGGGTCGGGCTCAGTGAGGGTCAACACCGGTGACAGATTACCCGAAGGTCCCTGAGCCGGCACTGGCAACACCCATTGACGTCTCAACTCAGGGATTTGGTGTGTAGTGTCTTGCAGCGGATCTGAGGAGTGCGCGCCTACCCAAGGACTTTAAGGGGCCACGAAAGGTGCCCAATTACACGGCAGAACTGCCCCTAGAGGCTTCTATTGAAAGTTATGAGCTTGCTATGGAGATGTTGGAGGTCAATGAAGCGGTCTGTGCAAAATACTTCGTCATGATGTTGGAAGAACCGGCCCGCACTTGGTTAAAAGGGTTGCCACCGAATAGCATCATGTCGTGGGCCGGTTTGAAAGCACGGTTCATTAAGAATTTCAAGGGAACTTGCAAGTAGCCGATGATGATTGTGGATCTGGATCTTTGTGCGCAGCAGGAAGGTGAGTCGGCCCATCATTGGGTGCGGCGGGTCTCGATGGTGATCCACTCATCTGAGAATATTTTGGCGTCTCAAGCGGTTCAGATCTTGGAAAGGAACTGTCGTTTTGCGCCCTTGAAGCATAAGCTCGGGCGGTTCAAGCGTCCTTATCAGGATATGGGTGAGCTCATGATGGCTCTCGCCAAGTATGTGGATTCAGATACCACTAAGGACCCAAACTACGACGACGAGAAGTTGGGACAAGGTAAGAAGGGTGGCAATGGTAAGAACCAGTAGGGAGGTGCTGGGAATGGCAGTCAAGGCAAGTGGAAGAACCCAGATGACGGGTTAGAATTTGTGGCGAACACCAACGCACAATCATCCTGGAAAAATCGCCCTAGGGGCAACAAGAACTTGAGGCCGCTGTTCGACAGGAATAGGGCACCTGTATCCCCTATGCCTTACACCTTGGAAGAAGCACTAAACAGACCTTGCCCGACACACAGTCGGTCGGACAAGGAGGCCACCCACCTTTGGAAGGATTACAGTGTTACGCGCGTGTTTTGGGAGCAGAGCCTTCGTAAAAATCATAACAATGGTAACGGCCCGTCAGGCGGGTCAGGACCGGGCGGCTCAAGTGCTGGCTTCGGTGCTAGCGGGTCAGGTTCAGGTCAGCAAGGCCAAAGCGGTCAGAATCGGGGAAAGCAAGGAAGTCATCAACAGCAGGGCATTAGTGGACATCAACAGAATAACCATTTAGGATATTAGAGCAACCCAAAGCAACTTAGTAGAGGGCAATATCACGTCTTCACTACGAGCCTGGATAAGAGGGATCAGAAGCTGTGCAAGAGGGCGGTCAATGCGGCCACGCCGGCTCTCCCGCAATACTTAAAATGGTCAGAGTACCCGATTACATGGATCCGGGAGGATCACCCACCGTAGGTCGACAATCCGGGTGACTTAGCTCTGGTGGTCGCTTCTAAGGTTTAAGGGTACAAGTTCACGAAAGTTCTCATGGACGGTGCGAGCAGTATCAACATCCTATACTACGACACCTTCCAGGAGATGGAATTGACTAACAAGGCTCTTAAGCCATCATCAACCGTTTTTCATGGGGTGGTGCCAGGCAAGTCGGCTTACCCAGTGGGGAGGATTGACTTGAAAGTGGTGTTTGGAGATGAGTATAACTATAGGGTGGAGACCTTGTGGTTTGAGGTGGTAAAGATTAAGAGCCCATATCACGCTCTATTTGGTCGGCCGTCTTTCGCAAAGTTTATGGCCAGGCCCTGTTACGTTTATCTGCAGCTCAAGATGCCGGTCCTCAATGGAACAATCACGGTCCATGGTGATCGGAAGGTAGCCAACAAATGCGAGGAGGGAGACGCGGCTTATGCAGAGTCAAGCTGCGTGGAAGCAGAGCTTAAGTTTTACAAGGATAACATTGACCCGACAAATATGACTCCGTTGAAGAAACCTAGTACAGAGTCTGAGCCGCCCCTGAAGTTTGCGGCTGATGAAACGAAGCTGGTGGATTTTACTCCGGACGACTTATCCAAGCAGTTCACTATTGGAGCTAACGTGGATCCCGCATAGGAAAGCACGCTCATTGAATTCATCTGTGAGAATCAGGACATCTTTGCATTGAAGCCATCTGACATGCCAGGTGTACCGAGAGAATTCTCTGAGGACCACCTTAATGTGGATCCCATGTTTAAGCCGATTAAGCAATTCCTTCGTCGTTTCAACGAGGAGCGGAGTAAAGCAATTGGAGAAGAGGTAGCCTAGCTGTTGGCGGCAGGGTTCATCATGGAGGTGTTTCACCGGGAGTGGTTAGCCAACCCTGTGCTGGTACTCAAGAAGAACGGCACATGGCGTATGTGTATAGACTACACGGATCTTAACAATGCTTGTCTAGTTGACCCATTTGCTCTCCCCCGTATCGACCAGATTATTAATGCAATAGCGCGTTATGAGAGTTTATGTTTCCTGGACGCCTATTCAGGTTATCATCAGATCAAGATGGCAGATAAATACAAAGAGAAGACCTCGTTCATTACACCTTTTGGAGCTTTCTGCTATGTGTCCATGCCATTTGGACTCAAGAGTGCACATGCGACTTACCAATGTTGTGTGCAGAATTGTCTTCATAGTCAGATTGGACGTAATGTTCATGCCTATGTGGATGATATTGTGGTCAAGTCAAGGAAGAAGGAGACATTGTTGCATGATCTGAAGGAGACATTTGATAACTTACGGGTTTATAAGATGATGCTTAACCCGGGTAAATGTGTTTCGGGGGTTCCTGTAGGTAAACTTCAGGGTTTCTTGGTTTCAGAGCGAGGTATCGAAGCTAATATAGACAAAATAAAGGCCATCACGTCACTAGCCAAGCCGGCGAGTTTCAATGATGTGCAGCGCCTGGCGGGTCAAATTGCCGCTTTAAGCCGCTTCATCAGCCGCCTAGGGGAGAAGGCTATTCCTCTATACCAGATGATGAAAAAGATGGATGACTTTTCATGCGGTGATGCTGTAGATCAAGCTCTTGAAGCGCTTAAAAAGCAACTGGCTAAGACGTCGATCTTAGCCGCTCCGGCTGAGAAGGAACCCCTGCTCCTTTATGTGGCGGCTAATAATCGAGCGGTTAGTGCTGCGATTGTGGTGGAGCGTAAAGAAGCAGGGAAAGAGTATCCGGTTCAGAGGCCGGTCTATTATATCAGTGAGTTTCTTATCGAATCAAAGCAAGGATACCCACACTGGCAGAAGCTAATATACGCGGTGTTCATGGCGAATCGTAAGCTAAAGCATTATTTCCTTGCACATCAGATCACGGTGGCTAGCTCTGCTCCGTTGGGAGACATAATATAGAATCGAGGAGCACTGGTAGATTTGCTAAGTGGGTGCTAGAGCTTGGGCCTCTAAATTTGAAGTATGCACCCTGAATAGCCGTAAAGTCTCAGGCATTTGTGGATTTCATAAACGATTGGACGGAGTGTCATTCACTGGAGGAAAAGTCGGACAATACGTACTGGACGATTCACTTTGACAGGTCTAAGCAATTGGACGGCTTGGGGGCTGGAGTTGTTTTAACCTCTCCCAAAGGTGATAAGTTTTGTTATGTATTAAGGCTGATGTTTCCTTGCACAAATAATGCAGCTGAGTACGAAGCTTTGCTTCACGGACTTCACGTGGCCAAGGAGATGAACCTAAGCCGGGTTAGGTGCCTCGGTGACTCTAATCTTGTGGCACAGCAGGTGTCAGGCACGTGGGATTCAAAGGACCCGCGGATGGTAGCTTATTGGCAAGAGGTAGATATCGTAGCTGGTCACTTCAAGTGTTATTAGGTAGACCATGTTGATCGTCGCAAGAACGATGTGGCGGATGCATTGTCAAGACTAGGCTCTCAGCGTAAGCCGGTGCCGCCTAATATTTTCCTGGATGTACTTTATCATCCGTCTGTTAAGCTACCGTCGAAAGAGGATCTGGTTGTACCTGACCCAGAGGGGAAACTAGTGGCACATCTATTGCAGACTGAACGTTGCCATATCTGGCATACCTGACCCGGGGCGAGTTGCCTAGAGATGAGACTCTGGCGCGGCAGATTCTGAGGCGTTCTAAATCCATGACCATCATTGGAGGGAGTTACACAAGTCCAGCGTCACCGGCGTCTTCCAGCGTTGTGTCTCACCGGAGGAAGGCAAGGAAATCTTATATGAAATACATCCTGGTGATTGTGGTCATCATGTCGGGTCAAAATCTTTAGTGGCCAAGGCCTTCCGACATGGCTTCTTCTGGCTGACGGCTCATAAGGATGCATAGGATTTTGTTGCTAGGTGTGATGGGTGACAGAAGTTTGGAAGACGTGCTCACATGCCGGCTCAAGAATTACGGATGATACAGATAACTTGGCCGTTTAGAGTCTAGGGGCTTGACATGGTTGGACCTTTGAAACGATCTAAGGATAAGAAGACCCACCTTTTGGTGGCAGTAGACAAGTTCACCAAGTGGGTGGAAGCTGAGCCGGTCAGTAAGTGTCATGCAGGCACAGCAGTTCAGTTTGTCAAGAAATTGATCTATCGGTTCGGATATCCTCATAGAATCATCATGGATAACGACACAAATTTGTCCAAGGGGGATATGAAGGTGTTCTGTGAAGGCGAGCACATCCGGCTTGATGTTTCGGCTGTTGCTCATCCACAGTCCAATGATCAGGTTGAAAGGGCAAATCAGGAAGTGTCGAGAGGTATCAAGCCCCGGCTCATAGTTCTTTTATAGAGAACGTCGGGTTGTTGGGTGGAAGAACTACTGTCCATCCTTTGGAACATCAATACTACGCCTAACAGGTCGATGGATTACACCCCTTTCTTCATGGTTTACGGTGTGGAGGCCATGTTACCAACCGACATACGACATGATTCACCACGTGTGGCGGCTTATGTGGAAGTAGACAATGAGGAGGCGCATCAGGATGCATTGGATGCTGTGGATGAGGCACGCAATCTTGTAGTGGCTTGATCGGCAATCTATCAGGAGGACATGTGTCACTATCATAGCTGCAGGGTCAAGACCCGGACGTTCCAAGAAGGCGATTTGGTGTTACGTTTGATTCAAGATCATACGGATGTTAACAAGTTATCACCACCATGGGAAGGACCTTCCATGGTTAGCAGGAATTTGAACAATGGGTCTTATTATCTCATCGACGTACGAGACGAATCACGTACCTCCAGCCAGGAGACTCACAAGCCGTGGAACATCGCTCATCTATGGCCCTACTATACTTGAGTCATCGACTCTTACTTTTTTACATACATTTTTCTTATATTTATACTCATATAATAAAGTTGGCATCCCTGCAAGAAGGGGCCTCTGCCGTTTTTCTCTTTGGCATTACAGATTTGTGCAAAGATGAACACCTTCATATGGTCACTTGGGGGCTTCCAACCCGCCGGGTTTAGCTTGGTCACCCTTTTGGCCGGCTCTTCAATCAAAATAGCACCATTGTGCGACGACTTACAAGAGAGCGGTTTACAAATCGGTGGCCCACGCGATGGTGGCGTGCAAGATAGCGAAAGGTTCCAGGTCGCTCAAGAGGACGAGCTGCCACGTTGCGAGCCATTCAAACATGGGTGCACTGTTTTGCTAATGAAATATTTAAGGTTACTCAAGAGGACGAGCCGCCACGTTGCGATCCGTTGAAACATGGGTGCCTTACCTTATCGGTGAGAGATCTCAAGTGACTCAAGAGGGTGAGCCGCCATGTTGCGAGTCATTCAAACATGGGTGCTAAGGCACTCAAGAGGACAAGGCACCATGATGTGAGCCATTCAAAGATGGGTACCAAGCCGCTCAAGAGCGCGAGTCGGCATGATGCGAGCCATTCAAACATGGGTGCTAATGCATTCAAGAGGATGAGGCGCCATGATGCGATTAGTTCAAACATGGGCGCCACGGGAGCCAAAGAGGATAAGCCGTCATGATGTGAGCCGTTCAAACATGGGCACTAAGTCGCTCAAGAGGATGAGGTGCCATGATGCGAGCTGTTCAAACATAGGTCCCATGCAGAAAGACGGGTCGTGGACCAGCGCAAGGTGCCATAGTGGGTGAAGGCCACCCCCACTTTGGCAGAGTCGGTACCTGCCTGTATGTAGCTGCTGTTTGTGCAGGGGTGCAGGGAGCTGTCAACTCACCCCCTCCGAGGGCCTCATACAGCGATGAGGGAAAACTCTCTCTCATCTGCTACATACTCTTCGCCAAGTGGCCCGTCGTACTCATAACAAGTGACGTTGCTTAAGGTTCAAGCGATAGATTTGTGTCACATGATAAGTAGCTTATGGGCCCCGAGGCACTCTCTTCCCTTACAAATTCTGGTCTGATGCGCCCTTAGCAGTTAATCTCGTTAGAGACCCCGAGCCATGCAAAATTGGCGATCACTCTCGTTAGAGACCCTACGCTGTTAGGCGGTTCAAAGCAATAGTTTCCCCCTCAAAAGGGCCAGAATATGAGTTTTCGAAAACCAAAAAACAAGGGAAAAGCAAGACCATCATACATTACATCACACATTACATCATACATATTGCATAATACCCATTGCATCATAGCTGCATCATACATTGCATTCATATCTTAAGTGTGGACAGAGCAACATGAAAGATGAAGCAACATTATATTGGAGATCTCCAAGTTATGTGTTTTCTCAAAGCTGCCTGGGTAAACACTACAGATTGTTTTGCTTGTTTTTTGCAGAACTTATCCCTCAAGGAGGAGCTATGGATTAAGGCATAGGAAGATTGCAAAGTATATATTACAAGGCTCTTTGAGAGGTCACAAGATGAAAGGCTTATCAGTTTCTGCACTTGTTCTGGCTCAGCTGGCCGGGTTACAATCAATCAAGGACAAGGAATCTAATGGGCTGGCGGGTCATCCTGCACTGGGTCTTCGGGCTCTTCGATCTGAAGACGATCCACATCCTAGTTGCAGTTAAGTAAGGCTTCAAATTATGCATCATCGAAAAGTGGAGATGGATCAACGTCAGGAGCAAAGAGTGGCTTATGATGTGTAGGTACCAGGTTTGTAGCTTCAAAGGTAGGGCAGCGTGGCCATTGGTTGTTTGCGTTGTAAGCCGCCTGATATGGAACCGGGTCCGTTTCTTCAACCAAGATGGAGGCAAGCCGTCAGGAGGCCTTAACGCACTTGGCATAATCAGCTTCCGTGAAATCTGAGCCGTCGTCCTTCTTGGAAGGGAAGCCGTTCATCATCTCTTCGGTAGTTAATTCCGGAGCGAAGCCCAGGGACCGGCTCAGCACAGCTATAGCTCCACTTTTGGCGGCTGATCACCTTACTTCCTCCACCTGCTTGGGCAAGGTTGATAAAACCTCCAGGATGCCCTTCATAAATTTGGGGACGTACTTGGCCATCATCATAGCCTTGATGGTACAAAGGGCCCCACTATACAACTTCTCGGTTAAAGTGTATACAACCTTCAACGACATCAAACTATAAGAAGATAGTTGGTGGATCCTTTTGCCTGCAAGGAAAGGTTCAAAGGTATAAGCCGCCTGACGGGTGTTTAGTTACTGAAAATATTTTTTGAGTTGTATGCACTTACCAAAGATAGCAGCAGTCATCTTGAAGATGTGATCCTTGAGGGTCTTCAGCTCTGCTGAGGCAAGGTTGAGCCAGTCCTCTGCATTGCTTGCACGTTTCACTAGGGTGGCTTGCTCCATTTTGGTAGTCTTCTTATATGCCAAGAATTCAAATTGGAGTTTCTCAAGATCTTCAATAGCCACCCGCAACTTTTCTTCTGTTATGGCCCGGGCGGTCTGTTGGGATGACAGGTTCTCCCTTAAGTCGGCCCGCTCAGACTCGGCAGTATTCAATGCCTCCTGCATTTCACAAGTGAAAGTTTATCAATATTAAAGTTGCTAGGTTGAAATTACTTTTATAAAGTCCCAAGTACATTGCAAGCAATATACTTGTCACTTGGGGGCTAATGTATGGGTTTTCAAAGTCTATGATGAAAGTTCTGGCTCATCATTGTCATAATGCTCCAGACTTGGGGGCTACACCCGACGAAGTTTTTTACATATGGTAGATCTGGGTTATCATATCATAATGCCCCGGACTTGGGGGCTACAATTGGATCTATGACTTAATCTCAAGTGTCGTCTTATATACAATCTAATCCGGTACTTGGGGGTCACATGTTAAGTTCTATAAAGCAGGTTTGAAAGTTTGGAAGACCCAGCCTATTATTTGCAATATTAGTCCGGTTCTCGGGGGCTAAGTACGGGTATAAGAGAGAGATGGAAGATGGAGGGTACCTCATATTTCTTCTTAATCAAGTCCACAAGCTTGATCTCCATGTTGCGGCTAGCTAACACGCGGTTCAGATAGCCGGCGTGTAAATCCTCGGCAGTCATATTCTCCAAGGAAGGGAATTCAAACTCAAGCTTTTCAGGAGAGTTAGTGATAACTTTGCTGGAATGCTTCATCAGAGTATGGTGTGCTGGGGATTGATAACCCGTCCTAGTATAGTGACATCAGGAAGAGGATAGTCTTCAGTAGAATGCTTGGGCGGCTTAGGGTCAGCCGTGGGGCTATCAGAAGTCGACAAGTGATGACTCGCCGACTCTAAGGGCAGGGCAGATTGCTCAGGTTTTTTTTGCCAGTGTCAGTAGGTTTAACCGGAGAGTGGGACAGTTCAGCATTATCCTACTGTTGAGTAGTCGGAGCAGCAATAGACCCGCCGGCTTTTCTGAGTTTGGCTTGCGCCCTGAAAAAGAAAGGAATCAGTACGCAATATAAAGGTAATACAGGAATACATACACGACAGAGGTGAAAGCCTACTCTGGGTTAAGCTTCATGGGAGGAAGCTTGGAGGCAGTTGAGTCGCCAAACGAAGGAGGGGACTCCTACAAAATCAAGTTAGTAAGGTACAATGATAAAACAACATTGCAGAAATATAAGACGGATATTGGGTTCATGCTAAGTACCTCAGCGGGACATTTCCGCGGCGCCGAGGCGATATGTAAGCCGGTCATGAGGTCCCCAGAGCTGGTATTCCGAGTCTGACGTCGAGAGTCATGCTGTTGTTTTTTCAAGGAAAATATTGGATCTAAGTAAGCTAGTGGGTGTGAAAAAGGAACTTTTCAGACGACCCATTGTATCTTCGGTTAGGGGAAGTTTTCTGAGTCGGAGGAAAGATAAGTGACCTCAGGGGCGTTGGCGTGGCTCATTTCTGTCTCCTCCTGAGTCAAGATCATTGTTAGTAAATTGTATAAAAAGACGGGCAAAGGAATTAGGTTCTACCTCTGAGTCGTCAAGCTCAAGCAAGTTTTGAGCTGACATTTTTGGCTTGCGGCCACAGGTGCTACCCGCCTGAGACTCCTTCTTCGCAGGAGGAGTATATTTTTTCTTCCAGAAGCTGGAGTTAGCCAGAAAACAAGAGTCGACGAAAGAGATTAAGGCTGCTACATATAGATATATAGTTAATAAGGAGCTATAAGGGATTTGAAAGCCGTCCTTACATCTGGGGCCGGGTTTGCGGTGCAGAAAGGCTGTAACCCGACAGTACGACAAGCCTTTTGGGCATCACGGGTAAGTCCTTTGATAGTAGAAACAATGTTCTCTTCTGTCAGAGTGGTGTGATTGAAACAGAGGCGATCATTTGCGTTACCCGTATACTCACACATAAGCCGATCACGCCGGCTCAATGGCAAGACCTTCCAAGAGATCCAACAGTGGGTTAAGTCAATTCCTGTCAAACCGTTCGCCAAGAGGGCTCTGATCTTGGCAATCGGAGAATACTTCGCTCGTGCTGAGGCAGACATATGGTTTGGAAGTTTAGTAGTGGTAGAGAGCCGGGTAGGACAATAACCCGATAGTGGATGCTCTCCCTCTGGAGAGGTGTCCTTACAATAGAACCAAGTTTCGTTCCAATCCTTGGGGTGACTTGGAATTCGAACAGCTGGAAAAACCATATCCCTTCTTCTTTGGGTGGAGACTCCGCCAAGCTCCAAGCTTGGGCCAGCCGCCACTTCCGTTTGGCGGTCGATGTAGAAAAAGTCGCGGAAAAGGTCAACTGACGGCTCTTCTTGTAAGTAAACTTTGCAAAGGACTTGGAAGTTGCACAAGATGGAGACAAAGTTGGGAGCAATGTCTTGAGGATGAAGTTTGAAGAAATGGAGAACGTCTCGGACGAATTTGGTTCCAGGCGGGCTGAAACCATGCGCAAGGTGGTCAGCAAAGATAACAATTTCACTCTCCTACGGGACGGGTTTCTTCTTTGAACCTGGAACCCGCAAATGAATAACTTCCTGAGCCGGCAAGGTTCCTACGTCTACAAAATCCTGTAGGAATTCTTCAGAGACCCCAAAACCGAACTAGTTACACGAACAAGGCCGAGACATGATGGCGGGTCAAGGCTGTGAACAGTAGTAGTATCCGGTGGGTCAGAAAGTGACTAGACAACTAAAACGGCTGATGAAATTAAATATTGTGAGGCTAAGCCGCCGGTATAGTTTATTGGAAGAGCCGGAAGTCTGGTGGCGGGTTAAGTGAACAAGGCCGGGACGCAAAAATTGCTAAGGACCTACAAACAAGTTTGACACAATAAACTGAAGCTGCAAGATCTACAAGCAAAGGGAAAATCAGACTTTACTCAACCCTAGCGAGGAGCTAAAGAAGAACAACCATCTAGCGCAAGAAGGGGAAACAGCTACAGATTTAGGTTGGGCTGTTATTGGCTTTACACGTCTGGCTACAGTAGGAAGGCAAAAGTCGCAAGATTTAAGGGATTATTCATCTGTTGGCATTACGGAAAGGAGCTTGCACACTAATGGGGGTCGATGAACTCGACGGGGTTGAAGTGCTAAACTATGGATCTAAGGGAGGAGGAAAGACATACCTGGAAGGTTGCGGTGGACACGGGCGAAAGTCTAGAACGTTCACTTTGATGCAGCGGCCTGGATTGACAACGGCGACGGGGCTTCACCAGCGCAACGGAGTTCGGGAGCGTTGGTGTCAAGAGGAAGAAGAAGAAGTGGGGGCAGCAAAGAAAAATGAAAGAACCATGTGCGGTCCTATTTAAGAGGGCAGAAGGCCGAACGGGCGCGAGGGAATCAAGGCGACAGATAATGACTGACCGAGACGGACGCCTCGATCTTTGGGCCGACCGTTTAATGACAGGATCCGCGGCATACGTCACGGAATCTTTTCAAAGTAAATGAAGGTGACTTCAGGGCGGGTTATGTGTTTTTCTTTCCCTTTCAGGTGACAAGAGTGTGAGACTCGTGGTACGTTAAAAGATGAAGATTGACATGAGTGAGCTCAAATCAATTTGCGGCCTAATGTTGGGGATATAACCCCGTGGTAAGACTTGCCCAGGAGGGGCCGAGTCATACCTGGAGGCTCGTTAGCATATGGGCTGGAAGAAGAGGATTGGGCCGCACGATGCCTTACCAGATGGGCTGGGACGGAGTCCCAGAGTCAAGAAGAAGATGCAAGACCCATGAGCGTAAGCCGCCCGGATACAGCCTGCCAGAGTCGGCTAGGCGGCTTAGAGAAGTAGTCAGATACATTGTAAGAGTCAGTATGAGACTTGTGTAACCCGTGGTCTCGACCTCCTATATAAAGGCGAGACTCGGGGACGGCTTAGAAAGAAACCAATCGATCGAGATCTAGGTAAAGCGAATATGCTCCCTTGTAATCGATACCCCAATCAATACACGCAAAGCAGGACGTAGCCTTTAACGTCATCTCGAGGGGTCGAACCTGGGTAATTCTGCGTCTTTCGTCCCGTCGAAGCCCTTTGAGTCCACCGCCTTAGCAATGGCCTCGAAATTAAGTCTTTGGACATCTGCCGTGATAAGACCATGACAAGAATAGAAGTAATACCAATCATTTCATCTTTACTAGGTAACTCCTTCTCGTGTCATTGATTAGTAAACTTGGAGAAATTAAACTCATGAGACACATCACTAAAGAGTACTCCAAACTTATAAGTAACACAACTGATTCCATCTTTAACGGTGCTTAAGAAGGGTCTACCGAATGTACGAGGACAAAAGTTATATTGTACTGAAGAAAATACTAAGAAATCAGTGCTGTACTTGACCTTCCCACACAGAACCTCAACATCTCTAACGATCCCAAGTGGTGAAATAGTGTCTCGGTTTGCAATTTTAATAGTAACATTAGTATCTTCTAGAGTCAAAGGTGCTATGTCATTCATAATTTATTTATATAAGGTAAAAGGTATGGCATTGGTACTAGCACCCAGGTGACACAAACCATGATAACAGTGTTCTCCAATTTTAACTGAAACAACAGACATGCCAACCATTGGTTTTTTTTGCCTAACTTATCATGTTTGTTTATAGCAGGTTTCGCAATCCTAACAGCTCCCCCACAAAAATAAAGAACTTGACCCTCAATGTTATTATCTAAATGATCTTTGACCATGGCAACCTTAGGTCCAACATTTATTTGTTCAGAAGGTATAGGTGTCCTAACATTACTTTTGTTAACCACAGTTTTAGTCTTAGCATGTTCCATAATTCTAACAGGAAACGGAGGTTTCTCAATGTAAGGAGTGGGAACAATTGGATCAGCATGACTAACAATTATTTAATGCTTCTAAATATTAATTGCTTCCTCTAATGGTGGTTCGATGGGAGGATGATAATTAAACCACTTCTCTTCGGGAATATCACTATGTGCAGCAAATGATTCACAGAAAGTAGCTACTATTTCAGAGTCAAGACCATATTTATTGCTAAACTCATGGAATGTATTAGTTTCCATAAAAAAATTACCACAATCAAAATTAAGTTTTATACCTAACTCCTTACCCATAGACTTCCTAATCTTTAGAGTTGCGTTTAATTCTTTCTGGAACATCCCATCTGAATTCAATAGTTTCACTCATATATGAGCCTAAAGAAGAAGAATCCAATAATAATTGATCATCATGAGAAAGCCGAGCATAATTTTTTGTATAATCATTTATATTGAGAAATCATGGTTGGGGCAGGTGTGTATGATAGATTTAAGCCTCCGCAAACTTGAGCGATGCTTTCTCCTTTACGAGGCCAGCGATTATATATATAATTCCGATCACGGTGAACTAGATGCATTGGATAAAACTACTCATGAAATTCTAACTTCAAGTGGTCTCCCCCTCCCGGATAGGGATTTCCCTGACAGAATCTGACTGCCAGAGTGCAAAAGAGCCTCTGCCCAGGTTTCCGCCTCGAGACGGCAGCGCTTCGTTCCGAAAGGTTGCTTATTGTTTTTCTAGGGTAAAACACGCCATATAGGAAAAGAGAGGTGTCAAAGAGCCAACATGGGGCATGCTCTGATGGCTTGTGCCCTGCAGGCAGCCCCCCTCCGGTATATTTTTGCTCCAGAAATTGTTAAATATTCCAAAAACATTATTCATGAAGTTTTAGGTCATTCTGAGTCTGGTGATGTTTCTTCCTTTTTCCTCGGTTTTTCGGTCCAGAATTCCAGTTTCCAGATATTTCCCTCCTTTTGGTGTACCTTGCATATTCAGAGGGAAAAACATAAGAATTGTGCAATAAGGTGGAATAATGGATGAGAATATGGTTAATAGTGTTAAGAATTCATGATAGAAAATGGACGTATCACCAACCTCTACATGAACCTAATCGTGAGCTTCCGTGGTGTTCATAAGGAGATCATGTTAGACCGAGGTACCCAGTTTACCTCAAGATTCTGGAATATATTCCAAGAAGACTTGGGAACCAAGTTGTCCTTTAGCACTGCTTTTCACCCTCAGACCGGAGGCCAGATGGACCGAGTAAATAAGATACTCAAAGATATGTTTTGTTCTTGTGGTTTGGCGTATGGAGCCAAATGGGAAGATTGCTTACCATTCGCCAAGATCTCCTGCAACAATTACTACCTTCCTAGTCTACAGATGGCACTATTTGATGTGCTATATGGATGCAAATGTTGCATTCCCCTCAACTGGTAAGAAACCGGAGAAGGACTAGTCTTTGGACCAGATATTCTCCTTGAAGCAGAAGAGCAGGTTCAACTTGTCAGAGAATGTTTGGAGACCGCCTACTCAAGAAATAAGAGCTACGCCCACTCCCATCGTCGGGACATCAGTTTTCCTGTTGGAGACTATGTCTACCTCCAAGTCACACCTCTCAAGGGAACCAAGTGCTTCCACGTCAAAGGAAAGCTTGCACAAAGATATATCGTCCCCTTCAAGATCACTGAAACATGAGGAGAAGTTGCTTACCAGTTAGAGCTACCTTTCGAGCTATCAAATGTGCACAACATTTTCCACGTGTCACAACTCCGGAGGTGCCTCCAAGTTCCTAACCGCCCCAGCCTCTACAAGGACGCCGATCATCAAGCCATAGACCTTCAGCCAGTCCTCACTTATCATGAGACGACAATTCGCATTTTTGGAGGGAGTTGAGCATTGCACTCGAATCAACACCATCAAGTACTTCAAGGTCCAATGGAGCAACTAGACCGAAGCAACAACAACCTGGGAGCGTGAAGACTACCTTAGTCTGAGTTCCCTTATCTTTTTAGCTCCTGTGTTAGGAATCTCGGGGACGAGATTCTTGTAAGGGGCTAGGTCTGTCACACCATGTGTTTGTACCACCTTTCTATGCTATGATATTATAAAATTTGGACCCATTTAAAACTTTATTGAGTGCTTGTGATGATTGACTTGATGGCTTGGTTGTGTTTTAATTCACAAAAGATTCTTCTTCCCTCAAGAACTCCTCAACTTGACCCAAACCTTTTCCCAATGATCATGCCATGTGTATAGGACCTAAAACTATTTTTATAAAATATTATTTTGGCCAATGATCAGTTATTCTTTTTAGGTTTTCCAAAACATGTTAATTGAGGGTCCAAAGAATCTATTTGGAACCTAACATATATAAGACTTCCAAAACCACCAAATGTTATTTTTAAATTTTATTTTCCTATTTTATTGAAAGGCTTTTTCTTTGGGCTAGAAATGGTCTTTTATTAGGAAAAATTATTTTTATGCTTTCACAATATTTGAGAAATTTTAGGAAAACTCACTGGACATATATTTTCCATATATAAGAGTTTCAACATATGGCCCTGTTTAAAATATTGGACAAAACCCCTCAAAACACTTTCTACCTATTTCAAGATTTTGAAATATTTCTATAATAAATATTCCCAAATACATCCAGGAAACTTCTAGGAAGAAATACATACTACATGTGATGATCTTGCAAAGTTTCATCTCAATCCTAATTGTTTTGGTTCACCAAAATATCCCAAAACCCTTTGTGTCCAAATCAAAATTTGACCAACTTTGCATTATCAACTTTCTCCAATTGACCCAAAACTTTATGGGCATGCCCTAATCCCCAAATGAAGCCACTACACTTTGCATGGCTAGATCTATAGCAATCAGTTTATGCTCATTTCTAGGGTTTAGAATGTTTGCATTGTCAACTTTCTTAAAATCAACTCAAACCTTGTGATCAACCTTGTTTTTACCTACCTTTTTACCCTGTTAAATATCACACCTAGTGCTGACATTTATCTTGTCCAAGACTACATCTGACACCTTCTAGTAGAATGGTGAAACCCTTAGTTTCACCCCTTCCACCTTTCTACTTCACCTCAAAAATTTACCACAAAACCTCCTATGTCTCTTCTACCTCCAGTAAAACTTGCATGGTCACAACTCAATGATTCACTATAGGAATTAGGGAATTTGCCGTCTGCCATGGCTGACGGTAAATGGAAGGACCCCGGACGACAAAGGCCTTTGCCATCCGTCAGCAGACGGCAAACATTACGACAAAGAAAAATCCGGTAAAATGGTCCTTTGCCGTCCTCCTTAAGACCACGGACGGCAAGGAATCTTTGTCGTGGGGGAGCGGACGACAAAGAGCATGGACAACAGACCCACGGGGTTAGGGCCATCAAGTGTTAATGGCAGTCTTTGTCGTCCGCCTGCGGTCCACCCTTTGTCGTCTGCCTTAGGACACCCTTGGCCGTCGGTGGGCTGACGACAAAGGGTAAGGCCCTTTGGCCCTTGGGGTCCCCCCTTTGCCGTCGCCCTTGGCCCCCCCTTTGTCATTGGCCTTGGGCCCCCCCTTTGCCATCCGTGGGTAGACGACAAAGAGTAAGGCCCTTTGCCGTATGCCCAGGCCCCCCTTTGCCCTCCGTGTCCAAACGACAAAGGGTAACCAAAATTTCCTTTTTCTTTTATTTTTTATTATAACAATTTTCATAACAATTTTTACAGCAATATGATATATATATATATATTTCACATAAATAAATATGTTGCCATACTGATAAACATATTAAAATAATTTTCATCCATACATACATAGATATTATGCAAGTTTCATCCGTACCAAAATACATTACAATAGTTTCATCCATACATACATAGTTTCATATCCATATGGAGCAAGTGTCACATTGTTCATCGAAACAAAATAAAAAACACAAGTAACCCAAGCACTCCATCAATGCAAACTTCCGTGAGGTGAATGTAATCCGCAAAATGGAAACCTCCAAAATTAGAAGAATAAGACTATATGAAGAAGAGAACTAAGTAAGCTTATTATGTCGTTTATGAGAGAACTTAGCTAAGTATAGGTCATTTTTGATAAAATAGGCCATTTTGGAGCTAATTTAGCTTACTACGTCATTTAGGAAGAAACTAAGCTAACTATATGTCATTTAAGAGCAAACTTCGGTAAAAATAGGTCATTTTGGAGTTAACTATGCTTATTATGCCATTTTGGAGCTAACTAAGCTAATTATAGGTCGTTTAATAGCTAAGTTGGGTAAAATAGGTCATTCTGGATCTAGGTAAGCTTATTATGTCATTTAGGAGTGAACTAAGCTAAGTATAGGAGATTTTTGATAAAATAGGCCATTTTGGAGCTAATTTAGCTTACTATGTCATTTAGGAGGAAAGTAAGCTAAATATGTGTCATTTTGGAGCTAACTTAGGTAAAAATAGGTCATTTAGGAGCTAACTATGCTTATTATGCCATTTTGAAGCTAACTAAGCTAATTATAAGTGATCTAATAGATAATTTTGGTAAACTTGGTCATTTTGGAGCTGGCTAAGCTTATTATACCATTTTGAAGCTAACTAAGCGAAGTATAGGTCATTTTTGATAAAATAGGCCATTTTGGGGCTAATTTAGCTTACTACGTCATTTAGGAGGAAATTAAGCTAACTATATGTCATTTTAGATCTAACTTCGGTAAGAACGGGTCATTTAGGAGCTAACTATGCTTATTATGTCGTTTTGGAGCTAACTAAGCGAAGTATATGTTATTTAATTGCTAAGCTTGGTACAATACGTCATTTTGGAGCTATGTAAGCTTATTAGGTCATTTAGGAGAGAACTAAGCTAAGTATAGAGCATTTTTGATAAAATAGGCCATTTTGGAGCTAATTTAGCTTACTATGTCATTTATGAGGAAACTAAGCTAAGTATAGGACAATTTTGATATAATAAGCCATTTTGGAGCTATTATAGGTTACTATGTCATTTAGGAGGAATCTAAGCTAAATATATGTCATTTTAGAGCTAACTTAGGTAAAAATAGGTCATTTAGGTCATTTTGAAGCTTACTAAGCTAATTATAGGTCATTTAATAGCTAACTTTGGTGAAATAGGTTAGTTTGGAGATAACTAACCTTATTATGTGAGGTTTGTAATCCTCTTCATTGAGGATAGGTGGTCTAAAACTTGGCGGCACTTCATAAACTATAAGATTTGGATCAGTTTGGCAGGCCCACGGTAGATAGATAACTTGTGTCGCCAGTTGAGCCGTAATATAGACATAGAGAACATCTAAATGGGTGCTTTTGTTGATTTCGACTAGCCCTATATGTTCATGAGTCCTTCTAGTCTCCTTTGATTGAAAGCAATAACATTTGAAGACTATGAGGGTCAGTGGGTTTTCACCATAGAATAGAAGTTCATAAATTGCTTCAACTCTTCCATAATACTCGGTACCTCCTTCGCCGATAGCAGAGACACAACAATTTGCAGTCTTTAGATCGGGCATAGATAGCTCTTTGCCAAAGGTACGAAAGCGATACCAGTTGATGTCATATTTGTCAAATCAACGGACCTTATAGTCAAAACCATTAGCGAATTGTCTCAAGTCGGCGTCCATAGACTCTGCATCAGCCTAGAAGTTTAATACGGAAGAATGGATGCATTAGCCGCAAATTAGACCAAGAAATCAAATGGTCCAGTAATGGTAATTAATTACCCTTTGTTTGAACCAAGAGATGAAACCGGGATAGTCGCCTCCATGGTTTGCCAGAAGCTCATACTCTTCGACAGAATCCTTTTCGATAACCGCTCCATCCGAGAATTCGGCGACGTATCGACTATATCAAATATCCAGGAATAAGAGCAGTTCAAAGGAATTAGAAGTTGCAGAACAATAATTTACCGAGAACTTACTCGATGTACGGCCGCACTTCTATTAGGTTGTTGAAGATATACAATGAAATGGTCCGCCATTCTTCGACATCCAACGATTTCCCTTTCGAAGCACCGACTGGTGCGAGCTTCCCTTTGAATTGGATGAGGTTGGATCAACCTTTTTTATGCTATCCATCATTGTACCAAGGCTTCAGGTTATGCAAATGATGATTTTTGGCTTCGTAGGGTGCTATCACGAAGTTTTCCGCCTCCTTAGTAATGAATGCCTCGGCCATCAACGCTTCAACTCTACATTTATTTTTTACATTTAGCTCGAAGCGTCTTCTGCTCCTCTCAGTTGAGAAGCACCATCGATTTGGAAATGGCCCTGCCAATCTTGCCTCGGTCGGGAGATGAAAAATTAAATGCTGCATTGGATTAAAGAAGCCTGGTGGAAACATCCTTTCTAATTTGCAGATCAACTCCAGCGACAAATCTTCCATTTCATCTAGCACGCCAGGCGATAGTTCTTTCACACAAAGAGAACGGAAGAAATAGCTCAGCCTGGCTAGTATTAGCCATTCATCCTTAGGGATAAAGCCATGCAACGTCACCGACACTACCCACTCAAGGCATATGTGCCAATCATGACTCTTGAGACCAAATATTTTCAAATTTTTCAAGACTCGCTCCCCTCTTTAGATTTGCAGCATACCCATCGGGGAACATCAACCGCAATTTCACCCACAATAGCATTTCCCTCATAGCTGGCCTTCCTAGATTGAACCATGCCTTCGGCTTCGCTACACTTTGCTTTCCTTTCCATTGTCACAAGTTTCATAACGGTCTATCACATAGAGCCTCCTGGTTGATTGTAGCCTTAGGATTATTCTTTGACTTCCCCTCTATGTCGAAGAATGTACCAAAAATGGCCTCTGACATATTCTTTTTAGTGTGCATCATGTCGATGTTGTGTGGGCAAATGAGGTCTTTGAAGTAAGGCAGACCCCATAAGCATGACTTGTAAGTCCAGGCGTGTTCCGTATTATACCCTTGAAATACCTTGGACGCAAAGGATCAGGTTCGAGAGCGTATAACTAATCAACGGTCTGTTGGCCTGTCAACACAGGTGGTGCAGTGTTTTTGGCAAATCTACCTTTGATGAAATTCTTCTTGTCTTTTCTGAACTTATGGTCAGGATCCAAGAACTGTCTATGCATGTCGAAGCAAGAAAACTTTCGACCCGCCTGCAACCAACAGAACTGAAGAGCTGCCTTGCATGTGGGGCATGGGAACCTTCCATGCACACACCAGCCAACGAATAGCGCATACGCAGGATAGTCATGCATCGAGTACATGTACCACACATGCATTTTGAAGTTCTTTTGGTAGCGGCGTCGTATGTCTTCATCCCATTATCCTAGGCTTCTTGCAATTCATCCTTAAGCAGCTGCATGTACACATTCATATTCTTCTCTAGATATTTGGGCCCTAGAATTATCAACGTTAGGAAAATGTTCTTTCTTTTCATAATTCATCTAGGGGGGATTGAGTGGAATGAGAAATACAGGCCAACAACTGTATTGTGCTGCCGTCATACCATACACATTGAACCCATAGTGCTGATGGCAACTCGAGGATGCCTTGGATCTGCCGATTCGTCCTTATGTAATGCATCAAAGTGCTTCCACGCAAAAGCATTTGAAGTGTGTACCAACATCTTGTTCCCATCCGCATCTAGTTCGGTTCTTTTGCCCAATTTGTGCCATATCATCTGTCTGGCCGTCTCTTCGGCCATGAAAAGACGTTGAAGTCTTGGTATGATTGGCAGATACCAAAAAAATTAATGGATATTTTGGTCTGAATCTTCTCACCCATACCATTGTCTACCACAATATACCTGGAAGAACTGCAAATGGGGCAATAGTTCAAGGCCACATACTCAAGCCTAAATAAGGCACATCCATTCTCACATGCATCTATGTTCTCATAGGGCATCTTAAGTACACGGAGGATTTTGTCTGACTGGTACAGGTTTGCACGCAGTACATGGCCTTTGGGTAGAAAGCGTCCAAATATCATCACCATCGCACCGTAGCATTCTCTGCCTAGGTTGAATTGAGCCTTCAGAGCCATTACTTGTGCGATGGCATCCAGTTGACAAAGGTGAGTGTGCTCGTGGAGAGGACGTTTTGAAGACTCCAACATTTCATAGAGGGCCTTTGCAGATTCCTCCATCTCATCATCTGAATCCCGAGCATCATCAAAGTCTTGCACCATGTGTTCGATCCCGATACCATGCTCGTCGATGCGACGACGAACCACCTCAGCTCTGGCACGTTGGTCAGACTCACCAGGAAAAGTCCACACCGTACAATTGGGCATAAAACCCCACTTCTGCAAGTGTTTGCCCATTTCAAACCCTGTCTGCTTTTTAGAGTTGTCGCATTTGGGACAAGGGCACCATGTTTTTTGTTGGCCATTTGCAAATGCGGCTCTAACAAACCCCCTGGTTAGGGTTAACCATTCATTGGTCATGTCTTTCTGACTAGGGTGACCAGTGTACATCCAAGCAAGATCTCTCATCTTGCTTACCTACTAAACACACAAGAAATATATATATAATTCATCTTCTAAATTCATCCGCCAATCAAGTTGGTTAGTTTTATTACGTCCATGCAACCTACACACTAATAGGTACAGATAGGTCCTAATCCCACCCGAGTATGTGTAGATTGGGTTCATTTTTCCATGCTCTGCTCCAGATCCGATGCAGAATTTCTTCAGCACCTCCCCACTGTTCTCCTGATACACATCTCGGCAATAAGTAGAGAGGACGTATACCTGGAGAACAACAGGGAGGCATTGACGAAATTCTGCATCGGATCCAGAGCAAAGCATGTGGGAAAACGAACCCAATCTACACATACTCGGGCTGATAACATTGGACAATTCAAAAGAATCACAGTTATAAATATGCAAATGCATGCATATTTATAGATGTAACCTTTCGAACAGGAGAAGCATAGTGGTCATGCATATTGACGATTCAATTTACCTGTAGCTAGCATGTTTCATCGGCACGAAGACCGGACAGAGCAAATGAAGGGGGGAGGAGGAGATGTCATTTGTGCTCACCCACAAATGCAGGGGTGGAGCTCGTCGAACGCACGGGGAGGTCGTCGAACACCAGACCCTTGCAGCGACGAAACAACTACACATTTAAATCCACCCGATCAACATAAATATATATGATGTTTTTCATAACAAAATCAGTAAATATATGACCTAACTGTTAATTCACAAATATATGACCCCGTCGGCCTCTTGAAGGCGAAAAAGCACCTTTTCGGTCAACAGGAGGCCGAAGAGGTGTCAGGGGCGGGGTCATGGGTTAGTGGCGTCGGGTGTTAGTGGCGTCGGTGGTCAGGGGTCAGTGGCGTCTGGGGTCAGTGGCGTCGCGGGTCGGGGGTCGGGGGTTAGTGGGGTCGGGGGTCAGTGGTGTCTGGGGTCAGTAGCGTCGGGGGTCAATGGCCTCGGGAGTCGAGGGTCAGTGGCGTCATGGGTCGGGGGTCAGTGGCGTCGGGGGTCGGGGGTCAGTGACGTCGGGGGTCGGGGGTCAGTGAGGGTTAGTGGCGTCGGGCATCGGGGGTCGAGGGTCTTCTTCTTCTGCTGGTGCTCATCCTATTCTTCTTCTTCTTCTTCCTTCTTTTCCTTCCTATTCTTCTCCTCTTGTTCTTCTCCCTTCTCCTTTTTCCTATTTCCCTCGCAACGACTAAACTAACTGAACTACACTAACTACACTAACTAAACTAAACTACACTAACTAAACTACACAAACTACACTAACTAAACTAATTAAACAACACTAACTACACTACACTACACTACACTAACTACACTAACTAAACTAAACTACACTAACTACACTAAACTACAGTAACAAAACTACACTAACTAAACTATAATAATTAATAGATAAAAAATATGAAAACAAGTGGGGGAGGGGGCTCACCGGAGTGGGGGAGGTGGAGGTCGGTGTTGGTGGAGGTGGAGGAGGCCGACGCCAGCGGGCCGGGTCGGCTGGGCATCGGGGGGGGCGTGCCAGAGTTGCGTGTCATCAAGGGGGGGGACGGCGGGCTGGGGCGGCATGGGGTCAGGGGCTGGGCGTCGGGGAGGCTGGGGCAGCAGGCGGCTGGCCAGGGTCCGTTGGGAGGGGCGGGCGGGCTGCGGGGCGAGCTCCGGGGCGCGGGGCTGGCTGGTGGCGGCTCGGGCTCCAGGGGTGGCGCGGGCCGACGGCTGCTCAGGCTGCGGGGGTAGCGGGGCTGGGGAGGGGCGGCGCCATGGGGAGGGGGCGGATTTGCGGGGAGGGGCCAGCGGCGGCGGGGAGGTGCTTTGGGTCAGGGTGGTGAGAGATAGAGATCGAGGGGGAGAGAGAGATCGAGGGCGCGGGGGCAACCATTAAGGATGCCCTCTTTGTCGTCTGCTAGCAGACGGCAAAGAGGGTCGTCCGCTAGGTGCCCTCCCTCCCCTCTTTGCCGCCTGCTTTGGCCTTCTTTACCATCTGCTAGCAGACGACAAAGAGGCAGCATATGGCAAAGAGGTGACCTAGCCGAGGCAGTGCCCTAGTGGGGCCCATCATCCTCTTTGTCGTCTGCCGTTGGCCTCTTTGCCGTCTGCTTGTAGACGGCAAAGAAAGGACTCACGACATCGTTGAATTATGTCGTGAGTCCTTTCCTTGCCGTCCGCTTTCCCGTAGTAGACGACAAAGCCCGTCTTTGTCGTCAGCTAGCCGACGGCACAGAGGCAGCATATGGCAAATTTCCGGATTCCACTAGTGATTAGGGGGTGAAATCCCCATTTTTACCTCCCTAGGCAGCTGAGACAACCCCATTTCTACGTCTCCTCTTACTTCTATCCCATTCCCTCTCTCCTAGAGTATCCAAGGGGAATCCCCAAGTACCCCAGCAGCTAGTGGAGGAAGTGGGGCACGCCGAGAACCCATGGCATGCAATACACACACTCTAGAGTGCGCTACTTTGCGCTCCCGCATTGTAGCTGCCCCCATCCCGAGGATCCCGACAGCCTCTCCCCCTCTATGGGCCTTCCCTCGCACGTGCACAGTGCTGGTCGAGAGCTCCAGTGAGCTCGCTCCCATGCACAGGCACCCAGGTTTCCCCTACCTCTTCTCCCGCTTCCCCTGGTCGTGGACCACTACGAGGAACACCCCGGACACGCCCTTACGACCTCCCATTGACCTTGTCCTCGCCCACAACCTCGTCGACGCACAAGCATTCAGTGGACCACGGGCAACCTATAAAATGCATTCCCGAGCCCTTTTATCCCCTCCGGACCCATTCAAGCACTCCGAGCCTCAGTGCTCGGGATCGAGCAGAGCGCCGTAGCCTCGGGCAACGGACGTTCACGTGGCGAGAGGCCCCCTCGAGCCCCGTTTCCATTCGATCTGGAACCACAGCGAGTCCCTCATCCTTTCCCCCCTCTTTTCTTCTTTGTTTGTATCAAGAATCAGCTCTGGCGGCCATCGCTCGAAGCCCCTCCGCCATGGGACCTTGTTGCGGGCAAGCAGTTGCTCCTACCAGTCCAACTCCACCTCCCCCCCCGAATGGTAGCTCGCCCCTGAGTCCATTCCTGCCGCTCCCAAGCCTCGCCAAGCCCTGCATCATCGTAGGTGAGCTCCTCCGCCCCTGGTCGCGGGTTAGAGATGACACGCGGGGCCCGCCCTGTTGGGGAACGTCGCATGGGAAACAAAAATTTTCCTACGCACACGCAAACCTATCCATGGTGATGAGCATCTACGAGAGGGAGAGTGGATCTACGTACCCTTGTAGATCGCTAAGCGGGAAGCGTTAAGAAACGCGGTTGGTGTAGTCGAACATCTTCGCGATCCAAATCGCCGAGCGTCCCGCGATCTCATCACGATCCGTCCCGCGATCCAATCACGATCCGTCCCGTGAACTCATCACGATCCGTCCCGCGATCTCATCACGATCCGTCTCACGATCTTGATCACGATCTGTCCTACGAACTCATCACGATCCGTTCCGCGATCTCATCACGAACCGTCTCGCGATCTCGATCACGGTCCTTCCGATCTAGCGCCGAACGGACGGCACCTCCGCGTTCAGCACACGTGCAGCTTGATGACGATCTCCACCATCTTGATCCAGCAAGAGGAGGTGGAGAGGAGAGAGAGTTCACCGGCAGCGTGACGGCGCTCCGGTGATGGTGGTGGAGTGATTCCGGCAGGGCTTCGCCTAAGCGCTGCGGAAAACCGATCTAGAGGAGAAACTGTGCACCGGTGAAACGGGTAGCACGTGGCCGGAAATTCTGTCCAAAAACCACCCAATCCACTAGTATATATAGGAGGAGAGGAGAGGAGAGGCAGCCAAGGCCTTTGGGTCGGCCGAAATAGGAGGTGGGAAGAAATCCTACTTCACCTCCAATCCTAGTTGGAGTAGGATTGCCTCCTATTGGCTGATTTTCCACTTTTTGCTTTAGGACTTTCTCTCCTGCGCCATGGGCCTTTGTGGCTGTTTTCCCAGCCCAATAAGGGCTGGTTATTATTCTCCCACAGCCCATGGACCTCTTGGGGTCGAAGTACCCCTCCCGGAGGTCCTCCGGTACACTACCGGCACTCCCGGTACAATACCGATACTCCCGGTACACTACCGATGAGCCCGAAACTTTTCCGGAAACCAAACTGGGACTTCCTATATATGAATCTTTACCTCCGGACCATTCCGGAGCTCCTCGTGACGTCCGGGATCTCATCCGGGACTCCGAACAACCTTCGGTCACCACCATACATAACTCTACACTACCGAAACGTCACCGAACCTTAAGTGTGCAGACCCTGCGGGTTCGAGAACTATGTAGACATGACCGAGACACCTCTACGGTCAATAACCAATGGCGGGACCTGGACGTCCACATTGGTTCCTACATATTCTACGAAGATCTTTATCGGTCGAACCTCTATGTCAAGGATTCAGTTAATCCCGTATATCGTTCCCTTTGTTCTTCGGTATGTTACTTGCCCGAGATTCGATCGTCGGTATCTCCATACCTAGTTCAACCTCGTTACTGGCAAGTCTCTTTAATCGTTCCGTAATACAAGATCCCGTGACTAACACTTAGCCACATTGCTTGCAAGGCTTGTTGTGATGTTGTATTACCGAGTGGGCCCTGAGATACCTCTCCATCACACGGAGTAACAAATCCCAGTCTCGATCCATGCCAACTCAACAAACACCATCGGAGATACCTGTAGAGCACCTTTATAGTCACCCAGTTACGTTGCGACGTTTGATACACACAAGGCACTCCTCCGATATCCGTGATTTGCATGATCTCATGGTCATAGGAACATATACTTGACATGTAGAAAACAGTAGCAATAAACTGAAACGATCATATGCTATGTTTGTAGTTTGGGTCTTATCCATCACATCATTCTCCTAATGATGTGATCCCGTTATCAAATGACATCTCATGTCCATGGCTAGGAAACCTTAACCATCCTTTGATCAACGAGCTAGTCTACTAGAGGCATACTAGGGACATGGTGTTGTCTATGTATCCACACATGTATCTGAGTTTCCGATCAATACAATTATAGCATGGATAATAAACGATTATCACGAACAAGGAAATATGATAATAACTAATCTATTATTGCCTCTAGGGCATATTTCCAACAGTCTCCCACTTGCACTAGAGTCAATAATCTAGTTCACATCACCATGTGATTCGCATTGTTATGAATCTAACACCCAATGAGTTTTGGGGCTCGATCATGCTTTGCATGTGAGAGAGGTCTTATAGTCAACGGGTCTGCGATATTCAGATCCGTGTGTACTTTGCAAATCTCTATGTCAAACCGTAAACACTGCTACCACACTCCACTTGGTACTATTTCCAAATGGCTGCTCCACTATACGTATCCAGATTGCTACTACTAGTCATCCGGATAGGTGTTAAAGCTTGCATCGACGTAACTATTTACGACGAACTCTTTATCACCTCCATAATCAAGAAACATTTCCTTAGTCCTCTGGTTACTAAGGATAATTCCGACCGCTGTCCAGTGATCCACTCCTGGACCACTCTTGTACCCCTTGACAAACTCATGGCAAGGCACACATAGGTGCGGTACACAGCATGGCATAATATAGAGCCTATGGCTAAGGCATAGGGGACGACGTTCGTCCTTTCTCTTTCTTCTGCCGTTGTCGAGCTTTGAGTCTCACTCAACTTCACACCTTACAAATCAGACGAGAACTATTTCTCTGGCTGATCCATTTTGAACTCTTTCAAAATCTTGTGAAGGTATGCACTCATTGAAAGTCTCATCAAGCATCTTGATCTATCTCTATAGATTTTGATGCTCAACAATTAGGTAGCTTTATCCAGGTCTTCCTTTGAAAATCACTTTCCAAATAACCGTTTTATGCTTTCCAGAAACTCTACATTATTTCTGAACAACAATATGTCATCCACATATACTGATCAGAAATTCTATAGTGCTCCCACTCACTTTATTGCAAATACAAGTTTCTCATAAACTTTGTATAAACATCAAAACTTTGATCACCTCATCAAAGCGTATATTCCAACTCCGAGATGCTTGCTTCAGTCCATGGAAGGATCACCGAAGCTTGCACACCTTTTAGCATCCTTAGGCCTGACAAAACCTTCTGGTTGTATCACATACAACCTTTCCTCAAGTAAACCATTAAGGAAACGATGTTTTGACATCCATCTGCCAGATTTCATAATTGAAAACACAGCAACTGCTAACACAATTCCAACAGACTTTTAGCATCGCTACGAGTGAGAAAGTCTCATCGTACTCAACTCCTTGAACTTGTCACAAACATCTTTGCAACAAGTCGAGCTTTACAAATAGTGACATTCACCATCAGTGTCTGTCTTCATTTTAAAGATCCATTTGTACTCAACGACCTGCCGTCCAACGAGCAAGTCTACCAAAGTCTACACTTGGTTTTAATACATGGATCCTATCTCGGATTTCATGGCCTCCAACCATTTGTCGGAATCCGGGCCCATCATCGCTTATCCATAGCTCGTAGGTTCATCGTTGTCCAACAACATGACCTCCAAGACAGAGTTGTCGTACCGCTCAGGAGCAGTACACATCCTTGTCGACCTACGGAGTTTGATAGTAACTTGATCCTGAAGCTTCATGATCATCATCATTAACTTCCTCTTCAACTAACGTAGGCTTCACAGAAACATCTTTCTGCGCTGCGCTACTCTCTGGTTGAACAAAGGTTTAACAACCTCATCAAGTTCTATCTTCCTCCCACTCAATTCTTTTGAGAGAAACTTTTTCTCGAGAAAGGACCCAGTTCTAGCAACAAACACTTTGCACTCGGATCTGAGATAGAAGGCATACCCATCTGTTCTTAGGGTATTCTATGAAGATACATTTGTCCGCTTTGGGTTCTAGCTTATTATGTGAAAACATTTTCCACACAAGCATCGCAGCCCCAAACATTAAGAAATGACAGCTTAGGTTTCTATCAAACCATAATTCACACGGTGTCATCTCAACGGATTTAGATGATGCCCTATTTAAAGTGAATGTAGTTGTCTCTAATGCATAACCCCAAAAATTATAGTAGTAAAATGATAAGAGACATCACAGTATGCACTATATCAATAGAGCATGACTATGATGTTCGGACACACCATCACAGCATGGTGTTCCAGGTGGCGTTAGTTGTGAAACAAATTTCACGTTGTCTTAAGTTGTATGCCAAACTCGTAACTCAGATATTCACCTCCACGATCATATCGCGGTCATTTTTATCTTCTTGTCACGATGATCTTTAAACTTCACTCTGAATTTGCTTGAACCTTTCAAACGATTCAGACTTGTGTTTCATTAAGTAAATATACACTATATCTACTCAAATCATCAGTGAAGGTAAGAAAATAACGATATCCACTGCACGCTACAAGACTCACTAGATTGCATACATCAACATGTATCATTTCCAATGAATCACTTGCCTGCTCCATCCAACGGGGTCCTTTAGTCATCTTGCCCAAGAGGCATGGTTCGCATGTCTCAACCGATTCGAAATCAATGAGTCCAAATATCCATCAGCATGGAGTTTCTACATGCGCTTTATACCAATATGACATTTAGCGGCAGTGCCACAAGTATGTGGTACTATCATTATTAACTTTGTATCTTTTGACATCAATGTTATGAACATGTGTACTACTACGATCAAGATTTCAACAAACCATTCTCACTTGGTGCATGACCATTGAAGGTATTATTCATGTAACCAGAATAACTATTATTCTCTGACTTAAATGAATAATCGTATTGCAACAAACATGATCTAATCATGTTCATGCTCAACGCAAAACACCAAATAACATTTATTTAGGTTCGTTACTAATCCTGAAGGTAGAGAGAGCGTGCGATGTTGATCACATCAACCTTGGAAACATTTCCAACACACATCGTCACCTCACCCTTAGCTAGTTCTCCGTTTATTCCGTAGCTTTTATTTCGAGTTACTAACATTTAGCAACCGAACCGGTATCCAATACCCAGGTGCTACTAGGAGTACTAGCAAGGTACACATCAATAACTCGTATATCAAATATACTTCTGTCGATGTTGCCAGCCTTCTTATCTACCAAGTATCTAGGGTTGTTCCGCTTCAGCGACCTCTCACCTCATAATAGAAGCACTTAGTCTCGGGTTTGAGTTCAACTTTGGGTTGCTTCACTGGAGCAGCAATTGACTTGCTATCCATGAAGTTTCCCTCCTTGCTCTTGCCCTTTTCGAAACTAGTGGTTTGATTAACCATCAACACTTGACGCTCCTTCTTGATTTCTACCTTCGCGGTGTCAAACATCGCGAACAGCTCAGGGATCAATACTTCTATCCCTGGTGTATTATAGTTCATCACTAAGTTCTAGTAGCTTTAGTGACAGTGACTTGCAGAACTATATCAATCACTATCTTATCTGGAAGATCAACTCCCACTTGATTCAAGCGATTGTAGTACCCAGACAATCTGAGTACATGCTCAATGATTGAGCTATTCTCCTTCATCTTACAAGCAAAGAATCTTGTTGGAGATCTCATATCTCGCAACAAAGGCACGAGCCTGAGATCACAATCTCTGCTCCTAGAACATCTCATATGTTCCGTGACGTTCAAAACGTTTTGGAGCCTCAATTCTAAGCCGTAATGCATGACGCACTAAACTATCAAGTAGTCATCGAAACGTGCCTGTTAGATGTTCACAACATCTATAGACGACGCTAGAGGGGGTGGCGCACCGAGCGGTGCATTAAGGACATAAGCCTTCTGTGCAGCAGTGAGGACAATCCTCAGATCACGGACCCAGTCCGCAATTTTGCTACCAACATCTTTCAATTCTATTTCTCTAGGAACATATAAAAATACAAGGGAGCTACAGCGCGAGCTAGTAATCTACAACATAATTTGCAAAGACACTTTGACTATGTTCATGATAATGAGTTCAATTAATCATATTACTTAAGAACTCCCACTCAAATTGACATCCCTCCGATCATTCGAGTGATACATGATCCAAATTCACCAACTCAAGTCCGATCATCACGTGAGTTGAGGTGGCTGCAATGGTGAACATCATTATGTTGATCATATCTACTATATGACTCATGTTCGACCTTTCGGTCTCTCGTGTTCCGAGGCCATGTCTGTACATGCTAGGCTCGTCAAGTTTAACCCGAGTGTTCTGCGCGTGCAAATCTGGCTTGCACCCGTTGTATGTGAACGTAGAGTCTATCACACCCGATCATCACGTGGTGTCTCAACACGACGAACTTTCGCAACGGTGCACACTCGGGGAGAACACAGTTCATCTTGAAATTCAAGTGAGGGATCACCTTATAATGCTACCGCCGTACTAAGCAAAACAAGGTGCATAAAAGGATTAACATCTCATGCAATTCATAAGTGACATGATATGGCCATGAACTTGTGTTTAAGATCTCCATCTTCGAAACACCGGCATGATCTCCATCGTCACCGGCACAACACCATGATCTCCATCATCTTGATCTCCATCAATGTGTTGCCATTGGGGTTGTCACGCCCTGCATGCTTCTACTACTATTGCTACCGTAGCGATAAAGTAAAGCATTACATAGCGCTTAATGATTGACACGCAGGTCATACAATAATTAAAGACAACCCTATGGCTCCTGCCGGTTGCCGTACTCATCGACATGCAAGTCGTGATAATCTATACATCACATGATCATCTCATACATCACATATATCTCATCATGTAATTGGCCATATCACATCACAACATACCCTGCAAAAACAAGTTAGACGTCCTCTAATTGTTGTTGCATATTTTACGTGGCTGCTATGGGTATCTAGCAAGAACGATTCTCACCTACGCATAAACCACAACGGTGATACACTAGTTTGCTTTTCAACCTTCTCAAGGACCGCCTTTGTCGAATCCGATCCAACTAAAGTGAGAGAAACTGTCACCCGCAAGCCATCTAGGCAACAAGTTGCGTCGAGGGAACCGGTCTCTCGTAAGCGTACGAGTAATGTTGGTCAGGGCCGCTTCATCTCACAATCCCGCTGAACCAAAATACGACCAAGGGAGGAAGCAATCTAAGCATCAACGCCCACAAACCTTTTGTGTTCTACTCGAGATCTCATCGAACCATCAACCTAGCTCATGATGCCACTGTTGGGGAACGTCGCATGGGAAACAAAAATTTTCCTACGCACACGCAAACCTATCCATGGTGATGAGCATCTACGAGAGGGAGAGTGGATCTACGTACCCTTGTAGATCGCTAAGCGGGAAGCGTTAAGAAACGCGGTTGGTGTAGTCGAACATCTTCGCGATCCAAATCGCCGAGCGTCCCGCGATCTCATCACGATCCGTCCCGCGATCCAATCACGATCCGTCCCGTGAACTCATCACGATCCGTCCCGCGATCTCATCACGATCCGTCTCACGATCTTGATCACGATCTGTCCTACGAACTCATCACGATCCGTTCCGCGATCTCATCACGAACCGTCTCGCGATCTCGATCACGGTCCTTCCGATCTAGCGCCGAACGGACGGCACCTCCGCGTTCAGCACACGTGCAGCTTGATGACGATCTCCACCATCTTGATCCAGCAAGAGGAGGTGGAGAGGAGAGAGAGTTCACCGGCAGCGTGACGGCGCTCCGGTGATGGTGGTGGAGTGATTCCGGCAGGGCTTCGCCTAAGCGCTGCGGAAAACCGATCTAGAGGAGAAACTGTGCACCGGTGAAACGGGTAGCACGTGGCCGGAAATTCTGTCCAAAAACCACCCAATCCACTAGTATATATAGGAGGAGAGGAGAGGAGAGGCAGCCAAGGCCTTTGGGTCGGCCGAAATAGGAGGTGGGAAGAAATCCTACTTCACCTCCAATCCTAGTTGGAGTAGGATTGCCTCCTATTGGCTGATTTTCCACTTTTTGCTTTAGGACTTTCTCTCCTGCGCCATGGGCCTTTGTGGCTGTTTTCCCAGCCCAATAAGGGCTGGTTATTATTCTCCCACAGCCCATGGACCTCTTGGGGTCGAAGTACCCCTCCCGGAGGTCCTCCGGTACACTACCGGCACTCCCGGTACAATACCGATACTCCCGGTACACTACCGATGAGCCCGAAACTTTTCCGGAAACCAAACTGGGACTTCCTATATATGAATCTTTACCTCCGGACCATTCCGGAGCTCCTCGTGACGTCCGGGATCTCATCCGGGACTCCGAACAACCTTCGGTCACCACCATACATAACTCTACACTACCGAAACGTCACCGAACCTTAAGTGTGCAGACCCTGCGGGTTCGAGAACTATGTAGACATGACCGAGACACCTCTACGGTCAATAACCAATGGCGGGACCTGGACGTCCACATTGGTTCCTACATATTCTACGAAGATCTTTATCGGTCGAACCTCTATGTCAAGGATTCAGTTAATCCCGTATATCGTTCCCTTTGTTCTTCGGTATGTTACTTGCCCGAGATTCGATCGTCGGTATCTCCATACCTAGTTCAACCTCGTTACTGGCAAGTCTCTTTAATCGTTCCGTAATACAAGATCCCGTGACTAACACTTAGCCACATTGCTTGCAAGGCTTGTTGTGATGTTGTATTACCGAGTGGGCCCTGAGATACCTCTCCGTCACACGGAGTAACAAATCCCAGTCTCGATCCATGCCAACTCAACAAACACCATCGGAGATACCTGTAGAGCACCTTTATAGTCACCCAGTTACGTTGCGACGTTTGATACACACAAGGCACTCCTCCGATATCCGTGATTTGCATGATCTCATGGTCATAGGAACATATACTTGACATGTAGAAAACAGTAGCAATAAACTGAAACGATCATATGCTATGTTTGTAGTTTGGGTCTTATCCATCACATCATTCTCCTAATGATGTGATCCCGTTATCAAATGACATCTCATGTCCATGGCTAGGAAACCTTAACCATCCTTTGATCAACGAGCTAGTCTACTAGAGGCATACTAGGGACATGGTGTTGTCTATGTATCCACACATGTATCTGAGTTTCCGATCAATACAATTATAGCATGGATAATAAACGATTATCACGAACAAGGAAATATGATAATAACTAATCTATTATTGCCTCTAGGGCATATTTCCAACACGCCCGTCATACTCCTAACTCTCTCCCGCCTTCCCTCTGTCGCTGACGCCTGGGGCTTGCGCGCGTCAGGTTTAAACCTGGAGCGGCGTACATGCCCGTCTCAAATGGGTTGCTTCGGCTCTAGGTCGGCCCAGCTGCAGCCAGATCTGGCCCAAGGCATGGTGGCCTTTCCTTTTTATTTTTTGGATTTTTTTACAAAAATTCCTCTAGCTAAAACGGATGTCCAAATCCAGTGATTCCAATGTCTAAAATCTTGTAATATTGCAACCTATTTAATGATGCCACTTGTGCCTCGGTTTGAAAATAATTTTTGTAGTGTTTTTATTTAAAACCTCTTTAAAGCATTTTAAACCCCTGTTAAAAAAACTTTTCACTACGTTTTACATTTGAAAACCAAAATTAATTTTAGTATTTTTAGTTTGCAGCCTAGTATTTTACAAAAGTTGGTTGACATTTTTAGGAGAGATTTATTTTCCCTGTGTTTGTCGTAGTCTTATTTTTTCCTATTAATACCGTGACGATGGACTGCGTTGTTGTCCAAGAGTTGGACTAGTTGCAGACTCACGAGATTTTATTGATCTAGGCAAGCAGCCCTTTGACCATGTCTATGAAACCCTTTCTGCATGGCATATAGCACTTACTTTGTTGCACCGAATCATGATGATTGTGGTGACCACCATTATGGGTTGCCTCTGTTACTTCCTCATTGATACTTGCATGTCACTACTCTAGTTATGCTTAGAGTTATGTGTGTGGGAAAGTAGATAGGTTGCTAAGTAGATGCTATGCAAAATGGGGCGGGATTCACTGGTGCAGCGACGTGCTATACAAACGGTTTTTAACCCCTTTACGCGACGTAGTTCCAAACCGTCACCTTGCATGTGTGGGCGATAGGGGGGTCCATCCCACATGACACCGCAAACCCGTCGGCTATGGTGACCAACAAACGCAAATGATCTGCAAATATAATCGTGTGTGTTGTAGGAACATATTGCTCACATAATCTTTTGGGTGTACGTGTGGGATTTGGGATCAATCACACACATCCAAGACGAGTGAAACGTGTCTAATTGCTCATGGAAAACAAATGGAGTTCATTGCTCATGGAAAACAAATGGAGTGTGAACTTTGACCATTTGCAAAACGTTACCTAATCCACACGGGCCATTGTAGACACTATGTGTGATATCTTCATCATCGCACACGAGATTTCTCTAGGAACCGTATACCATGTATAACATCATCGGACACGTTTCCCAAAAATGTACGCGTGTTATCGTATTTCAATCGAGCAAGGTTTCATGTTGGCTCACTTGTGAAGTATGGTGCTATCGGACACAAATCTTGTGTGATTTTTCCACCAACATGGGGCTTGTTAGTAATTTAAGTAGAGGTAATGCAGATGCATTATGAAAATTCCAAAAATGGGTGTGTTACCATGCCATGAAGTGAAGACCCCGTGGGAAAATTTGGTAATGTCTGGTGGAAGTTGTGATGGCCTGCCCATTGAAAACGAATGCATCTCACACAAAGGATCATGGTTTACGAAAAGTAGAGTTGGCATTTCTAACTCCAACTTATGAATTAATGGTTTCCTACCCGAAGTTTATCATGTGGTTAATGCGTCTGGATGGAGGGACTAGTTTGCTTGTGACCCCATTGCCTCACTCAATGTAACCATTGCTTTGTTCGTGCCTTGATGAGAACTTGATGTTTCGTCTATGTTCGACTCATATAAGTGTACAAACGAACAAAACAATATAACACCAAATTCGCACCGGCAAAGGATAATAATTCTATTACATATACATGTTAATAAAAAATGCCACATGCGGCAACTTTCCAAAGACACATGGGCAAAAGAAAAAGGAAGAGGCTGAAGAAGGAAGACAAAGAAAATGATCTGGCCCGATGCTATCTAATTCTTGATGGATTGTTGGGCACGGAGTTCCTCAATCTCCTTCTTCATTGCCTCGACAACCTCCATCTCCTCTCGCCTCTCATCTGCCGTCTTCCACATTACGGCCATGGCGTAGGCTTTTTGCTCGAGAGCATCGATGGTTTGTGTTGCGTATGCATGAAGTTCCTTGGCACGTGCCACTGATTCCTTCACCAGCCCCTCGTGCTTGATGTAGAGCTTTGCCAAGTCTTCCAAAAGTTCCTCGGCTAGGTCTTTCAGCCTCCTCTCTGAGGCCCTTTTCTTCTCGAGCAGCTTCTTCCAACCGTCATTCTCCTCCATAAGTTTCTCCATGAATTCGGTTGCCTTGTTAATCGAGGCGTCACTGTTCTCCAGCAGCTTCACCAAGTCATCTATCAGTGCATCCTTCCTATCGAGCTCAGCACACATGTCATTGCTAGCTGAGGTATCCAAGACTGCCAACTCGTCCAGTTCGCCTCTGAGGCGAATGCGCTTGTGATTGTGAGAGCCCTCGTCTCTTCATGAAGGATACTCCTGGGCGTCCGTGGCGCCACCGTACATCTCTTGTGCGGCCAAAGCGGTGTGGCTGGAGCTTTCTCGTGCTTCCATTGTGCGGCGGGAGCTCTCGGTTGCTTCCGCAGCCTTGGTCTTTCTTCCTTGGTTATATCTCGACCCAGAACCCCCCTCCTACCAGGCATGGCAGACGGAATGAATGATTAACAAAGAAAGGCTTGTTTTTCGGTGGCGGGCGTGAGGAATGTGCAGTAATTTTTGAGTAGGTGTTTGTATAGCCTACTAGAGTAAATAGATGCTAAGTGGGAACACATTTAGGTTTTGTAGGTGTGAACTAATTTGCAATAAATTTAGCACGTGGTAATTTGGAATGTGACGGGAAACAAGCTCAAGATTTATTGATGGTTTTAGTTCCCAAGCATGGAACGGTTTATGGTTTTTAGAAACCATGTGGGATGGCGTAAATGAGCATGCATTCTCACATGCGTGTACGTGTGTGCCAACTATTACTGCGGGGGCGGGGCCAAGACCGATGACGGTGTCGTCATGGCCAAGATGGTTGCTGCTATGGTGGCAGCCTCGGTGGCTACCGATGGGGTGGCGGCCAAGGCAGCAACAACGACCACCGACAGTAGCTGCCTTCGGGAAGCCGTGACGAAGCATAGTGGATAGCGTGCTTTTGTGCATGGTTGTGCGCAGGACCGGGCTCATCGAGCAGACGTGTGGCCCCGCCTCTATGAGAGGTGGGCCCCACCTGTCAGGGAAATGTGAAAATTATCGTTAAACTAAGTTTTTTAAATAATGTAAAAGGTTTGTAAATTCTTATCTCAGTAACAAACATAATATATAATTATTCATGTGCTATAAAAATTATACGTACAAACTAAGTAAATTACATTTCATAATTGTTCAAATAAACATACAAAAAATGTTTGCGCAATTTCTAATAATATAAATATATGTCAATATATTTAAATGTTAGAATTAGCAACAAGTGTATGCTTTTTCTCTATTATTAAGTATTTTTGCGGACAAATTTAGCAACCAGTATAATTTACTATATTTTATATTTTATTGGCTAGGACGTGTTATGGGTGCAGGTTTGATTAGATGGGACATGTGCGAGCAGTCCATCGTGTAGGCTCCAAGGGACGTGTGCGAGCATCCCGCCACGTAGGCGCAACTGGCTCATAGGGAATCAAGCCCGTTGACCTCGAACCTCCACTCACAGCCCTATTATCTCCCAAGCTCTCCAATAATTCTCCACCTTCTCATCAAGTCTTATCTATAAGGGTCGCCGTTGAGTATCGCCTACTTTTTCAATGGACCATGAGGGGACCAACAAGCGGGGGAGGGTCGCGGGTGAACCACACGAGCCTCCAGCAAGTGTGGGCTACATCAGCATGATCCCTCATGAGATGTTTATAACCATCATGTCCCTCCTCCCCATCAAATATGCTCTGCAGACCACCATCCTCTAAAGTCGGTGGCAGCCCCTATGGCACTCCACCCATATTGACCTCCTCAACGATGACGCGATTTGTAGCAGGGTTCGCAAACGCTTGGATGCATTGTCCCACATCCTCACCTCACACACTGCGCCATTCAGAACCCTTTCCATCGGCACTTTCCGTTTCAACTGCAAGGCCAAACCCAAGTTTCACGAGTGGTTCTTATCCACCGCCCTAGATGAGCCCAAGGAGCTCAACTTTATTCCTAGATATGGGCGCTCTCTTCCTCCATCTGTCCTTGGCCCCGCACCCATGTTGCCCCATTCTACGTTCATGCGGTGCCTTTTCCCCAAGATTAATGTCATGCACGCTCTTCATCTCCCTAAACTAAAGCACCTTGAGCTCATTAGCATCAGGATCTCAAAAGAAGATTTGGAGCGCCTTCATTTTTAGATGGTGTTTGGGTTTGGTAGCCTCCACATCGCTACGGCAAATCTTATTTCAACTTATGTGCATGCATGGTGCCTCAACACACAATGAGTTGGGGAGTTTAATGATATGGTCATTGAGAATGCACCTTTCCTTGAGAGGTTGTTTGTACTTGATAAAGAAGGTTGAACAAGAATTAGGGTCATTGTCGCACCGAAATTCACAGTGTTGGGCTATTCGTGTGCTGAATTTTCCGAACTTGTTATAGCTGGATCCATACCCGTTCAGATACAAAAATCGTCTTCTCATCCTTATTATTTTACATCACACTTCATCTAGTTTTTGTTGATATATGCTCGTCTTTCATCCAAAAAATGGTCCCCACAGGCCTCGCATTTTGTTTGCGCATAGTGAAGATCTTGACACTACAATTTATTGTCCCCAATCTAGATGAAGTTGTTAACTTCCTTATATGCTTTTCATGAAGGAGAAGCTATACATCAAGGTGATGCTCCTTTCCTGTTAATTGTTAATCGCAACGGAGTTCAATTTGTTGGTACTTTTACCCATGATTATAATGAAATATGTACTATACACTTTTTTGAGATATTAATCATGAACGATCGGAGATGGCATCTCAATCTAGTTGTGTATTGTATAAATCATGCAAATCAAAGAGGGCCATAGTGTGCCTTGGTACTCGTTCACAGTAACATCTTATTTGTTTATGCAATCATGTTCTTATAAGTACATATGTTGTTGTTCTATAGGCACAACATTGATGTTGTGCAGACCGAGAAAATCACAGTACACATGGACTAAACTATGAAACCCATCGATGATGATTTCATCAATCGCTGACAATTGTAAACCGGAAAACGTTTTCCCACAACACACACAAGTTATTAGCACCAATCGTCTGTGTTATTTCTGGTGTTCGCACACAATTCTCATTACTCACCAGTTTGATGTATGTCGCACACATCTTGTTATGCTGAATCATTTTTGTTCTGCTGTATCATCGCACATCGTTTATCTGAGTGAACTGTATGTCATACTTCACACATATATGTCATTTTGTTAACTGTTCTTGTTATATTCACTAATCACAAATGGTTCATAAGAACAAACTATCTGTCGTAGATTGCACACGCAACTATTTTCTTAATTGTATTTGATGGATCCACCATCACACACAGTTCGTGTCATTAGCAATGGAGCTTGAACTTTACCGTTTGCGATTCATGCATGACTCACAGTTTTGTCAAAGGGTCTCTGATTGATGTGTTGTCCTTGGACCATCCCGCAGTAGTGGAGGGTCCCTAATTGTTGTGTTGTCTTTGGACCATTCTGAAGTAGTTTGTGCTCCCCCAGAGAGAGGACGAGTCACTCTGCAAATACATCCAGAGATTCAGCCGCGTGTAAGAACCAGAACCGGGGCGGGTTTCGTATGGAATCCGGGAAGTACGCCAGAATGTGCAGCACGCCCGTCAAGGACTTACCAGAAACCCGTGTCGCTGGGAGCAAGAAAGAAAAGGTGACCATACCCAAAATGATGCAAGTAGCCACGCGAGAGGATGACGAGGGTAGTAATGTTACTATAAGTGCTACCCTCGATAGAAAATAGGAAAGCACTCTCATCACCTTCATGCGGGCAAATGTCGATGTGTTTTCCTAGCAACCGTGTGACATCCCCGGGTTTCCCATGGAGGTGATTGAGCACCACCTTGCAGTTTGTCCCAATGCGCGCCCCGTCAAGTAGATGGTCTGGAAGAAAGCCTTAGAGCAACATGAATTTACTGCAGAAGAAATCAAAAAGCTAGAAGCAACAGTTCTGATTAGGGACATGATCCACCCAACTTGGCTAACAAATCATGTGGTGGTGGGCAAGACCAATGGGAAATGGAGGCTTTGCATTGACTTCATCGGTGTCAACAAGGCTTACCCAAAGTACTTGTTCCTCTTGCCGCGCATTGACAGGATTCTGAACTCAACCACTGGTTGCTATCTCCTATTCTTCCTCAATGCATATTTTAGCTATCACCAGATCTTCATTGCCGAGGAGGATGAAGTAAAAATGGCGTTCATTACCCCGTGTGGTATGTTATGCTTCAGATGCTTGTCGTTCGGGTTGAAGAGTGCCGGTTCAACATTCACAATAGCAGTTTAGATTGGTCTGGGACCGCTGCTGCACAGAAATATGGAATTATACATGGCTGATATAGTGGTGAAGACCAAGAACAACGACATGTCGGGTAAAGACCTAGAAAAAACCTTCATGAATCTGCGGAATATCAGTTTGAAGTTCAACCCCAAGAAGTGCGTGTTTGGAGTCCCTTCCGGCAACCTCCTCTGGTCCTTCGTATCATAGCGTACGATTGAAGCCAACGCGCCAAGATTAGGGCGATTGAGCAGCTGGAGACGCCCAAGCGCATCAAAGACTTGCATCGCTTGGCAGGTTGCATCGCCGCCCTCAGCAGGTTCATTTCCAAGTCCGTAGAGCGTGCCCTGCCATTTTCGAAGATCGTGAAGAAGGCGGGCCCAATGATGTGGACTTCAGAAGCAGAGGCAACACTACAAGACTTGAAGAAATACCTGTCCTCAATGCCAGTCCTAGTCACATCAAGATCAGAGGAACCATTGCAGCTATGTTTGGCGGCAACAAACCAAGTTGTTAGTGTTGCGCTGGTGGTAGAGAGGGAAGCTGAGGAGGATGAGACAGAAACTACCGAGCCAGCAGCCGGCAAGCCAGAACCAGCCCCGAAAAACTAGATAGCCAATGACGCAAGTATGAAACAAGGGGCAGATCGGCAAATTGTGCGGAAGAAGAAGGTGGTGCGGCAGCCCATGTATTTCCTTAGCTCCCTCGTGCAGGGGGGTAGAGCAAGATACTCTGGGATGCATAAAATGCTCTTTGGACTCCTTTGTAATGACCAAGATGCGGTATTATCCCAATTAAGGCACGGGGACCTATTATGGAGATAGAAGTGCATCTCGACATTTTGCAAGTGTAGAATCATTGCATACATGTATTGAGAAGAAGAGTATAACAGTTGGCTTACACTTGCCACATACTAAATTACAATGCCACATAATCATTCATACATTCAATCATAAGACACGGTCCGACTACGGACAAAATCAAACGACAAAAAGAAACAATGAAACTGCCTTGCTAGCCCAGGAACACAACCATGATGCCTCCCTACTCGTCCAGATACATAACATACATCCGACCATGTTCTTCATGATACTCCCATTGGAGCTGGGACGCCGCAAAAGGATATATATCATCGGAACCTATACTTGTAGTGTGGTAGTAATTTGTGAGCCGCAGGGACTTTGCAATCTCATAACCCGGGTACCGAAACTATGTAAGCCATTAGGTGAGGAAGGTTAAGTGGTGAGGCTGCAGCAAGCACTAAGCATATGTTTGAGTGGCTAACTTACGAGAACAAGTATTCATATGGCGGCCTACGCATGACGATCGAGAACTAGTATGATCATTAAGTGATCTGGAACACCTACTTATGTCAATATTAACCCCACCATGTTCTCTCTCGGTGCATGTTCACGAGCACAGACACTCACGGTTACGCACACGGATGGTGTATTTTATTCGTGTTTACTTCAAGTTAACTATAACTTTGTGTTAAAAAAATTTCCAAGTTGCCACATAACCGCGAGCACGGCTTCTCGAAAAGATTTAACCCTGCAGGGGTGCTCCAACACATCCATTACAAACTAACCAGATGCCTCGTGGAATAACCTCGACTGTAGATAAAACGTGATCTCCTCGGATATTCCGTAGGGACACCTCAACCTCGGATACCCTAAGGTATCCTGAGAGTCCCTCGCGCAAGACATTCCAGAAAGGTGAAACAAGCCCAACAAGACCACCCGATGTGTCGACGAACCCCATAGGAGCCACGTATCTTGTTCTCAAGACACTACGTATGAGCCACGCGTACATTGGCCTGACACAAATTTCCCAATTTGCCCTGGGTTGGCCACGCACAGTGCTCAAGTTGGACCAACACGTCATGACACTATTTTTGCTATGCTAGATGTCACATTCTTTTCGCTATGTTTCGTTACCTACCACTTACATGTCAAGCCTCCAAAATTGCCATGAAAGCCTCTAACCCCTCCGGTACGTAGCAAAACCTTGTTTGGCTAAGTTACCGCTGCTCAACACCTCTTATAGCGTTCTTAGATGCAGGTGCAGATTGTTTCCATGTGATAACATGGATATCTGGAGATATCACAATATTTATAGCTAACTAATTTAATGCACCTATATACTTGGTACAATGTGGAAGTCTTGGCCTTTTGCTCGGTGTTTTGTTCCCCTTTTTGTACCATAGTTACTTCTTACAGGTGTTATGTTCCATATTTTCGCTCCTAACATGCTCGGGGTTGTTATGGGGACCCCCTTAACTATTCATTTTAGATTAAAGCTTGTCTGGCAAGACCCAACATTGGTACTATTTGCTTAACAATCTAAATAAAAATGCATAGTGCTTAGCAACCCCATGGATAATTAATCAACAAAATGGGCCAGTGCTCCTCATGAATATGGCTCTCTCTCGCCACCTCCTCTCCTCTCCCACAGCTCGCTCCAATGCCCTCCGATACATTGCTAAGATGGATTCCATTATCGATTGGGATTTCTCCCATGGTCAGCAGGTGGCTGCTCAGGTGCGTTGTCGGTTCAAATCACTTATCCACTTTGATGGATCTACTTCCCATTCAGAATTCTTTTTGGTGGGTTCTTTCCGTTCGTGGTCTTTTCATTTGGATGTTGATTCGGTGGCCTTGGCTCTTTGCTCTTGTTTGGGTGGTATATTAAGAAACTTCCTCTAATTGCCCTATCGGATTATCAGTTTAGATTCTAAGTGGCATCCAACAGAGTGGGAAATTTTGTTCGTTCACTAAAATGGTTTACGGGTCCAGCGTTCCCTTGAAATTTTGAGTTGGACACTCGTCGCTCCATCTCTGTCAACTGCGTTGAACTGATTGCTAATTCTCATGATCAATCTTGGTCTCGATCGGCTACTCGAAGGCACTCTGTTCAACGTTTTTACGTGATATTCCAAATCATCTGCCAAATGCAGTTCGTCGTTATATTCATAAGACTAAGCCGGTCAAGGAGTTGTTTCGGTGTTTGGATGTTCCTCACCCCACTGCGGCGCATTAGGCCTTGAAATTCTATGACAATGGTTTGAAGAGGATGTCTTGTAGATTGTTGTCAGATCAATACTATGTTGTTTGTTCATCAGATGTGGCAATCCTCTCTAGGCCGGTCAACATTGGAAAATTAGAATTTTGCCTAACGACGAATTACACTGCATCAAATCTCCTAATTTTTAGGCCACGGACTTTTCGGACGGGATTTCTTAAACGAGACCTCTTTTTGCCGAGACATTTATGATTGATCACATCAAAGGTTTGTTATAGGTAGGATATTCGACTAACAATATTATGAAGTTTGTTAAACTACATGTCTCGGCATGCACGCAATGCTTTGGTTTTGGTCATGATTATCGGGACTGTCGGGATGGTTTTCGTTGCTTGACTTACTTTGAGCTTGGTCACGTCCGCAGTTCTTGTAGTTCTATTGACAATGGTCGTGTGGATCTAATCACGTGGATCAGCCCCCAAGAATTACTTGTAAATTCATGCATAAAGTGTATGATGGCGGGCCACTCCTCCTATGCATGTTTGGGTACGCCACGATGCCCAAATTGTGCACGCTATGGTCATTCAATATTTGGTTGCAAGGAGTTGCGATTCTCGAGGCAGACGCTTTGGATTCCAAAGAATATTATTAACACAGCAAAACCCTCGCCCATCGCTCCATGTTCTCCTTCCCGAACACTCCGCCTCTCTCCCCCAGCTCCACCAGATGCCATGGCCAACTTCTCTGTCAACCCTTTCGCCTTTCTGCCCCATGGCATGATGGTGGACCATGAGCGTGTGGATCGAAGGGCGCAGGCGGACCTTGCATTAGCTGGTCATCATCCTCTCAACCAAGACACCTCACTCATCATGGACACAAGAAGAGAGATTCCGGATCATATTCACGGAGAAGCTCATTCTGCTGTTGCTGGTATGCTAAATCATGATGAATTTTTTACAATTTTTTGAAGACTTCCCTCTCGGACTTGGCCTATTCTGCATGCGTACTTTACCTACTTGGGAAGCTACTGTAGGAAAAAGTTATCAAATCTATGAAGAAGTGGAAGTAACTTTTGTATGCCATGATCAAGGTATCAACATGCGTATGCCAACTCTTGGGAGATATACTTGGTGCTCTTCCTTGATTTCCAGCCGGATTACCAAACTAATTTCTGGGTAGACAAAGTAGTTTCACAATTTGGTAAGCTCATCAATTGGTACATTCCGTGGGTGCTTTGATGACTCACTTCAATCGCATATTGATAATAGTGGTTGTTTGATGGTTTGCCTCCAAGAAACTAAACGTGATCATTTTGCTCATTCTTATCTGCGTAAATTCTGCCCACGTCATTTGGATCAATCTTCTTTCATCCCCTCCATGGGTAATTCAGCAGGGCTCATTGTTATTTGGAATAGTGATGTTTTTCGTGGAACCGTTCTCGCTATGCATCAATGGGCAATCGTAATTTCCTTTAAATCGGTTGTATTTGTAGATAATTCGACACTAGTTAACGTTTATGGTACTTGCTCGGCATCTCCTAGTTCCGATTTTGTATCATGGCTATATGATCTTAATATTAATTCACATGAGGATTGGCTATTGTTAGGAGACTTTAATTTTTTAAGGTCACCCGATAACATGAATCGCTCAGGAGGGGATGTTTTTGATATGATCTTGGTCAATGATATGATTCGATCACTGTCTCTCATGGAAATTCTGTTGCAAGCTATCTCTTTTACATGGAGTAATATGCAAGAGCAACCACTTCTTGAACATCTAGACTGAGTTTTCACATCAAATCATTGGACTTCTAAATTCCCCAATACCTCTGTTAAACCCTTGGCAAGCCTAGTATCGGACCATATCTCCTATCTCATCTCAGTACAAACGAGCATTCCAAGGTCCAGTTTGTTTAGATTTGAAAATTATTGGATCGACCATCTAGGATTCATGGAGGTGGTCAAGTCATCTTGGAGTACTAATACTAAATCAGACGATCCACAAAGAAGGCTTAGTGAGAAATTCGAATCTCTTAGAGGCTTCTCAAAACAATGGAGTAAATCCATCTCTAAGCTTTCTCACCTTATCTATACATCTAATCGAACCTTGATGCTTATAGATAGTATTGAGAATGAGCATTAGCTTGCTGTTCACAAATGGAATTTCAGGAAGATACTTAAGACACACATTGTCCATCTACTTACTTATAAGAAGCATTATTGGCGTATGAGCTGCACGGTCCGATATATCAAATTTGGTGATGAGCCAACCAAATTGTTTCATCGTATGGCAACAGAACGACACCGGGTGAACTCCATCGCTGTGCTAACTCTCCCAAATGGTGTTGTGCTGGAGGACCAAACCAGCAAAGGTGAGGCGATTTATCATTCTTTCAGAGCCAGGTTAGGAATTTCAGTCCCCATTGACGTTAAATTTAACCTGGATCAACTTGTTTCTGCCAATATGGACCTCGGTGGATTATCTGTTCCTTTTAGTCAAAATTGATAAGGCACCTGGCCCATATGGTCTTAATGGTTGCTTCCTTAAGCGCTGCTAGGACATTATGAAATATGATTTCTATGAGCTTTGCAGCCAGTTCTAGTCAAACAATATCTCTTTAGATTGGCTGAATGCTTTTCTGATTACTCCAATCCCAAAGAATATTGTGCCCTCCATAGTTAATGAAAGTCGCCCGATATCTCTGCTAAACTGTTGTCTTAAGCTTTTGACAAAGTTACTTACAGATCGCCTTCAAAATCTGATTCTCTAGCTCATTCATGACAATCAGTACGACTTCATCAAGGGTCGCTCGATCCAGGATTACCAAGCATGGTCTTTCCAGTATATACACCAATACGTACAATCTAAAAGAGAGATTGTGATCATCAAACTTGACTTTGAGAAAGCATTTGATATGGTTGAGCAAGACATAATCATTTTTAATGCTGGAAAAACTGGGTTATGATGATCGTTGGTTAAATTGGGTGAAGATAATCCTATCCTATGGACACTCATCGATTCCCCTCAATGGCATTCCTAGGAAATCATTTCATTGCAAACGTGGAGTAAGCCAAGGTGACCCCTTCTCCTCCTTGTTTTTTGTTCTTGCATCAGAGCATTTGCAATGTATTATTAATATATAATTCGACGAAGGGATATTATCCCTTCCTATACCAAGACGAGGGGACTTTCCAGTGATTCAGTATGCGTATGACACAATATTGATCATGCCACCTTGTGAGCATCAAATCAACAACCTCAAGAAATTAATCCAGGACTTTGCATCTTCCGCGGTCCTAAAACTAAACTTCCCAAAGTCTTGCATGATCCCAATAAATATTGATAGAAAAAATCTGAGGCTCTTTTAAATATTTTTTGCTGTGAAATTGGGAACCTTCCTTTTACTTATCTAGGCCTACCACTAGGCGCAACTAAACCTTCTATGAAGGAGTTAATGCCACTAGTGGACAGAGTAGAAAGGAGGCTTTCTAGAACCTCCTACCTCCTCCACCATGCATCTAGAATCACCATGGTTAATTCTCTTGTGACGTCCATGATCAATCATGCCATGTGTACTTTGAAACTTCCATCAAAAATTTTGGGATACTTTGATAAGGTGAGAAGAAGATGCATTTGGACCCAAAAAACTGAGCAAGGTGAATCTAGCAATTCCATGGTAGCATGGGATAAAGTATGTTTCCCTAAGAAACGTGGAGGTCTTGGGGTCGTCAATATTAAAGTTCGGAACCAAGCTTTACTTCTAAAATTCCTGGACAAGTTCTATAGCGAAGCAGACCTGCCATGGGCCCAGTTAATTTGGGATACTTACTATGTTGAATCCATCCCCCATGCAAAACCTGCTACTAGCTCATTCTGGTGGAGGCAGCTTATCAAGATTATGCCCATATTTCGTGGCATTGCATCACCCTCAATTGGTGCTGGGAAGAATATTTCCCTTTGGCATGATAAATGGAATGATGATCTACTCAGCAACACACTTCAATGTTTATTCTCATTTTCCATTGAAGAAGACTTTTCTATTTATGAGTTCTTTGATAGATTAGATCCATATGCCGAATTCCATCTTCCACTAACTGATGAGGCACATGATGAGCTCCAAACATTGCTGAATTTGTGGCCGAACATTTCAATCAATGGATAATCATCTGATCCATGGACATATAGTTGGGGCAGCAAATTCACTTCCAAAAGTTACTATATGCATTGTCACTAAAGCATAGTAGCTCCTGCTCCCTTTCTATGGGAATGGTCTTATAAACTCCATATGAAATTGAAGGTTTTCATGTGGTTTCTCCAAGTAGACAGGCTGAACACTAGAGACATGCTCAAGAGGAGGCACTATAACATTGGAAATATTCACTCTGGTGTGCTCTGTTCAGCTGGATGTGAGGAAACGATTGAACATCTCATTTTATCCTATCCTATTAGTGTGAACTGTTGGAGTTGATTTGGTTTTGCTTGGAACACTGCTATCTCCACTCTAAATACTCTGCAACAAGCCAAGTTGTCCTTCACAGGTCATCTATTCTTTGAACTGGTTGGTATTGCTGCATGGAATATCTGGAAAGAAAGGAACAACTTCAGCTTTAGGAACAAACCACCCTCCTATTATACCTGGAAGGACGGAACAAAAGAAGACTTACTTTGGCTTAAACACAGAGTTGATCCCAAGTTTTGGGATTACTTAACCCTCATGACTCTAGCTTTGTAATACATCTGGTTGCATCCGGATCATCTTCCTTCTTATTTCACAGACTTGGTACTTTGCTAAAGCTAGACTCTTGGGGATACCAAATGGTCACACCCACACCATGTAAATTGTAATCCTTATTTATTAAACACAGTAGGAGCCTCTCCTACTGCTTAAATCTAACAAAAATTATGAATGAAATAGCACCTACTGAAATAGAAGATATTGATGTTACTATTAAACTTGCTAAGAGACACCATCACACCACCTGTGATTGTTAGATATGTCGAAGTCTTGTGTGGGAAAATAAAATATCCTGCGGATTTTCTAGTTTTTGGTACCCCACAAGATGACTTTTGTCCCATTATCTTTGCTAAACCTTTCTTGAACACTTTTTATGATAAGATAGATTGTAAGAAAGAAATTGTCAGTTTTGAGTTTGGTTATGTGTCTCATGAGTTTAAATTTTCCATGTTTAGTAGATAACCTCATGATATAGAATTACCTAATAAGGATGACATAATTGGTCCACCCACTGATCCACTAGAACAATATTTGCTAGATCATGAAATGATATGCACTTCCGTGATAGAAATGACATAGATAAATTTTTCTTCGAATAAGAACGTGTACTGTAACACAATTTGCCTATTGAAACTCCTGGAGGTCCTCTTCCACCTAAAGGTGATCCTGTGTTTGAACTTAAACAATTTCCTGACACTCTAAAATATGCTTATCTTGATGAGAAAAAGATATATCTTGTTATTAGTAGTGCTAACCTTTCAAAACATGAAGAAGAAAGATTATTAAAAATTCCGAAGAAGCACCGGGCTGCCACTCAATACACTCTTCATGATCTTAAGGGGATTAGTCCAACTATATGTCAGAACAATTTGAATATGGAACCTGATCCTAAACCAGTTGTTGATCACCAACGACAATTGAATCCTATGATTAAAGAATTGGTAAGAACTGAAATATTAAAGCTTTTGGAAGCATGTATAATCTATCATACTGCTGATAGTAGTTGGGTGAGTCCCGTTCGTTGTGTCCCTAAGAAAGGAGGTATTACTCTTGTTCCTACCGATAAAAATGAGCTTATTCCAGAGAGAATTGTTACTGGCTATAGGATGGTAATTCATTTTAGAAAATTAAATAAACCTACTAGAAAAGATAATTATGCCTTGCCTTTTATTCCTCAAATGCTTTAAAGATTATCTAAGCACACACACTTTTGTTACTTGGATGGATATTCTGGTTTCTCTCAAACACCCGTGTCACAATCTAATCACGAGAAAACTACCTTTACCTGTCCTTTTGAAACTTATGCTGATAGACGTATGCCTTTTAGTTTATGCAATGCACCTGGTACCTTTGAAATATGTATGAATGCTATATTTTCTTATTTTTGTGAAAATACCGTGGAGGTTTTCATGGATGATTTCTCCGTTTATTGAACTTCTTTTGATGATTGCTTAAGCAACCTTGATCGAGGTTTGTAGAGATGTGAACAAACTAATCTTGTCTTGAATTGGGAGAAGTGTCACCTTATAGTTAATGAAGGTATTATCTTGGGTCATAAGATCTCCAAACGAGGTATTGAAGTGGATCAAGCTAAAGTTGATGCAATTGAGAAAATGCCACGTTCTAAAGATATCAAAGGTATTCAAAGTTTCCTTGGTCATGCGGATTTCTATAGGAGGTTTGTTAAAGACTTCTCAAAAAATTCTATGCCTCTTACTAATCTTTTACAAAAGCATGCCCCCTTTGTTTTTGATGATGATTGCCTATAAGCCTTTGAAACACTAAAGAAAGCCTTAACCTCTACACCTACTGGTCAACCATCTGACTGGAACTTGCCTTTTGAAATCATGTGTGATGCTAGTGAGTATGCTATTGGTGCAGTTCTAGGACAAAGAGTTGATAAGAAATTAAATGCTATCCATTATGCTAGCAAAACTCTAGACAATTCTCAAAGAAATTATGCTACTACTGAAAAAGAATTTTTAGCACTCGTGTGTCCTTGTGATAAATTCAAATCTTACATTGTTGATTCCAAAGTTATTGTTCACACTGATCATACTACTATAAAATATCTTATGGGAAAGAAAGATGCTAAACCTAGACTCATTAGGTGGGTTCTATTGCTTCAGGAATTTTATTTACATATCGCTGATAGGAAGGGAGCTGAGAACGCGTAGCTGATAACTTGTCTATGTTAGAAAATATTCTTGATGACCCACTACCTATTGATGATAGTTTCCCTGATGAACAACTAGCTGCAATAAATGGATCTCCAAATACTCCATGGTATGCTGATTATGCAAATTATATTGTTGCTAAATATATTCCACCTAGTTTCACATACCAACAAAAGAAAAAAATTCTTCTATGATTTAAGACATAACTTTTGGGATGACCCATATCTTTATAAAGAAGGAGTAGATGGTATTATTAGACGTTGTGTACCTGAGCATGAAGAGGAATAAATCCTATGGAAATGTCATTTTGAAACTTATGGATGACATCATGTTGGAGATAGAACTGCTCATAAGGTATTACAATCTGGATTTAATTGGCCTACTCTCTTCAAGGATGCCCGTAAGTTTATCCTGTCTTGTGATGAATGTCAAATAATTGGTAATATTGGTAAGTGTCACGAAATACCTATGAATTATTCACTTTTTGTTGAACCATTTGATGTTTGTGGTTTTGATTATATGGGATCTTTTCCTTCCTCTAATAGGTACACTCATATTTTGGTTGTTGTTGATTATGTCGCTAAGTGGGTAGAAGCCATTCCAAATAGTAGAGTTGATCATCACATTTCTATTTAAATGCTTAAAGAAGTTATTTTTCCAAGGTTTGGAGTCCCTAGATATCTAATGACTGATGGTGGTTCACACTTTATTCAGGCTGATTTCTGTAAAATGCTTGCTAAATATGACGTTAACCATATAATTGCATCATCCGCAATCTAGTGGTCAAGTTGAACTTAGCAATAGAGAAATTAAATTGATAATAGATAATATTGTCAATAGGTCTCGAAGGAATTGGTCTAAGAAATTAGATGATGCACTTTGGGCCTATAGAACAACATATAAATATCGTATGACTATGTCTCCATACAAAATGGCATATGGGAAACCTAGTCATTTGCCTCTAGAGTTAGAACTCAAAGCATTTTGGGCAATTAAAGAACTCACCTATGACTTCAAACTTCCTGGTAAAAAGAGGTTATTTGATATTAGCTCATTAGATTAATGGAGAACCCAAGATTATGAAAATGCCAAGTTATTCAAAGAAAAAGCTAAAATATGGCATGACAAAAGAATTGAAAAGCGATAATTCAAAGTTGGATAATATGTTCTTGTCACAACCCTAGTTAGATGTCATAGGGTAAGAATGTGTGTTGCATCATATTTCATTTTGCATCAACAAGCAATGGGGACCAAAAGAAACCCCAAGCTCACTTTGAATCCAAAACAATTCAAACTTGGTGAAAATTCAACAAATCCAAAATGCCCTTCAAAAATGTTCCCTATGTCTGATAATTAAGGACATGAATATAACAGGGATCATTTTAATTATTTGAACAATTCAAACAATTGAAAATAAATGATAAAGCTCCTGAAATCACTAAATAAAGCATTTATCATTATTTTAGTTTTCAAATATCCTGAAACTTTCCAGATAAGTTTCAAATATTCAAACTTTAGTTTATAAAATATTTGGGATAGCCCGCGCGTGTGGTCTCCACACGTCGGCCACCTCCTCCCTACCTGGCTGCTGTCCTCGGGGGCTGGGAGGGCGCCAGCGCGAGGCCCTCGCTGTGGCCTCCTTCTCCTGTCCCTCTTCCCTTGCGAGCTCTCACTCTCGCTCCTTCTCTCCCCCTGCTTTGCCATAGCCGAGCTCTGCTCGAGCTCGCCGCCGTTGTTCTAGCCACCCCCTCGCCTCTCCAGCCAGCCAAAAGCTCCGCCTAGCTCCCCTCTTCCTCCTCGCCAAGCCGTGCACCGCCAGGAGCTCCCCATCACCGTCTCCGTGTCGTCTTCAACCTCCGGCCGCCGGAGATCAAGTGGAGCTCGCCGCCACTCCAGACCCGCCCCGAGCCCGTTTTCGGTGCCCCTGCGACCGCCGTGAGCCCCTAAGTCTTTCCCCCTCTTCCCCCCTTCATTTGCATGCTCTAGCGCTGGATTCTGTCGAGGTCCGAATGCCTCCGCCGCTCGAGCTCGACGCTGGCCGTGCTCCGGTGACCAGCTAGTCCATCTGAGGCCTCCGTCGTGTTCGTGCGGTCGTGTAGAGTCCGTAGATGCCAAGTAGGAGTCGTGTCATGCCTTGGTTCGACGAGCCCGTGCTCGCCCGAGCTCTGGCCGCCGCCCAGCTCACCGCCGGCGACGATTCCGACCATCTCAGCTCCTGGGGAGTGTCTGAATGGACGCGCGCGTGTGTGCTGAGTCGTTTGGTGCCTCCGTCATCCTTTTGGTCACCGAAGGAGGGATCCCGAAGCCCTCCGCCATCTTTGGAGCCACCGGCGGCTCATCGCCGGTGGGTCTTGCCGGAGTTGACCAGGAGGTTTGACCCCCTAAGTCACTGGCAAGTGGGGCCGGGCCTTGACAGTCAAAGTTAATTAGGAAATAAACTAATTAATTTAATTAACTTAATCAGTCACTAACAGTGGGCCCAGCTTCTGGTAATTAATTAGGATTTAGTTTAATTAGTTAGTTAAATGTCTGAGTCACTCACATGTGGCCCCCACATGTCAGGTTTGACTCTGGCCCGGTCAGCTGACCAGCTGATGTCATCATGATGTCATGCTGATGCAATAAAAGCAATTTCTAGTTTAAAAATATTTCCAAAAATTGTTTAAAACTTCAAAAGTTCATATAAATTAATCTGTAAATCAGATGAAAATATTTTATATATGAAAATTTATCAGAAAAATCCAATGAATCCAATGGTGCTATAATAATGCATGTTAGAGCAATCTAAATAGGTGAACATGGATATTTACTAATAGGTTAGTATATGGAATTTGAAATGGAGAACAACTTTGAACCTATATTCAAACCCATTTCAAATCAACATGATCACTAGCTACATTAGATCATCCATACATGCTATCATGCCATGATCATGCATCATATTATTGCACTTGCGTGTATTGATTGCTTCTTATTTGCATCGCGGTAGGCCCTGCTTTCGAGGATACGCCCGAGTATCCCGCCAAAGGAGAGAACCCTCCCGCAACCCAGCAAGACAAGCAACCCCTTTGATCATCCCGATAACATCCCACTCTCTCGCTCCTGCTCTTGTTTATTGCATTAGGACAAACGATCACATGTCAGTCATACACGGTAAATGATCCTATTCCTATGCATGACATGTCCTTGTCACAGTAAATAGCTATACCTTGCAACCTAGCATACCTGGTAGATGCTTTTGCCATGATGTGCTTAGCTTACTTTGCCTACTATGCTTGCTATGCTTAGAGTTGTGTCAGGTCTGATTCATCTGGGTGATGAACTGAGTGAAACAATGTTGTCCAATGTGATGATCATATGATGAATGCGATTTGGTAAAGGTAGCGATGAGAGGCTATGTAGGAGTACATAGTGGGTTGTGACCGTTCTTAGGAACTGAGTTCCACGTTTGTGATCCAAGACTAGTTACTACCACACATTGGGTTGCAGTAACTCGACCCCTCTCGATTTCTCAGTCGCTTAGTCCTTAGTCCAGGAGGTGCAAGTAGTTTCTGGTGTTTATAGCATGCTGGAGGCCGTGCGTAGCACTGACCCTCGGGGTGGGTTACGATGCGGTAGGCAGTGGCACGGTGTACCAAGGGTCACCCGAATGGTGGGCTTGGGAACACTACGCACATTGTTTGGGGCTGTAGCGGTAACTTCGGCCGGACTTCCGTGCGGGTTCAGGTTCAAATAGGCGATAGCCTGGACTAGAGGTCTTATGTGATTGACGGTCGTGGCCGACTCCCTCGCTGGGCATCCTCTTGAAGGTTGCCGTGGTGCATGGTTTTATGAGCACACAGCGATAAGTGGCGAGAGCGTGTGTGAAGAAGTACACCCCTGCAGGGTATGAAACTATTTGAATAGCCGCGTCCTCGGATATGGACTACTTGGAAAACTTATGCTGTTCATAGATAATCAAATGGATACTCATAAAAATATCAAGATAAGTGTGAGTACCATGGATGGAAGTCTCCCAGAAGGGGAAAGCGAATCCATGGTGGTGTATTGTGATGGAGGTAGTGGACTCGTGTGCTATATCTAAAATTGTAAAAAAGAGTTAAAATTGAGTAGTGTAGGTTAGCCATAAGTCAAAGCTGGCATTGTTGCATAAACTCCACCACCCCCTCTGTTGATACATGAGCATAAATAGACTAGGTCTGTTTTAAAGACTTGCCGAGTACGATTGTACTCATGTATGCTTAATAAATGTTGCAGATGAGACCCAGGACCCATCAGGTGGGTTCTTTCTAGATGTTGACGATGCCGAATAGCTGGTGTCCCAGCTACGACCATGCCTGTGGCGGGCTGTATATAGTCAGGCCATGTGCCTTTTTACCCCTTTCATCTGTCTGTACCCAGACAACTTTAATGCTTCCGCTTAGTTTGTATGAACATGCTTGTATGACTTGAGTGTCGGATCATCTGACCCCTATCTGTAAGAACATATTCTGCTAGGCTCGTCTGAGCCTCTTAAATAAAAGTCATGTTGTTGTATGGTTATGTTGTGATGCCATGGTTGTATTATGCATATCGGGCATGTCGTGTGTATGTGTGACGTGCAACTGTATGTATGGGATCCGACACCTAGTCGTGTACCTTTAGTAGTACTCTTTACGGGAAACTACCCGTTTGTGCTTCCACCGAGCCATGGTAGCTTGCTACTGCTCTGCACACATTGATTGACCGACATGTATCCTTCTTTGCTACTGTGTCTGTCCCTTCGGGGAAATGTCTCGCAGTGTAATGGAGTCCCTGTAGCCTGCTACGACTCGTCTACGTGCAGTGATGGCATTCGTGTCTCACGACGTAATGGAGTCCTTGTAGCTTGCTATGACTCGTCTACACATGCTTGAGGCCGACACCTGCATTGCTGGGTTACGTATGCCTGTTTCCGTATGGATGTGCCACTTGGGTTCTATGACTAGTCATGTCGGCCCAGGTTCATTGTTGTGTGATTGCCAGCGACATGTTCACATACGTGCGTGAGGCCGCAAACGGTCCTAGCTAAGGTAAGGCTGCAGTCGTGGATCTTACCGTGCGTGAGGCCGCAAAGTGATGTGATATGTTACAACCAAGATTCATATGACTTAGGATTGGGGTCCCGACAGCGTTGGTATCAGAGCCTGACTAACTGTAGGACTACCAAGCCAAACCGGTCTAAGTTGAGTCTAGAAACACTATAGATAAGTAGGGGAATTGATTGTGGAAGGGAACGTAAGGCTCTTTTTACTCCTCTTCCCAAGTTACTCTATTCTGAGTCATTCTCATCTTTTCTACGGGGATAAGAACTAGGATTCTCATCTATTGCTTAGGATGACGAGTTACTAACCAATGACCAATAGCTAGTCTGTTTGCAAGTGTATGTCGGTATTTGAGTGTTGTTGGTGTGCCAAACAGATGGAGAAGAGATTTGAGTCTAGATAGTCGAGTGGTTATGCCTTTCCAATCTTTTGCAGTTGTCTCAAAATCCTTTTGAGCAATTACAGCCGTTATGCTGTCCAATTTCTGCTAGAATCTCTAATGTCTTTGCATCATTCTCTGTTTCAGATGCCCCCTCGTCCTTTCCGTCAGGTGGTCCGTCTGACCAGGTGCATCGATGTACCGGGTCACACGGCCATGTCGGTTAGAGTTATGATAGAGGCTGGCTACCATTGGTACCCAAAGTACACAGTGGAGGAACAGTATCGAGATTTCAACCAGAGTCAGTATATGTGTACTGTCAGGATATATCCTTCATATCCTCGAGCTGAAGAGCCGCTTCACTTGACTTATGGATTAGGTGTTACCATAGATATGGCAGTTCAGGACGTTGCCTACACTATGCTGACTATCATGAGGTTTCACCATGGTCTGCTATAGAACACAGAGTTCTGTTATGTTCCTGTTTCCATGGGAGGAGAGGATGGCTATCCTAGCGCAGCCTACTATGATCATTCTCATGCGGACCCTAGGCTGCAGGTGACCGCTCAAATGTTGGAGAACAGGGATCGTGATGCATGTGCCCTTCGCATGGAGCTTTATGCCACCCGTGCACGTCTTTGGACAGCCCTCACGCAGTTGGCACCTGTCGTGCAGATAGGCTATGGAGATTTGGAGATGCTGACCCCATCGCGGACTCATTTGCCAGCACACGTAGACTGGCCTGATGTTGGAGGCATCACATCTCTTCGAGGACCGCTATTGCCGCTGACAAGGAGACAAAGGCCACATCCGTGTCCTTATGGTTTCTAGGGATCCCATGCTAGAGTGTTTCCAGATCCTCAGGTTCAACTTCTAGGTCATGGGGGTAACCTATACGAGGCATTCTACAGCGATGCTTGAGTGCGTGGATGCTAGTTCTAGTTTGATAGTAGTCGTATCACCACAGTCCTGCGTGTCTTGTGGGATGTGACCAAGGTTGAGGGTTGAGTTCCGAAGTTGTAGATAGATAATGTATAGGAAGCTTGTAATGCCTCCGATGAGTTGTGTCATCTCTCCGTAGTTGTTTTCAGCTTGGGCTTGTACTGAACTATGTCATGGTGTGTATGAAACTTAATGTTCATATGGTAGCTGTTTTACCATGTTGATTGGTGTTTATCCTACATGCCATGTTGTCCAGTACATTCCTTATCTCATGTCTTAGAGTTGATGTCCTCTATGTCTAAGCTGTGGATTTGTTTTCCCATGATGGTGGAAACTAGGAACAACCCCGTGCCTGCTCCTGAGCAGGGTGAGGGAAGCCAGCCAAGGCAAGAGAATCTGCCAAATGCGCCATCTCTAATAGAGGTGATGCTAGAAGCCGAACGAAACAAGAGGAAGACCAACAGGCTGCTGGAAAGAATTGAACAAAACACAACTCGTGCTCCCCGCAATGATCACAACGATGGAGTGTCACTTGGTGACTTCGTCAAGCTGTGCCCGCCCAAGTATCATCATTCGATCGACCCCCTCGATGCGGATGACTGGCTGACTAGTATGTTTCGCAAGATTCGGGCTGTTAATGTGTCCGAGGCCAACAAGGTGTCCTTTGCCACCTACTTTCTAGAGGGACCTGCCAACCTGTGGTGGGAGAGTTATGAGGCTATGCGTCCCCAAGGACCCACACCAACTTGGGAAGAATTCAGTGCCGCATTCCGTACCCATCATATCCCGGAAGGGTTGATGGATCGTAAGAGAGAGGAATTTTGTGCCTTCACCCAGGGCAGATTGTCAGTGGATGCTTATAGTCGCGAGTTTGGCAATCTTGCTCGCTATGCTCCAGAAGAAGTTTCAACTGATGCCAAGAAGCAAGCTAGGTTCCGCAAGGGACTTAATCCTGAAGTTTGCCGAGATCTATGCCTCCATGAGTGCACCACCTTCCAGGCTCTTGTCAACAAGGCCATCAATGCAGAGTCCAGACAGACTGACTACGAGGCCACGAGAAAGCATAACCGTGACTTCAATCCTACATCTGGCTCAGGCCCCAACAAGCGCTGAGTGTGGGTGCCCCATGCAGCTTTACTGCCAAGATACACCGCGAGGCCATCCTTCCAGGCGCCTCGCCCAGTTCAGCCCAACCCTCCAACAAGACCATTTGGAGGACCGCCCGCAAATACTGCACCCCGTGCCACTGTGGTGTGCTACAAGTGTGGAGAACCAGGACATTACTCTCGTGATTGTCCTCAGAACAACATCAAGCCTGCTGGACGTGGGAAACCAGGAAAAGCCTTCGATGTGAAGCCACCTCCTGCTCGTGGACGAGTGAACCATGTCTCTGCTGAGGAAGCCCTTGAGGATCCTAATGTTATCCTAGGTACGCTTCTTGTCAATAGCCATCCAACATCTATTCTATTTGATACCGGGACATCTCATTCTTTCATCTCAGAAAGTTATGCACAGTTGCATAACATGTCTTTCTGTGACATGCCTACTCCTTTAGTAGTTCAGACTCCTGGTTCAAAATGGCAAACTTCTAGAGTGAGCCATGACAATGAAATTCTGGTGGATAGACTAGTCTTCCTAGCATCCTTGTTAGCTCTTAAGTCTTCGGACATCAATATCATTCTAGGTATGGATTGGATGAAAGCCCACTATGCCAAGATTGATACTCATTCTAGGAATGTTCAACTTACACATCCATCGGGTGAGATAGTTAATGTCTCCACTCGAGCAACCAAGCGCCAACTCTATTCTCTGAATGCTAGCCCTCTTCTAGAGTCAGAAGGTGTTCCGGTAGTCTGTGACTTTCCAGATGTCTTTCCAGAAGAACTGCCAGGTATTCCACCTGTCAGAGATGTTGAGTTTGTCATAGAGCTCATTCCAGGGACAGTCCCAATAGCCAGAGGACCCTTTAAAATGGCACCCCTAGAAGTAGCCGAGCTAAAAACCCAACTCGATGAGCCATTGAAGAAAGGTTGCATCCGTCCTAGCTCTTCTCCTTGGGCTTGCCCCGTCCTCTTTGTCAAGAAGAAGGATGGATCGGATCGGATGGTTGTGGATTATCGACCAGTGAATCTGGTCACCATTAAGAACAAGTGTCCGTTCCCCAGGATCAACGATTTGTATGATCAACTCGCTGGATCCTCTGTGTTTTCTAAAATGGATTTGAGGTTGGGATACCATCAAATCAGAATTAGAAATGAGGACATTCCAAAAACGGCTTTTGTTACTCGTTATGGCCAATACGAGTACACCGTCATGTCCTTCAGTTTAACCAATGCCCCACCCACCTTCTCTCGCCTGATGAATTCGATCTTCATGGAGTATTTGGATAAATTCGTTGTGGTTTACCTCGACAACATACTCATCTACTCGAAGAACAAACAAGAACATGCGAGCATCTAAGGCTAGTATTGATGAAACTTCGAGAGCACCACCTATATGCCAAATTCTCCAAGTGTGAATTCTGGTTGCCAGAAGTGACCTATCTAGGCCACGTGATCTCTGGTAAAGGTATTGTTTTCAATCCTAAGAGAGTTCAAGCCGTCCTTGATTGGACTCAACCTGAGTCGGTTAAGCAAGTTCGGAGTTTCCTTGGCTTAGCGAGCTATTGTCGCCGCTTTGTTGAGAACTTCTCCAAGGTTGCGAAACCTCTGACTGAACTCCTCAAGAAAGATAAAAAGTTCGAGTGGACCCCACAATGCGAGCACAGTTTTTAGGAGTTGAAAAGACGACTGACCTCTGCTCCCGTTCTGGTGCCACCAGATTTCTCTAAGGACTTTGTTATCTACTGCGACGCCTCGCGACAAGGATTAGGTTGCATTCTCATGCAAGATCGTCATGTGATTGCACACGCATCTCGACAGTTGTGTCCACATGAGGATAATTATCCAACACATGATCTTGAGCTTGCAGCTGTAGTCCATGCACTAAAAACATGGCGACATTACCTTCTGGGTAATCGTTGCGAGATATACACTGATCACCAAAGTCTGAAATATATCTTCACCCAGCCGGATTTGAATCTCAGGCAAAGACGGTGGGTAGAGTTATTACAGATTAGGACTTGGGGATAACTTACACCCCGGGGAAAGCCAATGTCATGGCTGATGCCCTAAGTCGTAAGTCTTATTGTAACAATCTGATGTTACAACAAGGTCAACCACTTCTCTATGAGGAATTTTGGAAGTTAAACCTTCACATTGTTCCTGAATGATTCCTATCCAACCTGGTGGCGAAACCTACTCTTCCGGATCAAATCATAGAAGCACAGAAGCATGATGCCGGGATATCTCAGATCAAGAAAAACATTAAGAAGGGTAATGTTAGATGCTTCTTGGAAGATGATCGGGGTGTTGTCTTCTTTGAGAATCGTTTGGTGATCCCAAAGAAGCAACATCTGCGACAATTGATCCTGAAGGAGGCTCATGATTCTCCTCTCACAATTCATCCAGGCAGTACCAAGATGTATCAGGACCTACGCCAGAGGTTCTGGTGGACTAGGATGAAGAGAGATATTGCTCAGTTCGTTGCTAACTGCGACGTTTGTCGCCGTGTAAAAGCAGAACATCAAAGGCCTGTTGGCACCCTTCAACCTTTAGCTATTCCTGAATGGAAATGGGACAAAGTCGGTATGGATTTCATCACCGGATTTCCCAGGACCAAGAGAGGGAACAATGCTATAATTGTGGTCATCGACTGCCTTTCCAAAGTGGCTCATTTTCTTCCTGTTCGGGAGAGCATTACTGCTAGCCAGCTAGCGGAGTTGTATGTTTCTCGAATAGTCTCTCTTCATGGTGTACCATTGGAGATTAACTTAGACCGTGGAAGTATCTTTACTTCTCGATTTTGTTAAAGTTTTCAAACCGCTATGGGGACTCATCTATCCCTTAGCATTGCTTTCCACCCGCAATCAAGTGGTCAAGTTGAGCGAGTCAATCAAATTCTCGAAGACATGCTCCGAGCTTGTGTTATATCTTTCGGTATGAATTGGGAGAACTGCCTTCCATTTGCTGAATTTGCTTATAACAATAGTTATCAAGCAAGCTTGGGCAAAGCCCCTTTTGAAGTTCTCTATGGACGAAGATGTCGAACACCTCTTAACTGGTCAGAAATTGGAGAGAGGCAACTCTTTGGTCCGGATATGATCCAGGATGCAAAGGATCAAGTTCGCATTATTCGTGAAAAGTTGAAAACAGCCCAATCCCATCAAAAGAGTCAATATGACTGCCATCATAAGTCTTTGACCTATGAAGTTGATGAGAAGGCTTACCTTCGGGTTACACCTCTGAAGGGTACCCATCGATTCAGTATCAAAGGAAAGTTGGCTCCTCGTTACATTGGACCCTTTCGCATTCTTGCTAAACAAGGAGAGGTTGCCTACTAATTGGAACTTCCGCTGCATCTTTCCAAGGTTCATGATGTCTTCCACGTCTCGCAACTCAGGCGTTGCTTTTCGGACCCTGTCCGCGAAGTAGACCACGAAGCGCTTGATCTCCAAGATAACCTTACATATCGAGAATACCCTGTTCGTATTCTTGATCAAGCTGAGCATACCACTCGGCGTTGGAACATCAAGTTTCTTAAGGTTCATTGGTCACACCACTCTGAAAAGGAGGCCACATGGGAAAGAGAAGATTGTCTTCGACTAGAGTACCCGACGACTTCAAAATCTCGGGACGAGATTCTTTTGAGTGGGGTGAGTTGTCACAACCCTAGTTAGATGTCATAGGGTAAGCATGTGTGTTGCATCATGTTTCATTTTGCATCCACAAGAAATGGGGACCAAAAGAAACCCCAAGCTCACATTGAATCCAAAACAATTCAAACTTGGTGAAAATTCAACAAATCCAAAGTGCCCTTCAAAAATGTTCCCCATGTTTGATAATTAAGGACATGAATATAACAAGGATCATTTTAATTATTTGAACAATTAAAACAATTTAAAATAAATGATAAAGCTCCTGAAATCACTAAATAAAGTATTTATCATTATTTTAGTTTTCAAATATCCTAAAACTTTTCACATAAGTTTGAAATATTCAAACTTTAGTTTATGAAATTTTTGGGATATTTTAATTAGCATTTTGTACCTGCAAAAGAAAATAAACACATGACAGAAAAATAGAAACAGGAAATAAAGAGAAAAGAAACGGGGGAAAGCCTCCCTGGGCCAGGGAATAAGCTGGCCCAGCCCACCAGGGGCGAACCGGTCTTCTTCCACCTCCGGCCAGAAGGACGCCTGCACGCGTGGTCACCACACGCCGGCCACCTCCTCCCTGCCTGGCTGCTAGCCTGGAGGGCTGGGAGGGCGCCAACGCGAGTCACTCGCCGTGGCCTCCTTATCCTCTCCCTCTTCCCCTGCGAGTTCTCCCTCTCACTCCTTCTCCCCCCTGCTTCGCCATAGCCGAGCTCTGCTCGAGCTCACCGCCGTCGTTCTAGCCACCCCCGCGCCTCTCCGAGCTAGCCAAAAGCTTCGCCTAGCTCCCCTCTTCCTCCTCACCAAGCCGTGCACCGCCAGGAGCTCCCCATCGCCATCTCCGCGTCGTCTTCAACCTCCGGCCGCCGGAGATCAAGTGGAGCTCGCCGCCTCTCCAGACCCTCCTCGAGCCCGCTTTCGGCGCCCCTGCAACCATCGTGAGCCCCTGAGTCTTTTCCCCCTCTTTCCCCCTGCATTTGCACGCTCCAGCGCTGGATTCCGTCAAGGTCCAAATACCTCCGCCGCTCGAGCTCGACGCCGGCTGTGTTGCTCCAGTGACCAGCTGGTCCATCCGAGGCCTCCGTCGTGTTCGTGCGGTGGTGTAGAGTCCATAGATGCCAAGTAGGGGTCGTGTCGTGCCCTTGTTCGACGAGCCCGTGCTCGCCCGAGCTCCGGCCGCCGCCCAGCTCACCGCTGGCGATGATACCGACCATCTCAGCTCCTGGGGAGTGTCGGAATGGACGCACGCATTTGTCCTGAGTCGTTTGGTGCCTTCCGCCGTCCTTTTGGTCGCCGAAGGAGGGATCCCGAAGCCCTTCGCCGTCTCTGGAGCCACCGGCAGCTCAACGCCGGTGGGTCTTGCCGGAGTTGACCAGGAGGTTTGACCCTCTAAGTCACTGGCAAGTGGGGCTAGGCCCTGACAGTCAAAGTTGATTAGGAAATAAACTAATTAATTTAATTAACTTAATCAGTCACTGATAGTGGGCCCAGCTTGTGGTAATTAATTAGGGTTTAGTTTAATTAGTTAGTTAAATGTCTGAGTCACTGACATGTGGCCGCCACATGTCAGGTTTGACTCTGGCCCGGTTAGCTGACCAACAGATGTCTTCATGATGTCATGCTGATGCAATAAAAGCAATATCTAGTTTAAAAATAATTCCATAAATTGTTTAAAACTTCAAAAATTCATATAAATTAATCTATAAATCAGGTGAAAATAATTTATATATGAAAATTTATCAGAAAAATCCAATGAATCCAATGGTGCTATTGTCATGCATGTTAGAGAAATCTAAATAGGTGAACATGGATATTTACTAATAGGTTAGTATATGGAATTTGAAATGAAGAACAACTTTGAACCTATATTCAAACCCATTTCAAATCAACATGATCACTAGCTACGTTAGATCATCCATACATGCCATCATGCCATGATCATGCATCATATTGTTGCACTTGCGTGTATTGATTGCTTCTTATCTGCATTGCGGTAGGCCCTGCTTCCGAGGATACCCCCGAGTATCCCGCCGAAGGAGAGAACCCTCCCGCAACCCAGCAAGGCAAGCAACCCCTTTGATCATCCCGATAACATCGCACTCTCTCGCTCCTGCTCTTGTTTATCGCATTAGGACAAAGGATGAAATGTCAGTCATACATGGTAGATGATGCTATTCCTATGCATGACTTGTCCTTGTCACAGTAAATAGCTAGACCTTGCAACCTAGCATACTTGGTAGATGCTTGTGCCATGATGTGCGTAGCTTACTTTGCCTGCTATGCTTGCTATGCTTAGAGTTGTGTCAGGTCTGATTCATCTGGGTGATGAACTGAGTGAAACAATGTTGTCCAATGTGATGATCATATGATGAATGCGATTTGGTAAAGGTAGTGATGAGAGGCTATGTAGGAGTACATAATGGGTTGTCTCATGGGGACCGTTCTTAGGAACCGAGTTCTGTGTTTGTTATCCAAGACTAGTTACTACCACACATTGGGTTCCGGTAACTCGACCCCTCGCGACTTATCAGTCGCTTAGTCCTTAGTCCAGGAGTTGCAAGTAGTTTCTGGTGTTTATAGCATGCTGGAGGCCGTGCTTAGCGCTGACCCTCGGGGTGGGTTACGACGCGGTAGGCAGTGGCACGGTGTACCAAGGGTCACCCGAATGGTGGGCTTGGGAAGCCTGCGCACATCGTTTGGGGCCGTAGCGGAAACTTCGGCCAGACTTCCGTTTCAGTCTCAAATAGGTGATAGCCTGGACTAGAGGTCTTATGTGATTGACGGTTGTGGCCGACTCCCTCGCTGGGCATCCTCTTGAAGGTTGCCAAACTACATGGTTTTATGAGCACACAGTGATAAGTGGCGAGAGCGTGTGTGAAGAAGTACACCCCATTAGGGTATGAAACTATTCGAATAGCCGCATCCTTGGATATGGACTACTTAGAAAACTTATGTTGTTCATAGATAATCAAATGGATACTCATAAAAATATCAAGACAAGTCTGAGTACCGTGGATGGCACTCTCCCAGAAGGGGAAAGCGAATCCATGGTGCTGTATTGTGATGGAGGTAGTGGACTCGTGTGCGATATCTAAAATTGTAACAAAGAGTTAAAATTGAGTAGTGTAGGTTAGCCATAAGTCAAAGTAGGCATTGTTGCATAAACTCCACCACCCCGTTTGTTGATACATGAGCATAAATAGACTAGGTCTGTTTTGAAGATTTGCTGAGTACGATTTTACTCATGTTTTCTTAATAAATGTTGCAGATGAGACCCAGGACCCATCAGTGGGTTCTTCATAGATGTTGACGATGCCGAATAGCTGGTGTCCCAGCTACGACCTTGCCTGTGGTGGGCTGTAGATAGTTAGGCCATGTGCCTTTTTACCCCTTTCATCTGTTTGTACCTAGACAGCTTTAATGCTTCCGCTTGGTTTCTATGAACATGCTTGTATGACTTGAGTGTCGGGTCATGTGACCCCTATCTGTAAGAACATATTATGCTAGGCTCATCTGAGCCTCTTAAATAAAAGTCATGTTGTTGTATGGTTATGTTGTGATTCCATGGTTGTATCTATGCATATCGGGCAAGTCGTGCGTACGTGTGACATGCAATGGTATGTATGGGATCCGACACCTAGTCATGTACCTTTAGTAGTACTCTTTACAGGAAACTGCACCTTTGTGCTTCCACCGAGCCATGGTAGCTTGCTACTGCTCTGGACACATTGATTGACCGGCATGTATCCTTCTTTGCTGCTATGTCTGTCCCTTCGGGGAAATGTCTCGCAGTGTAATGGAGTCCCTGTAGCCTGCTACGACTCGTCTACGTGCAGTGATGGCATTTGTGTCTCACGACATAATGGAGTCCTTGTAGCTTGCTATGACTCGTCTACACATGCTTGAGGCCGACACCTGCATTGCTGGGTTATAGATGCCTGCTTCCATACGGATGTGCCACTTGGGTTCTATGACTAGTCATGTCGGCCCGGTTTCTTTGTTGTGTGATTGCCAGCGACATGTTCACATATGTGAGGCAAAAGACGCAAATGGTCCCGGCTAAGGTAAGGCTGCAGCCGTGGAGCTTACCATGCGTGAGGCTGCAAAGTGATGTGATATGTTACAGCCTGGATTCATATGACTTAGGATCGGGGTCCCGACAGTTCTATTGTACAATTCTCATTTCAGATTTTTTGCACGAAAACTTCTCTCCAAATGGGAAGGACCATATGTTATCGAAGAACTTTATCGCTCTAGAGCTATCAACATTAACAATACCGAAAGTACCAATCTGAAGGTGATAAATGGACATAGAATTAAACACTATATGTCAAGTATGCCTATTAATGTTGAAACTAATGTTATCCAAACCATGACACCAGAAGAACACATAAAATAAACCTTCTGGAATACTCTAGAATCTTGAAAATTAAGAGGTACGTGATACAGTAAGTAAACGGACTCCAAAAAATCTGCAAAATTATTATTATCCAGTTTTGGAATATTTAAGAATTTTCAGAAATAAAAAATAAACCGAAAGGCAACTGAGGAGGGCATGGTCTACCAGGGTGCGGTTGCCATCCCTGGCGTGCCCTGGTGGAGGGTGCCCACCTAAGGAACATTCTAGACTCCGTCTTCCTTTCGTTTGCTTGCTTTCCAAGAATAAAGATTCTCTATATATACCCCCGATTCTTTTGACCATCGCATCGTGAGATTTTCCTTTGTTTTTGTTTCGTGTTTTTTCTTGTCACATCTAAATCTCCATGGCATCACAAAGTTCCCCCAAGGACAAGTTCTTCGAGAAGGTTATCGACCCGTACTTGCCGGAGGTGATGAAGCACCCTCAAACCATTGAGATGTTTGAGGGGGTGCTCCACATCCGAGATGTTGAGGCGCCCAAGAAGACGGGAAGCATGGAGGCTCAGCTGGAAGTTGTCGAGCAAGACATCTTCAAGTGCAAAGGGATGGTTGAGCGTGGACTTAGTGCCAATCACTCCATGATCATGGAATTTACCCGTGATCACACGGTGGATGGCTAGTCCATGAAAGATATCATCTCGAACATCAACGAGCAAATCAACTTTCGGTAGAGTCAAATTTATGATCTCCAAAATAAAGTTCTTGAGTATGAGGCAAGATTTAAAGGTATAAGCTTAGCTACCCATTGCCGGACTCCGGGGAGTCGTGCATCAACTTTTGATGGTGAGCCCTTGCCCTGGAAACTGGAGGATAAACCTACTACCATTTCATCACCACTACCTTCATCATCACTACCACCAAAGGAAACTTGAGAACACGGGTATGGGCACTCCGCTTGGCTTGAGCCAAGCTTGGGGGAGGTGCCTGATATCGTATCACCATCACTTTCTACCTTCACTTTCTATTTTTGATCCTTAGCCTTTTCATGATTTAGTTGAGTAAAAGTTTAGCATGATCTATTTTCGAGTTCTACTTTCGTGATCTATCTATCTATGTAATCGAGTGAGAGTTATATAATAAAGTTTAGTTTGAGCTTTTGCCCCTTTTACTGTCTTGTTGCAATCATGATAAAAGAAAATAAATGAAAAATATCATGTACTAAATTTTTTTTGGAGATTGGCAAACAAAGCATTAGTCAATGATGTAATTCATTAAAGATTAAACTAGGGAAGAGAAGATTCACATGCAAATATACTATCATGGACATCTTTTATGATTGTGAGCCCCCATTAAATATTGTATGCCAAAATTGTTGATGTTGGACAAGGAAGACAGCGTAAAGATATATGCTTGTTCATATTCACATAGAAGTCATATTGTCATAGACCCTCCAACATGTGGTGCTTGCCGACTATCTTTGCTAGACAAAAATTCCGCACTAAGTATAGATACTACTTGTGCATCCAAAAACCCAAAACCCAAACTCGTGTTTGAGAGTCCACCATACCTACCTATGGATTGAATAAGATACTTCAAGTAAGTTATCATTTGTGAATCAAGGCAATAAAAATTGCTCCTGAAATTTTTTGGATCAATTGGTGTAAGAGAAAATTGAGTGTTGCACGAACTTGTTATGGGAAAGTAATAAAAGCGATGGACTGCATAATAAAGGTTTCTATCACAAGAGTCAATGCAACGTTATGTTCTTTTGCACTAAAGGATTTGGCGTAGAAACTAAAAAGCACATGAAAACCTCTGCTTCCCCTATGCAGGGTCTATATTTTACTTTTAAACATTTACTTTTATGCAAGAGTCAAAGTATTCTTCTCTATTCCTTTTCATTTTTCTCCTTTTGCAAGCATCATGTGGTGACAAAAGATCTAGAAACATATGTCTACTTGGATATGAGTAAGCATGATTTATAATTGTTGAAATCACCCTTGAGGTCAAACCGTTGGGAGGCAAACTATAAGCCCCTATCTTTCTATGTGTTTGGTTCAATTTTTTTTGCTCATGGGTATGTTGTGAGTGTTAGCAATCATACAAGACTAGATGATGTTTGTGTATGTGGACTTGCAAAAAGGCTACTACATGAGACCCTTACTAAAAATATGATGAATTTTAGTTGCAAAGTTGAGAGAGAACATAGTTTGTTGGTTTTAGTAAGGTTTGTGCTTTGTACTTCTATGTTGTGATGAATTGTTACTTGCTCACAAGAAGTTATATGATGTTGTTATAAATAAAAGGTTTATCAGCAAGTTTTATGTTAGTTTTTGTTGTTGTTATAATAATAAGCATGATGCTACTATGTACGTATTTTTTTATCGACGCCTCTCTCTCAAACCATGTGGGCATGTTCTTCTATATCGGCTTTTGCTTCAGGACAAGCGAGGTCTAAGTTTGCGGGAGTTGATATGTCCATTTTGCATCACGTTTTACTACTGTTAGTTATAACGTTTTTATGTATAATAATGCTTTGGGGAGTAATTCTAATGCCTTTTCTCTCACAATTTGCAAGATTTACGCCAAGAGGGAGAATGCCGGCAACTGGAATTCAGCACCTGAAATAAGAACGTCAGAGATACCTATTCTGCACATCCCCAATGAAGATAAATATTTACGGAGATTTTTTATGCAATATATAAAAATACTGGAGCTGATAACTATCGGATGGGGGGGGCACCAGGTGGCCACCCTTCACCAGGGCGCACCAGGCCCCCTAACTGCGCCCTGGTGGAGGGTGGTCACCCAGGCCCACAGTCGGAGCCCATCTTCTGGTACAAATTCCCAAAAAACCTAAAAAAATTAGGAGGAGGACTTTCGGGACAAAGCTTCACCGCCTCGAGGCGGAGCTTGGGCAAGAGCACTTTTGTCCTCCCGCGGAGCGATCTCGCCAAGGGAACTTCCCTCCTGGAGGGGGAAATTCAAGCCATCATCATCACCAACAACCCTATCATCTTGGGGAGGCCATTCTTCATCAACATCTTCAAGAGAACCATCTCCTCTAAAACCCTAGTTCATCTCTTGTGTTCAATCTTTGTACTAGAACCTCAGATTGCTACTTGTGGGTGACTAGTAGTGTTGATTAGCTTGTGTAGTTCATTGGTATATGGTTTATTTGGTGGAAGGCTATATGTTCATATCCATTAAGATATTCATTACACCTCTGATCTTAAGCATGCATATTATTTGTGAGTAGTTACCTTTGTTCTTGAGGTCACGGGAGAAGTGATGTTGGAAGTAATCATGTGAATTTGATATGTGTTTGATATTTTAACGATATGTATGTTGTGATTCCCTTAGTGGTGGCATGTGAACATCGACTAAATGACACTTCACCATCCTTGGGCCTAAGGGAATGCATTGTGCAGTAGTTATTAGATGATGGGTTGCTAGAGTGACAGAAGCTTAAACCTTAGTTTATGTTCTACTTCGTCACGGGATGATTTGGGTCCACATGTTTAATTCTATAGGTAGACTTTGTCTTAATAATTTTCTTGTAGTTGCAGATGCTTGAGAGGGGGTTAATCATAAGTAGGTTGTTAGTTCAACTAAGAACAACACCTTAGCACCGGTCCACCCACATATCAAATTATCAAAGTAATGAACACGAATCAAACCAACATGATGAAAGTGACAGGGTGAAATTCCCGTGTACCCTCAAGAACACTTCTCTCATCATAAGAGATAGTTTTGTCCTATCCTTTTCGACAAAAGGATTGGGCTACCTTGCTGCACCTTACTTGCCGTTACTGTTACTTGCTCATTATAAATTACCTTGCTATCAAAACACTTGCTACTTACAATTTCACTGCTTGTAGAAATTACCTTGCTGAAAACAACTTATCATTTCCTTCTGCTCCTCGTTGGGTTCGACACTCTTACTTATAGAAAGGACTACGATTGACGCCCTACACTTGTGGGTCATCATAGTCATGTTTCCCATGCAATATTAAGTTATTTAGTATTCTGGACAAAACCTCATGTTTGGTTGTTTTAACATGCATGCACATGGCAAATATGAATGCATCATTCAAAATTGATGCAAATGCATATGTGGAACGTTGCAAACGAAGTAACGAAGCTCACGGTACACCCACGACAAGGTACGAACATTAATGAAGGAAAAAGCAAAGAGGAAGAAGGACGTGGGCTATTACTTAGTGTTCCAAGGATGCCATTGGATTGTAAATGAAACTCTAGCAAGAATAGACCCAAAGATCATGCAAAACAATGGAGTATAGCTCCCACAAATCACAGAACAATCCAACACACAATCTGTCCCCAAACAGCAACATGTCATCTTCTAACATATATAGCCGGAGCTACATCAAGTTTCAAATCACAAAGGCATGTACAGGAAGTATACCGCATGCTAAACAATTCATCTATCTATAGAAACATGAAAGGAATCATGGATCAATGGCAATGTACCTCACAAGATGGCATGTTGAAACAGTTTTTAGGGACTTAGTGAAAATTCTAGTTTTGGAGATTCTGAGTTAACATGATAGCATCTTGACAGCAACATTTATACATTCTAGAGGAACTTTCATGGCATGAAAATTAACAGGGTGAAAGAGCAAAAGATGTAATACAATTAACTACATTATGGACACCTTGGAATATGCATATATCAATGGCTTTCATACACCCAACATGGCATATAAAGAAAATATGTTTCCCACACTTGGTGAAATTCACAAGTGACAAACATGGCAATTTTAACAGAATGACAAGTTTGACAACAATTTTGAATATGATGCGATAGATCAACCTACTAGCATTTGGCACAAACTATTAGAGGACAACATGCTCATCAATTCATCCCTTTGTGCCATCCTCAAAGGAGGAAAGGAATCATGGGAATCATCTAGACAACATGGCATGAAAATAACAGATTTTAACACTTGGAGAAATTTGAGCACTTGAAAAAAATATGTTTATGACATGTTGACATCAAGAATGCCACCCATATGATGATCCACCATGGCATGCAAAAAAACCAGGGGCTAGCACATGCACAAATGAACATATTTCATGTTGACAAGTCTATCATATAGTGCAAGAATTAATTCATGTGAAAAGGACAAAATGCCATATTAACACAAAACAACATTTCCACAAACTTTCTCAACAGATAGAACCAACACCACCATTGGATTCTCTAGATTTTTCTACCTGAAAATCACCTATCACATGCCTACGTTACTGTGGATAAAACTAACATAATTGCATTCACAAAAATGACATAACCACTTATAACAAGCGATATGCCAAATTTGGCATGTCCAAATCTGGAAAATTTCCTTAAAAGTAAATAACCAGAAAAACACAGGAACTAATAAAACAAAAAAACAAAATGTAAAAAAGGGGCCACATGGCAGCGGGCCCATTGTCTGTGCCGCTGGTTAAATTGGAAAAAAGGTGGAGCCGGGGGATCAAACCCATGACCCCTGCTCGTGCAAGCCTGGGCGGACCATCCGAACTAGCCAGGGGCTCTTGACAGAACAAAGGCGCTGAACCTATTAATCTATTCCCAGCCGGAGGCTGGGTCTTCTACCCGGCGACAGAACAAAACGCCAGCTGTGGCGCAATCTCCGACGACCCCCAGAGCGTACAAGAGGCAGACGACATGCAGGATGAGCCCGAAAGTCCATTTCCTGCACCGGGGAATGCTGTGGGGCAAGACTGTGCTGCACTCAACCTCGCACTCGAGACCATGGAGAGGTGTGGGGAGCAAAGGCGCGGGTGCTGCTGGGCAAGAAGACAACGGGGCTATGGGGTGGCTGCGTGCGCTAGGGATTAGGACGGACGCTAGAGGACCACGGTCTAGCGCGCAACACAACACATGTGAACACAAAGCAGGGAGCGTGACAGAGCTCTGAGATCTTGCCGTTCGCATGAAGATTGCTAAGCTCACGGGGAACTAGAGCGCGAGGGTATCGACGGAGAAGGGGAGGGGTCTTCCTAGTATACTTATGACAAGGAGAGGAGGCGTGGGGAACGGCAAGGAATTGGTAATCTTCCTGTGGAAGAAGAGTTGCAATGCGGGCCACCTTCCTGTGGCACCAGAGATTTGGGTACACGACAATCTGGTCACCCCAAGCATGAGCTCTTGCTCGTTCGGGGCATCGGGAGCATGGCGACAGCAGAGGCTTGGAGAAGACCTACCTGCGGTGGTGAGGTGAGGAAGAGGGAGGAATAGAGAGAGGGAGGCTAGGACTACGTCTCAGACAGCTTATATAGGTGGCTCGGAATTCTTCGGCCGTCAAATCAATCGTCCATACAGGAGGAAGACGACTAACGTGTGAGGGGGGGTCGGTTTGGCTGCGGGAGCGCTCGGATGGGCTGCGGGAGCGCTTGGCCTCGCTGGTGCTGGGCTAGCAGAGGCCCAGCTAGGGTGCTTTTCCTCTCACTGCAAAACAGAGATCTTTTTATTAAAAAAAGACAAAATATAATTACAGGGAAGAAGAAATAAAACCCTTTGAGAAAGGAAATGAGTTTTGGAACCAATAAAACATGCCTTATTTAATAAAAAAAGATTTGGCATTATAGAGCAAACAAATTAAATCATATATATTTATATTGGGACCTATTTTTGCAAAGATACAAAAGGCAACATACTCAAACATGAATTAGAGCTATTTTAAAAATTCTATCAGATTATTTCGAAGGATAGCAACATTTTGTTCGAGATGAATAGGCAAGTGAAAACACCACATACTTAGTATTGCTAATAAAAGGGATTTAGGCATTGTTTTGTAGGAGAGTTTTTGCAGGGGATCCACACAAAGAAACTCCCTTGAAAGTACACCTCAACACACATACACTCACACGAACAACAAGCACACAAGCTCATGATGCAACAAATACTATATGAGATGATGCCATGATGCCATGATGCAATAGGAATGTCATGAAGAAATATTATTACTCAATCCACATCATGGCAAAAAGAAGTTTCACACGTGACACATTACAATTATGGCAAGGGGATGCACTTGGGCTGTTATATCCTTATAGCCTCCTAGAAGCTGCACCACAACTTCTAGCACATCACATCATCGTCGTTAGTAGGTTCCCGCTACAACGTACCTTGAGAAATCCAGAGCAACTAGCAGGACCGTTGAGTTGGCATTGGAGCTGGCCAACTTCGACATGAGGTTGGGCACGGCGATCTATGGGGCTGGCAAGACCCCTTTCGTGCTTCGGCCGAGGCAATCCTCTAGCGCGAAGAGTATCACGAGACACTACACGCGTAAAACGTCTCCAGCGTATCTATAACTTTTGATTATTCCATGCTGATATATTATCATTCTAGGATACTTTTTTGGCATTTGTTAACCAATTTAAAATATTTTTGAGCACTAAACTGTTGACCAAGTGCGAGTTGATGTTTTCTTCATGTTTTGTATGTTTTAGGTTTATAGTACCAAACGAAGTCCAATTTCCACGGAACTTTTTTATGATTTCTTCTGGACCAAAAGAAGACCCGAAAGCTTCCCAAGGAGGCTAAGAGTCGCACGAGGTCTCCACCACACAACACGGTGCACCCTAGGGGGAACACCCTCATGTGTGGTGGCCACCTCATGGCTCTCCCGACACCCCTCTCTAGCCTATAAATTCTCTAATATTCCAAAAACCCTAGAGGAGGTCCCGAAACACTTTTTACACCTCCGCAAGTCTTTGTTCCGACGGGAGCCCATCTAGAGCTCCATTTTGGCACTCTACCAGAGGGAGGATCGATTCCGGAGGGCCTCTTCATCAACCTTGTTGCCCTCATGACGATGTGTGAGTAGTTCACCACAGCCCTAAGGGTGCGTACGTAGGGCCTAGATGGCAATCTCTCTCTCTCTCTCTTGATCTTCAATACAATGTTCATCGCATCTTTTCCTTGATCTATCCGATGTAATCCCTTTTTATGGTGCGTTTGTTGGGATCCGATGAATTGTTAGTTTGTGTTTTGATTATTCATGAAAATTATTTGAGACAAACCTGATTACTATGATTCTTATTTGCATGATCATTATAGCTTCGTAATGCTCTCTGATCTATGGAGATAGTTTGGCCAACTAGATTGATATTTCTTCGGTGGGAGTGGTGCGTTGTGGTAAGTTCAACCTGGCGAGTTTCTAAATCATAGTGCAAAGTAGGGGACAAGATACGTATTTGTGTTGCTACAACTAAGGATAAAACGATGGGTTTAATTCATATTGACTGAGTTTACTTTGTCTACATAATGTCATCGTTCTCCAAGCATTAGTCTATTTTACTTAATGCTCTAGATGCATGCTGGATAGCGCTCGATGAATGGAGTAATGGTAATAGGTGCAGGAAGGAGTTAACCTATTTGCTTATGGACGTGATGCCTATATACACATGATCATTGCCATCAAAATCGCCTAACTATTCACTTTTCTATCAATTTCCCATCAATAATTTGTTTACGCACCGTATGCTATTTCTATGAGAGATGCCACTAGAGAACACTATGGCCCCCGGGTCTATTCACTTATATATTTACAAAAACTATTATGTCCTTGCTCATATTTACTTTCTTTTATTTTATTTCTCAATTTACAATTATCTACACAACTCACTTGCTTGCTAACAACGATACCAAGGGGATTGACAACCCTATTGCCAGGGTTGGGTGCAAGTTGTTTGCTCTTTTGTGTGCAGCCGCTGAAGATGGTTGAGGATTGGTATTCCTATGGGTTCGATAAAACTTGGTTTCATATCTGAGAGTAATACTTACTGTCACACCCTGTGTTTGTAGCACATTGTTATGATTGGGTTTATAAAATTCGGAGCCAACTAAAACTTTTTTCAAAGTGTTTGTGCTTGCTTGCTATGATGTTTGCTTGCTTGTTGATTGAATTCTATGGCACTACTAGGTTCTATTCCACTTCATAATCATCTTCCTTGATCCAACCCCTTGCCCAATGATCATGACATGTGAATAGTGCCTAAAACTATTTTTTATCAAATTTTGTTTTAACCAAAAATGATTTATTTAATTCAAGTCTCCAAAGCCCCTTGAAATGAGGTTTGCATCGCAAGTCCTCAAATCAGGTGGAACAGTTTTCCCAAAGGCTTTATTTCAAACCTACTATATATATGACTTCTCAAAACCACAAAATATTATTTTTAAAGATTATTTTCATATTTTATTTAAAGGCTTTTTCTTAATGCCAGAAATGGTTTTTCCTAGGGAAAAATTATTTAAATGCTTTAAAATTATTTGAGGAAATTTAGAGATACTCAGTGGACATATATTTTCCATATATATGAGTTTCAACACAAGGGCTTGATCAGATCATGGGCAAAACCCCTCAAAACCATTTCTGTTCAGATCAAACTTTTGGAATGTTTCTATAAGAAATATTCGCAATAAATTCCAGGAAAATTCTAGTAAGTCAACACTATCACGGGTGATGATCTTGCAAAGTTTCATCCCAATCCAAGCTGGTTTGGTTCATCAAACCATCCGAAAACCATTCCTGTCCAGAATCAAATTTGGTGGAGCATCTCATTTTCACCTAGTCTTTGACCCTAGTAAATATCTCTACAAGGAGGAAGCATCTTCTTGCCCAAACACTCATCAAACACCTTCTGGTAGATTTGTAAAACTAGCTTTTTCACCTCCTATCCTTTTACCCTTGCCCCCTCCTTTCTACCACAACCTCTCATGGGTATATTTTACCTCCAGTAAGAACCCCAAGACCCCAGGTCACCAGGAGGTGGGGTAAAACCCCTGATTTTACCCCTGGCAGCACCATTTCTACCCCCTCTCCCCATTTTCTTCTTCCCTAGGCCTCCTCTAGAGCTCAACCCTAGCCTACCCTATTATTTGGGCATCTCCAATACCCCAAGGAATAAGAGGACACACAGGTGGACTGAACAAAGGCCTTGGCATGCAGAGCTCGCGCTTTGGAGCGCACTACAGTGCGCACCCGCACTGTAGCTGCCAGCCAACGAGCAGCCCCGGCCAACTCGGGCCGCCCCAGTGCGTCCCTTCTGCCCCCCTCGGCGTCCGCAGCACGCCACCCGGTCGCCCCTCTCCTTCCTCTCTCTCTCTCTTGTGCGCACGGCGCTGCCCGAACTGGCCAGTGGCTGCGCTCGCACGCGCGCACCCCTGGGCCCCTCCTCCTGGCTGCTTCCCTCCTCCCGCGCACGGTCCGCGTCTCGGTAGCCCCAAGAAATGGCCTCGCCCGCCCCCGTGGCCTGAGGTGAGCGCCCCGTGCTCATCGAAGCACCGCGTCCACGGTGAGCCGGTGGCCCGTCTACTTAAAGCCTCCATGCACGTCCTGCTCACCCCTCCTCGTTCCCACTCTTCCCCTGCTCCTCCCCCGTGCCAAAATCTCTCTCCCCCGTGGTCAGGAGCCTCCTCTCGAGCCAAACCCTTGCCGCCGCCGTCGGGTTCCCTCCTCGCCAGCGCTCCTCTTCCTCCCCGCCGACCCCGCGATCCTCCTCCGACGTGCGACCCTCCTAGGAGCCCGCATGTGCCCTCCGCTCCCTCCTCCGTGGCCCGAACCCCTCTAGTGAGCCCCTCCTCGGCTGTTGTCGCGAGGGGAGGGATGACAGGTGGGGCCCACCCATCATCCCCTTGCCCCATCTCTCTCGCGTTGGCAGGCCGGGCCCGTGTGCAGGTTTAAAAGAATACCTGCCACATGCGGCTCCTCGCCTAGGCCGGCTTCCCTCTTGGTCCGGTTTCGGCCGGGCACTTTTAGACCAAGGGGCACAGTGGCCCTTTCTCTTTTCTTTTTCTCTAAAAGCTTTCAAAAATCCCATAGAATTAAATACTTGTCCAAATCCAATAATTACTTCACCTAAATTCTTGTAATAATCCATAAAATTTATTAGTGCCATTTGTAAAAATGTTTGAAAATGTTTTTAGTACTGTTTTATTTTAAAACCTATTTATAGACACCTTTGTGCCTCTATTATTTTATTTCAAAAATCTTTTTCAGTTTTCTATTTAGTATTTATCAGAGTAGATTAACATTTTTGATAGTTGTTTCAATGCTCTGTTTTGTGTGTTTACTTATTTTTATCGTTATTTTACCATGGCGATAGATTGTGCTGTTGACGAAGAAGTTGGACCCGAAGACTTCGAAGACCCCAGAGACTTTGTTGATCTAGGCAAGCATTCCTTTGACCATGATAAGAAACCATTTTAATGCATGTCATATAGCACTTTACTTTCATCATATTTGTTCATGTGTTGTGGTGTTCCCCTTTCGGTGGGATGCCTCCGTTACTTTTCCTTTGACACTTGCATCGTGCATGACCCTACCACCTTATGAGGGTTGTGCGGGTGGGAGTAGTTAGGTTGCTAATAGATGCTATGCAAATGGGATGGTACTTACACATAGTGATGACAAGAAAGAGGTGATTTCAAAGACTTTCCGAAAACCTCGTCGGGTGCAACTAATGCCCGAGGGAGACGATGATGATATGGGTGACCACTTGAGAAAGAAGTGGTGTGCCAAGGCAAGTTGAGTTGTATTTTTGAAAACGGATTAGATTTAAGGTCTGCTGACCGTCCCAACCTTACATGTGCAACCACGATACCCCTTATGGGATGGGGCTTTGTTGATTACTATGGTTGGTACTAGCAAAGAGCCCGCATCACTAGTGGCAGGAGTGAAGTGGTCACTCTTGAGATGGGGTCGTCCCTGAGAGGAAGGTCATGCGCTGTCTTTACAGGCACCGAGGACACCGTTGCATGCCCTCATGGATGATACGAGTGATGTATATCATGAGGGATGGAACCAACGAGAGGACTCTTTGTTTAGTATCACCATGGGAAAGGCATTGTTTGGGTGCTTACCTCGGGTATGTTATACATCGCGAGTCGTGGAAGACATGAAAGTTCCCCGAGTCTTGTGGGTAAAGTGTACAACCTCTATAGAGTGTAAAACTATTCGAATAGCCGCGTCCGCGGTCATGGACAGTTGGAGGTCCTTCTTAAACTAAGTCCGGGTAATTTCGTGAAACATTGGCGTGAGTATCAATGTGATGGTGACAAGAGGTCACATGAGCTAAGTCCGACGACTTAGCGTGAGAATGAACTAAGTCCGATGACTTAGTGTGAACATGAGATGTTCAACCGATACCTATGATGGTATCTATAGTTTGTTCACATGATTACCTGCTAGTTGTTGATGTATGCTCACTAATTACTTGATCATGTCATCTGCATACAAAATTAGCTTTCCGCAAATTTACCTACTTAGTGCTATATCATGCATCATTGTTACTATGTTCCACACTTGGGTTGCTTGCGAGTACATTCAAAGTACTCATTCGCTTGCCACTGGTTATTTAATTGGCCAAGCATGGAAGAGCATGAGTATTTTGAAGAGTTCGTTGGTGACGAACATGCGAACTAGGACGCTTCCCAGTCAGAATGCCTGTAAGTTAAGCCAAATGGCATGGGTTCACGCATTTGACCAAGATTTCAGCTGCTTGTTCTAATTTAAGTGTTTGGCCCGTGTGGCCCTATCTGTGTAAGACTAAGACCTTCGTGGTCACTATTTGTGTAAGACATTAAGTGTGGATGTAAGACTCTTGTTATTCAGCTTCTGTGTGTTTAGTGAGCATTGCTCTCTCCGATCACTGTACACGTGCATTCGGTGATCTCAACTTATGAGTCGGGGTCCCCACAGAGCTGGTATCAGAGCCATCCTGACTGTAGGAAGCCCTTGGTTAGCATTGACGTTAGATAGGGTAAAAGTCGTTTTCAAAATCACACCTAGCATTCGAACTTAGGAATTCTGCACTGTTTACCTGTCCTATGCTTCACACAACACTTTTGCTGACTCTCCACCTTTCAAACCTTCCTAACATCAGGATTTCCCTTACTCCTTGGGGATAGCCTAGAGAAGTCACAATTTTGCCAACCACCCATTTTCCTCTACCACGAGCACTGGGTCAATGCCGTCACGAAGGAGTACCACGTGGATGTGGTCATGAAGGAAAACAACTCTTAGTTGGTTCTTTGAAGGACCACGGATGGAGACCATGATACTCGCAGTCGAGACAGCTGCACGCAAGGCACTCCTGCACCTTCGAGACATCATTCCAGAGATGGCTGACGAGCCAGCTACTCGCTACCTTCCCTTCAGGAATGATGACTTTGGTGAGAGTTTGATGCTGATTCCGACCAAGGAAGATGGCGCACCGCTCAGGTTCCAGACCTACTTCAGCCTCTCCGCCGATAGTCTGGTTCACAACTTGATGAAGGAGTCCGTGAAGCTCCGCGAGGAACTTCACCACACCCGAGAGCTACTTCGACAAGCCAAGACGAAGCCAGACCAGATAAACAAGGATGGAGCCCCTAAGGGATGACTAGCCATCGCTTATCGAGGAGGAGTACCCCCAGCTAGTGAAGCACCTACGCGTAGTCGTCGCATGAGCGCGAAGGAGTACCGTGAGATCTTCATCGACCAGCCTGCAAAGCGTCGTCGGGATGGGCCTCCTCGTTCCCCAACCCCTTCGACCGGGAACGATGCTCGTTCAGATGATGAACCGGAGGAAGACCCAGAGGAGCATGGCTACGAGACCGAGCACTCCACCACCTGAGTCTGAGAACACCTAGGGTAGGATCAGTCATGTATACCTCATGCGAAGTCGAGTCCATGTATTGGTTCATATGAAACCATGTGTGCTTGTTGTTTGTTTTGCTGTTGGTGTTCCGATGCAAGTCACGCTTTTGCCTTAGGCAACATGTAAGCGACTCCATCGTCTATCTTAATATATGTTGTTGGTCTTTTGACCTTTGTTTCAACACACTTGCACTTGACCGACCCCCTTAGGCGCGCTTTTCCATTATTGCTTATCCTCTTTTCGACCCTAGTTGTTTGACTTGGCTGCTCCAACAGGATGGTGACTGCTACCCACAACAGCTCCTTCACCAACCCCGAAGCCGGCAACTCGAGCCAGCAATAGGGAGCTGGTGGGGCTGCTCAAGGCGACATTCCCCCGCCACCACCTCCGCCGAAGAACATGACCATAGCTCAGTTTCTCCAAGTTCTCTGGGAGGAGCACCAAACCAATAATGCTGCTATCCAGCAGATGGCTCAGGCTCTTGTGAACAACCAAGAGCAAGGCAGGAACGGCAATGCCCGCTCCATGCTATCTGAGTTCATGAGGAACTCGCCCCCCAACCTTCACTGAGACTGCTGAACCATTGGATGCTGATGACTGGATCGGCACCATCGAGGACCTCCTTGCATTGGTCAACTGTAATGAGCATCATGAGAAGGTGCTTTATGCCTCTCACTGCCTCGAAGGTACCGCCCGAGCTTGGTGGGATGGATTCAAGGTCATGCAAGGAGAATGTGTGATCACGTGGAATGACTTCAAGGAAGGATTCCGCACTACCCATATTCCTTCTGGGATCATGGCTAGCAAGAAGAGAGAATTCCGAGCGCTGAGGCAAGGAAGTGGCTATATCAAGGAATATCTGCAGAAGTTCAACCTGCTATCAAGATATGCACATGAAGATGTCCGCACGGAGGATGCCAAGAAGGAACGCTTCATGGAAGCACTTCAGTAGGTCTTGCAGTATCAGCTCATCATCTGCGACTGCTGCACCTTCTTCGACATAGTGAACAAGGCCCTAATGCTGGAAGACAAGCGTCGTGCCATTAACGACACTCGCAAGCGCAAGATGATTAGCAAGGGAAGCTCAAGCAACCAGAAGCCTCGCCCATGGCAACCAGCCCCAGCCAAGCCAACCTATCAGCCGCAGCAGGCTAGACCTCCTACACCTCGTCCGAGCTACCAGCCTCAGCAGTATGCCAATCCCAGGGCAGCCTACAACAGCAACCCCAATAACAACAACGGTGGCAGAAACTTCAACAACAACCCTGGGCAAGTCACTTGCTTTGGATGTGGTCAGTATGGACACATCTCTAACCTTTGCCCCAATAGGAAGCCAGATGCACCGCGCCCCAATGCGCCAGCTCAAGGTCAAGCCCGTGGAGCACTACCATGGAACCCGGCTCCCCGCAACCAGCCCAACAATGGCAAGGGTCGTGTGAATCACGTCACTGCAGAGGAAGCCCAGGAAGACCCAGACGTCATACTGGGTACGTTCCTCGTCAACTCAACCCCAGCAACAGTACTGTTTGATTGTGGAGCTTCGCATTCTTTTGTCACCCAAGAGTTTGCACTAGAGAGTGGCATGAAGCCTACACCCCTGGGCAGCCGTATGCTGATACAAACCCCGGGGTCAGTTATGAAGTCCAGGATAGGTTGTAAGGGAGTTGAGATTAACATCAATGGGGTAGACTTCCTATTAGACCTTATAGTTCTGGATTCACCCAGCTTGGATGTTATCCTTGGCATGAATTGGTTGACTAAGCACCAAGGCTTGTTAGACTGCGCCAAGAGGATTGTTACCATGACCAATAGCCAAGGAGTGGAAGTCAAGTATGTCGCCAACCCTGCCTCGACTCAAGCCCCTCAGGCTAACTGCGTGTCGAGAGTTGAGTTGGATCAAGTGCCAGTGGTATGTGAATACCCAGCTGTGTTTCCTGATGAGCTGCCCGGAATGCCTCCTGACCGCGACATTGAGTTCATCATTGAGCTTATGCCCGGATCAAGGCCCATCTATAAGAAGGCTTACAGGATGGGATCCGAAGAGTTGGCTGAGTTGAAGAAGCAACTAGTAGAGCAGCTCAGAAAAGGATTTATTCACCCAAGTGCCTTTCCTTGGGGATCGCCTATTCTATTTGTGTCAAAGAGGGACGGGACTATCAGACTTTCCGTCAATTACCGTTCTCTCAATGAGGTCACGATAAAGAACAAGTATCCACTTCCCAAGATTGAAGACCTGTTTAATCAATTGAATGGAGCCAAGGTGTTCTCCAAGATCAACCTTAGGTCTGGGTACTATCAGCTAAAGATCAGACCCCAAGACATCCCGAAGACGGCATTTGTAACACGGTACGACCTGTATGAATATACGGTCATGTCATTCGGGTTAACTAATTCCCTTATCTACTTCATGTACCTCATGAATAAAGTCTTCATGCAGTACTTGGACAAGTTCGTTGTTGTCTTCATTGATGACATACTCGTCTTCTCCAAGTTGGAAGAAGAACATGAGGAGCACTTGAGATTGGTCCTGGAAAAGCTTCGAGAGCACCAGCTTTATGCCAATTCAGCAAGTGTGAATTCTGGCTGCATGAAGTTGGATTCTTGGGTTATGTGTTGAATGCAGAAGGATTATCAGTGGATCCTACCAAGATTGAAGCCGTGACTGAATGGCAAACCCCAACCACCGTGAAGGAGCTTCCTCGGTCTCACGGGGTGTTACCACAAGTTCGTGGAAGGGTTCTCGAGCATTGCCCGACCCATGACCCAGCTCTTGAAAAAGGACAAGAAGTTTCAATGGAAAGCTAAGTGTGAGGAAAGATTCCAGGAGCTCAAGAAGAGATTGACCATAGTCCCTGTTTTGGCCACCCTTGATATTCACAAGGAGTTTGTGATTTATTGTGATGCGTCAAGAACCAGACTTGGAGGTGTTCTGATGCAAGAAGGCAGAGTCGTAGCATATTTATCCAGACAGCTACGTCCTCATGAAGCGAACTACGCAACTCATGATCTCGAGTTGGCAGCCATGCTTCATTCCTTGAAAATGTGGCGGCCTTACATTCTGGGGAAGTGATGTGAGATATTCACGGACCACAAGAGTTTGAACTATATCTTCACTCAAAGGGAGTCGAACATGAGGCACCGAAGATGGTTGAAGTTGATCAAGGATTACGACCTGAGTGTTCAATACCACCCCGGAAAGGCCAATGTGGTAGCTGACGCCTTAAGCAGATAGGCTTGTTCCTTGAACACTATGATTATGGAAAGGCTACCCGCCCTATATGAAGAACTTGAGAGCTTCGGCTTGGAACTGGTTGCACTAGGATTCCTTGCCAACCTCGAAGCAAAGCCTACTTTGATGGATGACGTCAAAGAAGCCCAGAAGGGACATGAGAGCGTTGAAGGCATCAAGAGGTAGATCAAGGCAGGCAAAGCCCCAGGATTCTCACAGGATGAACAAGAAGTTGTATGGTTAGGGAATCGCATCTGCGTACCCAACAAAGAAGAGCTCAAGAACCTGATCTTGCAAGAAGATCATGACACTCCCTACTCCATCCATCTTGGAGGAACCAAGATGTATCAAGACCTCAAGACAAGATTCTGGTGGCATGGCATGAAACGGGAGATAGGCACATTCGTGGCTAAGTGTGACATATGCCAGGGAGTCAAGGGTGAGCATCAGTGACCTGCTGGACTATTGCAACCTCTCAAGGTGCCCGAATGGAAGTGGGATAAAGTCAGGTTGGATTCCATCACCGCGTTATCAAGGTCAAGCAAGGGACATGATTCCATTTGGGTCATTGTCGACCACCTGACCAAGGTAGCCCATTTCATCCCCATGAATTCCACCTATGACGGTAACAATTTAGCCATCCTTTACATCGAGCGTATCGTGAGCCTTCATGGAGTTCCAAAGGAGATCGAGGCATCCAGTTCACCTCAAGATTCTGGAAAATGTTTCAAGAAGCTATGGGAACCAAGCTCTCCTTCAGCACTGCTTTTCATCCCCAGACCGGTGGGCAAACGGAATGAGTAAATCAGATACTCGAAGATATGTTCCGCGCTTGTGTTTTGGCATATGGAGCCAAATGGAAAGATTGCCTACCCTTTGCCGAGTTTTCGTACAACAACAGTTATCAGTCAAGTCTTCAAATGGCACCATTTGAGGTGTTGTATGGACGCCAATGCCGTACTCCCCTAACTGGTCGGAGACCGGAGAAGGATTAATATTTGGACCGGATATCCTCCGCGAAGGCGAAGAGCAAGTTCAACTCATCTGCGAGCGCATCGAGACCGCCAAGTCAAGACAGAAGAGCCACGCCGACTCTCACCGCCGAGAAGTGAACCTCGACGTCGGAGATTATGTCTACCTCCGGGTCACGCCTCTCAAGGGAACCAAGCATTTCCACGTCAAAAGAAAGCTCGCGCCAAGATACATCGGCCCCTTCAAGATCACTGCAAGACGAGGGGAAGTTGCCTACCAGCTAGAACTACCTCCCGAGCTATCGGATGTGCACAACATTCTTCACGTGTCACAGCTCCGGAAGTGTGTACAAGTTCCCAACCGCCCCGACCTCTACAAGGACATTGATCATCAAGCCATCGATCTTTAGCCAGATCTCACTTATCATGAGAGGCCAGTCCGCATTCTAGATGAAGCCGAGAGCTGTACCCGAAGCCGCACCATCAAGTACTTCAAGGTCCAGTGGAGCAACCACACTGAAGCAGAAGCAACCTGGGGGCGTGAAGACTATCTTAGATCGGAGTTCCCTTATCTTTTTAGCTCTTAGACTAGGAATCTCGGGGGCGAGATTCTTGTAAGGGGGGAAGGTCTGCCACACCCTGTGTTTGTAGCACATTGTTATGACTGGGTTTATAAAATTTGGGGCCAACTAAAACTTTTTTTCAAAGTGCCTGTGATTGCTTGCTATCATGTTTGCTTGCTTGTTGATTGAATTCTGTGGCACTACTAGGTTCTATTCCACTTCATAATCATCTTCCTTGATCCAACCCCTTGCCCAATGATCATGCCATGTCAATAGTGCCTAAACTATTTTTTATCAAATTTTGTTTTAACCAAAAATGATTTATTTAAGTTAAGTCTCCAAATCCCCCTGAAATGAGGTTTGCATTGCAAGTCCTCAAATCATGTGGAACTTTATTTCCCAAAGGCTTTATTTCAAACCTACTATATATATGACTTCTCAAAACCACAAAATATTATTTTTAAAGATTATTTTCATATTTTATTTAAAGGCTTTTTCTTAAGGCCAGAAATGTTTTTTCCTAGGGAAAAATTATTTAAATGCTTTAAAAATATTTGAGGAAATTTAGAGAAACACAGTGGACATATATTTTCCATATATATGAGTTTCAACACCAGGGATTGATCAGATCATGGGCAAACCCCTCAAAACCCTTTCTGTTCAGATCAAACTTTTGGAATGTTTCTATAGGAAATATTCTCAATAAATTCCAGGAAAATTCTAGCAAGTCAACAGTATCATGGGTGATGATATTGCAAAGTTTCATCCAAATACAAGCTGGTTTGGTTCATCAAACCATCCCAAAACCATTCCTGTCCAGAATCAAATTTGAGCAACTTTACATTGTGAAGTGTCTCCACTTGGCCTCAAACTTTGTGGGCATGTTCTAATGGCCAAATAGTCATGATACACTAAGTGATGCATCAAGGGTTAAAGCCGAGCATCATTGGATCTACAGACATCAGTTTCTATCAATTTCTAGAGTTCATCAAATCTCCATTATCAACTTTTTCTCCTTAAGCTCAAATTTGGTGGAGCATCTCATTTTCAGCTAGTCTTTGACCCTGGTAAATATCTCTACAAGGAGGAAGCATCTTCTTGCCCAAAAACTCATCAAACACCATCTGGTAGATTTGTAAAACTAGCTTTTTCATCTCCTATCCTTTTACCCTTGCCCCCTCCATAATACCACAACCTCTCATGGGTGTATTTTACATCCAGTAAGAACCCCAAGACCCCAGGTCACCAGGAGGTGGGGTAAAACCTCTGATTTTACCCCTGGAAGCACCATTTCTACCCTCTCCCCATTTTCTTTTTCCCTAAGCCTCCTCTAGAGCTCACCCCTAGCCTACCCTATTATTTGGGCATCTCCAATACCCCAAGGCATAAGAGGACACACAGGGGGACTAAACAAAGGCCCTGGCATGAAGAGAACTATAGCCGCGAGCCAACGAGCAGCCCCGGCCACCTCGGGCCGCCCCAACGTGTCCTCTTTGCCCCCCTCGACGTCCGCAGCACGCCACCCGGTCACCCCTCTCCTTCCTCTTTCTCTCTCACGCACGCATGGCGCCGCCCGAACCGGCCAGTGGCCACACTTGCACGCGCGCACCCCCGGGTCCCTCCTCTTGGCTCCTTCCCTCCTCCCGCGTGCAGACCGCGTGCAGGTAGCCCCAGACACGGCCTTGCCCACCCCTCTGGCCTGAGGTGAGCACCCCGTGCTCACTGACGCACCGCGTCCAGGTGAGCCAGTGGCCCGCCTACTTAAAGCCTCCCTGCGCCTCCTGCTCCCCCCTCCTTGTTCCCCCTCTTCCTCCGCTCCTCCCCCGTGCCAAAATCTCTCTCCCCCGTGGTCGGCAGCTTCCTCCCGACCCAAACCCTCACCGCCGCCGTTGGGTTCCCTCCTTACCGGCGCTCCTCTCCCTCCCCGACGACCCTGTGACCCTCCTCCGACGCACGACGCCCCCAGGAGCCCGCCTGTGCCCTCCGCTCCCTCTGCCAGGGCCCAAACCCCTCTGGTGAGCCCTTCCTCCGCTGCTGTCGCGAGGAGAGGGATGACAGGCAGGGGCCACCTGTCATCCGCTCGTCCCCTCTCTCTCTCACTAGCAGGCCGGGCTTGTGGGCAGGTTTAAAAGCAAACCTGTCGCGTGCGGCTCCTCGCCTAGGCCGGCTTCCCTCTTGGTCCGGTTTCAGCCGAGCACTTTTAGCCCGAGGGGCACAGTGGCCCTTTCTCTTTTCTTTTTCTCTGAAAGCTTTCAAAAATCCCATAAAATTAAATACTTGTCCAAATCCAATAATCCCTTCACCTAAATTCTTGTAATAATCCATAGAATTGATTAGTGTCATTTGTAAAAATGTTTGAAAATGTCTCTAGTACTGTTTTATTTTAAAACCTATTTATAGACACCTTTGTGCCTCTGTTATTTTATTTCAAAAATCTTTTTTGCAACAAAAACCTAGGAGAGTATTTTTAGTTTGCTATTTAGTATTTATCAGCGTAGGTTAACATTTTTGATAGTTATTTGAATGCTCTGTTTTGTGTGTTTACTTATTTTTATCGTTATTTTACCGCGACGCTAGATTGCGCTGTTGACGAAGAAGTTGGAACCGAAGACCTCGAGGACCCCAAAGACTTTGTTGAGCCAGGCAAGCAGCCCTTTGACCATGATAAGAAACCATTTGAATGCATGTCATATAGCATTTTACTTTCATCTTATTTGATCATGTGTTGTGGTGTTCCCCTTTCGGTGGGATGCCTCCGTTACTTTTCCTTTGACACTTGCATCGTGCATGACCCTACCCACCTTATGAGGGTTGTGCGGGTGGGAGTAGTTAGGTTGCTAATAGATGCTATACAAATGGGATGGGACTTACGCATAGTGATGATAAGAAAGAGGTGATTTCAAAGACGTTCCGAAAACCCCGTCGGGGCCAATAATGCCCGAGGGAGACGATGATGATATGGCTGACCACTTGAGAAAGAAGTGGTGTGCCAGAGCAAGTTGAGTTATGTTTTCAAAAATGGATTAGATTTAAGATCTGCTGACCGTCCCAACCTTACATGCGCAACCACGATACCCCTTATGGGACGGGGTTTGTTGATTACTATGGTTGGTACTAGCAAGGAGCCTGCATCACTAGTGGCAAGAGTGAAGTGGCCACCCTTGAGAGGGGGTCGTCCCTGAGAGGAAGGTTATGCGCTGTCTTTACAGGCACTAGGCACACCGTTGCGTGCCCTCATGGATGTAGATCATGAGGGATGGCACCAACGAGTGGACTCTTTGTTTAGTATCACCATGGGAAAGGCTTTGTTCGGGTTCTTACCTCGGGTATGTTATATAACGCGAGTCGTGGATGACATGAAAGTTCCCCGAGTCTTGTGAGTAAAGTGTGCAACCTCCGCAGAGTGTAAGACTATTCGAATAGCCATGTCCGCAGTCATGGACAGTTGGAGGTCCTGCTTAAACTACGTCCAGGTGTTTTCGTGAAACATTGGCGTGAGTATGGATGTGATCTTGACAAGAGGTCACATGAGCTAAGTCCGACAACTTAGCATGAGAATGAACTAAGTCTGATGACTTAGCGTGAACATGAGATGTTCAACTGATACTTATGATGGTATCTACAGTTTGTTCATATGATTACCTGCTAGTTGGTGATGCATGCTCACTAATTACTTGATCATCTCATCTGCATACAAAATTAGCTTTCCGCAAATTTACCTACTTTGTGCTATATCATGCATCATCGTTACTATGTTCCACACTTGGGTTGCTTGCGAGTACATTCAAAGTACTCATTGGCTTGCCACTAGTTATTTAATTAGCCAGGCATGGAAGAACAGGAGTATGTTGAAGAGTTCGTTGGTGACGAACATGCGAACTAGGATGCTTCCCAGTCAGAATGCCTGTAGGTTAAGGCAGATGGCATGGGTTCACGCTTTCGACCAAGATTTCCGCTGCTTGTTCTAGTTTAGTGTTTGGCCTGTGTGTCCCTATCTGTGTAAGACTAAGACCTTCGTGGTCACTATTTGTGTAAGACGTTAAGTGTGGATGTAAGACTATTGTTATTCAGCTTATGTGTATTCAGTGAGCATTGATCTCTGGGATCACTGTACATGTGCATTCGGTGATCTCGACTTATGAGTCGGGGTCCCCACACTTACCCACATTGTGCAGCGATAACCCATTCCTCTTCACGGAAAACTCAACGCAAATGACAAGTATTAGGAAAGATTTCTCGTGCCGTTGCCGGGAATATCATCACCAACTATCAAGTAACTTCACACAAATTGTCATTCACTTGTTCTTATTTTTTTATTTTCTATTATATTTAGTTTGTCTCATAAAAAACAAAAAAACAAAAAAATTATCTTTGCTAGTAACTAGTCTACTTGTTTGCTTGGTTTACTTGCTAGTTTACTTTTCTCGCTTGTTGCCTTGCTTGTTCGGTCATCATGTATCAAGATAATACTAAGTTGTGTGACTTCTCAAATACTAATAATAATGATTTTATTATTACTCCTATACCACCCGCCACTAGTGCTGAGGCTTTTGATATCAACCCTACATTGCTAATTCTTGTCGTGAAAGATCAATTTTTGGGAGGTCCTAATGGGGATCTCGTGTCACATGTTAATACCTTTGTTGAATTATGTGATATTCAAAAAGATATGTGTAATGATATTGTGAAATTAAAATTATTTCATTTTTTATTAAGAGATAAGGCTAACGCTTGGTTTTCATCTTTACCTCGTAATAGTATGGGAACATGGGATAAGTGTAAAGATGCTTTCATTGCCAAGTACTTTTCTCCTGCTAAGATCATCTCCCTTATAAATAAAATAATTAATTTTAAACAGCAAGATAAAGAGCATGTTGCACAAACTTGGTAGATAATGAAGTTGATGATAAGAAATTGCCCTAATCATGGTTTGAACTAGTGGATGATTATCCAAAACTTCTATGTTGGACTAAACTTTGTGTATAGAAATCTTCTAGGTTCTTCCGGAGGTGGTGCCTTTATGGATGTGACCTTAGGAGAGACCACCGAACTTCTCGACTACATTATGACAAATTATTCTCAATGTCATACCGAAAGAGCTCCAACTTGTAAGAAGGTAAATTTTATCGAAGAAATCGCTACTTTGAGTGAAAAAGTGAATTTTCTTATGAATATGGTTGCTAGTGAAAATACTCATGTTGATCCCAATGATATGCCTTTGTCTAATTTAGCAAAATAAGGATGCTATTGATGTGGACTTTATCTCGCAAAATAATTTCAATAACAATGCTTATAGAGGAAATTTCAATTCTAGACTGTATCCCGGTTATTCGTCTAAAAACTATGGAAATTCTTATGTACCCTCTGATCTTGAGAACATAATTAATTTATTTATCAATTCTCAAAAGGTTTTCAATGCTACGGTAGAAGAAAAGTTGCATGTGATTGATGTTTGGGTAAAAACATGGATATAATTGCTCTTGATGTAGAAACTCTTAAAAGTAAAGCTTTTCCACCCAAGCATGATTTTAATGACACTAATAAATCAATCCAAATATCTATTAATGAAAGTAAGGAGAGGACCGCTAAGTTGAGAACTAAGCAGGAATTCTTAGAAAAAGCTCTTCCACCCAGTTTTTACCAAAATCATCATGAAGATCTTAAAATGATTAGTATTTCTCCTATTGAATCTTTATTTACTTCTCTGAATATAAATGATAAAGGGACTGGTGATTATTCAAATCTAGTTGAGAACCGTCCTATTGGCTTGGAGGGTGATGATTTTGATGCTAAAACTGAAAGTGGGTTTGGAGAGGTCAAAACTTTAAATAGTGATGTGCCCACTAGCTTTGATTACAAGGACTTAATTATGATAATTGATCCTTAGTAGAGTGTATTTCTTTGTTGCAAACCATTATTATCTCACCCAATGCTTATGAACAAAACAAAGCTTTTTACCGAACATACAGTAGAAGCTATGATAAAAGCTTATGATGAGAAACTTGAGCTTGAAGTTTGTATTACTAGAAAATTGCGTGATGAGTGGGAACATACGATCAAAATAAGTATAAATACATATGAATGTAATGCTTTGTGTGACCTTGGTGCTAGTGTCTAAACTATACCTAAATCTTTATGTGATGTGCTTGGCCTCATTAATATGGAAGATTGTTCCCTCAAGTTGCATCTTGCGGATTCTACCTTTAGGAAACCTTTAGGTAGAATTAATGATGTGGTTATTATTGCAAATAGAAATTATGCGTCTGGATACTTCATTGTTCTTGATATTGATTGTAGTCCTTATTGTCCCATAATACTTGGAAGACCCTTCTTACGAAGTATCAGTGCAATTATTGACATGAAAGAGGGAAACATAAGGTTCCAATTCCCACTAAAGAAAGGAATGGAACGTCCACCTAGGAAGATAATTAAAACAAATTATGAATCAATCGTGAAAGATGTAAAATTAAAATAAATTAAAGAGCCACTTATGGGTGGAGTGTCAAAGATGAAAACACTTGAAACTATGCATTTAACCTAGCTAGGGGCATAAAACAATAGCGCTTGTTGGGAGGCAACCCAATAGTTATCTTTATTTTTGCTTTTTACATTCTGTTAGTTTGTGATAAAATAATTATTTCCTCTGTAATGATTATGTTTTATGTTTTAATTAGTGTATGTTCCAAGAAAAGCCTTTGGGATAACTTAAAACAAAAACAAAAAATTTGACTCCATTATAGGAATTTTCGTTTTTTACTGGGACATGATAATGATCTGAAATTTGTGCACAAAATTTCTTTACAAATTATCCAGGTTATCCTAATTTTTCAGAATTATTAGAGTTGCATAAGTATAGACTCTTTACATATTTCTTCAGACTTTTCTGTTTTAGATAGATTCTGTTTTGCTTGCATAGTTTGCTTGTTTTGATTATGTTATGTATTGTATTGGGGGGTATAAGCCATGGAGAAGTTATAATATAGTACCTATTATGCAAAACTGAAATAAGAATCAATTTATAGCAGTACCTAAAGTATTCAATATGCTGCTTATACTAACGGATCTCACGAAGTTTTGTTGAGTTTTGTGTGAGTGAAGTTTTCATGTTTTGGGTGTTATCATGATGGACCACGTAATAAGGAGTAGCAAGAGGCTAAACTTCGAGATGACCAAGGCACCCCAATATAATATTCTAACGAATACTCAAGCATCTAAGCTTGGGGATGCCTCGGAAGGCATCCCCTCTTTCGTCTCAATCCATCAGTATGTCACTTGGAGCTAAATTTTATTCATTACATGTGAGTTTTTCCTGGGGCGTCATTTGTTTTTTCCTTTTACTTTGAGTTTTCCACAATCATCATTTGCTAGACACACCTATTTTAGAGAGACATGCCTTCATCATAATTTGTTAGAATACTCTATGTATTTTACTTGTATCTTTTTCAGCATGGTGGTGTGTAGATTTTATAGAAATAATATGCTCTTGTTCTTGACATATATTTGTTTGAGAGTTAATGAAAAGTGATGTTAATTTGCATGGGTAATAAGTCTAGTCCAAAATTAATAGGTTTTGAATGAGTGATAATAAAAACCATCATGTAGCACATATAGAGAAATTGTGGGTTAATGCCACTAATGTGGTAATATGAAAAAGGTGTGAGTTCATAATTATTTCTTCGTAGAAGTGTCGATATTAAGAGGTGTTAAATTGTCATTCAACTCAAAATTAAAGAGGCATGGTGATGATGTGTGAGCATTTCCAATCGTTGTTAAAATCTTAGTGTTGTTTTGACTTGTTGGCACGTGATGATTAACTCCTCTTATTACCCTCCCTTGGGGCATGTGATACGTCTCCACCGTATCTATAATTTGTGAAGTATTCATGCCATGTTTACAATAATTCCAAATGATTTTGGTATGATTTTATTAGAACTAACCCAGACTGATGATGTTTTCAGCAGAACTACCGTGGTGTTGTTTTTTGTGCAGAAATAAAAGCACGAAATGGGCTGAAAATTTACGGAGAATATTTTTGGAAAATGTAAAAAATACTGCAGCAAAAAGATACCGGAGAGGAGTCCGGATCATGCCACAAGCCACCAGGGCAAGACCCCCCTAGGGTGCGCCCCTGGCTTCTGGGCCCCTCAGGAGTCCCCTTGACGTGATTCCAACGCCAAGTACTCCTATAAATCCAGAAGCCTCTAGAAAGAAACCTTGATCAGAAGGTCCACCACCGCAAGTCTATGTGGCCATGAAAAATCAATCTTGGCCCTCTTCGGCACCCTGCCAGAGGAGGTCACCATCATCAGAGACCATGGAGGAGGACGACGGAGGGGCCATCATCACCATGGAGGACAAGGACCAGAGGGAGAACCTCTCCCCGCCCAGGGGGAGGCCATGGAGGAGGAAGCACAAGGGGGAGAACCTCTACCCCTCTCTTTCGATGGCGCCAGAGTGCCATTGGGGGAAGCATCGCCGCGGTGATCGTCTTCATCAACATCACCTTCTTCATCACTGTCCTCATATCTTTTCACCGGTCCACTCTCCCGCATCCCGCTGTAATCCATTACTTGAACCTGGTGCTTTATGCCACATATTATGATCCAATGATGTGTTGCCATCCTATGATGTTTTGAGAAGATTTCGTTTGTCTTATGGGTTAATTGATGATCTAGATTGCTTTGAGTTGTATGTTTATTTTGGTGCTGTCCTATGGTGCCTTCCATGCCACGCATACGTGAACTATTCCCATTGTAGGTTGTTGCAATACATTCATGATTTGCTTATACTGGATTGCTAGAGTGACAGAAGCTTAAACCTGAGTAAGGGGTTGTTGCATAAGGGATAAACGGGACTTGATTCTTTAATGCTATCGTTGGGTTTTACCTTAATGATCTTTAGTAGTTGCGGATGCTTGGTAGAGTTCCAATCATAAGTGCATATGATACATGTAGAGAATGTATGTTAGCCTATGCCTCTCCCTCATATAAAATGCAATAATGATTTCCGATCTTGTTAACAATTGGCTTGGACAAATCCGCACACCCACCCATCATTATTCCACACTCACTATTTGTAATATATTCTAACTTTATGATAACACCTATTTTTATATTTTAGTTCTCCGATATCAAGCAAAGCTATTCTCTTCATACCCACAACTTAGTTTATTTCTCGTTTCTAGTTGCAAGCAAACGTTCGGCATTCGTAGATAGGACTTGAGAGAATATTGATCTTACCTTTATCTCCTTGTGGGTTCAACACTCCATACTTATCACTTCCAACTTTGGAAATTTCTACGATGATTCCTTGCACTTGGGGATTGTCAGCATGCGAGTATTACTTTGATTTTTTATAGAACTAATAAAACTTTGCAACAAGTATATGAGTTCTTCATGACTAATGAAATACCATGGACATACACATTTTTCACCTTTGCATATTTGCTAGTCTCTTCGGTACCATGAATAGCCCATTCTCACCTTGAGGATCGGTGCAACTTTCGCCAATGCACCCAAATCCCGTGACATCATACGCTCTATTGCACATAAGACACATTATATCTTCCTTAACAGGGACACCATACCTACCTATCATGGCATTGTCATAGCCAGTCCAAGATATATTGCCGTGCAAATTCCATCGTCAGTTCACATGATTAGTTGTTCATCATCATATTACTTTGCATGATCATATAGATCTGAAATAATATTTGTGGCAAAGCCACCGTTCATCATATTTTTGATACATGTAACATTAGATCTTGCACATCCTGATACACTGTTAGAGGCATTCTTATAGAGTCATATAGTCCTATCAGTTTTTCATATTGAGTTGTAAGTAAATTAAAGTGTGACGATCATCCTTATTGAGCATTGTCCTCGGAAAGGATGATGGAGACTATGATTCGCCCACAAGTCGGTATGAGACTCCATACGAAAAATAATAAAATGGGGAAGGCCAAATGAGCCCACCACGAGAAAATATACCAATGGGGAAGGCGGAAAAAAGACCACCATGAAAAAATGAGAGAAAAGGAGATAATGGACTTTTCTATTATCCTTTACCACATTTGTGCCTCAAAGTGGCACCATATTCTTCATATAGAGAGTCTCGTGTTTTTTCACTTCCGTATGCTAGTTGGAATTACCCTTTCATTATAAACTTGGCTTGTATATTCCGATGACGAGCTTCCTCAAATGCCCGAGGTCTTCATGAGCAAGCAAGTTGGATGCACACCCCAATTAGTTTCAACTAAGCTTTCATACACTTATAGCTCTAGTGCATCATTTGCATGGCAATCTGTACTCCTTGCGTTGACATCTATCGATGGGTATCTCAAAGCCCGCTGGTATGCCTAGTTGATGTTAAACAATCTTCTACACCTTTTACCCCTTTGATATGTACCATCATATTCTTTTCCACCTACATGCTATGTCCACTGGCTCACACTCATGTATTGTTTGAAGAATAAACAATCGATCCATACTAAAAAAGTATGATCCAATTGCCTGACTTGGACAGTGTGGTGCTTAACATTTGTATTGATGTGGTGAAGACAAAGCCCTCACTTGCTAATATAATAAGATGAATGTGGGTAAACATTCTTCTAGGATTGTATACTTTGAAAATCAATGTTTTTGTTTCTTATACTTACAAATATTGATATTTTAATGTTTTTTAATTCATCGTTTCTCGATGAGCATACATACAAAAGATTACATCATGGGTAGCATGTCAAATAAAAAATTATGTTTTCATCATTTACCTACTCGAGGATGAGCAGGAATTAAGCTTTGGGATGCTTGATACGTATCCAACGCATCTATAATTTTTTTATTGTTACATGCTGATATATAATCATTCTAGGATACTTTTTGGGCATTTTTTTACCAAGTTATAATATTTTTGAGCACTAACCTATTGACCTAGTGCTTCGTGCCAGTTGCTATTTTTTAAATGTTTTTTACTTTTCAGGTTGACAATACCAAACCAAGTCCAATTGCCACGATTTTTTTATGATTTTTTGAGAGCAAAAGAAGACATGTAAGCTTAGGAAGGAGGTCGAGAGCCGCACGAAGGCTCCACCACACAACAATGTGCGATCTGATGTGCGGTGGCCCCCTCGTGGCTCTCCCGACGCCCCTCTTTGGCCTATAAATTCTCTAATATCTGAGAAACCTAGAGGAGGTCCCGAAAGATCTTTTACGCCACCACAAGTTTCGACGGGAGGCCATCTAGAGCTCTGTTCTGACACCCTGTCGAAGGCGGGATCGATCACGGAGGGCCTCTTCATCAACCTTGTTGCCCTCATGATGATGTGTGAGTAGTTCACCACAGACCTATGGGTCCGTAGGTAGTACCTAGATGCCAGTCTCTCTCTCTCTCTCTTAATATTCAATACAATGTTCATCACATCTTTGTCTTGATCTACCCAATGTCATCCCTTCATTTGGTGCATTTGTTGGGATTCGATGATTTGTGGGTTTATGTTTAGATTATTCATGAAAAGTATTTTACTTAAACCTGATTAGTATGATTCTTATTGCATGATCCTTATAGCTTCGTAATGATCTTCGGCCTATTGAGATAGTTTGGCCAACTAGACTGATATTTCTTCGGTGGGAGTGGCGCATTGTGGTAGGTTTAGCTGGCGAGTTTTTATATCCCAATGACTAAGTAGGGGACAAGATACATCTTTGTGTTGCTGCTACTAAGGATAAACGATGGGGTCAATTCATATTGATTGAGTTTTCTTTGTCTACATCATGTCATCATTCTCCAAGGATTACTCCATTTCACTTAATAATCTAGATGCCTGTTGGATAGCGACCAATGAATGGAGTAATAGTAATAGATGCAGGCAGGAGTCTACCTATTTTCTTATGGACGTGATGCCTATATACACATGATCATTGCTGTGAACATCGCGTAACTATCCGCTTTTCTATCAATTGCCCAATAGTAATTTTGTTTACCCACCGTATGCTATTTCTATGAGAAATACCACTAGAGAACACTATGGCCCCGGGGTCTATTCATTTATTTATTTAAAAATGCTACTATTACCTTGCTGCCATTTACTTGCTTTTATTTTATTTTGCAATTTACAATTATCTACATAACTCACTTGCTTGCAAATAACTAAACCAAGGTGATTGACAACCCTCTTGCGAGCTTTGGGTGCAAGTTGTTTTCTCTTTTGTGTGCAACCTCTGAAGACGAATGAGGATTGGTATTCCTATTGGTTTGATAAACCTTTGTTTCATAACTGAGGGAAATACTTACCCAAATTGTGTTGTGATAACCCGTTCCTCTTCACGGGAAACCCAATGTAGATCACAAGTATCAACGCGCGAGGGTTTAGACGGGTACTGGCTGCCAGAGCGTAATACCCTATGTCCTGTGCGGTGGGGTTTATTCGGGTTCATAGTACATGAGCATTACAACTCGGCAAGGATGCTTCGGGAGCGCCTCTATTTGTGTAAACGAGTGCAATATCGACCCTTCTAAAGATGGCGATGGACCTCCTTTATAATCCAAGGGGCTACCATAGCATCCAAAATGGTCTTTACAAAGAGTAAACAATGTATATCTATCTGCGAAAATCGCTGGCTATAGCGATAGTGGGACATTCCTAACTCTGACGGATCAGGACAAACACATTAAATGCGTCATGAGGTGGCACATTGGCAACGTCTTTCGGCAAGGATTGCCACTCCTTCTATGACATTCGCCCGCCTAACTCTTATCCCTTTGCCACACCATGGGAAGAGTGTCATTAAAGCTCTGCTATAAATCTAGAAAGCAGCCACGCGCCCCGACAAACTCCACCTACACGCTCTCCTGCTCAACACCTAAGTGATTTGACAACCAGTGTAGCGACCCGACTCAAAATGAGTCAAGCCTCTGTGCGTTCTGTGCCATCCCTGGATCAGTATGCTGGCACACACAGTACATCAATGTATATATCAAAGTGCAATCACATGTAATTAACATAAAACTAATATATACCTTAAAATCTCAGCGGAAACAGTCAACGGGAGTGGAGTCCCAATATTCCTAATAGGAACTAAACAAAATCTGTTTTGCTGAAAATACTAATTTAAAATATTCTAAAAATTTCCAAACTCTCCCTACTGATAACTAAGGTCACTAGTGACAAGTAGCAAAAAAATCAACTCAAAACATTTTTTAAACTCAAGATATTCAGAAAATAAGATTTGAATCAAATCTATTTGAATCCAACTTTAAATTATTCAAATATAGTCAAGCTTGGTATCAACAGAAACTACATAACGTTTGTGACACAATTCAAAAAGAATCAATCAAAAACTCTAAATATTTTAAAAGATATAACAACAATAAAAACAGAACCTATTCTTTTTTCTAAAACAAAAACAGAAAAAGAAAAAATAAACTAACGGACAGGGGGTGACGTGGCACTCTGTGATTGGCTGAGAGAGCATGCATGCGGGAACTAGTGAGTGGACGACCGAAACTTAACGCGTACCGATTCGGGGTTAAAAACGTTCTAATCTAGATCGTTGACTACAAATGCGGCGGCTACAAAGGGGGAGCGGGGCTTACAGAGGGGAGGTCGCCGGTGATGGAGGGTTCTGGCGAGGCCGAGGTGGTGAGGTCGACGGGGGCGGTGCTCCGGTGGTCGGGGACGGCATCCGAGGGGTCCTGTCGATGGCGGCAGACCTCCGGCGTCTGTTTGTGGTGACGGTGAGGCGAGGGGGTGACGGTGGTGAGCAGCACGAGCTCGAGGGGCTCAGGTTGAGATATGAGGTCTGGCGACGGTGGTGGTTAAGGAGTGGCAGGGGGTTCCGAGCGAGGGCGAGGGCACTGGAAGGTGAGGACGATGGAGGCGAAGTGGATGGTGGGCTCAGACGGCGTCGGGGATGTTTGGGTGGAGCGGTGGTTCGACAATGGTGCGGCGGCAGTGGTTATCTCTGGCAAGGGATTCCTGCGAGGGGAGAGGGTCGGACGAGGGGGAAACGGGAGGAATGAGTCGAGGGGAGGGGTAGGGTTTTATAGGCAGCCTGGGGGCGTCGAGGAATGGCAGGAGGAGGGATCTCCGACTCGGGGGTCACCAGCGAGGTAAGGGGAGCGAGAGGAGGGAGGTGACCGCGGGGTTAGCGGGATCGGGCGGTGGGACCACGTGGTCAGTGAGAGGGAGAGAGAGGGTGTGGCATTGGGTGGTCGTTCCGGAGGAGTTTCGGGAGGGGTTAAAGGCAGGTGGGCCGGTCGACTTTTAATACTAATTTTTTTTCCTTTTATTAATTGCCAGAGCACTGAAATCTCTTTTATGGCCATCAAAAAAATTCAAAAAATAAAGTATTATACACCAAAATGATCACGGAAATAAATGCCATTTAATGGACATTTTTCCTATGTCAAAATGAATACTTTAAAAAAATTCTTTTTCAGAAAATGCCTAAATGGCTTTATTTATTTTTGCAAATAATTTTTCAAATAACCCCTTGGGTTTTATGGTTCAAATACTTCAACAAATTACCCCTGGTTTGGAGTGTCATATTACTCCTCTCAAAATCTTGTTTAGGGGTTTGAATTCTTTCAAACTTCAAATAGGGAATTCAATTATGAAAGTGAAACTCCATATGAGAAATTTTCAAATAGTTTTCACATTCCCTTTCCAAATCTTTGCATGTTGAATAAGTCATGTCATCTTCTCTCATTGATTTGAATGGTAAGAGTTTGAATTCAAAAGAAAATGGGAAAGTCATTTTATTCCCTCTCATTCAAAAGTTTTGAAAAGTTTCAAAGTTCACTTAATTTGAATCACTCAAGCAAACAAACAATCATTCTAGTATTTATTATAACATTCTAAAATTTGGGATATTACAAACCTACCACACTTAAAATGAATCTCGTCCTCGAGATTCAAAGGTTAGGGTTTGGGGTCTTCTAGCAAATCCATTGACCTGGAAGGTGTGGGGTCTACCACACTTAAAATGAGAGTTACTGGTTTCTCAAAATCATGGAAGTGCTCTGGGTGCATCTGTCTCTTCACATACTTCACGATGGCTCCTTCGATGAGGCTCTTCCATTAAATCAAAATCTTGTGATCTCATAACAAAAAGCATTTCCCCCGATATTGGGTCTTCTTAACTGATAAGTCTCGCGATCATTCTAAATAACTTATCGAAGATCTCATGGTGGTCTACCATTAGTGGTTTTCCTACGATGAAATGGGTCGTGGCTACATTCCTCACCGTAAAATTCCTACGTGTGGTAGCAACTGCCATGTACAAGGGGTTTTTCTTCATACCATTCTAAGGCTTAAACAAAAGCTTCAAAAGAACGTCATCTCTTTACTATGGGTAAGTCACTCAGATTTACCATTCCGAATAGCAAGAGAAATGATAAGAGTAAGTCGTCATCGTGGCCAAGCCATGTTGCACTGAAATCATTACCTTGTATAAGGTTTAGTGAATCTCGTATTCTAACACTTGGGCTTCCTCACAAGCATTGCAGAAATTTCTCTTGTCAACGAACAATGTTCGGATAAATCCATTGATTCTTCAAGCTAAGCAAAAACATCTATCATTTCTTCACAACTCTTAGGTTTTCGTATACTCCTAAGAAAAACATTTGCTGATCAGTCATAGCTTCTTCCAAGTCTCTGCCTTCATAAAGGTGGGGCTTGATCCTTATCAATCCTGAGGTCAGTGAGTTGTGGGTTCACTTGAACACTTCAATAGCTTCATCTCACTCTTGGGGTTACTATCGTTTCATATTCCAACATTACCTTCAGTTCACTCCAGTATACCCTTCACAAACTTATTCTTGTCTAGATTCCACTCGGCGGAATTCATTTTCCTTTCCATTGGTCTGTTTAACCTTGGGTATGGTTTCATCACAATCATTCTTCTTTTCAACATTCCAGCTTCGAAAAGCACTTTGTCTCAAAGGTTATCATCCAGATAGTTTGATATGGTTCCACATCCTCTTCACCTGTATTCACTTATCCAAACTCCTTAACCGGAAAGGTACCTGTGGTTACTACCACTCTTAAAATGAAATGCACTCATATCTGCATAGACCATATTTTCTCATATCCTTGAAAATAGTCGGAGATATTTGTTCATGGGGTAACAACTCATAGAAAATCATGACACAACAAATTTCATTGATTTACGAAGTTATTACAATCTCACAGACTTCCGTTACAAAATAATCTCATGAAAAGAAGAGTGCTTCATGATACACTTATTCCCATCTTCAAAAATTAACTACCTCATTCTAGCTTTCTTCTCCTTTGGACATTTACTAGCATAATGTCCTGCTTCCTTGCAACGAAAATAGATGATTTCTGACAAGTCTTGGGGTTTCTTGATGTTAGTGTTTGCTCCTTGGAGTTCTTGTTCTTTTCTTGGGCACTTATTGGCGTAGTGGCCCATATCCTTACACTTGAAACATCTGATATGACTCAGGTCCGTCTGTTTAGGGGCTTGTCTCTTCCTGAGCTTCTTTGTTCTGATCAAACCTTCAATTTCCTGTGGATCAAACTCCACTTCTTCTGTCGGGAAGATTCCCAGATACTCTTTTCTTTCCTTCGTACAGTCCTATGAGAAATGTCCTTCTTCTCCACATGAATAGCAGGCATTGGAGTAAAATCTGGTTAGGCCTTCTCCATTAGGGTCTTCAACATCTTCCTTTATCACAAGTTCTCCTGATTTTTCTCTGAAGACTTCCTCCATGGCTTGCTTCTGCTGCTTGATGACTTCTTGTACCTTGGGGTACATTTGGCATTGAGCTGGGAAATGCGTAGTTCCTCCACACAAGAAACATGTCACCTGCGTAGTTGGGCATTCCTCAGCTCGGTGATTTTCTTCACAATGAGGGCATCCTTCCTTATGTTCTTCCTGGGTCTGTCCTATCTCTCCACATATCCTGCATGCACAAATCTTCTTCACATCTTTGCCACGGGGTTTTCGGGTGTTGGTAACAACATGAGATCCTTGCAGAGTCATCTTGAATTCTTCCCAAAGTGATTGATGCTTGCCTATCATGGATATCTTCATGCATCTTCCACCAATGTGCAGCACCTTCTGCAAAGTACTGAAGAGCATACTGGACCATCTCGTTCCTTGCAACATGGTTACTCCTTAGATGATCATCCATGTTCTGAATCCATTCTTCTGTCTCTAACCGAGTCATTGATCCAGAATACACGAGTCCAACTTCATTCATCATCTATTGGGTTCAAGGTTTTGGGGATGAGATGGGTAAGAGAGAGAAAGGAGGGGATACACACAGTACAAACAATGGTTTTGAAAATAGATTTTATTTGTGGCTGTCGAAAAATAATACATACAAATGATAGCTTACAAATCATCGTATCTAACGTAAGTATACATCAGGGGTTTGGTCTTCTAGGGAATAATATCTTGGAAGTTCTTCATGGTCTTTAATTTCTTCGGGTCTTCACAGTCTTCAACTTGTGTAGCTTCAACTCTTCTAATGCATGGTGAAATCTTCTTTACTTTGAAGTGACCATCAGTTGTTTCGATATCTTGTCCTTCTCGAAGTGGTCTCAGTTGATCCTTAGTGTGGTCAAGGGGAAAAGGGTATTTTCTAACTCTTTGAGGTAAGAGAGATCCTTTGATAAAGCTCAAATAAGATGAGAAGTAAAGGTTCTGTTGAAAACAAAGTTTTTTGAGAAATCATTTCCTACGGTCTTTCCAGTTTCTAGGGTCACGTCCTACAGTCAACATGTGCTCTGATACCATTTTCTGTAGCGACCCGACTCAAAATGAGTAAAGCCTCTATGCGTTCTGTGCCATCCCTGGATCAGCATGCTGGCACACATAGTACATCAATGTATATATCAAAGTGCAATCACATGTAATTAACGTAAAACTGATATATACCTTAAAATCTCAGTGGAAACAGTCAACGGGAGTGGAGTCCCAATAAACACCAACAGCAGGTTGAGTGTAGACCGTAACCCTGAATCGTACTCTTACCCGTCGTAGAGCTTATCTGCAACATGATATGTTGCAGCCGTGTAGGTCAGTACATTGAATGTACTGGTAAGATCACAATAGTAAAATTAGAAGAATAAAGACTATTCTATATGCAAAGGCTTTGTGGCTCTATGGCTAAGTTTTTTTGCGTAAAAGCTGCTTTTGTTTTCCTACAACAAAGGAATATCAGGAATTTCACTATAGAGTTACCTATCATGATATGGTTCCGCCAACCGATGTCTAAAATGCCCACAAGTATCATAAGTTGCCCACAATTAATTATCAGTCCAGTGTTGAGAGTTTAGAGATAGATCCAAGTCTAGAAGCTCAAATTGTCCGTAACCGGGGACACGGCTAATCGATTAGGTTGAACTCAGCAGAGTGTTGTGTACTTTACCCACAAGGTTCGTTCCCTCGTGGAAAGTCCTCGCACTGCATGGTGTTTGAGAACAGGATGAACGAAACATGGTCTTTCAGAGTGTTTCCCTAACTACCGACAGTGCCCATCCAATCCTAACGTCGACTACATCTCGTAGCACTGCCTAGCCAGAGTCACAACAAAGATCAACAAAGCCAGAGCCCATAATGACTTGTGGCTACACATGTAAGCTTCCGGGCATGAATTATTCAGCCGTCTCTTTGAGTCTGGGTGAGGCTTTCCGCGTGAATACTGGCACTTCCCCAGCAACACCTAGGCTAACCACTGGCTTCCCCAGGGCGCCATTCCAACCATCCTTCACCCAGTAATGTGTATTGAAAACTTGTTTCTAGAGTCTCGAAGTCTTGAGGTCTTGAGGATGCAGGACTTGAAGATGCCTTCCTGAAGTTTTCATCTTGACGTAGGGTCCTCCATTCTCACACCACTCACGATCACTCATACCAGACCCCGTCTACTTTAGCATAGCATTGAAATAACTAACGTTCCCAGGGCTTTAGTAACAAGTGGTGGGTTCCTACGTCATGCATTCTACTCAACTACAAGAATTTCAATAACACTACTGGATGGATTTGTTGAATGATGTCACTACATGCAATAAAACATAGGTACGAAATGGATGGTCAAAGTGAACTTGCCTGTACTGTTGATGAAGATAAATATCGCTCTCAGAAGTAACTTGATAGACTATTCGCCACTCTCCGTTAAAAATCTATACAATCAAAAATTGCATTCATAAGCAAACACTTCTAGCAATCAATACTAACAATCAATAAGCAACACCAAAACTAAAAGTAACAAGGTTGATGAAGGAAATACTTAAGACAAAACTCAAATCAACAAAATTTCATCAACACAACCAAGGGTTGGTTTTCTCTACAAATGATCATATTTTCAGAAGTAATTAAACAAAAAGAAGGTAAAATATAACCATAGTATTTTGGTAAATATTTTGCTAGCAAAAGAATTACTTTTGAAGAACAACTAATAATTAAGAAAACGATACTCTAACAACATAAGTTTTTATCTTCTAGAACATTTCAGCAGAAAATACCAAGTTAACAAATGAAAAAAAAAATTTCAAAACAAATAATTAATAGAAAGTATTTTCTCATAAGTCTTTATTTTGCAAAAAGAACTAATTGGAAAGCTTTTATAAAGATTCTTCTTTTGATATAAAACAAGGTCATCCTTGGCTTAAACCACAAACAATCTCAACTATAATACAAATTGTTTCTGGTCTAAACTTAGACTAACAGCAAATCAAACTTATAAAACAATTTGTGGAAACTATTTTAAAATAGAAGATCAACATAGCAAATGAAAATCCAATTGCAAGTTACAATTGAACTAGAATTGATTTTCATGGAATCAACTAATAAAATATTAGTTGTTTTGAAGGGCTACTATTATCTAACAGAAAGCTTTATAAAATCCATCACTAATATAAAAGAAGAATAATTTAAAACAATTTAAAACAAAAGAATTATAAATAAACCTAATAGGAACTAAACAGAATTTGTTTTGCTGAAAATACTAATTTAAAATATTCTAAAAATTTCTAAACTCTACGTACTGATAACTAAGGTCACTGGTGACAAGTAGCAAAAAGGATCAACTCAAAACATTTTTTAAAACTCAAAATATTCAGAAACTGAGATTTGAATCGAATCTGTTTGAATCCAATGTTAAAATATTCAAATATGGTCAAACTTGATATCAACAGAAACTACATAAAATTTATGACACAATGCAAAAGGAATCAATCAAAAACTCTAAATATTTTAAAATATATAACAAAAATAAAAACAGAACCTATTCTGTTTTCTAAAACAAGAACAGAAAAAGAATAAAATAAACTAACGGACAGGGGGTGACATGGCACTCTGTGATTGGCTGAGAGAGCGTGCGTGCAGGAACTAGCGAGCGGACGACCGAAACTTAACGCGTACCGATTCGGGGTTTAAAACGTTCTAATCTAGATCGTTGACTACAGATCCGACGGCGACAGAGGGGGAGCGGGACTTACAGAGGGGAGGTCGCCAGCAATGGAGGATTCCGGCGAGGCCGAGGCAACGAGGTCGACGGGGCGGTGCTCCGGTGGTCGGGGACGGCGTCCGAGGGGTCCTGTCGATGGCGGCGGACTTCCAGCGTCCAACGATTGTGGTGACGGTGAGGCGAGGGGGTGACGGTGGTGAGCAGCACGAGCTCAGGGGGGTCCGGTTGAGATATGTGCTCCGGCGAGGGTGGTGGTTAAGGAGTGGCAGGGGGTTCCGAGCGAGGGCGAGGGCACTAGAAGGTGCGGACGATGGAGGCGAAGTGGATGGTGGGCTCAGACGGCGGCGGGGACGTCTGGGTGGAGTGGTGGTTCGACAATGGTGTGGTGGCCATGGTTATCTCCGGCGAGGGATTCCGACGAGGGGAGAGGGTCGAACGAGGGGGAAACGGGAGGAATGAGTCGAGGGGAGGGGCGGGGTTTTATAGGCGGCCTCAGGGCATCGGGGAATGGCAGGAGGAGGGATCTTCGACTCGATGGTCACCGGCGAGGTAAGGGGAGCGAGAGGAGGGAGGTGACCGCGAGGTTAACGGGATCGAGCGGTGGGACCACGCGGTCAGTGAGAGGGAGAGAGGGGGCACGGCATCGGGCGGTCGATCCGGAGGAGTTTCGGGAGGGGTTAAAGGCAGGTGGGCCGGTGGACTTTTAATACTAAACATTTTTCCTTTTATTAATTTCCAGAGCATTGAAATCTCTTTTATGGCCATCAAAATATTTCAAAAAATAAAGTATTATACACCACAATGATCAGGGAAATAAATGACATTTAATGGACATTTTTCCTCTGTCAAAATGAATACTTTAAAAAAATTCTTTTTCAGAAAATGCCTAACTGGCTTCATTTATTTTTGCAAATAATTTTTCAAATAACCCCTTGGGTTTTATGGTTCAAATACTTCACCAAATTACCCCTGGGTTGGAGTGTCATATTACTCCTGTCAAAATCTTGTTAAGGGGTTTGAATTCTTTCAAACTTCAAATAGGAAATTCAATTATGAAAGTGAAACTCCATATGAGAAATTTTCAAATAGTTTTCAAATTCCCTTTCCAAATCTTTTCGTGTTGAAGAAGTCATGTCATCTTCTCTCACTGGTTTGAAAGGTAAGAGTTTGAATTCAAAAGAAAATGGGAAAGTCATTTTATTCCCTCTCATTCAAAAGTTTTGATAAGTTTCAAAGTTCACTCAATTTCAATCACTCATGGAAACAAACAATCATTCTAGTATTTATTATAACATTCCAAAATTTGGGATGTTACAAGCAGCCCGGTGGTGTGGCATGATGGCTTGGCGGGTGGAGACGGGTCCGTAAAGAGTCTAGTCTTCCGGCAAGGAGGGGCTTTCCTTGTATGAAGAGGCTTGGCATCCAGATCTAGCCCGTCATGGTTTGCCAGTCCGGAGACCGTGGTCATGTAGTGCATGAGTTAGGGTACTGAGGGCCCTGTTTGTTAGTAGACCGACAAGAGCCCTCGGGCCTCGGCCACACTTGCGTCCTTGATGTTCTAGGGCTATGCCAAAAAAGAGTGCATAGATACATGCGGCCACAATTTCTACGGTTATAATGATGATTCCTTTGCCTCTTCTCGTGATATGCATGGAATACGAATTGCGAGAAAGCGGGGGGGGTGATGAAAAAAACATGCCTTAGAAACCACGTTGTGTTGGACCCGAAGGGGCGATCCTTGCCTCTTGCATTTTCACATGAGACTCGTCATTCGGGAAGAGAGGCAGCTTCTTGAGCGATGCGCCTGGCATCATGAAGTAAACCTCTGAATCATCCCGCATTGCTTGGTTGTCCTTGCCTTCCGCTCTGTCTCCGCCCTTTTATTGCATACCGCGTGACACGCGAGGGCTAGCATTGGCTCGGGAGGGCGGTTGCTAGGACTGGCTGTGTGTTAGCACGCACTCGACCTTGGTCGGGAAGAGCCAGCCCCCTCCTTTTCCCCAAGCCTATAAATAGGAGGAATTGTGAGGGAGTGTTCCTCATTCGTGTTCTCCCACTTCAGCCTTTTGACCAACAAGTCCTTCTTTATTCCTCTTTCCCTTCCTCCGGCAGGTTGCCCTTAGCATGGCGAGGGCTCATGGTCGTACTTGTGGATCTAGTGCTGCTGCGAGGGTCAACCCCCGAAGTCTAATGCGGATCATGGTGACAATGGAGGGGGTTGTATCCAACTCCTGCGAAGGGATGGCGTCCATGGGTCATGGAAGAGTGGCTCCGCTCAACGGCGGCGGCCGTGATAGTGCTCTCGTGCCCCTCCCGCAGCCCCATCCTAGATCCATGCGGGGGATGATGTGCAGGAATTAGTTGTGGTCGTACCCCATCTACTCTGGAGTTCGCTGCGCCTCCCTGATCCTTTTGCGAAGGTCATGGAGGGTGGAAGGCACTTAGCCCTATGGCTCTGGGTGAACGGTTGCTGCAACGGGCCCGCCTAGGTTGCGGTCGACCTTTCCCCCGTGTGGGTACCCCGACTCATAAGTCGTGATCACCGAATGCATGTGTATAGTGTTCCCAGAGATCAATGCACACTGAACACACATAAGCTAAATAACAAGAGTCTTGCATCGATACATATTGTATTACACAACTAAAGACCATTAAGGTCAAGTCTTACATAGATAGGGCCCTGAAGGCCAAACAACAAACATAACTAGCTGCGGAAATCCTGAAAAAAACATGAACTCATGCCATCTACCTTAACCCTAAAGGCATTCTGAATGGGAAGTGTCCTAGTTCGCATGTTCGTCACCAACGAACTCTTTACCATATTCCTGCTCTTCCATGCCTAACAAATTAAATAACCAGTGGCAGGAAAATGAGTACTTTGAATTTACTCGCAAACAACCCATGTTTTGGAACGAGGAGTGACAATGCATGATATAGCACTAAGTAGGTAAGTTTGCAAAAAGCTAATTTTGGGTGCAATGACATGATCAATTAATTTGTATAAGAATGCATCAATAGATTCTAGATATCCAAATGAACAAGTCACATATATCAATGTAATCAAGGTCTAAGCATCTCATGATCAATGAGTATGTCAAGTCACGTGACTTAACTCATGTATCTTCTTTATCACCAACACACCCGCACTAGTTTAATAAAACACTCGACGTAGTTTAAGAAACAACACCCAACTGTCCTTGACCATGGACATGGCTATTTTGATAGTTTCATACTCTACAGAGGTAGCACACTTTACCCACGAGACTCGGGGAACTTCCGGGTCAAGTCAAAACTCGCTGTATTGTTCATACCCGAGGCAAGTACCCGAACAATGCTTTTCCGTGGCAATACTAATAAAAAGTCCACTTGTTTGTGCCATCCCTCATGATGTACATCACAAGTATCATCCACGAGGGCACGCAACGGTGTGCCTGGTGTCTATGAAAACAGCCAATGAACATCCTTTTAGGCACTACCCCGTCTCTAGAGTGACCACGACATTTAGAGTCATATCTTGTTCTAGTTATCGAGTTGTAATTTTTTGAGTTGTAACTAAATAAAACTGTGATGATCATCATTATTAGAGCATTGTTCCATGAGAGAAAAGGACGATGGAATCTATGATTCCCTCACAAGTTGGGATGAGTCTCCGGACTTTACAAATAATAAAAGATGCCAATGAAGCCCAAATAAAAAAAGAGGCCAAAGATGCGCACCAAAAAATGAGAGAAAGAGAGAAGGGACAATGCTACTATCTTTTTCCACACTTGTGCTTCAAAGAAGCGACATGATCTTTATGGTAAAGCGTCTCCTATTTTGTCACTTTCATATAACTAGTGGTATTTTTCATCATGATGCACGTCCACATAGTTTCTTTTTGAGCTTTCATACACTTATAGCTCTAGTGCATCCGTTGCATGGCAATCCTTACTCACTCACACTGATATCTATTGATGGGCATCTCCATAGCTTGTTGATACGCCTAGTTGATGTGAGACTATCTTCTCTTTTTCCTCACAACCTCCACCATATTCTATTCCACCTATAGTGCCATATCCATGGCTCACGCTCATGTATTGCATGAGAGTTCAAAAATTTTGAGAACAAAAAAGGTGTGAAACCATTGATTGACTTGTCATCGGGGTTGTGGATGATTTAAATATTTTGTGTGGGGAAGATAGAGCATAGTCAGACCATAGGATTTTGTAGGGATAACTTTTTGAGCCATGTTATTTTGAAAGGACACAATTGTCTTGTTACTATGCTTGAACTATTACTTTTTTTATGTCAACATTAAAATTTTGTTTTGAATCTTACGGATATGAATATTCATGTCACAATAAAGAATATTACATGGATAAATATGTTAGGTACCATTGCACATCAAAAATTCTGTTTTTATCATTTACCTACTCCAGGACGAGCATGAATTAAGCTTGGCATGTTGATACATCTCCAATGTATCTATAATTGTTGATTGTTCCATGCTATTATATTATCTGTTTTGGATATTTTATATGCATGAATATGCTATTTTATATTATTTTTGGGACTAACCTATTAATTTAGAGCCTAGTGCCAGTTTCTGTTTTTTCCTTGTTTTGAGTATTGCAGAAAAGGAATATTAAACGGAGTCCAAACGGAATAAAATATTCACGATAATTTTTCATGGACCAGAAGACATCTACCAGACTTGGAGGGGGAGGCAAGAGACCTGCCAGGAGGTCACAAGCCAGGGGTGCGACCACCTACCCTGGCCGTGCCTGGCAGGTTTGTGGCCCCTAGCAGGTCTCCTAACCGTATTCTTTGGCCTATAAAATCCCAAATATCCCCCCAATACAAAAGAGAACCACGAAAATACTTTTCTGTCGCCGGACGCCTCCGTTCCCAAGAGATCCTACATTGGAGCCTTTTCTGGTAATCTGCCGGAGGGGGATTCGATCATGGAGGGCCTCTAGATCAACTCCATTGCCCCTGTGATGATGTGTGAGTAGTTTAACACAAATCTAAGGGTCCATATCTAGTACGTAGATGGATTCTTCTCTCTCTTTGTGCTTCAATACCAAGTTCTTCGTGATCTTCATGGAGATTTATCCGATGTAATACTCTTTTGCGGGGTGTTTGTCGAGATCCGATGAATTGTGGGTTTATGTTCAGATTATCCATGAATATTATTTGAATCTTTTCCAAATTCTTATATGCATGATTTCATATCTTTGAAAGTCTCTTCGAGTTATTGGTTTGGCTTGGGCAACTAGATTGGTAATTCTTGCAATGGGAGAAGTGCTTAGTTTTGGGTTCAATCTTGCGGTGTCCTCACCTAGTGACATAGTAGGGGTAGTGATCCACGTATTTGTATTGTTGCCATCAAGGATAAAAGGATGGGGTTTTCATCATATTGCTTGCGTTTATCCCTCTACATCATGTCATCTTACTTAATTTGTTACTCTGTTCTTCATGAACTTAATACTCTAGATGCAGGCAGGTGGCGGTCGATGTGTGGAGTAATAGTAGTAGATGCAGAATCGTTTCGGTCTACTGGACACGGATGTGATGCCTATATGAATAATCATTGCCTTGGATATCTTCATAATTATTCACTTTTCTATCAATTGCTCGATAGTAATTTGTTCACTCACCATGTTATTTTCCTTCAAGAGAGAAGCCTCTAGTGAAACCTATGGCCCCCGAATCTATTTTCCACATTATATTTTCATATATATAAACCAAAAATACCAAAAATACTTTGCTGCAATCTTTTTAATTTTGTTTTAATTTTTGTTTTTGTAATCTTCTATATCTATCTCCATCAGATCTCATGCTTGCCAATAACCATGAAGGGATTGACAACCCCTTTATAACGTTGGGTGGAGGTGTTTGATTGTTTGTGTAGGTGCGAAGATTGGTGACTTGCTTGTATCTCCTACTGGATTGATACCTTGGTTCTCAACAACTGAGGGAATTACTTATCTACTTTGATGCATCACCCTTTCCTCTTCAAGGGAAAAGCAACGCAAGCTCAAGAAGTAGCTGCGGACTGCTAGGTCCGATCACACAGTCAACAGCAGGTGGAGGTGGCTAGTTGCAACACATGCAAAGCTCTAATGATGGTGCCAAAGCAAACAATCAGATGGGTGTGCCGCACCTCCACTATATATAGGCATCTTTCATGGGATCAACTCTTGGGCCTCGCACGAATCCTAAAGACCACGTGTTCCTTCCCTTAAGTGTGCAACCCCTTAGGTTCTCGTTCGCTTGGTCACGAGTCAGATCACATGCAGCTCGACCAGTCTGTAGCAACCTCTAGCAAAGCATGCCAACTCCAAGTGTCCAATGAAGCTGGTTAGGCGAACCTGTAGTTCACAATTCTCTTCCCTTTGCCACACGATATATGTTGTCGTGCTCAAGGCGACCTGGTTATCCTTGTTACAACATGGCCTCTTTCTTGTTCTAGTGAATCCGACCAACACTTCGGAGTATTTAATAATCCTCATCGCATGGCCATTCTTACCCATGTCGGATCACCCGAGGGTCCCAGTATATATCTCTCCTAGTTGGAGGGGCAAATCATATCTTGCTCGACCATGTCTCATTGCATGGGTATGGATAAACCCGAAACCTACCTTTGTGACCACCCCGTCATGAAGTAGCTTTTTGTCGGCCTAAAGCAAGTCTATTACCATCCCGAGTACATGCGCCAGCTCAAGTCTTAGGACATGGAACGTATGTTGTACTAGAGACTCATAGATGACCTATCGATGCGTCTCGTAGTGGGGTCTTACGAACTCAAACCTTATCTCGATTCGGATCGGACCACGTCGAACCTAGCCAGATCTTTCTCAGTCCATATTATCCGGCTAGCATCCAATGATACATGGTCAGTGAGACCGGTCCATCCACCGTGTCATATGGTAGTCTAACTATTTGCAATTCCACACAACCCTTTTGACTAGGGACCATTCAGGACAGTCATCATACAATGCATAGTCTCACAAACAAGTCACGTACTTGTCAATACACATCATCGATAATGTCCAAGGACTATCTTTATTCATAAACATGTAGGAAATATAATCATACATGATTGCCTCTAGGGAATATCTCCAACAAGGCAATCTTCCCACTTGGCTCCGTACGCCAAAACACAAGCATAAAGCATGTCTTCGAGTATCTGATTTAGTTGCTTGTTTGTCATCCGGTCTGAGGGTGAAAAGAAGTGTTGAAGGAGAAATTCATTCCCATTACTTCTTGAATCTTCTTCTAGAACCTCGACGTAAACTAGGTGCCTCGGTCTGACACAATGTCCATTGGAACTCTATGAAGACTCACGATGCAGTTGATGTAGAGGTTTGCTTGCTAGCTTCCATCATAGGTGGTCTTGGCGGGAATGAAATGGGCTATCTTGGTCAGATGATCGAAGATGACCCAAATGGAATCATGCCCCTTGCTTGACCTGGGAAACCCAGTGATGAAGTCCATTTTGACTTTGTCGCATTTCCATTCAGGTACTTTGAGAGGTTGTAACAATCCAGCGGGTCGCTGATGCTCAGCTTTGACTCTCTGACATAGGTTACATTTAGAAACAAAAGTGCCTATATCTCTCTTCATGCCATGCCACCAGAATCTTGCTTTGAGGTCTTGGTACATCTTGGTTCCTCTAGGCTGAATGGAATACGGAGTGCCATGGGCTTCTTGCAATATCAAGCTCTTGAGCTCAACTTTGTTGGGCAACAGATGCGTTTCTCGAACCATACAACTCTTTGTTCATCCACTAAGAATCCTGGGGCCTTGGCTGCCTTGATCTTCCTCTGGATGCCGTCAATGCTCTTGTGTCCCTTCTAAGCTTCCTTAATATCATCCATCAACATAGGCTTTGCTTCTAGGTTGGCTACGAATCCATGTGCAACTAGTTCCAAGCCAAAGCCTTCAAGCTCTTCATACAAGGCTGGTAGACTTTCCTTAATAATAGCATTCAAGGAACACGCATTTCTACTTGAGGCGTTTTCTACCACATTAGCTTTTCCAGGGTGGTATTGAACACTGTGGTCATTATCCTTCATCAACTTCAACCATCTTTGCTGCCTAATGTTCAATTCCTTTTGAGTGAAAATATACTTCAAACTCTTGTGGTCTGTGTATATCACACATTGCTTTCCCAAAACGTAATGTCGCCATGTCTTCAAGGCATGAACTACAACTGCCAACTCAAGATTGTGAGTGGCATAGTTCTTTTCATGAGGACGTAGCTGTCTAGACAGATATGCTACGACTATGCCTTCTTGCATCAGAACACCTCCAAGCCCAGTTCTGGATGCATCACAATATATCACGAACTCCTTGATAATATTGGGTGGCCAAAACTGGGGCTATATTCAATCTCTTCTTGAGCTCTTGGAAGATTTCTTTCCACTTCGGCATCCATTCGAACTTCTTGTCCTTCTTCAAAAGCTGAGTCATGGGTCGGGCAATGCTCGAGAATCCTTCGACAAACTTGCGGTAATATTCCGTGAGTCCGAGGAAGATTCTGGCTTCGTTCACATTGCTTGGGGATTGACATTCAGTCATGGCTTCGATCTTGGCAGGATCCACTGACAATCCTTCTGTCGTCAACACATGACCAAAGAATCCAACTTCATGCAGCCAAAACTCACACTTGCTGAACTTGGCATAAAGTTGGTGCCTCTCGAAGCTTGTCTAGAACCAATCTCAAGCATTGCTCATTCTCTTCCTCAGACTTTGAAAAGTTAAGTATGTCATCAATGAAGACGACAACAAACTTTTCCAAGTACTCCATGAAAACTTTGTTGATGAGGTACATGAAGTAGGCAGGGGCATTGGTCAACCCAAATGACATGATAGTGTACTCATACATGCAATATCGGGTTAGGAATTGTATCCTCAGCTGATAATACCCAGACCTGATGTTGATCTTGGAAAACATGTTGGCTCTATTCAGTTGATCGAACAGGTCTTCAATCTTTGGAACTGGGTACTTGTTCTTTATTGTGACCTCATTGAGAGAACGGTAATCAACACAAAGTCGAATAGTTTCAGCCCTCTTTGACACAAATAGAACAGGTGATCTATCACGCCCAAGATGCGATCCTATCCTTATTTCGGCACGAGGGCCTCGACAGGGATAAAAGCGCATCTCGTCGTGTTGCAAGAATGGATATGATTACAAGTACATGCACTACTAGAAAAAAGGTTGTTAGTGGCGCACCTATTTTGGCTATTAATGGTGGACTATAGGTGCGCCACTATTATCACGCCACTACTAATAAACAGTAATGGCGCACGCGTGGTGCACCACTGTTAATCTACATAACAGTGGCGCACCACCTAGTGCGCCATTACTATCCCAGACACTAATGGCGCAGCTAAAGTGCGCCCTTACTAGGCCCAGAAGTGCGCCACTACTGTTACTCCAAGGGGACATGTGTACCTTGCGCTCTGCGTTACTAATGGCACACTTTTAGATAATGATCCACTGATGTGTTCATTTCTGTGCGCCACTAAAGTGCAATATGGTGCGCCACTACTATGAATATTAGGCATTATTTTTTTTTGCTTTTCTGATATTTCCACAGGTTACAAAATACATTACATCACAGAATATAAACAGCACAACATATAAACAGCAGATTTATCGAATACAATAGAAGATTAGTCTCCGAATACAATTCATCATATTAGTCTCCGAATTCAAAATACCGAACAAAGTTAGAACATTACAAGTCTCGAGACCGCAAGTAGCGAGTTTGTCTTCACATTACAAGTCGATATCTAAACTACCATCACATAGAAGAGGGTTGCGGTCACGATGAGCATCATCGTGATGAAACTGATCTTCATCCGGTTCCTCCTCCGCTCCCTCCTCTTTCCCGCTAGATAGTGCGCGTATCTAGATTCCGCCTCCACCCTAGTGGTGTACCCTTTGTAACTGTTACCCCTGAAACGGTGAACCTGTCTCTAACACTCCTCCCAATCGTCATAGACTCCGGGAACCTCACCCTTTTACACGACATACGACGGCATCTCTATGCACTAGACAAACAAAACATTACTAGCAATTCACAAATAATATATAAGCAATATATAAGTATGAAACAAAAGGATCGGAAGAGAAAAGCAACACATTAATAGCATGATTCATGGTCCTACTACTAAATAGCATCGCTTACATATAAGTTGAACTTTTGTCCAAGCTAAAGAGACATACAAGTTCATTAAAGTTTAATTACAATATGAGCTAATCGATATTTCAGAACTACATAGCATTAATGCATTCGACTCGACTCAGGGACTGGACCGTGGATGAAGCCACCGTCTTTCGTGATGGTCATGAATGTGCGGTCGTTGTAAGCCTACATTTGTAGCGTTGTTTCTATTTCACTGTTGGACGGTTGATAGTTGAGGTAGAACTGCCCCGAGGTACGAAGGACATCTTGATAGATGATTTTCGCAAACTCCGACTGGATGCGAAAGAATTCTTGTCTGATGTCTTCGTCCTGGATTGCCGACAAGCGTGCGGCCCATTCTTTGAGATTATTTGGTAGCATAAGGTGATGATGGTCCCGTACGATCGCCCGCATGTGATGGACGGCATAGTAGGCATCCTTCTGACTATCAGGCGGCTTCTTGACGCAGGGGAACGTCATTACGTGGGTGAACACGTGCTTGCCGTACCTACAAATTGGCCTCCTGAAGGTGCCTCCAGATTTGGCTTAGCCGGGGAGAGCATCATCAAGAACTTTCTTGATATTTTTGTAGTCTTTATTCGACTGACGGTCCGAGTCAAAATACGTGGCCATGGAATATTTCGGGCTTAAGAGGATGAGTGTGCAATGTGTGTCACTGCACAAAACAAGGAATGTTAGAAGAAAAAAGAACAATCGAAATCTAAGAAATCATATGTTACGGGGCAGTGAGGGGATGACTTACTCGGAAAAGTAAGGCACAAGGAAGTTATCATTATCTGGGTTCGCTAGAATGACGCCTTTGATGTATTAACTCACAACTTGCCGGTCCCCAGCAATGCCCAAGATCTTGGCACACATGTAGAAGGGGTCGACTATCACGATGTTCGGGGTCCTGTCTCTAATGATCCGCATCTCCATACTGAGCGAAAATAGCTGAATGAAGGTGTAGTGCAGCGGATAAAGGTTAAACATAGCGAAGATGTCATCAAACCGCAGGACGATCATACGCCCGATGGTGCTATCGACAAAGCCCTTTCCTTCTGGCACCTTGGCCATGAAAACCGGGTACGCCACATCATTCTCCAAGAGACGCCGCTTCTCCATAGAAAGAACACCATCATGCAGACTCCGCATAGCACCGGTTGCAGCATTGAGCAGATTAGTCGGTAGCATCGGCCTACCCGCCACATGCACCCTCCTCAAGATATCCTTAGGTATTGGTGGCCCGTCCTGAGCACGGATCGTACTCGGTGCCGGCTGGCTCGCACCCTTGTTATTTTTTCTTTTCCGTCCCTTCTGCTTCTTCTGCTGTAATGGGATCGAGTTCTGCTCAGAGACCACCTTCTTGAGTGTGTTGGGGCTGATAATATTTCGCACCTCGGCTATTTGAGTCTTGGTGAAGGCGGCAGATGGAGGCGTCTCTTGAGAACTGAACAGATGACGCCTGTTGCAATTGGGTTTCTCCGCGGTACCAGCTAGATCGCGATCGTCTTTTGCAGGGTTGGGTTCTTGAGAAGGAGGCCCCAAGAATTCGTCACCATACCCATGTTCGTTAATGTACTTATCGATGTTGGAAAATGTACCGTCGTCATTGTCCGGATCCTGTGCCATATGCATGTCTGGATCAGCTGATAGTTGTAGCATTGCGGCGGTCTTGCCATGGCTTGGCGCCGGCATGACTGGCGGTGTTGTCTGTGGGGTGGTGTCCCCCGCCCCCAAACGAATCTGGCTCTTCGGCCAAAGCATGGACCAGTTTAAGTAGGCGCTGAGGGTCATCACATCATCTTCGTCGGCCCTAGGGGGTCGATACGGAGGTAAAAAGTCATCGCAGCCCCGCAGCACCCGAACCAGTTGAACCCTATACACGATGGGTGGCATCGGATAACCGTGGAACACGCGGTTGCCTGGTTCAACGATTTTGTCCTGGGCGACATCGATCAACTCGCCGTCCATGAAGTGCAGGAGAGTGCATGGAACGTTGGCGGTGCCTTGCAAAAACATGTAGGGCGTCAACGATGCCCAGTCAAAGGGAAGGAGATGAAGTCATCGGCCGAGGCTTAGTTACCGTGATGGCGTTGAGCTCGGCTAATGTCGAGGCACCGCCAACGGCGGGCGTGCAAGTGACGAAGGGGCCGCTTGCTGCCGAGGTGTCGGCCGGCGTATTCTTCCCACACCCGGGTGCATTAACCTCCAATACCGGCGCCGGCGACACCAATGCCGCCTCCGCCGGAGACACCAATGCCGGCGGGTTTTGCGAGTTGCTGCCCGTGAAGCTGGGAATCAAGGGCGGCCCCTGTTGGCCGCCCACAATCCACCCCCGCAGCCCCTCAAGGAAGGAAGGCATAATGGAGGTGATCGTTGCTCCTATTGGTCTCGCACTTGCTCTTGGACTATCTCCGGAATCCGCACCACTTGTGCCTTGAGTTCTTTAACCTCGCGCTCCTAGCTTTCCGAGATGGTCTTTCTCTCCTTTTGCCCAGCCTTATAGTATGCTGAGCATTTCGTGGACAAGTCTTCGCCAGCCACACGACCAGCTGACGACGGCTTACTGAATTTATCCTTGTGTTTCATTACGTTCAACGCCCTATTTAAAGTGGTGTCCCAAGGGTCACATGGGGAGCTCTGAGACCCCGTGCTACTGCTTTCAGTTTCCTGCGGAAGGAACGTGGACCATTTAGAAATTTGGCTTCATTAATTAGAATGCAACCATATGGAGCTAATTACGCGGGGGTGTATTCCTTACTAGAACACGCTCAAGCTCCTTCACCTTCGGATCCGTGGTAGGGTCCTTTGTTACCAGGTCCACCTTGTACTGGGCCCTGACATAGTTCCTGGTCTGCTTTTCATGGTATTTATCGAAGAGGGGCGGTAGGCCTTGCTCGGCACGCTCTGCGTCCTCCTTGTCCCATTTAGGTTCCGCCACTCTGTAACCGCTGGGACCGAGTTTGTGGACCCCTAAGTTCAAGTCCCACATATCTTTCCCCCACTGACTAGATTCCGCGGATGCGTGGATCTCGCACTTGATCTTGAACTCCAGGTAGTCAGCTTCGCTGATCGAAGGATTTGTCTCCTTGATCTTCTCATAACTATCACCACTTAGAATCCTTCTCTTCACCGCGGCTCTCCAAGTAGCCAGGGCCGTGCTCATCTTCGTGAGGGCGGCACTGTTCACTTTATTCCCTGAGAGGCGTGTGTTTGCAAAGTCACCGGGGAACTTGTATCGTTCGTGCAGCTTCGTGAAGAAAAGGTTGCGCAAATTCCCTCGGTCGTGATGCCTTAGGTTCTCGGTGTTGATTGAGATGGTGCTCCGAAGAATGCACCCGAGTTGTCTCGCATACCCATTGACTAATTCTTTGGGCGCCGTTGGATGCCCATTGGAGGACACTTCAGTAAATTACTCCTTGACGGTACCGACCACGTTCGGGCGCCAGTCCTTCCGTTGCCTCTTCGGTTGGCTGCCATCTATGCGTTTGCTGCCATCATCAGTGGTGGCATCCCCGGTGGCACCATCAGTGGTGTCATCCCTGACGCCACTAGGGGTTGTGTAGTCGGGATCGGTGTCTTCCGCGGCGTCCTCATAGCGGTGAGGTTCTTCCTCCATCTCCTGGGACAGCTCCCAGAATGGCTTGCCCAAACCGCCGGCCTCATCGTTGTCGGCCATGTTCGCTCTAAATAGGAAAAAAGGCTACTAGAGTTATTGGATGAGATCAGGGGAGTATCTATTCTTCTCAGATTTAGAGGAAAACTGAGAATAAATCATGCAAATTGATACACACCCATAGACTTGCACTATCAAGGGATCCTGTTATGGATGTTAGTGTTGGTGGTGGTGGTAGTAGTAGTGATTCTGAGGTGTTCAAGTGGCGCAGCAAAGATCAGCCAATAAAGCCAAGCAGTGTCAAGAAAAACGAAAGCAGATGCAAGACGGGCAAGTCATTTGAGTATCTGGTCAGTTTGGCTGAATAAGTTTAGTTAAATTTAGCTCATACTGATTGATTATACATGGGTACATCTTATGCTGAAAGTTGCTCTATGTTTTCGGAACTTTGCTTCTCTTTCCGAGGTTCCTTATGATGCAGTTATGGTATGTTTGTGCATGATGTAGGCGTCATGGAGAGGCTATCAAAGGAACAAGAAAAGAAGAAAAACGAGCGAGAGGAGAGAGTGGCAATCATAAATCGACTGCAACGATTTTTCTAGAACTAGCGATGTAGTGCAAACACCACTCGATGTCGTGGAGCAAGATGATACGGAGGCTTGGAGCTGCTGCTCTTGTAAACTGTACTCTGCCTGTTGCAGTCTACCTTTCCGACTTTTCATCGTCCGGAGTAACAAGAGGCAAAGAACTCTGACTAGCAGATATAGGTAGGTGCCCCTTATGTTGGTCAAAATTTTATTTTCTGCTGAATGGACGTGACCAAGCTCACTAATGAAAGGAGTTATTGCTAGAGCAACAGGATCCCTTCCATGCATTTTTCAAGAGCAACATGATCCCTTGCATGCATTTTTGATGATAAACAACCAACGCAACCAATATATATATCAAACAAATAAACAAATAAAAAGGAGTTATTGCTAGAGCCTGATGGTTGAGCTTTCGTTAGCATGGCATATGTATGGAAGAAAAAATAGTTTGCATTTCAACTTAAGGGAAAACTATAAAAGCCACTTAGAAATATTTTCTTTGTAGAAATAGCATTGTCTCTAAATGTTGATTAATTTTTGTTTCGGTTGAGAATCGGGCACCTTCTAGGTCAAGGAAATTGGGCATGACCTTTGCTAATTTTCTTGACCTAGGAGTGCCCCATTCTCAACCGAAACATAAATTAATCAACATTTCAGGACTAAGGGGTAACTATTTGTCCCTGAAAAAAATATTGAACTGAAGGAACCTAAGTTCAGTTGTGGCGCCCCTGAACAAGTGATCATCAAGCTCAGGCCAGTGACCTGCTTGAGCCAAATTATCAGCGGCATCATTCAACTTAATCTGTAGCTTCAATGTGTCATGCCCAGCTGATCATAAGGTTGATGTGCATATAGGAACCCAAATTATCATCTTTCCTTACCAAATTTCACATGTATAAAAAGCATCCATATGTGTCAATATATAGGATACATGCATGCATTTCTTCCGCATTTTTGCGGTTGAACCTTGTAGATATGACTTTTCGAAAAACTTGTCAATACGTAGTTAGGATACCATGACAATATGGTCCTAGTCCTAGGATAAAAATGTTCTGTTTAAAATAAAACCTTTGTTCTTAATAAGAGAAAAGAACAGAGATTGAGTCATCGAACTCTTTATTCTGTCTTATCACCCTCTTATCTCAAAGTTTCAAACAAGAGATATGCCAGACCTCTGTAAAAAAAGGAGGTATAGCAGACCTAGATAGATCAGCACCAGAAACTCTAGACTGCAACTTGAGAGTATGCTAGCATTTTGTTATTCTTGGCAATCCCTTACATAACCTAAAATTGTACAACAGAACACTCATTTTTGCGAAACCCACCTTCCTAGTGTAGAAAAAATTGTACTTGTCCTGGGAACTCTACGGAGATATAACAGATAAACAAACATGCCAACATGTAAGCCGATCGATGATAACTCCTGGTTAGGAAATATCAACATCGAGACTAGTAACATTTATAGCCATAGAATAGCTGCTAGTAGAAACAAAGCTGCTGGATTATTATGATCCATCAAAGAAGTTGTCCCACAATGGAAGTCAGCGATTAGGAACAACACTTGGAGCTCCAAGTTAGGATAAATAAGCAATCTGACTGACCTAGCCTAACCCTTGTAGCTTAGTTTGTACAATCGGAGGAATTAGCATCATCGTTCTGTAGCAACCCCGACTCGGTTCCCGAATCCCGTCCGAGATGGATCCCCAAATCTTGAAAATTGCTAGTTAACACGTGGGAGGATGCGCCGTCGAATGGGAGCACCGTGTTCCGGCAGCGCTGGACGGCCCTGCCTACGCTGCCGGCGAGATCTGGCACAGTCGGACTGGATTCGATCCGGCTCGGCTCTCCGCGGCCGTACGCAGGCGAGGGAAGGAGGCGCGATCCTGGCAAAGCTAGCAGTTCGATACTCACCGGGTGGAGGAGGAGGACGGGGCAGAGGGATGCTCTGGTCGCGGTGGCGGTGGTGGAGGGCGGCGAGATGCTTCGGGACGGACGGACAGCGGTGTGGAGTGCGGGCGGCAGCGGTGTGGAGTGCGGGCGGCAGCGGTGTAGAGTCACGGCCTAGACGGTGAGATGCAGATTGGGGAGAAGGACGACCGGAAGAGGGGAGGGAATGAAAGAAGGGGAAGGGTTAGCAACGGCGCACCTTTTAGGGGTGCTCCATAAAATTGGTATATAAATGGCGCACCTTTTAGGGGTGCGCCATAAACACCGTGACAGCAATGGCGCACCTTCTCCTGGTGCGACATTACTAATTTTTTTTATTTTTTTGGATTCTTAGTTGCGTGTAATAATTTAAGATTCCAGATAAAAGAAAAAAAATGCAAATGGAGTGATAAAACCATTGTGCAAAGATTTAGAATTAGATGACATGGTTGAAATCAAGTGACATGAAATAACAGTCATCAAAGATTGAGCTTGCCACTGACACACACGCGGCCGACACGTCGTGATTTGATCTTAGCTATATTTTCACAATCTTCTTGCCCTTCTTTCTCGCGATTGAATAATTTAGCCCTGGAACCCCTTGAATTCTTCTCTTGAACGGACGTCCTTTAGGTAGGGTGGTCCTGCTTCTTCTTGTGGTCTATGGTACTTCATCGTCGTCGTCATCTTCCATCTTCGGGTCGCCGTACTTGTCGAAGTCTTGCTCATTGGCGACTCCATCCATTTCGATGATGTTCCTTTTGCCTCACCTCACGACAACACGACTCGGCTTTGACGGGTCGGTAATGAAGAAGCATTGGTCCACTTGGCAAGCCAGTACCCATGGCTCATTTTTCGCGGTGACGTTTGTGCCCACGGTCTTGGATTTGGCTTTGGGTATAACCATGGTGGTGAAATACCGGTCTTCTTTTAGTATGCTCTTGGCCCATCTGACATGGAACATCGGGACCTTCTCTCAAGTGTAGCTCAGCTCCCAGATCTCCTCGATCCTTTCGTAGTATCTGTCCTTATCGTTAACGGTGTAGGATTCCATCATTACCCTGGAGTTCTGATAATCGCTCTTCATGTCCTTTTCCTCGGTGTAGAATGTGTAGCCGTTGAAATCGTATGCCTCATAGGTCATCAGGTTATGCTCGGCGCCCTGTGACAAGGCAAATATGAGTTTTTCTTCCGCGGAAGAATCCTCATGTAAAGGATACTACAGAAGCTTTTTCTTGAACCAACGCGTGAAACATGAGTTGTGCTCTTTGATTATATCTCCGTCCGTCCTCTGTTGGCCTCGGTCATTGTACGTCTTCTCAATAAAGGTTTTGTGCTCTACCACCCAAGGATCGACCACGTCTATGTGTTGTAGCGCGACTAGGTTTGCTCTTTCAAAGTCGGCGAGTCGACCCTTGAAGTCGACATGCATTTCGCGGCAACCCTCGCGGTGACCCCATTCAGCGAGCTTGCCAAGGTGCCTATTGACGTGCAGACCAACAGGGTTCTCGATGCCTAGATAATTTGTGTAGAAGGAGATGCACTCTTCGGTCAAAAAGCCCTTGGCTATGCTTCCATCTGGACGTGCCTTGTTGCGAACGTATCCTTTGCTGACACCATTCATCCTTTCGAACGACATGATGCTGTGTAGGAACGTCGGCCCGAGTTGGATGATATCCTCCACGATATGGACCAGTAGATGCACCATAACGTCGAAGAATGCGGGCGGGAAGTACATCTCAAGCTCACATAGTATCACCACAATCTCTTCCTGTAGCCTTCTGAGTTGCCTCACGCCAACCGACTTCCGAGAGATGACATCGAAAAAGTTGCATAGGCCAAATAGTGTTTCACGGACGTGCACGTCCATGGTCCCACGGATTGCAACTGGAAGTATCTGCATCATCAGCACATGACAGTCGTGAGACTTCATCCCGCTGAACTTCTGCTTTGCTGAGTCTAGGTATCTGCTTATCTTCCCCGCGTAACCTTAAGGAAGTTTTACTCCTATGTGGCAGGTGAAAAACTACTCGATCTCCTTCTGACTTAGAGTGAAGCATGCGGGAGAGCAGTCATATTCGATCTTCTTGGCCTTTTTGCCTTTGCGACGACTTTCCATGTCCTTCGCCTCATCATCATCATCATCATCATCAATAGGGCGTTTTGCATGAAGCTCCTCCCTGATGCCCATTGGTTGGAAGTCTGCCCTTGCTTTCGGCCCATCTTTGGTCCTCTCTGGCATGTTGAGCAGGGTACCAAGCAGACTCTCGCACACGTTCTTCGTGATATGCATGACATCAAGGCTGTGAGGCACACGGAAGATCTTCCAGTATGGCAAGTCCCAATAAACAGACCTCGTTTTCCATACCTTCAGCAGCGGCTCTGGCGCCTTTCGCTTCTTTCCCGGCGGTGGGCACTCTTTCCAATTTTTCAACAGCTCATCTATTTCCTCGCCGCTCCTCGTACGTGGGGGTCTTCGGGGTTCGGTTTCACCATCAAACAGATCCTTGTGTTTTCTCGATGCGTCATCATCGCGAAGCCACCTTCGATGTCCCTTGAACTCGGTTTTCGAAGACCCGGGATCTCTATCTAGCTGGCGATACATTGTGTCATCCATGCACCTGACGCATGCAGAAAATCCGTGGACCACCTGCCCCGTGCCATATCAGTAACTGAGATAGTCGTGCACCGTCGTGAGCAGTGCGGCTCTCATAGGTAAATATTGTTTCGCTGCGGCGTCCCACGTATTGGCTGGCGCTTTCCACAACATGTCTTGCTCCTCTTTTAGCAGCCCCAGATACAGATTGATGTCGTTCCCTGGTTTTTTCGGCCCTTCAATTAGCATACTCATGTGAATGTACTTCCTCTTCATGCACATCCAGGGGGAAGGTTGTACATCCACACAAACACAGGCCAGGTGCTATGTGTGCTTCTCTGGCTGCCAAACGGATTGACTCCATCGGTGCTCGTGCCCAGCACGATGTTCCTTGGATCGTCCCCAAATTCTGGTTGTGCGAAGTTCAACGCTTGCCACTGGCTTGCATCCATAGGGTGACTCAGCATCTTATCTTTTTTATTTATCTCCGGATCATTTCCATCATCTTCTCGCTACTTCTCCTCCCTATCCGCATGCAACGCAGGAGCTCTGCTAGCTTAGGGTCTATGAAATACTGCTACAGACGAGGAGTGATCGGAAAGTACCACACCACTTTTCGAGGAGCTTTCTTCCTCTTCTTGTATCGTGTGATGCTGCACACCGGACATATGGTAGACTCCGCGTGCTCGTCCCAATAAATGATGCAATCGTTCATGCACACATGGTATTTCACGTGCGGTAAATCCAGAGGACACACGATTTTCTTCGCCTCCTCGAAACTGGTCGGGCACTTGTTCCCCTTGGGAAGACGTTCGTGCCAGAATGACATGTTCTCGTCGAAGCATGCGTTGGTCATTTTGTGTTTTACCTTCATCTCCACAGCCATGAGCATTACTTTCAGGCGCGTATCCTCGGGCCTGCATCCTTCATACAATGGAGTAACCGCGTCTATCTCCAGTTGATCTAGCTTGGCTTGAGAAGTAGCTCTTGAATATGAGGGTCCTGCACCCAGCCCATTGATGGTCCATCATCGTCTGCTCCGGCATCTTCATCTTCATGATCATGCCATTAGTCTTGAACTTCCTCATCATCATGTCCGGCATCTTCTACATGATGACTGTGTCCTACATCTACTTCGTGATCATGTCCTGGAGATTCTTCGTCTTCTCACCTGCCCTCGCCGCTATTGTCTTGTTGCCCTTCCTTCTTTCTTGCTCGGCCCCCATGGACGACTTCATAATCATCTTCATCACCTTGCCACCGATAGCCATCCATGAAACCACGCACAAGCAGGTGGTCCCGCAGCTGTTTGGAATCCAGGTCCATAAGGCTCTTCAGCTTGCATCTTCGACACGGACATCTTATCTCCGTCTCGTTCTTTTGAAGCATCTTGGCATTCGCGGAGCTCAAAAACCTATTCACGATGCCTTCGGTCATCGTGGAGACCATGGTCGCCTGCGGGGTAGAGCAAAACAATATTTTAGAACCAAAAAAAATTTAGCATGACTTTGCCTAAAAATAGGACCATAAAGAATGCATAGTGCCAAATTCGTGCCGAAACGGAAATGAATCAACATTCCGGCAAAATATTGGGAACTATCGTATTTCAAACACTGGTACCTGCAAACACAAACATATGCAACACCACAAACATATGTAGATCTAGGCCATAAAAAGTGTGTACGTTGGAGGGAGAAAAAAGTAGATCTAGAACATAAAGAAAGCTTTCCCCTTACTTACCTATCAAAAAAAGGAAATTTAACCACTTAATTTGGGTGAATCTATGGTGCAAATGAGGTGACGAGGAGGAGGCAGCTGAGACCAAGCTTGGTAGAGGTGGAGAGAATGAAGTGGGGAAAGTGAGTGTGGTAGGTGGCTGTCAAAAATATCTAGCTTCTCTTAGGTTACGAATGGCGCACCTCCTAAGAATGCGCCATTGGTAACCAGGGTCACTAATGGCGCACCTGGTGTGTGGTGTGCCATTACTAGTTTTGAAAAAAAAATTGAAAAAAATTTGTTAGTAGTGGCGCACTGTCGGTGTTGTGGGTGTGGTGCGCCATTACTAGTTAAAACTAGTAATGGCGCACTTTCCCCTGGTGCGCCACTGCTTAGTCTAGGAAGGGTGTGGGGCCAAGACAAAACTAGTAATGGCGCACCACACACCAGGTGCGCCATTAGTAATATGGCCATTAATGGCGCACCTATATCTTGTGCGCAGTGGCGCACCACATACATGGTGTGCCATTAATGTCCATATTAGCTATAGCCGTTTTTCTAGTAGTGATGTACAAAAGAGATGAGTATATGGAATTGGCTTACACTCGCCACAAGCTACATCAATATCACATCAATAAAACAACATATTCAATCACCAGACAAAAGAGCAGGGTCCGACTACGGACAAAATAAAACGATAAAATGACATCCATCCTTGCTATCCCAGGCTGCCGCCTGGAACCCATCGTAGATTGATGAAGAAGTAGAACTCCAAACCAAAACAAGAATTGCTGTCACGTCAATTCATCGCATTACCTGTACCTGCAACTATTGTTGTAGTAATCTGTCAACCACAGGGACTCAGCAATCTCATTTCCAAGGGTATCAAGACTATTAAAGCTTAATCGGTGAGGTATGGTTAAGTGGTGAGGCTGCAACAAGCGACTAAGCATTTATTTGAGTTGCTAACTTACGAATACAGAAAGTAAAGTATGGTGGTCTACGCATAACGGACGTGAACTAGTAATCATCACTAACTGATCCTGAACACCTATTTACGTCAAACATAACCCCACTATGTTCTCTCTCGGATAAGGACTCACGAGAAGAGACAGTCATGGATACACACACATTTGGTGTATTTTATTAGAGTTTACTTCAAGTTTGGTATGACCGGGTGTTAAACAAAGTATCCAAGATTGCCACATAACCGTGAGCATGGCTTTCCGAAATATTTAACCCTGCAGGGGTGCTCCAACTCATCCATCGGAAATTAACCACACGCAACAGGAATAACCTCGACCATGGATCTCGTGATCTTCCTAGGCAATTCCACAGGAAATCCGCCACCTCGAGATAGCCCGAGGAATAATCGGAATTCCTCACTCAAGATGTTTGAGAAAGGTGAAACAAATCTAGCAAGGCCACCTGGCATGCCGAAGATCCCGATTGGATCCATGTATCTCGTTCTCAAGACACGACGGATGAGCGATGGTTACCACACCAATCACCGAGTTGCCCCGGGAAGCGTTAATAAGCTGCTCTCGGTTGGACCAACACTCATGAGGAGCACTGGCCTGGGTTGTTGATTAAAATCCTTGGGTTAATTACTCCCTATGCAGGTTTATTAGTTATTAGGAAAATGTATTACCAATGTTGGGCCTTGTCAGACAAGCTTTATCCTAAAACGAAAATCAAAGGGGTCCCCATAACAACCCCGAGCATGCTAGGAGCGCTCAATTATGGAACATAACACCGGTTAACAAGTAACTAGGGGTGGCAAGACTGGAACAAAACACCGAGAAAAAGGCCAAGCCTTCCACACTTTACCAAATGTATAAGTGCATTAAATTAAATAATAATAGTATTGTGATAACAAAGAATGTCCATGTTTTCACATGGAAGCAATTGCACCTGCAGCTAGGAACGCTATAAGAAGGGCTGAGCAAGCGGTGACATAGCCAAACAAAGGTTTGCTGGGATGTGGAGGGTTAGAGGCTTTCATGGAAATGTTGGGAGGCTTGACAAACAAGTGGTAGGTAGCGAGACATAACGATAAAAGCGGGACAACTAGTATAGCAATGATAGTAGTGGTATCCAGGGAAATGTGTCATCTTGCCTGAAATCCCTCTTGGAAGAAGAATGAATCTATGACGAAGATGAGCCAATGTATTCGAACTAATCCTCACACTCCGAACACTTTCAGAACTCTACCGAGAAGGAACAATTCCAAAACAAACAATCAACACAAGATACACCACAACATATGCATGACATGATGCGCAGACCAATATGATGCATGGCTGGTTTAATTAGGGAGGATATGGCATGGCAAGAACATCAAACAACTACTACACTTCAAATGAAGTTCAATACGCAACAATTTGCATATTGACGAAACTCCACGTTTGAATTATTTAGTTCACTCTCGTTTAGGTACTCATCAATATTAATTGTTGTTTAACATGGGTGGTCATGCATAAGCCGAAGATGGAATTAAGCAAATTTAAATGGAGAGGGACAACATACATATAACAAAATAGTAACTCTCCAATTATGAGAAAGTGGTTAATCTTGTTTATCATGGCAAGAGGTGAAGCATGAACAACTATATCATCTAGGCATTTTAAATGAGGTAGCAAGCAATATATATCATTCCCGAAACAACCCCATATGCATATTAAGATTTAGGTCCAGATCTGTCCTAACACAATTTTAGAGTTGTTAAACAGTAAAATAAATGTCACCATGTGATTCTACACGTTTTTCTAAAGAAGTTTCATATGTGGAACATTTAATTCGAAGCTACGGTTAATTAGTTATAAAATAAATCATTTTAGAATGCCATATGTGCAAATTAATGTAAACAACAAGTTTAAATATTTTTTATCACATGTGAAGTTAGATATTGCAAAACTACATAAAATTCTAGTCAAGTTTCATATATATATTATTTTTATCCGATGCACGGTTGAAAAGTTATTAATGCATGAAGTTCAGGGGGTTTTTTGTAACACAACAATCCCTGATTAATTACTAAATTCGCACGACAGGAAAAAAACAAGCACGGGCCGAATCTGAATAGACCCAAACAGAGCACTGGGCGCAAGATAACTAAACAGTGCACGGGCGCTTGATAGGGCAACGTCCCTCACCTCGGGCTGGGCCTTGAGGCTGCAGAAGTGAGGCGAGGCTGGGTCGGGCGAGGCCCACGTGCGCTGGCGGCGGCCCACCTGGGCGACAGGGGCGAGCACCCTCGCCCTCCTCGATCCCGAATAGTACAAGCGAGCGGCGGCGGCGGACAGCCGATGGTGCTGGCCCTCCAGCGAGGTGGCGGTGCACGGGAGGTGGATCCGGTAGGGCCTGACCAGATCCTGGCGGATCTGGGCCCGGGGAGCCTATGCCCGGCCGGCGGCGATGCGGACCATGGTGCGGACGGGGAGTCCCAGTCTGGCAGCGGCTCCGGCATGGGGGTGGCAACCGGTGGCGCGGGGAGGCTCGAGAGGCTCCAACGGCGCGGCTCGGGGTGGGGGCAGGGGGCTCGTCCATGGCGGCTGCGGTCTGCGGTGAAGCTCGGGGCTCTTTGGTCGCCGGACATGTCCGGTAGGTTCGTTTTTGACGATTTTTAGCCCCAGATCTCAGATCTAAGGGATGAAATTTGGCTATGGAGGTTGGATTTTGGGGGAGCGCAAGGTGGAGCTAGCAGGTGGGGTTTTCTAGGGGTGTGGCTGCAATTTTACATGGGGGGGAACCCTATAGAGTGAGGGGCTCCCTCTTGATGGGGGTTTAAATAGGGAATGGCACTAGGGTTGGTTGAGTCTCGTTCGTCCGATCATGATCCGATGACCATGAACGGAGGGGGGGCTAAGTTGAGCTAGCGGACGTGTAGTTGGGCTAGGAGGGGACGAGAGAAGAATTGTGGCCCGAGACAAAGTTTTAAACACCAAAAAACGTCCAAAGAATAACCGATGACCGCACTGCTACGGTTGACCGACGGGGTATCAAACAAGCTCGGAATGCGACAAAATTAGGCAGGCGGACTACCTATGCTATAATAAGACCGCACGCCAGGTTTCGACCCAATCTAAGAATATATTTTTGCGTGCTTTAAAAACTGTTTTTTTAACGATGCCGCGGGCGCGTGTGTGTGGTTGGCCTCGAAACAGGCAACGGTAAGAATGGAGAGAACCGGCAAGTACGAACGGATGCAAGTTTTCGAAAATGAGTGACGATGCCATGCAGATGATGCGAATAATGCGATGATGAATGCAACACCCAAACGAAACACACACGAGAATGGAAATAAAAGGGTAATCTTCTGGAGCGTCGGTCTCGGGTTGTTACAACTCTACTCCACTACACGAGGATCTCGTCCCGAGATCTGGAATGCGAAGGGGAGGAGAAAGAGCAAGAGGAAAGGAAGAGGTAAAACTTGGTTGCTTCTTTGACAAATGAGTGAAACCAATGAATCTTGAAGAACGCAAAGAGATGAAGAATGACATCAGGAACAAGTAAGAATTGACAAGAAATTTTGGCTGCACTTCGATAGGATAGAAAAGCAAAACTTGATAAGAAGGAAACAACTTGAACATAGAACACAACACTCAGGTAAAATGAATAAGCAAGAAAGAACATGATCTTAATCAAACTAGATGTGGGTTGAGAAGAGCAACACCACAATGCCTCTGGAACAAACGAATAGAATCTAGATTTTTGGAGAGACAAGAACGGAGAAGAAAATGACAACTTCTACTACCATTGAATTGAAAGCACCCTTTGAAGAAAGGATAGAATGAGCTGATGGACAATCAACAACAAAAAGAATAACTTGTTACGGGCTTATGCAAAACGTCTCAAAGTTATGAGGTGACAACCTGCCATAACAGGAACAATTAATTGCTTGAGAGCAACAAGAGACGAAAAACTTCTTTCACCAAGAATAGGAGGAGAAAACATGGAATATTTATGGCACCATGATAGCAACATCCTTAGGAAATGCTTTAGGTGAAATCCAACCCAAGATAACTCCGAGAAAACATGATGGTTTTACTCACCTTATTATTGATAATTATCCTTCGAGACTCCTCATAATCAAGAATTTAATAACACCATCTCAAAAGACAATGGAGAAGGAATTGAACTTAGAAATCCAAGAGAATGAACACTGAAGCACCTCCAACAAGAATTTTGAAGAACACTTGAAAATGAATTAGATTGAGGCCTTGCTATGAATTAGATGAAGCTTAGCGACAAGATACTTGAGAAAAACTAGGAACTCCGGAAAAGAAAGATGACCACTTGGGATAAGGAATTTGATATCATGAACAACTACAGAAGAAGTATTGAAATCACTTGGATGAAACAAGCATAAGAATTATGATATGCCTATCCTTCATAAAGTTAAATTGATGACGAACAACAGATTTGGCATACCACTTATCCTTTTGGAAGAGATAGGAAAGATAGATATAGCACAAACTTGAAGAGATCTTGAACGATACACCGGAAATAATTAGAAACTAAAGAGGACACATGAGAATGAAGATATCAAGATTTACCTAATAGAAACTGAACAAGGCACCAGAATAATTGAGATACGAACAAAGGGACAACAATTAAGAAGAATTTGAGAACCAAAGTTGAAAGCTGAGAACAAAGTAATCTTCTAAAATGATGGCCTTCGGAGGATCGAAAAATGAAAGCAATTATGAAATGCTCCAGATAGATAAGGATGGAATTACTCATGACTAAAACAATTTGAGATGATAGCGATAACCTCAAACCATGAATCTTAAAGAGAATGAGCAAAGATTTAAGAGAACCCTCCTTCGGTCTTCAATGCAGAGAATGATGACAAGAAACAACACCACGAATTGCTGAGACACTCCAAAATAATGAATAAAGAAGGTTGAGCCAATGATGAAAATGATTTAGAAGCGATCTTCGAGAAGAAATATGACTGATGAAATTCATTATTACATCATATTAAAATAACTTGAGGCATCTCCGAAAAGAATAGAAGAGTCAGGTAAAGATCCTAGGAATAAAACATGTGGGTTATGGGCCCACTCAAAAGAAACCCCCGTTTAAACATTTGATTAAAAGTGAGATTGTGCCGGTACAAATTAAGAACTTGATGATATGAGACACTTGAAATAGTTTGAATGATTCTTGAATGGAAACACGAAACTTTTGAGATATCTTCAGCACTCGGGATAGAAAAGTGAGATGACAAAATAAGATATACTTGGATAAGAATTTCCAACATGAGCAATCATTGAATGAATGTGAAAGGGTATGATGAACACCGAGAGATTGAATTGAATTCACCATAGAAGAATAACAACAAGAACAAGGATTTTGAGGATGGATTATGAAAATGAAACTCTTGAGAATCTCCACAAGAAATCACCGGATACAATACAGAAGAAAAGATAGCACAAGGATCAATGAAGAGAAAAGGCACTTGGACGAGAATTTAATCACTGAATAAAAAGGGCGGGAGGGTGGGAAAAACAAAGAAAACTTGGAACAGATGAGACAAACTCCGCAAAGAATATGAGGATTGAACTTGCAATTATTGAAGAGGATAGAATTCACTTGAAGAGAGCACAACGGATGAAAAGAATTGATATGACAACTTGATTGAGCACAATAATTAGCAATCCCACAGAAATATGAGAACACTTGGGAAAGATATGAAATCACCACTTGACATCGAAGCAACTCGAATTACCATATTCAAAACAAAACAAAGGATGAGGCTTATGAAACAAGCCGGAAACAAATGCATAACAAAGATTTCGCTCGCTATTTTCATGGTAAGGTTCGCACGGGCTCGATTGTACATTGGATTGTCATATTCTAATGACGCTCGAATATGCTCCCTAGGCGTAGCGAACTACAAGTCTTGACGAAGCACAAATTGAGACTATCCTCTATAAGAAAGTCCGTGAACAAACGAATCCACTAGATGTCGAACCCCAACCTCACATCATGATCTGTTGGAAGATAGCCTAGGTAAGTACTTGAATTCCCACCTACGAACTCCCGAAAACTTCTTGGTTATGCAATCGGGTGTCGGGGATACAAGGAGGAAATATCTCACACAACTAACAAACCTACACCCCAACCGTATCCATACTTCAACACATAACCAGAGGCTTTCGCAAGTCCATCTAACTCGGATCCTCGAAAAGCACAATGATACTAACCATGGTGGTACCTCGGACGCCTCCCCAATACTAGGTGACTCCGACCTTATCTCACGACGACAAGTATTGAAGCAATTCCAAACACCCTCCGTCCTGAGATACTAAGGAAGCTGAATGATAATGATGTGCCAAGAATTCCCTGGAGATCAACTCCCCTATAGAAATCAAGTCAGACAGGAGGCACCAAGACAGAACTCCGTCACAGTGACATCATATAGTTTCCAAAATACCCCCGTGATCCCAAAAAAAATTTGAGCGAGAAGAGGAGTAGAATCAAAATTCCTAAGTCGTAATTCCTCACCAGAGTATAGAAGAGGAGGAAAAAAACCTACTCTCTGATATAACTATACTCAAAATAGTTTTTACTAGACTCAACTCGTCCAAGTTTGATCAATCAAGGGGGCTCCTAGGTCGGTACAGGCTCTTATGCCAACTTATCATGCCCAAGATGCGATCCTATCCTTATTTCGGCATGAGGGCCTCGACAAGGATAGTAGCGCATCTCGTCGTGTTGCAAGAATGGATATCAACATACCCTGCAAAAACAAGTACACGTTCTCTAATTGTTGTTTGATGTTTTACATGGCGGCTACGGGTATCTAGCAAGAACAATTCTCACCTATGCAAAAAGCACAACGGTGATACACAAATTGCTATTCAACCTTCTCAAGGACCGCCTTTGTCGAATCCGATCCAACTAGAGTAGGAGAAACAGACACCCACTAGCCATCTTTATGCAACAAAGTTACAGGTCAGTCGATGTAACCGGTCACTCGTAACTGTACGAGTAAGGTTGGTCCGGGCCGCTTCATCCCACAATACTGCTAAATCAAAAACCGAGCAAGGGAGGAAACAATATGAGCATCAACGTCCACAAACTCTTTTGTGTTCTACTCGTGATCTCATCTACACATAGACCTGGCTCTGATACCACTATTGGAGAACATTGCATGGGAAACAAAAAATTTCCTACGCACATGCAAGATCTATCCATGGTGATGAGTATCTACAAGAGGGAGAGTGGATCTACATACCCTTGTAGATTGCTAAGCGGGAAACATTAAGAAACGGGGTTGATGTAGTCGAACATCTTTGCGATTCAAATCACCGAGCGTCCCACGATCCAATCACGATTCGTCCCGATCTAGCGCCGAACGAACGGCACCTCCGCATCTAGCACATGTACAGCTCGACGACGATCTCCACTTCCTTGATCCAGCAGGCAAGGGTGTAGAGGTAGATGAGTTCTCCGAAAGCACAACGGCATGGTGACGATGGTGGTGGAGCTGATCCGGCAGAACTTCGCTAAGCTATACCGAACAAATCTAGTGGAGAAGCAATCTAGAGGGAGAGAAGGTAACACGTGGATTTTATGGGCTGCGGCTGCCCTCCCTCTGCTCATCTATATATAGGGACAAGGGAGGAGGGGTGGTGCCCCTAGGGTTTCCCCTAAGGGGCCGGCGGCCTAGATGGGCAACCCTAGATAGGTTTTGGCCCTCCAACCCCCTAGGAGCCTTGGCCCCCAAGGCAAGTGGGGAGGCTGCCCTAGGGAAGGCGCCCCACCTCCCCTGGTTACGTGAGACGGGATGAGAGGGGCGCACATCCCCTTAGTGGGATGGTGTGCCCCCTCCCCTTCACCCATGAGGCCCACAACACTTGTCGGGCACCCCCAAAACCCGTTTCGGTACTCCCAGTCATAACCAGGTACCCCCGAAATGCTTCCGGCCTCCGATTCCCTTCGTCCTATATATCGATCTTCACCTTCCGACCATTTCGGAGTTCCTCATCATGTCTAGATCTCATCCAGCACTCCGAACAACTTTGGTCACCAACATATATAACTCAATACTACCAAAATGTCCTCGAACCTTCAGTGTGCAGACCCTGCGGGTTCGAGAAATATGTAGACATGAGCGAGACACCTCTACGGTCAATAAAAAATAGCGGGACCTAGATGCCCATATTGGCTCCTACATATTCTACGAATTTCTTTATCGGTTGAACCTCTATGTCAAGGATTCAGATAATCTCGTATGTTGTTCCCTTTGTTCTTCGGTATGTTACTTGCCCGAGATTCGATCGTCGGTATCTCTATACCTAGTTCCATCTTGTTACTGGCAAGTCTCTTTACTCGTTCCGTAATACAACATCATGTGGCTAACACATAGTCACTTTGCTTCCAAGGCTTTGTTGTGATGTTGTATTACCGAGTGGTCCCTAAGATACCTCTCCATCACACGGAGTAACAAATCCCAGTCTTGATCCATGCCAACCCAACAGACAAGGTACCCCTTCGGTGTCAGTGAGTTGCATGATCTCATTGTCATAGGAACAGTTACTTGACATGCAGAAAACTATAGCAATAAACTGACACGATCATATGCTATGTTTATAGTTTGGGTCTTTTCCATCACATCATTCTCCTACTGATGTGATCCCGTTATCAAATGACATCTCATGTCCATAGCTAGGAAACCTTGACCATCTTTGATCAATGAGCTAGTCTATTAGAGGTATACTAGGGACATGGTGTTGTCTATGTATCCACAGATGTATCTGAGTTTTCGATCAATACAATTCTAGCATGGATAATAAAAGATTATCATGAACAAGGAAATATGATAATAACTAATCTATTACCCGTAGGGAATATTTCTAACAACAACATCCAAAGCCCATGATCTGACAAAAGTTGTTGTTGTTTCTACCGCCATTGTTGTTATTGGGGTTGTTGTAAGCTGGCCTGGGATTGGCATACTACTGAGGCTGGTAGCTCAGACGAGGTGCCGGCGGTCTAGCCTACTGAGGCTAATAGGTTGGCTGGGGCTGGCTTCCAGGCGCGAGGCTTCTGGTTTCTGGAACTACCCTTGCTGATCATCTTGCGCTTGCGAGTGTCATCCATGGCACAAAACTTATCTTGTTCACCAGGTCGAAGAAGGTCCCACAGTCACAGACAATGAGCACATACTACAGGGCTTGTTTGGTGCATACCTTAACAGCTGGTTGAACTTCTGCATGTACTGCTTGACAGAGCCACTTCCCTGCTTCAATGCTCGGAATTATCTCTTCTTGATAGCCATGATCCTAGAAGGAATATGGGTAGTGCAGAATCCTTCCTTGAAATCAGCCCAGGTGACCACACGGTCACCTTGCATGACCTTTAAGCCATCCCACATAGCTATGGCAGTCCCTCCGAGGTATTGAGAGGTATAAAGAACCTTCTCACGATCCTTGTTGTAGTTGATCAATGCAAGGATGTCCTCAATGGTGTGGATCCAGTCATCGGCATCTCTAGGTTCAACAATCTAGGTGAAGGTTGGGGGCGAATTCCTCATGAACTCAGACAGAGTATAGCAGCTATTGTCATTCCTTGCTTGCTGCTAGTTGTTTACAAGGACATGAGCCATCTGGTAGATAGAAGCAGAGTTATCCTGATGTTCCTCCCGTAGAACTTTGAGAAACCGAGATATGGTCATGTTCTCAAGTGGAGGTGGCGGCGAGGGAATGTCGCCATGTGGCTGCCCCGGGTGCTCTCCAACCTAAGTACCCCCACCAGCTCCTTGTTGCTGGCTAAAGTCGTTGGCTTCAGGGTTGGTGAAGGAGCTGTTGCGGGTTGCAGTCACCATCCCATTTGGAGCAGCCAAGTGAGTCAACTTGGACAAAAGAGAGGGAAAAGTAGCAATAGAGTAAGCGCGCCTAAGGGGGGTGGTCTAGTGAAAATGTGATGAATCAAAGATCGAAGAACGAAACACACATATTAAGACAAGATAGACGATGGATTCACTTACATGCTGCCCAAGGCAAAAGCGTGCCTTGTATCGGGTCACAAACAACACATGGTTTCATATGAACCATTACATGACTTGACTTCGCATGAGGGGTACATAACTTTTCCTGCCCTAGGGGTTCTCGAACTCAGGTAGTGAAGTTCCCAGTCTTGTACTCGCACTCCACTGGGTCTTCCTCCTGATCGTCATCCATATGTGTGTCGTCTCCATTCAAGGGGGCGGAGAATTAGGTGGTCCATCCTGACAACACTTCGTCGGTCGATCAATCAAGAGGGCATGATACTCCTTTGCACTCATGAAATGACGACGTGTGGGTGCATCTATAGGTGGGGGTACTCCTCTCTGTAAGGAACAGCTAGTCGTCCCTCAGGGCTCCATCCTTCTTGATCATGTCTGGCTTCATCTTAGCTTGACTAAGTAGCTCCCGACTGTGGTGAAGTTCCTTGTGGAGCTTCACAGACTCCTTAATCAGGTTCTGAGCTAGATTGCAGGCGGAGAGGGTGAAGTAGGTATGGAATTTGAGTGGGGTAGCGTCCTCCTTGGATGGGACCAATGTCCAACTCTCGCCAAGATCAACCTTCCTAATAGGTAGGTAGCGAGTAGCTAGCACGTCAGCCATCTCTGGGTCGATGTCTCGAAGGTGGATGAGTGTCTTGCGAGAAGTCGTCTCGACTGCGAGTCCAAAGCTCTCCATTTGTGGTCCCTCAAAGAACCAACTAGCTGGGGAGTAGTTTGCCTTCACGACCACATCAACGTGGTACTCCTTCGTGACGGCATCGACTCAGTGCTCGTGGTAGAGGAAAACGGGTGGTCGGCAATACTGGCACTTCTCCAGACTATCCTCAAGGAGTAGAGGAAATTCAGATGGTAGGAGGTCTTTGGGTACGATGACCATCTACAAGGTTTGAAGGGAGGAGAGTCAGTAAGGGTTTGATATAGACTAGAAGAGAACAGAAGTATAGAAACTATTGCACTTAGCAACTAGGCATAGTTTTTTAAAAGGGTTTTATCCTAACTAACGTTCATGCTAACTAAGGCTTCCTATAGTCAGGATGGATCTGATACTAGCTCTATGGGGAACCCGACTTATAAGTCGTGATCACCGAATGCATGTGTATAGTGATCCCATAGATCAGTACTCACTGAACATAGAGAAGCTGAATAACAAGTCTTACATCCATACATACCGTCTTACAAAAATAAAGATTGTTAAGGTTAAGCCTTACATATATAGGGCCATGAAGACCAAACACCAAACATAACTAGCGACGGAAATCTTGAACAAAAGCGTGAACCCATGCCATATGCCTTAACCCTACATGCATTCTGACTGTGAAGCATCCTAGTTCGCATGTTCGTCACCAAGGAACACTTCACCATATTCCTGATGTTCCATGCCAGGCCAATTTAATAACCAGTGGCAAGCCAATGAGTACTTTGAATGTACTCGCAAGCAATCCATGTTTTGTAACAAGGTAGGACAATGCATGATATAGCACTAAGTAGGTAAGTTTGCAAAAAGCTAATTTTGAGTGCAATGACATGATCAATTAATTTGTATAAGAATGGATCAACAAGTTGTTGATATCCAAATGAAAATTCACATATATCAATGTAATCAAGCTCTCAACATCTCATGCTCTATCAACATGTCAAGTCACCTAACTTAACTCATGTATCTTCTTTGTCACCGACACACCCACACGAGTTTAATAAAACATTGGACATATTTTAAGCAGCACCACCCAACTGTCATTGATCATGGACATGTTCATTCAAATAGTTTTACACCATGCAGATGTTGCACACTTTACCCACGAGACTTGAGAAACTTCCGTGTCAAGTCACGACTCGCGATAGTGTTCATACCCGAGGCAAGTATGCGAACAAGCCTTTCCCCTGGAGATACTAACAAAAATTCCACTCGTTGGTGCCATCCCTCAGATGTACATCACAAGTATCATCCATGGGGGCACACAACGGTGTGCCTAGTGTCTGTAAAAATAGTCCATGATCGTCCTGTCCGGCACGACCCCATCTCGAGAGTGACCACGTCACTCCCGCCACTAGTAATGCGGGCTCTCTTCTAGTACCAACCAAAGTAATCAACAAAGCCCCGTCCCATAAGAGGTATCGTGGTTGTACATGTAAGGTTGGGAACGGTCTTGAAATCTTAAATCTAATTCGTTTTTTCAAAATACACACACTCACTTGCCTCGGTACACCACTTATTTCTCAAGTGGTTACCTAGCTCAACATCATCTCCCTCGGGCACTAGTGGCACTAGACGGGGTTTTCGGAAAGTATTTGAAATCATTTTGATTCCAACACCATGCGTATCCCCGTCCCTTTTTCGTAGCATCAACTTAGCAACCTAACTACTCCCACCCGCATAACCCTCATAAGGAGGTAGGGTCATGCACGATGCAAGTTTCAACCAGGAAGTAAGAGGCATCCACCAAAGTGGCCACCATACCATCATGATGAATTAATTGAAACATAATGTGCTTTATGACATGCATGAAAAAGTTTCCTAGGCATGGTCAAGGGGCTGCTTTCCCGGCTCAACAAAGTCCTCTGGGTCCTCAAAGTCTTCTGGCCTAACTCCCTCATCAACAAGGTAACCTATCGCCCCAATATTAAGGGGCAAAAAATAAGAGCACGGCTAAAACAAAGAAAATAATCACTCGAAAAAATGTCAAATCACTTTTGTAAAATACTAGGTTTAAAACTAAAAATACAAAAATTACTAGTTTCTGTTTTTGAAAAGTAAAAAGCCGTGAAAACTATTTTAACAATGGTTTTTGTATATTCAAAAAAGGTTTTAAACGAAACCAATACATGAAATGTTTTCAAAAAGTGGCACAAGTGGCGTCATTAAATAGTACATAATATTACAAGATTTTAGGTGGAAGAATATTTGGATTTGGAGGAATATTTTATCCTGTGGAATCTTTGCAAAAGATAAAGAAAACACAAAAGGAAAAAGGGCTACACTGCCTTGGGCCAGAGTCGGACAACAACTAGGTCGGCCCAGAGAGAAGGGTGTCACGCTAGTGTCTCGATTCGGTGTCGTCCCGATCGACCAAAGAACCACAAGAGTTCATCAATCCAACGCCTTCCATGCTTGTGCAGCTTGTTGAAAGTCCTCGTCTTGAGTCTCCGTAGCACTTCAGCATTGTCTCTCTCTACTTGCCAGTTGGTCCTTGGGTGGGCGACTGATGCAAATAATATCTTGGTGCCGATGTCTTGGCAATATTGCATGAAGCTGCTGCTGGTAAACTGCATGCCATTGTTGGTGATGATCCTACTAGGAATACCGAAGCGACAAACAATCCCTCTGAGGAACTTCACCGTTGCCTATGTTGTTACCTTTCTCACCAGTTCTGCCTCAGTCCTCTTTGTGAACTTGCTGATTGCAACGAACAAGAACTCAATTCCCCTGGTAGCATGAGGGAAGGGCCCGAGAATGTCGAGCCCCCAGATCGAGAAGCGCCAGGAGAGCATTCTGGTTTGAAGGGCTTGTGATAGTTGGTGTGTCTTCTTGGCATGGTATTGGCATCCTTCACACGTTGTGACCATCGCGAAAGAGTCTTGACGGGCTATCGGCTAATAGAATCCTTGGCCGAATGCTTTCCCGGCAGGGGCCCGTGATTCGATGTGGGAGCCACAGACCCCTTCATGTATGTCTGCAAACAACGGAGGTCCTTCTTCCCAGGGAAAGCACTTCAATTTCACAGTCTTCGGTCTCCTCTTGTATAAGGTGTTGTCCAAAAATTGGTATGTGCTCGATCGTCGGGCTACTCTTTCGACTACTTCTGGTTCATCAGGAAGATCTCCCATTTGGAGGTACTAGACTATCTGATGTGCACATGTCGGAGCCTGTGCCTCTACGACAAGGAGCCGAGGTATTTATTCCACTATGGGGATGCTAGCTTCTACGACAAGGAGCATCGGGTCTGCCAGAGCTCGAGGTCTACCAGCAGGCAGGTTGTTGCTCCCAGTAACCCTCTTGGCGGCCACCAATGGCTCAGCCGGAAGGTAGTCGGCGGGATTTACTTTCCTTTTTTTCTTCTGTCACACTGATTGGGTGACTAAAGGTTAGGTCAATCGTAGAAAAGTAGTGCTCGGGTCCATAGGCAACTTCTGCATGGCTCTCTTTGACAGGTCGTCGGCACTATAATTCTCAACACGGGGGATATGCTCCATTTCTAGACCGTCAAAGCGCTCCTCCAATCTCCGCACCTCATCAAAGCGCTACTGGTTGGTGGTTTCTGCTTCCCTCCGTGCCACCAAGGCAGCACTAACCACTAGCGTCGTTGCCACAAAATATAGCAGCAATGGTTCCTCCAGTCCTGGTGCGACTAGGATTGCCATTGAGGACAGGTATTTCTTGAAGTCTTGCAGCACTGCCTCTGCTTCCGGGGTCCACGTCATCGGGCCCGCTTTTTTTAGGATCTTGAAAAATGGTAGGGCGTGCTCTCCGGACATGGAAATGAACCTGCCAAGGGCGACGATGCAACCCACCAAGATACGGATGTCCTTAATGTGCTTGGGCACCTCCAGCTGTTCAATTGCCTCAATCTTGGCAGGGTTGGCTTCAATCCCACGTTGTGATATGAAGAACACGAGGAGCTTGCCGGAAGGGAGTCCAAACACACACTTCTGAGGGTTGAGCTTCAAATTAATCTTGCGCAGATTCACAAAGGTTTCTTATAGGTCTTGCACCAGTGTGTCCTTGTTCTTGGTCTTGACCATTATATGGTCCATGTATGCTTCCACGTTCCTATGCACATGCGGTCCCAGACAAATCTGAACTGCCCTTGCAAATGTTGAATGGACGCTCTTCGACCCAAACGACATGGGTTTGAAGCAGTACGCGCCGCCGAGGGTGATGAACGCCGTTTCTTCTTCGTTCTCCTCAGCCATGATGGTCTCATGATAGCCAGAATATGCATTGAGGAAGGACAGGAGATCGCAGCCAGCAGTCGAGTCCACTAGGTGGTCAATGTGCGGCAGGGGGAACGGGTCCTTAGGGCAAGCCTTGCTAACATCGATGAAGTCGATGCAAAGCCTCCATTTCCCATTCGCCTTGCGCACTACCATAAGATTTGCTAGATTAGTTGGGTGGATCATCCCCCCTGATCAGACATGCCGCTTCTAGTTTCTTGATTTCTTTGGCAATAAATTCTTGCCGTTCCAAAGCTTGCTTTCATACCTTTTGCTTGACGGGGCGCTCATGGGGACAAACGGGAAGGTGGTGTTCAATCACCTCCCTGGGAACACCAGGGATGTCATACGATTGTCACGCAAACACATCGACATTCGCCCGCATGAAGGTGATGAGCGTGGTTTCCTATTCACTGTCAAGGGTGGCAGTTATAGTGAAAGCACTGCCCTCACCGTTCTTCCATGCGGCCACTTGCTTGTCTTGGGGGTGGTCACCTTTTCTTTCTTGCTCCAGGTAGCAGAGGTCTATGGTAAGTCCTCGACGGGAGTGCTACACCTTTCGAGATGCTTCCCAAAGTCCTTACGAGATTCGCTAGAGCCTTCTTCTTGTTCTTTCCCTTGGGAGCTTTGCCAACAGGAGCAATGGCCTCATCGATAGACGCTGCCACTACTTCATGGAAGAGCTTGTTTACACAGAGGATTGCTTCCTTGTTGTCAGCATGAACGGTGATGTGAAAGCACAACATGCTCCCTTGGTGGTTTTGATAATTCATGACAACATACAATGTCTCTTGGACTGATGTTTTAACCTAGTGTATTTCAGATACAGTCTATGAGAGGATTGGCAAAAAGGAGATTGTGGACAAACCCCAAGATGCAATCAAATAGGTTGCTTGCATATAGGTTGACCAAGCTTCAAGCAAGAGGACTCTACATTTTATATTTGTGAGAAATCACTTTGAGTCATAGGAAAGCCAATACTATTAAAAGGGGGTAAGGTTTTTTTGGTGAACAATATGCTCAAACGTGCACAAGTAATAGTCGCCAAAAACATCCACAAAACTCTCCCACCAAAGTTTGTTCTATACCCAACATTCAAAATCTGTGCAACCAACTATACCACTTCGGTGCCACCGATTCTAGAACCTAGATAGACTCTGCCAAACCCTAGCCACTTCGGTGCAACCGATTCTGTACCGGTGCCACCGAGTTTAGCTTGCCAACTTTCTGTTATGCAAATTCACATTTTCGGTCCAACCGAGAATGTTGGATCGGCGTCACCGAGATTGGAAATCTGACCGTTGGTCACCTTATCAGTGCAACCGAGAATTGTATATCGCTCCCTCCGAGATTCAAAAGTTTCCACCTTTTGGTCACTTCGGTACAACCGAGATTAACACATCGGTGTCATCGAGATGGTCATTTTGTGTGTAATGGTTGGATTTTTGGGGATGCCTATATATACCCCTTCACCACCACTCACTCGACAGGGAAGCACTCAGAACTAGTCCATACCTATCCTATCAGATTTTCTGAGAGAGAACCACCTAACCTTGTGTTGAGGTCAAGATCTTCCACTCCAATCATATGAATCTTGATTTCTAGCCTCCCCAAGTTGCTTTCCACCAATCCTCTCTCTTCTACCAAGCCAAACCTGTGTGTGTGAGAGAGAGATTGTGTGTTGAGGAGTCTATAATCTTGAAGCACAAGAGCAAGGAGTTCATCATCATTATCGAGCCTATTACCTTTTGGAGGGTGGTGCCTCCTAGATTGGTTAGGTGTTGCCTGGGAGCCTCCTACTTCATGTTGTGGAGTGAACCCAGAAGTATGTAAGGGCAAGGAGATCGCCTATTTCTTGAAGATCTACCCATAGTGAGGCTAGTCCTTCATGGACGGAAGCCATATGGAATAGTCAAGGTTGCTACTTCGTGGACCCTTTTGGGTGGAGCCCTCTGTGGACTCTCGCGACTGTTTCCCTCCATGGGTTGAAGACTCCATAAACGTGGATGTACAATAGCGCCACCTATCGGAACCATGGGAAAAATCCTTGCGTCTCTAATTGCATTGGATCTACCTATGTCAACTCTTTACTTCGTATGCAATGCCTTTACTTTTCGTTGCCGTATTTGTTGACATGCATGTGTAAGGCTGTTAGACTATCTAGCTTTGCTAAAAACTGTTTAAATCTGCCAACCAATTAACTTGGGAAAAGGTTAGGTTTTAAATTCCTGGTAGTTGTCTATTCACCCCCCTCTAGACACTCTTCTAGTGATCCCTCAATTGGTATCAGAGCATTGTTCTCCATTGCTTCGGTTTAATCACCGAGGAGGAAGATGGATGTGTAGTATAGGGAGTTTGAGTTTTAGAGTGCCCATTCTTGATGGAGAATACTATAGTCAATGGAAGTTTTCGATGCTTGAGCTGTTTAATGAATTTCAATTGGGCAAATATGTTATGTGCCCCTATGAGCCTCCTATTGATGAATTGAATCCCACACACGAAGAGGAAATTAACATGCTTGGTAACCTAAGAACTGTCAATCTTATTTTTAGAGCTTTACCAAGATTCGTGCTTTCTCAAATGAAGAACTTTGCATGTGCATATACCTTATGGACTGATTTGGAGAAACGATATCCAAATCTTTCCTTAGGGAATCTAGATGAAATTCCTCATAAAGCCATTGATTTTCACAAAATGAAGCCTAGTGATCCAAACTTTCATAAATGTCTATTTGAACTCCATGATCTTTGAAGCCATTCGCACTCTTAAACTTGAATATTGTCATGGTCACTACTCTAACGAATCTCTTGTTCTTTATGACGAGGGTTTCCCACTTGATTATGAAAATGTGGAACATGGATATTATGTAGAAGATGAGTTGTTTGACATCGAGTATGACAAGATAATGAAGAATCATAGTCTTATGGCAAACCTTAAGGATTACTTGTCTGGAGGAAAAGAGTGGATTCTTGACAGCGGATGTACGGATCATATGACTGGTGATAGAGACATGTTCCAAGAAATCACGCCTAATTAAGGTCCTCAACGGTACGTGACCTTTGGAGACAACTCTAAGGGTAAGGTACTTGGCCTTGGTAAGGTGGCCATATCCCATGATAGCTCTATTCAAAATATTATGCTTGTTGATTCCCTTGGTTACAATCTTCTTTCCGTGTCTAGACTTGCAGATTTCGGTTTCAATGTTCTATTCAGGAAAGTAGATTGCCAAGTGTTTTGTCAAGATAATCATAAAATTGTCTTTAACGGTATCCGTAGAGGTGATCTATACATTGTCGATTTCACTAAAAGATCCAAACCTCGCACTTGCTTAATTGCTAAATCTTCTAAAGGTTGTCTTTGGCATAGAAGAGTAGGACATGTTGGTATGCATAATTTAGACAAACTTATCAAAGGTGATCATATACTTGGTGTTAAAGATGTTATCTTTGACAAAGATAGACTTTGTAGTGCTTGTCAAGCTAGAAAGCAAGTAGGTGGAAGTCATCCTGTTAAGAATATCATGACTACTAGGAGACCACTCGAGTTACTTCACATGGATCTTTTCGGTCCCAATGCTTACAAGAGTCTCGATGGAAATTCCTACGGTCTAGTTATAGTTGATGATTTTTCCAGATTTACGTGAGTATTCTTTCTTCATGATAAGTCGCAGGTTCAAACGATCTTCAAGAACTTCGCTCACAAAGCGCAAAATCAGTTTGAAGTGAAGATCAAGAAGGTTCGGAGCAATAATGGATCTGAGTTCAAGAACACCCATGTGGATACCTTTCTTGACGAAGAAGGTGTTTCACATGAGTTCTTAGCTATGTACACACCTCAACAAAATGGAGTTGTTGAGAGAAAGAACCGGACACTCATTGAGATGGCAAGAACGATGCTTGACGAATACAAGACGCCAAAGCACTTTTGGGTAGAAGCTGTGGAAACAGCATGTCATGCCACAAACCGACTCTACTTGCACAACCTTCTCGGTAAAACATCATACGAGCTACTCACTGGTAACAAACCACAAGTTGGATACTTTCGGGTATTCGGCTCCAAGTGCTATATTCTCGATAAGCATCATCGCACTAAATTTTCTCCTAAATCTCATGAAGGATTCCTACTTGGTTATGGATCAAACTCTCACACTTACCGTGTCTACAACAACTTCACTCGAAAAGTTGAAGAGACGGTAGATGTGAAGTTTGATGAATCTAATGGTTCGCATGTTGAACAATTGCCAAATGATGTAGGTGATAAGAACCCTTCGGAAGCTATCCTAATCTACCCATTGGCAAGATTCATCCCATGAAGGTGAAGGAAAGTACTTCATCAACTCAGGTGGAAGCCCCTACCTCACGACAAGGTGAACCACAACATGAGATGGAGGCATCCACAAGCGGTACACGACAAGATGATTGAGAGGAGGAAGTGCATCATGAAGATCCATCACAACCTCAAGGGAATGACACCTTCAACAACAACGAAGATGAAGAAGATGATGATGAAGAAGAAGCTCCATCAACCAACAATCGAAAGCCGACCCGAGTTCGAGCACAAGTGACCAAGAACCATCCCCTAAACCAAATCTTTGGTGATATACAAATAGGGAGAATCACTCACTCTAAAACTCGTCTAGCAAACTTCTCTGAGCATTATTATTTCATTTCTAGCATTGAGATTTTGAAGGTAGAACTAGCTCTTGAAGACGCGGATTGGGTGAATGCTATGCATGAAGAGCTTCACAACTTCGAAAGGAACGAAGTGTGGACACTCATGGAGAAGCCCGAGGATGAACGCAACATCATCGGAACCAAATGTTTTTTTTGAAACAAGAAAGATGAAGACGGTCAAGTCGTGCGCAAAAATTCTCGCCTCGTAGCTCAAGGATATACGCAAGTTGAAGGTATGGACTATGGTGAGACCTACGCCCCTGTCGCTAGACTTGAAGCTATTCGCATTCTTCTTGCTTATGCCAATCACCATGACATCATGCTTTATCAAATGGATATTAAAAGTGCATTTTTTAAATGGAGAGGTTGAATAAGAGGTTTATGTTAAGCAACCACCCGGCTTTGTTAATCCTAAGAAACCTAATCATGTTTACAAGCTTCGTAAAGCTCTTTATGGTCTTAAGTAGGCCCCTCGTTCTTGGTACAAATGCTTAACGAAGTTTCTTATCGAAGAAGGTTTTGAAATTGGTAAAATTGATGCAACCTTATTCACTAAGAGAGTTAATGGTGAACTATTTGTGTTCCAGATTTATGTGGATGATACCATCTTTTGTTCCACTAACCCTCAATTTAGTGAAAGGTTTGGAAGGTTGATGTCTGAGAAGTATGAGATGTCTATGATGTGTGAGCTAAAAATCTTTCTTGGGCTGCAAATCAAACAATTGAAAGAAGGAACTTTCATCTCTCAAACTAAGTATACCAAGGACCTGATCAAAAAGTTCAACATGCAGGAATGCAAAGGTATGAAAACCCCTATGCCTACTAGTGGACATGTTGATCTTACCAGAGAGCACGAGCCGGTTGATCAGAAAGTTTATCAATCTATAATTGGTTCACTTTTATATCTATGTGCATCTCGTCCAGATATAATGCTGAGTGTGTGCATGTGTGCTAGATATCAAGCTGCACCAAAAGAATGTCATCTTTCCGCTGTTAAACGCATTGTGAGATACTTGAAAAAAACATCAAATTTTGACATTTGGTATCCCAAGGGATATTCTTTTGACCTTGTTGGCTATTCTGATTCGGACTATGCCGGTGACAAGGTTGATAGAAAATCCACCTCGGGTACTTGTCAATTTTTGGGCAGATCAATTGTATCTTGGTCCTCTAAGAAACAAAACTCGGTATCTCTATCGACTACCGAAGCTGAGTATATTGTTGCTGGATCTTGTTGTGCGCAACTTCTTTGGATGACACAAACACTTAAGGATTATGTAATTCATGTTAAAAATTTTCCATTACTTTGTGACAATGAAAGTGCTATTAAAATTGGTCATAATCCTATGCAACATTCTCGAGCTAAGCATATTCAATTTCGACATCATTTCATTCGTGATCATGTTGCAAAAGGAGATATTAATCTTAAGCATGTTCGCACTAACAAGCAATTGGCCGATATCTTTACTAAGACACTTGATGAGAAGACATTTTGTCACTTAAGGAGTGAGTTGAACATCATTGATGCTTCAAACTTGAGCTAGCCTCACTCGGTTGCATGCAAGGGCATGAGCTTTCTTCATATTTCCATGTATCTTAATATATCATCTTATGCTATGGAATTCTATGCTCCCTTGTATCACATCTAATCTCTTGTAGGTACTTGAAAAAAAAACTTCATTCCACAAGATTGCCATCAACTCCAATCACAAGCAATCTTGTCATTACCAAGTATCCACAACCCCTCTTGATGATGGAAGGAAGAAGGCCACTCAACCATATCCTTGACATATACATGATCAAATTGCACATTTTCAATTGGTATCATGTCAATTGGATATATCTATTTCCCTCCCTTGCATGACCAATCCTTGTAGGTAACTAGTGTACTAGAACAAGAAGGATTTCTCAAAACTCAAGATGACCTTCATCAACCTCGAGCATCCTCAACGAGTTCATCTACAAGCTATGTCATCAACACCACTAAAAGGTATGTACTCATGTCCTTGAAAAGGCTTTGCTCCAAGAAATGAGCTAAAGCACCTCAAGTGATAAGAAGACAATAAGATGCTTAATCAAAAAATGGTAACCCCATTCCGAGCTTAACGAAGAGTATGACCTATGATCAAGTATTCTTGCTTGACTCCTAAGTCGATATACTCTAATATAGGTGACCTAGTCACCGCCCGTCATCTAGTTAAGAATCTGGTGTGATTTGCTCTATATTGCATGATTTCTCATAACCAGTCCACTCTTCTCTAGTTGATGACCATTGTAAAAACTTCATATTTCATTAAAAAACTCTCTCTTGATTCTGTGAAAACAGAAACTTGGTTTCTCTTTCGGAGCCGCCAACTCAGATACCTCGGTTCTACCGAAATTGCGGACAAGCTACATAGAACCATCTCGGTACCACCGATTTATATGTCCTGGAGTCACCGATTTTCATTCTGGTTCATCTGAATTCACTTTTGCAAACTCTGTGTTTTCTTAGTAAAGTTTCTTGCAATACTTCTATTGTTTTGATGACCCCTCAGTCAAAAAAAATTACTGCTTAGGGGGAGAAGAACTAAAGTTGATCTTGAGGAGAGAATTTCTTTCTTCAAGGATCCCTATCTTCAATGAAGAAAGGAGGAGAAGAACAAATCATTTTCATTGACTCTCTCAATTCTCATTTCTATGAATCCTACCTTTCAATGACCCTTGTTCTCAAGGATCCCTTCTTAGTCAATGATCCCTGTATCTATTCCTGTTTTCAACCTTTTTTGGAAATTTATGCTAAAGGGGGAGAAGATCAAAGCTTCATGCTAAAGGGGAGATACATGCTTATGCAAAGGGGGAGATATGATCAAGGGGGAGAGCCAACATCAATACTCATATAAACCGGGGGAGAATATCAAAGTAGGGGGAGAAAAAAATTGTTGACCTTTCTCACCTTATCCAATCCTAACATCTACATGCTAAGATTCAAGGGGAGAGGATAATCTATTTTCATATCTCCGGTGAGGAAATTATCAGTGATCTTGGAGACATATCAATTCTAAGGAATACTATTTTCTATATGTCCTCCATATCTTGGCAACTTTGAGTTCTATTGCCTTTCTGTTTGGTAGAATACTCTTGTGTTTCCTAACATTGTTTTCTCAAGTGTGTTTCTATTACTAGGATGCTCAAGAACTCAAGGTAAGTATATGCATCATATCCTTTGTCAAGATGATTTCTTGCTTCTTGCACATATTTTTTGCAAGAGTGATGCCTTGAATAAAGATACATCTCATTCATATATATTTGGTGCATATAGCCAAGATACACATGACCTGTTATATGCCATCTACCTTATGTGTGTTCATGCATTCAAAAGCAACTATCCTTTAAAGGACTGCACACATTTAGGGGGAACAAGTCTAAGTCATGTGTCTCTCAAAGTCTTCAGTATAACCATGCATATCTTTATTTGAATCTTTGATTGTATATTCTCATCAATTACCAAAAAGGGGGAGATTGAAAGAACAACATGCTCCCTTAGTGGTTTTGATAATTCATGACAACATACATTGTCTCTTGGACTGATGTTTTTGCCTAGTGTATTTCACATACAGTCTATGAGAGGATAGGCAAAAAGGAGATTGTGGACAAACCCCAACATGCAAGGAAGTAGGTTTCTTGCATATAGGTTGGCCAAGCTTCAAGCAAGAGGACTCTACATTATATATTTGTGAGAAATCACTTTGAGTCATAGGAAAGCCAATACTATTAAAAGGGGGTAAGGTTTTGTTGGTGAAAAATATGCTCAAACGTGCACAGGTGATAATCTCCAAAAACATCCACGAAACTCTCCCTCCAAAGTTTGTTCTATACCCAACACTCAAAATCGGTGCAACCAATTATACCACTTCGGTGCCACCGATTCCAGAACCTAGACAGACTCTGCCAACCCCTACCCACTTCGGTGCAACCGATTCTATACTGGTGCCACCGAGTTTAGGTTGCCAACTTTCTATTACACAAATTCACATTTTCGGTCCCACCAAGAATGTTGGATCGGCATCATCGAGATTGGAAATCTAACCGTTGGTCACCTCATCGGTGCAACTGAGAATTGTATATCGGGCCCTCCAAGATTTCAAAAGTTGCCACCTTTTGGTCACTTCGGTACCACCGAGATTCACACATCCGTGTCACGGAGATGGTCATTTTGTGTGTAATGGTTGGATTTTGGGGATGCCTATATATACCCCTTCGCCATCACTCACTCGACAGAGAAGCACTCAGAACTAGGCCATACCTATCCTATCAGATTTTCTGAGAGATAACCACCTACCCTTGTGTTGAGGTCAGGATCTTCCACTCCAATCATATGGATCTTGATTTATAGCCTCCCCAAGTTGCTTTCCACCAATCCTTTCTCTTCTACCAAGCCAAACCTGTGAGAGAGAGATTGTGTGTTGAGGAGTCTATCATCTTGAAGCAAAAGAGCAAAGAGTTCATCACCATTATCGAGCCTATTACCTTTTGGAGGGTTATGTCTCCTAGATTGGTTCGGTGTCGCTTGGGAGCCTCCTACTTCGTGTTGTGGAGTGAACCAAGAAGTTTATAAGGGCAAGGAGATCGCCTACTTCATGAAGATCTACCCATAGTGACGCTAGTCCTTCGTGGACGGAAGACGTATGGAATAGTCAAGGTTGCTACTTCGTGGAAACTTTTGGGTGGAGCCCTCCGTGGGCTCTCATGACCGTTTCCTCCGTGGGTTGAAGACTCCATAAACGTGGATGTACGATAGCGCCACCTATCGGGACCATGGGGAAAATCCTTGCGTCTCTAACTGCGTTTGTTCTACCTATCTCAACTCTTTACTTCATATGCAATGCCTTTACTTTCCGCTGCCGTATTTGTTGACATGCATGTGTAAGGCTGTTAGACTATCTAGCTTTGCTAAAAACTATTAAAATCTGCCAACCAATTAACTTGGGAAAAGGTTAGGTTTTAAATTCCTGCTAGTTGTCTGTTCACCCCCCTCTAGACACTCTTCTAGTGATCCCTCATGATGACGCTCACGAGCCCTATCATCTGGAGGGTATTTTAGGCATGGTGAGACGCCACCATGAACTTCGCCAGCGTCGATCGGCCTAGAATTCTTTTGTATGGCAGCGACATCTTTGCAATGTCGAAGACCACTCTCTCCGTCCTGAAGTTTATCTTGCTGCCAAACGTGACTATCAAAGTTATCTTCCCCTTGGGTTGAGATCTTCCGGGTTGACACCTTGGAAGCATCCTGTGGGCTTGAGATCTGAATCGGGGATCTGCAGACGCTTGATTATGTCTGGCGATATCAGATTCAAACCGGCCCAACTATCGACCAACATCTTCGTGACTGTGAGGTTGCAGACTGTCGGTGATACCAACAATGGCACGCACCCGACATCAGTAATGCGGTTAGGGTGATCCTCAACGTTGAAGATGATGGGAGTGTTGGACCACCTGAGGGGTTTTCTTGCCTCTACCGTTGGCTCTGCCATGTTGACTTCACGGGGCCACAACTTGAGCTACCGGCGAGAGGAGTGCAAAGATGTACCTCCATCAACACACATGGCATCGACAACCTTCTGGAATTCCTGTCCTTCAGATTCTTCTTCATCTCCGTCGTTATCATCGTACTCCTTGTATGATTTCTTATCTCGGCCTCTAGCGGGTTTCTCCTTGCGCTGCTTGGCCTTGCCACGACTGCCACCACTTCTCTTCTTGTCGGAACCACCTGCACCATCTTGGCCCTTCTCCTTGTCGCGACTTTCATACTCTCGCCTTTTCTTTTTGGCAAGCAGTTCTATTTGGCGGAACTAAGTGTTGTCATGGCTTGAGGTGAGGTGGATATTGCAGTATGTCTAATAAGTCTCCAATGTATCTATAATTTTTTTCTGGTTCCATCTTGTTATATTATTAATCTTGGATGTTTTCCAATCATTTTTTGGGACTAACCTATTGACATAGTGCCAAAGTGCTAGTTTCAGTTTTTGCTTATTTTCTACTTCGCAAAATATCAGTACCAAACAGAGCCCAAATTCGGTGGTGATTTTTGGAGAATTTTTATGGACCAGAAGAGCCAAGATGGGCCAAAGATCACTGGAAGAGGGGACCCAAGGAGGCCATCCTCCACCAGGGGGCACTAGAAGCCCCTAGCACGGCCTGGTGTGGGTGGGAACCTCGGGACTCCCCCAACCTACTATGGAGACTAGAAATTCCTAGAAAAACAGAAAACCCTAGGAGTGTCGACGAAACATAATTCCATCTGCCGCAAGTTCCAGAACCTCGAGATCCGATATAACAACATCATGAAGGGGTTCTTCTTCATCATAAGTGCCTCTCCGACGATACTTGAGTAGTCCACCATATACCTATGGCTCCGTAGGCAGTAGTTAGATGGCTTCCTCTCTCTCTCTATGATTCTTAATACAATGGTCTCTTGGAGATCTATTTGATGTAATGACTTTTGCAGTGTGTTTGTTAGGATCCAATGAATTTTTGAGTTCATGATCAGTTTCTATCTATGAATATGATTTGAGTCTTCTTTGATCTCTTATTTGCATGATTACTTATAGCCTCGTATTTCTTCTTCGAATCTTTGGTTTACTTAGGCCAACTAGAACATTTTTTCTTGCCAAGGGAAGAGATGCTTGGTGATGGGTTCGATCTTGCGGTGTTCTTTCCCAATGACAAAAGGGGCACCAAGACACACATGTATCATTGCCATTAAGGGTAACAAGATGGGGTCTATTCCTACATGAATAGATCTTGTCTACATCATGTCACCATTCTTATTGCATTACTCTGTTTTCCAAAGAACTTAATACACTAGATGCTTGCTGGATAGCGGTCGATGTGTTGAGTAATAGAAGTAGATGCAGAATCGTTTCGGTTTACTTATCTTGGACGTGATGTCTACATAATGATCATTTCCTGGATATCGTCATGATTATTTGATATACTATCTATTTGCCAATAGTAATTTGTTCACCCACCGTGTGCTATACTCATGAGAGAAGCCACTAGTGAAACTTATGGCCCCCGGGTCTACTTTTCCAACATATTGCTTTCCGATCTAGTATTTGCATGTTTTTTTTTCAGATCTATTAATCCAAAAAAATACCTTGATGCACTTTTTATATATTTGTTTTAGTTTGTGTTCTTGTGAGATCTAGTTGCCGAAGCTATCATTACCTAATCTATCTTATTACCGTAGAGAGCGTGACAACCTCTCTTTCGCGTCGGATTGCAAGTATTTGTTATTTCTGTGTAGGTGTTGTTTACGTGAGTGCGTGATTTTCCTCTACAGATTGATACCTTGGTTCCATAACAGAGGGAAATACTTACCCTCGCTGTGCTGCATCATCCCTTCCTCTTCGGGGAAATACCGACGCAGTCTCAAGCCATGTCAAAGGAATTTTCTTGCGCCGTTGCCGAGGCGGAAGCAATCTCATATACTAGGTTCCTAGTCACAAATCTCATCTCCTTGCAATTTACGTTATTTTACTTTTGACTCTCATTTTCCTCTCCCCCACTTCACCAATTTTCCATTTTATTTCGCCCTCTCTTATCTGTTTTCCTTTTTCTCGTCACATCTCTTGTTTGCTATGTTTTCTTGTGTTGCCATGTGCCTTCTATTTGCTGGCATCTTTGCTTGCTAAAAATCTATTGATATGGATCTTCCTCTACTTGCTAATATTTTGAAAAGACCAAATTATGATGAACCAATTTCTAGTGGGCTGAGTGCACTTGATTATCTCTATGAAGTTTTGTTTGAAAATCACGAATCTGGAAATTTTGATGAAGTGTTGAAAGAAGAAATTTATAGGGTGATTCATGATAGCTTCTTGATTGAAAAGCATGATTGCAATGATGTTACTATAGACTCTATTAATGTCAATTATGTTAATGATATGCAAAACTTCAAGCTTGGGGATGATAATTTTGTCATGTCCACTTCTTATTGCAATGATCATGATTGGGATGATAATTCTTTTTACAATCTTGAAAATTTATTTAATCCTCATGTTGAATATGTTATTGATAATAATGTTTGCAATAGTATTGAAAGTGGGTTTTGGAGAGCGTCAACTTTATCTACAAAGAATCTTATATATTTGGAGAGTGTTCCATCTTATGAATTTTATGATAAAAGTGGGTTTGGAGAGGTCATAACTTTAGTTGATTATAATCCCACTATTTTGGATGTTGATAAATAATTTCTGCATGAGTATTGTTTATGATAGATATATTATCAAATTCCTTCATGATGCTACTGAAAACTATTATGAGGTCAGAACATATGCTAGTAGGAATTGCAATAATATCAAGTTTCCTCTCTATGTGTTCAAAGTTTTGAAGTTATGCTTGTTTTGCCTTCCTATGCTAGTTGATTCTTGCTCCCATAAATTGCTTGCTCACAAATTCCCTATGCATAGGAAGTGGGTTAGAATTAAATGTGTTTTTCATGAGATTCATGATGCTCTATTGCATGTTTCAATTATAATTTTTTATGTGAGCATCATTGAAACCATCATGCCTAGCGAAAAGGCTTCAAAGGAAAACGCTTGTTGGGAGGCAAGCCAATGAATAAAATATTTTTATCTTTTCCTTTCTGTTTTTGAATGTTTGAAAAATTATGGTTCTTTTATGATTTTCTTTTTATGTTTTATTTAGTGTTTGTGCCAAGTAATGCCTTTAGGATGATCCATAAGATGAGTAGAAACGATATTGAATCTGAAACAAAAACTTTGTTCGCAGTGCATGAATTTTCATTTTTTACTGGAACGTGATATTGCGCTTAAATTTTAACAGAGTATTGCTATAAAAATTCTTCACGTTGTCCTAATTTTTGACAATTTTAGAGTTCCATAAGTATGGGTAGAGTACAGATTACTACAGACTATTCTGTCTAAAATAGATTCTATTTTTGTTGCATTTTGTGCTTGTTTTGGTGAATCCATGGCTTGTATCGGAGGGTATAAGTCATGGTAAAGTTAAAATACAGTAGATATAATGCAATAATAAAATATGTATGGGTTGCAATCGTAACTAAAGTGGTAATTTGCTTTATTATACCAGTGGATCTCACGAGAATTTTGTAAAGTTTTGTGTGATTGAAGTTTTCAAGTTTTGGGTGAGGTCGCGATGGATGAAGGAATAAGGAGTAAGAAGAGCCTATGCTTGGGTATTCTACAACAACCCAAGGTAACGTACAAAGAGTGACAAGCAACTAAGCTTTGGGATGCCCCGAGTGGCATCCCCTCTTTCTTCTAACAACCATCGGTATTTTACTTGGAACTATATTTTTATTCATCACATATCATGAGTTTTGCTTGGACCACCTTGTATCTTTGCTTTATTTTCTTTTATACTTTCTGCACACACCTATCTTAGAGCAAAGGAATTTCTATTTATGCTTCACTTAAATCTATTGAGCAAAGGAATTGCTCTTAAGCTTCACTTATATCTTTTTTAGCCCTGCGTGCTTTTACATGTTTGAAGAAATGCTCTAATGCTTCACTTAAATTAGTTTGAGAGTTATTAATTTTGAACAAATCCTCTCATGCTTCACTTCTACTATTTTGGGAGATGAAACTTGTATGCTAATTGTTCTTCACTTATATCAATGTGAGCTTGTCAAAAGCAATTGCAATATATGAAACTAGTCACAAAGTGATAGATATTCAAGAAGGATATAATAATAACGTTCATGAACATCATTGGAGAAATTAAACTTGATTCTTTTTAATAGTTTTGAGACATGACAATAGTAATATGTGAGTTATGTTGGCGAGTAATTATGCTTAGTAAGAAAATCGGTGTTAAGGTTATGATTCCCTATACAAGCACAAAAGTCAATAGTTGTGCTACGAAATTACATCCTACTTATGGTGAATTATTCAGTGTTAGTTATGCTTAATGCTCACTTATATGAAATTTTTTGTTTCGTGGTTGGATGCTTCTCAATCTTTTGCTAGCCTTCACTTGTACTAAGTAGAAATACTACTTGTGCATCCAATATCCTTAAACCAATTTGGCCATATGAGTCCACCATACCTACATATATACGGGATTTCCATGCCGTTCGAAGCAAATTTGTATGTGCCATCTCTAACTTTCAAAATAAATTTTCCTTTTTGTGTGCTCGTACCGCTCATGAAATGATAAGGGTGACCCATATTTTTCCATGCTAGATGTGTTATTCTCAAGATGAGTGTTTATTCACCTGTCATTGCACGAGAGTACGACGGTAATAGGGATGCCCCGTCCCAAAATGAAAAAGGAAAAATGTACTTTATGTTGTCAAATAATAATTCCTTGGAAAGTGTTGGTATGGAAGGCAACCATGGTTTCGGCTAGCCATGGAAAGTGAAAGTATGGTGGAAAAAGGAATAAACTTTATTTTCTGTTTGGGAACCGCCTATGATGTATCTAGCGTGGAAAGAAATTGAAATCTCTCGATCGTTTTCGTTGACCAGAAAGACATGCCACCCAAAATATATTTTTTCTATCAATATAAACACTTGAGCTTTGGCACCTTTACAAATCCCTACTTCCCTATGCGAAGGGCCTATCTATTTACTTAATGCAAGTTTTATTTGTCAATTTGAGTAACAGTCTTCTCTTATAAAGCACCAACTAGGAGGCACTATGATTGTACTGGAGCATTAGGTGTAGCTAATATTTGAGTGTGTATTGTCAATGGATCAATGATTGAGCATGATGGGCTAGGGATAACTTGCTTTAGCCTTGATATTTCGAAAGCCATGGTTGCTTGTTGATATGCTTGAGTATTAAGTTTTCATGTCAAAACTAGACTATTGCTTTGAACCATTTAAACGTCCAAATGTCCATGCTACAAAGAAAAGAATATATGATGAACATGTTAGGCAGCATTCCACATAAAAATTGGTTTATATCAGCTAACTACTTGAGGATGTGTAGGAATTAAGCTTGGGGATGCTGATATGTCTCCAACGTATCTATAATTTTTTTGCTTATTCCATCCTGTTATATTATCAATCTTGGAGGTTTTACAATCATTTTATAGCAACTTTATATAATTTTTGGGACTAACCTATTGACATAGTGCCAAAGTGCCAGTAGCTGTTTTTGCTTGTTTTTTACTTTGCAGAAAATCCGTACCTAACAGAGCCCAAACGCTACGGGGATTTTTGGAGAATTTTATGGACCAGAAGAGCCAAGATGGGCCAAAGATCACCAGAAGAGGGGGCCCGGGGTGGCCACCCTCCACCAGGGCGCACCATAGGCCCCTGGCACGGCCTGGTAGAGGGTGGGCACGTAGGGACTCCCCCCAACCGACTATCGAGCCTATATAGTCCCAAAAAATCAGAAAACCCTCGGAGAGTCGACGAAACACAATTCCAGCCGCCGCAAGTTCCGGACCCTCAAGATCCAATCTAACACCATCACGGAGGGCTTTATATTCATCATTGGTGCCTCTCCAATGATGCATGACTATTCCACCATAGACCTACGGGTCCGTAGGCAGTAGCTAGATGGCTTCCTCTCTCACTATGATTCTCAATACAATGGCCTCTTGGAGATCTATTTGATGTAATGACTTTTGCGGTGTGTTTGTTAGGATCCGATGAATTTTGATTTCAGGATTAGTTTATATCCATGAACATGATTTGATTCTTCTTTGATCTCTTATTTTCATGATTACTTATAGCCTCGTATTTTTTCTTTGAATCTTTGGTTTAGTTAGGAAAACTAGATCGTTTTTTCTTGCCATGGGAAGAGGTGCTTTGTGATGGGTTCGATCTTGCAGTGTTCTTTCCCAGTGACAGAAGGGGCAGCAAGACACGCATGTATCATTGCCATTAAGGATAACAAGATGGGGTGTATTCCTACATGAATAGATCTTGTCTACATCATGTCACCGTTCTTATTACATTGCTCCGTTTTCCCAAGAACTTAATACACTAGATGCTAGCTGCATAGCGGTCGATGTGTGGAGTAATAGAAGTAGATGCAGAATCATTTCAGTTTACTTAGCTTGGATGTGATGCCTATATAATGATCATTGCCTAGATATCGTCATGATTATCTGATCGTCTATCAATTGCCCAACAGTAATTTGTTCACCCATCGTGTGTTATACTCATGACGGAAGCAAGTACTGAAACCTACGGCCCTCGGGTCTACTTTTCCAACATGTTGCTTTCCAATCTACTATTTGTATCTTTTGTTTACAGATCTATTAATCCAAAAAACTGAAAAATACCTAGCTGCACTTCTTATTTATTTGTTTTAGTTCATTTTCTTGGGAGATCCACTTGCCAAAACTATTATTACCTAATGTATCTTATGACCGTAGAGAGCATGACAACCTCTCTTTCGCGTCGGGTTGCAAGGATTTGTTATTTGTTTGCAGGTGTTGTTTACGTGGGTGCGTGATCTTCCTGTACGGGTTGATACCTTGGTTTCATAACCGAGGGAAATATTTATCGTCGTCGTGTTGCATCATCCCTTCCTCTTTGGGGAAATATCGAAACCGTCTCAAGCCACGTCAACATCCTCCTAGTGCTTTATCTTGCTACGGCCTCGTCTTCTCTGGAGCATGGTGCAACATTCTTGCTAGACCCCTCGGACTTGGCCTTCTTGCCAAAGTTGGAATTGCCATTCCATTTTACATCCATCCCTTCTTTTCCCTTGCAATTCCTGTTGCGCTTCCGGCCTTTTTTCTTGGAGGTAGGTGCATCCTCATTGCCATCTAAGTCGACGTCCGTGCCCACGTCCTCTCCTGGGAGCCTCCTTCCCAATTCAGCTCGCGCATACTTGTCAGCCAAAGCATACAGCTTAGAGACATCCCGCACCTTATTGATGCTCATGTCCTCATGCATCCGCCTGTTGCGCATGTTCGTGTGGAACGCGGTGATCATAGTGGCTGGGTGGATGTCAGGGATTTTGTGCTGCACATGGCTGAACCTTTAGATGTATTTGTGGAGGGACTCGCCCTCTCTCGGGGGGGGGGCGTGCAAGTTGCTGGGTTGCCTTGGAAGCTTGTAGTATCCATGGAATGCGCCAACGAACTAGTTGCAAAGGTCTGCCAAAGTGGAGATGGATCCCTCTGGCAAGTTCATCAACAAACTCCTCGCATTGGGCCTGAGCACCAACGAAAAGTAGTTGGAAAATACATTTTCGTCGCGTATCCTGGCAGCATGTATGGTGATGGTGTAGATGTCGTGGAACTCGGAAGGGCTGACCTTGTCGTCATACTTTTCGGGCAGCTCGGGCTTGAAGGGTCTGCTGGAGGGCCTGCAGACTTGCCATAGCTCGTGGGTGAATTGTGATGCCCGCAGTTTCGATTGTACGCTAAACATACACGCAATGCATACGACCAAGAGTAGGGACTCACTGATTGATATCACAACACAACACTAGACACAAATTAAAGTCATACAACTTCATATTACAAGCCAGGGCACTCGAGGGCTCGAATACAAAGCTCGACAAAGACGAGTCAGCGGAAGCAAATAATATCTGAGTACAGACATAAGTTAAACAAGTTTTGCCATAAGAAGGCTAGCACAAACATAACAGCGGATCGGAAGAGGCGAGGCCTCCTGCATGGGAACCTCCTAAATTACTCCTGGGCGTCGGCTTTCCTCACGTAGTAGTAGGCTCCAGCGGCGGGGAGTAGTCGTCTTCGGCGTACTTCATCTGGGCTCCAACATCTGAACATGGAACTGTATCGAGTGGGAAAGAGAAAGCAAAGTAGCGGTGAGTACTCATCCAAAGTACTCGCAAGACTGGCATCGGAACTATGCTAAGTATGCATCAGTAGCAAGGAATGGGGTTATATCTGGGCTGACTGCAGAAAGCAAGAATACGGGGAAGGCCAAGTCCAATCGAAGACTAGCATCTTCAACATCTTGCAGCATTAGAAGAGAGTAGACTGGTATCTCATATATAGTCATATTATGTAGCAATTTTATTAAGTAACCATGCCCAGAGATTCTTCCTCGGCTCCCTGTGAGGAAGCAATACCGGAGACACATTTCATTTAAAGTAAATCACAATTATAGTTGTATAAGGTCAAGGTACAAATCCAAGTCATCCTGTTACTATGGACACGACTATTCGAATAGATGAATTCATCCCTGCAGGGGTACACCGCATTTCCAACACCCTTGATCACCTCCGGGCAGACACACTTTCCTGGGTAATGCCCGGCCTTAGGACCCAAAACGTCGTCGCCCCACCTAGGCTCAACGAAGAGGCCAGCCTGCCGGTCTAACTCCTAAGCGCATAGGTTCGTGGGCCCACTTGCCCTTGCACTCCTGAATGATGCGTATGCGGCCAGAATCAAACCTAGTACACTCAGTCCAGGAGCTGTACCTTCCAGCCCAATCCGGCGCGCGCTGCTCCATTGCTGACGTCCGAAGAGCTTCGGCTGATACAACGATGCTGAGTACCCATAACTTCTCCCACGTGAAGGTTTAGTGCGAAAAAAGGTCAAACGACCAACTCAGATCAAATACCCAACCCATTAGAATTTTATTAATGCGGGGCAAGCACGACCCATAAAGTGCGGTCCCGTCATCCTGTCTCGAGGATGTGTGGCAATGGCCTCTCCCGCCAGTCCACGCCTCATCATCATCCAACCATGGGTGCCCCTCAGGGCCGACCCATCACCAACATGTTTTAGTAGCCAGGTCATAGTAACTGTGTGTATGAAACATCAAGACGGGAACTGAGGAATCACTCTCAAATGTCCCCGCTCGATGTAACGGTCAAGGTGGACTTCCAGGAATCACCCTCGAGGGTCCCACACTCGAGGGTTTGCACGACAGAGACATCATCGGGAAATGGTGAAGGAGGAATCACCCTCGATAACCATGACCGGCTAGCTGCACTACAGGGCTAGCATCATGAGTACTTCACGAGGTGTCACCCTCGGTACTCGATAGTAGCACTACAGAGTCAAACAACTAAGAGGGAGTGCGGTGGTGTGAGGGGCCTGGCTTGTCGGTCGGTTGACTGAGTCTTCGAGTCTTTGAGTCATCGAGTCGTCGATGAAGAAGCAGGGGCAACTGGGACTAAGGGGTCACTAGGATTCACTAACCAACCTATACTACGCAGTTGGTATGATTGCAGGTATAGTAGCAGTTCATCAAAAACAGGGTATGCATCAGAATAGGATCTAACTAAATACAGTAGCAAAAATCTAATGCAAGAGTAAGAGGGAAAGGAATAGGCGATATTGGAATGCTCAAGGGGGGTTGCTTGCCTTGCTGCTCTGCGGCAAAAGGCTGATCGTCAGGCGCGTAGTCGTATCCGGCAGCACCGTCAGTCTCGGGGTCTATCGGAGAGAAGAGGCGGGAAGAAACAATAAACATAAAGCACATATGCGATCATAATGTATGCCATGGCAATATGCAGGGCTAGGCGCGCACCAACGCAGTATTATATGTCACGGACGGGTCGAAAGAAGATCTAACGGTATTTTTTGGGTCTCAGGCTACTACCGGACAGATGAAAATGATGGAAAAAGTTCCATGTTTGCTATGCTAGTAGCACGTGATGGACGAGTGGACTGCCTATTCGGATTCGTCTCGTCGTTCTAAGAAACATTCATGTATAAATTATTTTCATCCGAGGTAAGGATTATTTTATATTAATTTTTAAAGTTTTATTAATATTCAGAAAATAAATTGATTTATTTTAATTCAATATTTCTTTATGACATCAGCAGTCAACAGGGCCAGTTAACTGGTCAAACTGACTAGTGGGCCTCACATGTCATTCTCACAGTTTTAATTATGTTTATTTATTATTAATCAGATTAATTAGTCGGGTGGGACCCACCTGTCATTCTTTGCCTAGTTAATTAATTAGAAGAATTATTAATTAACCTAATTAATTTCATTTAGTTAATTAACAGATTGATCAACTAATTAATCAGTCTTAATTAAGTTAACTAATTAATTAACCATTTATGTATTTTATTATTATTATTATTATTTTATTTTTCAATTATTTTTTTTGTTTAGGGGGCGTGGGCCCCCTTTGTCATAGAGAGTGGGGTGGGGTAGTGGGGGGCTAATCCTCCCACTAACCCCGATCGCTCGAGGCGGCCAGAGGCCAAGGGGGGGGGGTCCCCGGCGGTGCGGTTGGCCGTGGCCGGCGGTGAGCAGGACGCCGGCGAGGGCGAGCCATAGTGGGCCGCCGCCGATCAAGGTGCACACGGGCGCGATGCTAGTCGTGGTGAGCGGCGTTGTGGTGATACGGGGCGCGGCGGCGAGCACGGCGCACGGGCATGATGGGGCACACACAAGGGGGAGCAAAGGGGAAGCGGGCGTGGTGAGGGGCGAGCGAGGCCAGGGCGCCAGCGCGGCCAGGCGCAGGAGCTGGTGGTCGCCGAGGGAGAGGCAAGACGGGGGGTGCGAGCGGGCAGCATCGGCGGTGGGGAGCGTGGGCACGGCGCTGGCGGCCGGTTCCGACGGGGGAGGAAGAGAGGGGAGGGAGGAGCCCATTGAGGCTCACCGGCGGTTGTAGAGGGGCGGGTTCGGCAAGGCTGGAGGGAGGCCGGCGAGGAGGAGGCGACGGAGGCGTCATTGGTGGCAGGGAGGTCCAGCGGATGCTACTTCTCTGCAACGTCACCAGAAATTGGCAAGTTGATCTTTTCTGGCGTTGGTTTTTCCCTTGAAGAGGAAAGGGTGATGCAGCAAAGTAGAGATAAGCATTTCCCTCAGTTTGAGAACCAAGGTATCAATCCAGTAGGAGTATCAAGATGAGGCAACAAGGAACCTGCACAAACACAAACTTGCACCCAACGCGATAAAGAGGTTGTCAATCCCTTTACGATTACTTGCAAGGTGAGATCTGATAGTGATAATAAGTAGATGTAAATAAGTAAATAAAATTGCAGCAAGGTATTTTTGGTGTTTTTGTGTTTAGATCTGAATATATAATATGTAAAATAGACCCGGGGGCCATAGTGTTCACTAGAGGCTTCTCTCATGAAAGCAAGTATTACGGTGCGTGAACAAATTACTGCTGAGCAATTGATAGAATAGCGCAAAGTCATGACGATATCTAAGGCAATGATCATACATATAGGCATCACGTCCGAGACAAGTAGACTGATACTTTCTGCATCTACTACGATTAGTCCACACGTCGACCGCTTTCCACCATGCATCTAGTGTATTAAATTCATGATAAACGGAGTAACAATTTAAGCAAGATGACATGATGTACAGGGATAGATTCATGCAATATGATATAAACCCCATCTTTTTACCCTTGATGTCAACAACACGATACGTGCCTCCCTACCCCTTCTGTCACTAGGTGAGAACACTGCACGGTATGAACCCAAAACCAAGCACTTCTCCCATTGCAAGAACTATAGATCAAGTTGGACAAACGAAACCCATAACTCGAAGAGAATTACAAGGATATGAAATCATGCATATAAGAAATCAGAGGAGACTCAAATAATATTCATAGATAATCTGATCATAAATCCACAATTCATCAGATCTGAACAAACACACCGCAAAAGAAGATTACATCAGATAGATCACCATGAAGATCATGGAGAACTTTGTTTGAAGATCAAAGAGAGAGAAGAAGCCATCTAGCTACTAGCTATGGACCCAAAGGTCTGAGGTGAACTACTCACGCATCATCGGAGAGGCAATGATGTTGATTAAGATGGCCACCGGTGATGAATTCCCCTTAGGCAGGATGTCGGAACGGTCTCCCGATTGGTTTTTGGTGGCTCTGGAGGTCTGCGGCGGCGGAACTTGCGAGCTAGGTTTAATTGTGAGGGTTTCCGTATTTATAAGACCATCTTGCGTCGGGAACAAGTAATCAGGTGCCACGAGGAGGTCACGAGCTGCTTCGCCACGGCCGCATCTCCGGTATCTTTTCCTTCTGCTATTTTTTATATTTTCCATAAAAAATCACGGTGAAAGTTTTATTCCGTTTGGACTCCGTTTGATATTCCTATCTAAAAAAGGTCAAAAACACGAAAAAACCCGGAACTAGCACTAGGCACTGGATTAATAAGTTAGTCCCAAAAATAATATAAAATAGCATATTCATTCATATAAAACATCCAATGTTGATAATATAATAGCATGGAACAATCAAAAATTAAAGATATGTTGGAGACGTATCAAGCATCCCCAAGCTTAATCCTGCTTGTCCTTGAGTAGGGAAGTGATAAAGAACGAATTTTTGATGTGGAATGCTACCTAACACATTTGTTTTATGTAATCTCTTTATTGTGGCATGAATGTTCAGATCCATAAGATTCAAAACAATAGTTTAATATTGACATGAAAACAATAATACTTCAAGTATAATAGCAAAGTAATCATGAACTTTCGAAATAACAAAGCCAAAGAAAGTTATCCCTACAAAATCGTATAGTCTGGCTATGCTCCATCATACCCACACAAAGAATTTAAATCATGCACAACCCCGGTATTGACCAAGTAATTGTTTTTGCACTCTTATTTTTTCAAACTTTTTCAACTCTCACGCAATACATGAGCGTGAGCCATGGATATAGCACTATAGGTGGAATAGAGTGTGGTGGAGGTTGTGAGGCAAAAAGGAGGAGATGGTCACATCGACTCGGCGTATCAATAGGCTATGGAGATGCCCATCAATAGATATCAATGTTAATGAGTAGGGATTGCCATGTAACAGATGCACTAGAGCTATAAGTGTATGAAAGCTCACAAATGAAAACTAGTGCGTGTGTACCCAACTTGCTTGCTCACGAAGACCTAGGGCAATTTGAGGAAGCCCATCATTGGAATATACAAGCCAAGTTATATAATGAAAATTTCCACTAGCATATGAAAGTGAAAAAACAAGAGACTCTCTATCATGAAGAACATGGTGCTATTTGAAGCACAAGTGTGGAAAAAGATAGTAGCATTGTCCCTTCTCTCTTTTCCTCTCATTTTTTTGTTTGGGCTCTTTGGCCTCTTTTTTTATATACTTTTTATTTGGTGGGCATCTTTGGCCTCTTTTATTTCCTCACATGGGACAATGCTCTAATAATGATGACCATCCCACTTTTATTTACTTACAACTCGATACTTAGAACAATAATGACTCTATGTAAATGAAAGTGATGGCACATTTCAAGATACGGAATGGTGAAAGTTGCATGGCAATATATCTCGGAATGGCTATGAAAATGCCATAATAGGTAGGCATGGTGGCTGTTTTGAGGAAGGCATATGGTGGGTTTGTGCACTGGCGAAAGTTGCGCGACACTAGAGAGGGTAGCAATCGTGGAAGGTGAAAGTGCATCTATACCATGGACTCACATTAGTCATGAAGAACTCATGTACTTATTACAAAAATTTTATTAGTAATCAAAACAAAGTTCTAAACGCATACTCCTAGGGGAAGGGTTGGTAGGAGTTAACCATCGCGCGATCCCGACCTCTACACAAAGGATGACAATCAATAAATCAATTATGCTCCGACTTCCTAACATAGCGGTTCACCATACGTGCATGCTACGGGAATCACTAACTTCAACACAAGTATTTCTAGATTCACAACACCATACTAACATAACTCTAATATTACCATATCCATATCTCAAAACTAATTGCGAGGAATCAAACTTATCTTACTAATCAATGCACTTGAATATGAAAGTTTTTATTATATCCTCTTTGGATGCCTATCATATTTAGGACTAATTTCATAACACATGCCAATTACCAAGTTACTTAGAGAAAGAACTCTCAAAATGATATAAGTGAATATTCGAGAGTTTGTATTTCTACAGAATATGACACCGTCGTGCTCTACAAAGATTTAAGTGAAGCACTAGAGCAAAATTATCTAGCTCAAAAGATATAAGTGAAGCACATAGGAGCAAAATTACCAATCTCAAAAGATATAAGTGAAACACATGGGAGCAAAATTTCTAAGCTCAAAAGATATAAGTGAAGCACATGTGAGCAAAATTACCACGCTCAACAGATATAAGTGAAGCACATCTGAGCAAAATTGCCAAGCTCAAAAGATATAAGTGAAGCTTATTGAGTATTCTAACAAATTCACGATGAGTGCATGTGTCTCTCAAAAGGTGTGCAGCAAGTATGATTGTGAAAAACCAGAAACCAAAGACTCTTATAATACACGACGCTCCAAGCAAAACACATATCATGCGGTGAATAAAAATATAGCTCCAAGTAACGTTACCGATGGATTGAAGACGAAAGAAGGGATGCCTTCCTGGGGCATCCCCAAGCTTAGGCTTTTTGGTGTCCTTGAATTTGGATTTGGATTCCTTGGGCATCCCCGAGCTTAGGCTCTTGCCACTCTTTACTCCATTGTCCACAAGAACATCACCCAAAACATGAAAACTTCACAACACAAAACTTAAACAGAAACTCGTGATAGCATTAGCATAAGAAAACAAACCACCAACTTTTTAGGTACTGTAGTGAATTTTAATTTACATTTAGATTGAAGTTATATTACTGTATTCTCACTTTTACATGACTCGTACCCCCCGATAGTAACCATAGTTTCATCAAAATAAGCAATTAACACAACAAAAACAGAATCTGTCAAAAACAGAACAGTCTGTAGCAATCTGTATATTTCGTATACCTCTGCTAACTCAAAAATTATGAAACAATTATGAAAATTAGGTAAATTTGCATATCAATCAGCATAAAAAAGAATAAACTCAAAATCTCTTTCAGGATAGGAATGAAAAATAATTTCGTGAGCACAAAGTTTCTGTCTTTTTTCAGCGTGATTAAACAACTACCACCAAAACTAATCATAAAGGTTCTACTTGGCACAAACACTAATTAAAACATAAAAAAACACAATCATAACAGAATCATGATTGTGTGGAATCAAAAAAAAGATAAACTAAAAAGCAAAAATAAATTCATTCATTGGGTTGCCTCCCAACAAGCGCTATCGTTTAACGCCCTAACTAGGCATAACAATTTCAATGATGCTCACATAAAAAGTAGTAATTGAAATATGAAAAAGAGCATCATGAATATCATGAAAAACACATTTAATTCTAACCCACTTCCTATTCATTGGGATTTTTTGAACAAACAATTTATAGGAAGAAGTATCAACTAACATAGGAAGGCAAAACAAACATGACTTCAAAACTTTGAACACATACAGAGGAAACTTGATATTATTGCAATTCCTACCAGCATATGTTCCTCCCTCATAATAATTTTCAGTCACATACTGAAGGAATATCACAATATAACTATCACATAAAGGATTCTTTTCATGATCAATTATAGCATACGGGTCACCACCAAAACTTGGGGAACAAAACATTTCATCTTCATCACGCATAGCATCCCCAAGCATGTGGTTTTGCATATCATTAGCATCATGGATATTCATAGAATTCATACTAAAAACATGGAAATCATGCTTTTCATTCAAGGAACTATCATGAATCACCTTATAAATTTCTTCTTTCAACACTTCATAAAAAAATTCAGATTCATGATTTTCAAAAAAAAACTTCATAGAGATAATCAACTACACTCAACTCACTAGCAATTGGTTCATCATATTTGGTCTTTTGAAAAGATTAGCAAGTGGATGAGGATCCATATCAATAGATTTTTAGCAAGCAAAGATGCAAGCAAATAGAAGGCACATGGCAACACAAGCAAACATAGCAGCAAAAAGGCGAACTGAAGAAAGGCGAATAAAAAGGCAAATCTTTTTGTAAATTTTGTTTTATAGGTGGGGGAGAGGAAAACGAGAGGCAAATGGCAAATAATGTAAATTCAAGAGATGAGTTTGCGATAGGTACTTGGTAGATATGCTTATACTCCCCGACAACGGCACCAGAAATTCTTCCTGCTACTTCTTTGCAACGTCGCCAGAAATTGGCCAGTTGATCTTGTCTTGTGTTGGTTTTTCCCTTGTAGAGGAAAGGGTGATGCAGCAAAGTAGAGATAAGTCTTTCCCTTAGTTTTAGAACCAAGGTATCAATCCATTAGGAGTGTCAAGATGAGGCAACAAGGAACCTGCACAAACACAAACAAACTTGCACCCAACGCGATAAAGAGGTTGTCAATCCCTTTACGATTACTTGCAAGGTGAGACCTGATAGTGATAATAAGTAGATGTAAATAAGTAAATAAAATTGCCGCAAGGTATTTTAGGTGTTTTTGTGTTTAGATATGAATATATAATATGTAAAATAGACTTGGGGGCCATAGTGTTCACTAGAGGCTTCTCTCATGAAAGCAAGTATTACGGTGGGTGAACAAATTACTGCTGAGCAATTGATAGAATAGCGCAAATTCATGATGATATCTAAGGCAATAATCATACATATAGGCATCATGTCTGAGACAAGTAGACCGATACTTTCTGCATCTACTACTATTACTCCACACATCGACCACTATCCACCATGCAATATGATATAAACCCCATCTTTTTACCCTTGATGGCAACAACACGATACGTGCCTCGCTACCCCTTCTGTCACTAGGTGAGAACCGCACGGTATGAACCCAAAACCAAGCACTTCTCCCATTGCAAGAACTATAGATCAAGTTGGCCAAACGAAACCCATAACTCGAAGATAATTACAAGGATATGAAATCAGGCATATAAGAAATCATAGGAGACTGAAATAATATCAGATCGTAAATCCACCATTCATCGGATCTCAACAAACACACCGCAAAAGAAGATTACATCGGATAGATCACCATGAAGATCATGGAGAACTTTGTATTGAAGATCAAAGAGAGAGAAGAAGCCATCTAGCTACTAGCTATGGACCCGAAGGTCTGAGGTGAACTACTCACGCATCATCGGAGAGGCAATGGTGTTGATGAAGATGGCTACCGGTGATGAATTCCCCTCCGGCAGGATGCCGGAATGGTCTCCCGATTGGGTTTTGGTGGCTTTTGAGGTTTGCAGCGGAGGAACTTGCGATCTAGGATTAATTCTGAGGGTTTCTGTATTTATAAGACCATCTGGCGTTGGTAACAAGTAAAGAGGCGCCACGAGGATGTCACGAGCCCCCTAGCCACGGCCGGGGGCCCGCGCCTCCCTGGCTCGTGGCTTCCTCGGGCCGCATCTCCGGTATCTTTTCCTTCTGCTATTTTTTATATTTTCCATAAAATATCACAATGAAAGTTTTATTTCGTTTGGACTCCGTTTGATATTCCTATCTGAAAAAGGTCAAAAACACGGAAAAAATAGGAACTGGCACTGGGCACTGGATTAATAAGTTAGTCCCAAAAATAATATAAAATAGCATATTCATGCATATAAAACATCCAAAGTTGGTAAGATAATAGCATGGAACAATGAAAAATTATAGATATGTTGGAGACATATTAGTGGGGAAGCGGGCCGGCGGCGTCGGGGCGGACCGGGGGCGACGGGCATCGCAGGAAGGGGCGAGGTGGCCAACGGAGGCGAGGAGGAGGCGGAGAAGAGGTCCGGCGGTCGATGGCGGCGTTGTCGCCGGTGCGGGGCGCCGACCTGGTCTGTGTCGGTTGGCGGCGGCTTCTTTTGCTCCAATCCGATCTGGATCGGGGAGGGGGAGGGAACAAGTGAGAGTGGGGGCGAGTGGGGGGTGTCAGTGACTAGGGTTTGGGCACCGGGGGGGATATAGCCCCGTGGTGGGCTGGCTGGTTAGGTGGGCCGAGGCCCAGTTGGGCTGGCCCGATGAGGAGGGGGTTTCCTTTACTTTTATTTTTATTTTATTTTTGTTTCTGTTTTGCTTATTTATAATTTTGCTGATTTAGTTCTATTTCAATTTATTGTATTTACACATTCTCAAAAATGTTGAATTCTTCCAAGCAATTACCTATGTAATATTTGACACACCTCAAACATTTTAGTTTTGATATTTGATAACATTTATCGTTTGACTTTTTTTAAATTTAAATTTGAATTGAATTTGGATTATCGCAAGATTAACAACAGTAATAATGGTGACTTGGCATCATTAGCATAGGGTTATTGTAGCTTAATTATAGAGATTAGTGTAGCACAAAGCCAGGGCGTCACATGAATGTAGGGCAACCTACCTTGTAGGGCAAGCGGACAAGCACCCCCGACATAGGCGCGTTGACGGGTGGTTGTGTGTGCCCATCGGACTGCTGGCCTGTCTGGCGCCGCCTCTCACAGGTGGTGCTAGTGTCCTCTTTCCATCTATCCTTCAAGATGTGGCGTTGATCTTTGTTCATACTAAAATCCGTCAAGGCGTATGACACGTCATCTTGTATGTCGGTCTAGTGGGTATGTTGCGGCTACTATGGGGGAGACTGCACCTTATGTGCCTCGCCATCATCATGTCTAGCGATGGGAGCCCCAGGAGTCTCTTGGTGGGGGCCCTATAGGTTCGCTCCCTCTGGCTGGTTGCAGTTCGCGAAGCTCGGCTGGCTTTGAATCGTAGCTCTCTAGTCATCCTTCTTCTTTGGCGTGGGCGAAAAGTTCAGCAATAGCTAGGCCTGCACTTGAGCTTTCTCCGAAGTCTTGGGAATGGACCGATACGAGGGGTGGGTGGTGCTGTTACTCCCGGCGGTGCCAGGAGGAGCATCTCCCCTTGTCGTCGCATGCTGCTAATTCCCTCCAGGAGGTTGTTGTCAAGCTTGGCCATGCGTGCCTTGAAAGGGACGCGTAGGTGTCTTGTCTGTGTGCCGCCCAGGGTCGTCACCCTGGCGGCATTGGTCGTGGTGGTCTTGGGAAGGCTGCGGCAGACGTCCCGCCGCCACAGCTGCTGTCGCGGCCGCTGCGTCTATGGTGTTGGCCCTAGTCGTTGCGGGCCATTGTGCGTCTCCATGACGACGGGGTCTAGATCACGGCTCGCAGAGCTCCACGCAGTGTTGTGGTTGCACTCACCGACGTGACGATTGTGGGGCCACCTCAATCAGCATCGTCGATCACTAATCCTTGTGATCCGCATTGGGTTTTCCCTGAAGAGGAACGGGTAATTACAACACAATATGGGTAAGTATTTCACTCACTTATGAAACAAATGTTTATCGAACCAATAGGAATATCAATCAACAACCGTCTTCAGTAGTTGCACACAAAAGAGCAAACAACTTTCACCCAACAGGGCAAGAGGGTTGTCAATCCCCTTGATCTAGTTATTTGCAACCAAGTGAAGTTTGTAGATAATACTCCCTCTGTTCCAAAATAATTGTCTCAACTTTGTACTAGCTCTAGTACAAAATTGTACTAAGCTTGAGACACTTATTTTGGGACATAAGGAGTGGTAGATAATTGTCAATTGCAAAATAAAATAAAAGGTAAATAATGGCAGCAAGGTATTGTAGCATTTGTAAACATATATGTGAATAGTCCCGGGGGGGGCATAGTTTTCCCTAGCGGCATCTCTCATGAAAATAAGAATACATGGGTAAACAAGTTACTCTTGGGCAATTGATAGAAAAGCGCATAGTTATGCAATATTGACGGCAATGATCATGTGTATATAGGCATCATGTCTAGAACCAATAAGCTGACTCTTGCCTGCACCTATAACTATTACACGACTTCAAGAGTGCTTCTACAATTGCCTCTCTACATATTAAGTTCATGACAAACAGAGTAATGCATGGAGAATGATGACATGATGTAGACAACGTAAACTAAATTAATATGAATGAATTCCACAGTTTTATCCTTGGTAGCAACAACACAAAGACGTATCTTGTCCCCTTCTATCACTAGGATATAGAAACCCATGAGGTTGAACCCACTGCAACGCACCCGTCCCACTGAAGAAATGCCAATCTAGTTGGCCAAACTATTTCAATAGATCAAAGAAGATTACGAAGCTATAATCATCATGCAAATAAGAATCATAATATTCATAAGTGTCTCAAACACTTTTCACGAATATTCTGAACAAAAACCCACAATTCATCGGATCCCAACAAACGCACACTACAAAAGATTTACATCGGATAGATCACAGTGAAGCTGCGATGATCATTGTATTGAAGATAAAAAGTGAGAGAGATTGTAACGCCCAAGATGCGATCCTATCCTGATTTTGGCACGAGGGCCTCGATAGGGATAGAAGCGCATCTCTCCATTTTGCAAGAATGGATATCATTACAAGTACATGTATAGAAGAGATGAGTATATGGAATTGGCTTACACTGGCTAGAAGCTGCATCAAGGTTACATCAATGCAATAACATAATGTACCATCATACAGAAGAGCAGGGTCCGACTACGGACAAAAGCAAACGATAAAATGACATCCATCCTTGTTGTCCCAGGCTGCCGCCAGGAACCCATCCTAGATCGATGAAGAAGAAGAAGAACCCCAAATGAAACAAGCATCACGCTCCCATCAAATCATCGCATTACGTGTACCTGCAACTGTTGTTGTAGTAATCTCTGAGCCACAAGGACTCAACAATCTCATTTCCAAGGGTATCAAGACTATTACATCTTAATGTGTGAGGCATGGTTAAGTGGTGAGGCTGCAGTAAGCAACTAAGCATTTATTTGTGTGGCTAACTTAGGAATACAGAAAGAAAAGTATGTTGGTGTACGCACAACAGACGTGAACTAGTAATGATCAATAAGTGATCCTGAACGCCTACTTACGTCAAACATATCCCCACCGTGTTCTCTCTCGGATAAGGACTCACGAGAAGAGACAGTCATGGTTACGCACACAGTTGGTGTATTTTATTTGAGTTTACTTCAAGTTTACTATGACTGGGTGTTAAACAAAGTTTCCAAGTTGCCACATAAGTACGGGCATGGCTTGCCGAAAGATTTAACCCTGCAGGGGTGCTCCAACTCATCCATCACAAATTAACCACACGCCACATTGGAATTCCTCAACCGCGAAATCACCCGTAGTATTTGCGGAATCCCAATGGAAAATCTCAACTTCGTGATATCCCGAAGTGTCTTCAAAATCCCGCGAGCAAGATGATTGAGAAATGTAAAACAAGTCCAGCAAGGCCGCCCGACGTGCCAACAATCCCAATAGGAGCCACGTGTCTCGTTCTCAGGGCACAACCGGATGAGCTAGTGTACAGTGGTCTGATAGACATCACCCGAGTTTTCCCGGGGTGGCCCCACATAGTGCTCTATTTTGAACCGACGCAATCAGCACTAGCGCCCCTATATTATGTCAAATTACTCCTCGGGTTCATGACGCCCTATGCTTTAGAAACGATGTTCAGTATTATTCTGTTGGGCAAATGTAGTACTAAAGTTGGGCCTTGCCAGACAAGTTTTATCCTAAAAAGAAAATAGAGGGGGTCCCGATAACAACCCCGAGCATGTTAGGAGCGCTCAATATGGAACATAACACCGGTACAAAAGTAACTAGGGCGGCAAAGGTGGAACAAAACACCGAGCAAAAGGCCAAGCCTTCCACCCTTTACCAAGTATATACGTGCATTAAATTAAATAGCAATAATATTGCGATAACAAAAGAATGTCCATGTTGATACATGGAAGCAATGGCACCTGTAGCTAGAAACGCTATAAGAAGGGCTGAGCAAGCGGTAACATAGCCAAACAAAAGGTTTGTTGGGATGTGGAGGGGTTAGAGGCTTATCATGGCATATTTGGGAGGCTTGTCGAACAAGTGGTTGGTAGCGAGACATAACGATGGAAGCGAGAAGACTAGCATAGCAATGATAGTAGTGCTATCCAGGGAAACGTGTCATCTTGCCTGGGATCTCGCTTGGAAGAAGAACGAGTACATGAAGACAACGAGCCAACATTGTCGAACTAATCCTCACACTCCGAACGCTTTCGGTACTCAATCGAGAAAGAATAATCCGAAAACATAAATCAACACACGGTACACCACAACATATGCATGACATGATGCGCAAACAAATATGATGCATGGCATGGTTGATTATGCAATGCAAGGCAATCACAAGAAACCAACACTACACATTAAGTGAAGCTCAATATGCAACGAGTTGCATATTGACGAAACTCCATGCTCAATTATTTAGGTCACTCTCGTTTATTTACTTGGCAAGTTTAAATGTTGATTAACATGGAAAGAGGTGAAGCATAAGTAAACTATCTATCTATGCGTCTTAAATGAGGCCGGAACCAACATATAGCACTTCCGAAATGACCCCATATGTTAATTTAGATATTGTTCCAAATCATAACTAACCATATTTAATATTTTTTTAAAAGGCCGAATAAAGCATACCACGTGATTCTATGCATCATTCTAGTCGATTTACATATATGGAACATCTCAAACGGAGCTACGGTCTAAAAGTTATGACAATCACAAGATTATATGACATGAAAGCAAAATGCATGAAAATGACAACCACAAACACTTCAAAACATGGACGTGACATGATATTATGATACTACATCAAATTCTAAGCAAGTTTCATATACCACATGTTCAGAACAGAGCTACTGTTCAACCACAATAACCAACACAAGTTTTAGTGCAAATCTGCCCAAAACAGCAACATAGCATTTTGCACACATGAAAACAACAAGATACAAGATCCTCAAATGCAATAACTAAGCATGGGGCAGTATCATATAACATAGCATTTTGCACACATGAAAACAACAAGCTACAAGATCCTCAAATGCACAAACGAAGCATGGGGCAGTATCATATAACACACACTTCATTTTCATGTTCACCTGTCATACTCAAAAGAGTCATGGATCACATGGTAGGAAGCTCACAACATGGCTAATTGGAAACAGTTTCAGACTTAGTGAAAATAGGAGTTTTGACAGTGCAATTTTTATCATGAAGGCATATGAACAACAGTAAAATTATATGCTACAGCGCATATTACTGCATGAAATTTAACAACATGCTAGAGGACATTATGAACTACAAATAACTCCATTCCACCAACCACAAAGGCTTTCTAGATCACTAGCAAAACACATGGCAGGACAACAACAAAATATTACAGATTCCAGACTTGGAAATATTTTGGACCCTCAAAACAACACATTTTTATGGCATGTTGGCAACAAGAATATAACACCTAAACATGGATTTCTATCACAACCAAAAAACCCAGGGCCTAGCACACATGTCCAAGGGCATAACTCATGTTCAAAATTATTTCATATGATGCATGTATTTAATCACTCGAAAATACCAAAAGGGCATCACAGCAAAATAACATGCGCACAAATTTACTCAAATGACAAACTAAGTGCACATATATTTTCTATGGATTTTTCTACCTCAAAATCATATATAATATGCATATGTTCATGTAGGAAAAAATGGTCACAATTAATTATGCAAGTTTATGGGATAAATCTATTAGCAAGTTATTTATGCAATTAACTACAAACAAAAATTTAACCATTTTTAAACATTTATTAAAGTGGAATATAATTCATCTACACGAAATTCTACACAATTAACATATATAAAACATTTCGAACTGCTGCACGGTTTGGGAGATATTAATGCATGATCCCTAAGGGCTTTATGAAAAACATACAATTCACTGATTAAGTAGGATATTCACAACAGGGAAAATACTAAGCGGACCAAAACTACACATCGGCCTAAACAGAGGTATGGGCGCAACATAGCAACGTGGGACACTAGGCGAGGGATAGGCCGGGGCGCTTACCAGCGTGGCCATGGCCCGGCGAGCGAGATGGCAGGGCCGAAGCCCATGGGAGGCCACGGTGGCCTAGCGGAGGCGATGTGGCTTGTGACTTCGTCCTCCTCGCTCCCGTGCCCAAACAGGAGTGTCGGCGGTGTAGTCAACGTCGACGGGCAGCAGCACGGGGAGGCGGGATCTGGCGATGCTCGATCGGATCCGGGCGGATCTGGGTCCGGGGCACCCATTCCCAGCGATGGAGGAGTGGACGACGACATCCATGGCGGCAAGGAGTTGCGGCAGAGAGAGAGAGACCGTGGATGAGAGAGAGAAATGAAGGAAGAGGGAAGAGAGAGGAGTGGGCGACGAGGTCCAGCCTGTCTCTAGCGACCGGATGACGAGCGGAGACGGCACATGGTAGTGGCGAAGCTCACCCGGGGAGGGGCGGCTTTGGATAGCGGCTGCGGGGCTCACAGGCGAGTGGAGGCAGCGCGGGGCTGGCTCGGGCCCCGAATGTGCTTGGGCGGGTCAGATCCGGGCACGGGCAGGCCTGGCACAAGGTGGGAGGAGGCAGGGTGCCAAGTGGCTACGGGAGAGAGGTGGGAGGCGGCTGGTGGCGGCACAGATCCCTAGGCGGCTAGGGTTGCCCGATTTGTACGGTTGGTTGTCTATTTATAGCAATGGGGCTAGTGTTAGGGGATTTTGCCCGTTTTCAGACTGTTTGATCACGATCGAACGGTCTGGAAGCGGAGGGGTTTGTTTGCTGGCCTTAGTTGGTTGTGTTAGAGAGGCTAGGTGGGGAAGAGAGGGAATATGTGGACCGTGACACGAGGTTTTAAAATACCGAAATGATTGATAAATAAACCAATGACGGAGCCACTATGATCGACCGTTCCAGCATAAAACGACCTCTGCTTGCGACGAAATTGGCAGGCGGCCTAACTACAATATATTAGACCGCCGGTCTAATTTTGACCCAATCCGAGAATATTTTTCGCGCACCTTAAAAACAATATTTTTTAAACGATGTAGCAGGCACGTGCGTGTAGTCGGTCTCGAAACGTTCTTCGGCGGGAACAGAGAGAACCAATGACTATGAATGGATGCAAGTTTGAAAAATCATGTCTACAAAATGTTGATGCTATGCAGATGATGCGAATGATGCGATGATGAATGCAACGACCAAAGGAAACACAAGACGAGAATGGAAATAAAAGGGGAATCTTCTAGAGCATCGGTCCCGGGCTGTTACAACTCTCCCACACTACAAGAGGATCTCGTCCCGAGATCTAGAATGAGAAGGGGAAGAGAAAGAGCACAGGAAGAGGTAAAACTTAGTTGCTTCAATGACAAATGAGTGAAACCAATGAAACATGAAGGTTGGGAAGATATGAAGAATGACATGAGGAACAAGCACGAATTCACAAGAAATTTTGGCAGCACTTCGGTAGGATACAACGGCAAAGTTTGATAAGATGGATAGAACTTGAAAGAGAGACACCAAACTTCGGTTGGATTAGAATCAAAACTTCATAAGATGAAAGGATCATGATAAGATTTCACAACACTCCGTTTAAATGGACAAGCAAGGGAAGAACATGATCTTAATCAAACTAGATGTGAGTTGAAAAGAGCAACACCACAATGCCTCCGGAACAAAAGAATAGAAGCTAGATCATTTGAATGAAAAGAACGGAGAAGAAAATGAAAACTTCTACCACCATTGAATTTTAAAAGCATCCTTACAGAGAAGATATTGAATGGTTTGTTGGAAAATCAACAACGAAAGGAATATGCTTGATGTGGGCTTATAGACAACATCTCAAAATAATGAGGTGATAACCAGCCACTAACAAAACAAGGATTGCTTGGGAGCAAAAGAGGTGAAAAAATTCTTTGAAAAACAAGAGGAGGAGAGAACCTAGATCATTTATGACACCATGATAGCAACAATACTTAGGAAATGCTTTAGGTGAAATCCAACCCAAGATAACTCCTAGAAGACAAGATGGGTTTACTTCTCTTATTCTTGACAATTTCTCTTTGAAACTCCTCATGAATCAAGAATGCTATAACACCACCTCAAAAGATAAGAAAGAATGAATTGCACTTTTAAATGCAAGACAAAGAATACGTCGAGAATGAATTAAATCATTGAAGAACCACCATGAAGAACATCTTGGAGAAATCCGGAAACAAATGATGATCAAAAGAATGAAGGTTGAGAATAATAAGATTATGACCTTGAAAAGATTTAGATAGAACTTCGCGAAGAGATACTTGAGAAAACTTGGGACTCCGAAAAAGAAAAAGATGGACAACTAGAATAGAGAATTTAATATCAGGAACAACCTCTGTAAGAATGCTTGAACTCACCTTGTTGAAACAAGAATAGGAATTATGTTATGCTTATCCTTCACCAAGTTAAATTGATGACAAGCAACGGATCTGGCATACTACTTATTCTTCTTAAAATAATTGAAGAGAGATGGCATGAAGTTGAAGAACTCTTGAACGAACCACCGGCATGAATTGAAACAATTGAGGACACCACTAATGCATGGAGATACTTGAGAACGTGGATATCACTATCCGCTTGATGGAAGATTGAATGAAGCACGGAAATAATTAAGAGGTGAATGAAGAGATAACAATTGAGAAGAATTTGAGAATGAAAGATGAAAGATGAGAACAAAAAAATCTTCTAAAATGATGGCCTTCAGATGATTGGGAAATGAAAAAGACTCTAAATGCACCGGATAGATATGGGAGGAATCACTCATGATTGACAACAATCGAGAAGATAGCACGAAGCTGAGATGACAGTCTTCAAGGAACAGATAAATATTTAAGAAAAACTCCCCTTCGGACTTTGACGCTGTGGATGATGGTGAGAAACACCACCAGGAATTACTGAGACACTTCGGAACAAATAAATAAAGAAGGTTGAGCCAACAATGAAAATGATTTAGAAGCAATCTTTCAGAAGGCACATTACTGAAGAAATTCATTCTTACGTCATATTAGAAGAGAACTTAAGAACATCTCCGGAAAAGATTAGAAGAGCCAAGTATGATCCCGGGGGAAAGTGGGTTATTGGCCCACTCAAAAGAAACCACCGTTGAGACAATTGCTTAGAAATAGATATTGCACTAGAAAAATTAATAACTTGATGAGGTGAGAACCTCGAAATAATTTAAGAGGATATGAATTGAAAATGAAAGTCTTCTGAGATATCTTCAGCACTCCGGATGGAATAGAGAGAGATGAAAAACAAGAGATTCTTGGACAGAATTTCCGACATGGGGAAGCATTTAGTGATTGAAAAGGATATGAAGAACAGTGAGATCTTGAATTGAATCCACCATAAGAACACAAGAATGCAGAACGATGAACTTGAAACTTCTGAGCATCTTCGCACTAACTCACTGGATACAATACAAAAGAAAAGATAGTGGAAGCATCGATGAAAAGAAAGGCATTTGGATGAGAATTATTGAAGAAAAAGGGCGGGAGGGTGGGGAAAAATAGACAACTTAGGATGGATGAAAAGAACTTCGGAAAGAAACATAAGGATTGATCTTGCAAATATTGAAAGGATTGAATTCACTTGAAGAGAGCACACGGGATGAAAAGAATTGATATGACAACTTGATTGAGCAAAATAATTAGCATTCCTAGAGAATATGATAACGCATCTTAGGAAATATGAAATCACCACTTGACATCGAAGCAACTCGACTTACCATATTCAAAAACAAAACAAAGAATGAGGCTTTCGTAAGCCGGAAACAAATAAATACCCATTATGCATTTGATGGAAGGATTATCCTAGGTACCTAGTTGAATCCCCACCTAAGAACTTCCGAAATCTTTGGTTATGCAATCGGGTGTTGGGGGTACAGGGAGGCAAAATATCTCACAGAACTAACAGGCCCTACACTCCAACTGTATCCCTCTGTCAACAAATAACCAAAAGCTTCGGAACTCCATGTATCTGTGACCCTCAAAAACACAATGATACCAACATGGGAGTACCCCGGATGCCTCCCCAATACTGGGTGACTCCAGCCTTATCTTGCCAAAAAAAGTATTGAAGTAATTCCAAAGATCCTCCGTCCTGAGATACTAAGGAAACTGAACGATAACGATGTGTCAAGAATCCCCTGGATCTCTACTCCTCGGTAACAGGAGGCACCAAGTACAGAACTCCGCCACATCGGCATCATAGAGATTCCAAAATACCCGTGTGATACTAAATTTTTTGAGTGAGAACAGGGTAGAATAAAAAATCCAAAGTCGTAATCCCTCACCAGGGTATAGAAGAGGAATAAAAGAATTCTACTCTTTGACATAACTAGACTCCAAATAGTTTTTTTACAAAACTTGACTTGGCCAAGTTCGATCAATCAAGAGGGCTCCTAGGTTGGTACAGGCTCTGATACCAACTTGTAACGCCCAAGATGCGATCCTATCCTTATTTTGGCACGAGGGCCTCGATAGGGATAGAAGTGCATCTCGCCATTTTGCAAGAATGGATATCATTACAAGTACATGTACAGAAGAGATGAGTATATGGAATTATCGTACACTCTCCACAAGCTAAATCATGGTCACATCAATACAATAACATAATCAACCATCATACAGAAGACCAGGGTCCGACTACGGACGAATACAATCGATAAAATGACATCCATCCTTGCTATCCCAGGTTGCCGCTTGGAACCCATCCTAGATCGATGAAGAAGAAGAACTCCAAATGAAACAAGCATCACGCTCACGTCAAATCATCACATTACCTGTACCTCACACTGTTCTTGTAGTAATCTGTGAGCCACAAGGACTCAACAATCTCATTTCCAAGGGTATTAAGACTATTAAAGCTTAATGGGTGAGGCATGGTTAAGTCATAGGCTACAGCAAGCAACTAAGAATTTATTTGAGTGGCTAACTTACGAATACAGAAAGTAAAGTATGGTGGTCTACACACAATGGATGGGAACTAGTAATGATCACCAAGTGATCCTGTACACTACTTACGTCAGACATAACCCCACTATGGTCTCTCTTGGATCAGGACTCACGAGAAGAGACAGTCATGGTTACGCAAATAGTTGGTGTATTTTATTTGAGTTTATTCAAGTTTACTATGACCGGGTGTTAAACAAAGTTTCCAAGTTGCCACATAACCGCGGGCACGACTTTCTGAAAGATTTAACCCTGCAGGGGTGCTCCACCTCATCCATCACAAATTAACCACACACCGCGTTGGAATTCCTGTTGGAGATATGCCCTAGAGGCAATCATGTATGATGATATTTCCTATGTGTTTATGAATAAAGATAGTCCTTGGACATTATCATTGATGTGTATTAACAAGTATGTGACTTGTTTGTGAGACTATGCATTGTATAATAACTGTCCTAAATGGTCCCTAGTCCAAAGGGTTGTATGGACGCACAACAAATCAGACTAGCATATGACATGGTGGATGGTCCGGTCTCACTGACCATGTAGCATTGGATGTTAGCCGGATAATATGGACTCAGAAAGGTCTTGTCGTATTCGACATAGTCGGATCCGAGTCGAGATAAGGTCTGAGTTGGACAAACCCAACTATGAGACGCAACGATAGGTCATCGGTGAGTCTCTAGTACAACATACATTCTATGCCCTAAGACCTGAGCTGGCGCATGTACTCATGATGGTGATAGACTTGCTTTGGGCTGACCAAACGCTACTCCGTGACTGGGTAGTTATAAAGGTAGGTTTTGGGCTTGTCTAGACCCATGCTGCGAGACATGGCCGAGCAAGATGGGATTTGCCCGTCCTACCCAAAGAGATATACTCTGGGCCCCTCGGGTGATCCGACCTGGATAAGCATGGCCATGCGATGAGTATTATGAGATAATCCGAATGTTGGTCGGATTCACCGGAACGAGAAAGAGATCGTGCTGCAAGAAGGGTGACCATATCGCCCTGTGCACGATAACATATGTCGTGCGGCAAAGGGAACAGAAGTGTGAAGTACAGGTTCACCTAACCAGCTTCATCGGACACTTGGAGTCGGCACGTCTTGCTAGAGGCCACTACCAACCGGTCGAGTCGGATGCCATCTGACTCGTGACCAAGTGGACGAGAACCTAAAGGGTTGCGCACTTAAGGGAAGGAACATGTGGACTTTAGGATCCGTGCGAGGCCCAAGAGTGAGCCCGCGTCGGATCCATATATATAGGCGCCGTCATTAGGGCTTTGCATGAGTTGCAACTAGCCACCTCCACTCGCCACCGCCAAACGTGTGATCGGACCTAGCAGTCCGCCGCACGGGTGTTCCTCCTGCACGCACGGATACCGTTAGAGGCGGTGCACTTGCGCCGCTCCGACGAACCTGTACGTGGAATCTAGAGACCGACTGTTCGAGGGAGATCGGAACGGCTGTTCGAGGGAGATCAGACAAAGACGAGATGGACCATAGGAATGCGCTGCCCCAACTCTACTTCCGCCGCACGGCACTACGCGTCTAGTGGTAACAAACTGTGATCCATCTCCGTAGCATTTTCTTGGATGTTCTGCGTGTAGGAAACTTTTAATTCGCATGCGATGCACCTACGGTAGAGCCCAACAATTCCTCAACCGCGGTATCAACCATAGTATTTGCGGAATCCCGATGGAAAAGCTCAACTTCGTGATAGCCCAAAGTATCGTCGAAATCCTGCGTGCAAGACGTTCTAGAAAGGTAAAACAAGTCCAGCAAGGCCGCCCAACATGTCGACAATCCCGCAAGGAGTTGCGTATCTCGTTCTTAGGGCACAACCCGATGAGCTAGTGTACAGTGGCCTAATAGACATCACCTGAGTTGCCCTGTGGTGGCCCCGCATAGTGCTCTATTATGGACCAGCACCAGCAGCACTGGCCCCCTTTATTATGTTAAATTACTCCTCGGATTCATGGCACCCTATACTTTAGAAACGGTGTTCAGTATTATTATGTTGGGAAATGTAGTACCAAAGTTGGGCCTCGCCAGACAAGTTTTATCCTAAAACGGAAATAAAGGGGGTCCCCATAACAACCCGGAGCATGTTAGGAGCGCTCAGTATGGAACATAACACCGGTACACAAGTAACTAGGGCAGAAAAGGTGGAACAAAACATCAAGCAAAAGTCCAAGCCTTCCACCCTTTACAAAGTATATACGTGCATTAAATTAAATAGCTATAATATTGCGATAACAAAAGAATGTCCATGTTGACACATGGACGCAATGGCACCCATAGCTCGAAATGCTCTAAGAAGGGCTGAGCAAGCGATAACATAGCCAAACAAAGGTTTGGTGGGATGTGGAGGGTTAGAGGCTTATCATGGCATATTTGGGAGGCTTTTCGACCAAATGGTTGGTAGCGAGACATAACGATGGAAGCGAGACAACTAGCATAGCAATGATAGTAGTGGTATCCAGGGAAATGTGTCATCTTGCCTGAGATCCCGCTTGGAAGAAGAATGAGTCCATGAAGACAACGAGCCAACGTAGTCGAACGAATCCTCACACTCCGAACGCTTTCGGTACTCTATCGAGGAAGAACAATCCGAAACCAAAAATCAACACACGGTACACCACAACATATGCATGACACGATACGCAAACAAATATGATGCATGACATGGTTGATTATGCAATGCAAGGCATTCACAACAAACCAACACTACACATTAATTGAAGCTCAATATGCAACTATGCAATGAGTTGCATATTGACGAAACTCCAAGCTCAATTATTTAGTTCACTCTCGTTTATTTACTCAGCAAGTTTAAATGTTGATTAACATGGCAAGAGGTGAAGCATAAGTAAACTATCTATCTAGGCGTCTTAAATAAGGCCGGAAGCAACATATAGCACTTCTGAAATGACCACATATGTTAATTTAGATATTGGTCAAGATCTGAACCCACCATATTTTATATTTTTTTAAACAACCGAATAAAGCATACCACGTGATTCTACACGTCATTCTAGTCGATTTACATATATTGAACATCTCAAAGGGAGCTACAGTCTAAAAGTTATGACAATAACAAGATTATATGCCATGAATGCAAAATGCAGGAAAATAACAACCACAAACATTTCAAAACATGGATGCGACATGATATTATGATAATACACAAAATTCTAAGCAAGTTTCATATACCAATGTTCAAAACGGAGCTCTGGTTCAACCACAACAACCAACACAAGGTTTAGTGCAAATCTGCCAAAAATAGCAACATAGCCTTTTGCAAACATGAAAACGACAAGCTACAAGATCCTAAAATGCACAAAATAAGCATGGGGCAGTAGCATGTAACACACACTTAATTTAGATCTTCACCTATCATACTCAAAAAAGTCATGGATCACATGGTAGGAAGCTCACAACATGGCTAATTGGAAACTGTTTCAGACTTAGTGAAAATAGTAGTTTTGACAGGGCAGTTTTTATCACGAAGGCATATGGACAACAGTAAAATTATATGCTACAGGGCATTTTATGTCATGAAATTTAATGGCATGCTAGAGGACATTCTGAGCTACAAATAACTCCAGTACACAAACCACAAATTGGTTCTAGATCACTAGCAAAACACATGGCAAGACAACAACAAAATATTACAAATTCCAGACTTAGAAATATTTCTCAAAACAACACATTTTTATGGCATGTTGGCAAGAAGAAAATAACACATGGATTTCTATCACAACCAAAAAGACCAGGGCCTAGCACATATGTGCAAGGGCATAACTCATGTTCAAAATTATTTCATATGATCCATGGATTTAATCACACAAAAATAACAAAAGGGCATCACAGCAAAATAACATGTGCAATAATTTACTCAAAGGACAAAACTAACTGCACAGATAATTTCAATGCATTCTTCTACCCCAATATCATATATAATATGCATATGTTCATGTAGGAAAAAATGGTCACAATTAATTATGCAAGTTTATGGCATAAATCTATTAGCAAGTTATTTATGCAATTAAATACAAACAGAAAGTTTATCATTTTTAAATATTAATAAAAGTGGGTTGAATTAGTCTACACAAAATTCTACACAATTAACATATATAAAACATTTCGAACCGGTGCACGATTTGGGAGATATTAATGCATGATCCATAGGGGTTTTCTGAAAAACAGACAATTCACTAATTAAATAGGGAATTCGCTAAAGGGAAAATACTTAGCGGGCCGGAACTACACATGGGCCTAAACAGAGGCATGGGCGCAACATAGCAACACGGGGCACTGGGCGAGGGATAGGCCGGGCCGCTTACCAGCGTGGACATGGGCCGGCGAGCAAGCTAGCTGGGACGAAGCCCACGAGAGGCCAAGGTGGCCTAAGGGACGTGACGCGGCTGGAGGTTTCGTCCTCCTCACTCCAGTGCCCGAACAGGAGCGTCGGCGGCGCAGTCAATGTCGACAGGCAGTAGCACGGGGAGGCGGGATCTAGCGGTGCTCGACCGGATCTGGGCGGATCTGGGTCCAGGGCAGCCATTCTCGGTGACGGAGGATGTGGGCGGCGACATCCATGGCGGGGAGGAGCTACGGGAGAGAGAGACCGTGGGTGAGAGAGAGAAATGGAGGGAGAGGGAATGGAGAGCAGCCGGTGACGTTGTCTGGCCTGTCTCCGGCGGCCGGCTGACGGGCGGGGACGACACACGATGGTGGCGCAAGTCACTCTGGCGAAGGGCGGCCTTGGACAACGGCTGCAGGGCTAACAGCTGAACGACAACGGCACGCGGGGCTGGCTCGGGCCCTGGATGGACTAGGGCGGGTCAGATCCAGGCCTGGGAGGGCCTGGGCACAAGGTGGGAGGAGGCAGAGTGCCAAGTGGCTGCGAGGGAGAGGTGGGAGGCGGCTGGCGGCGGTGCGGATGCTGACGCAGCTAGAGTTTCCCGATGTGGACGGCTGGTTGTCTATTTATAGCAATGGGGGTTAGGGTTAGGGGACTTTGCCCATTTTTGGACCATTTGATTACGATCGAACGGTCCGGAAGCGGAGGGGTATGTTTGTTAGGCTTAGTGGGGTGTGTTAGAGAGGCTAGGTGGGGAAGAGAGGGAATATGTGGCCCGTGACACGAGGTTTTAAAACACCGAAACGACTGATAAATAAACCAATGATGGAGTTGCTACGGTCGACCGTTCGGGTACCAAACGACCTCTGCTTGTGTCGAAATTTGGCAGTTGGCCTACCTAAAATATAATAAGACCGTAGGACAATGTTTACCCAATCCGAGAATATTTTTCGCGCACTTTATAAACAATATTTTTTAAATGATGTTGCGGGCACGTGCGTGTGGTTGGTCTCAAAACGATAGTCGGCGAGAACGGAGAGAACCGGCGACTATGAACGAATGCAAGTTTGAAAACTCATGTCGACAAAATGTCGATGCAATGCAGATGATGCGAATGATGCGATGATGAATGCAACAACCAAACGAAACACAAGACGAGAATGGAAATAAAACGGGAATCTTCTGGAGCGTCACTCTCGGGCTGTTACAGAGATAGCCATCCAGGAACTTACTACGGACCCGTGGGTCTATGGTGAACTATTCACACATCATCATGAGGGAAGCAACGTTGATGAAGAGGCCCTCCATTTTTTAGGAACTTTGGACAATGTGGCACCCCCATTGAATTTATATTAAAGGAGAAACAAATTCTGAGCAGTTAAATGGAGGAGGGGGAGGGGGTATGTATAATGGGTGTAAATGAGCACCCAAAACAAGAGTAGGTATAAATCAGGTATGTCAAGTAAGTCTAGCTCTCAGTCGATCCACAAAGGTCCATAGGCCACTTTTAATCCCATGCTTCATGAGTCCTACATCAGACTTAAACCTGGCCACCCAGGGGTCATGGGTAGGGGCGATCCCTCTAAAAAGCATGTTATTCCTCTCCTTCCAAATGCCCCTTGCTGTAATAGTGAATATTTCGAAGAATAGGGGGAATTCCATGACCGTTTCGCAGCATGAACCGAATGGAGCCTATTATCATGTAACTGACAGTCGACCACAATGGAGACCCAGCAATCCAAGATAAATGCACAATCAAAGAACAGGTATTCAAGCATCTCCTCCGGGCAGTGTGCACAAAGAAAGCATGAGTAGTCATCACCTGACAGAGTCATCCCTCGCCTGCGCAGCATGATCCAGGTCTTCAATCAATCAGCCAGCAACAGCCATGCAAAGAATTTCCATTTCATGGTGCACTTCGATTTCCAGACCCATGAAGAGGCATCATCGGTGACCATGTCGTGAAAATAGAAGCGGTAGTATTTTCTTGATTTAAACCCCTCATCTCGCCACACACACAACCATTTATCCACCTGATCCTGACGAAGAACCACAGAGCTGAGGTCCGTTAGCAAATCCCGGACTTCCTGGCTGGCCTGGACTAACAATGGAAGATGAAAGTTCTCTCCAATGGTGCTTGCCGAGAGGAGGCTTCTGACAGAAACATCCTCAAACTTGGCAAAAGAAAACGCTCTCGGATACCACTCTGATAGTATGTCCTGAGTCCACAGACCCTTCCAAAACAGATTTGTACTCCCATCACCCACATCCACCTTCGTGACACCTCTGTAGATAGGCATAAGTTGAAGAGGGTGACGCCATCAGAAGTAGCCACAGGGATCAATGTTATGCGGCACCATGTTGTGCGCCTGGTAGTAGGTCTTCTAGCTTCTAGATGAGGCTGACCCATGGCACATCCAACTGATTATAGAACTTGTGAAGTTGTTTGAGAAGAAGGCGCTGGTTCTGAATCCTGAGGTCAATGATGGCCACCCCCCCCTTTTGTTTTTGTCTACATACAACATCCCAGGAAGCGAGTGAGTAATTCTTGATCCCATTATCAGACGTTTTTCCCCAAAGACAGTGCCTTCATAGATTTTCCAACTGCTCAAGAATCTTGGGCGTGATGCGGATGGAACACATGGCATAAATCGCTAGCGAGGTAACCACAGAGTTGACCAGGGTCAGCTTGGACCCATAATCCAGCAGTGAAGCTGCTGTAGATAGTTTCCTCTCAGCGGACGCCACCAGTGGCATCATGTCTGTGTCAGAAGGACACGAGGTGCCGAGGGGAAACCCAGGTATGTGAAAGGTAGCGCTCCCACCGAGCATTGCAGGATATCAGTGAAAGCTTGGACTCTATCGGGTACGTGAAAGAGGCCCTGTGTGATCAATCCCCGGATCATGACGGAACAAAGACATGCGTTGGTGGGAAAAGTGTTTCCAAATTCCCCAGAGGGTTTTTGGAATATATGTGAATTATGGGCCGGAGAACGGGGTAAGGAGAGCCACCAGGTGCACAATTGGACTTCGTTTCGAGGAAAATTACTCCAATCTTCGTTTCGCACTATAAACCTGAAAAGTAAACAAAACAGAAAACAAAAACTGGCCCTAGGCACTAGGTCAATAGGTTAGTTCTCAAAATAATATTAATTTGTAAATTATTACTCAAAAATTATCCTAGAATGATAATATAATAGCATGGAACAATAAAAAACTATATATACGTTGGAGACGTATCAAGCAACCCCAAGCTTAATGCCTGCTCGTCCTCGAGTAGGTAAATGATAAGAACATAATTTTAATGTGAAATGCTACCCAATATGTAATCTTTTGCTTGTATGCTCATTGAAAAATGATGAATTAACAAACATCAAAATAGTAATATTTATAGGCGCAAGCAACACAATCATCAACCTTTCAAAGTATACTATCCTAAAAGAACGTTTACCACCATTCATATTATAGTATTAGTAAGGCATGACTCCGTATTCACGACATTAATACATATGTCAAGCACCATGGTGTCCAAGTCAGGAAATTGGATCATAATATTTTGAAGTGCATCAACTTTTTATTCTTCATGCAATACATGAGCGAGAACCATTGGACATAGCATAAGGGTGGCACAGAATGTGGTGGTAAATATCAAAGGGGTAAAAGTAGAGAAAAAATGTCACATCAACTAGGCGTATCAACGGGCTATGGACATGCCCATCTATAGATGTCAATGCAAGGAGTATGGATTTCCATGCAAATGATGCACTAGAGCTATAAGTGTATGAAAGCTCAAATGAAGCTAAGTGTGGTGTTCATACAACATGCTTGCTCATGAAGACTTCGAGCATTTGAGGAACCCCGTCAATGGAATATGCAAGCCAAGTTTATAATAATGAAAAAGTGATTCCCAGTAACATATGAAAATGACATAACATGAGACTGTCTATATGAAGAACAAGGTGCCACATTGAGGCACAAGTGTGGTAAAAGATAGTAGCAAAGTCCCGTCCCTATTTTTCTCTCATTATATATATTTTTTATTTTTTTATTCTGGGCTCATTTGACCTCCCCCATCTTAATTTTCTCACTGGTACAACGGTCTAATGATGATGAACATCACACTTTTATTTACTTACAACTTAACATGAAAAGTCGATATGAAGAACTATGAAGTAATATGACTCGATATGAATGCCTCTGGCAGTGTACCAAGAGGTGCAATGATCTAATGTGACATGTATCGAAAATATGATGAATGATGGCTTTTTCATAAATACTTTGTCAGCTTTATATTATTATGCAAAGCAATATGATGATGAACGAGCTTGTGAAATGATGTGATGGTGGAATTAGCATGGCAATATATCTCGGAATGGCTATGAAAATTCCATAATAGGTAGGCATGGTGGTTGTTTTGAGGATATACAATGAGACTTATGTGTGACAGAGCATATCATGTCAAGGGGTTTGGATGCACTAGCGAAGTTTGCACAGGTCCTTGAGGTGAGAATGGGCAATGCACGGTAACGAAGAGGCTAGCAAAATATGAGGTGATGAGATTGCATATGTCCATGGTTTCAGATTAGTCATGAAGAACTCATATAATTATTGCAAATTTCTATTATTTTATCACAAATCAAAGTATTACTCACGTGCCCGGAGGGAGGATGTTGGCAGGAGTTAACCATCGGGTACCTCCGACTCGAAACAACACCGAGATTTCAACAAGGAATAGAAACGCTCGCACATCCTCACCTTGCCTTTTCAATATTTAAACAAATGGAAAATTAAAACCTCTTAACACTGATATTTCTTTGAATCAACATTGATCCACTCACGCCTTTTTCACATTACCACATCAATATCATTAACCCACAATTTCTCTGATATGTGCTACATGATGGTTTTGATTATCAGTCACTGAATACCTATTATTTTTGGACTAGTATTATGTCCCATGCAAATTTTCATTTCTATTTATTAACTCTGAAACAAATATAAGTGAAGAACGAGAGTGCAATTATTATTAGAAAATATATACGCCACCATGCTCAAAAAGATATAAGTGAAGTACTAGAGCAACTGCTAAGCTCAAAAGATATAAGTGAAGCACATAGAGTATTTTAATAAATTATGATGAAGGTGTGTCTCTCTCAAATAGGTCTGTCTAGGAAATGATAATTGTGGAAAACTAGAAAAAAAAGAAAAAAAAGGTAACGACGCTCCAAGCCAGACTCATATCATGTGATGAATAAAATTATAGCTCCAAGTGACATCCAATGGAGTGAGACGAAAGAGGGGATGCCTTACGGGGAATCTCCAAGATTAGACGCTTGAGTCTTCCTACAATATTACCTTGGGATGAATTTCGCATCCCCAATATTAGGCTCTCGCCAAATCTTATTCCTTCGCCCATCGTGATAACACCCAAAACATGAAAACTTCAATCACACAAAACTTAACAAAACTTCGTGATATCGGTTAGTATAAACAACATATCAAACAATTTAGATCATGTTATAAATTGATTCATATTTAATATTTTCATAATACATACTATATTTTCTTCATGGCTTATAACCCCCGATACAATCCATAGCATCAGCAAAATAAGCAAACTATGCAAGCAAAAACAGAATCTATCCAAAATAGAACAATCTGTAAAGATCTTTAAAGAACCTATACTTATGTAACTCTAACAATTCTGAAAAAATAGGACAACATCAAGAGTTTATATAGTAATACTATGCAAAATCTTCAGATCAAAAAGATGTTTAAAATAAATTCAAAGAAATTCTGCACCGGACGTTAAAGTTTTTGTTTTTGCACCGTATCGATTCGACTCTTCTTGTGAGTCATCCCAAACGCTTTACTTGGCATAAACACTAATTTAAACATAAAAACCTAATCATTACAGAGGCAATAATCATGTTATCAGACCGAAACAGAAAGTAAAAACGCAAAAATAAAAATCACTATTGGGTTGCCTCCCACCAAGCGCTAATGTTTTATGCCCCTAGCTAGGCATAATGCATAGTTTCAAGTATTGTCATCTTTGACACTCCACCCATAAGTAGCCCTCATGATTGATTAATAAGGTGGTTTAATTCTCTTTCTAGAGAAGTGTTCCATCTCTTTCTCTAATGGGAATTGGAACCTACCCTCTTTCATATGTATAAGTGCACCTATAGTTCATAAGAAAGGTGTTCCCTGTATTATTGGACAAGTAGTATTGCAATAAATATCAAGAACAGTGAAATCTAGAGGCACATAATTATTATTCTAGCTAAGGGTTTTTAACGATAGAATCCGCAAGATGCAAGTTTAGAGAACAATCTTGATTATTGGTGAGACCAAGCACATCACAAAGAGTTTTAGGTATAGTTGCAACACTAGCTCCAAGGTCACACAAGCATTTCTTTCATTTTTATTGATATTTTGATATTATGTCCCCACTCATCATGCGATTTTCTAGCAACAGAAACTTCAAGCCCAAGTTTCTCATCATAAGCTTCTATCATCGCTTCCACTATATGATTAGTGAAAGCCTTCTTTTGTTCATAAGAATTGGGCGATATAATAATGGTTTGCAACAACGAAATACATTCTAATAAATATCAACTTTCATAATTATGGTCCTTTACATCGAAGAAAGTGGGTACATCACTAGTTAAAGTTTTGACCTCTAAAAACCCACTTTTTTCAGCTTTAGCATTTAAATCATCACCCTCCAAGCAAGTGGGGCACTCACTAACTAAAGTTGATTCATATCCCTTCCCCTTATCATTTATATCCAGAGATGTAAACAAAGATTAAATAGGAGAAGTACCAATCATTTTAAGATCTTCATCATGATTTCGGTAAACAATGGGTGGAAGAGCCTTTTCTAAGAATTCGCACTTAGATTTCAATTCTGCGGTCCTCTCCTTAATTTCATTAACAAATATTTTGATACATTTAAAAGTCTCATTAAAATCATGCTTGGGTGGCAAAGTTTTAGTTCTCAGAGTTTCTATACAAGAGCAATTATATCCATGTTTTTAGCCAAAGTATCAATCGTATGCTACTTTTCTTCTACCATAGTATTAAAAATATTTTGAGAACTAATAAATTATTTAATTTTGTTCTCAAGGTCATATGGTATCCTATTAGAATTTGTAGAATAATTTCCATAAGAATTACCATAAGAGTTGCCATAATTATTAGAGGAGTTATCGGGATACGCCTAGGATTGAAATTTCCTATATAAGCATTATTGTTGAAATTATTTTGCGAGATAAAGTTCACACCAATAGCATCATTATTTTGCTCAATCGAAGTATACAAAGGAATATAATTTGGATAAACAAGAGAATTTTTGCTAGCAACCATATTCATAAGAGCATCCACTTTTTCACTCAAAGTAACGATTTCTTCAACGGAATTTAGCTTCTTGCCAGTTGGATCTCCCTCCGTATGCCATTGGTAGTAATGTGTCATGATGTTGTCCAAAATTTTGGTGGCCTCTCTTGAGGTCACATCGATAAACGTACCACCTGCAGTAGAATCTAGAAGATTTCTAGACATAAAGTTTCGGCCAACATAGAAATTTTGGATAACCATTCACAAGTTTAACCCATGAGTAGCACATTTTCTAATCATCAATTTCATTCTCTTACAAGCTTGTGCATCATGTTCGTGATCATGTTCTTTAAAATTCATTATTCTGTTTCTAAGGGAGATGCTCATAGCAGGAGGAAAATACTTGGAAATAAAAGCATCTTTGCAGTTATCCCATGTTCCAATTACTATTGCGTGGTAAAGATGAAAACCAAGCCTTAGCTTTATCTATTAATGAAAAAGGAAATAATTTTATATTCACAACATCATTATCCATGTCCTTTTTATTTTGCATATCACAAAGTTCAACAAAAATATAAAGATGAGAAGCGGGATCCTCATTAGGACTTCCAAAAATGGATCTTTCATAACAAGATTTAGCAATGCAACATTAATTTCAAAAGCCTCTCCACTAGTAGCGGTCGGAATAGGAGTACTAATAAAAATCATTGTATTAGTATTTGAAAAGTCATACAACTTGGTAGTATCTTGAGACATGGTGACCGAACGAGCAAAGTAACAAACAAGACAAGTAAACTAGCAGGCAAAAAAGTAAACTAGTAACAAGCAAAGATAAATATTTTTGATTTTTTCGAAGAAAACTAGTTATAATTGCAAATAAAAAGAAAAACAAGTGACTGATAATTTGTGTGAATTTGTCTGATAGTTGCTGGTGATATTCCCCGGCAACGGCACCAGAAATCCTTCCTGATACTTGTGATCTGCGTTGGGTTTTCCGTGAAGAGGAATGGGTAATTGCAGCACAATGCGGGTAAGTGTTTCCCTCAGTTATGAACCAATGTTTAATGAACCATTAGGAATATCTTTCACATCGCTAGCTAGATGTCATAGAAAAACATGTGTGTGCATCATATTTCATTTTTGCATCGACATGAAGTGGGGATTAAAAGAAACCCCAAACCCTCATTTGAATTAAACCAATTCAAAGTATGTGAAAAAACAACTAATTCAAAATGGTCATCTAAAATGTCCCTATGTATAATAAATATGGACATGAATATATCAAGGGCCATCATAAATATTTGAACATTTATAGCAATTTAAAATAAATAATAAAGCTTCTAAAAATACCAAATAAAGCATTATCATTATTTTAGATTTCAAAATATCCTGAAACTTTTTACAGAAGTTTGAAATATTCAAACTTAATGTTATAAAATATTTGGGATATTATTACTAGCATTTGTACGTGAAAGAAACAAATAAAACAAATGTCAGAATTAGGAAACAGAAAGTAAAAGAGAAATATATAAAAAAATGAGAAGAGGCCCAAGAGGAGCCGGCCCAACTGGCCCATGCCAGTCATCCCTGTCCTCTCGCCAGGAGGATAGGGGCACGCGCTCGTCGCGCGTGGGCATGCGCCCGGCCAGCTCCTCCCTGCCTGGCTGCTGTCCTGGAGGGCTCCAAAAGTGCCAGCACGAGGCCGCCCTCATCGTGGCTCTCTTATCCTCTCCCTCTCTCCCCCGCCGCGCTCTCTCTCTCTCGCTCTCTCCCCCTCTGCTCACCATGGCCGATAGTGACGAAGCATCACCGTCGTCGTTCCAGCCACCCCCATGCCCTCTCGAGACCGCCAAAAGCTTTACCGTGGCCCTCGCGTCCTCCCCGTGGACCTAGTAGCCGCAGGGAGCCCCTCTATGCCGAGGCTGCCATTGTCTTCAAGCTTTGGCTCCGGCGCTCCTCCCCGGCGATTCCCGGCCATCTACGCGTCCCCGAGCCCGCCGTCTTCCTCAACCACCTCGATGTGTGCCCCTGCGTCGATTCCCCCTACCCTCGCGGCTTACCCCTCGCTGTATACGTCACGCCCTTGCTGCCCGAAACCCGCCGCCGCTCAGCTCATCGCCGGCTGTAGCTCCGATGGCCCTCGAGCCCCCTTTGTCGCCCCTTTGAATGCGCGCGTGCGCGGGCTACCTTCCGGTGCCCTCCATGCACTAAATGACCGCCGGATGTGCAAGTCCGGCAAGTCACCGCCGCGCCCTTTGGTCGCCTCCGGCTGGCCTTCGGCGGGGTGATGTGGCAGGGCCATCAGGGGCTAATCACCCTGCTAACCAGCCCCCCAGCCGCTGACACTGGGCCCCAGCTGCGGGTCAAACCCCGGCCAGCACGGGGATTAGCCCTGTGTCACTGACGTGCGGGCCCCACACGTCAGGTTTGACATGGCCTGGTTAGCCGACCTGCTAACGTCATAGTGACATCAGGCTGACGTATTAAAATGAATTTCTAATATAAGAATAAACCAGAAAATTCCAGAAAATGTTTAAAACTTCAAAAATTCATATAAATTAATCTGTAAATCAAATGAAAATAATTTATATATAAAAATTTATAAGAAAAATACAATGAATCCAATGGTGCTAATATCGTGCATGTTAGAGCAACCTATGTAGATGAACATTGACATTCACTGTAACATCCCAAATTTTCAATTTGGAATGTTTTACAATTATTAGTTAAGCATCTATGCATTATGATTTAAATGAATGTGGCAAGTATATTTTCATCTTCTTTATTTGACTTCTTTTCAATTGGCATTTGAGTTTACTCAATTACCTTACAAAATACTTTGAGAAAAAAAAGTATGAGAGGAGGTAACATGACACCCCAAAAGTCAGAAGAAAATAGTGCCAATTTATTTGAAAGTCAAATTTGGTTTCATTTTGGATTTTCTTTAAATAATGTTTTTATAAAGTTTTTATTTTGACTCTACAGAAATGTTCACGCCTTAGGGTTTATTTATCTGATTGTTTTGGTATATAATACCTTATACTTTGTTCTCTGCTTCAGATCTAAAAAGAAAGAGTTTCAAAAAAAAGGTAGGCACCGCTGGCCAGGCCAGGCCCAGACAGCTAGCCACGGGCACCACAGCCCAAGCCAGCACTAGGGCTGGCTATCGTACAATGCCAGGAGCGAGCACTCCTCGCTAGTGCCGCCGGAGGCAGTGGGGGAAAAAAGGTTCGTCCCCAACCTCCCGCTCGCACCGCACGGGATGAGGCCGCACGAGCGCTTCTGCAACCCCGAACCTCCTCTTTCCATTCAGCAACCCCGCACCACCTCTCGCCGCTTGTAGCCGTCGCCCCATCCATTTGCATCTCGTCGGAGCTGGAAGTTTCCGTCGAAGTTTCTAACACTGGTGAACCCCCGTGTCCTCTTTTTCTTCATGAAATTGGACCCCCTCAGCCCTGTGCATCTCCCTGACATGTTGTTTGGCCCTAGGGACAGCCGGAGACGCTGCCTCGTCCGACCTACGTCGCCAGAGTTCGCCGGAGACAGGAGCTTGCTCCACTTCCTCCGGACGTCACCGCCATCCGCCGTCATCACCGCCAGGAAACTCTCGCCGAGCCGCACCCGCCCGACCACCTCGCCCTCGCCGGAGCCGCCGCCCCGTCGCCGCCAACTTCCAATCGACGTCGTGCTCGTCGTCTCTGTGAGTGCTCACCAATTCCTCTGTTCATAACGTAAATTAGATTTTTTTAGTTAGATCGAATAGGTATCGTTTAACCGCGATTTAATATAAACCGCGTGGTTTATTTTAAACCGAACATCGGTTTTGTTTTAGTTTAACCGAACCGAATGATTTTTCTTAGTTCGCGAACGTTCACCGCATAGCCGCCGCGACGAACGTAGTCAACCAACCAGAGCTATCCACTTCGCTCTCTAGCTGCGAACGTTCGCAATTTAGTATTTTCAGAAACGTTCATGTAGCAGTTTTTTTTTAGAATTGTTTCAAAACTTCAAACGGCCTTAACTTTTTAACTATAGATCAAATTGAGATGAAACTAGCGGCTAAATTTTTGTCTCGAATAGCCCTAACAGAGAACCCATCATTGCATATTTTTGCAAGTTCAAATTTGAAATTATTTCAGCTTTGAATTTAAATTTCATTAGGTCATATCTTTCAAACGGTATACCCGTTTGAAGTGATTCTTTTTGCACCACGTGACACAAGCTAAATCCTTTGCCATGAACCTTTGTCATGATATATCCTACACCATTCCTTTCTGTTCATCATAATTTTACTAGAATGCCTTGTAGGAACACTAGTGCACATCACGACTTTTTGAACACTATTCACTCTTTGAAAATTTTCATGCTAATGACTTGTGTTGGATTTTTATTTGGCTTTTGCAAATATTTTGTTGCATGTCTTCTTTGAATTGTATGAATGCTTGTTTATGTGTGTTTATTTACTTTGCGATAGATTGTCCGGAGTGCGAAGCAGAATAGTATCATTCCCTAGAACTTCACTCCCAGCACGAAGGCAAGTTGCATTTTGATCACATCAGTTTTTACCTATGTTTTATTTTTGCACATAGTCCTTCGATGTAGGAGTGCATGATAGGAGCTTATACTTTTTGGTTTTAGTATCACCCAGTAGTTCATTTGAGGTAGGTCTGAACCGTACCAACTTTGTCGCCACCGTGTTATATTACAATGCTTCGCCAAAGTAGACGTGGATTGGGGAGTGTTATCACCTTGAGATGTGAGTGGCAAAGTAGTAACTGGGACCAACTTTAATGACCTACCTGGGTGGAAATTGGTTTGTATGGTGCCGAAGTATAGTGGGAGTATTCATGGGAATCCATGGGAGTGCACACTAGTGGTCCGTTCCCCCAGGCTCAAAGGGATCAACCTTATTTTCATGTCTATAAGCTTTCGTGTGCAGCCGCAAGCCAATATGGGCTCTGGCTTAATTGAGTAGATGGTGTGACCTCTTCCGGATAGGCTAGCAGATGTAGATGATTTAGGTGTACCGGCCTATCCGTGGGTTAGGGGAAATGATTTCGAAAGACTATGTCTCGATCATCCGATCAAGGATGTGGTCGATTCTTGTGGGGAAAAGTGCACAACCTCTGCAGAGTTAAAATCTAATCGATTAGCCGTGTCCCCGGTCATGGACAACTTGAGCTTTTAGTTGTGGAAATGTAGGGAGATCTCATCAGTCTTAACTAATCAAGTGGGTACAAAATTTTGGAATGATTGAGATGGGCATCATCTCAGAGTTATGATATTTGTAGAAGTAGAACAATTATTTTTGTTAGGGAAAACTAGCTTTATGCAAAACTAAACTTAGAGCTTCCACCAGCCAAATTGCATGTACTATGTAGGCTCATTACACTTTATCATATGACTTGCGAGTACATTCCATGTACTGACCTACACGGCTGCAACTTAGCATGTTGCATATTTATCCAATGACGAATAAGGTGCGATAGGTCGTTGTTCTGCACTCAGCTTGCTCGTGGAGTTGATGGACTCATTACATTTGTTGCTTCCGCATGATTTTGTTTTACTTGGACTTAGGCCACATTAATGTAATAATTACTCTTCGAGGATTCTCGATGTAATAAATTTGTGATTGAACTCTGTTGTAAATCATCAAGTATTGTGTGTGTCAGCATACCGATCCAGAGATGACACTTAAGCACAGAGACTCCGATCCCTTGAGATTGGGTCGCTACAAGATGGTATCAAAGCACACGTTGACTGTAGGACGCGACCCTAGAAAATGGGAAGCCATAGGATAAAAACCATATTTTACCACACTTTTATACCCCTGTTTTGGTCTCATACTTTTCCCTGCTTCACTACTAATTTATACTCTCTTTCAAACTGTAGATGTCGACCCCCATCGTTGAGTTTGCTCAGCCCGACGCAACCATGCCCTTTGGAAGACAACTCATGGATATCGCAGGACATCTGTGCATTGCCTTGCCTAGCTTCACTGGTACCTTCACGGAAACTCTACCTGAGGAGATGCGCTGGAAGATTGACGTCCACATTCCAGGGCGAAATTTTGGAAATGCCATTGAGCCGATCGACTTCTACATAGAAGTAAGATCATGGGGCATCGGCAAAGGGATTGTTGCGCTCTTTGCACTTGGGCGAATCCGCCAGGACTACCGCCAGGATCTCAGGAAGACTAACTGCGTCATGTACACGCGCCGCGACTCGGATGGAGATGTGGTGCGCACCAGGGAGGATGACACCATCACCTCACACATTGGGGACCTGGAGGAGCTGATCACCAGGATGAAGGAAGAGATGGACGACAACCTTGTCACCACCCACAACCTGACTACCCGCAAGGTCGAGATGGAAGAAGAACTTCAGAACGCTCGCGCAGAGCATGAGGAGGAGCTCGATGCGCTACAGGATAAGTTCGACGACTTGAAGCTTCAACTGGAGGAAGCTGAGGAAGAGCTTGATAACGGGGATAATCTCCAAGAGGATCACTCTTACGGGGACTACGTCAGTCAGGACAAAGACTATGAGGACGATGATGAGGAGATACAGAGTGATGCCGATGGAGGTGACATCAACATGATAGATCTCTCTTCCGACGAGGAGGAGATTTAGACCACCATGAGAGATTAGGATTCGATAGTCGATTAGTATTTGATTGATTTATTTGTAGGACCTTGTCAAATCTTGTGACATGGCTCACCTTAGATTTTTTTCATGTGAACTCTTTGATTGAATTGAATTGGAGTGATTTGGATTTTTATTAACATCATTTGCATATGGGTAGTGTTTCTCCCTTGGGCCTAAATCTATATATACCTCATCTATGCTGACCCAACAGATGCGACCAAGGCACGACCCTTCCGGGAGTGGCCCAGGGAATGATATCCCACCCGCCTTGGAACAATTGCTTCAGACCCAGAACGAGATGATATAGTTCATGATGCAGAATATGGCCCAGAACAACAACAACAACAACCTGCCTCCACCGCCACCTCCACCTACCCCACAAATTGACAACCTTACCCATTTTCTAAGGCTAAATCCTCCAATCTTCGCGACCAGCCCGGAGCCGATCGTCGTAGATGACTGGCTTCGCAACATGGGAAGGAAGCTAGCCACAGCAGGATGCACTGATCAGGAGAAGGTGAGGTTTGCCTCTCACCAACTGGATGGACAAGCAGCTTCGTGGTGGGAGAACTACACCGCCAAATACCACATGGAGAATGTGACTTGGGCTCAGTTCCAGCAGGCATTCCGCACTGCTCGTGTTTCAACGGGAGCTATGGCTCTCAAGAAGAGGGATTTCCACAACTTGCACCAAGGAGGTCACTCAGTGTCTGAGTATGTTGATGACTTCAGCACGTTGTCCCGTTACGCCCCAGGTGACGTGGCAACCAATGCAGCGAAGCAAGAGAAGTTTCTGGAGGGATTGAATGATGAGCTGGGAATTCAGTTGATGGTAGCGACTTTTGATAACTATCAAGAGTTGGTGGACAAGGTGATCACTCTAGAGGGCAAGCATCAGCAGATGGAAAATCACAAGAGGAAATACGGTAAAGGCAACTTTCAGTTTGGAACTCAGCAGAAGCCTCGCTCCACCCCTTTCTCTGGATATTCTGGTACAGGACACAGTAAAATTGGAGGGCACAACCATCATAACCATGGTGTCCATTCTCAGCATGGAGGCAATGGACACAACCACAATGGCCATAAGAATGGCAATGGGAATGGAGGAAACGGCAATCACCATCACCCTACCCCTACTACACTAGTGAGGAAGGATCTGAGTCACATCACCTGCTTCAAGTGCAAGAAGACAGGGCACTACTCCAATGAGTGTCCTGAGCTACAGAATGGGAATGGCAATGGAAGTTCTGGAGGCAAGAAGCCCAATCCTTTCACTAAGGGGCATGTCAATCATGTCAATGTGGAAGAAGTCTATGAACAACCGGATGCGGTGATTGGTAAGTTCTTGGTTAATTCTTTTCCAGCACTCATTCTATTTGACACTGGTGCATTGCATTCATTCATATCGAGGGGACTTGTTGATAAACATAAGTTGCCTACCGTAGCTCTTAAGTCACCTATTCTAGTGAGTTCCCTAGGAGCAGAGTCTATAACGAGTCAGGCATGTTTTCAGTTGCCTTTGAACATAGGGGGACATGTTTTTCCCATAGATATGATCGTACTTGAGTCACAAGGGTTGGATGTAATCCTAGGTATGGATTGGATGTCCAAGTATCAAGGAAGCATTCATTGTGCCAGTAGCTCAATTCTTCTCACCACTCCAGAGAAGAAAAGGATCAAGTATATATCCAGGCTTAAGCCTAAGAAGGCTCAAGTGAACTCTCTTAAGGGAGTTGTCCAGGAAGAAGTACTAGTGGTCAAGGATTATCCCGATGTATTTCCAGAGGAGTTACCCGGTATGCCACCGGATCGGGAGATTGAGTTTCTCATTGAGTTACTGCCAGGCACTGGACCTATCTTCAAGAGGCCCTACCAGATTCCCGCTAATGATCTAGAAAAAGTCAAGAAGTAGATTGAGGAGTTGCTGGAGAAGGGGTATATTCGCCCGAGTTCATCACCTTGGGGAGCCCCAGTACTCTTAGTGGAGAAGAAAGATGGAACCTTGAGGATGTGTGTGGATTATCGCTCTTTGAATGAGGTGACCATCAAGAACCAGTATCCGCTGCCGATGATCAATGACTTGTTCGACCAGCTAGAAGGAGCTAGTGTTTTCTCCAAGATTGACCTTCGATCCGGTTATCATCAGTTGAAGATCTGTGAGAAGGATATACCTAAGACAACTTTTACCACGAGGTATGGGCTTTATGAGTATACAGTCATGACGTTTGGTTTGACTAATGCCCCTGCCTATTTTATGAGCATGATGAACAAGGTATTCATGGAGTACTTGGATAAGTTTGTTGTGGTATTCATTGATGATATATTGGTTTTATCCAAGAATGATGAGGAGCACGCAGTGCATTTGGGCTTAGTTCTGGAGAAGCTCAGAGAACACCAACTTTATGCAAACTTCAGCAAGTGTGAGTTTTGGTTGAAGGAAGTCGGATTTCTCGGACATGTTGTGTCAAGGGAAGGAATTGCCGTGGACCCTTCCAAGGTAGAAGCAGTCATAGAATGGAAGGCACCGACCTCAGTTAGCGAGATCCACAGTTTCCTTCGACTTGCAGGATATTATCGAAGGTTCATTGAGAATTTCTCCAAGATTGCAAAGCCCATGACGGAGTTGTTGAAGAAGCACACCAAGTATATTTGGACCGAGGAATGTGAAGCCAGTTTCCAGGAGTTGAAGAAATGTTTGGTTATAACTCCAGTGCAAATTTTGCCGAACATACACAAGGATTTTCAGGTGTATTTCGACGCTTCACGCCAAGGACTTGGAGGCATACTTATGCAAGAAGGAAAGGTTGTAGCTTATGGTTCACGTTAGCTTCGACCTCATGAGTTGAACTATGCCATGCATGATCTGGAGTTAGCAGCAGTGGTACATGCACTCAAGACCTGGAGACATTTTCTTATCGGGAATCAATGTGATGTTTACACCGATCACAAGAGTTTGAAGTACATCTTCACGCAGAAGAGTTGAACCTTAGGAAAAGGAGATGGTTGGAGCTCATCAAGGATTATGACATGAATTTGCATTATCATCCAGGAAAAGCCAACATCGTGGCAGATGCGTTGAGCCGTAAGAGCTATGTCAACACTCTTGTCGCAGGAGGATTACCTCAGGAGTTGTGTGATGAACTTAGAGATCTTGAGGTGTAAATAGTTCCAAGAGGCTATGTTGCCGCCCTTGAAGTTCAGTCCACCTTGTTGGGAAAGATCAGAGAAGCTCAGAAGTTGGATCAAGGTATTGCTAAGATAAAGGAGAGGATCAGCAAAGGAAAGGCAGAAGGATTCCTTGAGGATGAGCATGGAACCATATGGTTTGAGCAACATATTTGTGTGCCCAACGATCCAGAGATCAGGAAGTTGATTCTTCAGGAGGCTCATGATTCGCCATACTCGATACATCCGGGGAACACAAAGATGTATTTGGACTTGAAGGGAAGTTTTTGGTGGACTGGTATGAAAAGGGAAATTGCTGAGTATGTAGCAGTATGTGATGTATGTCAGAGGGTAAAGGCAGAGCATCAGAAACCAGCAGGTTTACTTCAGCCATTGCCGATACCTGATTGGAAATGGGATAAACTTGGCATGGACTTCATCACGGGATTACCCAGGACCCGTTCAGGTTATGATTCCATTTGGGTGATTGTTGATCTCTTGACCAAGTTTGCTCACTTCATTCCCATGAACACTACCTATACAAGTGCTAAGCTGGCGAAGATATATATGACCAGGATTGTATGCCTGCATGGAGTTCCGAGGACCATTGTATCAGATAGAGGAACACAACTTACTTCAAAGTTTTGGCATCAGCTACATGAAACTTTCGGTACCAGGCTAGAGTTTAGTATAGCCTTCCATCCACATACAAATGGGCAGACAGAGAGGGTGAATCAGATTCTGGAGGACATGTTGAGAGCTTGTGCTCTAGACTATGGGTCTAGTTGGGATGATAACTTACCTTATGCAGAGTTCTGATACAACAACAGCTATCAAGCCAGTTTGCAGATGGCCCCTTTCGAGGCATTGTATGGGAGGAAGTGCAGAACACCGTTCATGTGGGATGGAGTTGGTGATCACAAATTGTTTGGATTGGATTTGATTTGAGATTCTGAGGAGAAGTTCAAGTTGATCCATTATAGAATCAAGATAGCTCAGTCTAGACAGAAGATTTATGCTGATGCTAAACGCAAGGAAGTGGTTTATGATGTGGGAGATAGAGCATATCTGTGAGTGTCTCCACTTCGAGGTATTAAGAGGTTTGGAGTCAAAGGAAAGTTAGCACCATGATTTGTGGGGCCATATAGAGTTCTGGAACGCAGAGGAGAAGCTGCATAGAAGTTGGAACTACGTGAGGGTTTGTCAGGAGTTCATGATGTGTTTCATGTTTCCCAACTGAAGAAGTGCCATGCAGAGATGGCAGATATTCCTTTGAGGGATACAGTGCCTCTAGAAGCAATTCAGTTGGATAATGACCTAACTTATGAGGAGAAGCCTGTTAAGATTCTTGAGACTGCCGAGAGGATCACTCGGACCAAGGTCATCAAGTTCTGCAAGGTTCAGTGGAATCGCCACACCGAGGAGGAGGCTACTTGGGAACGAGAAGAAGATCTCAAGCGTGACCATCCACACCTTTTTGCTGGCCAACCCGAATCTGGAGGACGAGATTCATCTTAAGGGGAGTAGGTTTGTAACAGCGCAAATTTTCAATTTGGAATGTTTTACAATTATTAGTTAAGCATCTATTCATTACGATTGAAATGAATGTGGCAAGTATATTTTCATCTTCTTTATTTGACTTCTTTTCAATTGGCATTTGAGTTTACTCAATTACCTGACGAAATACTTTGAGAAAAAAGTATGAGAACATGACACCCCAAAAGTCAGAAGAAAATAGTGCCAATTTATTTGAAAGTCAAATTTGGTTTCATTTTGGATTTTCTTTAAATAATATTTTTATAAAGTTTTTATTTTGACTCTAAAGAAATGTTCACGCCTTAGGGTTTATTTTTCTGATTGTTTTGGTATATAATACAATATATTTTGTTCCCTGCTTCAGATCTAAAAAGGAAGAGTTTCAAAAAAAAAAGGTAGGCACCGCTGGCCAGGCCAGGCCCAGCCAGCTAGCTACGGGCACCACAGCCCAAGCCAGCGCTAGGGCTGGCTATCGTACGATGCCGGGAGCAAGCGCTCCTCGCTAGTGCCGCCGGAGGCAGCGGTGGAAAAAAAAGGATTCATCCACATCCTCCCGCTCGCATCACACGGGAGGAGGCCGCGCGAGCGCGTCCGCAACCGCCGGCCGGAGCTCTCGGGATAGAGCCTATCTACAGCTCCATAGCACTCCTAGCTCCGCCTATAAATAGCCCCGAACCTCCTCTTTCCATTCAGCAACCTCGCACCACCTCTTGCAGCTCGTAGCCATTGCCCCGTCCGTTTGCATGTCGCCAGAGCCGGAGCTTTCCATCAAAGTTTCCGACGCCGGTGAACCCCCATGTCCTCTTTTTCTTCATGAAATCGGACCCCCTCATTCGTGTGCATCTCCCTGACATGCTGTTTGGCCCTAGGGACAGCCGGAGATGCCGCCCCGTCCGACCTACGTTGCCGGAGTTCTCCGGAGAGAGGAGCTTGCTCCACTTCCTCCGATTGTGGCCGCCATCCGCCGTCACAACCGCTGGGAAACCCTCGCCGAGCCACGCCCGCCCGACCACCTCGCCCTCGCCGGAGCCACCGCCCCGCCGCCGCCAACTTCTTGCCGACGTCGTGCTCGTCGTCTCTGTGAGCGCTCGCCTATTCCTCTGTTCGTAACGTAGATTAGATTTTTTTAGTTAGATCGAATAGGTATCGGTTAACCGCGATTTAATCTAAACCGTGCGTTTTATTTTAAACTGAACGTCAGTTTTGTTTTAGTTTAACCGAACCGAATGATTTTTGTTAGTTTGCGAATGTTCACAGCATAGCCGCCACGGCGAACGTAGTCAACCAACCAGAGCCATCCAGTTCCCGCTCTAGCCGCGAACGTTCGCAATTTAGTATTTCCAGGAACATTCCTGTAGCAGTTTTTTTTAGAATTGTTTCAAAATTTCAAACGGCCTTAACTTCTTAGCCGTAGATTGAAATGAGACGAAACAAGCGGCTAAATTTTCGTATCGAATAGCCCTAACCAGAGAACCCACCATTGAAAAATTTTGCAAGTTCAAATTTGAAATTATTTCAGCTTTGAATTTAAATTTCATTAGGTCATATCTTTCAAACGGTATACCCGTTTGAAGTGATTCTTTTTGCACCACGTCACACGAACTAAATCCTTTGCCACGAACCTTTGTCATGATATATCCTACACTATTATTTTCTATTCATCATAAATTTACTAGAATGCCTTGTAGGAACACTAGTTCACATCATGACTTTTTGAACACTATTCACACTGTGAAAATTTTCATGCTAATGGCTTGTGTTGGATTTATATTTGGCTTTTGCTAATATTTTGTTGCATGTCTTCTTTGAATTGTATGAATGCTTGTTTATGTGTGTTTATTTACTTTGCGATAGATTGTCCGGAGTGCGAAGCAGAATACTATCATTCCCTAGAACTTCACTCCCAGCACGAAGGCAATTTGCATTTTGATCATATCAGTTTTTACCTATGTTTTATTTTTGCACATAGTCCTTCGATGTAGGAGTGTATGATAGGAGCTTATACTTTTTGGTTTTACTATCACCCAGTAGTTCATTTGAGGTAGGTCTGAACCGTACCAACTTTGCCGCCACCGTGTTATATTACAATGGTTCGCCAAAGTAGACGTGGATTGGGGAGTGTTATCACCTTGAGATGTGAGTGACAATGTAGTAACTTGGACCAACTTTAATGAACTACCTGGGTGGAAATTGGTCTGTATAGTGGCAAAGTACAGTGGGAGCATTCATGGGAATCCATGGGAGTGCACACTAGTGGTCCGTCCACCCAGGCTCAAAGGGATCAACCTTATTTTCATGTCTATAAGCTTCCGTGTGCAGCCGCAAGCCAATATGGGCTCTGGCTTAGTTGAGTAGATGGTGTGACATCTTCCGGGATAGGCTAGCAGATCTGGATGATGTAGGTGTACTGGCCTATCCGTGGGTTAGCGGAAATGCTTTCGAAAGACTATGTCTCAATCTTCCGATCAAGGATGTGGTCGAGTCTTGTGGGGAAAGGTGCACAACCTCTGCAGAGTTAAAATCTAATCGATTAGCCGTGTCTCCGGTCATGGACAACTTGAGATTTTAGTAGTGGAAATGTAGGAAGATCTCATCACTCTTAACTAATCAACTGGGTACAAAATTTTGGAATGATTGAGATGGGCATCATCTCAGACTTATGATATTTGTAGAAGTAGAACAATTATTTTTGATATGGAAAAACTAGCTTTATGCAAAACTAAACATAGAGCTTCCACCAGCCAAATTGCATGTACTATGTAGGCTCATTACACTTTATGATGTGACTTGCCAGTACATTCCATCTACTGACCTACACAGCTGCAACTTATCATGTTGCAAATTTATCCAATGACGAATAAGGTGCGATAGGTCATTGTTCTGCACTCAGCTTGCTCGTGGAGTTGATGGACTCATTACATTTGTTGCTTCCGCATGATTTTGGTTTACTTAGCCTTAGGCCACATTAATGTAATAATTACTCTTTGAGGATTCTCGATGTAATAAATGTGTGATTGAACTCTGTTGTAAACCCTCAAGTACTGTGTGTGTCAGCATACCGATCCAGGGATGACACTTAAGCACAGAGACTCCAATCCCTTGAGATCGGGTTGCTACATTTACTAATACATTAGTATATGGAATATGAAATGGAGAACGACTTTGAACCTATATTCAAACTCACTTCAAATTAACTTGGGCTATAGTTGCATTAGCTCATCCATACATGTTGCCATGTCATGATCATGCATCATATTGTTGCACTTGTGTGTATTGATTGCTATTTATCTACATTGCGGTGGGCCCTGCTCCTGAGGATACCTCCGAGTATTCCATCGAAGGAGAAAACCTTTCTGCTACCTAGCAAGGCAAGCAACCCCTTTGATCATTCCAATAACATCCCACTCTCTCGCTCCTGCTCTTGTTTATTGCATTAGGACAAACGTTCACTTGTGTGTCATACACGGTAGATGAACCTTTTCCTTTGCATGACTTGTCATTGTCACAGTAAATAGCTAAACCTTGCAACCTAGCATACCTGGTAGATGCTTGTGCCATGATGTGTGTTGCTTACTTTGCCTGTTATGCTTGCTATGCTTAGATTTGTGTCAGTTCTGGTTCATCTGGGTGATGAACTGGAGTGAAACATTGTTGTTCTGATGTGATAAGCTTATGATGAACCCGATTTGGTAAAGGTAGTGATGAGAGGCTATGTAGGAGTACATAGCGGGTTGTCTCACTAGGACCGTTCGTAGGAACTGAGTTCCGTGTTTGTGATCCAAGACTAGATACTAGCACATGCTGGGCTCTGAAATATGACCCTGCTCGACTTATCATTCGCTTAGTCCTTGGTCCAGGAGTTGCAAGTAGTTTCTGGTGTTTATAGCATGCTGGAGGCCGTGCGTAGCGCTGACCCTAGGGGTGGGTTACGACGCGGTAGGCAATGTCATGGTGTACCAAGGGTCACCCGAATGGTGGGCTTGGAAACCCGGCGCACACTGTTTGGGGCCGTAGCAGAAACTTCGGCCGGACTTCCGTGCGGGTTCAGTTGCGTCCTAGGACATGGACTACTTGGAAAGCTTATGTTGTTCATAGATAAGCAAATGGATACTCATAAAAATATCAAGACAAGTGTGATTACCATGGATGGCGCTCTCCCCGGAGAGAAGTGAATCCATGGTGGTGTATTGCCATGGAGTTAGTCGACTCGTGTGCGATATCTAAAATTAAAACAAAGGGTTAAAATTGTGTAGTGTAGGTTAGCCATGAGTCAAAGCTGGCATTGCTGCATAAACTCCACCACTCCCCATGTTGATACATGAGCACGAATAGACTAGGTCTATTTTAAAGACTTGCTGAGTATGTGTGTACTCAAGTTTGCTTAATAAATGTTGCAGATGAGACCCAGGACCCATCAGGTGGGTTCTATTTAGATGTCGACGATGCCGAATAGCTGGTGTCCTAGCTACGACCTTACGCTCTGTGGCGGGCTGTAGATAGTCAGGCCATGTGCCTTTTTACCCTTTCATCTGTCTATTGTCAGACAACTTTAGGATTCCGCTTGGTTTGTATGAACTTGCTTGTATGACTTGAGTGTCGGGTCATGTGACCCCTACCTATAAGAACATATTATGCAAGCCTCTTCTGAGCCTGTTAAATAAAAGTTGTGTTGATGTATGGTTATGTTGTGATGCCATGGTTGTATCTACGCATATCGGGCATGTCGTGCATACGTGTGACGTGCAACAGTATGTATGGATCCGATACCTAGTTGTGTGCCTTTAGTAGTACTCTTTATGGGAAACTGCCTCTTTGTGCTTCCACGAGCCATGGTAGCTTGCTACTGCTCCGGACACATTGATTGACTGGCATGTATCCTTCTTTGCTGCTGTGTGTCCCTTCGGGGAAATGTCTCACAGTGTAATGGAGTCCATGTAGCATGCTACGACTCGTCTACGTGCAGTGATGACATTTCCCCGAAGCTGGCTATGACTCGTCTACACACGCTTGAGGCCGACACCTGCATTGTTGGGTTACGTATGCCTGTTTCCGTACGAATGTGCCACTTGGGTTCTATGACTAGTCATGTCGGCACGGGTTCTCTGTCGTTTGATTGCCAACGACATGTTCACATACGTGAGCCAAAAGACGCAAACGGTCCCAGGTAAGGTAAGGCTATAGCCGTGGAGCTTACCGTGCGTGAGGTTGCAAAGTGATGTGATATGTTACAGTCTGGATTCATATGACTTAGGATCGAGGTCCCGACAACGTTGGTATCAGAGCCTAACTGACTGTAGGACTACCAAGCCAAACCGGTCGAAGTTGAGTCTAGAAACACTATAGAAAAGTAGGGGAATTGATTGTGCAAGGGAACATAAGGTGCTTTTTACTCCTCTTCCCAAGTTATTCTATTCTGAGTCATTCTGATCTTTTCTACGGGGATAAGAGCTAGGCTTCTCATCTATTGCTTAGGATGACGAGTTACTAACCATGGACTACTAGTTAGTTTGATTGCAAGTGAATGTCGGTACTTGAGTATTGTTGGTCTGACAAATAGATGGAGAAGAGGTTTCAGTCTAGAAAGTCGAGTGGTTATGTGATATGTCTGCAATGTATCTAATTTTCCAAACTCTTTTGCCCTTGATTTGAATGAAACTAACCCGGACTGACGCTGTTTTCAGCAGAACTGCCATGATGTTGTTTTTGTGCAGAAATAAAAGTTCTCGGAATGACCTGAAAATTGACGAGGATTTTTTGTGCAATATATAAAAAATACCGGCGAAAGAATCAACGGAGGAGGAGCAGCCAGTGGGCCACGAGCCCTGGAGGCATGCCCCCTTGGCCACGCCTGGCAGGCTCGTGGGGCCCACGTGGCTCCTCCGACCTCCTCTCCACTTCCATATAACCCTATTCATCCCAGAAAAAATCAAGGAGAAGAAATACTCGCGTTTTACAATACGGAGCCATCGCCACCACCTGTTCTTCCTCCGGAGGGCAGATCTGGAGCGTGTTTTGGGCTCCGAAGAGTGGAAATCGAAGCCATCGTCATCATCAACCTTCCTCCATCGCCAATTTCATGATGCTCTTCATCGTTCGTGAGTAATCTTATCATAGGCTTGCTGGACCATGATGAGTTGGATGAGATCTATCATGTAATCGAGTTAGTTTTGATGGGGTTCGATCCCTAGTATCCACTATGTTCTAAAATTGATGTTGCTACTACTTTGCTATGCTTAATGCTTGTCACTAGGGCCCAAGTGCCATGATTTCAGATCTGAACCTATTATTTTTCACCAATATATGAGTGTTCTTGATCCTATTTTGCAAGTTGTAGTCACCTACTATGGGTTATGACCCGGCAACCCCAGAGTGACAATAGCCGGAACCACTCCCGGAGATGACCATAGTATGAGGATTCCATGTATTCAACATGTGTTAATGCTTTGTTCCGGTACTCTATTAAAAGGAGACCTTAATATCCCTTAGTTTCCATTAGGACCCCGCTGCCACGGGAGGGATGGACGAAAGATGTCATACAAGTTCTTTTCCCTAAGCACGTATGACTATATAGGGAATACATGCCTACATTACATTGACGAACTGGAGCTAGTTACATATCACCCTATGTTATAACTTTCACATGATGAATATCATCCGACATAATCATCCATCACCGATCCAACGCCTACGAGCTTTTCCTATACTGGTTCTTGCTTTGTTACTTTTCCTCTACTGCTGTCACACTTGCTATACCAATCACTACTGCTACTGTCACCGCCACTACTGTTACTATCATATTACTTTGCTACTGAAACTTTGTTGCAGATACTAAATCTTTCAGGTGTGATTGAATTGACAACTCAACTGCTAATACTCGAGAATGTTCCTTGGCTCCCCTTGTGTCGAATCAATAAATTTGGGTTGAATACTTTACCCTCGAAAACTATTGCGATCCCCTATACTTGTGGGTTATCAAGACCTTTTTCTGGCGCTGTTGCCGGGGAGCATGGCTCTATTCTCTGAGTCACTTGGGATTTATATCTATTCATCACTATGAAGAATTTCCGAGATCCAAAAACTACAGTTCTGCCCTCAACTACGAGGACAGGTAAGGAACTGCCATCTGGCTCTGCACTTGATTCACCTTCTGTTATGAGTAAATTTGCAACACCGCCACCTGCTATTAATTCTGATATGTCGCCTGTGCTTGATGATTCTACTTCTGCTATACATGATAATTATGATGATGCTTTGCTTGGTAATGATATGCCACTTGGTGAATTTCTTGATGCACAAATTGCTAGAGTTACTATTAAATCAAATGATACTTCTGAAACTGATGAAACTATTGAAATAGAACCTACTGTTACACCTGTTAGACCAAGCCCTCCTAAATATGAATTGCCTATATACCTAAGGGTTATGTTATGGAAGGAGAGGTAGCTGAAGACTTTCTTGCTTGTAAGGATAGCTATGATCTTGAGAAATTATTACGCAAGTGGAAAGAAAAATCTCTGAATGCTAGAATGAAATATGATCCTAAGTTTGCTACTTCACATATCTTTATTACTGATAAGGATTATGAGTTCTCTATCGATCCTGAGTTAATCACTTTGGTTGAATCTGATCCTTTTCATGGTTATGAATCTGAAACTATTGTAGCACATCTTACTAAGCTGAATGATATTGCCACCCTATTCACTAATGAGGAAAAAATTCGCCATTACTATATCCTTAAGTTGTTTCCTTTCTCACTAAAGGGTGATGCTAAAACTTGGTTTACTTCTCTTGCTCCTGGTTGTGTGCGTAGTCCCCAGGATATGATTTACTACTTCTCTGAGAAATATTTTCCTACCCATAAGAAACAAGCTGCCTTGCAGGATATATATAACTTTGCGCAAATTGAAGAAGAGAGTCTCCCACAAGCTTGGGGGAGGCTCGTCCAGTTACTTAATGTTTTGCCTGATCACCCTCTTAAGAAAAATGAAATACTTGATATCTTTTATAATGGACTAACCAATGCTTCTAGGGACCACCTAGATAGTTGTGATGGTTGTGTTTTCAGGGAACGAACTGTGGAACAAGCTGAAATTCTATTGAATAATATATTGAGCAATGATAATGCTTGGACTATTCCCGAAGCACCTCCGAAGCCAACTCTGAAGAAAAGAGGTATTCTATTCCTCAATCCTGAAGATATGCAAGAAGCAAAGAAATCTATGCGAGAGAAAGGTATTAAATCTGAAGATGTTAAGAATCTACCACCTATTGAAGAAATACATGGTGTTGATAACCCAACAAAGGTAGAAGAGATACATGGTCTTGATAACCCGCACAGGTAGTAGAGGTAAATTCTCTTCGTAGATTCAATGGGAGTGATATTCCTTATGATAAACCTGCTAGCTTATGCTTAGATGAATTTGATAATTTTGTTGCCAAACAACAAAGTTTTAATGATTATGTTAGCAGACAACTGGAACAAAATTCTCGTATGATTAATCATATAAGTGCTTGTGTGGATAGAAATGTTAATGATCTTAAGCTTATTAGTAAACATGCTTCTGTGGTCACCACTCAAGTAGAGCAAGTACTTACGGCTCAAAATGACCTGCTTAGTGAATTGAATGATAATTCTGTTAAAGTTGTTACTAGAGGTGGTAGAATGACTCAGGAACCTTTGTATCCTGAGGGCCATCCTAAAAAAATTGAGCAGGATTCTCAAGGAATTAATACTGATGCACCTAGTTATCCTGGTAATAGGAAGAAAAAGAAAGATGATAGGAACTTGCATGCTAGTAAACCTGTTTCTGTTACACTTGAGAATCCAAATGATATATCTATTTCTGATGCTGAGACACAATCTGGTGATGAACATGAGCCTAGTGATAATATGATAATGATGTTCATATTGATGCTCAACCTAGTAATGTAATGATGTGGAGATTGAACCTGCTATTGAACCTGATAACTCACAACCTAGGCACAAAAGATATGATAAGAGTGATTTTATTGCTAGGAAACACGGTAAAGAAAGAGAACCATGGGTTCAGAAACCCATGCCCTTTCCTCATAAGCCATCCAAGAAAAAGGATGATGAGGATTTTGAGCGCTTTGTTGAAATGATTACACCTGTCTTTTTGCAAATGCGTTTGACTGATATGCTTAAAATATCTCCTTATGCTAAATACATGAAAGATATTGTGACGAATAAAAGGAAGATACCTCATGTTGAGATTTCCACTATGCTTGCTAATTACACTTTTAAGGGTGGGACTCCTAAGAAACTAGGTGATCCTGGAGTACCCACTATACCTTGCTCCATTAAAGGAAATTATGTTAGAACTGTTTTATGTGATCTTGGAGCCAGTGTTAGTGTTATGCCTCTCTCTTATATCATAGACTTGAATTGGATAAGTTGACACCTACTGAAATTTCTTTGCAAATGGCCTATAAATCAACTGCTTTACCTATCGGCATTTGAATGAAAATAACCCGGACTCACGCTGTTTTCAGCAGAACTGCCATGGTGTTGTTTTTGTGCAGAAATATAAGTTCTCGGAATGACCTGAAAATTGACGAGGATTTTTTGTGGAATATATAAAAAATACCAGCGAAAGAATCAACGGAGGAGGAGCAGCCAGTGGGCCACGAGCCCTAGAGGCGCGGCCCCCCTGGCCACGCCTGGCAGGCTCGTGGGGCCTATGGGGCTCCTCTGACCTCCTCTCCACTTCCATATAACCCTATTCGTCCCAAAAAAAATCAAGGAGAAGAAATATTCGCGTTTTACGATACACAGCCGCCGCCGCCACCTGTTCTTCTTCCGGAGGGCAGATCTGGAGCTTGTTTTGGGCTTCGGACAGTGGAAATCGAAGCCATCGTCATCATCAACCTTCCTCCATCGCCAATTTCATGATGCTGTTCATCGTTCGTGAGTAATCTTATCATAGGCTTGCTGGACGGTGATGAGTTGGATGAGATCTATCATGTAATCGAGTTAGTTTTGATAGGATTTGATCCCTAGTATCCACTATGTTCTAAGATTGATGCTGCTAGTACTTTGCTATGCTTAATGTTTGTCACTAGGGCCCGAGTGACATGATTTCAGATCTAAACCTATTATGTTTTCACCAATATATGAGTGTTCTTGATCCTATTTTACAAGTTGTAGTCACCTACTATGTGTTATAACCCGGCAACCCCGGAGTGACAATAGCCGGAACCACTCCCGGAGATGACCATAGTATGAGGATTCCATGTATTCACCATGTGTTAATGCTTTGTTCCGATACTCTATTAAAAGGAGACCTTGATATCCCTTAGTTTCCATTAGGACCCCACTGCCACGGGAGGGATGGACGAAAGATGTCATACAAGTTCTTTTCCCTAAGCACGTATAACTATATACGGAATACATGCCTACATTACATTGACGAACTGGAGCTAGTTACATATCGCCCTATGTTATAACTTTCACATGATGAATATCATCCGGCATAATCATCCATCACCGATCCAATGCCTACGAGCTTTTCCTATACTGGTTCTTGCTTTGTTACTTTTCCGCTACTATTGTCACACTTGCTATACCAGTCACTACTGCTACTGTCACCGCCACTACTGTTACTATCATATTACTTTGCTACTAAAACTTTGCTGCAGATACTAAATCTTTCAGGTGTGATTGAATTGACAACGCAACTGCTAATACTCGAGAATATTCTTTGGCTCCCCTTGTGTCGAATCAATAAATTTAGGTTTAATACTTTACCCTCGAAAACTGTTGCGATCCCCTATACTTCTGGGTTATCATTATGCTTTTCCAATATTTTGCAGTTGTCTCAAAATCCTTTTTGAGCAATTACAACCGTTATGCTGTCCAATTTTTGCTAGAGTCTCTAATGTCTTTGCATCATTCTCTGTTTCAGATGCCCCCTCGTCCTTCCCGTCAGGTGGTCCGTGTGACCAGGTACATCGATGTACCGGGTCACATGGCCATGTTGGTTAGAGTTATGATGGAGGTTGGCTACCATTGGTACCCAGAGTACACAGTGCCGGAACAGTATCGAGATTTCAACCAGAGTCAGTATCTGTGTACGGTTAAGATATATCCTTCATATCCTGGAACTGTAGAGCCGCTTCACTGGTCTTATGGACTAGGTGTCACCATAGACATGGCAGTTCAGGAGGCCGCCTACGCCATGCTAACTATCATGAGGTTTCATCATGGTCTGCTTCAGAACACAGATTTATGTTATGTTCCTGCTTCTTTGGGAGGAGAGGATAGCTATCTTAGCGCAGCCTACTATGATCATTCTCATGAGGACCCTAGGCTGCAGGTGACCGCTCAGATGTTGGAGAATAGGGATCGTAATGCACGTGCCCTTCGCATGGAGCTTTATGCTACCCGTGCACGTCTTTGGATAGCCCTGGCGCAGTTGGCACATGTCCTGCAGACAGGCTATGGAGATTTGGAGATGTTGACCCCATCGCAGACTCATGTGTCAGCACACGTAGACTGGCCCGATGTTGGAGGCATCACCCCTGTTCGAGGACCGCTGTTGCCGCCAACAAGGGGACCAAGGCCACATCCGTGTCCTTACAGTTTCCAGGGATGATAGGATAGAGTGTTTCCAGAACCTCAGGTTCAGCTCCCGGGTCATGGGGGTAACCTATATGAGGCATTCTACGGCGATGCTTGAGTATGTGGGTGTTAGTACTAGTATGGTAGTAGTCGTATCGCCACAGTCCTGCATGTCTTGTGGGATATGATTGAGGTTGAGAGTTGTGTTCCAGAGGTGTAGATAGATAATGTATAGGAAGCTTGTAATGCCTCCGATGAGATGTGTCATTTCTCTGTAGTTTGTATTTCAGGCTTGGGCTTGTACTGAACTATGTCATGGTGTGTATGAGTCATGGTGTTCATATGGCAGTTGTTATTACCATGTTGATTGGGTGTTTACCCTGCATGCCATGTTGTCTAGTACATTCCTTATCTCATGTCTTAGAGTTGATGTCCTCTATGTCTAAGCTGTGGGTTTGTTTTCCCAGGATGGTGGCAACTAGGAATAACCCCGTGCCTACCCCCGAGCAGGGCGAGGGAAGCCAGCCAAGGCAAGAGAACCTGCCACACGCGCCCTCTTTGGTAGAAGTGATGCTTGAAGTTGAACGGAACAAAAGGGAGACCAACAGGCTGTTGGAACAAATTGAGGAGAACATAGCACGTGCTCCCCGCAATGATCACAATGATGGCCTGTCTCTCGGTGATTTCTTCAAGATGTGCCCACCTAAGTATCATCATTCGATCGACCCACTCGACGCGGATGACTGGCTAACCAGCATGTCCCGCAAGATTCGTGCTACCAATGTATCCGAGGCCAACAAGGTGACCTTAGCTACTTACTTCCTGGAAGGACCCGCCAATGTGTGGTGGGAAAGTTATGAAGCCATGCGTCCCGCAGGCCCCGCACCAACTTGTGCAGAATTCAGTGTGGCATTCCGTACCCATCACATCCCGGAAGGGCTGATGGATCGCAAGAGAGAGGAGTTTTGTGCTTTCACCTAGGGCAGACTGTTAGTGGATGCCTATAGCCGTGAGTTCGGCAATCTTGCTCGCTATGCTCCAAAGGAAGTTTCAACTGATGCCATGAAACAGGCTAGGTTCCGCAAGGGACTTATTCCTGAGCTCCGTCAAGGATGTGCGACTGCATGAGTGCACAACCTTCCAGGCTCTTGTCAACAAGGCTATCAATGCCGAGACTGGACAGACTAACTATGAGTCCACTAGGATGCACAACCATGACTTCAGCCCCGCATCTGGCTCGGGCTCCAACAAATGCCGGGTGTGGGTGGCCAATGCAGCTCTGCCGCCAAGATACACCGCGAGGCCATGCTTCCAGGCGCCTTGCCCAGCTCAGCCCAACCCTCAAGCTAGGCTATTTGGAGGTCCTCCTTACAATGTTGCTCCCCGTGCCACCGTGGTCTGCTACAAATGTGGGGAACCAGGAAACTACTCCTGTGAGTGTCCTCATAACAATGTTAAGCCGGCTAGACATGGGAAGCCAGGAAAAGCCTTCTATGTGAAGCCCACTCCTGCTCGTGGACGAGTGAACTTTGTTTCTGCTGAGGAAGCAATTGAGCATCCTGATGTTATCCTAGGTACGCTCCTTGTCAATAGCCATCCAGCATCTGTTCTATTTGATACTGGGGCATCTCATTCTGTCATCTCAGAAAGTTATGCGCAGTTGCATAACATGTATTTTTGTGATAAGCCTACTCCTTTAGTAGTTCAAACTCCTGTTTCAAAATGGCAAGCCTCTAGGGAGAGTCATGACAATGAGATTCTTGTGGATAGGCTAGTCTTCCTAGCATCCTTGATAGCCCTCAGGTCTTCAGACATAAATATCATCTTAGGCATGGACTGGATGAAAGCCCACTATGCTAAGATTGATACTCATACTAGGAATGTTCAACTTACACATCCCTCGGGTGAGATAGTCAATGTCTCCACTCGAGAAGCCAAGCGCCAACTCTATTCCCTCAATGCTAGCCCTCTTCCAGAATTAGAAGATATTCTGGTAGTCCGTGACTTTCCAGATGTCTTTCCAGAAGAACTTTCAAGAATTCCACCTATCAGAGATGTTGAGTTTGTGATAGAGCTCATTCCAGGGACTGTCCCAATAGCCAGAAGACCCTATAAGATGGCACCCTTATAACTAGCCAAACTTAAGATCCAACTCGATGAGGCTTTGAAGAAAGGTTTCATTCATCCTAGTTCTTCTCCTTGGGCTTGTCACGTCCTCTTCGTTAAGAAGAAGGATGGATCAGATCGGATGGTTGTGGATTATCATCCAGTGAATCTGGTTACCATAAAGAACAAGTATCCGCTCCCCAGGATCAACGATTTGTATGATCAACTCGCTGGATCCTCTGTCTTTTCCAAAATGGATTTTAGGTTGGGATGCCATCAAATCAGAATTAGAAACAGGGACATTCCAAAAACGGCTTTTGTTACTCGTTATGGCCAATACGAGTGCACCGTCATGTCCTTCGGTTTAACCAATGCCCCAGTCACCTTCACTCGCTTGATGAATTCGATCTTCATGGAGTATTTGGATAAATTCGTCATGGTTTACCTCAACGATATACTCATCTACTCGAAGAACGAACAGGAACATGCCGAGCATCTAAGGCTGGTATTGATGAAACTTCGAGAGCATCGTCTGTATGCCAAATTCTCCAAGTGTGAATTTTGGTTGCCAGAAGTGACCTATCTGGGCCACGTGATCTCTGGTAAAGGTATTGTTTTCAATCCCAAGAGAGTTCAGGCCATCCTTGATTGGACTCAACTTGAATCGGTTAAGCAAGTTTGGAGTTTCCTTGGCTTAGTGAGCTATTGTCGCCGCTTTGTCGAGAATTTCTCCAAGGTTGCGAAACCTATGACTAAACTCCTCAAGAAAGATAAAAAGTTCGAGTGGACTCCACAATGCGAGCATAGTTTTTAGGAGTTGAAAAGACGACTGACCTCTACTCCTGTTCTGGTGCCACCAGACTTCTCTAAGGACTTTGTTATCTATTGCGACACCTCGCGACAAGGATTAGGTTATATTATAATGCAAGATCGTCATGTGATGGCATACGCATCTCGACAGTTGCGTCCACATGAGGATAGTTATCCAACACATGATCTTGAGCTTGCAGTTGTGGTCCATGCACTGAAAACCTCGTTAGCGGTATTGCTAAGGATTTCTCTATTGATGATCAAGGTGTGGTGATCTTTCAGAACCGTTTGGTGGTTCCCAAGAGCCAACATCTTCGGCAGCTGAATCTTAAGGAGGCTCATGATTCTCCTCTCACAATTCATCTGGGTAGTACCAAGATGTATCAGGACCTACGCCAGAGGTTCTGTGGACTAGGATGAAGAGAGAAATTGCTCAGTTCATTGCTAACTGTGACGTTTGTTGTCGCGTGAAAGCAGAACATCAAAGGCCTACTGGCATCCTTCAACCTTTAGCTATTCCTGAATGGAAATGGGATAAGGTCGGTATGGATTTCATTACCGGATTTTCCAGGACTAAGAGAGGAATAATGCTATCTTTGTGGTCATCGACCGCCTTTCCAAAGTGGCTCATTTTCTTCCTGTTCGGGAGAGTATAACTGCTAGCCAGCTAGCGGAATTATATGTTTCTCGAATAGTTTCTCTTCATGGTGTTCCTTTGGAGATTAACTCAGGTCGCGGAAGTATCTTTACTTCCCAATTCTGGGAAAGTTTTCAAACCGCTATGGGGACTCATCTATCCTTTAGCAGTGCTTTCCACCCGCAATCAAGTGGTCAAGTTGAGCGAGTCAATCAAATCCTCGATGACATGCTCCGAGCTTGTGTTATATCCTTCGGTATGAATTGGGATAAATGTCCTCCATTTTCCAAATTTGCATATAACAATAGTTATCAATCAAGATTGGGCAAAGCCCCATTTGAAGTTCTCTATGGACGATGGTGTCGAACACCTTTAACTGGTCAGAAACCGGAGAGAGGCAACTCTTTGGACCAAATATGATCAAAGATGTAGAGGAGCAAGTTCGCATTATTCGTGAAAAGTTGAAAACAGCCCAATCTCGTCAGAAGAGCCAATATGATCGCCATCATAAGGCTATGACCTATGAAGTTGACGAGAAGGCTTACCTTCGGGTGACACCTCTGAAGCGTACCCATCGATTCGGTATCAAGGGCAAGTTGGCTCCATGTTACATTGGACCTTTTCGCATTCTTGCTAAACGAGGAGAGGTAGCCTACCAAATGGAACATCCGTCACATCTTTCTAAGGTTCATGATGTCTTCCACGTCTCGCAATTGAGGCGTTGCTTCTCGGACCCTGTCCATGAAGTAGAACACGAAGCGTTTGATCTCCAAGATAACCTTACATATCGAGAATAACCTATTCGTATTCTTGATCAAGCTGAGCGTACCACTCAGCATCGAAACATCAAGTTTCTCAGGGTTCAGTGGTCACACCATTCTAAAATGGAGGCCACATGGGAAAGAGAAGATCGTCTTTGACTAGAGTACCCCATGCTCTTCCTGACGACTTCAAAATCTCGAGACGAGATTCTTTTGAGTGGGGGTGAGTTGTCACATACCTAGCTTGATGTCATAGGACAGCATGTGTGTGCATCATATTTCATTTTTGCATCAACATGAAGTGGGGATTAAAAGAAACCCCAAACCCTCATTTGAATCAAACCAATTCAAAGTATGTGAAAACCAACTAATTCAAAATGGTCATCTAAAATGTCCCCTATGTCTGATAAATATGGACATGAATATATCAGGGGCCATCTTAACTATTTGAACATTTATAGAAATTTAAAATAAATAATAAAGCTTCTCAAAATGCCAAATAAAGCATTATCATTATTTTAGATTTCAAAATATCCTGAAACTTTTTACAAATAACAGAATTAGGAAACATAAAGTAAATGAGAAATATAAAAAAAAAGAGGCCCAGGATGAGCCGACCCAACTGGCCCATACCAGTCATCCCTGTCCTCTCGCCAGGAGGATAGGGGTACGCGCTCGCCACTCGCGGGCACGCGCCCGGCCAGCTCCTCCCTACCTGGGTACTGCCCTGGAGGCCTCCGGAAGCGCTAGCGCGAGGCCCCCCTCGTCGTGGCTCTCTTCTCCTCTCCCTCTCTCCCCCGCCGCGCTCTCTCTCTCGCTCTCTCCCCCTCAGCTCGCCATGGCCGACGGCGCTGAAGCATCGCCGCCGTAGTTCCAGCCACCCCCTTGCCCTCCTAAGACCGCCAAAAGCTCCGCTGTGGCCCCCTCGTCCTCCCAATGGACCTAGTAGCCGTCGGGAGCCCCTCCACATCGAGGCTGCCATCGTCTTCAAACTCCGGCTCCAGCGCTCCTCTCCGGTGATTTGTGGCCGTCTGCGCGTCCCTGAGCCTGCCATCTTCCACAACCACCTCGCTGTGAGCCCCTGCGTCGATTCCCCCTACCCTTGCGGCCTGACCCTCGTTGTAGATGTCGCGCCCTTGCTGCCCGAAACACACCGCCGCTCAGCTCGTCGTCGGTCGTAGCTTCGGTGGCCCATGAGCCCCCTCTGCCGCCCCTTTGGATGCGCGCGTGCACGGGCTACCCTCCGGTGCCCTCCGCGCACTAAATGACCGCCGGATGTGCAAGTCTGGCGAGTCACCACCGGCTGGTCTCCGGCGGGGTGATGTGACAGGGCCATCAGGGGCTAATCACCCTGCTAACCAGGCCCCCAGCCGCTGACACTCGGCCCCAGCTGCGGGTCAAACCCCGGTGAGTGCGGGGATTAGCCGTGTGTCACTGATGTGCGGGCCCCGCACGTCAGGATTGACCTGGCCTGGTCAGCCGACCTGCTGACGTCACAGTGACGTCAGGCTGACGTATTAAAATGAATTTCTAATATAAGAATAAATCAGGATATTCCAGAAAATGTTTAAAACTTAAAAAATTCATATAAATTAATGTGTAAATCAGATGAAAATAATTTATATAAGAAAATTTATTAGAAAAATCCAATGAATCCAATGGTGCTAATATCATGCATGTTAGAGCAACCTATCTAGATGAACATTGACATTTACTAATAGGTTAGTATATGGAATATGAAATGGAGAATGACTTTCAACCTATATTCAAACTCACTTCAAATTAACTTGGACAATAGTTGCATTAGCTCATCCATACATGCTGCCATGTCGTAATCATGCATCATTTTGTTGCACTTGCATGTATTGATTGGTATTTATCTGCATTACGGTAGGCCCTGCTCCTGAGGATACCTCCGAATATTCCATCGAAGGAGAAACCTTTCCGCTACTGATATGTCTCCAACGTATCTATAATTTTTGATTGTTCCATGTTGTTATATTATCAACTCGGGATGTTTTATATGCACTTATATGCTATTTTATATCATTGCCTCTCCGATGATGTGTGAGTAGTTCACCACAGACCTTCTGTTCCATAGCTAGTAGCTAGATAGCTTCTTCTCTCTCTTTGATCTTCAATACAAAGTTCTCCATGATCTTCATGGAGATCTATTCGATGTAACTTTCTTTTGCGGTGTGTTTGTCGAGATCCGATGAAATGTGGATTTATGGTCAGATTATCTATGAATTGTGGAGTCTCCTCTGATTTCTTATATGCATGATTTCATATCCTTGTAAGTCTCTTCGAGTTACGGGTTTTGTTTGGCCAACATGATCTATAATTCTTGCAATGGGAGAAGTGCTTGGTTTTGGGTTCATACCGTGCAGTGTCCTGACCTAGTGACAGAAGGGGTAGCGAGGCACGCATAGTGTTGTTGCCATCAAGGGTAAAAAGATGGGGTTTATATCATATTGCATGAATTTATACTTCTACATCATGTCATCTTGCTTAAAGCGTTACTCTGTTTGTTATGAACTCAATACACTAGATGCATGCTGGATATCGGTCGATGTGTGGAGTAATAGTAGTAGATGCAGAAAGTATCGGTCTACTTGTCTCGGACGTGATGCCTATATGTATGATCATTGCCTTAGATATCGTCATGACTTTGTGCGATTCTATCAATTGCTCGACAGTAATTTGTTCACCCACCATAATACTTGCTATCATGAGAGAAGCCTCTAGTGAACACTATGGCCCCCGGGTCTATTTTACACATTATATATTCAGATCTACATACAAAAATACCAAAAATAGCTTGCTGCACTTTTATTTATTTATTTACATCTACCTATTATCACTATCAGATCTCACCTTGCAAGTAATCGTAAAGGGATTGACAACCCCTTTATCGCGTTGGGTGCAAGTTTGTTTGTTTTTGTGTAGGTGCCTTGGTGCCTCATCTTGTTACTCCTACTGGATTGATACCTTGGTTCTCAAACTGAGGGAAATACTTATCTCTACTTTGCTACATCACCCTTTCCTCTTCAAGGGAAAAACCAACGCAAGCTCAAGAAGTAGCAGGAAGAATTTCTAGCGATGTTGCCACAGAATAATCAAGTGAGGCATATCTACCAAGTACCTATCACAAACTCATCTCTTGCCTTTACATTATTTTCCATTTGCCTCTCGTTTTCCTATCCCCCACTTCTAAAACAAAATTTACAAAAATATTTGCCTTTCTTTATTTGCCTTTTTCGTTCGCCCTTTTCTTTCACTTGCTTTCTGTTTGCTTGTGTGCTTGTCTACTTGATAAGTCACCATGTTTGAAAACACTAAATTGTGTGACTTCTCTAATACTAATAACAATGATTTTATTAGTACTCCAATTGCTCCCACCAGTAGTGCGGATTCATAGAAATTAATGCTGCCTTGTTGAATCTTGTTATGAAAGAGCAATTTTCTGGCCTTCCGAGTGAAGATGTCGCATCCCATCTTAATACCTTTATTGAGTTATGCGATATGCAAAAGAAGAGAGATGTGGATAATGATATGATTAAATTGAAGCTATTTCCGTTCTCACTATGAGATAGAGCAAAAACTTGGTTTTCATCTTTACCCAAAAATAGTATTGATCCATGGAACAAGTGTAAAGATGCCTTTATTTCCAAGTATTTTCCACCTGCTAAGATTATCTCTCTCCGTAATGATATCATGAATTTTAAGCAACAAGATCATGAACATGTTGCACAATCTTGGGAGAGAATGAAATTGATGATTAGAAATTGTCCCGCTCATGGTCTAAGTCTTTGGATGATTATACAAATTTTCTATGCTGGTTTGAATTTTTCTTCTAGAAATATCTTGGATTCCGCCTCTGGTGGAACTTTTATGGAAATCACACTAGGAGAAGCTACAAAACTCTTAGATAATATCATGACAAATTATTCTCAATGGCACACTAAAAGGTCACCTACTAGTAAAAAAGTGCATGATATAGAAGAAATTAACTCTTTGGTGCTAAGATGGATGAGTTAATGAAGTTGGTTGATAGTAAGGGTGTTCCTCTAGATCCAAATGATATGCCTTTATCTTCCTTGATTGAGAATAGCAATTAAAATTTGGATGTTAATTTTGTTGGTAGGAATAATTTTGGTAATAACAATGCTTATAGAGGTAACTTTAATCCTAGGCCTTTTCCCAGTAATCCCTCTAATAATTTTGGCAATTCCTACAACAATGCTCATGGAAATTATAATAAAATGCCCTCTGATCTTGAGAGTAACATTAAGGAGTTTATTAATTCGCAAAAGATTTTCAATGCTTCCATAGAAGAAAAAGTGCTTAAAATTGATGAGTTGGCTAGGACTATTGATAGAATTTCTCTTGATATTGATTCCTTGAAATTGAGATGTGTTCCTCCCAAGATTAATATGGATGAAACTTTGAAAGCTATGCATGTTTCTATGAATGAGAGTAAAGAAAGAACCGCCCAAATCCGTGCTAGACATGAATGGCTCAAAAAGGTGTGTTCTCATGACGAGAATCACGAAGATCTTAAAGTGCTTGATGTGACTCCTATTGAATCCTTGTTTTGTAATGTCAATCTTAATGATGATGGGGCTGTATGTGAATCCACTTTGATTGAGAAAGGCCCCAATGATTCGGAGTCTATTTATCTTGATGCTAAATATACTAAAAGTGGAGTAGAGTATGTCAAAACTTTGAATACTGATGAAATTACTACTTTGGATTTCAAGGAATTTAATTATGATAGTTGCTCTTTGATTGAATGTATTTCTTTGTTGCAATCCATGCTAAACTCTCCACATGCTTATAGCCAAAATAAGGCTTTCACCAAACATATCGTTAATGCTATGATGAAATCTGTTGAAGAGAAACTTGAGTTGGAAATATCTATTCCTAGAAAACTTCATGATGAGTGGGAACCTACTATAAAAATCAGGATTCAAAATTATGAATGCCATGCTTTGTGTGATTTGGGTGCTAGTGTTTCCACAATTCCAAGATCTTTATGTGATGTTGTAGGTTTCAATGAGATTGATGAGTGCTCTCTTAATTTGCATCTTGCGGATTCTACTATTAAGAAAACTATGGGAAGGATCAATGATGTTATTATTATTGCAAATAGGAACTATGTGCCCGTAGTTATGCTTGATATTGATTGCAATCCTACATGCCCCATTATTCTTGGTAGACCTTTCCTTAGGACTATTGGTGTTGTTATTGATATGAAGGGAATATTAAATTTAAATTTCCATTAAAGAAGGGCATGGAACAATTTTCTAGAAAGAGAATAAAATTTCTTTATGAATCCATTATGAGAGCTACTTACGGTTTGAGCACTAAAGATGACAATACTTGATTCTACTGCCTTATGCCTAGCTAAGGGCGTTAAACGATAGCACTTGTTGGGAGGCAACCCAATGAATAGATTTATTTTTGCTTTTTAATTTCTGTTTTGTTGAGTCCACACCATCATGATTCTGTTATGATTGTTTTTTATGTTTTAATTAGTGTTGGTGCCAAGTAGAACCTTTATGATTAGTTTTGGTGATAGTTGTTTAATCACGCTGGAAAAAGACAGAAACTTTGTGCTCACGAAATTATTTTTCATTCCTATCCAGAAAGATCTTTTGAGTTGATTCTTTTTTCTGCGGATTTATATGCAAATTTCCCTAATTTTCATAATTGTTTCAGAATTTTTGAGTTAGCATAGGTATACGAAATATACATATTGCTACAGACTGTTCAGTTTTTGACAGATTCTGTTTTTGTTGTGTTGATTGCTTATTTTTATGAAACTATGGTTAGTATCGGGGGGTACGTGCCATGGAAAATTGATAATACAGTAATATAACATTATTATAAATGGAAATTAAGTTTACTACGGTACCTAAAAATTTGGTGGTTTGTTTTCTTTTGCTAATGCTATCACGAGTTTCTATTTAAGTTTTGTGTTGTGAAGTTTTCATGTTTTGGGTGATGTTCTTATGGACAATGGAATAAAGAGTGGAAAGAGCCTAAGCTTGGGGATGACCAAGTAATACCAAGACAAATTATAGGACACCAAAAAGCCTAAGCTTGGGGATGCCCCAGGAAGGCATCCCCTCTTTTGTCTTCAATCCATCGGTAACGTTACTTAGAGCTATATTTTTATTCACCACCTGATATGTGTTTTGCTTCGAGCGTCGCGTATTATAGGAGTCTTTGCCTTTTGTTTTATCACAATCATCCTTTCTGCACACCTTTTTAGAGGTACATGTACTCATCGTGAATTTGTTAGAATACTCAATGAGCTTCACTTATATCTTTTGAGTTAGGCAATTTAGCTCACATGTGCTTCACTTATATCTTTTGAGCTTCGTAATTTTGCACAGATGTGCTTTACTTATATCTTTTGACCTTGGTAATTTTTCTCCCATGAGCTTCACTTATATCTTTTGAGCTAATTATTTTTTCTTTAGTGCTTCACTTAAATCTTTGTAGAGCACCGCGGTGTCATATTTTGTAGAAATAAAAACTCTGGATCTTCACTTATATCATTTTGAGAGTGCTCTCTCTCTAAGTAACTTGGTTGGCGTGTGCTATGAAATTAGTCCTAAATATGATAGGCATCCAAAGAGGATATAATAAAAACTTTCATATTCAAGTGCATTGATTAGTAAGAGAAGTTTGATTCCTCATGATTAGTTTTGAGATATGGAGGTGATAATATTAGAGTTATGATAGTACGGTGTTGTGAATCTAGAAATACTTGTGTTGAGGTTAGTGATTCCTGTAGCATGCACATATGGTGAACAACTATGTTAGGAAGTCGGAGCATAATTGATTTATTGATTGTCATCCTTTGTGTGGCGGTCGGGATCGCGCGATGGTTAACTCCTACCAACCCTTCCCCTAGGAGTACGGGTTTAGCACATTGTTTCGATTACTAATAAAACTTTCGCAATAAGTATATGAGTTCTTCATGACTAATGTGAGTCCATGGTATAGATGAACTCTTACCTTCCACCATTGCCACGCAACTTTCGCCGGTGCACAAACCCACCATATACCTTCCTCAAAACAGCCACCATACCTACCTATTATGGCATTTCCATAGCCATTCCGAGATATATTGCCATGCAACTTCCACCATTCCGTCTCATGACATGTGCCATCACTTTCATTCATATAGAATCATTATTGTTCTAAGTATCGAGTTGTAAGTAAATAAAAGTGTGATGATCATCATTATTAGAGCATTTTCCCATGTGAGGAAATAAACAAAGAGGCCAAAGAGCCCAAGCAAAAAAATATGAAAAAAAGAGGCCAAAGAGCCCAAACAAAAAAATGAGAGAAAAAGAGAGAAGGGACAATGCTACTATCTTTTTCCACACTTGTGCTTCAAAATAGCACCATGTTCTTCATGATAGAGAGTCTCTTGTTTTGTCACTTTCATATGCTAGAGGAATTGTTCACTATATAACATGGCTTGTATATTCCAATGATGGGCTTCCTCAAATTGCCCTAGGTCTTCGTGAGCAAGCAAGTTGGGTGCACACCCACCAGTTTTTATTTTTGAGCTTTCATACACTTATAGCTCTAGTGCATCCGTTGCATGGCAATCCCTACTCCTTCACATTGATATCTATTGATGGGCATCCTCATAGCCCATTGATACACTGAGTCGATGTGACCATCTCCTCCTTTTTGCCTCACAACCTCCACCACACTCTATTCCACCTATAGCGCTATATCCATGTCTCACGCTCATGTATTGCATGAGAGTTGAAAAAGTTTGAGAAAGTAAGAGTGCGTAAACAATTACTTGGCCAATATCGGGGTTGTGCATGATTTAAATTCGTTGTGTGGGGATGATGGAGCATAGCCAGACTATATGATTTTGTAGGGATAACTTTCTTTGGCCTTGTTATTTCAAAATTTCATGATTACTTTGCTAGTATGCTTGAAGTATTATTGTTTTCATGTCAATATTAAACTATTTTTTTGAATCTTATGGATCTGAACATTCATGCCACAATAAAGAAGTTACAAAGAACAAATATGTTAGGTTGCATTCCACATCAAAATTTTGGTCTTTATCACTTCCCTACTCGAGGACAAGCAAGAGTTAAGCTTGGGGGTGCTTGATACGTCTCCAACGTATCTATAATTTTTGATTGTTCCATGCTGTTATATTATCAACTTGGGATGTTTTATATGCACTTATATGCTATTTTATATCATTTTTGGGACTAACTTTTTAACTCACTGCCAAGTGCCAGTTTCTATTTTTTCCATGTTTTTGACCTTTTTCAGATAAGAATATTAAACGGAGTCCAAACGGAATAAAACCTTCAGAATGATTTTTTCCACGACAGAAGAGATCTAGAAGACATGAGAACCAAGACAGAGGGCATCGGAGGAGGCCACGAGCCCCCTAGGCGCGCCCAGGGGGTGGGGTGCGCCTACCAGGCTCATGGGCCCCTCGTGCCTCCTCTGCCCTACCTCTTTTGCCTATAAAATCCCTAAAATCCCAAAATCAACAGAGAGAGCCATGAAAACACTTTTCCGCCGCCGCAAGCTTCTGTTTCCGCAAGATTCCATCTGGAGACCATTCCGGTGCCCTGTCGGAGAGGGATTTGGACACGGAGGGCCTCTTCATCCACACCATTGCCTCTCCGATGATGCGTGAGTAGTTCACCACAGAACTTTGGGTCCATAGCTAGTAGCTAGATGGCTTGTTCTCTCTCTTTGATCTTCAATACAAAGTTCTCCATGATCTTCATGGAGATCTATTCGGTGTAACTTTCTTTTGTGGTGTGTTTGTCCAGATCCGATGAATTGTGGATTGACGATCAGACTATCTATGAATTGTGGAGTCTCCTCTGATTTCTTATATGCATGATTTCATATCCTTGTAAGTCTCTTCGAGTCATGGGTTTCGTTTGGCCAACTTGATCTATAATTCTTGCAATGGGAGAAGTGCTTGGTTTTGGGTTCTCACCTAGTGACAGAAGGGGTAGCAAGGCACGCATCGTGTTGTTGCCATAAAGGGTAAAAAGATGGGGTTTATATCATATTGCATGAATTTATCCTTCTACATCATGTCATCTTGCTTAAAGTTTTACTCTGTTTGTTATGAACTCAATACACTAGATGCATGCTCGATAGCGGTCGATGTGTGGAGTAATAGTAGTAGATGCAGAAAGTATCGGTCTACTTGTCTCGGACGTGATGCCTATATGTATGATCATTGCCTTAGATATCGTCATCACTTTGCGCGATTCTATCAATTGCTCGACAGTAATTTGTTCACCCACCGTAATACTTGCTATCATGAGAGAAGCCTCTAGTGAACACTATGACCCCTGGGTCTATTTTACACATTATATATTTGGATATACATACAAAAAACCAAAAATACCTTGCTGCACCTTTATTTATTTATTTACATCTACCTATTATCACTATCAGATCTCACCTTGCAAGTAATCGTAAAGGGATTGACAACCCCTTTATCACGTTGGGTGCAAGTTTGTTCGTTTTTGTGCAGGTGATAACCCACAAGTATAGGGGATGAATTGTAGCCTTTCTTGATAAGTAAGAGTGTCAAACCCAACAGGGAGTAAAAGTTAGGACAAATATTCCCTCAAGTTCTATCGACCACCGATACAACTCTACACACACTTTCCGTTTGCTTTACCTAGAACAAGTATGAAACTAGAAGTACTTTGTAGGTGTGATAGGATAGGTTTGCAAGATAATAAAGAACACGTAAATAAAAACTAGGGGCTGTTTACATAAAGAAACAATTATGTTATTTTAATGAGTGTGGAAAAGTGGTGGTAGGAGTTGCGGAATTGTCCCTAAGCAACTGACCAAGTTACTAGACCGATAGCAAGTTTTATGTGGGAGAGGCCATTGCTAGCATGTCATCCCTTACTTGGAATTCTATGCACTTATGATTGGAACTATTACCAAGCATCCGCAACTACTAACGTTCATTAAGGTAAAACCCAACCATAGCAATAAGATATATTGGTCCCCCTTCAATCATGTATGCAATAATTTCTATGCTAGGCTAAAGCTTCTATCACCCTTGCCCTCCAATACATAGTCCTATCAACATACAACTAACCCTATGGTGTGATCCATGCACGTGCTCATATGATGGTCACCAAAGGACATCAACATAACCACAAGCAATTTAACCCAATCATAGCAATTCATCAATCACCGATAGGACAACGAAAATCTACTCAGACATCATAGGATGGCAACACATCATTAGATAACAATATGAAGCATAAAGAACCATGTTCAAGTAGAGGGTACAGCGGGTTGTGGGAGAGTGGACCGCTGAATATAGATGGGGGAAGGTGATGGAGGTGTTGGTGTAGATCGTCGATACACGATGATGTCCCGGGCTGTGTTCCGGCGCCGCCGGGAGAGAGGGGGAGAGAGCCCCCCTTCTTCTTCTTCTTCCTTGACCTCCTCCCTAGATGGGAGAAGGGTTTCCCCTCTGGTCCATGGTCTCCATGGCGACGGAGGGGCGAGAGCCCCTCCGATATTGGATCTCTCTCTCTGTGTGTCCTTCTGTTTCTACGCACCCAGATTTTGGCCTTTCACCGTTTCTTAAATTCTCGGAGATCCGTAACTCCGATCGGGCTGAAATTTTGAGGGAATTTTCTTTATAAAAATATCATTCTTGTGGCGAAAGAAGGGCCCCAACTACCTTAAGGTTTGGTCACGAGTCTGCCAGGCGCGCCTGGGGGGGTAGGGCGCGCCTCCTGGACTCGTGACCCCCTCGGGCATCGTTTCACGTTGATTCTTTTTCCCAAAAATCATAAATATTCCAAAAAAATCCCCGTAGGTTTTTTTATTGCGTTTGGACTTCGTTTGGTATGGATATTCGGCATAAGAAAAAACAGGCAACAAACAGGAACTGACACTAGGCACTGGATCAATATGTTAGTCCCAAAAATAGTATAAAAAGTTGCCAAAAGTATATGAAAGTTGTAGAATATTGGCATGAAACAATCAAAAATTATAGATACAATGGAGACGTATCAGCAGGTTCCTTGGTGCCTCCTTGATACTCCTACTGGATTGATACCTTGGTTCTCAAACTGAGGGAAATACTTATCTCTACTTTGCTGCATCACCCTTTCCTCTTCAAGGGAAAAACCAACGCAAGCTCAAGAAGTAGTAGCTACCCAGCAAGGCAAGCAACCCCTTTGATCATTTCGATAACATCCCACTCGCTCACTCCTTCTCTTGTTTATTGCATTAGAACAAACATTCACTTGTGTGTCATACACGATAGATGAACCTATTCCTTTGCATGACCTGTCATTGTCACAGTAAATAGCTAAACCTTGCAACCTAGCATACCTGGTAGATACTTGTGCCATGATGTGCTTTGCTTACTTTGCCTACTATGCTTGCTAAGCTTAGAGATGTGCATCCCAGAGACAACACTCCATGGAAAAGAAGCACCTCAAGAATGGGTCATGTACTATGACAAAGCAAGCCGCCGATGTGGGAGTGCTACTCATTGCACCAACTGGAGAGCACCTCAAGTATGTGATCCAGATGCATTTCCCCGAGAGGAATAAATAAATAGCATGGTTGAGTATGAAGGGTTGCTTGTTGGACCACGGATAGTGGATGATCTTGGCATCGTAAAGTAGATAGTCTGGGGGGACTCGCAGCTTGTCGTGTGCCAATTAAACAAGGATTACAAAGTCCCCTAATGGAGTGATATGTTGACAAAGTACAGACAATGGAGGAGTTCTTTGACAGTTTACAAATGGAGCACGTCCCCCATGCCGAGAATAACATTGCTGGCGACCTATCAAAGAGAGCCACACATAAGCTTCCTGTGGAACTGGGCACTTTTGTTCTTCGGTTGACCAACGTTCAGTCACCCAGTCAACACGGCAGAAAAGAAAAAGAGAAGTCAATTTTGGCGACTATCTTCCGACAAAGCCATCAGTGGCCACCAAGAGGGTTGCTGGGAGCGACAACCCGTTTGCCGATGGACATTGAGCTCCGACAGACACAATGGTCCTTGTCATAGAATCTACCGTCCCTACAGCGGAAAAAATATCTTTTGTCTTTGTCATCAAGACATAGGCTCCAGCATGGGCACAACATATATTTCAGTATCTCCAAACATGACATCTTCCGAAGGAACCAAAAGAAGTTGAAAGGTTAGCCCGATGGTCGAGCACATACCAATTTGTGGACGGCACCTTATACAAGAGGAGGCTGAACGGTGCAAAATTGAAGTTCATTTCTCAGGAGGAAGGACATTAGATGTTGCCAAAATACACCAAGGGGTCTACGGCTACCATATCGGATCATAGGCCCTTGCCGGGAAAACATTCCGCCAAGGCTTCCATTGGCTACCAGCCGTTCAAGACTCTCTAGCGGTGGTGACAACCTGTGAAGCATGCCGGTACCACCTCAAGCAAATACACCAACTAGCACAAGCCCTTCAAACTATACCGCTCTTCTGGCCCTTCTCGGTCTAGGGGCTCAACATTCTCGGGCCCTCCCCCCCCCCCCGTGCTACTGGGGGCTCCGAGTTCTTATTCATTGCAATCGACAAGTTCACGAAGTGGACTGAGGTAGAACCGGTGATAAAGGTAATGGCGCAGGCAGCGATCGAGTTCCTCAGAGGGATTGTTTGTCATTTTGGTGTTCCCAACGAGATCATCACCAATGACAGCATGCAGTTCACCTGTAGCAGCTTCATGCAATATTGCCAAGACATCGACACAATGATATGCTTTGCATCGGTCGCTCACCCAACGAGCAACGGGCATGTAGAGAGAGCCAATGCCGAAGTGTTGTGAGGACTCAAGACGAGGACTTTCTACAAGTTGCACAAGCACGGAAAGTGCTCGATTGATGAACTCCCGACGGTTCTTTGGTCAATAAGGATGACACCAAATGGAGCCACCAGCGAGACACCCTTCTCCATACTTTATGGTGTAGAACCAGCTCCCCACTGAACTCACATACGGGTCACCGAGAGTGTAGGACTTTGATGAGTACCGGCGAGAGGAAATGCGACAAGATGACACTGTGATCCTCGAGGAATATTGTCTCTAGGCCATGTTGCGTGTTGCCCGGTACCAGCAATCCCTGCGCCACTAAGACATCCACAAAGTGTGTGTCGGGAGCGTTGAGTAAGGCGACCTTGTTCTTCGACGGACTCAATCCTCAAAGGGATCAAACAAGTTGATGCTGAAGTTGGAAGGACCTTATTGTGTAGTACGAGTCACCAGGCCCGGCACAGTATGCCTAGAGACCGAAGATGGCACCCCGATGCAAAACTCATGGAATATCGAGCATCTTCGCAAGTTCTACCCGTGAGGCACAGTTGCCGGCTCCCTCCGCAACCCCTTTTATCCAAGTTCTCCAGCGAGGCGTGTAATCCTTTTTACAAAGCCACGCGATGACCCTATGTGTAGTCAATAAAGCTAAGTGTTCTAACAGTCTTTGTCAAAGTACATATTTATCTTGTGTATATTATATGAGGTGTTGAGATCACTCCTTTTGTAAGATGGCTGTTGAACCACCTGGGTTCCTAGTCCACTCTATTTTCTCTACTTTCTTTTTCTCAAAAGGGAGAAGGAGCCCCGTGTGCAAGTCTTCCCAGGGGGAGTGATGGTGTGGACACCTACAGATGCGCTCGAGGGTGATCATCTTGCGACAAGAAATGCAATGAGAAAAAGCTAAGTTGTAGAAACTTTTTGAAATTTTCAAGCCTTTCCCTCAAACAAGATTAGTTCTTGTGTAAATAAAACCTACACACTGAAGGCCGTTGTTGAAATTGTTGCACGCTTAAAGGTTGGAAGCATGCCGAACACTAAGTGGCCGTAGCAAGGACAACAAGATGGCCTTGCCTAAAGCCACACTACTGCAAGCGTGCTCAAAATGAATCCTTAGAAGTGTCCGCGGTAGGAATACATGCACTAGCAAGCGTTAAGAATCCAGAAAACACACAAGCACAGTCTTTTCACGTAAAGGGAAACGGGCATTCATAGACGCATAGTAAACCATTAATATTTGAAAGATACCCAATATTTTATTTCCATTTCTCTCGCAGGAATACATTGGGTACAATATAAACACAAAAGGAGATTTGCCACTATGATGTGGCGTTTGATATGAAAACTTGGTCTCATAGATGGAGCCTCATTCCCGCATCCCTAAACTCTAGCTACAATGTCGTGCGCACCTAGTCGGAGTTCTCCTGCTTGATGTCGAAGGTGCTGATGTTGTCGTTCTTGTCGCTGGAGGAGTTGAGGTCGTTGTCACTTGATCTCTCCATGCAACACCCCAGGGGGTGCAGGTAACCCCGAAGATCTTCCACCCCCGCGTCAGGAAATTGGCACTTCTCGGAGGAAGGTCGACTACAAGCCAGGCGGGCCCGTTGCAGCAACCGTCATGAAAGGATCAGGGAGGAGCAGCCAACTCGCGAGCCTGCGGGGTACCACCACAATGAACTCCTGCACCCCATCCCCTGCATGGATTCTCGGACGGGCTATGGGAGGGGCACAGGAGAACCGCCACAACCGCCACGGTTTGCAGAGCCGCTCTTCCACAACCCCTAGACGTCGTCCCTCCGCGGGACTTGGAGCCAGCCCCCGCTGTTGTCACCATGGACTGCATTTGGCTCCGTGGGGAGACCCTCGCAGCGGCGTTGGATCTGCGAGCACAACCACGACCTCTCGCAATGCCAAAGACGACACATAGGAGGAAGGGAAATAGGAAGGAAGAAGGGGACGCTGGTCAAAGGGATGAAGAAGGGGGGCGCGAATGAGCAATGCTCCCTCATGACTCCCCCTGTTTATTGAACAAGGGAATAGAAGGGGTCTCGCTCTTCACGACCCACAGCTAGTGCTAGCGACCGCCCTCCACAGCCAATGCCAGTCCTCATGTGTGACATGCGTCATGGAGCGGAAGGGGCAAAGACACCCAAGCGACCTCGGATGGTTCGGAGGCTGACCACTCGATGCTAGGCACACGGCTTAGGTAGCCACCTCTCTCCCTCAATGATGAGCCTCGTGTGAAAACACGTGACGCGGGAAGCGCCCGTTCGAGTCCAATGCAGTGTGGTTTCTCAGGCATGTTTTTCGACGCCATCTCACCCCGCTTCCCCGCAATTACTATTCAATGTATATCGTAGGAAGAGCCGGGAGGAATTGTCATTGTAATTGTAGGAAATTGCGGCTACATGTATCTATGCACTGTTTTTGGGCCTAGCCCAACAACATCCAAGACGCACGTCTAGCCCAGGGCGGGGGGCTCCTGGTGGTGTACTAAGAAAGGGGGCCCTTAGTACCCTAAGTTGTGCACTGAATGACCGCGGCCTCCGAACAGGCAAAACCTGTTGGGCTAGAACTGAACTCCAAGCCACTTAGTACAAGGGCTCGAGCGAACTGACAAGCCTTCCTTGTCAGGGGGCGTGGACGCTAGCGCTCCCGCCAAGGCCCCCGCCTGCCAAGCCATTGGTCCACGTCTCTGGGCTGATTGTCTACATCAGCTAGGTGTCGAGCGGGCAGGAGGGTAGGCGAAGCTGGTCCATGCACATGATAGTTTTCTAGTATTTACAAAAGCTTTAATGACACCCGTCCTACGGCATGGCAAAAGAATAAGTGGTAGTTGGGCGACCGACATAGAAGGAGAGGTAATCCTTGCCGGTAGATGTCGCTAGCGCGCCACCTCACACACATTAAATGTGCCTGCCTTAATCCTTTGGAGTTAGGCATTTCCCACTACCGCTCTTGCTAGTCTCGGGCAGCGATAGTGTGCATTATTGACCTTTGTGTAAAGACTAGTTTAGCCACGATGGTAGCCCCTTGGATTATAAAAGTGGGACCATGGCTACCTTTAGAAAGGTCGACACTCCATTCATTTACATGCGTAGCGACGCTCCTGAAGCATACTTGTTGGTTTGAGACGCTCACGTGTTGTGAACCTGAATAAACCACACCACACAGGACGTAGGGTACTATGCACCGGCGGCCTGAACTTGTCTAAACCCTCGTGCATGTAGTGTGCAGTGATGCTCCTTGAGCTAGAGGATTCCCTCAGCTGAATCACGAAAGGGGCTTGTTTGGCCCCATAGACCGTCGTACCCCTGAACGGACTGAATGCCTTGCAAAACCGCACCCTTAAGTGTGCGGTGATCCTCGGAGATGGAGGCGCTTGATAGAGCCTCCTCCATCATGACCGGCCAACCAATCATGGGTGGTACCGGTGGTGACCGGCTAACCTGATATCTAACGCGGGACTGAGCCGGTAGCCCTGGAGGCACAGTGCGCTCCGGAGATGACTTCGGAGGGGACTGGACATTCCTCCGTCCTTCCTCCCCAGTGTCCAGGAGGGGCTCCTCCCCCTGGTCTTCGGTGGTCGTGGCATTAACCTTAGCCATGACAGGATCCCCCCCACTGCATGTGTTCGGCTTTGAAGGAGCCTAGCGCGATGACACCTCCGTGGCCTCTATTGAATCCCATTGTGGTGTGGGGTGCGACGTAGTCCCACTCTCCGCCAGCTCGATGGGTGGAGACTCCCGATCCGATATTTGGTTGGTGGGGAGAACATGGGGGGTGCATATTAAAAGGCGTACGTCCATTTAAAAAATCAAAAGATTCACATAAAAGACCTAGGGGATCTTCGGATTCGTATCTTCGGGATGGGGGTGTCACGCCCAAGATGCGGTCCTATCCTTATTTGGCATGGGGGCCTCAATAGGGATAGAAGCGCATCTTGATGCGTTCGCAAGAATGGATATCATTACAAGTACATGTACAAAAGAGATGAGTATATGGAATTGGCTTACACTCGCCACAAGCTACATCAGAGTCACAGCAATACAATAACATCTCAAACATCATACATAAGAGCAGGGTCCGACTACGGACGAAATCAAACAATAAAATGACATCCACCCTTGCTATCCCAGGCAGCCGCCTGGAACCCATCCAAGATTGAAGAAGAAGAAGAAGAACTCCGAAGCAAATCAAGCAACGCACTCACATCAAATCATCACATTACCTATACCTACAACTGTTGTTGTAGTAATCTGTGAGCCACAGGGACTCAGCAATCTCATTTCCAAGGGTATCAAGACTATTAAAGCTCAATAGGTGAGGTATGGTTAAGTGGTGAGGTTGTAGCAAGAGATTAAGCATTTGTTTGAGTGGCTAACTTACGAGTACAGAAATAAACTGTGGTGGTCTACGCATAACGGACGAGAACTAGAAATGATCACTAACTGATCCTGAACACCTACTTACGTCAAACATAACCCCACCGTGTTCACTTTCGGATAAGGACTCACGAGAAGAGATAGTCACGGTTACGCACACAGTCGGTGTATTTTATTAGAGTTTACTTCAAGTTTGTTATGACCGGGTGTTAAACAAAGTATCCAAGTTTGCCACATAACCGCGGGCACGGCTTCTCGAAAAGATTTAACCCTGTAGGGGTGCTCCAACTCATCCATCACAAATTCACCACACAAAGTGGGAATAACCTCAACGACGGATCTCGTGATCTTCCTAGGAAATTCCAAAGGAAGTCCAACACCTCGGGATAGCCCGAGAATAATCGGAATTCCTCACTCAAGACGTCCGACAAAGGTAAAACAAATCCAGCAAGGCCGCACGACGTGCCGACAATCCCGATAGCAGCCGCGTATCTCGTTCTCAGGGCACATCGGATTGTCCAAACTTCTGGTAGGCCAAACACAGAGTTGCCCTTGGTAGCCACCGGTGGTTGACAGGTTGGACCAACACTCATGCGGAGCACTGGCCCGGGTTGTTGATTAAATTATCCACGGGGTGATCATTCCCTATGCAAGTTTTAATTAGTTAGGCAAATGTAGTACCAATGTTGGGCCTTGCCGAAAAAGTTTTATTCTAACCCGAAAATCAAGGGGGTCCCCATAACAACCCCAAGCATGTTAGGAGCGCTCATTTATGGAACATAACACCGGTTCAGAAGTCACTAAGGGCGATAAGAGTGGAACAAAACACCGAGAAAAAGGCCAAGACTTCCACCCTTTACATAGTGTATATGTGCATTAAATTAAATAGCAGCAATATTGTGATATAACAAGAATATCCATGTTGACACATGGAAGCAATTGCACCTGCAGCTAGCAACACTATAAGAAGGGCTGAGCAAGCGGTAACATAGCCAAACAATGTTTTGTTGGCATGTGGAAGTGTTAGAGGCTTATCATGGCAATGTTGGGAGTCTTATCAAACAAGTGGTAGGTAGCGAGACATAACGATAAAAGACGAGACAACTAGCATGGCAATGATAGTAATGGTATCCAAGGAAATGAGTCATCTTGCCTGAGATCCCGCTCGGAAGAAGACCGAGTCCGTGAAGAAGACGAACCAACGTAGTCGAACGAATCCTCACACTCCGAACGCTTTCGGAACTCTATCGCGAAGATGCAATCCAAAACAAACAATCAACACAAGATACACCACAACATATGGATGACACGATGCACAAACAAATATGATGCATGTCTGGTTTAAATATGCAATGCAAGACAATTCACATCAAACAACTTCTACACGTTAAAGTGAAGCTCAATATGCAACGAGTTGCATATTGACGAAACTCCACATTCGAATTATTTAGTTCACTCCCGTTAGGTACAAGACAATATTAAATGTTGTTAAACATGGCAAGAGGTAAAGCATAAGTAAACTATCTATCTAGGCATATTAAATGAGGTCGGAAACAACTTATAGGATTTCCGAAACGACCTCATATGTTAATTTCCAAATTGGTCCAGATCTGAACAAATCATATTTTATATTTGTTAAACAACAGAATAAAGTATACCATATTATTGTACATGTCATTCTAGTCGATTTACATATATGGAACATCTCCAACGGAGCTACAGTTTAAAAGATATGAGCAACACAAGATGCACATGTCATGAATGCAAATGCATGGGAAACACACTCACAAACATTTCAAATCATGAATGCAGCAAGTTATTATGAATTTACATTAGATTCTAAGCAAGTATCATATATGGAATGACCAAAACGGAGCTACGGTTCAACCACAATCAACAGAACAAGATTTAGTTGAAATCTGCCAAAGACAGCAACATGGCATTTTGAACACAAGAAAACAAGTTACAATATTCTAAAATGCACAAACTAAGCATGGGGCAGCAGTATAAAGCAACCATTTCAATTCATCTTCATATATCATAAGCAAAACATGCATGGATCACTTGGTAGGCAGCTCAGAAGAAGGCTACTTAATAATAGTTTCAGACTTAGTGAAAATAGCGGTTTTAGACAGCGCAGTTTTTATCACGAAGGCATATTTACAGCAGTAAAACTATATGCTACAAATCATATTATGGCAAGAAACTTAACAGCATACAAAAGGACAATATCAACAACAAATAACTCCATTACACCTACCACAAAAGAGTTCTAGATCACTAGAAAATCACATGGCAAAATAGCAACAAAATGTAACAGATTTCAGAATTAGAAATATTTTGGACCCTCAAAACAACAGATTTTTTTAGCAAGTTGACAACAACAAAACAACACCTAAACATGCATTTCTATGACAAGAAAAATTTGCATGGGCTAGGATACATATCAAAGAGCAACTTTCATGTTGAAACTTAATTAATATCATGCCGGATTAAATCCTTTTAAAAAGACAAAAGGGCATCACGACATAAATGACATGCACATGAAATGCTCAAATGGCTAAACTAGATGTACAGTTAAATCCAATGGATTTTTCTACCCCGAAAACATATATAATATGCGTATGTTTATGTAGAAAATTAATCACAATTTAATATGCGGGTATTATGCCTCATCACGTTAGAGCAATCCATTAATGCAAAATAGTTGCAATCATCATGCCAACATTTTTCTCATGCATGAAAATGCGATGCGAATGAGATGAACATTTTAAAATATGATTTTATTAATTTTGATGCGCAGTTAATTAATTATGAAAATGCAATTAACGCAAATATGCAAAATGACATGTTAAACAATTTTAGGCAGGGATGCAAATGGCATATTATTAAACTACCCATTTTTCTAATCATTTTACATGTTTAAATCATTTTATTACGTTGCACGGTTTAAAAGATATGGCATTAAGAAACATGCAATGGATCTAAATACGAAAATATAAAAAAACGCAATGGGGGGGGGGGCTGGGCTCACCTATGGTCCAAGCCCACTCGGTGGCTGGCTTGGCAGAGAGCAGCGACTGGCAGCTGCTGGGCCGGGGCAAGGCCCACGCGGGCGATGGGGGCGCTGGCGCTCGCTCGGGCGCGCGGTCAATGGAGGGAACGAGCGGGCGACTCGTCCCGCTCCCGCATGAGGAAGCAACGGCGGCGGCGGATGGGTGGCTCGAGACGGTGGGGATGCATGGATCCGGCAAGGGGGAGGCAGGGGCGCCAGATCCGGCGAGGGGAGACCCATTCCCGGCGGTGGAGGCACGGATCCGGCGACCGGCGACGGAGCTCGGGCATGGCGGCGGACCTGCGGGAAGAGGGAGCTAACGAGGGGGGGGGGGGGTAGAGGGAGAGAGAAGGGAAGAGAGAATGGGAGGAGGAGCTGGTCCGGCGATCTGACGGTGACCGGTGGCGGTTGCGGCTCCGGCGAGGACGGGCCCTCCGGCGGCCTGGCACGGGGAGGCAGCGGGAGGAGCTCGGGAGCTGCCATGGAAGGAGCTCGAGGATGCGATTCAGGCCCGGATGGGCTCGAGCTGGCCCAGATGGGCTCGGGCGGGCCTGGTGGCTGGAAGAGGGAGAAGGGGAGGTTTGGCATGGAATTCTAGGGGATTAGGGTGGCTGCCCAATTAGGAAGGAGAGAGGGTCTATAAATAGGTTTCGGGGCTAGGGTTAGCGGTCGTTGTCCATTTTCAGACCGTCGGATATCGATTCTATGGACCGGAAGCGGAGAGGGGCTACGGTGGCTGTGCAGAGGGTCTAGGAGGGGAAGAGAGGAAAGTGCGGCCCGTGACACGAAGTTTGAAAACACCGAGAAACATCCGATAAACTTACCGATAACCTCACTTCTACGGATGACCGACGGGGCATCTAACAAACTCAAAACGCGTCGAAAATCGACAGGCGGTCTACCTACACTATAACAAGACTGCACGACAAGTTTCAACTCGATCCGAGAATATTTTTGCGCGCACTTAAAAACGGTTTTATTTAACTGATGCCACGGGCGCGTGCATGTGTGGTTGGTCTCGAGAGGGCAACGGCAAAATGGAGAGAACCGACAACTATGAACGGATGCAAGTTTTCGAAAACGAATGGCTATGCAATGCAGATGATGCGAATGATGCGATGATGAATGAGGCAACCGGACGAACACATGACGAGAACGGAAATAAAAGGGGAATCTTCTGGAATCTTCTAGAACATCGGTCTCATGCTGTCACAACTCTCCTCCACTACACGAGGATCTCGTCCCGAGATCTAGAATGAAAAGGGGGAAGAGAAAGACCAAAAGGTAAAACTAGATGCTTTTCTGAGAAACGAGTGAAACCAATGAATCTTGAGGGATGCAAGAGATGAAGAATGAGGAACAAGCAAGAATTCACAAGAAATTTCGGCAGCACTTCGGTAGGGAAGAGAGGAAAAAAAGATATGATGGAAACAAATTGAAAGAGAGGCACCAAACTTCGGTTGGATTAGAATCAAAACTTCATAAGATGGAAGGAAGATGAAAGATTTCACAGCACTCTAGTTGAATGAATAAGCAAGAAAGAACATGATCTTGACAAAGCAAGATAATAGATTGAAGAGAGCAATATCACCAGGCCTCCGTAACAAGAGAATAGAAACTAGATTGATGGAAGGAAAAGAACGGATAAGAACATTACAACTTCCAGCACAATGAATTTGAAAGCATGAATGAACGGAGTTGTTGGAACGCCAACAACGAAAAGAACAAGCTTATTGGACGTATCGAAAACATCTCAAAATTATGAGGTGACAACCTGCCACAACAAAACAATGGATTCATTGAGAGCAACAAGAGATGCAAGCTTCTTTCACCAAGAGGAAGAGGAGAAAACTTGAATCATTTATTACACCATGATAAGGATTGTTGCTATCATGGTGAAATCCAACCCAAGATAACTCCGAGAAAACAAGATGGATTTACTTATCTCATTCTTGTAAATTTTCCTTCGGGACTCCTCATAATCAAGAATTTAATAAGACCATCTTAAAAGACAATGGGAAGGAATTGAACTTAGAAGACCAAGATAAAGGACACTTGAGCACCTCCAACAAGAATTTTGATGAACACTTGAAAATGAAAGGAATCTTGATGAACCACCATGAAGAACCTCCGGAAGAACTCTGAAATGAAAGGATGATAGAAAGAATTGAAGGATGCAAAAAAAACAAGATTGAGGCCTTCCAAAGATTAAGATGAAGCTTCGAGACAAGATACTTGATCAAAACTAGGAACTCCGGAAAAGAAAGATGACCACTTGGGATAAATAATTTGAAATCTGAACCACTCCGGAAGAAGGATTGAAATCACTTGATGAAACAAGAATAAGAATTATGATATGACTATCCTTCATCAAGTTAAATTGATGACAAGCAACAGATTTCACACATCACTTATTCTTCTTGAAAAAGAAAGAAGAGAGAGATAGAGCACAATCTTGGGGAAGTCTTGTACGAGAACACCGGTTACAATTCAAAATGAAAGAGGGTAAGCAAATGAATGATATAACATGACAACAAAGAGAGCATGATCCACCTAAAAGAAAACTTCAACAAGGCACCGAAAAGAATTAGAAACTAAAGAGGACACACGATAATGAAGAGATCAAGATCTGCCTAATAGAAACTAAACAGGGCACCGGAATAATTGAGATACGAACGAAGGAAAAACAATTGAGAACGAAAGCTAGAAGTTGAGAACGAAGAAATCTTCTAAAATGATGGCCTTCGAAGGATCGAGAAATGAAAACAATGATGAAATGCACCGGAGAGATATGAGAGAAATTACTCATGATCAAAAACAATTTGAGATGATAGCAACAAGCTGAAACCATGAATCTTCAGGAGAATGAGAAAAGATTTAAGAGAACCACTCCTTCGGTCTTCAACATTGAGGATAATGATGAGAATCAACACCATGAATTACTGAGATACTCTGGAAGAATGAATAAAGAAAGGTTGAGCCAACAATGAAAATGATTTAGAAGTGATCTTGGAGAAGGAATATGACTGATGAAATTCATTCTTACGTCATATTAAAGAACTTCAGAACATCTTCAGAAAGATTAGAAGAGTCGGGTAGGATCCTGGGAAAAGACATGTGGGTTATGGGCCCATTGGAAAGAGACCACCATTGAAACAATTGATTAAAAGAGATATTGCACCGGTACAAATTAAGAACTTGATGATATCAGACCCTTGAAATAATTTGAAAGGACAAGAATGAAAATGAATGTCTTCTGAGATATCTTCAACACTCCGGACATAATATAGAGGAATGAATAACAAGAGAAGCTTGATAAGAATTCCAACATGGGAGAGAAAAAAGAGAATCAAAATGATAAGATGGACACCAAGAACTTGAATTGAATCCACCGGAAAAGAAAAGAAGGATGAATACTAACAAATGCTAAGTTGAGCACTGAGCATCTTCATAAAGAATGACCGGAGAAGAATACAACAAGAATAAAGAAAAATGAAGATAGATCTTGAAATGAAACTCTTGAGAATATTCACAAAGACCACTGGAAACAAGATAGAAGAAAAGATGGCGGAAGCATAACATGAATAGAAAAGACACTTGGATGAGAATTTAATCACTGAAGACAAAGGGGCGGGAGGGAGGGAAAAACAAAGAAAACTTAGAACAGATGAGACAACTCCGGAACAAAATGAGAATTGATCTTGCAATATTGAAGAGGATAAAATTATCTTGAAGAGAAGGACACCGGTAGGAAAAGAATTGATATGACAACTTGATTGGGCAGAAGAATTAGCATTCCCACGGAAATATGAGAACACTACTTAGCAAGTATGAAATCACCACTTGACATCGAAGCAACTCGAATTACCATATACAAAACAAAACAAAACAAAACAAAGGATGAGGCTTATGAAACAAGCCAGAACAAATACATACCCACTATGCACTTGTTGGAAAGATTATCCTAGGTACCTACTTGAATTCCCACCTAAGAACTTCTGAAAACTTTCTTGTTTATGCGATTCGGGTTGCGGAATCAGGAACCTGCCCTAGGCAATCAGCTGCAACTGCATCCGCAACCTTCCACACCATAATTCAAGAAATTCCGCAAACTCGTCTAATCTCGAATCCTCGAACTCACAACGATACTAAATCATGGTGGTACCCCGGACGCCTCCCCAGTACTGGGTGACTCCGACCTTGTCTCACCACGATAAGTATTGAAGCAATTTCGAACATCATCCATCCTGAGATACTAAGAAAACTGAATGATAACGATGTGTCAAGAATCCCTCGGAGCTCAACTCCCCAGAAGAAATCAAGTCAGACAGGAGGCACCAAGACAGAACTCCATCACATCGGCATCATATAGTTTCCAAAATACCCGCGTGATCCTAAAGAAAATTTGAGCAAGAAGAGAAGTAGACTCAAAATCCCTAAGTCGGATACCTCACCAGAGCATAGAAGAGGAGTAAAAAGAATCTTACTCTCCGATATAACTAGACTCAAAACAGTTCTTTACTAGACTCGACTCGGCCAAGTTCGATCAATCAAGGGGGGCTCCTAGGTCGGAACAGGCTCTGATACCAACTTGTCACGCCCAAGATGCGGTCCTATCCTTATTTGGCATGGGGGCCTCAACGGGGATAGAAGCGCATCCTGTTGCATTCGCAAGAATGGATATCATTACAAGTACATGTACAAAGGAGATGAGTATATGGAATTGGCTTACACTCGACACAAGCTACATCAGAGTCATAGAAATACAATAACATCTCAAACATCATACATAAGAGCAGGGTCAAACTGCGGACGAAATCAAACGATAAAATGACATCCACCCTTGCTATCCCAGGCTGCCGCCTAGAACCCATCCAAGATTGAAGAAGAAGAAGAACTCCAAGGCAAATAAAGTAACGCGCTCACGTGAAATCATCACATTACCTGTCCTTGCAACTGTTGTTGTAGTAATCTATGAGCCATAGGGACTCAGCAATCTCATTCCCAAGGTTATCAAGACTATTAAAGCTTAATAGGTGAGGTATGGTTAAGTGGTGAGGCTGCAGCAAGCGACTAAGCAATTGTTTGAGTGGCAAACTTATGAGTACAGAAATAAAGTGTGGTGGTCTACACATAACGGACGAGAACTAGAAATGATCACTAACTGATCCTGAACACCTACTTAACTCAAACATAAACCCACCGTATTCTCTTTCAGATAAGGACTCACGAGAAGAGACAGTCACGGTTACGCACAGAGTCGGTGTATTTTATTAGAGTTTACTTCAAGTTTGCTATCACTGGGTGCTAAACAAAGTATCCAAGTTTGCCACATAACCACGGGCACAGCTTCTCGAAAAGATTTAACCCTGCAGGGGTGCTCCAACTCATCCATCACAAATTCACCACACGCAGTGGGAATAACCTCAACCACGGATCTCGTGATCTTCCTAGGTAATTCCAAAGGAAATCCAACACCTCGGGATAGCCCAAGAATAATCAGAATTCCTCACTCAAGACGCCTGAGAAAGGTAAAACAAATCCAGCAAGGCCGCCCGATGTGCCAACAATCCCGATAGGAGCCGCGTATCTCGTTCTCAGGACACAACGGATTGTCCAAACTTCCGGTAGGCCAAACACAGAGTTGTCCCTGGTAGCCACCGGTGGTTGATAGGTTGGACCAACACTCATGTGGAGCACTGGCCCGGGTTGTTGATTAAATTATCCACGGGGTGATCATTCCCTATGCAAGTTTTAATTAGTTAGGCAAATGTAGTACCAATGTTGGGCCTTGCCGGAAAAGTTTTATTCTAACCCGAAAATCAAGGGGGTCCCCATAACAAGCCCAAGCATATTAGGAGCGCTCATTGATGGAACATAACCCCTGTTCACAAGTAACTAAGGGCGACAAGAGTGGAACAAAACACCGAGCAAAAGGCCAAGACTCCACCCTTTACAAAGTGTATATGTACAGTAAATTAAATAGCAGCAATATTCTGATATAACAAGAAAATCCATGTTGACACATGGAAGCAATTGCACCTGCAGCTAGCAATGCTATAAGAAGGGCTGTGCAAGAGGTAACATAGCCAAACAATGTTTTGCTGGGATGTGGAAGTGTTAGAGGCTTATCATGGCATTGCTGGGAGGCTTATCAAATAGGTGGTAGGTAGCGAGACATAACGATAAAAGACGAGACAACTAGCATGGCAATGATAGTAATGGTATCCAAGTAAATGAGTCATCTTGCCTGAGATCCGCTCGGAAGAAGACCGAGTCCATGAAGAAGACGAACCAACGTAGTCGAACGAATCCTCACACTCCGAATGCTTTTGGAACTCTATCGAGAAGAAGCAATCCAAAAAAAACAATCAACACAAGATACACCACAACATACGGATGACATGATGCACAAACAAATATGATGCATGTCCGGTTTAAATATGCAATGCAAGACAATTCACATCAAACAACTTCTACACATTAAAGTGAAGCTCAATATGCAATGAGTTGCATATTGACGAAACTCCACATTCGAATTATTTAGTTCACTCCCGTTAGGTACACGACAATATTAAATGTTGTTAAACATGGCAAGAGGTGAAGCATAAGTAAACTATCTATCTAGGCATATTATATGAGGTCAGAAACAACTTATAGCATTTCCGAAACGACCTCATATGTTAATTTCGAAATTGGTTCAGATCTGAACAAATCATATTTTATATTTGTTAAACAACATAATAAAGCATACCATATTATTGTACATGTCATTCTAGTCGATTTACATATATGGAACATCTCCAACGGAGCTACGGTTTAAAAGATATGAGCAACACAAGATGCACATGTCATGAATGCAAATGCATGGGAAACACAATCACAAACATTTCAAATCATGAATCCAGCAAGTTATTATGAATTTACATTAGATTCTAAGCAAGTTTCATATATGGAATGACCAAAACGGAGCTACGGTTCAACCACAATCAACAAAACAAGATTTAGTTGAAATCTCCCAAAAACAACAACATGCCATTTTGAACACAAGAAAACAATTTACAATATGATAAAATGCACAAACTAAGCATGGGCCAGTAGTATACAACATCCACTTCATTTCATCTTCACATATCATCAGCAAAACATGCATGGATCACTTCGTAGGCAGCTCACAAGAAGGCTACTTAATAACAGTTTCAGACTTAGAAATATTTTGGACCCTCAAAACAATAGATTTATTTTAGCAAGTTGACAACAACAAAACAACACCTAAACATGCATTTCTATGACAAGCAAAATTTCCATGGGCTAGGACACATATCAAAGAACAACTTTCATGTTGAAACTTAATTAATATCATGCCGGATTAAATCCTACGAAAAAGACAAAAGGGCATCACGACATAAATGACATGCACACAAAATGCTCAAATGGCTAAACTAGATGCACAGATAAATCCAATGGATTTTTCTACCCCGAAAACATATATAATATGCATATGTTTATGTAGAAAATTAATCACAATTTAATATGCGGGTATTATGCCTAATCTCGTTAGAGCTATCCATTAATGCAAAATAAGTGCAATCATCATGCCAACATTTTTCTCATGCATGAAAATGCGATGCGAATGAGATGAACATTATTAAAATATGATTTTGTTAACTTTGATGCGCAGTTAATTAATTATGAAAATGCAATTAATGCAAATATGCAAAATGACATCTTAAACATTTTTAGGCAGGGATGCAAATGGCATATTATTAACCTACCCATTTTTCTAATCATTTTACATGTTTAAATCATTTTATTACATTGCACCGTTTAAAAGATATGGCATTAAGAAACATGCAATGGATCTAAATACGAAAATAAAGAAACGCAATGGGGGGGCTGGGCTCACCTATGGGCCAAGCCCACTCGGTGGCTGGCTGGGCAGAGAGCAGCGGCTAGCAGCTGCTGGGCCGGGGCGAGGCCCACGCGGGCGACGCGGGCGCTGGCGCTCGCTCGGGCGCGCGGTCAACGGAGGGAACGAGCGGGCGGCTCGTCCCGCTCCCGCACGAGGAAGCAACGACGGCGGCGGATGGGCGGCTCGAGACGGCGGGGATGCACGGATCCGGTGAGGGGAAGCAGTGGGCGCCAGATCCGGCAAGGGGAGACCCGTTCCCGTCGGTGGAGGCGCGGATCCGGCGACCGGCGGTGGAGCTCGGGCATGGCGGCAAACCTTCGGGAAGAGGGAGCCGACGGGGGGGGGGGGGTAGAGGGGGAGAGAAGGGAAGAGAGAAGGGGAGGAGGAGCTTGTCCGGCGATCCGGCGGCGACCGGCGGCGGCTGCGGCTGCGGCGAGGCCGGGCCCTCCGGCGGCCTGGCAAGGGGAGGCAGCGAGAGGAGCTCGGGAGCTGCCATGGAAGGAGCTCGGGGACGCGATTCGGGCCTGGATAGGCTCGAGCGGGCCCAGGTGGGCTCGGGCGGGCCTAGTGGCTGGAGGAGGGAGAAGGGGAGGATTGGCATGGAATTCTAGGGGATTAGGGTGGCTGACCCATTAGGAAGGGGAGAGGGTCTATAAATAGGTTTTAGGGCTAAGGTTAGCGGTCGCTGTCCGTTTTCGCACCGTCGGATATCGATTCGACGGACCGGAAGCGGAGAGGGGCTACGGTGGCTGTGCAGAGGGGCTAGGAGGGGAAGAGAGGGAAGTGTGGCCCATGACATGAAGTTTGAAAACACCGAGAAACATCTGATAAACTTACCGATAACCTCACTTCTACGGATGCCCGACGGGGCATCTAACGAACTCAGAACGCGACGAAAACCGAGAGGTGGTCTACCTACGCTATAACGAGACCGCACGACAAGTTTCAACTCGATCCAAGAATATTTTTGCGCGCGCTTAAAAACAGTTTTATTTAACTGATGTCGCGGGCGCGTGCGTGTGTGGTTGGTCTCGAGATGGGCAACGGCAAAATGGAGAGAAATGGCAACTACGAATGGATGCAAGTTTTCGAAAACGAATGGCGATGCAATGCAGATGATGCGAATGATGCGATGATGAATGCAACAACCAGACGAACACATGACGAGAACGGAAATAAAAGGGGAATCTTCTCGAATCTTCTAGAACGTCGGTCTCGGGCTGTCATAGGGGGCTTGTGATGAGGACATCCCTACTAATGTTACACCCACCCCGACTATTATACATACAGGACCAATTACTAGAGCTCGCGCACGTCAATTTAATTACCGGGTACTTTCGTTTCTTGGAAATCCTTCTAATATTCATGAACATATGATGCTGCCTAAATTGGATACTTTTGTTTTACTTATGAATGAAGGACCTAGCATGGATATGAAGGATGACCATTGGAGCGGGATCAAGCATGGAGGAGAAGGTGCGTGTGCGGGGAAGAACAATGGAGCTTCCAGTGATGATTTTCGCACATTGAAGCCACCATAATGGGAGCGGGAAGCCTTGGACGAAATATGCATGATGCCACTTTATAAAATTCGTCCATAGGCTAATATAGGTGCTGCGCCACCTTATTTTTGGGCCAGGCCCATGTAATTTCGAAATACCATATTATAGGCTGTTTTTAGAGTCCATATATATGGGGAAACTGACTTAGGGTCTGTTTCGGACCCCTCCTCCAAGGGGCCACGAAATTCCCTTCTTTCCCCCCATATATACAGCCCTTAGGGCTTCGTTTTAGGTTTGTGTTTTGTTTAGATTACAAGTTTGCCATAGCAGCAACTTCGCGTTCTTCGTTTGTGTTCCACGACCAGACAAAGGCGTCACAGAACCCCACTTCAACAATAATGATTTCCTCTTATATTCACAATATCCAGATTGCAATCTTAGTTTCTTGCTTGTTCTTCGTTTGCGTGCAGGAAATAGACCCTCGTGGTCAGGTTGATCATGCTCCGGCGTGGTCAATAACCTTTCAGAGTTGGTTTAGCGATTGCTAAGGCGCGACGGCTCACACGTTCGTAGTCGGATCGTCAAAGTCTACTCCACCAAAAATGATAGCCACCATCTCATCGAAAGACAGGGACAACTTCGCCTATATCAAGTGGTATCAGATTTCCTGGTTGCTCGATTAGATTTTACCAGTGTTCGTAGTTTAGATCGCATCTGTTCTTCATACCTTTAGTCCACGAAAAAGCCACAAAACAATTAGGGTTAGATCATCATATCCGAACCAATCTGAGCCTTTACATAGTCTTTTCAGTATTTTGCTTTGTTGAATTGGCGGTTACATCATCGTGTCGAGTTGCTGGTCTTAGTGTCTAGTCCTTTAGAGTTTCGAGTTCTTTTCACAGGTTGTCACGCCGCCACCGCATTGTCTTCATTGTTGCCATATACCACCACCATCATCGCCGCTGCCATATCTCATCATCCATCATCACTATCCATTGGTGTCCATATATACCACCACAAATCCTCCACCAATCCAAGTCCAGTTCGTTTTAGGTTTAGTTTCGAGATCCTTTTGATTACGGATCCGTGTTTTGCTACCTGCGTAGGAGTCTGGCACGCTTTGGAGAGCACGTTTTGGCCCAAAAAAATTTTGGCCGACAATATTTTTTCCCTATCTTGATTTTAGGTTCCCCGGAGCGTTTTGAGACACTTGCTATCATAGTGATTTTTGTCGAAATTTTTGGTCGTCACAGCCCCCGGATTGCTCCAGAAAAAAAAATAGTCCAAAAAAAAATTCATGCCCATCTTGCTTATACGACGGGGCAAGAGTTTTGAGACACTCGCCATTGTAGTGACTTTTTGAAAAAAAAAGAGGCGCCGAAAAAAAAACGAAAAAAAATTCAGAGTGTGCTTTTCCCTTGATTACGTGTATCGTCGTGCTTTTGTTGGTGTTTTAGGCTCGCGTCTCTAGCACGGTCTAGCCTAGGACCAGCACAGTACCATCGTTGAGCGTTTATTCAACGTTGCATCTCTGAATTGATTATTGCTGACCCTTTTTGCTACCGTATTATAAGCCATCCCAGCTCCACATACTTCTACGCCGTGTGCTTGACACCACCTGGCAATCGCTCTATCCAAGCTTTGAGAGTTTTGGCTACAACGGTTGCCGATCACCGCCTGCTACTGGGTAAGAACTTGTAAGAAATTGAGATTCGCTTAAAGGATTTGTGCCACACCACCACCACCACCACGTCCCAGTAGTCTGTAGGTTTCATATTGTGTGTTTCCTATTTCTGCTAACCATGCCAGGATCACACGATGAAGAGATCGACTGGGAGAGCATGACCAACAAAGCGCTCGATGATAAATTTCAGCAAATGATGGCTGAGCAGGTACAGGACTTCATGAACAACTTTGGAGTGGCCATGGAGAAGCTAGATGGTTTGGAGAAGACATTCGACACCAAGATGGACGCCAAGTTCAATGAGGTGCTTGCCCGTCTACCTCCACCAGCTGTAGTTCCTATTCCTTTCGAACGACGAGCGCGACGTGTGCCTCTCGGCCACGCCCAACATCCTGGTACTGTTGATACTGCTGCTACTTCGGTGGCTCGTGCGGCTACTGTCGTTGAGCAGGTTGAAGATTATGATGATGATTTCGATGATGAGGGAGAGGTTGCTTCAGTTCCGCCCCAGGGGCAACCACCACCATACGCACCAGGTCGACGACATGGCTACAACCGTAACGGTAGGGCTGCACCACCCCCGCAGGTACAGGATCATGACCATCTCCCTAAACTTAAATTGAATATTCCGACATTTGAGGGTAGATATGTTCCTGATATATATCTTACATGGGACTTGGAAACAGAACAACGTTTTACATGCTTACAATTTCCAGAGGATCGACGTGTTGCTGCTGCTGTTTGTTCATTCACTAGTTTTGCTTGTGTTTGGTGGTCAGAACATTGTAGAATACACCCTGATAATATTCCAACTACTTGGGCTGCTTTGAAAACTGCTATGCGAAATCGTTGGGTGCCACCTTATTATCAATGTGAATTGCTTCAAAATTTGCAGCGTTTAAGACAAGGAAAAAATTCTGCAGAAGAATATTACCAGGAATTACAAACTGGTATGATTAGATGTGGTATTGTTAAGGAGAATGAAGCTATGCTTGCACGTTTTATTGGTGGATTAAATAGAGAGATTCAGACTATTCTAGAGTATAAGGAGTATAACACTATCACTCGTTTATTTCATCTTGCTTGCAAAGCTGAACGTGAAGTGCAGGATCGACAGGCAATGGCGAGAACTACTAATTTTGCAGGCCGTACTTCATCATGGACGCCACGTACCTCCTCTACTTCCGCACGTCCTGCTGCAACACCACCTCCTTCAACCTCCCACTCTAATCGCGATACCAGGAAACAGGCTCCTACTGCACCCTCTGCGAAGAGCACACCTTCTGGGCCTGCACAGAGTTCTTCTTCATCTATTGCATCCACAGGGCAAACACATGAGGTTATATGTCGTCGTTGCAAGGGTGGAGGTCACTATGCGAGAGAATGCCCTTCCAAGCGTGTAATGATTGTTACTGAGGACGGTGGATATGCGTCCGCTAGTGATTATGATGAGGAGACTTTGGCACTCATTGCAAGTGACGAACAGGGTGGCGAGGATGCAGAACCAGAAACACAATACATGGCTGCTGATTACGCTGACAGGTATGAAAGTTTAGTTGCTCAACGTGTTCTCAGTGTGCAGGTTACACATGCTGAGCAAAATCAGAGGCACAACTTGTTCCACACAAAGGGAGTTGTGAAAGAGCGTTCTGTTCGCGTCATCATCGATGGAGGGAGTTGCAATAACTTGGCTAGCATGGAGATGGTGGAGAAGCTGTCTCTAACCACCAGACCACATCCTCATCCTTATTACATCCAATGGTTCAACAATAGTGGCAAGGTTAAGGTAACACGTACTGTTCGTGTGCATTTTAGCATTGCTACATATTCTGATTATGTGGATTGTGATGTGGTACCCATGCAAGCATGTTCTGTTTTACTTGGTAGACCATGGCAGTTTGATAAAAATTCTGTACACCATGGTAGGACAAATCAGTATACTCTTGTTCATAAGGATCATAATATCACTTTGCTTCCTATGTCTCCCGAACATATTATGAAAGATGACATTGCTCGAGCTAGTAAAGCAAAACAGGAGAAAAATAAGAGTGAAAATCAGATTGTAGCACAGGAATTTGAGCAACACCATAAGCATAATAAACCATCATCTACTGTTGCATCTGAAATAAAATTGAAGAGTGGATGTTTACTTGCTACTAAATCTGATATTAATGATTTGGATGTTGCTACATCTGTTTGCTATGCTTTTGTATGCAAAGAGGTATTATTTTCATTCGAGGACATGCCTCCCTCTTTGCCTCCTGCTGTCATTAACATTTTGCAGGAGTTCGCTGATGTCTTTCCACAAGACGTGCCACCGGGATTACCACCTATTCGCGGGATTGAGCATCAGATTGACTTAATTCCCGGTGCATCCCTACCCAACCGTGCGCCCTACCATACCAATCTAGAGGAGACAAAGGAGATTATGCGTCAAGTACAGGAGCTGCTTGACAAAGGTTATATACGTGAATCCCTTAGTCCTTGTGTTGTTCCTATTATTCTAGTGCCTAAAAAGGATGGTACATCGCGCATGTGTGTGGATTGTAGAGGCATTAATAATATTACTATTCGTTATCGTCACCCTATTCCTAGACTAGATGATATGCTTGATGAACCAAGTGGCTCTACAATTTTCTCCAAAGTTGATTTGCGTAGTGGATACCATCAAATTCGTATGAAATTGGGAGATGAATGGAAAACAGCATTTAAAACTAAGTTTGGATTATATGAGTGGCTAGTCATGCCTTTTGGGTTAACTAATGCACCTAGCACTTTCATGAGATTAATGAACGAGGTTTTACGTGCTTTCATTGGACGATTTGTGGTAGTCTATTTTGATGATATATTGATTTTTAGTAGATCTTTGGAGGAACATTTGGAACATTTACGTGCTGTTTTTACTAGCTACGTGATGCACGTTTGTTTGGTAACCTTGGGAAGTGCACCTTTTGCACCGACCGAGTATCTTTTCTTGGCTATGTTGTTACTCCACAGGGAATTGAAGTTGATAAAGCCAAGATTGAAGCTATTGAGAGTTGGCCGCAGCCCAAAACGGTCACACAAGTAAGGAGTTTTCTTGGCCTCGCTGGTTTCTGTAGGCGTTTTGTGAGAGATTTCAGCACCATTGCTGCGCCTCTCAATGAGCTTACAAAGAAGGACATGCCTTTTTCTTGGGGTACCGCACAGGAAGAAGCCTTCACGGTCTTGAAAGATAAGTTAACACATGCTCCTTTACTCCAACTTCCTGATTTTAATAAGACTTTCGAGCTTGAATGTGATGCTAGTGGAATTGGGTTAGGAGGTGTGTTATTACAAGATGGTAAACCTGTTACGTACTTTTCTGAAAAATTAAGTGGGCCTAGTCTGAATTATTCTACTTATGATAAGGAATTATATGCTCTTGTTCGGACTTTGGAAACATGGCAACATTATTTATGGCCCAAAGAATTTGTTATACATTCTGATCATGAATCTTTGAAACATATTAAAAGTCAAGCAAAACTGAACCGTAGACATGCTAAATGGGTTGAATTCATTGAGACTTTCCCTTATGTCATTAAACACAAGAAGGGTAAAGATAATGTTATTGCTGATGCTTTGTCTCGTCGTTATACCATGCTTTCACAACTTGACTTTAAAATATTTGGTTTGGAGACCATCAAAGATCAATATGTGCATGATGCTGAATTTAGAGACGTGTTGCAGAATTGTAAAGAAGGGAGAACATGGAACAAGTTCGTTATTAATAATGGATTTGTGTTTCGTGCTAACAAGCTATGCATTCCAGCTAGCTCCGTTCGTCTTTTGTTGTTACAGGAGTCGCACGGAGGAGGATTAATGGGACACTTTGGCGTGAAGAAGACGGAGGACGTACTTGCTACACATTTCTTTTGGCCAAAGATGAGACAGGATGTTGAGCGTTTTGTTGCTCGCTGCACTACATGTCAAAAAGCTAAGTCACGACTCAATCCTCATGGTTTATATATGCCTTTACCTGTACCTAGTGTTCCTTGGGAGGATATATCTATGGACTTTGTTTTAGGTTTACCTCGAACAAAGAAGGGGAGGGATAGCATATTTGTTGTCGTGGATAGATTTTCTAAAATGGCACACTTTATACCATGTCATAAAAGTGATGATGCTGCTCATGTTGCTGATTTGTTCTTTCGTGAAATTATTCGGTTGCATGGTGTGCCAAATACAATTGTTTCCGATCGTGATGCTAAATTTCTTAGCCACTTTTGGAGATGTTTACGGGCTAAGTTGGGGACTAAACTGCTTTTTAGTACTACATGTCACCCCCAAACTGATGGCCAAACTGAAGTAGTCAATAGATCATTGTCTACTATGCTTAGGGCTGTTTTGACGAATAACCTGAAAATGTGGGAAGAATGCTTGCCTCATATTGAATTTGCTTATAATCGTTCGCTACATTCTACCACTAAGATGTGCCCTTTTGAAGTTGTGTATGGTTTCTTACCTCGTGCACCTATTGATTTGTTATCTCTTCCGTCTTCGGAGAAGGTTAATTTTGATGCTAAATAACGTGCTGACTTGCTATTAAAGATTCATGAGTTAACTAAGGAAAACATTGAGCGTATGAATGCTAAATACAAACTTGCTAGAGATAAGGGTAGAAAACATGTTGTCTTTGCACCTGGAGAGATCTTGTTTGGTTACATTTGCGTAAGGATAGATTTCCTGATTTGCACAAGTCAAAGCTAATGCCACGTGCTGATGGTCCTTTTAAGGTGTTAGAGAAAATAAATGATAATGCATATAAACTTGAGCTGCCTGCAGAGTTTGGGGTTAGCCCCACTTTTAACATTGCAGATTTGAAGCCTTATTTGGGTGAGGAAGATGAGCTTCCGTCGAGGACGACGTTAGTTCAAGAAGGGGAGGATGATGAGGACATCCCTACTAATGTTACACCCACCCCGACTGTTATACATACAAGACCAATTACTAGAGCTCGCGCACGTCAATTGAATTACCAGGTACTTTCGTTTCTTGGAAATCCTTCTAATATTCATGAACATATGATGCTGCCTAAATTGGATACTTTTGTTTTACTTATGAATGAAGGACCTAGCATGGATAAGAAGGATGACCTTGAGCCACGGGCTGAAGTGCGGCTCGACCTGCAAGAACGCTTCATAGACAAGGATGAATGCCGAGGTATGCATGAAGGAGTTCGTGGGAAGATCTTGGAAATCCAGCCCGTAGAAGAACATAAGGCCCCTGACAAACAGGTGGAGCGGAAAGCCGAGTCCCCGGATTAAATTGTGGGACGAGCACCACCCCCTCGCTTGGCTTGGGGTGGGGACTACCTGGTTCGCCTCTTGAGTAGTGGAAGACGTTGGCGGGGAGGTAGCCGATGAGCTTTAACTCCCATATGTGCTTGTCGATGACTGTGGAGGCCTCCCACTTCCCCATGGAGCCTGAACCCGCCATGGCTAAGCTTAGAGGAGAAGTTGAGGAAGAACTGGATATGTCCTCTTGGATCTTGGGGAGATTGAGGAAGCGAGGGATGCGAATGGGAAGCGTGAATAGGCATCGTTTTTTTCCCTTTTACGAGGCGTGGTGCCGATTAGCCTCCCTTTACTGTGCTGCTAGTCTCTCCGCTTCCCAAGATGTGCATGTCATTATGCATGCGTGAAGTAACCTAAGGCGTTAATCATATCCCGTGTGAAACGGATCATGATCTACATGTTGATTAGTCGAGCCTATGTAAAAACGGCCTCAAACCATGAATCAAGTATTCATAACTGGTTCAGCAGTTGTGATAGGGCACGACCCTTCCTCAAAAAGGGTGTCAGAAAACACTGTTTGCACATTGATGTTTGGCCTTTGGGGCTAGGTGACTCATGGTGTCCAGACGATCGTATGATCGGAAAAATTGCGCATCATCAGAAGCTAAACTAGTCTCAGCCAATCATTAAGGGGAAGAACAACTCACCCCGCAAGCCGAAGACTTTGATCACATGAAGCTACGGGTGTTGTGACCCCTCGCATTGGGGGCTAGTTCGGGGGCTACTGAGGGAGTCCTAGACTAAGGGGTCCTCGGGCCGCTGGCCTAACTCTTAATAGGCTGGCTTGGTGGGCCGCTCGAAGGAATGGCCGGATATGCCACGACCCTGTGTTCTAGAAGGAAGTCTCGAAGGCGCGTCATGTACTCCAAGTCAAGATAAGGAAATCGGCATCTCCATCCCTGGCAGGGGACCTATCATGTTTAAACCCTAGGTACACCCTAGTGTCTATATAAACCGGGAGGATTTTAGAATGTAGGGCACAGAAACTCATCTAGGGTTTTAGCTACTCGATCTTGAGGTAGATCAACTTTGTAACCTTCATACACATCAATATAATCGAGCAGGACGTAGGGTTTTACCTCCATAGGAGGCCCTGAACCTGGGTAAACATAGTCTCCTTCATCCCTTGATACCATTGATCCTAGACTCACAGCTCGGGACCCCCTACACGTGATTCGCCGGTTTTAACACGGACACCTAGCCGGAGCCACACTAGCCCAGGAGAGCCATGGCGCGCGTGCACTGCAAGGTGCAAACCTGATGGGCGGGGCCCAGGTGCTGGAGAGAGAGGTCACGGGAGGAGGTGAGAGGCTGAAGAGTGGGCCCGCGGGGGTCATCGTTAACCTCTGTCAAAAGGACGATGAGGCTCACTGGCGGTGCTGTAGTGCACGATGAGGCGAGCGGAGGGTAGGAACGGGCTTAGGGCGGTGTTGTCTATCAGGTGGAGGAGGTCGAAGTAGTCGGGAAGGACCGAGTCGCCGGGGACGAGCGGACACGACGGAGAGGCTTCGGGTGGGGTCGCCCTGGTCGAATCCACCTCTAAATCGTTTGGAGAAGAGGGGGAAAACACTCCACGGCAAGCGGCAATTCCATAGAGGGACAAATGGAAGCCATAGGTGGCCTGTACCACGAGATAGTCGGAGGCCAGACGCGGCGGAGCAAGGGCTCGATCTCCAGCTCGAGGCCTTCTTGGTTGTTCTTGTGGCGAAGCAGGATGATTGAGGGCAAGAGAGAGTCGAAGGGAGGAATAGAGGGATTTAGGGCAGCTCTATATAGCTTGCTCGGGGCTCACTGTGGATGATGTCCATGGGAGTCCTCGGCCCGGGAGACCGTTGAGAGGGGAGTGAGCATATCTTTAGCGTTCGTGGGAGTCATCCAATTCACGTGGTGGGATAGAGAGAAGGGGTGAGGCCCTGGCACGTGCGTGTGAGGTCATGCATTGGTGGCATTCGGGCACGCGAGGTGTAGTCAGGAGAGGCAGAGAGAGGAGGGGGGCGACAGAGTGTCGTATCGCGGACGCCGAGTGATACGTCTCCAATGTATTTATAATTTTTGATTGATCCATGCTATAATATTAGCATTCTAGGATGTTTTTTGGGTTATTATTTACCAATTCATATTATTTTTTAGCACTAACCTATTAACCCAGTGCCTAGTGCCAGTTGTTTGTTTTCTACATGCTTTTGACTTGTCAGGTCTACATTACCAAACAAAGTCCAATTGCCATGAATCTTTTTTATGATTTTTTTGGACCAAAATAAGACTTGGAAGCTTTAAGAGGATACCAGAGACCGCATGGGAGAGGGAGCACGTAACAGGGTGCGCCTTGGGGGGGTTTCGGGCCCAGTTGCGTGCTTCCTCCCTTGTGTGGCCCCCGACGACCCTCTCTGGCCTATAAATTCTCATTAATCTCAAAAAGCATACATAACCTCCCAAAAACTTTTTCCTCCGCTACAAGTCTTTGTTCTGCCATGCGCCCATCCAGATCCCTGTTTCGATGCCCTGCCAGAGGGGGGATCGATCATAGAGGGCCTCTACATATACCTTGATGCTCCCATGGTGATGTCAGAGGAGTTCCCTATAGACCTACGGATCCATAGTTAGTACCTAGATGGCTATCTCTCTCTCTTCATATTCAATACAAAGTTCACCGCATCTTCACGCTGATCTATTCGATGTAATCACTTTGTGCGGTGCATTTGTTGGGATTAGATGAATTCTGGGTTTATGTTCATATTATTCATGAAAATTGGAGTCTTCTCAGAAATCTATTATGATTCTTATTTGCATGATTATTATATCTTCGTGAATCTCTCTGGTCTATTTAAATAGTTTGGCCAACTAGATTGATATTTCTTTGATGAGAGGTGTGCGTTGTAGTGGGTTCTGTTGGGGAACGTTGCATGGGAAACAAAAATTTCCTACGAATACGCAAGATCTATCTATAGTGATGAGTATCTAGGAGAGGTAGAGTGCATCTACATACCCCTGTATATCGCTAAGCGGAAGCCTTAAGAAACGCGGTTGATGTAGTCAAACGTCTTCGCGATCCAAATTGCCGAGCGTCCCGTGATACCATCATGACCCATCGCACGATTTTGATCACGATCCGTCACACGATCCCATCACGATCCGTCTCGCGATCTTGATCATGGTCCTTCCGATCTAGCACCGAACGGACGACACCTCCGCGTTCAACACACGTACGGATTGATGACGCCTTCACCTCCTCGATCCAACGAGCGATGGTGAAGTAGTAGATGAGTCCCGGCAGCACGACGACATGGTGCCAGTGTTGGTGTAGAACAATCTCTGCAAGGCTTTGCCAAGCACAATGGAAACTTTGATGGAGGATAAACTAGAGTGACGGGGTTGCCGTCACACGGCTTGGGGTTTCATGATGTGTTCCAGGTGCTAGCCCCGCCCCTTTATTTATGTGCTGAGCCCTGGGGTCGAAACTTGGAGAAAAATCCTCCTCGAGGTCGGTTTTCCCTCAAGGCAAGAGTCCTCCTCGGACTCCAGGACCAAATGCCAAGGTCCTGGCATCTGGCCCCAAATGCTAGGGTCTCTGGCGTCTGGCCCCTGGCCTTCAGAAAACACCTGTTGCACCTTCCTAAAGCCTGATGGGCTTTACCCCTTGGCCCAAATAAAGTGTTCGTTTACCCCGAACATTTCGGGAAACATTAGAAACTATTCCGGTGAATTCTAGAACTCTTTAGGAGACAAAACACTATTATTCGATATATCAATCTTTACCTCCGGACTATTCCGGAGCTCCTCGTCATGTCCGGGATCTCATATGGGACTCCGAACCACTTTCGGTCACCAACATAATAACTCAACTATACTTATATCATCACCAAACGTTAAGTGTGCAGACCATGCAGGTTCGAGAACTAGGCAAACATGATCGAGACACCTCTACGGTCAATAACCAATAGAGGGACCTGGATGCCCATATTGGTCCTACATATTCAACGAAGATATTTATCAGTCGAACCTCTATGTCAAGGATTCAGTTAATCCCGTATAATGTTCCCTTTGTTCTTCGCTATGTTACTTGCCCGAGATTCGATTGTCGGCATCTCCATACCTAGTTCAATCTCGTTACCCGCAAGTCTCTTTACTCGTTACGTAATTAAAGATCCCGTGTCTAACAGTTTAGTCACATTGCTTGCAAGGCTTGTTGTGATGTTGTATTACCGAGTGGGCCCTAAGATACCTCTCCGTCGCACGGAGTAACAAACCCCAGTCTTGATCCATGCCAACTCAACAGACACCCTCGGAGATACTTGTAGAGCACTTTTATAGTCACCCAGTAATGTTGCGACCATTTATACACACAAGGTACTCCTCCAGTGTTAGTGAGTTGCATGATCTCATGGTCATAGGAACAGATATTTGACATGTAGAAAACCGTAACAATAAATTGACACGATCGTACGCTACATTTATAGTTTGGGTCTTGTCCATCACATCATTCTCCTAATGATGTGATCCCGTTATCAAATAACATCTCATGTTCAGGTCTAGGAAACCTTAGCCATCTTTGATCAACGAGCTAGTCTACTAGAGGCATACTAGGGACACAGTGTTGTCTATATACCCACACACTATTTAGTTTCTAATCAATACAATTATAGCATGGATAATAAACAATTATCACGAACAAGGAAATATAATAATAACTAATTTATTATTGCCTCCAGGGAATATTTCCAACAGTCTCCCACTTGCACTAGAGTCAATAATCTAGTTCACATCACCATGTGATTTACAATGCTATGAATCTAAGACCCAACAAGTTCTGCGGTTCGATCATGCTTTGCATGTGAGAGAGGTCTTTAGTCGATGGCTCTCAGACATTCAGATCTGTGTGTACTTTGCAAATCTCTATGTAATATTGTAGACACTGCTACCACACTCCTCTTGGAGCTATTCCAAATGGCTGCTCCACTATACGTATCCGTACTTCTACTCATAGTCATCCGGATTGGTGTTAAAGTTTGCATCGATGTAACCCTTTACAACAAACTCTTTATCACCTCCATAATCGAGAAATATTTCCTTAGTCCAATAGCTACTAAAGATAATTTTGACCGCTGTCTAGTGATCCACTCCTGGATCACTTTTGTACCCCTTGAGGGACTCATGGCAAGGCACACACACAGATGCGGTACACAGCATGGCATACTATACAGAGCCTATGGATAAGGTACAGGGGACGACCTTCGTCATTTCTCTTTCTTCTGCTGTGGTCGAGCTTTGAGTCTCACTCAACTTCACACCTTACAAATTAGGCAAGAACTCTTTCTTTGACTGATTCATTTTGAACTCTTTCAAAATCTTGTCAAGGTATGTACTCATTTAAAGTCTTATCAGACGTCTTGGTCTATCTCTATAGATCTCGATGCCCAACAATTAAGTAGCTTTTTCCACGTCTTCCTTTGAAAAACTCTTTTCGAACACCCCTTTATGCTTTCCAGAAATTCTACATCATTTCCGATCAACAATATGTCATGCACATATGCTTATCAGAAACTCTATAGTCCTCCCACTCACTTTATTGTAAATACAAGTTTCTCATAAACTTTGTATAGACTCAAAAACTTTGATCACCTCATCAAAGCGTATATTCCGACTCCGAGATGCTTGTTGCAGTCCATAGAAGGATTACTGGAGCTTGCACACTTTTTAGCATACTTAGGACTGAAAAAACCTTATGGTTGTATCTCATACAACCTTTCCTCAAGGGAGGAAACGATGTTTTGACATCCATCTGCCAGATTTCATAATTGAAAAATGCAGCAACTGCTAACATAATTCCAAGAGACTTTAGCATTGCTATGAGTGAGAAAGTCTCATCGTAGTGAACTCCTTGAACTTCGCAGAAACTTCTTTGTGACAAGTTGAGCTTTATAATTGGTGACATTTGCCATCATGGTCTGTCTTCATCTTGAAGGTCCATTTGTACTCAACGACCTGCCATCCAACGGGCAAGTCTACCAAAGTCTATACTTGATTTTCATACATGGATCCTTTATCAGATTTCATGCCCTCTAACCATTTGTCGGAATCCAGGCCCACCATCGCTTCTCCATAGTTCGTAGGCTCATCGTTGTCTAACAACATGATCTCTAAGACAGGGTTACCATACCACTCAGGAGCAGTACGCTTCCTTGTCGACCTATGAGGTTCGATAGAAACTTGATCTGAAGCTTCATGATCATCATCATAAACTTCCTCTTCGACTAACGTAGGCCCCACAGAAATATCTTTCTGTCCTGCGCTACTCTCTGGTTGAAACAAAGGTTCAACAACCTCATCAAATTATATCTTCCTCCCACTCAATTCTTTCAAGAGAAATTCTTTCTTGAGAAAGGACCTATTTTAGTAACAAACACTTTGCACTCAGATCTGAGATAAGGGTATAACCAACTATTCTTAGGGAATTCTATGAAGATGATTTTGTCCGCTTTGGGTTCGAGCTCATTAGGTGAAAACTCATTTTCACATAAGCGCCGCAGCCCCAATCATTAAGAAATGACAGCTTAGGTTTCTGCCAAACCAAAATTCATACGGTGTCATCTCAACGGATTTAGATGGTCCCCCTTTTAAAGTGAATGTAGTTGTCTCTAATGCATAACCCCAAAACGATAGTGGCAAATTGATAAGACACATCACAGTTCGTACCATATCCAATGGAGCACGACTATGACGTTCGGCACACGATCACACTATGGTGTTCCAGGTGGCATGAGTTGTGAAACAATTATCACATTGTCTAAAGTTGTATGCCAAACTCGTAACTCAGATATTCACCTCCACGATCATATCGTAGACATTTTTATCTTCTTGTCGGGATGATCTTAAACTTCACTCCGAATTTGTTTGAACTTTTCAAACGTTTCAGACTTGTGTTTCCTTAAGTAAATATACTCATATATACTAAAATCATCAGTGAAGGTAAGAAAATAACGATATCCACTACACGATACAATACTCATTGGACTGCACACATCAACATGTATCATTTGCAATAAGTTACTAGCCCGCTCCATCAGACCGAAAACGGGGTCTTTAGTCATCTTGCCCATGAGGCATGGTCCGCATGTCTCAACCGATTCGAAATTGAGTGGGTCCAAAAATGCATTAGCATGGAGTTTCTTCATGCGATTTATAGCAATATGACATTTAGCGGCAGTGCCACAAGTGTGTGGTACTATCATTAATAACTTTTTATCGTTTGGCATCAATGTTATGCACATGTGTATTACTACGATCAAAATTCGACAAACCATTCTCATTGGGTGCATGAACATTGAAGGTATTATTCATGTGAACAGAATAACCATTATTATCTCACTTAAATGAATAACCGTGTTGCAATAAACATGATGTAGTCATGTTCATGCTTAACGCAAACACCAAAGAACATTTATTTTAGGTTCATCAGTAATCCCGAAGGTAAAGAGAGCATGCGATGTTGATCACATCAACCTTGGAGACATTTCCAACACACATCGTCACCTTAGCCTTAGCTAGTCTCCGTTTATTCCATAGCTTCTATTTTTAGTTACTAGCATTTAGCAATCGAACCGGTATCCAATACCCAGGTGCTACTAGGAGTACTAGCAAGGTACACATCAATAACACATATTTCAAATATACTTCTATCGACGTTGTCAGCCTTTTTTACTACCAAGTACCTAGGGTTGTTCCACTGCAGCGACGGTTCCCCTCATAATAGAAGCACTTTGTCTCGGGTTTGGGTTCAACTTTGGGTTTCTTCACTAGAGCAGCAACTGACTTGTCATCCATGAAGTTTCCCTCCTAGCGCTTGCCCTTCTTGAAACTAGTGGTTTCACTAACCATCAACACTTGATGCTCCTTCTTGATTTCTACCTTCGTGGTGTCAAACATCGTGAATAGCTCAGGGATCCTTATTTCCATCCCTCGCATTTTATAGTTCATCATGAAGCTCTAGTAGCGTAGTGATAGTGACTAGGATGAATATATCAATCACTATCTTATCTAGAAGATCAACTCCCACTAGATTCAAGCGATTGTAGTACCCAGACAATCCGAGCACATGCTCAACGATTGAGCTATTCTCCTTCATCTTGCAGGCAGAAAATCTTGTTGGAGACCTCATATCTCACAAGACGGGCATGAGCCTGAGATCCCAATTTTAGCTCTTAGAACATCTCATATGTTTCATGATGTTCAAAACATTTTGGAGCCTCAGTTCTAAGATGTAATGCATGACGCACTCAACTATCAAGTAGTCATCGGTATGTGCCTATCAGATGTTCACAACATCTACAAAGGACGCTAGAGGGGGTGCCGTAGCAAGCGGTGCATTAAGGAAATAAGCCTTCTGTGCAGCAATGAGGACAATCCTCAGATCACGGACCCAGTCCGCAATATTGCTACCGTCATTTTCAACTGTATTTCTCTAGGAACATATAAAAATTCAAGGGAGCTACATCGTGAGCTAGTAATCTACAACAAAATTTGCAAAGACACTACTGACTATGTTCATGATAATGAGTTCAGTTAATCATATGAACTGAGAACTCCCGCTCAAATTGTCATCACTCAAGTCATTCGACAGATACATGATCCAAATTCACCAACTCAAGTCCGATCATCACATGAGTTGAGGTGGTTATGGTGAACATCATCATGTTGATCATATATACTATATGACTCATGTTCGACCTTTCGGTATCTTGTCTTTCGAAGCCATGTCTATACATGCTAGGCTCATCAAGTTTAACCCGAGTGTTCTGCATGTGCAACACTGGCTTGCACCCATTGTTTGTGAACGTAGAATCTATCACACCCGATCATCATGTGGTGTCTCGACACGATGAACTTTCGCAACGCTGCACACTCGAGGAGAACACAGTTTATCTTGAAATTTAAGTGAGGGATCACCATATAATGCTACCATCGTCCTAAGCAAAACAAGGTACATAAAAGGATTAACATCACATGCAAATCATAAGTGACATGATATGGCCATGAACTTGTGCTTTTGATCTCCATCTTGAAAGCACCGGCATGATCTCCATCATTACCGGCATGATAGCATGATCTCCATCATCTTGATCTCCATCAACGTGTCGCCATCGGGGTTGTCGCGCCCACCATGCTTCTACTACGATTTCTACCGTTTAGCAATACAGTAAAGCATTACATAGCACTTAATGATTGACACGCAGGTCATACAATAATTAAAGACAACCCTATGGCTCCTGCCGGTTGCCGTACTCATCGACATGCAAGTCATGATATTCTATACAATACATGATCATCTCATACATCACATATACGTCATCATGTAATTGGTCATATCGCATCACAACATCCCTTGCAAAAACTAGTTAGACGTCCTCTAATTCTTATTGCAAGTTTTATGTGGCTGCTACGAGTATGTAGCAAGAACAATTCTCTCCTACGCAAAACCACAATGGTGATACACAAGTTGCTTTTCAACCTTCTGAAGGACCGCCTTTGTCGAATCCGATCCAACTAAAGTAGGAGAAACAGACACCCACCAGCCATCTTTGTGCAACTAAGTTACACGTCAGTCGATGGAACTGGTCTCTCGTAAACGTACGAGTAAGGTTGGTCCGGGACGCTTCATCCCACAATACCGCGGAACCAAAACACGACCAAGGGAGGAAGCAATCTAAGCAGTAATGCCCACAAACTCCTTTGTGTTCTAATCAAGATCTCATCTACACATAGACCTAGCTCATGATGCCACTGTTGGGTAACGTTGCATGGGAAACAAAAAAATTCCTATGCACATGCAATATCTATCTATGGTGATGAGCATCTATGAGAGGGAGACTGGATCTACATACCCTTGTAGATCGCTAAGCGGAAAGATTAAAAAACACAGTTGATGTAGTCGAACGTCTTCGCGATCCAAATCGCATAGCCTCCCGCGATCCCATCATGATCCATCTCGTGATCTTGATCATGATCCGTCCCGCGATCCCATCACGATCTGTCTCGTGATCTTAATCACTGTCCTTCCGATCTAGAGCTTAACGGATGACACCTCCGCGTTCAACACAGTATGGCTTGATGACGGCTTCACCTCCTCGATCCAGCGAGCGATGGTGAAGTAGTAGATGAGTTCCGGTAGCACGACGATGTGGTGACGGTGTTGGTGAAGAATAATCTCCACGGGGCTGTTGGGGAACGTTGCATGGGAAACAAATAAATTCTTACGCACATGCAACATCTATCCATGGTGATGAGCATCTACGAGACGGAGAGTGGATCTACATACCCTTGTAGATCGCTAAGCAGGGAGCGTTAAGAAACACAATTGATGTAGTCGAACGTCTTCGCGATCCAAATCGTCGAGCGTCCCGCGATCCAATCACGATTCGTCCCGATGTAGCACCCAACAGATGGCACCTCCGCGTTTAGCACATGTACGGCCTGATGACGATCTCTCCCTTCTTGATCCAGCAAGAGGGTGTGGAGAGGTAGACGAGTTCTCCGGCAGTGCGATGGTGGAGTAATTCCAGCAGGGCTTTGCCTAAGCACTACTGAAACCAATCTAGAGGAGAAACTACGAACAAGACAAGATGGTTGCACGTGGCTGAAAATCTATATGCAAAAGCCCTAAAACCTCTAGTATATATAGGAGGAGGAGAGGAGGAGGCTTGGCACAAGGGCCAGCCCTTGGTGGCTTCGGCCGAAGTGGAGAGGAGGAGTCCTCCTCCTCCACTCCTAGTAGGATTAGGACTCCTTCCTAATTTCCACCTTTTTGCCTTTTTCGACCTTTTCCACTTTGGACTTTCTTCCCAGCCGCATGGGCCTTCACTAAGGGCTGGTATTCATGCTCCCACAGCCCATGTAGCTTCTTGGGTCGAAATACTCCTCCCGATGGTCCCCAGTACCCTCCCGGCACTCCCGGTACACTACCGATGAGCCCAGAACTTTTCCGGTGTCCAAAAAAGGACTTCCTATATATCAATATTTACCTCCGTACCATTCCGGAGTTCGTCATCACGTCCGAGATCTCATCCGGGACTCCAAACAACCTTTGGTCACCACCATGCATAACTCTATACTACCGAAACATCACCAAACCTTAAGTGTGCAGACCCTGCGGGTTCGAGAACTATGTAGACATGACCGAGACACCTCTATGTTCAATAACCAATAGCGGGACCTAGATGTTCATATTGTTTCCTACATATTATACGAAGATCTTTATTGGTCAAACCTCTATGTCAAGGATTTAGTTAATCCCGTATGATGCTCCCTTTGTTCTTTGGTATGTTACTTCCCCGAGATTCGATCGTCGGTATCTCCATACCTAGTTCAACCTCATTACTGGCAAGTCTCTTTACTCGTTTCCATCATACAAGATCCCGTGATTAACACTTAGTCACATTGCTTGAAAGTCTTGTTGGGATGTTGTATTACCGAGTGGTCCCTGAGATACCTCTCCATCACACGAAGTAACAAATCCCAGTGTTGATCCAAGCCAACCCAACAGACACCCTCGCAGATACCTATAGAGCACCTTTATAGTCACCCAGTTATGTTGTGATGTTTGATATACAAAAGGCACTCCTCCGGTGTCTGTGAGTTGCATGATCTCATGGTCGTAGGAACATATACTTGACATGCAGAAAACTATAGCAATAAACTGACACGATCATATGCTACGCTTATAGTTTGGGCCTCGTCCATCCCATCATTCTCCTAATGATGTGATCCTGTTATCAAATGACATCTTATGTCAATGGCTAGGAAACCTTGACCATCTTTGATCAACGAGCTAGTCTACTAGAGGCACACTAGGGACAAAGTGTTGTCTATATATCCACACATGCAATGTGTTTCCAATCAATACAATTATAGCATGGATAATAAACAATTATCACGAACAAGGAAATATAATAATAAACAATTTATTTTTTGCCTCTAGGGCATATTTCCATCAAGGGAGTTGCCAAGCACAAGAGAAACTATGACGGAGGATAAACTAGAGGGACGGGGTTGCTGGCACACGGCTTGGGGTTCCTTCATGTGTTCCAGGTGCTAGCCCCGTACCTTTATTTATATGCTGATTCCTAGGGTTGAAACTTGGAGAAAAATCCTACTCAAGGTCATTTTGCCCGCAAGGAAAGAGTCCTCCTCGGACTCCAAGACCATACGCCAAGCTCCTCGGCGTCTGGCCCCTGGCCTTCGCAAAACACCCTTTGCACCTTCCTAAAGCCTCATGCGCTACCCCTTGGCCCAAATAAAGTGTTCTTGTACCCTGAACATTTCGGGAAACATCCAAAACTATTCCGATGAATTCTGGAACTCTTCCGGAGACAAAACACAATTATCGCATATATCAATCTTTACCTTCGGACTATTCCGGAGCTCCTCGTCATGTCCGGGATCTCATCCGGTACTCCGAACAACTTTCGGTCACCAACATAATAACTCAACTATACTTATATCGTCACTAAATGTTAAGTGTGTAGACCCTGTGGGTTTGAGAACTATGCAGACATGATCGAGACACCTCTACGGTCAATAACCAATAGAGGGACCTGGATGCCCATATTGGTTCCTACTTATTCTACGATGATCTTTATCGGTCGAACCTCTATGTCAAGGATTTAGTTAATCCCGTATAATGGTTCCTTTGTTCTTTGGTATGTTACTTGCCCGAGATTCGATCGTCAACATCTCCATAGTTCAATCTTGATACAGGCAAGTCTCTTTACTCGTTACGTATACAAGATCATGTGGCTAACACTTTAGTCACATTCCTTGCAAGGCTTGTTGTGATGTTGTATTACCGAGTGGGCCCTGAGATAGCTATCCGTCACACGGAGTAACAAATCCTAGTCTTGATCCATGCCAACTCAACAGACACCCTTGGAGATACTTGTAGAGCACCTTTAGAGTAACCCAGTTACGTTGCGATATTTGATACACACAAGTTACTCCTCCGGTGTCAGTGAGTTGCATGATCTCATGGTCATAGGAACAGATACTTGACATGCAGAAAACTGTAGCAATAAACTGACACGATCATATGCTACGTTTATAGTTTGGGTCTTTTCCATCACATCATTCTCCTAATGATGTGATCCCGTTATCAAATAACATATCATTTTCATGGCTAGGAAACCTTAGAAATCTTTGATCAACGAGCTAGTCTACTAGAGGCATACTAGGGACACAGTGTTGTCTATACACCCACACATGTATTTAGTTTCCAATCAATACAATTATAGCATGGATAATAAAAGATTATCACGAACAAGGAAATGTAATAAATAACTAATTTATTATTGCCTCTAGGGCATATTTCCAATAGGTTCATCCTGACGGATTTCTATATCCCAGTGACAAAGTACAGGAGATGATACATCTTTGTGTTTTTGCCAATAAGGATAAAACGATGGTGTTAATTCATATTGATTCAGTTCTCTTTGTCTACATCATATCATTGTTCTCCATACATTACTCTGTTCTACTTATTACTCTAGTTGCATGTAGGATAGCGGTCGATAGGTGGAGTAATAGTAATACGTGCAGGCAGGAGTCCTCCTATTTTCGTATGTACGTGATGCCTATATACACATGATCATTGTCGTGAATAAATATTGCATATCTAAGCATTTTTCTATCAATTGCCCAACAGTGATTTGTTTACCCATCGTATGCCTACTTCATGGGAGAAGCCACTAGTCAGAACTATGGCCCCCGGGTCTATTCATCCATATATTTACAAAAGCTTTAAATACCTTGCTGCTATTTATTTCCTTTTATTTATTTTGGCACTTTACATTATTCAACTTTCGTCCATATACTTCACTAGCTTGCAAATAACAAGTCCAAGGGGATTGACAACCCTCTTGCCCGCGTTGGGTCCAAGTGTTTGCTCCTTTGTGTGCAGTCACCGAAGACGCGGGTTGCGTGTTACTACTATTGGTTTTCTTAACCTTGCTTCTGTACTAAGGGTGTTACTTATCTATATTGTGCTGCATCATCCGTTCCTCTTCACAGAAAACCCAACGTAGATCACAAGTACTAGGAAGGATTTCTGGCGCCGTTGCCGGGGAGTATCACCAACCTACTATCAAGTAACTTCGCACAAATTATCATTCTCTTGTTCTACTTTTTATTTTCTATTATATTTAGTTTGATTCATAAAAAGGGAAAAAATACAAAATATTTATCTTTGCTAGTTTGATAGTTTGCTCAGTACTATGACTAGTCTTACTTATGTTCCCTTTACTCCCGAGAATGAAGTGCTTAATATTAAACAAAGGGAAGGAGAAAGTTTAGTAGATGAATGGTATAGGATTTGCAATTATCAAAATAAATAAATTCATAAGCAATCTCCAGACATCTTGCTTCATAATTTCCATGTTGGTAATGCTACTAAGTATAGGTTCGTGCTTGATACTATTACCGGTGGTAATTTCTTAATGAGTCACACTTCGGATACTTTCAAAGCTATCAAACATTTGGTTGGGGCATCACCTATTATTATTAATGAAACCAATTTGACATTGTAACATGTTATGCAAATGCTTGATATTATTTAAAATAACATTTCTACTAAAGAGCAAGTTGAGGAGCATGATAAATGATTCACAATCATATTACTCAACTTGGATCAAATATAGGAACCCTTTGAAAGCACTAAAGGAGAAAGACACAACAATTAATGTGCTGGTAAAGCAAGGATTTGGTAGAACTGTTAAAAAAGGAAGTCTTTGATAAAATGTGTTCCGCTTTTAACCCATCCAAAGCTAATGCTAATACCTCTCAAGGAAAGAATTCTAAAGTAATGTATGTTCCTAAGAATATTAGTATGTCTTCTATTAAAATGAATGAGGATCCTAAAATGATTAGTATGCATCCCAATTTTATGATTTGATAAAATATCCTATATTGAAGCTACCTCCTCTGAGGAAACATGGTTGTGTGATTGAGGATCTTGAGACTAAACATGACAACACCCGAAACTATGCAATATCCCTAGCTAGGGGCGTAAAACAATAGCTCTAGTTGGGAGGCAACCCAATAGTTATCTTTACATTTATTTTTTACTTTCTCTTGGTGTGTGATAACATGGTTATTACCTCTGTAATGATTGTGTTTTTATGTTTATATTAGTGTTTGTGCCAAGAAAAGCCTTTGGGATGACTCACAAGATGACTGGAATCATACTTGCAAAAACAGAAACTTTAGATATAAAAACTCTTTAGGTTTTCCTTTTTTTAAGAATTTTTAGAGTTACAAAAGTATAGATTCTTTACAGATTTTTATAGACTATTCTGTTTTAGACAGATTTTGTTTTTGCTTGTTTTGATAATGCTATGGATTGTATCGGGCGTATAAGCCATGGAAAAGTTAGAATATAGTAACTTGTGCAGAAATAGGATATAGTACCTAAATTATTTTATATGTTTGCTATACTAATGGATCTCACGAAGGTTTTGTTGAATTTTGTTTGCTGATGTTTTCATGTTTCGGGTGCTATCACAATGTTTGAAGGAATAAGGGGCAGCAAGAGACTGAGCTTGGGGATTCCCAATGCACCCCAAGGTAATATTCAAGGAAGACTCAAGCGTCTAAGCTTAGGGATGCCCCGGAAGGCATCCCCTCTTTCGACTCAATCCAACTAGTACTTGACTTATATCTTGTAGGGACTGGTGACATATAGATTCTACGAAAATCTTTATCGATCAAACCTCTATGTCAAGGATTCAGTTAATCCCGTATGATGTTCCCTTTGTTCTTCGGTATGTTACTTCCCCGAGATTCGATCGTCGGTATCTCCATACCTAGTTCCACCTCATTACCGGCAAGTCTCTTTACTCGTTTACGTCATACAAGATCCCGTGATTAACACTTAGTCACATTGCATGAAAGGCTTGTTGGGATGTTGTATTACCGAGTGGGCCCTGAGATACCTCTCCGTCACATGAAGTAACAAATCCTAGTGTTGATCCAAGCCAACCCAACAGACACCCTCGCAGATACCTATAGAGCACCTTTATAGTCACCCAGTTATGTTGTGACGTTTGATACACACAAGGCACTCCTCCGGTGTCTGTGAGTTGCATGATGTCATGGTCGTAGGAACATATACTTGACATGCAGAAAACTATAGCAATAAACTAACACGGTCATATGCTACGCTTATAGTTTGGGCCTCGTCCATCCCATCATTCTCCTAATGATGTGATCCTGTTATCAAATGACATCTCATGTCAATGGCTAGGAAACCTTGACCATCTTTGATCAACGAGCTAGTCTACTAGAGGCACACTAGGGACAAAGTGTTGTCTATATATCCACACATGCAATGTGTTTCCAATCAATACAATTATAGCATGGATAATAAACAATTATCACGAACAAGGAAATATAATAATAAACAATTTATTTTTTGCCTCTAGGGCATATTTCCATCAAGGGAGTCGCCAAGCACAAGAGAAACTATGACGGAGGAGAAACTAGAGGGACGGGGTTGCTGGCACATGGCTTGGGGTTCCTTCATGTGTTCCTGGTGCTAGCCCCGTCCCTTTATTTATATGCTGAGCCCTGGGGTTGAAACTTGGAGAAAAATCCTCCTCAAGGTCGGTTTCCCCATAAGGCAAGAGTCCTCCTCGGACTCCAGGACCATACGCCAAGCTCCTCGGCGTCTGGCCCCTGGCCTTCACAAAACACCCTTTGCACCTTCCTAAAGCCTCATGGGCTTTACCCCTTGCCCCAAATCAAGTGTTCTTGTACCCCAAACATTTTGGGAAACATCCGAAACTATTTCGATGAATTTCGGAACTCTTCCGGAGACAAAACACAATTATCACATATATCAATCTTTACCTTCGGACTATTACGGAGCTCCTCGTCATGTCCGGGATCTCATCCGGTACTTTGAACAACTTTCGGTCACCAACATAATAACTCAACTATACTTATATCGTCATCAAATGTTAAGTGTGTAGACCCTGTGGGTTTGAGAACTATGCAGACATGACTGACACACCTCTACGGTCAATAACCAATAGAGGGACCTGGATGCCCATATTGGTTCCTACATATTCTACAAAGATCTTTATCGGTCGAACCTCTATGTCAAGGATTCAGTTAATCCCGTATAATGGTCCCTTTGTTCTTTCGTATGTTACTTGCCCGAGATTCGATCCTCAACATCTCCATAGTTCAATCTCGTTACAGGCAAGTCTCTTTACTCGTTACGTATACAATATCATGTGGCTAACACTTTAGTCACATTGCTTGCAAGGCTTGTTGTGATGTTGTATTACCGAGTGGGCCCTGAGATACCTGTCCGTCACACGGAGTAACAAATCCTAGTCTTGATCCATGCCAACTCAACAGACACCCTTGGAGATACCTGTAGAGCACCTTTAGAGTCACCCAGTTACGTTGCGATATTTGATACACACAAGTTACTCCTCCGGTGTTAGTGAGTTGCATGATCTCATGGTCATCGGAACAGATACTTGACCTGCAGAAAATTGTAGCAATAAACTGACACGATCATATGCTACATTTATAGTTTGAGTCTTTTCTATCACACTATTCTCCTAATGATGTGATCCCGTTATCAAATAACATATCATTTTCATCGCTAGGAAACCTTAGCAATCTTTGATCAACGAGCTAGTCTACTAGAGGCATACTAGGGACACAGTGTTGTCTATATACGCACACATGTATTTAGTTTCCAATCAATACAATTATAGCATGGATAATAAACGATTATCACGAACAAGGAAATATAAGCAATAACTAATTTATTATTGCCTCTAGGGCATATTTCCAATAGGTTCATCCTGACGGATTTCTATATCCCAGTGACAAAGTATAGGAGATGATACATCTTTGTGTTTTTGCCAGTAAGGATAAAACGATGGTGTTAATTCATATTGATTCAGTTCTCTTTTTCTACATCATATCATTGTTCTCCATACATTACTCTGTTCTACTTATTACTCTAGTTGCATGTAGGATAGCGGTCGATAGGTGGAGTAATAGTAATATGTGCAGGCAGGAGTCCTCCTATTTTCTTATGTACGTGATGCCTATATACACATGATCATTGCCGTGAATAAAGATTGCATATCCATGCATTTTTCTATCAATTGCCCAACAATAATTTTTTTACCAATCGTACGCCTACTTCATGGGAGAAGCCACTAGTGAGAACTATGGCCCCCGGGTCTATTCATCCATATATTTACAAAAGCCCTAAATACCTTGCTGCTATTTATTTCCTTTTATTTATTTTGGCACTTTACAGTATTCAACTTTCGTCCATATACTTCACTAGCTTGGAAATAACAAGTCCAAGGGGATTGACAACCCTCTTGCCCGCGTTGGGTCCAAGTGTTTGCTCCTTTGTGTGCAGTCACCGAAGACGCGGGTTGCATGTTACTACTATTGGTTTGATTAACCTTGGTTCTCTACTGAGGGAGTTACTTATCTATGTTGTGCTGCATCATCCGTTCCTCTCCACAAAAAACCCAACATAGATCACAAGTACTAGGAAGGATTTCTGGCGCCGTTGCCGGGGAGTATCACCAACCTACTATCAAGTAACTTCGCACAAATTATCATTCTCTTGTTCTACTTTTTATTTGATATTATATTTAGTTTGATTCATAAAAAATAAAAAATAAAAAATATTTATCTTTGCTAGCTTGATTGTTTGCTCAATACTATGACTAGTCTTACTGATGTTCCCTTTACTCCTGAGAATGAAGTTCTTAATATTAAACAAAGGCAAGGAGAAAGTTTAATATATGCATGGTATAGGATTTGCAAATATCAAAATAAATAAATTCATAAGCAATCTCCAGACATCTTGCTTCATAATTTCTATGTTGGTAATGCTACTAAGTATAGGTTCGTGCTTGATACTATTACCGGTGGTAATTTCTTAATGAGGCACACTTCGGATACTTTCAAAGCTATCAAACATTTGGTTGGGGCATCACCTATTATTATTAATGAAACCAATTTGACATTGTAACATGTTATGCAAATGCTTGATATTATTTAAAATAAAATTGCTACTAAAGAACATGTTGAGGAGCATGATAAATGATTCACAATCATATTACTCAACTTGGATCAAATATAGGAACCACTTTGAAAGCACTAAAGGAGAAAGACACAACAATTAATGTGCTGGTAAAGCAAGGAATCGGTAGAACTGTTAAAAAAGGAAGCCTTTGATAAAATGTGTTCCGCTTTTAACCCATCCAAAGCTAATGCTAATACCTCTCAAGGAAAGAATTCTAAAGGTATGTATGTTCCTAAGAATATTAGTATGTCTTCTATTAAAATGGATGAGGATCCTAAAATGATTAGTGTGCATACCAATTTTATGATTTGATAAAAGATCATATATTGAAGCTACCTCCTCTTAGGAAACATGGTTGTGTGATTGAGGAGCTTGAGACTAAACATGACAACACCTGAAACTATGCAATATCCCTAGCTAGGGGCGTAAAACAATAGCTCTAGTTGGGAGGCAACCCAATAGTTATCTTTACATTTATTTTTTTACTTTCTCTTGGTGTGTGATAACATGATTATTACCTCTGTAATGATTGTGTTTTTATGTTTATATTAGTGTTTGTGCCAAGTAAAGCCTTTGGGATGACTCACAAGATGACTGGAATTCATACTGTGCAAAAACAGAAACTTTAGATATAAAAACTCTTCAGGTTTTCCTTTTTTTAAGAATTTTCAGAGTTACAAAAGTATAGATTCTTTACAGATCTTTATAGACTGTTCTGTTTTAGATAAATTCTATTTTTGCTTGTTTTGATGATGCTATGGATTGTATCGGGCGTATAAGGCATGGAAAAGTTAGAATATAGTAACTTGTGCAGTAATAGGATATAGTACCTAAATTATTTTATATGTTTGCTATACTAATGGATCTCACGAAGGTTTTGTTGAGTTTTGTGTGCTGAAGTTTTCAAGTTTTGGGTGCTATCACAATGTTTGAAGGAATAAGGGGCGGCAAGAGACTGAGCTTGGGGATTCCCAATGCACCCCAAGGTAATATTCAAGGAAGACTCAAGCGTCTAAGCTTAGGGATGCCCCGGAAGGCATCCCCTCTTTCGTCTCAATCCAACTAGTACTTGACTTATATCTTGTAGAGAACGGTGACATATAGATTCTATAGAAATAACTGCACTCTCGTTCTTCACTTATATTTGTTTGTGAGTTAGTAAATAGTGATGGCAATTTTCAAGGGTTATTAGATGATGTGACGACGGTCCGATCTTTTGATGAGAGTGGGGATAACTATGGATTTGGTGGATTTTGATTTGACTTACTTGTCCCTTGAGCAAATTGGATTAGTAGGACAAATATGGTCACAAGCTGGAATTCTTGGTAGTTTTACGACTTGACTTTGGCAAGTGACGCTTGATGGTGGGTTGATGGTGATATGATACTAACTGGAATAACTAGTAGGGGATTCTTACTAGATGTAGGCCATGGATTTAAATAAGTGATTATAATAGGTGCTCAAGATCAGTTAAACCACATGGTTCGGAGTAATTTAGATTTGGTTTGGTGATCTTGATCTTGATGCCATGTTTCTCGGTGGGAGTCAAACCAAGAATATTGGATTGTTGTTAGAATGGATTCAAGTATCCATGTGCACCTGACCTTGGAGTTTGCTGCATCATCATGATGGTGGTTGATGGTTATACTATAATGAGATAGTTCTTCCTGGAGTTTGCGGAATTAGGAAGTATGGATTTATATGCATTGGATTTGTAGCAATAATAGGTCATGTAATAGTGGATGGTATTCGTGGATCGGTTAATTGGATTCTTAAGAAGGAAACAGGATCTTGGAGTGGTTTATTACATGTTTCCTTAGCATAGTAACGCAATACCTTAGACCTTGGATTGGTAGTGTCGTGATCACTCTTAGCGGCATGTAAATTATCCCGAGGATTTTTATATAGGGATATAGGTGAGTCAGCTATAGTATACATATGATATTTTTAGCATAGTCCTCTCAAAACCTTGGAGATATGAGTAGCATATGCAATATTGGATTTGAATTATATCAGATGATACCTTCGAGGATATAGGGTGATTTTGTTTGGAGTATTAGGCAGTATTATTGGCATCTAATACTTTTGCTCAGGATAAGGTGTTAGGCGTTCCCTCACATCCTAAGCTCCTTGAAACCCGAAGCTTTACTGGACCATGACACGGTCGGGATAAGACCATAGGCTCTGGCTCTAAGTCAAAAGACCATGGTCGATACCCCATCGTGACCACCCCGACCCTTTCTATAAGGAAGGTGGCCACAAGGACCTCTATTAGGTTGGACCACAAACCCCTGATACTAGTGACCATCTGGGACGAATGCCTGCTCCTCGCACATATCCCATGGGAAATGTGTTTATGTGATACTTCGGGGAATCGATTGTTGTCCTCCGGGATGACATACTTATTTACCCAATAAGATGAGGAATACCTTAGTCCTGTTTCGACCAGCCCCAGGAACATTAACTACCATGACTCTCGAGTATAAGGTTTCACCTTGGAAGAGTTGGACTCTGCGAAGCACCCTCCCTACAGAAGAAGACCTTCTTGCCTGAGCAAGATGAAGAACCACTACGATTACGAGGCCACGACAACAACAAGGAACAAGCAAAAATAAGTCAACCTCCACTCCTCTATCGGGTACATCGACTAGACTATATCAAGAAACACCGATGTCCAAGCATGATGAAGCCCTTGCACAACAAGAGGGTCGAAGAACCCCTTGCCATGACTGGTCATCTATCAGTTCCTAACTAAGAAGGAACCAAGGAGCTCATAACACCCCTTACTCCAACACCTTTATGGTGTACGTTGAGCATGACGTCCCTGCTCCCTTCAGATGCCTGGAATGGAGTAGAACGACTATCATGATCTCATTGCTCTCCCCTTTTTGGTTCAATCAGGGACATGAATCTGACTCCATCATGGTAAACCCCCTGTAAAGGGTAGTTCACCCCTCTTGCCAAGCGTCGGGCCTTGGGGATTAGATGACTGATCTATATTCCGAATAGTCAGCTTATCTAGAACCCCACTAAAACCTTCCCAGATGGTAGAGCCCGTTTTGACACCAAGTCTCTAAGCTCAGTCTTAGGGGCGAGACCCAACATAGACCTTGCCACGGGGTGACAAATAGACCAAACGCTCTAAGACCCTCCAAAGCGTGCATCCACGATGAGGAAGGCAAACGACCAAAGAAGGATGAAGATTCTACCTGGGCAACTTACTCAAGCAGAAGATCTCAAAGAGAAGCCCACGATGACACACCTCAGCATTCTTAAGGATGGAGACCACCTAGGATTGAAGACCTCCTGCTTTAAGGAAGATAAGGACTTCCTCATCAACGAGAAGCTACACCAAGACTCAACCCTTCTATTCTAATGCGGGACATCGAGAGGTCAATAACCAACATGAGCAATCCCAGGGCCAACACACAGACACACCACTTGGCCAGGTATTCCGACTTTGGGATACACACGCAAGCCAGGCATTGCGAGAACCTGGGCCACCAAACCCTTAACCATTAAGCAAGCCTAGCAGGTTGCTGGAACCCCGTTCACCCAGAAGAAGTCAACGATGCACTTGAAGGCATATCACCCAGCATTTCAATACCAAGAAGGACAACCATGCCAGAGCAGAAGCAACATGGAACGTGAAGACCACCTCATCTCTAGATTTCCGCATCTTCCCACGCCTAGCCTAGGAATCTCGGGGACAAGATTCTTGTAAGGGGGGTAGGTCTGTCACACCCTGTGATTTGCCTCATGACTAAGTTATCATGACTCAAAAATCAGGGCCAGTTAAAACTTTTGTGTGCTTGTTATGCTTGACTTGATTGTTGATTGTTGCTAGTGCTCTATATTCATAAAACCCCTCCTACTCTCAAAACTCTTTTCCTTGATCCCAAAACTCTTGTCCAATGATCATGCCATCTGAATAGGACTTAATTATATTTTTACAAAATATTTTTTTGCCAAAAGGTTTACCAAACCCCTTATAATTATAATTATATTCAAATTAGGTTTACCAAACCCCCTGATTTGAGATTTGCACTACAAGTCCCCAAATTGGGTGGATCCTTTTTCCCCAAATGCTTTATTTGGAACCTACTATATATATAACTTCCCAAAACCACAAAATATTATTTTAGAAGACTATTTTCATATTTTATTTAAAGGCTTTTTCTTAAGGCCAGAAATGGTATTTTATAGGGAAAAATTAGTTAAATGCTTTAAAAATATTTGTGAAATTTTTAGGAAAGCTCAGTGGACATATATTGTCCATATATAAGAGTTTCAAGGCATGGTCATGTTCAAAGTATTGGACAAAATCCTTCAAAACCTTTTCTGCCTATTCCAAGCATTTGAAATATTTCTATAAGAAATATTCTCCAATAAATCCAGGAAAATTATAGCATGTCACATATGATATATGTGGTTATATTGCCAAGTTTCATCTCAATCCCAATTGTTTTGATTCACCAAAATATCATAAAACCATTCCTGTCTAGAGCCAAATTTGATCAACTTTACATTGTGGAGTTTCTCTTATTGATACCAAACTTTGTGGGCATTCTCTATTAACCAAATGATGATGCTACATCAAGTGGTGCATCAAGGGAAATAGGATTGCTTGATCAGATCTATAGAAATCCATTTCTGTCGATTTCTAGGGTTTACCAAGTTTGCATTATCAACTTTATTCAGTTGAGCTAAAAACTGGTGATCTGGACCAAATGGACTTACCATTTACCCCTGGTAAATCTCAAGGTCATAGGATTCCCCTGCCTAGCCCAATCACAGCACAAGCACCTTATGCCATAAACTTGTGGACATGCTAAGTGGGCCCAAAAAGATTCCTCTTGCCTCCAACTTTTTACCACAACATATTCTAACCTCATTTTACCTCCAGCAACTTTGCCTTGGCCTCTGGTCAATTATTTGGGGGGCAACTCTCTCTTATTACCTCTCTTTTTATCATAACAGCACCTCTCCCACCCTTCTGATCATGCTAAAGACCCAAAACTTTTCCACAACCTCACTTGCATACCTATTCAGCAAACCAAACCTATATATGGTAGGCTCGTGTGGAAAATATGAGCAGTTCATCTAAACCTTCATTATGGCAACAATAGTGTCTTTGTACTACAAGTACTCTGTAGAATTATCTTCCTGAGCTGCAAATTTGTGGGAAGCTAGTCCTTCCATACCTATGTCTTCTAGACAAGGTTTTACCCGGGGTGCCCTACAGTAAAACCCCATTGGATCTACCCCAAATTTGTGGGAAGCTAGTCCTTCCATACCTATGTCTTCTAGACAAGGTTTTAACCTGAGTATTTGTCTAACCTAGCCAATCCCATTTGCCTTGGAACTCCACTAGTGCTCTCCTGCATGCTTGCCCACACTTCAGACATCTTTGGCCGACCAAAAATATGCCATGGACGTTCCTTGGCATGGTTACTACGCCGTCGACATGCAGAAACGGTGCTCTGCCACTTGTCCTTGTCCAACCAGAGGCATCCGACAACCTAGGTTGGCGTGGCCGTGTCCTTCAAGCTCTCCTAGGCATCCTCAACACGCCACACTACTGCATCCATCCTCCTTTGCCTCCATCCTCCCTCGACAGAGCTCGCCTGAGTGTCGCCCATGGACCTTGTCCATAGTGCTCCCTGGCCTGGCCACAAGAGGGGCCCACAGCTCACTCTCTTTGGAATACCTCCTCTCTCCTCCCATATGAACCTCCCTAACCACCCTCAGCTGTCCTTGCGCCCTCTCCCTTCACCCATGACCGGTATCCGCCCCGTTTGGCCCGCTCAAATTTGAGCAAATGAGCTCCACCGTGCCTTAGTATTCATCTTCATGAAGCCTCCCTTGATGTGTTTAGCCCCTCCGACACACCTAGAACCAGTTCCCTCGGCTGTGTCCTACTCCCTAGTGACGCCGGCGTCGCCGTCCATCCTTGCTGATGAGCTGCTCGCCCTGGGTTTCCCCACAGCCCCCGCGACCGTCCCTAGGCGTAGCACCGGCTGGGAATCCACCTGGACCGTCGGCTCGACGCCAGACGAGGCGGAGCAGTAGTAGCTACGGAGGCTGGCACCCCCCTTCTCTCCCATTGGGAGGAAGATGAAAGGCATGCGAGGAAGAAGGAGCCTGGCGGGGCTCGCCTATAAGCGACTCCAACGGTCGGGCCCGCGCATAAGTGGAGGCGACCTCTGTTGTATGCGCCTCTGCACAGGGAAGGCGTATTCCCTTGAATACGCCTTCGGCGTGGCACCTTGCTGGCCAGGCCGGGTCACTAGGCCGGCCCAGGTGCTATCCTGCGCCCGTGAGCGCACTTTAGCTGATTTCTTGCTTGGTAAATTCTTTTTCCCGTTTTCTTGCTCCAGAGAGACAAAATAAATCCTAGAATATATGTAGTAGCTCCAAATTTAGTGATTCAAATTTCTATAGATTCCAAAAATCCTGAACTATCCAAGTATGTGCATTGCACAATTTTCCTACAAACTTTTGTGTAGGATTCAAATTCAAATTTGAATTTGAACTTTGAATGCCCCACATGTAAAAATCCCTAGAGCATTCATTATAGCTCCAATTGGAGTGATTCAAAATCCTAGGTGTATCTAAATTCATGCACTAAGTGGTGGGCATTTTTCCTTACAGTTATTCTGCCATATCAATTAATGGGCCATTTATTCGTATGTGACCCACTTTGAAAATCCATAGGAATATCATGCCAACTCCAATTCTAGTGAAACCACTTCCCGCATGTTTCTAAAATCATGCCCCATTTGATGGGTCCATACACTCATTTTTATAAAAATATTTTTTGTTGACATCTTAAAGGGTCATCATTTCCATCATTCCCACCATTCAAAACTTCCCCTTGACCCACATCCTCCAAAACCTACTTGGTTATTTTCCTTGTGACCAGAGGTATCCAAGAAAAATAAAACTCCTAATTATAGAGAACTTTTATGTCTCTACTTGTTGTGTTGCTTATTGCGATTGTTTTCGGTGGTTGACGAAGTAGATGAAGTGCTCGGAGTGGACGAGAAGCAGGTGAAGACCTTGAAGACATTGCTACGCGCGGCAAGAAGCCCATTGACGATGTCAAGAAACTTTTTATGCTTGTCATATAGCACTTATTGTTTCGATGACTGATCATGATGTGGTGTCCCCCCTTCGATGGTTTGCCTCTGATACTTTTCTGTTGACACTTGCATCGTGCATGACCCTACCACGTTATGAGGGTTATGCGGGTGGGTGTAGATAGGATGCTAGTAGATGCTACGCAAGTGGAATGGGGCTTATGCATCGTGATGGAAAGAAAGAGATGATTTCAAAGACTTTTTTAAAACACCCGTTGGGTGCCACTAATGCCGAGGGAGATGATGGTGAGATTGGTGACCACTTGAGAAAGAAGTGGTATGCCGGAACAAGATGAGGATGTGTTTTCGAAAATGGAGGGTTTAAGATTTGTCGACCGTCCCAACCTTACATGCTCAACCACGATACCCCTTATGGGATGGGGCTTTGTTGATTACCTTGGTGGGTACTGGCAAGGAGCCGCATTACTAGTGGCGGGAGTGGCGTGGTCACTCTCGATACGGGGTCATATCGGTATGTACGATCATGCGCTGTCTTCACAGGCACTGGGCACACCATTGGTCCCCTCATGGATGGTACGATTTAGAGCGAGGCTCATGTGATGTACATGGTGAGGGCTGGGTACCAATCGAGTGGACTCTTTGTTTGCTATCGCCAGGGGAAAGGCTTTGTTCGGGTGCTTACCTCAGGTATGTTATATACCGCGAGTCATGGATGACATGAAAGTTCTCCGGGTCTTGTGGGTGAAGTGTGCAATCTCTACGGAGTGTAAAACTATTCGAATAGCTGCGTCCACGGTCAAGGACAGTTGGGTGGTGCTGCTTAAGCCACGTCCAGATGTTTTTGCAATCTTGCTCTGTGTGTGTGGTGACAAGGATGATATTTGAGTCAAGTTGGATGACTTGGCATGATGAATGAACCTGAGATGTTCAAACGGTGCATGAGACAAGTCCGAGGACTTGGTGTGATGAATGAACATGAGATGTTCAACCCCTTCTTATGATCATGATGGTGACGTGTTCTTATGAACACCTGTCCATAGTTGATGCATGCTTACTTAAGTTACTTGATCATGTCACTGCACTCAAAACTAGTTTTCTGCAAAACTTACCTATTAGAGATAAACCATGCATCGTTATTGCCTTGTTCCAAACATGGGTTGCTTGCGAGTACATACAAAGTACTCATTGTCTTGCCACTGGTTATTTTACTGGCCAGGCATGAAAGATCAGGTTATGCTGAAGATTACCTTGGTGACGGACATGCGAGCTAGGACGCTTCCCAGTCAGAATGCCTGTAGGGCTAAGGCAAATGGCATGAGTTCACGCTATCGTTGAAGATTACCGTTGCAATCATATGAAGACTTGGCCATGAAGGCCATATTTGAGTAAACCGGTATGTAATGGATGTAAGACTCATGTTATTCAGTTTATGTGTGCTCAGTGAGCATTGATCTCTGGGATCACTGTGCGTGTACATTTGGTGATTACGACTTATGAGTCGGGGTCCCCACAAATACTCAAGCGCCTAGGCTTGGGGAGGCCCCAGAAGACATCCCCTCTTTCATCTTCAACATTATCTGTATATCTTACTAAGAGCTATATTTTCATTCATCACATAATATGTGTTTTGCTTGGAGTGTCATTATATTTTGTTTTCATCTGTTAGGTGTTATTTAAAATCTTGTTTTTCAATAAAAAGTTCCAAGAATTTCCTTTAAGATGCTTGAATTGCATGTTTGATGTGTGTTGTGTTAAAAGAGAAACTTTTGATGTAGTGTTTGAATTTTCATATTTTACTGGAATGTGGAAAGTTTCTGAATTTTTTACAAAGTATTCTAATATAAATTATTTAGCATGTACTAAATAGTAATAAATGTTTGAGTTACACAAGTGCACTTATTTTATAGATTGTTACAGACTGCTTTGTTTTGATAGATAGCTGTCATAGTTTTGTTATCTACTTATTCCATAGTTTCCATAGCCTATATTGGTAGATATAAATGATGGAAATGATAGTAAACATTATATGATGTTTGATAATTATTGTGCAACTTATCTTGGCAGTACATGATGTGTTGATTTATTCTTATGTGTACTAACCTATCTCACGAGTTCTTGTTGAGTTTTGTGTGGATGAAGTTTATAAGAATTAGGGAAACCAGGATATGAGAAGGAATTAAGGAGACAAAAGAGATCAATCTTTGGCATACCTGATGACCCACAAGTATAGGGGATCTATCGTAGTCCTTTCGATAAGTAAGAGTGTCGAACCCAATGAGGAGCCGAAGGAAATGAGAAGCAGTTTTCAGTAAGGTATTTTCTGCAAGCACTGAAATAGTCGGTAAGAGATAGTTGTATGATAAGATAATTTGTAACAGGTAGCAAGTAACAATAGTAAAAAAGGTGCAGCAATATGGCCCAATCCCTTTTGTAGTAAGGGATACGCCTGAACGAACTCTTATATAAAGTAAAGTGCTCCCTAGGACACATGGGAATTTCTGTCAAGCTAGTTTTCATCGTGTTCATATGATTCGCGTTCGCTACTTTGATAGTTTGATATGTGTGTGGACCGGTGCTTGGGTGCTGCCCTTACTTGGACAAACATCCCACTTATTATTAACCCCTCTTGCAAGCATCCGTAATTACGAAAGAAGAATTAAGACAAAGTCTAACCATAGCATTAAACTAGTGGATCCAAATCAGCCCCTTACGACACAACGCATAAACTAGGGTTTAAGCTTCTGTCACTCTAGCAACCCATCATCTACTTATTACTTCCCAATGCCTTCCTCTAGGCCCAAATAATGGTGAAGTGTCATGTAGTCGACGTTCACATAACACCACTAGAGGAGAGACAACATACAACGCATCAAAATATCGAACGAATACAAATTCACATGACTACTATTAGCAAGACTTATCCCATGTCCTCAGGAACAAACGTAACTAGTCACAAAGCATAATTATGTTCATGATCAGAGAGGTATTGAATAGCATTAAGGATCTAAACATATGATCTTTCATCAAGTAAACCAACTAGCATCAACTACAAGGAGTAATTAACACTACTAGCAACCTTACAAGTACCAATCGGAGTTGCGAGACACGGATTGGATACAAGAGATGAACTAGGGTTTGGAGATGAGATGGTGCTGATGAAGATGTTGATGGAGATGGGTCCCCTCCGATGAGAGGAGTGTTGGTGATGTCGATGGCGAAGATTTCCCTCTCCGGGAGAGTAGTTTCCTTGGTAGGACGGCCCTGCCGGAGCTCTAGATTGGTTCTGCTCAAGTTCCACCTCGTGGTGGCGGCGTTTCTTCCCGAAATCTCCCGATTGATTTTTTCTGCAACGAAACCCTTCATATAGGAGAAGATGGAGGCCAGAGGAGCTGCAGGGGGCCCACGAGCCCCCAAGCGCGGCCAGGGGGTAGGCCGCGCCTGGCAGGCTCGTGGCCTCCTAGTGGCTCCTCTCTAGTATATCTTCGGCCCAGTATTTTTTATATATTCCAAAATAATTACTCATTGATTTTCATGTTTTTGGAGTTGCGCAGAATAGACATCTCAAACTCGCTCCTTTTTCAGCCCAGAATTCCAACTTGTATTGTGATAAATATCAATATAAAAGTATGATGCAAAATGGACGTATCAACTCCCCCAAGCTTAGACCTCGCTTGTCCTCAAGCGGAAGCCGAGATCGACAAATATGCCCACATGTTTAGAGATAGGGGTGTCGATAAAATAAAATACGGACATGCAGGCATCATGATCATACTTAGAACAGCAATATCGTCATATAATCTCTTATGCTAAAGTGACAATTCATTCACAATGTAAATCATGCATCAAGAACCTTATTGCGAATTAACAACCAATAGTCTTTAGTCATTGAAGCAATTGCAATTTACCATAACATCGGAAAGAGTCAAATAAGAGCTTGTAAAGCAAATCCACATACTCAATCATCTTTTAGTCTTCTACAATTGCTAAAACTCACGCGGTACTCACGAGATCAAAGTTTCAGTTGGACACAGAGAAAGATAGGGGCTTATGGTTTCGCCTCCCAACTATTTACCTCAAGGGTAATGTCAACAATAATCATTCATGATTACTTACTTCCAAGTTGAAATATGAATATAGATCTTTCCCTAGCACATGACGCTTGCAAAGATGATGGAAAATAAGGAATTGGTGACAATCACCATGACTCTTTTAAAGATAAAATGTAAAGGTACAAGATAGGCCCTTCGCAGAGGGAAGCAGAGGTTGTCATGCGCTTTCAAGGTTTGGATGTGGGATCTCTTAGTGTGAAGTAACGTCACTTTATATTGCCTCCTGTGATAAAGAACTTTATTATGCAGTCTGTCGCTTTTATGTCTTCCTCGTCACAGGTTCGTACAAAGCTTATTTCCCACACACTAATAGATCATACATATTTAGGGAGCATTTTTTATGCTTGCACCGATGACAACTTACTTGAAGGATCTTATTCAATCCATAGGTAGGTATGGTGGACTCTCATGGAAAAACTGGGTTGAGGGTTTTATGGATGCACAAGTAGTATCTCTACTCAGTGCGGAAATTTTAGCTAATATGAGGTGGAAGCAAGTGTCACATGCTAAAGGATCCATAATCACATAACATTGTTCGGAACCAGGCAAACATAATTCATTATGTTGTCTTCCTTGTCCGACATCTACTTCTTAGCATGTAATAGTTTAATGAGTGTTCACAATCATAGATGGTGTCAAAGATGATATATTTATATGCGAACCTCTCTTTCTTTATTATTTCCTATTAACCGCCACCATGACCAAAGTCTATGTTTGCCTACCCACAACAAGTTTTAGTCAACATTGTTTTTATATGTGAAGTCATCACTTCCCATAAGATCATCATATGATCTTTCATGCTTTTGTTCTTTTATTATTATTTTCTTTAGGTCAAGGCAAGAAGTAAAGCCCTTAACGAAAACACTCTTTATTATATAACTCACGGACTCGATTACGTTCGGGGTAACACAAAGCAAAACTCAAGCCTAAATCATACTAAGAACTTTATTCTACTAGATAAAGATATTACCAAAAGGATCGAACTAATATATAAAGGTAAAGGCAAAAGATATGATGGTGATACGATACCGGGGCAACTCCCCCAAGCTTGGCACAAGCCAAGGGGAGTGCCCATACCCGTGTGTTTAATTGTCTTCCTTTGGAGGTGATGGTGGTGGAGTTGGGGTGCTGGTCGGCTTGCTCAAGCTGGCCTTCAGATCCAATAACTCACTGAGCACGCGCTGAATCATAATGGTGTTCTTCTGGATTTCTTCTAGAAGGTGTTTGTTGGTCAACCCCCATGAGCTTTCTCCTGCATTACTTTCACTTTGACGGGATAGATCCCAATTGGAGGGTATGTGTGTGCGGGGTGTATTTTCAAATCCATAGTTATAAATCAAATTGTGGAAGTTGTTCCGATGTAATCTGTGTAATGGCCTCCTAGAAGGGAGCCCTTCTTGTGCTTGCTGGCCTTCGCGATTGTTGATAGTGCCCATGGCTTGATGAGGATTTGGAATAGTGGAGATGCCAGCCAAAGTGCCCCGCTTCGAAGCCTAAGGGTGCACCTCAGAGGAATCCGCAACATCTTCCTCCATGTTTGTCTCCTCGACGTCTGATCCTTGAGACTCCATCCGCATCAACCAGACATCATCGTGCACTTGATTGGAGGCGGAAGACGACATGATGCTTGACCTTCCGAATCCTGGCAGAAAACAGCTCGAAACGAAAACAGAGGATATTTGCGTGATACGAGGGTCAGACCTTTTAGGAAGTTTTATAATGAATTTTTACCGACCATAAGGAGTGTTCCACGAGAATACGGAGTCCGGGAGGCACACGAGGAGCTCACGAGGCCCCCAGGCGCGGCCAGGGGGTGGGGTTGCGCCTGGCAGGCTCGTCGCCTCCTCGTGCGCTTTCCGGACTACCTTAAATTTTTGTATTTTTTAAATATTCCAACATGGAGAAAAATTGCTATTGGAAAAGTTTTGGAGTCGGTTTGCTTACCGTATCACACACCTCTTCGTTTTCGGAGTCTGAAACAGGCTGGTAAACATCCCTTATGTACTCCTCCGGGGTTATGGTGTTAATTATATTGCTTTCTACATTTATGGGAGTACCTAAGATATAATGCTTGATTCTTTGCCCATTCACAACTCTCGGAAAAGTGCCTTCTGCGTTGTTGATTTTGATGGCACCGGAATGGTATACTTCCTCGAGAATGTAAGGACCTTCCCATTTAGAGAGAAGTTTGCCTGCAAAAAATCTTAAACGAGAATTGTAAAGCAAGACATAATCACCTACATTGAACTCACGTTTTTGTATCCTTTTATCATGCCACCTTTTAACTTTCTCTTTAAACAACTTGGCATTTTCATATGCCTGAGTTCTCCATTCATCAAGTGAGCTAATATCAAATTACCCCTTCTCACCAGCAAGTTTGAAATCAAAGTTGAGCTCTTTGATTGCCCAATAAGCCTTATGCTCTAGCTCAAGAGGTAAATGACATGCTTTACCGTAGACCATTTTATACAGAGACATGCCCATGGGATTCTTATAAGCAGTTCTATAAGCCCACAGTGCATCATCAAGTTTTTTAGACCAATTCTTTCTAGACCTATTAACAGTCTTTTGCAGTATTAATTGAATTCTCTATTACTTAACTCTACTTGACCACTAGACTGAGGATGTTAAGGAGATGCAATTCTATGGTTGACATCATACTTAGCAAGTATTTTACGGAAAGCACCATGAATAAAATGTGAACCACCATCAGTCATTAAATATCTAGGGACTCCAAATCTAGGGAAAATAACTTCTTTAAGCATCTTAATAGAGGTGTTGTGATCAGCACTACTAGTTGGAATAGCTTCTACCCACTTAGTAACGTAATCAACAGCAACTAAAATATGAGTATACCCATTGGACTTTGGAAAAGGTCCCATATAATGAAAACCCCAAACATCAAATGGTTCAATAACAAGTGAATAATTCATAGGAATTTCGTGATGTTTACTAATATTACCTATTCTTTGACATTCATTACAAGAAAAGACAAACTTACGAGCATCCTTAAAGAGAGTAGGCCAATAAAAACCGGATTGCAACACCTTGTGTGCAGTTCTATCTCCGGCATGGTGTCCTCCGTAAGCCTCGGAGTGGCACTTCCATAGGATCTGTCCCTGTTCATGCTCAAGTACACAAAGTCTAATAACACCATCTACTCCTTCTTTATACAGGTGAGGATCATCCCAAAAGTAATGTCTCAAATCATAAAAGAACTTTTTCTTTTGTTGGTATGTGAAACTAGGTGGTATATGTTTAGAAACAACATAATTAGCATAATCAGCATACCATGGTGTACTGTGTGAAGCATTGATAACATTCAATTGTTCATCAGGAAAGCTATCATCAATAGGTTGTGGGTCATCAAGAACATTCTCTAACCTAGACAAGTTATCTGCTACGTGGTTCTCAACACCCTTCCTATCAACGATATGCAAATCAAATTCTTGTAGGAAGAGAACCCATCTAATAACTCTAGGTTTAGCATCTCTCTTTTCCATGAGATATTTAATAGCAGCATGATCAGTGTGAATACTAACTTTAGAATCAACAATATAAGGTCTGAACTTATCACACGCAAACACAACTGCCAGAAATTCTTTTTCAGTAGTAGCATAATTTCTTGGGGCACTATCTAGAGTTTTACTAGCATAATGAATAACATTCAATTTCTTATCAACTCTTTGTCCTAGGACAGCACCAACAGCATAATCACTAGCATCACACATAATTTCAAAAGGTAGGTTCCAATCAGGTGGTTGAACAATAGGTGCAGTTATCAAGGCCTTCTTGAGTATTTCAAATGGTTCTTCACAATCATCATAAAAAACAAATGGAATATGTTTTTGCAAGAGATTAGTGAGAGGCCTGGAAATCTTAGATAAGTCTTTAATGAACCTTCTATAGAAACCAGCATGACCAAGGAAACTTCTTATACCTTTAATGTTTGTAGGGCATGGCATCTTCTCAATGCCATCAACTTTAGCCTTATCAACTTCAATACCTCTTTGAGAAATTTTATGTCCCAAAACAATGCCTTCATTAACCATAAAGTGGCACTTCTCCCAATTCAAGACAAGGTTAGTATCTTCACATCTCTGCAAAACTCGATCAAGGTTGCTCAAGCAATCATCAAAAGAAGATCCGTAAACGGAGAAATCATCCATGAAAACCTCAACAATATTTTCACAAAAATCAGAGAATATAGCCATCATACATCTTCGAAAGGTAGCAGGTGCATTACATAAACCAAAAGGCATACGTCTATAAGCAAAGGTACCGAATGGGCAAGTAAAAGTGATTTTCTCCTTATCAGATTGTGAAACAAGTATTTGGGAGAAACCAGAATAACCATCTAGATGTTGGAAATATGCCCTAGAGGTAACAATAATTTAGTTATTATCATATTTCCTTGTTCATGATAATTGTTTATTATCCATGCTATAATTGTATTGATCGGAGACTCAGATACATGTGTGGATACATAGACAACACCATGTCCCTAGTATGCCTCTAGTAGACTAGCTCGTTGATCAAAAGATGGTTAAGGTTTCCTAGCCATGGACATGAGATGCCATTTGATAATGGGATCACATCATTAGGAGAACAATGTGATGGACAAGACCCAAACTACAAACGTAGCATATGATCGTGCCAGTTTATTGCTACTGTTCTCTGCATGTCAAGTATGTGTTCCTATGACCATGAGATCATGCAACTCACGGACATTGGAGGAGTGCCTTGTGTGTATCAAACGTCGCAATGTAATTGGGTGACTATAAAGGTGCTCTACAGGTATCTCCGAGGGTGTCTGTTGAGTTGTCATGGATCAAGACTGGGATTTGTTACTCCATGTGATGGAGAGGTATCTCAGGGCCCACTCGGTAATACAACATCACAATAAGCCTTGCAAGCAATGTGACTAAGTGTTAGTTGCAGGATCTTGTATTACGGAACGAGTAAAGAGACTTTCCAGTAACGAGGTTGAACTAGGTATGGAGATACCGATGATCGAATCTCGGGCAAGTAACATACCGAAGAACAAAGGGAACATCATACGGGATTAACTGAATCCTTGACATAGAGGTTCGACCGATAAAGATCTCCGTAGAATATGTAGGAACCAATATGGTCATCCATCTCCCGCTATTGGTTATTGGCCATAGAGGTGTCTCGGTCATGTCTACATAGTTCTCGAACCCGCAGGGTCTGCACGCTTAAGGTTTGGTGACGTTTCGGTAGTATATAGTTATGTATGGTGGTGACCGAAGGTTGTTCGGAGTCCCGGATGAGATCCCAGACATCACGAGGAGCTCCGAAATGGTCCATATGTAATGATTGATATATATGAAGTCCTATTTTGGTCGTTGGAAAAGTTTCAGGCTCATCGGTAGTGTACAGGGAGTGCCGATAGTGTACCGGGAGACCATCGGAAGGGGTATTTCGACCCGAGAGGCTACATGGGCTGTGGGTGGATGAATACCATCCCTTAGTGGGCTGGTGGAAGTCCCACACAAAGCCCATGCGGCTGGGAAGAAAAGCCCAATAGGAAAAAGGTGGAAAAAGGCAAAAAGTCTAAATAAGGAAGGAGTCCTAATCCTAATAGGATTGGAGTAGAACTCCTTCACCTCCAATTTTGGCCAGATCTTGAGGGTTTGGGGCTGCCTCCTTCCCTCCCTCCCTCCTATATATACTAGAGGATTTAGAGGGAAAAGCTATCCTAATAGCCACGTGCTACCGGTTCCTCTAGTGCATAGCTTCACCTCTAGATCGGTTTTCTACAGTGCTTAGGCGAAGCCCTATCGGAATAGCTCCACCACCATCGCTGGAGCGCCGTCATGCTGCTGGAGAACTCTTCTACCTCTCCGCTCCCTCTTGCTGGATCAAAAGGTGGAGATTGTCATCGAGCTGTACGTCTGCTGAACACGGAGGTGCCGTCCGTTCGGCGCTACATCGGAAGGACAGTGATCAAGATCGCGGGACGGATCGTGATGAGATCGCGGGACAGATCTTGATGAGTTTGCGGGACGCTCGGCAATTTGGATCGCGAAGACGTTCGACTACACCAACCGCGTTTCTTAACGCTTCCCACTTAGTGATCTACAAGGGTATGTAGATCCACTCTCCCTCTCGTAGATGCTCATCACCATGGATAGATCTGGCGTGTGCGTAGGAAATTTTTTGTTTCCCATGCAATGTTCCCCAACACTAGAAAGCACAAGTGTGTATGTTTAGACAATATTTCTAGCATTTGATCAATGAAAGCTAGAGCGTAATGATCTTTCTTAGTAGCTTTATTTAATTTCCTAAAATAGATTACCATCCTATAGCCGGTAACAATTCTTTGTGGGATCAATTCATCTTTATCATTAGGAACAACGGTAATACCTCCCTTCTTAGGGACACAATGCACCGGACTTATCCAATCACCATGAGCCAAAGGGTAAATAATACCTGCTTCATGGAGCTTTAGTATTTCTTTTCTTACCACCTCTTTCATCTTAGGATTCAGTCTTCGTCGGGGATCGGCAACTGGTTTGGAATCAGGATCAGTTTTAATTTTATGCTGGCATAGAGTGGGACTAATGCGTTTAAGATCATCAAGAGTATATCCAATAGCAGCACGATGCTTCCTTAGAGTTTTCAATAATTTCTTTTCTTCATGCTCTGAAAGGTTAGCACTAATAATGACAGGATATATCTCTTTTCCATCAAGATAAGCATACATAAGAGTATCACGTAATTGTTTAAGCTCAAACACAGGATCACCCTTTGGTGGAGGTGGATCTCCAAGTAATTCAATAGGCATATTATTCTTAAGGATATGACGTTGTTCAAAGATAATTCTATCTATCTCATTCCTCTCATCCATATGCATATCATTTTCATGTTCAAGCAAGTATTGCTCTAAAGGATCAGTAGGAGGCACAACAATAGAAGTAAGAGCGATAATTTCATCCTTACAAGACACTTCTTTTTCATGAGGTTGTCTACTAAACTTAGAAAAATGAAATTCATGCGACACACCTCCAAAGCCAACAGTAACAGTTTGTTTCTCACAATCAATTTGAGCATTAACAATATTGAGAAAAGGTCTACCAAATATGATGGGACAAAAGCTATCTTGTGTGGTAGCAAGAATGAGAAAATCAGTAGGATACTTAGTTTTACCACACAAGACTTCAACATCTCTAACAATTCCCACAGGGCAGATAGTATCTCTATTAGCAAGTTTAATAGTAACGTCAATAAATTCCATCTCGACAGGATCAATCTCATCTTTAATTTCATTATATAAAGATTGAGGTATTGCATTAACACTAGCACCCACATCACACAAACCATGGTAACAATGTTCTCCTATCTTAACGGAAACAACACGCATGCCAACTACAGGTTTATGTTTGTCTCTAGTATGAGGTTTAGCAATTCTAGCAGAAGCTTCACAGAATTGAATGAGATGCCCTTCAACATTGTCGGCCAAGAGATCTTTAACAATATAAATACTAGGTTCAACTTTAATTTGCTCAGGGGGTGTAGGTGTTCTAATGTAGCCCTTAGGTATCACAGTTGAAGCTTTAGCATGATCCTTTAATTCTAACAGGGAAAGGTGGTTTCTCAATGTAAGCAGTAGGAACAATAGAATCATTATAAGCAATAATTTTCTCTTCAACTGGAAGAGACTTAGCTACATTAACTTCTATGGGAGGATGATATTTAAACCACTTCTCCTTAGGGAGATTGACATGAGTAGCAAATGATTCACATAAAGAAGCTACTATCTCACAGTCAAGTCCATGTTTGGCGCTAAAATCACGAAAAGTATTTGTTTCTACGAAGGATTTAACGCAATGGAACTTAAGATTCATACCTGACTCCTTACCTTCATCAAACTCCCAATCTTTAGAATTGCGTTTAATTCTTTCCAATAAATCCCATCTGAAGTCAATATCTCTCTTCATAAAAGAACTAGTACAAGAAGTGTCAAGCATGGTGCGATTGTCATGAGAAAGCCGAGCATAGAAGTTCATAATAATAATCTCTCTAGGGAGCTCATGGTTGGGGCATGAATATAACATTGACTTAAGCCTCCCCCAAGCTTGAGCGATACTTTCTCTATCACGAGGCCAAAAATTATAGATATAATTCCGACCACGATGTACCAAATGCATAGGATAAAACTTTTGATGAAATTCCAATTTCAATCGTTTGTAGTTCCATGATCTAGTATCATCACATAGCCTATACCATGTCAATGCTTTATTCCTCAAAGATAAGGGAAAGACCTTCTTATTGACCTCATCCTCGGCAAACCTTCAAGCTTAAATAAACCACAAACTTCATCTACATAGATTAGATGCAAGTCAGGATGTGATGTTCCATCTCCTGTAAAAGGATTAGCCAACAGTTTCTCTAGCATACCCGAAGGAATCTCATAATAAATATTTTCAGTAGGTGCAGTAGGTTGAGGAGAAACTCTTTGTGCTTCCGGTCGAGGTGAAGATACCCCGAACAAGCTCCTCAAAGGATTAGTTTCCATAGTGACAAGTGACAATAAATTTCAGCATACTATATAAATGTTTCCTTACCAAATTCCACTTACCAAAGGCGCTTCACTCCCTGGAAACGGCGCAAGAAAAGAGTCTTGATGACCCACAAGTATAGGGGATCTATCGTAGCCCTTTCGATAAGTAGAAGTGTCGGACCCAACGAGGAGCAGAAGGAACTGACAAGCGGTTTTCAGTAAGGTATTCTCTGCAAGCACTGAAATAGTCGGTAATAGATAGTTGTATGATAAGATAATTTGTAATGGGTAGCAAGTAACAATAGTAACAAAGGTGCAGCAATATGGCCCAATACCTTTTGAAGCAAGGTATAAGCCTGAACGGACTCTTATACAAAGTAAAGTGCTCCCGAGGACACATGGGAATTTCCGTCAAGCTAGTTTTCATCATGTTCATATGATTCGCGTTCACTACTTTGATAGTTTGATATGTGGGTGGACCGGCGCTTGGGTGCTTCCCTTACTTGGAAAAATATCCCACTTATGATTAACCCCTCTCGCAAGCATCCGCAACTACAAAAGAAGAATTAAGACAAAGTCTAACCATAGCATTAAACTAGTGGATCCAAATCAGCCCCTTACGACGCAACACGTAAACTAGGGTTTAAAATTCTATCACTCTAGCAACCCATCATCTACTTATTACTTCCCAATGCCTTCCTCTAGGCCCAAATAATGGTTAAGTGTCATGTAGTCGACGTTCACATAACACCACTAGAGGAGAGATAACATACAACGCATCAATATATCGAACGAATACCAAATTCACATGACTACTATTAGCAAGACTTATCCCATGTCCTCAGGAACAAACGTAAGTACTCACAAAGCATAATTATGTCCATGATCAGAGAGGTATTGAATAGAATTAAGGATCTGAACATATGATCTTTCACCAAGTAAACTAACTAGCATCAACTACAAGGAGTAATTAACACTACTAGCAACCTTACAAGTACCAATCGAAGTTATGAGACGGAGGTTGGATACAAGAGATGAACTAGGCTTTGGGGATGAGATGGTGCTGATGAAGATGTTGATGGAGATGGGTCCCGTCCGATGAGAGGAGTGTTGGTTATGACGATGGCGACGATTTCCCTCTCCAAGAGAGAAGTTTCGCCGGCAGGACGGCCCTGCCGGAGCTCTAGATTGGTTTTGCTCAAGTTCCGCGTCGTGGCGGCGGCGTTTTTCCCAAAAGGTCCCGATAGATTTTTCTGCGACGAAACCCTTCATATAGGAGAAGATGGAGGCCATAGGAGCTGCAGGGGGGCCACGAGGCCCCTAGGCGCGGCCAGGGGGTAGGCCGCGCCTGGCAGGCTCGTGGCCTCCTAGTGGCTCCTCTCTGGTATATCTTCGGCCCAGTATTTTTATATATTCAAAAATAATTCCTCGTTGATTTTCACGGCTTTTGGAGTTGTGCAGAATAGACATCTCAAACTTGCTCCTTTTCCAACCCAGAATTCCAGCTGCCGGCATTCTCCCTCTTCAGGTAAACCTTGTAAAATAAGAGAGAAAAGGCATGAGTATTGTACCATAAAGTCTAATAACAACTCATAATGCGATAAATATCAATATAAAAGTATGATGCAAAATGGACGTATCAATACCCAATGCATCCCTAATTAATATTTCAAGGAGTCTCAAGCATCTAAGCTTGGGGATGCCCCAGTTGGCATTTCTTCTTCAACAATTATCGGTTAGTCTATGTTGAGCCTAAATTTTAATTCGTTCACAAAATGCGTGCTATTCTTGGAGTGCTATTTTTATTTTGCTTGATGTTGAATAAAATACTCAGTTCTAAAAATATTTATTGAGAGAGAGAGCCCTCGCATAGCTACTTGATTGTTTACCTACTCATTGATCTTCACTTATATAATTTTGAAGTAGTTTGTCAATTTGCTCTAGTGCTTCACTTATTTCTTTGTAGAGCACGGTGGTGGCTTCATTCTCTAGAAATTGATGAACTATCATGGTTCACTTATATTATTTTGAGAGTCACTAAACAACATGGTAATTTTCTTAGGTTATGAATTTAGTCCTAATATAATGGGCATCCAAGAGGGATATAATAAAAACTTTCATACAAAGTGAATTGAATACTATGAGGAGTTTGATTCCTTATGATTGCTTTGATATATAAAGATGGTAATTTTAGAGACATGCTAGTGAGTAATTATGGATGGGTATAAATACTTGTGTTAAAGTTTGTGATTCTCGTAGCATGCACGTATGGTGAACCCTTATGTGATGAAGTCGGAACATGATTTATTTATTGGTTGCCTTCCCTTGTGCGGAGGTCGGGATCACGCGATGGTTAACTCCTACCAACCCTTCCCCTAGGAGCATGCGTGGTGTACTTTGTTTTGATGACTAATAGACTTTTGCAATAAGTATGTGAGGTCTTTCTGACTAATATGGAGTCCATGGACTATACGCACTCTCACCCTTCCACCCTTGCTAGCCTCTCTAGTACTGTGCAACTTTCGTCGGTGCATTAAACCCACCATATACCTTCCTCAAAACAGCCACCATCCTTACCTATTATGACATTTCATAGCTATTCCGAGATATATTGCCATGCAACTTCCACCATTCCGTTTATGGCACGCATCATCATTGTCATATTGCTTTGCATGATCATGTAGTTGACATCGTATTTGTGGCAAAGCCACCGTTCATATTCTTTATACATGTCACTCTTGACTCATTGCACATCGCGGTACACCACCGGAGGCATTCATATGGAGTCATATTTTGATCTAAGTATCAAGTTGTAATTCTTGAGTTGTAAGTAAATAAAAGTGTGATGATCATCATTATTAGAGAATTGTCCCATATGAGGAAAGGATGATGGAAGCTATGATTCCCTCACAAGTTGGGATGAATCTCCGGACTTTACAAAAAATAAAAGAGGCCAGAGAAGTCCCCAAAAAAAGAGGCCAAAGATGCCCACCAAAAAAGAAATAAAACGAAAAAAAAAGAAATAAAAAATCAGAGAAAAGAGAGAAGGGGCAATGCTACTATCCTTTACCACACTTGTGCTGCAGAGTAGCACCATGTTTTTCATATAGAAAGTCTCCTATATTGTCACTTTCATATACTAGTGGGAATTTTTCATTATAGAACTTGGCTTGTATATTCCAATGATGGGCTTCCTGAAATTGCCTTAGGTCTTCGTGAGCAAGCGAGTTGGATGCACACCCACTTAGTTTCTTTTTGAGATATCATACACTTATACCTCTAGTGCATCCGTTGCATGGCAATCCCTACTCACTCACATTGATATCTATTGATGGCATCTCCATAACCCGTTGATATGCCTAGTTTGTGTGAGACTATCTCCTTCTTTTTGTCTTCTCCACAACCCCCATATTCTATTCCACCTATAGTGCTATGTCCATGGCTCACGCTCATGTATTGCATGATAGTTGAAAAAATTTGAGAACACTAAATTACAAAACAATTGCTTGGCTAAAACTAGGGTTGTGCATGAATTAATATTTTGCGTGATGAAGATAGAGCATAGCCACACTATATGATTTTGTAGGGATAACTTTCTTTGGCCACATTATTTTGAGAACACATGATTGGTTTATTAGTATGCTTGAAGTATTATTGTTTTTATGTCAATATTAAACTCTTGTTTTGAATCTTATGGATCTGAATATTCTTGCCACAATAAAAAATATTACACTGATAAAAATGTAGCTAGCATTCACACTTCCTAAATTATTTCTTTTATCATTTACCTACTCGAGGATGGGCAGGAATTAAGCTTGGGGATGATGATACGTCTCCAAGGTATCTATAATTTATGAAGTATTCATGCCATGTTTACAATATATCTATACGTTTTTGGTATGATTTTATAGAACTAACCCAGACTGACGTTGTTTTCAGCAGAACTACCATGGTGTCGTTTTTTGTGTAGAAATGAAAGTTCTCGGAATGGGATGAAATTTACAGGGATTTTTTTTGGAAAATATAACAAATATGGGAGCAAAAAGATACCAGAGAGGAGTCCCGAGGTAGCCACAAGCCTAGGGGCGCCCCCTGGCTTGTGGGCCACTCGGGAGTCTCCCCGACTTGATTCCAACGCCAAGTATTCCTATAAATACCAAAAACCCCAGAAAGAAACCTAGATTGGGAGTTCCTCCATTGAAAGATTCTATAGCCATGAAAAAACAATCGGGAGCCCGTTCCGGCACCCTGCTAGAGGGGGAAACCATCACCGGAGGCCATCTTCAGCATCTTGGCGGTCTTCATGACGAGGAGGGAGTAGTTCACCCTCGGGGCTAAGGGTATGTACAAGTAGCTATGTGTTTGATCTCTGTCTCTGTCTCTCCCTTGTGGTCTTGAGATGACACGATCTTGATGTACCGAGAGCTTTATTAATATAGATTAATCATATGGAGTTTTCCGCTCTCTATCTTCTTGTGATGAATTGAGTTTTCCCTTTGAAGTTTTCTTATCAGATTGAGTCTTTAAGGATTTGAGAACACTTGATGTATGTCTTGTGATGGGATATCTATGGTGACAATGGGATGTTGTATTGATCCACTTGATGCATGTTTTCGTGATCAACTTGTGGGTTTCGTGACCTTGGGAATCTATGCATAGGGGTTGGCACACGTTTTCATCTTGACTCTCCGGTAGAAATTTTGGGGCACTCTTTGAAGTTCTTTGTGTTGGATTGAACATGATGAATCTGAAATTGTGTGATGCATATTGTATAATCAAGACCATGGGTACACATGGTGATATTGGAGTATCTAGGTGACATTAGGGTTTGGTTGATGTGTATCTTAAGGTGTTATTTTAGTACGAACTCTAGGGCTGTTCGTGACACTTATAGGGATAGCTCATACGATTCATCGGAAATGATAACTTTGATGTGGTTTCATACCGTAAAATAATTTCTTTGTTTGTTCTTTGCTATTTGTGACTTTGGAGTGAAGTCTTTGTCGCACGTGAGGGATTTGCATATGATTCTACTATGTCAGTATTGTTAAGAGAACTTGCACTAGTGAAAGTATGAACCCTAGGCCTTGTTTATAAGTATTGCAATACCGTTTGTGCTCACTTTTATCATTAGTTTCCTTGCTGTTTTAATATTTTTAGATTACAAAAACCTATATCTACCATCCATATTACACTTGTATCACCATCTCTTTGCCGAACTAGTGCACCTATACAATTTACCATTGTATTGAGTGTGTTGGGGGCACAAGAGATTCTTTGTTATTTGGTTGCGGGGTTGTTCGAGAGAGACCATCTTCATCCTACACCCCCAATGGATTGATAAATCTTAGGTCATCCACTTGAGGGAAATTTGTTACTGTCCTACAAAACTCTACGCTTGGAGGCCCAATATGAGTCTACAAGAAGAAGGTTGTGTATTAGAAATCAAGGATCGGTGCAAGTTTCGCCGGTGGATCCAAACACCATGACTTGATACGCTCTGTTGCATATAAGCCTGCTTATATCTTCCTCAAAACAGCCACCATACCTACCTATTATGGCATTTCCATAGCCATTCCGAGATATATTGCCTTGTAAATTCCATCGTCACTTCACAAGACTAGTTCGTTCATCGTAATTGCTTTGCATGATCATAAAGAGCTGACATAGTATTTGTGGCAAAGCCACCCTTCATTAAATTTTTGATACATGTCATGCTAGATCATTGCACATCCTGGTACACTGCTAGAGGCATTCATATAGATTCATATCTTCCTATCAGTTTTCGTATTGAGTTGTAAGTAAATAAAAGTGTGATGATCATCCTTATTACACCGTTGTACCAGTGAGGAAAGGATGATGGAGACTATGATTCCCCCACAATTCGTCATGACACTCCAGACAGAAAATAAAATAAAAATGGGGGAGTCCAAATGATCCCACCATATAAAAAATGAATGGGGGAGGCAAAGGAAAAAATAAATGAGAGAAAAAGAGAGAAGGGACTTTTCTACTATCCTTTACCACAGTTGTGCCTCAAAGTGGCACCATGTTCTTCACATAGAGAGTCTCCTGCTTTCTCACTTCCATATGCTAGGGGGAGTTACCTTGTCATATTATAAATTTGGCTTTTATATTCCGATGACGGGATTCCTCAAATGCCAGAGGTCTTCATGAGCAAGCAAGTTGGATGCACACCTATCGGGGGAAACGACACCTATGAGATCTGAGGGATCCCTTTACAGTTCAGCAGGGAAGAATGCTCGCACCAAGGGCAGACTAATGAATAACGCGCGGTGATTTTACCCAGGTTCGGGGCGCAAAGATGCGTAAAACCCTACTCTTGCTTAGTTTTATTGGATGAGTGTTTTTAGGGTTCTACCTACAGGAGCGCTGTGAACAGCTGCTACACGTATGAGCTAGAAGGTCGCAAAGTCCAAAAGTTGAAAAAGTCAAAAGTCCTCTACCATATCGCCCTGGGCCTCCTTTTATACTCTTGAAGGGGTCACCAATAGTGGCATACAGTGCGTACACGGGGTGTATAGAGGTATAGTGCTATCATACCTAACACTGACGGAGTAGGACATGCGCATTTATTGCACCGTCAGGCATCTCTGACTGTCTATGGTACTGGACAGGAGCCCGTCCCATCGGCACCGCTTAGCCCCTCCATAGCCGGCACTGCGACACGTGCCTAGGCGGGGAGACACCTGGCCTGTGCGCTTGCGGTGCCTTGTCGGGGCTTCACCTTGCTGGGTCTTTGGCTTGCCGGGTCCTGCCAGGGCTTTGCCTTGCCTGAGGGTTTGATGGCCATCCCGGCAAGGTTTTGCTAGGGGTCTTGATTCCCCTGTACTTGTATCTAGCAGCTCCCTACCGGGCCTCGTCGCCAGGGTGGCTACTACTACCCGTGCATGAGTAAGGGGCACTGGAGCCCAAAACTCTAGTGCACCGATAGGAGCCCCGGGGCCTGGGCCACACACGGTGCGAGGCATTGTTGGGACAAGCCCAAACAGTGCATGGGCACGCGTGGCAGGGCCTTGCAGTTGTGATCATTGCGCTTACTGCGCCTCCTCACGATGCCCATTGAATGCGGGACATGGGATACGTGCGTGGCGTGGCCGTCAATTTTTTAATTACTGCATGAGGTCATTTCCTCCACCCGCGCCGCATGCACAGCGGGAAGCCAGCAACGCGCGCCCGTGACTTAAAGTCCTGGAAGAGGCAGTAACTGCAGCACCATGGATTGGAGCAATAGGGCGGTTGTTGTTCGCCCGGTGATCGAGGGTGCCGCTATCGTTGGTGTGTGGGAGAGCCAGCCCCCACGCTCCTCCCAATAAATTGAGGGGTAGCGAGGGCGGTGCTCATCCATCGTTCCTCCCTTCCCCGAGTGCGAACCTTCATAGCTTGCCCTTCCACATCTTCCCAACCTTCGAGTGGTGCTCGCCCTTAGCCATGAATTGGGGGCGAGGGCGGCCACCGTCCTTAGCTCCGAGGAGGATCTCTCGTCAGGATCATGCCACCGCTTCAGCCACAAAGGCGGAGGGTGGCTCGAGCGCACATGGTGGAAGAGGCGCTTGGAGTCGTGGCCATCATGGAGGCCGAGGTCGGGGGAGGTGGAGCGCTACCCCACCTCCTCCTCTGATGCCACGCCTCTTCCTTGAGGATACCCATGCTGAGGGGACGACGCTGGAGTTCGTCCTCGAACTGGCCAGTCCCGTCCGGAGCCATCTGCGCCTCCCTCGTACCTTCTCTAGGGCAATGGAGGTGGACGAGCCACCCGTCTTGTGGTTACGGGTGCATGGTTGTTGTAATGCCGCGACACGGGTGGACGTCGAGTACCCGGCAAGTCGCGTCATGTTCCTCAGGCGTGGCTGGAAGACCTTCGCCCACGCCCACAAGCTTTAGGAAGGGCATGTCCTTCATTTTAAAATGACGGAGGCTAATCTGCTCTTCGTCAAGATTTATGGGCGCTCAAGCATCTGTCTCAGCTACTGCGAAGAGAGCTCGATCAGCGCCGAAAGCTCATCCTCAAGTAACAGTGGCGACGAGGACGGTGTCGGTGAAAGCGACAATGAGTCCGAGCTCCAGACCGTCAAGTCAGAATACGACGAGCTGAGCTCAGAGTGATCGACGGCCGCACCATCGTCGTCAGCCTCGCGCTCCTCCCCTCCCGACCGGACGATCTTGCTGAGGGTCCTTGTCCCGGGCGCTGCCTCATCTTCCATCTGGATCTTCCGGCAGGTCCGCGGACTTCGGCTTCTAGGGTCCTCCCTCCTTTTTGTCCGCGCAGTGCTAGTCTTCTCCTCTACGCAATGCTGGCCCTCTCCTCCGTGCAATGCTGGTTCAGGAGGGGCTAGGCTCTCGTTGGAGGCCCCTTGCCATCTTTTTCTTCTTGTAGTCTGGCTCCGCTTTTCATCTTTTTCTTCTTGTAATCTCCCCTAGGAGAAAGGCGACATCTCATGTAAATTTCACCCTATTTTGAATAACTGTATATTATCTTCCTTGTTAGACTATTTCTTTGTATGGAACTTTCCTTACGCCTTTCTGGAAGAATCTTGCTAGCGTGTGTAGCCCTACTATGAGCGCGTTGAGGAATGGGTCCTTAGCAGCCTGCTGGCGGTGCTACTGCTAGCAAGATACCTTGGTGTCCTTGGCTCGGCCGCTTAAGCTGTTGATCATGCTCGAAAAAGAATAAGGGCACGAGCGCAGCCCCTTGAGTCATTGAGCGGACTCGAAACAAAGCAATTGTGTGGGCGCAACCACTTAAGCCATTGAGTGGACCCAAAAAAGAGTGCGGGCGCAGCCAAACACGGAAAGGTTCCCATGCATGCAGGTTTTCCATACAAAAGTCAAAATCATCCAAGGAAAATAACTTTCACAGTAGGCATTCACTTGGGGTTTTGTAACTTATCTTTTCATTGCCGTACTCCTTCCGGCAAGATTGTTTTTGCACGTCGCACGTAGGTATCCATACGACCATTCCTCCCCGGCAAAGCTGCATGCGAGGTAACCTTCTGTCCTTTGATAAAAGAAAGAAGAGAAACTATGGATGTGGAACCTTGGCGGTCCGGTAGCTCTTGCCGGGAGTAACTGCAATGCAATATCTCAGACAAACATGCACATAAGTAAACATGAGAATCAACAAGATTTTGGGAGCACTTAGCTTTATTTAACTACGCACAGGGTCTGCGCCTGGCTTTGTACCAAGGATTACATGCTTCAGCGGCAAGACTTGTGCGAAAGGTGGTTGTCGGGAGGCCCGGGAACCGCGCCTTATGGGTAGAACTTGCGAAGATGTTCGATATTCCAGGAGTTGCTCACTGGGATGCCATCTTTGGTCTCCAGGCGGACTGTGCCAGGCCTGGTGACTCGTACTACCCGATAAGGGCCTTCCCACTTCGGCGTCAACTTGTTGGAATTCTTGGCAGACTAAACGCACGAAGAACAAGGTCACCTTCCTCAAGACTTCGGGCATTAACTTTGCGGCTACGATAGTGACGCAAAGCTTTCTGGTAGCATGCAACTCTCACAACAGCCTGAAGACGGTCTTCCTCAAGGAGCGTCACTCCATCTTGCCGCAACTGCTCTTGCTCAAGCTCAGCATAAGTGAGCACTCAAGGTAACCCATATATGATTTCTGTGGGGAGAACTGCTTCCGCCCCATATACGAGGGAGAAGGGTGTCTGGATGGTAGCTCGATTTGGTGTCGTTTTGATTGACCAAAGAACCATCGGCAACTCATCAATCCACTTGTGCAGCTTGTCGAAAGTCCATGTCTTGAGGCCTCGCAACACTTCAGAATTAGCCCTTTCCGCCCAGAGGTTGCTTCTTGGATGGGCAACAGAGCAAAACAGATTTTGCTGCCAAGGTCTTGGACATACTGCATGAAGGTGTGTCTCGTTAACTATGTGTCGTTGTCAGTGATGATACTATTGGGAACACCAAAGAGGCAGACTAGTCCTCTGAAGAACTTGACGGCTGACTGTGTTGTCACCTTTCTCACTACTTCCACTTCTAGCCACTTTGTGAACTTGCCGATGGGAATGTACAAGTACTCAAAGCCCCCGACAACGCGGGGAAAGGGGCCCAAGATGTCGAGCCCCCAGACTGAAAATGGCCAGGAGAGAGGGATTGTCTGAAGATCTGATCGATGCAATTTCTTCGAATGAAACTGGCATGCTTCACACTTGGTTACTAGCGTAGTTGCATCCTGGAGGGTAGTGGGCGAAAAGAAACCTTGCTGGAATGCCTTAAAGACAAGTGCTCTTGATCCTATGTGGGAGCCACACATGCCTCCATGTATCTCTACCAACAGCTCCAGTCCATCCTTCCGAGAAATGCACTTGAGTTTCTGTAAGTGCATCTAGTGCCCCTTAGTGATTTTGGTGTATTGAAGACTTGTAGGTTAAGGAACTAAGGTGTTTGTGAGTGTACACATGCTATATAAGTCAATGAGGAGTTTGATATATTTGGAGATTACCGACCCCTAAAAATGTATGTTTCCAACTGAAGACTTTGGTGAAGACATTGTTGAAGACTTTGGTATTCCCTGAAGACTTCTAAAATGAAGAAGTCGGTGTGACCTTGAAGATAGGAACAAGGACTATGAAGCATGAAGAGTTTTTTCATAGTTTCATTTCCTTTCTTTGAGTCATAGGAAACACCGTACTTTTAAAGGGGGTCGAGGTAATACTAAGGAAAATTTCCAACTGATTCTCAACTCCAAAAGCATCAACCAATGCAATCCTTTTAGTGAAGCCTTTGGAAATCTCTTGCAGTTCAGCTAAGTTCTTCAGTGACACACACGATGTTCTTCTGGTCTCTGATCAAATTGATCTGACTGAGGAGTTAGGATTTCACCAGTGCGAATTGCTTACAAGTGAGGAACATGATAAGCGTGAGGAATTTCATCGTTTGAAATTCTGACCATTGTTGTGGTTAGTGCCAGGTGTCCCCAATCATCTTATCCACATAACGGTCATATCATTGGGGGCATTTATGTCTTATCATGTCAGGTTGCACCCTGGCTGTAAATAGCCAACCCCCACAACCACTATTCGGTTGGCTGTTCTGAGAGAGAACTTAAACTTGTCATTTGAGAGCAACCCATCCTCCAAAGACTTTGAGAGAAAATCATCAGTGAGCAAAAACCCAAATCCAAACCACCAAACACGAAGTGATTGAGCATCACTGAAGAGATTGTTCCTGTGTGGAACCAATGCTTGGTACCTTTGAAGACTGTGTATCTTCCACACGGTTAGACGTCATGGTCTAGTGCATCCTACAGTCAATTGGGGATCACGGAGTGACCTTGGTCTAGAGCATCCAACAGTCAATTGTGGATCGCCGGGTGACCAGTTTGTGAGGGTTTTGGAAGTCTACCCTTAAGACATACCACGAATGTTGGGAGAGAACTTTGTGACCTTAGCTCAAGGAGAATACGGTAAGGACCATGTGTCCTGGGACTGTGTGTCCTCTGGTTTAAATACCAGGCCGCTCCAAACCAGACGTACGACTGTCATAGCAGTTGGAACTGGGTCATCAAACCATTGTCTTCATCGAGCTACCTGGTTCTATTTCCTCAACCCTTTCATTTCCTCATATACCTGTTGACGAAATTGATCCTTACTGTTTGAAGAATTTGACTGCACAATTTCCTCACCTGAAATTCTTCAAGTTACCTTGTTCCTCACGTGCTTATCCTGTATCACGCTACTTGTAACCTGTGCATGTTTAATTTTATCATGATGACTATGTTGTCGCTATGTTTCTCATGCACTTAAGTACTTATTCTGCTGCTGGTTAGTCATCACATTTCAAATTCCTCAAGTTGAAATTCCTCAAGTGATGAATTTTTAAAAATCACCTATTCAACCCCCTCTAGTCGATATAACACACTTTCAATTCGGGTGAGAGCAAGGTACTCCCTTGTTCTATGCGATTTTAGTTTAACCACCTGGAGTTCAAGTTATGTCCACTGCATGTATGATCAAGGTTTCTATAGGGTGTCCTACCTTTGATGGGACGGATTACCCCTACTGGAAGAGCAATATGCACATGCATCTTGAAGCTATTAACAACGATCTTTGGTACATTGTGTAAAATGGTGTTCCCGCATTTCTCTGACTGTTATTGCTTCTGATACGTAGAAATTCAAGAAACTCGATTCTCAAGCAAAGAATATCATCTGTGGCCATCGGAGCAAAGGTCAGTATGGAAGACTAAGTGATTTGGAGTTTGCTAAGATTACCTAGGATAGGCTATCCAAAGTCAACGAAGGTGTTTCCACTGAATGTGACTCTCGTGTTGATGTTCTTCGCAATCTCTTAAACCCCTTCAAGAGACTCGACAATGAAAATGTTTAGCAAACTTTTGATCATCTCAGTGATATCTCCAACGAGCTTCAAGCACTGGGTTCTACTGACATCACCGACCACGAAGTGGTGAATAAACTGCTAAGATCTCTTGATTCATCATTCGATACTCTGTCTTTGATGATTCAAGAACAAGGAGACTACAAGTCACTTGATCCTGTTGTTATTCTTGAGAGACTCAATAATCATGAATTCCAACAAGCTGAGAAGAGGGACCTCTACGGGCCATGCTATGGAAGATCTCGTGCTTTGTAGGCAAAAGCAATTTCCTCATCCGAAGGCAAAGATTCTGATAGTAGCCTTGGTGATCCTAAAGAACTGAGTTAGGAGCTAGCAATGCTCATGAGGAAATTCCAGAAGTTCTCAAGCAGAGGTGGATTGGAAAGTCATCAAAAAGTGGCTTGAGGAAATCAGATTCTTGTGATGACTACAAGAAGAGAACTTGTCACAAATGCAACAAATCTGGTCACTTCATCTCTGACTGTCCTCTCTTGGGAAAAAGAACCAAAGAAGAAGAAGAAGAAGAAGAAGTACAAGGATGACAGTTCTGATGACTCGAAGAAAAAGAAGGAATCTTCAAAGTCCTCATCTGCAAAGTCCTCATCTTCAAAGTCCTCAATGCACAAGAAGAATGGCTCCAGAAAGGCTCGGGCTTTCATTGGCAAGGAAATGGACTCAGAAGAAGAATCTGAAGAATATGAAGAAGAGGAAGAATCTGAGGTGGAATCTGAATCTGGTGTCACTAGCCTTGCTCTCGCTATTGCTTTCGTCAGCAAGTCCGTCTTCAACGATGAAGAAAATGATTACACTAATGACTCTGACATCAGCGATGATGATTTTGCTCCCACCTATTGCTTATGGCTAAAGGTTCCAAGGTACATAAGCATCACTCCTCCATTGAATCAAGTGCTGGTGAATCTGATGAATATATGAAACTTAGCTATGCCAAATTTGCTAATATTGCTACTAGGCAACACAGTGCACTTGAGAAGCTTCATAAAATGCTAGACAAAAGCGATGATCTATGGAATGAAGAAGTGGATCGGACTCAACCTCTATCTGACGATCTAAAAGTCTTCAGACAAAGTATGATAACCTTCAGAGTTATCATAATGCTCTCTTAGCCGATCATGAGAAGCTTTCTTTTGAATTTCGTCAAAGAAAGCAAGATCTTGAGAAACTAAGGGTGTGTCATGAGTATCTCCAATGGGAAAATGACTCCTTACTGGTTCAACAGATCAGTACCACTCAGGAAGAATTTGTTCCACCTTGTTTGAAATGCATCAAACGTGAAACTACTAATTCTTCACCTGAATGTTCAAATGCTTCTATTTCTGCAAATTCTTCAACTATTTTAGTGGTTACAAATTCCTCATCTAAGGATACCACAAGTTTCACTGACGAAAATGAAGGGTTGAAGGAATTGTATGTGATAGGCATGTACAAAAGTTTCAAAGGGCATCAAACCCTTTGCGATGTCCTCAAAAGGCAGATTTCGAACAGGAGCCCTAGGAAAGAGGGTATTGCATTTGAGAGGAAAATCAATGCTGATGGATCTTACTAAACACGTGAGCAGTACCCCAAAACCTCATGGGTTGCTGCAATAGGACCTCCTGTAGATCCTTTCACTTTCTCTAGTTTTACTTGTGAAACTTCATATTCCTCTGATGAGTCACTTGACTCCAACAACAAATTCTTCAAAAATCAGAAAGGTGAAGTATTTGCCAGATTTGTTGGCACTAACTGTAGGAAGGTTCACCTATGAAGAAAATTTGGGTTCCCAAGAGTTGCCTACAAAATCTTCAAGTGAATGTCCTCACGACACCACTCATGAATAATAGGAACCCTAGATCAAATTCCTCATATGGACCAAAGTCTTCACTTGGACCAAATTCCTCAAATGGTCAAAAATATCATTCTCGTGCTAATGCATCTGTTTCGCAGGGAAAATCTAAGGGTTCTAAATATGTGCATTATTCTTCAAATCATTATATTCATATGTCCTCGGAGAATTTCTCTACTTATTTATATGAGTACTCTAACCCTCGTCCTGTGAAACGAAGCACACTTGCTTCAATGCCTCCCTTCTCATATGGTGCTCCTAGAATGATGAACTCTTTACTGCCCCTCCAGATGTGGGCGGTGAAGAAATTGAACTAATTTCTTATGCAGGGTTAGGTCTCCAGATGAACTTGAACATCTGATGAATTTGCTGGAGACGTGAGGAAATGGTTGAAAGGACGCAGGCTAATCATGTAGAAATGAATTCTTCATTTTTCACATCCTCACACTGCTTGACTTACTATGTTGTGTGATGAAATTATGTCTAATGAAATTGATGTCATACACTCAGAAGAATATGAGTTCGTAAATTGTACTAATTCATCTGCAGGATGAATCACCAAAAGCTATTGAGTGGGTCCTCGACAGTGGATGCACGAACCACATGACTGGTGCAAGAACCTACTGATGAATTTGCCACTTGCTCCATCTCATCTAAAGCATATCACCTATGCTGACAAAGGAAAAGAAGCAAGGTATTGGGTCTAGGTAAATTTGCAATCTCAAAGGACCGACACATGCATAAGGTGATGCTTGTCGAATCCCTCGGGTTCAACCTTATGTCTGTCCCAATGCATTGTGATCTTGATATGGTTGTCATATTTGGAAAATATTGTTGTGTTGTCACCATAGAATCTGACAATTCCAAAGTCTTCGAGGGCTTTTGGAGAGGAGACTTGTATATTGTTGATTTCTCTACAGGTCCTCAGCCTGCCACATGCCTAATTGCAAAGTCCTTAGAAGGCTGACTGTGGCATCAATGACTTGGACATGCTGGTATGAGGAACTTGCACATGCTCGTGAAGAAAAAGCACGTCATTGGCATTGAAGGTGACAAATTCCTCAAGGACCACCTCTCCGGTGCATGTGAGTCTGGGAAGATGACCACATCCAAGCATCACTCGAAGACAATCATGATCACGACTCGACCCTTTGAATTGCTTCACATGGACCTCTTCGGCCCCACTCATTACTCCACACTAAATTTTTTTCAAGTTTGTATGGCTTTGTCATTGTTGATGATTACTCTCCTTTCACTTGGGTGCATATTATTCTATACCAGTCTGAAGTGCAGGATGTCTTCAGCCGATTTGCTTCAAGGGCCTCCACTAACTTCAGCGTCAAGATCAAGCATATCAGGAGTAATAATGGGACTGAGTTCAAGAACACCAATCTTGATGAATATCTTGATGAACTTGGCATTACTCATGAGTTATCTGCCCCATATACTCCTTAGCAGAACGACGTCGTGGAGTGCAAGAACAGGACTCTTGTTGAGATGGCTCACACCATGCTGGATGAATACAAGACCCCTCGTCGCTTCCGGCTTGAAGAAATTGATACGGCATGCCACATCATCAACAGGGTATATCTCCACAAATTCTTCAAGAAGACTTCATTAGAACTTATGACTGGCAAGAAACGCAATGTAAGTTATCTCAAAGTCTTCGGTGCAAAATGTTGGACTAGAGATCCTCACCATAGTTCTAAATTTGCACCGAAAGCACAAGAAGGTTTTATGCTTGGTTACGAAAAGGACTCGCACAGCTACAGAGTCTTCAACACCTACCACCAAAAGGTTGTTGCAATTGTAGATGTGTGGTTTGATGAAACTGATGGCTCGCAAAGACAGCACCTGCCTTCTGTGTTAGATGAACAGTCTCCTGAGGAATCCATTAATATGAAGGCTACTGAATATGTCATACCCACTGAGGAATTCATTCCGACGAATGAAGACATTCATGCAGATACACCTGAAGAAAATGATGCTGAAGAAAATCCTTAGCCACATCAACCTGCTCATCCAAGAGTTGCAAATGAAGTGCAGATTGACAAAATCATCGATGACATCAATGCACCAGGTCCCCTCACTAGCTCAGGAGCTTCGCATTTTGTGGGCACTTTGCTTTTATCTCTATCATAGAGCCCAGCAAACTTGATGAAGCATTCCAGGATCCTGAGTGGATTCAAGATATGCAAGAGGAATTGCATCAATTCAAGCTCAACAATGTGTGGGAACTTGTCAAGCGGCTAGATCCTTGCAAGCATAACATCATAGGTACCAAGTGGATCTACCACCACAAGCAATATGAAAATGTCCTTGTGGTTAGAAATAAGGCTCGTCTTGTATCTCAAGTCTACACACAGGTTGAAGGAATTGACTTTGATGAAACTTTTGCACCTATTGCTCTACTTGAAGCTATTCACATATTGCTTGCTTATGATAACCATCATGATATCATCTTATATCAAATGGATGTGAAAAGTGCATTCCTCAATGGTAAGCTTGAGGAAGAAGTATATGTTGCTCAAGCCCCAGGTTTTGAAGACCCTAAGCATCCTGACAAGGTCTTCAGTCTCAACAAGGCCCTCTATGGCCTCAAATAGGCCCCTCGGGCGTGGTACAACACTCTGAAGAAATTCCTCATGAAGAAAGGTTTCAAACACGGTTCACTCGAGTGTGAACCCTTTTCACTAAATCCTATGGCAATGAACTGTTCTTATGCCAAATACATGTAGACGATATTATCTTTGAATGTACTGACAAGCGTTACAGTGATGAATTTGCCTATATGTGTGGTGAAGAATATCAAATGTCTATGATGGAAAGAGTTGAAATTCTTCTTAGGTCTTCAAATTCGTCAGCAAGACAATGGCATCTTCATCTCTCAAGAGAAATACCTCAAGGATGTTCTGAGGAAATTCGACAATCAGGATTGCAAAGGCGTCAAAACTCCGATGCCTTCAAAAGGCCACCTCTGCACTGACGAAAATGGTAAAGATTTCGATCAAAAGGTATATCGCTCCATGATTGGCTCTTTATTGTATCTATGTGCATCTAGGCCTGATATTATGCTGAGTGTTTGCATGTGTGCCTGATTGCCAGCAACACCAAAGGAATCACACCATAAGGCTGTGAAACATATTCTTCGATACTTAGCTCACGCACCAACGCTTGGATTATGGTATCCCAAGGGCTCAAATCTTCACCTCATCGGATACACTGATGCTGACTATGCTGGAGATCGTGTGGATCGCAAGTCAACCTCGGGCACATGTAATTTCCTTGGATGATCCTTAGTCTTTTGGTCCTCGAAGAAGCAGAACTACGTGTCACTATCTACTTCTGAAGCTGAGTACATTGTTGCTGGTTCATGTTGCGCTCAGCTACTGTGGATGAAGCAAACCCTCAAGGACTATGGCATCACAGTGAAGAATGTGCCTCCCTATTGCGACAACGAGAGTGCCATCAAGATTGCTTACAACCAAGTTCAGCATTCCAAGACCAAGCACATCCAGATTCGTCATCATTTTCTTCGAGATCACGTACTCAAGCGCGACATCTCCATCGACCACAACCCTACTGAAGAACAACTCGCCGATATCTTCACAAATCCCATGGATGAAAAGAGATTTTGGAAGTTGTGGTGTGAGCTAAATATCTTAGAATCTTCGAATGTTCTTTGAAAAAGGACACACATCCTAACACTTGTGCAAAATTGATGACTTAGGTGTGCAACACATGAAGTAACGTTTTTCAAATTCATCAACTTTTCAAATTCTTCAAACTATGAAACTCATGTTCTTCATTGATTATATATATGTATATATTTGAGTTTTCAATGTCCTCAACAACATTCACTTATTGCTAATTTTCCAAGCTGATTTTCATCTAAGTGAATGTGATCAGACCCTTTCCCCCTCTATGCTAAACTCAAGCCAGTCTATTCAAAAATCCTTCATATGCGTTCAACTTTGAAACTAGTTCAAAGTCTTCACTGTGTCCTTGACAGCTGAAGAATTTGCGAACGGAAACTTCAAAATTTTCACTATCAAAATTTTAGGCAATTCTCGCTCAAGCTGTTCCTATTCCCATGACTGGATAACCCACGATCCCCCACTATTGCCACTACTCAGAACATGGGTGACACATGTCGCATGGAGAGCAAGGGTCAGGGGCAATCTGGTCCAAAATCTTTGGACATATTGATTTTCACCTCCCCTATAAGTACCCCTTCCCTTTCACTGTGCTCGATTACTCCTCACTCCTATTCTCTCCCGAGCTCAAACCTAGCGCCGCAATCATCGCCGCCGGTGTGGAAGAGCTTCACTGCCTCGACCTCACCGTTGCTGTACTCGCATCAGTTGTGGAACTCTTCACCCCACCGCCACTGTAGATGGCTCCCTCTGCCAAGCTAGGGCGTGGGAGATCTGAACGAATGAACTTCTTCGTTTTCTTCTCTCAGTTCGTCGTGTTCTTCATCGGGGTAAATAAAATCTATTTTTACTTCCCTTGTTTGGTCTTCACATTGTCAAAAATTTCCTCAAAGGTGTTTATTCTTCGGGAGTCTCATTCTAAAGCACCTTACATATTCATACACTTGATGTTTTTCCCTAAGTAATGATTTTCTTCAAGACTCCTCAATTGTGTGAATCCTCACAATTTGCACAACTCTAGAACCTAAGACAAAGAACACTTAGTGAAAATCCTCAAGACACCCATGGTCAAATTCCTCACACTTGATGCTTTTGAAAAAGTTCTGAGTACGCATATGACCTCTTCAAATTCCTCACACCTATACTCTGTTCACAGGTATAAACATGCCCACTGATGAATCACTAGGTTCTCATCAACTTAACTCATTTGCAGCGTTTCTTGAAGAAAAACTGTGTACATCTTCAGAAACTTCAAGAGTTCAGAATCCTCAGCCAAAGAAAATGGCTGATGGGAAGAAGCCATATAAAGGTGGAAAGAAACCTGAAAGTGCAGACTGCTTTTGAGATACCTGATAACTTGTATGAGGAATATTGCACTCTCGATGAAGCAAATCATGGCAAAGAAACAACAAAGCAGAGAAAAATCCGCTTATAGAAAATTGAGAGGTGATGGGTAAAGGAGTGGAAAGAATATCGCTATGTCAATCCCAAGTATATGGTGAAATTTAGCAGTTAAAGCCCCTTGTAACAGGACACCCCTGGCTCCAAATCAAACTGCTGATCCCACAAGTCTCAACACTGGTGATGACTTTCCTCATGAATGGGAAAGACAACAAGCCAAGCTGGCAAAGAAAGCAAAAGAGACTGTGAAGAAATTCAAAGAACACAATTGCCCCAGTTGAAGGAAAATGCAAAGATGTGATTGATGAAGGTACTCTTCCATTGGATGGTCAGTTTCGCAAAGCTGCATCTTACTCCACCAATGATGACACTGCTACCCAGGACTCTGCTGCGAAAGCCTCAGCACAAAAGCCTCGAGAGTCTGCCCCGCATGTGATGACTGATCTTGAACTGCTCATAGGTCTTCATCAGAAGGTTGATCGCAATCACAAGTGGGTGAAGCGTCAGTTTGCTTCCATTGTTTAGAACATGACTGTGACGCGAAACTCTGTGAGGAAAAATCACTAGTATGTGCATGCAATCTTCGATCGTGCATGGGCCATTCTCTCACATCTCAAGACTCCTGAGGAACTCAAGGACATGAACTTTCAGCAAAACTTTGACTGATCTCATCCTCCTCAGAAGAAATTCAAGAAGGTTCAAGTTCCTCAGCTAGTTACAAGTTCATATTCTTCATCACGCGAAACAGATGAAGCTAAGGATATTGACGACACTGCAGCATGCCCTGCATTGACAAACAACCCCGACACCGTTGGCGCTGCTTCCTCACCAACAAGATGAAATTCTTCAAGGGATGTTAGTCCTCACTTTTTCGTACCTTTTGGTCCTTGATGACAAAGGGGGAGAAAATTTGAGTTAGTCTTCAAGCGGGTCTCTATATATGGGCTGTTTTTAAGTTAGAACTCTCGCTTTTCTGAAGCTTTTGTTGGTTGAGTTGTAACTTAAGTCCGATGATGGTCTGGCTCTTCTGAACTGCTTTTCACATGGTTATTTCCTCAAGCACCTTAATGCATGCATGCTAGATTTTGTCAGGCACAATTTTCATCATGCATTTCAAATTCTTCATATCATATGTTAAATGCGTGTATGAATTAAAAGATATAGGGGGAGTTCTCCATGTTTTTTAACCTGCCATGTGCATTTGTGGGCCAAAGCAAATTCCTCAAATATGCACATCTTCAAGGGGAGTTCTTCTATATCTTGCTCTCAAATTCCTCAAACTCAGTACTTACACTTCATATGTTTATCCCCGTTGAAAACTTAACCTATTTGTCATCAGTCACCAAAAATGGGGAGATTGTAAGTGCATATAGTGCCCCTTAGTGATTTTGGTGTACTGAAGACTAGGTTAAGGAACTAATGAGTTTGTGAGTGTACACAAGCTCTACAAGTCGATGAGGAGTTTGATATATTCGGAGATTACCGACCCCTAAAAATGTATGTCTTCAACTGAAGACTTTGATGAAGACTTTGGTATTCCCTAAAGACTTCGAAAATTAAGAAGTTGGTGTGACCTTGAAGATATGAACGAGGACTATGAAGCGTGAAGACTTATGTTTTCGTTGTTTCATTTCCTTTCTTTGAGTCATAGGAAACAACGTACTGTTAAAGGGGGCCGAGGTAATACTAAGGTAAATTTCCAATTGATGCTCAACTCCAAAAGCCTCAACCTATCCAACCCTTTGAGTGAAGCCTTTGGAAATCTCTTGCAGTTGAGTCAAGTTCTTCAGTGACAGAGAAGATGTCCTTCTGGTCTCTGATGAAATTGATTTGACTGAGGAGTTAGGATTTCGCAAGTGCGAATTGCCTACAAGGAGGAACATGATAAGCCTAAGGACTTTCATAGTTCCAAATTCCGACCGTTGCTATGCTTAGTGCCAGCTGTCCCCAATCAGCTTATCCACATAACTGTCATATCATTGGGGGCATTTATGTCTTATCATATCAGGTTGCACCATGGCTATAAATAGCCACCCCCACAACCACTAGTTGGTTGGCTGCTCCGATAGAGAATTGACACTTGCCATTTTGGAGCAACCCATCCTCCGAAGAATTTGAGAGAAAATCATCAGTGAGGAAAAACCCAAATCCAAACCACGAAATTCAAAGTGATTGAGTATCACGAAAGAGATTGTTCCTCTATGGAACCGACGCATGTTAGCTTCGAAGATTGTGTATCTTCCAGAAGGTTAGGCGTCATGGTCTAGTGCATCCTGCAGTCAATTGGGGATCACGGAGTGACCTTGGTCTAGAGCATCCAGAAGTCAATTGTGTATCGCCGGGTGACCAGTTTGTGAGGGTTTTGGATGTCTACTCTAAAGACTTACCACGAGTGTTGGGCGAGGACTTTGTGACGTTAGCTCAAGGAGAATACGGTAAGGACTATGTGTCCTGGGACCGTGTGTCCTCTGGTTTAAATACCAGGCCGCTCCAAACCATACATACGACTGTCACATCAGTTGGAACTGGGACATCAAACCCTTGTATTCATCGACCTAACTGGTTCTATTTCCTCAACCCGTTCATTTCCTCATATACATGTTGATGAAATTGATTCTTACTGTTTGAAGAATTTAACTGAAGACTTTCACAATTTACTCACCTCAAATTCTTCAAGTTACCTTGTTCCTCACCTGATTATCCTGTATCATGCTACTTGAAATTTGCGCATGTTTTATTTTATCATGATGACTATGATGTCGGTGTGTTTCTTATGCACTTGAGTACTTATTCCGCTGCTGGTTAGTTATCACATTTCAAACTCCTCAAGTTGAAATTCCTGAACTGATGAATTTGTTAAAATGGACTATTCACCCCCTCTAGTTGATATAACGCACTTTCAGTTTCACACCATTCGGTCCCTTTCTATATAGGACGTTGTCCACGAACTGGTACATATTACACCGGCGGGCTACTTTCTCGGCTTCCTCTTGTTCCTTAGGAAGTTCTCTTGTTTGAAGGAAACGGACGATGTGTTGTGCCCATGCTGGAGCCTGGGGCTCGATGACAAGGACTAAAGGCATATCCTCTGTCTGGGAAACATTTGTCTTGATGGTAAGGGCCCGAGGTCTCACCGGAGTCTGCTGCCCCCCGGCAAGCCTGGCAGGAGCGTGTGGTTCCACGGCAAGAGCCTGATGCTCTACCGGAGGATGACGCTCACCGGCAAGCCTGACGTTGTCCCCGACAACCTCCTCATCGGCGGCTTTTGGAAGATCTGCCTGGAAATACTTACTGGAACACAACTTTCTTCTTTTCTCTTGTCTAATTGATGGTGTCACAGATGTTTGATGTCACAGCCCTGGAAATTGGTTGCATTAGTTGCATCATGTGCATCATGTTATCATGTCTAAATTCAAATGAAACTTGGAATGGGGATGTCAAACCCTAGCACCTCATTGAATAAACAAAATTCCAACAATTGAATTTTCAAAGATTTCAAAATGCTCTTTAAAAATATTCCCCCTCTCAGATAAATGTTGGAATCAACATACCAGGGCGGAACCATATTTTCATAACTATTTTGGAAATTTTAACAAATCAGCAAAGTTTCTGAAAGTAACCATTAAAGCACTATAAATATTTTATTGTTTCAAAAAATTCTGGAAATTATTGTGGAGACTGGAAATAAAATGTATAAACCCCAAAAAATTATGTTAGGATTTTTATCCTTAGCAGTTTGGCCCAAACATTATAAAAACAGAATGCAAGAATTAAAAAAAAGTGAAATAAAGAAAAGAGGAGCTTACCTGTTGGCCTAGCCCTGTAGCAGCCCAGCCCACCAGGGCCCAACCGCGAGGAGCTTCTTCAAGCTCCTGCCAGTCGGAGCAGCTGTGTGGAAGCAGCATGGCGACCGTGGCCACCTCCTGCTCGCCATGGGGAGGGCCGCTAGAGCCTATCTCCTCGCCTGGAGATGCCCAGAAGCTCCCTCTCATGTTCCTCCCCTCCATTCTCTTCCCCCCATTTCTCTTTTCTCCCCCTCGCTCTCCTCCTCGGATCTGATGGTCGCCGTCGTCGATTCGCGCCGCTCCGGTCGTCCCCGAGCCCGCTAGCCAGCCCGTCTGCCTCCCCGTGAGCCCCTCTTGCTCCTCCCCGTGCTTCCCCTCTCCCTAGCGCGCCCTAGCTAGACCAGACCGCCGGACCCGAAACCTCCCGTCGCCGTGGCCAGTCGCCGCCGTGCGCACAGCCCCCAAAGCTTGCGTCTGAGCACAGGAATGAACTCTTGGAGTTCCCAGGAGCTTATAGAGCCCCTTGGTGAGCCGCCCCATGCCCTGCATCCCGGTTTTGCTTGAGCCCGAGCTTCAGCCGCTGCGGATGTCGTCGCCGCCGTCAATGTAGGCCTCCCCTCGCCCAGCTGCTTGCTCCATTGGATGAGGGCGAGTACGAGCTACTCGCCGGTGGCTTTAGCTCGTCGAATGGGTGCGTGTGGGCAAAACCCGACGGCCGCCGCCGTTTCTGTTGGTCACCGGCGACGAGCCGTAGGTCAACTCCGGTGAAGTTGACCCCGGTTGGTCGTGGTTTGATCCATATGGGTCAATGACAGGCGGGCCCCGACCCCGGTTAATTTTAGATTAGTTAGAAATTAGTGTTAATGACATTGTTAGCCAGCTGAGTCACTGACATGTGGGACCCCCAGGTCAGCTTTGACCTAGCCACGTCAGGGTTACTGGCCCCAATAGTAAGCCTGGTCCAGTTGACCTGCTGACGCAGGCATGACCTCGGCATGATGCAATAATTATTTTCTGTAATAAAAATAATTCTAGAAAATGATTTAAACTTCTAAAAATCATAGAAAAAAAATCTATAACTCAGATGAAAAAAAATTATATATGAAAAATGATCAGAAAAATCCAATGAACCTATTTATGCCATGATCATGCATGGTTGAATTAGTTAACCCCACAAAATAGGACATTTTATGATTAGGACAATATATGAAATATCATTTGGAGTAGGAATTCAAACTTGTTTGAATTCCACGTCAATTAACTTGGATAATTATTCCTCTAGATAAATTCAGTACCTTAATATGACATGTCATACATCATGATTGTTGCATTGCATTGAATGTGTTCTTTCTTCCTGTTTGCCGGTGTTTGTTCCCCCTCGGTAGACGATGGTTCCGACGATGTGAACGTTGACACTAATGAAGAGAAGAGATATCTTCAAAACTGTCAGGCAAGCAAACCCCCTTGAGCATATCAATATGAACCCACTCTCTCGCTCCTGCTCTCTTTTACTTCATTAGGACAACAAAGATTCAACTGCTACATGTCATCGGTAGTTGAACCCATTCCTTTGCATGACCTGTCTTTGCCACAGTAAATAGTTGAAACCACTTAGCATGAGTAGCAACTGCTTGAGCCTTGTTGTGCTTACTCATCCATGCTTGCTTACTTACGGTGCTAGCTATGCTTAGAGTCGTGTCGTGTTGGGTCTGATCCATCTAGGTGATGAATTGGAATGGCAGTATTCATGTCATACTATGTGAAAGTTAAGTAAGTGAACACGATGTGGTAAAGGTAGCGATGAGAGGTCATGTAGGAGTACATGGCGGGTTGTCTCATTGGGACCGTCTTTAAGAACTGAGTTCTGTGTTTGTGATCCAAGACAGTTACTACCACACATTTGGCTCCGGTAACTCGACCCCTCTCGACTTATTAATCGCCTAGACCTCTGTCTAGGAGTTGCAACTAGTTTCTGGTGTTTGTAGGAAAAGTGTTGGCGGCCGTGCATAGCGCTGCACGACGGGGTGGGCTGTGATGCGGTAAAAGCACAGTGGCACGGTGTACCAAGTGGAACCCCAACGATGGGCTTGGGAACCCTGCGCACATCATTTGAGGCCGTAGCGGAAACTCCGGCCAGACTTCCGTGCGGATTCAACCTCGAATAGGCGATAAACCTGGACTAGGATCTTGTGTGGTTGATGGTCATGGCCGACGCCCACGCCAGCGCTTCCGCTTGAAGGTTGCCGAGATGCATGACGTGTATATGTTGCTAAGTGGCGAGAGCGTGTGTGAAGAAGTACACCCCTGTAGGGTCAAATAATCTATTCGAATAGCCGCGTGCTCGGATATGGACTACTTGGAGAACTTATGTGGTTCATAGACAACTTGAAGTGGATACTCTAAAATACGCAAGATAAGCATTAGTGCTATGGATGGCCTTCTCATAGGGAGATGAGAGTGGATCCATAGTGGTGTATTGATTGGTGAATATGTGGACTCGTGTGTGCTATCCCACCTCAAAGAAAGCACTTGTGGTCGTAGTACAGGTTAGCCAAGAGTCAAAGCTAGCTTGCTGCAATAAACTCCACAACCCCCTTCATTGATACTGATGCATATGTAGTTAGTTCTGATGTAAGTCTTGTTGAGTACTCTTGTACTCACGTTTGCTCAATCTATGTTTTTGCGGAGGAGACGTCAGTCTCATTAGTGATCGTTTCAACGTGAACTTCGATGTTGACCGGATTAGCTTGGGAATCCCAGACAGAGGTCTGGTTCCTTTGGTAGGGTCGTTGTAGCTTTTCAGGCTCCTCTAGCCACTTTTATAGATGTCTGTACCCAGACATGTTTAACTTCCGCTTGCTTGTTTGAATGCTCTGAATGTTGGGTCGTGAGAACCTTGTTGTAACATCCTATTGTATTGGCTCTTCCGAGCCTTCTAAATAAATGTGGTAATGTTGTATGGTTATGTTGTGATGCCTTAGTTGTATCTATGCATATCGGGCATGTCGTGCGTACGTGTGACATGCAACGGTATTGTAGGGATCCGACACCTAGTTGTGTGACTTTAGTAGTACTCTTTACGGGGAACTGCCTCTTTGTGCTTTCACCGAGCCTTGGTAGCTTACTACTGCTCCGGACACATTGATTGACTAGCATGTATCCTTCTTTGCTGCTGTGTCTGTCCCTTCGGGGAAATGTCTCAAAGTGTAATGGAGTCCCTGTAGCCTTCTACAACTAGTCTACATGCACTGATGACATCTATGTCCCACGGCGTAATGGAGTCCTTATAGCTTGTTATGACTCGTCTACACACGCTAGAGATCGACACCTGCATTGCTGGGTTACGTATGCCTGTCCCTGTACGGATGTGCCACTTGGGTTCTACGACTAGTCATGTCGGCCCGGGTTCTTTGACATTTGAATGCTAGCGACACTTTCACATACATGAGTCAAAAGACGCAAACGGTCCCGGCCCAGGTAAGGTGGCAGTCGTGGACATAACCGTGCGTGAGACCGCAAAGTGATGTGATGTGTTATAGGCTGGATTCTTATGGCTTAGGATCGGGGTCCTGACAGTTGAGTCAGTCAGAGCACGAAAGTTCCTCGTTCAACAGGAAACTTAAGGGCAACACACTTTGACAGGCTATCGGCAACGTTGTTCTCTACACGCGGAATGTGCTCCATTTGCAGACCGTAAAAATGTTCTTCCAACTTCCTCACTTCATCGACATAAGCTTCCATCAATGGACTCTGATAATCCTTATTCACTTGCCTGACGACAAGCTGCTAATCACCCCTGACAATGGGTTTCTTGATCCCAAGGTCTGTCGCAATCCTGAAACCGGCAAGCATCCCTTCGTACTCAGCAGTATTGTTCGTTGATCTCTCCCAGGGAAAGTGCATCTGAATCACATATTTGAGGTGCTCTCCGGTGGGTATGACAAGCAGCACTCTGGCACCGGCACCTTGCAGTGAGAAAGCTCCATCAAAATACATGATCAACTCTTGAGTTGTTTCCTTGCCAGGGAGAGTTGACTGTAGAACTTCTTCATCCGCTGTTGGGGTCCATTCTGTCATGAACTCCGCCAAGGCTCTTCTCTAGATGGTTAAAGTGCTTTCAAACTTGAGACCAAAGCTTGATAGTTCCAAATACCACTTCACAATCCCGTCAGTAGCTTCGAGGTTCTGCAAGATTCGCTGCAGTGGGAAGTGAGTGACGACGGTGATCTCATGTGCTTGGAAGTAATGGCACAGCTTCCTCGAAGCCATAAGAGCGCTGAAGAGCAACTTTGGCACGCCAGAATATCTTGACCTAGCCCCCTGCAAAAGGGAGCTGATAAAATAGACTGGACGCTGCACCACCTTCTTCTTCTGAATTGTCTCATTCAACTTCATAGATCCTTCCTGCCGCTGCCGCTGCTTCTTCATCAATTTCTCTTTCAGACAGTAGTGCAGCACTCACCACTTGATTTATTGTCGCTGGATATATCAGCAACGGCTCTTGTGGTTTTGCTGCGACTAGGACTGGCGGAGAGGAGAGCTACTTCTTCAAATCCTGTAGCGCTGCCTCCGCTTCTGGAGTCCATTTCATCTGACCCACCTTCTTCAAGATTTTGAAAATGGGCAGGGCACACTCAGCAATTTTCGAGATGAACCTACTCAGAGCAGCAACACAGCCTGCAAGCCGACGCACATCCTTGACACGTCTTGGTGCTTCACTTTGCTCGATTGCTTTGATCTTGTCGGGATTTGCTTCAATTCTATGTTGAGATACAAAGAACACGAGAAGTTTGCCGGATGGGAGGCCGAACACGTACTTCTTAGGGTTGACCTTCATGTTGATCTTGCACACATTTCCAAATGTTTCTTCTAGGTCTAATATGAGTGTAGCCTTGTCCTTGGTTTTGACCACTATGTCATCCATATAAGCATACATATTTCTATGTAGCTGGGGCTCAAAACCAATATAGACTGCTCTTGCAAATGTAGAACCAGCACTTTTCATCCTGAAAGGCATGCGTAAAAAGCAATACATACCACATGGGGTGATAAATGCAGTATTCTCCTCGTCTTCCTTGTCCATGAAAGTATGATGATAGCCTGAATAGGCGTCAAGGAAAGACAACAAGTCGCAGCCGGTGGTGGACTCCACAATCTGGTCGATGCGCGGTAAGGGAAAATTATCTTTGGGGAAGGCTTTATTGATGTCTGTGAAGTCAATGCGCAACGTCCATTTCCCATTCGCCTTGCACACTACAACTGGATTGGACAACCATGTTGGATGAAGTACTCCTCCGATCAAGCCAGCCGCTTCTAATTTCTTGATCTCTTCGGCAATGAACTGTTGCCGCTCCAAAGCCTGCTTTCGGACCTTTTGCTTGACGGGCCGCGTGTGTGGACAGACGGCATGGTGGTGCTCAATCACCTTCCTGGGAACACCGGGCATATCAGATTGTTGCCATGCAAACACATCGACATTCGCCCGCAGGAAGGCGATGAGCGTGCTTTCTTATTTCTCGTCAAGGGTGGAACTTATGGTCAAAGTTCCTCTCGTACCATCCTCCTTGGTGGGAACCTTCTTAGTCTCTAGTGGGGCTTCTCTGGACTTCTTGCTCTTGCCGGTGGAACTCTCTAGCACATCGTCAATGGGAGCATAACGCCCCGAGGAGGCACGCTTGCCGGAATGTGCGCTAGAGGCCTTGCCGGTCTCCCCCCCCCCCCGGGAGTTTCTGCAGCAGGAGAGGGTGCCTTGGCGGCAGGTGCTGCAACTTCTTGTCGATAGAGTTGGTCGGCGCAGATAAGTGCGCCTTTCTTGTCAGAGTTGATCGTGATGACGCTTATTGGCTCGGGCATCTTGAGCACATTGTAAGCAAAGTGGGTGGCCGCCATGAACTTAGCCAGCATCGGGCGACCAAGGATACCGTTGTATGGCAATGAGATCTTGGCAACGTAAAAACAATCTTCTTTGTCCTGAAATTCACATCACTGCCAAACGTCACCGGTAGTGTGATTTTGCCCTTCGGCTATATCTTCCCCGAATTGACACCTTGGAAAGTGCTCGTCGGCTCGAGATCTTCATCAGGAATTGCAGCCTCTGGATGACATCAGGCGAGATCAGGTGTAGGATGGCCCCACCGTCGGCTAGCATCTTCCTCAGCTTGAGGTTGCTAATTGTTGGCGAAACCAACAATGGCAGGCACCCGACCGCAGTTGTGCGATCAGGGTGATCCTCGCCGTCAAAAATGATAGGAGTTCTGGACCACTTCAGAGGTCTCTGTGCATCGATAGATGGCGCCGCCGCGTTAGCCTCGCGCGCCCACTGTTTAAGTTGGTAGTGAGAGGAATGCGACGAGGCACCTCCCTCGATGCACATCATCTCTGTAGCCTTCTGGAACTCATGCTCGCTGGACTCGTCGTCCTCTTCAACGTCATCATCACCACCCTTTTGCTTGTCGCGGCCACGAGCAGGTCGGTCTTTTTGTTGTTTGGGCTTGCCACAACGACCTCCTTGGCCAACGCACTTTTTACCAGACCCCTCCACACCACCCTGTCCCTTCTCCTTGTCTCGCCTCTCGTACTCGGCTTTTTACTTCTTGGCAAGTTGCTCAACTTGCCAACAGTCTTGGAGATCGTGGCCATTGGTGCGGTGGATCTTGCAATACTGCTTGACGAAGCCTTCCGGCTTGTCGGCAGCTGCCATAACTTGGCATGAGGCGCACCCAGCAACATCCTTGCCGAGGTCATGAACCTTGCCCTTCTTGGCAGTACCGGGGTTGCCGGATCCCTCGACGGCAAGCACGGCCTTTGCTTTCAGCTTCTTGTTCCGCCTTCGGCCGTTTGCCGGGGTGGCGATGTCTTCATCCTCAGAGTCGACCCATGTGCCAGCGTCCTCGCCGGGGAGCCTCCTCCCTTCTTCAGCCCGAGCACATTTATCTGTCAGAGCATAAAGCTCGGCAACGTCCCTGACCTTGTTCATCGCTAGCTCTTCCCGCATCCCGCTTTTGTGCATGTTCTGATGGGAAGCGCTGATAACAGCGACATGATGAACATCCAGTATGTCGTGGTGCACGCGGCTGAACCTTTGGATGTACTTGCGCAAAGTCTCGCCCTCCTTCTGAGGGATGATGTGCAAATCGCTTTCTTGACTAGGAGCTTGGGGCCTCCGGTCTAAGAGACTTGACAATGAAAATGTTCAACAAACTTTTGATCGTCTCATGGATATCTCCAATGAGCATCAAGCACTGGGTGCCACCGATATCACTAACCATGAAGTGGTGAAGAAACTGCTGAGATCTCTTGACTCCTCATTCGATACTCTGGCTTTGATGATTCAAGAACGTGGAGACTACAAGTCACTTGATCCTGCTGACATTCTTGAGAGACTAAATACTCATGAATTCCAACAAGCTGAGAAGAGAGACCTCTACAGGCCAAGCTATGGAAGAACTCGTGCTCTGAAGGCAAAAGAAATTTCCTCATCCGAAGAACAAGATTTCGACAGCAGCCTTGGTGATATTGAAGAACTAAGTCAGGAACTAGCTATGCTCGTGAGGAAATTCCAGAAGTTCTCAAGGAGATGTGGATTTGGAAAGTCATCAAAAATTGGCTTGAGGAAATTAGATTCCTCAGAAGACTATAAGAAAAGAACCTGTCATCGTTGCAAGAAGCCTGGTCACTTTATCTCTGATTGTCCTCTCTGGGAAAAAGATTCAAAGAAGAAGAAGAAATACAGGGAGGATAGTTTTGATGACTTGAAGAAAAAGAAGAAATCTTAAAAGTCCTCATCTGCAAAGTCCTCATCTTAAAAGTCCTCAAAGCACAAGAAGAATGGTTCCAGAAAGGCTCGAGCATTCATCGGCAAGGAAATGGATTCTGAGGAAGAATCTGAAGAATATGAAGAAGAGGAAGAATCCGAGGAGGAATCAGAATCTGGTGTCGCTAGCCTTGCTCTCGCTACTGCTTTCGTTAGCAAGTCCATATTCAACGATGAAGAATATGACTACTCCAACGACTCTGACATCAGCAATGATGATTATGCTTCCACCTATTGCTTCATGGCAAAAGGATCAAAGGTACACAAACATCATTCCTCTTCTGAATCAAGTGAAGGTGAATCTGATGAATATGTGAAACCTAGCTATGCTGAATGATGACCCACAAGTATAGGGGACCTATCGTAGTCCTTTCGATAAGTAAGAGTGTCAAACCCAACGAGGAGCAAAAGGAAATGATAAGCGGTTTTTAGTAAGGTATTCTCTGCAAGCACTGAAATTGTCGGTAACAGATAGTTGTATGATAAGATAATTTGTAACGGGTAGAAAGTAACAATAGTAACAAAGGTGCAGAAATATGGCCCAATACCTTTTGTAGCAAGGGACAAGCCTGAACGAACTCTTATCTAAGGTAAAGCGCTCCCGAGGACACATGGGAATTACTGTCAAGCTAGTTTTCATCATGTTCATATGATTCGCGTTCTCTACTTTGATAGTTTGATATGTGGGTGCACCAGTGCTTGGGTGCTATCCTTACCTGGACAAACATCCCACTTATGATTAATGCCTCTCGCAAGCATCCACAACTACGAAAGAAGAATTAAGACAAAGTCTAACCATAGCATTAAACTACTGGATCCAAATCAGCCCCTTGCGACGCAACGCATAAACTAGGGTTTAAGCTTCTGTCACTCTAGCAACCCATCATCTACTTATTACTCCCCAATGCTTTCCTCTAGGCCCAAATAATGGTGAAGTGTCATGTAGTCGGCGTTCACATAACACCACTAGAGGAGAGACAACATACAACGTATCAAAATATCGAACAAATACCAAATTCACATGACTACTATTAGCAAGAATTATCCCATGTCCTCAGGAACAAACGTAACTACTCACAAAGAATGGTTATGTTCATGATCAAAGAGGTATTGAATAGCATTAAGGATCTGAACGTATGATCTTCCACCAAGTAAACCAACTAGCATCAACTACAATAAGCAATTAACACTACTAGCTACCTTACAAGTACCAATCGGAGTTGCGAGACGGAGATTGGATACAAGAGATGAACTAGGGTTTGGAGATGAGATGGTGCTGATGAAGATGTTGATAGAGATGAGTCCCCTCCGATGTGAGGAGTGTTTGTGATGACGATGGTGACAATTTCCCTCTCCGGGAGAGAAGTTTCCCAGACAGGACGGACCTGCCGGAGCTCTAGATTGGTTCTGCTCAAGTTCCGCCTCGTGGCGGTGGCGTTTCTTCCCGAAAGCTCTATATTGATTTTTTTTTCTCGGACGAAACCCTTCATATAGGAGAAGATGGGGGCCATAGGAGCTGGAGGGGGCCAATGAGCCCCCAGGCGCGGCCAGGGGGTGGGCCGCGCTTGGCAGGATTGTGGCCTCCTGGTGGCTCCTCTCTGGTACTTCTGTGGCCTAGTATTTTTTATATATTCCAAAATAATTCCTCGTTGATTTTCACGGCTTTTGGAGTTGTGCAGAATAGACATCTCAAACTTGCTCGTTTTCCAGCCCAGAATTCCAACTGCCGGCATTCTCCCTCTTTATGTAAACCTTGTAAAATAAGAGAGAAAAGGCATGAGTATTGTACCATAATGTGTAATAACAACTAATGATGCGATAAATATCAATAGAAAAGTATGATGCAAAATGGACGTATCAACTCCCCCATGCTTAGACCTCGCTTGTCCTCAAGTGGAAGCCGAGATCGATAAATATGCCCACATGTTTAGAGATAGAGGTGTCGATAACATATTATACGGACATGCAGGCATCATGATCATATTTAGAACAAAAATCTCTTCATATAATCCCTTATGCTAAAGTGACAATTTATTCACAATGTAAAGCATGCATCAAGAACCTTATTGCGAATTAACAACCAATAGTGTTTATTCCTTGAAGCAATCGCAATTTATCATAACATCGGAAAGAGTCAAATAAGAGCTTGTAAAGCAAATCCACATACTCAATCATCTTTTAGTCTTCTACAATTGATAAAACTCACGCGGTACTCACGAGATCAAAGTTTCAGTTGGACATAGAGAAAGATAGGCGCTTATAGTTTTGCCTCCCAACTTTTTACCTCAAGGGTAATGTCAACAATAATAATTCATGATTACTTACTTCCAAGTTGATATATGAATATAGATCTTTCCCTAGCACATGATGCTTGCCAAGATGATGGCAAAATAAGGAATTGGTGACGATCACCATGACTCTTTTAAAGATAAAAAGTAAAGGTACAAGATAGGACCTTCGCAGAGGGAAGCAGAGGTTGTTATGCGCTTTTAAGGTTTGGATGTCAGATTTCTTAGTGTGAAGGAACGTCACTTTATATTGCCTCCTGTGATAAAGAACTTTATTATGCAGTCTGTCGCTTTTATGTCTTCCTGATCACAGGTTCGTACAAAGCTTATTTTCCACACACTAATATATCATACATATTTAGGGAGCAATTTTTATTGCTTGCACCGATGACAACTTACTTGAAAGATCTTATTCAATCCATAGGCAGGTATGGTGGACTCTCATGGCAAAACTGGGTTGAGGGTTTTATGGATGCACAAGTAGTATCTCTACTTATTGCGGAAGTTTTGGCTAATATGTGGTGGAAGAAAGCGTCACATGTTAAAGGATCCATAATCATATAACATTATTCGGAACCAGGCAAAAATAATTCATTATGTTGTCTTCCTTGTCCGACATCTACTTCTTAGCATGTAATAGTTTAATGAGTGTTCACAATCATAGATGGTGTCAGAGATGATATATTTATATGTGAACCTCTCTTTCTTTATTACTTCCTATTAATTGTAACAATGACAAAGGTCTACGTTTGTCTACCCACAACAAGGTTCAGTCAACATTCTTTTTATATGTGAAGTCATCACTTCCCATAAGACAATCACGTGATCTTTCATGCTTTAGTTCCTTTGTTATTATTTTCTTTAGATCATGACAAGAAGAAAAACCCTTAACTAAAACACTCTTTATTATATAACTCACGAACTCGATTACATTGGGGGTAACACGAAGAAAAACTCAAGCCTAGATCATACTAAAAACTTTATTCTACTAGATAAATTTATTACCAAAAGGATCGACCTAATATAAAGGTAAAGGCAAAAGATGTGATGGTGATATGATACCAGGGCAACTCCCCCAAGCTTGACACAAGCCAAGCGGAGTTCCCATACCAGTGTGTTTCATTGTCTTCCTTCGGAGGTGATGGTTGGGATCCGAGGCTGATCCTCCGTCTTCCAAGGCATAGGTTCTCCATCATGGAAAGATGATCGAGTCTCCGGGATCCTCAAATTTGCAGCCAACCGCATTGCTTTAAATCTATACTCATACTCACAGTTCTGGTTTTGCAGGTCGTAGATCTGGGCTTGGAGATGATTGATTCTATTATAGAGCTTGAGGAGGTGTTCCCCGATGTCTTTGGCATCGATCTTGTGCTTGTTGGTGAACTCCGTAATCATCATGTGGTTGGCGTTGAGTCTGCGTTCCACCATCCCTTGGCACTTGAAGACTTGTTGCTCCATTACTTCAACCCTCGTCTCCACGCTTTCGGTCTTCTTGGGCCCCTCAACGTCACGGATGTGCAGCACCCCCTCACGCATCTCAATGGTTTGAGGGTGTTGCAGCACCTCCATGAGGTAGGGGTTGATGACCTTCTCAAAGAACTTGTCCTTCGAGACCTTGGTGTAAGTCATAGCGATCTAAATCTGTCTGCACAACAGCTCGAAACGAAAACTGAGGATATTTTGCGTGATACGAGGGTCAGACCTTTCGGGAGATTATATAATGAATTTGTACCGACCATAAGGAGTGTTCCACCAGAAAACGGAGTCCGGGAGGCACACGAAGAGCTCACGAGCCCCCCAGGCGCGGCTACGGGGTGGGGCCGCTCCTGGCAGGCTCGTGGCCTCCTGGTGCGCTTTCCGGACTACCTTAATTTTTTGTATTTTTCTAAATATTCCAAAACCGAGAAAAATAGCTATTGGAAACGGTTTGGAGTCGGTTTGCTTACCTTATCACATACCTCTTCCTTTTCGGAGTCTGAAACAGGCTGGTAAACATCCCTTATGTACTCCTCCGGGGTTATGGTATTAATTATATTGCTTTCTACATTTATGGGAGTACCTGAGATATAATGCTTGATTCTTTGCCCATTCACAACTGTCGGAAAAGTGCCTTCTGCGTTGTTGATTTTGATGTCACCGGAATGATATACTTCCTCGACAACGTAAGGACCTTCCCATTTAGAGAGATGTTTGCCTGCAAAAATTCTTAAACGAGAATTGTATAGCAAGACATAATCACCCACATTGAACTCACGTTTTTGTATCCTTTTATCATGCCACCTTTTAACTTTCTCTTTAAACAACTTGGCATTTTTATATGCATGAGTTCTCCATTCATCAAGTGAGCTAATATCAAATAACCTCTTCTCACCAGCAAGTTTGAAATCGAAGTTGAGCTCTTTGATTGCCCAATAAGCCTTATATACTAGCTCAAGAGGTAATTGACAGGCTTTACCATAGACCATTTTATACGGAGACATGCCCATGGGATTCTTATAAGCAATTCTATAAGCCCACAGTGCATCATCAAGTTTTTTAGACCAATTCTTTCTAGACCTATTAACAGTCTTTTGCAGAATTAATTTAATTTCTCTATTACTTAACTCTACTTGACCACTAGACTGAGGATGAGAAGGAGATGCAATTCTAGGGTTGACATCATATTTAGCAAGCATTTTACGGAAAGCACCATGAATGAAATGTGAACCACCATCAGTCATTAAATATCTAGGGACTCCAAATCTAGGGAAAATAACTTCTTTAAGCATCTTAATAGAGGTGTTATGATCAGCACTCCTGGTTGGAATAGCTTCTACCCACTTAGTAACGTAATCAATAGCAACTAAAATATGAGTATACCCATTGGACATTGGAAAAGGTCCCATATAATCAAAACCCCAAACATCAAATGGTTCAATAACAAGTGAGTAATTCATAGGCATTTCCTGACGTTTACTAATATTACCTATTCTTTGACATTCATTGCAAGACAAGCCAAACTTACGAGCATCCTTAAAGAGAGTAGGCCAATAAAAACCGGATTGCAATACCTTGTGTGCAGTTCTATCTCCAGCATGGTGTTCTCCGTAAGCCTCGGAGTGGCACTTCTGTACGATCTGTCCCTGTTCATGCTTAGGTACACAACATCTAATTACACCATCTACTCCTTCCTTATACAGGTGAGGATCATCCCAAAAGTAATGTCTCAAATCATAAACGAACTTTTTCTTTTGTTGGTACGTGAAGCTAGGTGTTATATATTTAGCATAATCAGCATACCATGGTGTACTGCGTGAAGCATTGATAACATTCAATTGTTCATCAGGAAAGCTATCATCAATAGGTTGTGGGTCATCAAGAACATTCTCTAACCTAGACAAGTTATCTGCTACGGGGTTCTCAGCACCCTTCCTATCAACAATATGCAAATCAAATTCTTCTAGCAAGAGAACCCATCTAATAATTCTAGGTTTAGCATCTCTCTTTTCCATGAGATATTTAATAGCAGCATGATCAGTGTGAATAGTAACTTTAGAATCAACAATATAAGGTCTGAACTTATCGCATGCAAACACAACTGCTAAAAATTCTTTTTCAATAGTAGCATAATTTCTGTGGGCGCTGTCTTGAGTTTTACTAGCATAATGAATTACATTTAATTGCTTATCAACTCTTTGTCCTAGGATAGCACTAATAGCATAATCACTAGCATCACACATAATTTCAAAAGGTAGGTTCCAATCAGGTGGTTGAACAATAGGTGCAGTTATCAAGGCCTTCTTGAGTATTTCATATGCTTCTTCAGAATCATCATCAAAAACAAATGGAATATATTTTTGCAAGAGATTAACGAGAGGCCTAGAAATCTTAGAGAAGTCTTTAATGAACCTTGTATAGAAACCAGCATGACCAAGGAAACTTCTTATACCTTTAACGTTTGTAGGGCATGGCATTTTCTCAATGGCATCAACTTTAGCCTTATGAACTTCAATACCTCTTTCAGAAATTTTATGTCCCAAGACAATGCCTTCATAAACCATAAAGTGGCACTTTTCCCAATTCAAGACAAGGTTAGTATCTTCGTATCTCTGCAAAACTCGATCAAGGTTGCTCAAGCAATCATCAAAAGAAGATCCGTAAACGGAGAAATCATCCATGAAAACCTCAACAATTTTTTCACAAAAGTCAGAGAATATAGCCATCATACATCTTTGAAAGGTAGCAGGTGCTTTACATAAACCAAAAGGCATACATCTATAAGAAAAGGTACCGAAAGGGCAAGTAAAAGTGGTTTTCTCCTGATCAGATTGTGAAACAGGTATTTGGGAGAAACCAGAATAACCATCTAGAAAGCAAAAGTGTGTATGTTTAGACAATCTTTCTAGCATTTGATCAATGAAAGGTAGAGGGTAATGATCTTTCTTGGTAGCTTTATTTAATTTCCTAAAATCGATTACCATCCTATGGCCAGTAACAATTCTTTGTGGGATCAATTCATCTTTATCATTAGGAACAACGGTAATACCTCCCTTCTTAGGGATACAATGCACTGGACTTACCCAATCACTATAAGCCACAGGGTAAATAATACCTTCTTCCGGGAGCTTTAGTATTTCTTTTCTTACCACCTCTTTCATCTTAGGATTCAGTCTTCATTGAGGATGGGGAACTGGTTTGGCTTCAGGATCAGTTTTGATTTTATGCTGTCATAGAGTGGGACTAATGCCTTTAAGATCATCAAGAGTATATCCAATAGCAGCATGGTACTTCCTTAGAGTTTTCAATAATTTGTTTTCTTCATGCTCTGAAAGGTTAGCACTAATAATAACAGGATATATCTCTTTTTCATCAAGATAAGCATACTTAAGAGTATCAGGTAACTGTTTAAGTTCAAACACAGGGTTACCCTTTGGTGGAGGTGGATCTCCAAGTAATTCAATAGGAAAATTATTCTTAAGGATAGGACGTTGTTCAAAGATAACTCTATCTATCTCATTCCTCTCATCCATATGCATATCATTTTCATGTTCAAGCAAGTATTGCTCCAAAGGATCAGTAGGAGGCACAACAATAGAAGTAAGAGCAATAATTTCATCCTTACTAGACAATTCCTTTTCATGAGGTTGTCTACTAAACTTAGAAAAATTAAGTTCACGTGACACACCTCCAATGCCAACGGTAACAGTTTGTTTCTCACAATTAATTTGAGCATTAACAGTATTGAGGAAAGGTCTACCAAATATGATGGGACAAAAGATATGTTGTGTGGTAGCGAGAATGAGAAAATCAGTAGGATACTTAGTTTTACCACACAAGACTTCAACATCTCTAACAATTCCCACAGGGCAGATACTATCTCTATTAGCAAGTTTAATAGTAACATCCATAAATTCCATCTCGACACGTGCAATTTCATCTTTAATTTCATTATATAAAGATTGAGGTATTGCACTAAGACTAGCACCCACGTCACATAAACCATGATAACAATGATCTCCTATCTTAACGGAAACAACAGGCATGTCAAGTACAGGTTTATGTTTATCTCCAGTATGAGGTTTAGCAATTCTAGCAGAAGCTTCCCAGAATTGAATAACATGCCCTTCAACATTGTCGGTGAAGAGATCTTTAATAATAGCAATACTAGGTTCAACTTTAATTTTCTCAGGGGGCGTAGGTGTTCTAATGTAACCCTTATGTATCACAGTTGAAGCTTTAGCATGATCCTTTATTCTAACAGGAAAAGGTGGTTGCTCAATGTAAGCAGTAGGAACAATAGAATCATTATAAGAAATAACTTTCTCTTCAACTAGAACGGGTTTAGCTACATTAACTTCTATGGGAGGATGATATTTAAACCACTTCTCCTTAGAGATTGACATGAGTAGGAAATGATTCACATAAAGAAGCTACTATCTCAGAGTCAAGTCCATGTTTAGTGCTAAAATCACGAAAAGTATTTGTTTCTACGAAGGATTTAACACAATCAAACTTAAGATTCATACCTGACTCCTTACCTTCATCAAACTCCCGATCTTCAGAGTTGCATTTAACTCTTTCCAATAAATCCCATCTAAAGTCAATATATCTCTTCATGAAAGAACTGGTACAAGAAGTGTCAAGCATGGTGCGATTGTCATGAGAAAGCCGAGCATAAAAGTTCATAATAATAATCTCTTTGGGGAGCTCATGGTTGGGGCATGAATATAACATTGACTTAAGCCTCCCCCAAGCTTGAGCGATACTTTCTCTATCACGAGGCAAAAAATTATAGATATAATTCCGATCACGATGTACCAAATGCATAGATACAACTTCTGATGAAATTCCAATTTCAATTGTTTGTAGTTCCACGATCCAGTATCATCACATAGCCTATACCATGTCAATGCTTTATCCCTCAAAGATAAGGGAAATATCTTCTTCTTGACCTCATCCTCGGGCAAACCTGCAAGCTTAAATAAACTACAAACTTCATCTACATAGATTAGATGCAAGTCGGGATGTGATGTTCCATCTCCTGAAAAGGGATTAGCTAACAGTTTCTCTAGCATACCCAAAGGAATCTCGTAATAAATATTTTTAGTAGGAGTAGGTTGAGGAGCAACTCTTTGTGCTTTCGTTCGAGGTGAAAATACCCCGAACAAACTCCTCAAAGGATTAGTTTCCATAGTGACAAGTGACAATAAATTTCAGCACACTATATAAATGTTTCCTTACCAAATTCCACTTACCAAAGGCGCTTCACTCCCCGGCAACGGCGCCAAAAAAGAGGCTTGATGACCCACAAGTATAGGGGATCTATCATAGTACTTTTGATAAGTAAGAGTGTCGAACCCAACGAGGAGCAAAAGGAAATGATAAGCGGTTTTTAGTAAGGTATTCTCTGCAAGCACTGAAATAGTCGGTAACAGATAGTTGTATGATAAGATAATTTGTAACGGGTAGCAAGTAACAATAGTAAGAAAGGTGCAGCAATATGGACCAATCCCTTTTGTAGTAAGGGATAAGCCTGAACGAACTCTTATATAAAGTAAAGTGCTCCCTAGGACACATGGGAATTTCTGTCAAGCTAGTTTTCATCATGTTCATATGAATGGCGTTCGCTACTTTGATAGTTTGATATGTGGGTGGACCGGTGCTTGGGTGCTGTCCTTAATTGGACAAACATCCCACTTATGATTAACCCCTCTTGCAAGCATACGCAATTACGAAAGAAGAATTAAGACAAAGTCTAACCATAGCATTAAACTAGTGGATCCAAATCAGCCCCTTACGACGCAACGCATAAACTAGGGTTTAGGCTTCTGTCACTCTAGCAACCCATCGTCTACTTATTACTTCCCAATGCCTTCCTCTAGGCCCAAATAATGGTGAAGTGTCATGTAGTCGACGTTCACATAACACCACTAGAGGAGAGACAACATACAATGCATCAAAATATCGAACGAATACCAAATTCACATGACTACTATTAGCAAGACTTATCCTATCTCCTCAGGAACAAACGTAACTACTCACAAAGCATGGTTATGTTCATGATCAGAGAGGTATTGAATAGCATCAAGGATCTGAACATATGATCTTCCACCCAGTAAACCAACTAGCATTAACTACAATAAGCAATTAACACTACTAGCAACCTTACAAGTATCAATCGAAGTTTCGAGACGGAGATTGGATACAAGAGATGAACTAGAGTTTGGATATGAGATGGTGCTGATGAAGATGTTGATGGAGATGAGTACCCTCCGATGAGAGGAGTGTTGGTGATGATGATGGCGACGATTTCCCTCTCCAGGAGAGAAGTTTCCTCGGCAGGATGGCCCTACCGGAGCTCTAGATTGGTTCTGCTCAAGTTCCACCTCGTGGCGGCGGCGTTTCTTCCCGAAAGCTCTATATGGAATTTTTTTATCGGACGAAACCCTTCATATAGGAGAAGATGGGGGCTAGAGGAGCTGCAGGGGGCCCACGAGCCCCCTAGGCGCGGCCAAGGGGGTGGGTCGTACCTGGCAGGCTTGTGGCCTCCTGGTGGCTCCTCTCTGGTACTTCTCTGGCCCAGTATTTTTTATATATTCCAAAATATTTTCTCGTTGATTTTCACGGCTTTTGGAGTTGTGCAGAATAGACACCTCAAACTTGCTCCTTTTCCAGCCTAGAATTCTAGCTACCGGCATTCTGCCTCTTTGTGTAAACCTTGTAAAATAAGAGAGAAAAGGCATGAGTATTGTACCATAATGGGTAATAACAACTAATGATGCAATAAATATCAATATAAAAGTATGATGCAAAATTGACGTATAACTAAACTTGTTAAACTTGCCACTAAGCAACAAAGTGCACTTGAAAAGCTTTAGAAAATGCTTGACAAAAGCGATGATATATTGAACCATGAAGTGGATTGAACTCAAACTCTGTCTCACGATCTCAAAAGTATTCAGACAAAGTATGATAACCTTTAGAGTCATCATAACGACCTCTTAGCCGATCATGAGAAGCTTTCTTATGAGTTTCTTCAAAGAAATAAGATCTTGAGAAACTGAGGGTGTCACATGAGGATCTCCAAAGGAAAAACGATTCCTTACTGGCTCAATAGATCAGTACCACTCAGGAAGAATTTGTGCCACCTTGCTTAAAATGCATCAAACGTGAAACTGCTAATTCTTCACCTGAATGTTCAAATGCTTCTATTGCTACAAATTCTTCAACTATTTCAGTGGTCTCAAATTCCTCATCTGAGGATACCACAAGTATCACTGATGACAATGCAGGGTTGAAGAAATTGTATGTGACAGGCATGTACAAAAGTCTCAAAGGGCATCAAACCCTTTGTGATGTCCTCAAAAAGCAGATTCTGAACAGGAACCCTAGAAAAGAGGGTATTGCCTTTGTGAGGAAACTCAATGCTGATGGATCCTACTGGACACCTGACCAGTACCCCAAGACCTCATGGGTTGCTGCGAAAGGACCTCCTGTAGATCCATCCACTTTATCTGGCTTTACTTGTGAAACTTCATATTCCTCTGATGAGTCACTTGACTCCAACTACAAATTCTTCAAAAATCAAAAAGGTGAAGTATTTGCTAGATTTGTTGGAACTAACTGCAGGAATGGCTCTCCTATGAAGAAAATCTGGGTTCCCAAGAGCTACCTACAAAATCTTCAAGTGAATGTCCTCACGACACCACTCATGAAGAATAAGGATCCCAGATCAAATTCCTCATATGGACCAAAGTCCTCGCTTGGACCAAATTCCTCAAATGGTCAAAAATATCATTCTCTTGCTAATGCCTCTGTTTTGCAGGGAAAACCTAAGAGTTATGAATATGTCCATTATTCTTCAAACCATTATGTTCATAAGTCCTCAAAGAATTTCTCTGCTTACTCATTTGAGTACTCTAACCCTCGCCATGTGAAATGAGGCGCACTTACTTCAATGCCTCCCTTCTCATATGGTGCTCACAGAATGATGAACTGTTTGCCACCCCTCCAGATGTGGGTGGTGAAGAAATTGAACTAACATCTTATGCAGGGTCAGGTCTCCACATGAATTTGCTGGAGACCTGAGGAAATGCTTGAAAGGACGCAAGCTAACTATGCTGAAATGAATTCCTCATTTCTCACGTCCTCACACTACTTGCTTACTATCTTGTGTGATGAAATTCTGTTTGATGAAACTAACGTCATATTCTTCACTCTGAAGCATATGAGTTCATAAGTTGTACTAATTCATCTGTAGGATGATACTCCAAAAGCTACTGAGTGGGTCCTCGATAGTGGATGCACAAACCACATGACTGGTGACAAGAATCTACTGATGAATTTGCTACTCACTCCATCTCCTCTGAAGCATATCACATACGTACACAAAGGAAAAAGCAAGGTATTGGGACTTGGTAAGGTTTCTATCTCAAAGGACCGAACCATGGATAAGGTGATGCTTGTCGAATCCCTTGGGTTCAACCTTATGTCTGCCTCAATGCTTTGTGGTCTTGATATGATTGTCCTATTTGGAAAATACCGTTGTGTTGTCATCATGGAATCTGACAATTCCAAAGTCTTCGAAGGCTTTAGGAGAGGACACTTGTATATTGTTGATTTGTCTACAGGTCCTCAGCCTGCCACATGCCTACTGTAGCGACCCGACTCAAAACGAGGTCAAGCCTCTGTGTGTTCTGTGCCATCCCTAGATTAGTATGCTGGCACACACAGTACATCAATGTATATATCAAACTTCAATCACATGTAATAATAGTAAAACTGATATATACCTTAAAATCTCAGCGGAAGCAGTCAACAGGAGTGGAGTCCCAATAAACACCAACGACAGATTGAGTGTAGACCGTAACCCATAATCATACTCTTACTCGTCAAACAAGAGTATCTGCAACATGAGATGTTGCAGCTGTGTAGGTCAGCATTTTGAATATGCCGGCAAGTCATAACAAGAGGGGGGGTGAAATTAATCATCTATACTATATGCATATATGGCAGGTGGGGCTATAAGTTTAAGTTTTGCGTAAAGCAAATTTTTCCTACAACAAGAGAGGGGGCAAAAGCAAAAATTATTACTACAAAGTTGGTTGTTTAATGAGATGGTTCCACCAACCAATTCTCATACCCAAGTTAACAATAATACCCTCATCAATATAATTATTGGTGTTGAGAGTTCCAGATAGTTTCAGTTCCTTTGGCCTAGGTTGTCCATGACCGTGGACATGACTAATCGATTAGGTTTGAGTAATCTGCAGACCGATCAAAGTGTTGCACATGTTCCCCACAAGATTTGATTGCCTCCGTTGAATTCCTCGCACTTCAGGTTGTTTGAGAAACGGATGACCAAAACATGGTCTTTCAAGGGGTTCCTCTAAGACTCTGTCGGTGCCCATCCATTCCTACCGTTCTTCGACATCTCGTAGCACCGGCTATCCAGAGTTACCACGATGTCCAACCAAGCCAGAGCCCATAATGGCTTGTGGCTGTGTAGGTAAGCCTCGGTTCTTGAAGTATCCATCCATATCTTTGTTCCTGGGTGTACCTTTCCGTGTGAATACTAGCACTTCTCCAGCAACACCTAGGCTAACCACTGGTTTCTCTAGGGCGCCGTTCAACCATCATCCACCCACAGGTGTATTGCATCATGAGGTCTTGAAAAATAAATTCTTGGAGTCTTGAAATCTTCATCATCAATTAAGTCTCACAACTCACATGGTAGACACCCAACCAATACCCCGTCTACTAAAAGCATAGCAAAATAAAATACGTCCCGACCAAAGTAACAAGGGTAATAGGGCGGCCTACCACATGATACTACTCAAGTAACCAAATTTCCAAGTACCTACTTTGCTCTTAGAAATTTACTTGATAGAACTATTCGTCACTCTCCGATGGAAATCTATATAGCCAATCATTACATTCATAAGCAAACACTTCTAGCATTCAATACTAACAATAAATAACTAACACAAAATTGAAAACAACAAGTTTGTGATGAAGGAAATACTTAAGACAAAACTTAAAACAACAAAACTTCATCAAAACAACAAATAATAGTTTTCCGTACAAACAACTATTTTCAATAGTAAAAAAACAAAAAAAAAGTAAAATATAACAAAGTATTTTAGTAAATATTTTACTAGCAAAAAGGATTACTTTTGAAGAACAACTAAGAACTAAGAAAAACAATACTCTGAACAACATAAGTTTTTTTTGCCTAACAAACTTAACAACAAGAAAAACAATAGAATACTAAAATAAGAGAAAACAAAAATATATAACAACTATGTTAACAGAAAGTAAAACTTATAAAACAATTTATAAAAATATTTTCAAATAAGAAATCAAACTAGCAATGAATTCAATTTGCAAGTTATTATGAAACTAGAATTGGTTTCATGCTAAAAAAATAATTGACATAAAAATAACTTGGTTTAAATACTAATGTTTACTAGCATAAAACAATATAAACGTGTCAACTAAAATAAAAGAAAATAAATAAAAAACAATTAAGACTAAAGAAATAGAGATAAACCAAAAAAAGAGCTAAAACAGAATCTGTTTTGCATGAAAACCTAATTCGAATTATTTAAAAAAAATCAAATTCTACCTACTGATAACTAAGATGACTTTTGACCAGTAGCAAAAAGAATCAACTCAAAATCTATTTTGAAACTCAAGATATTCACAAAACAAGATTTGAATCAAATCTATTTGAACTCAACTTTAAATTATTCGAATATGGTCAAACTTTATATCCACAGAGACTACATAAAATTTGTGACATCATGCAAAAAGAATCACTCAAAATCACTAAAAATTCTAATAGTTATAGCAACAAGAAAAACAGAACAAATTCTCTTTCAGGAAATAAAACAGAAAAGAAATATCCTAATCTAACGAATAGTGTCGCCACGTGGCATGTTCCTATAGTCTACGGGTGTGCACTGCGGTGGCTAATGAGCGAACGCTCAGTTTATCATGGAAAATGGTTCAATTAATAAAAACGACGCCGATCTAATCCTAACCCTAGATCTACGATCGAACAGCTAAAAGAGAGAGGGGGCTCACATAGGGGTCAGGGTCTTCCGGCGACATCCAAGGCGGCGAGGTCGGCGGGGACGGCGCTCCTATGGTGCTCCGGTGTCGGGGTTTGCTTCGCTCGATGCAGGCAAGGACGGCGATGAGGTAGGTGGCATCAGCGAGGCTCGAGGTGCACGAGCGTGATGGCGGCAAGCGTGACTCCGGCGATGGCTTCCGGTGGTTGGCGGCGGCGGCATCCTGGTGGGTGTGGAGCTCTCGCGAGGGTACTGGGTGATGCAGACAATGGACGTGGAGCGGATGATAGGCACGTATGGCGTCCGGGATGTCTAGGTGGAGTGGTGGTGCGGCAATGGCGTGGCGGCGGGGGTCTACTTCGGCGAGCAATTACCAGAAGGGGAGGGTGTCAGGGATGGGGGTTTCGCGAGGGAAGAGTGTGAGAGGCCTCTGGTTATAGGGGGCGGCTCAGGGTCGCCTAAATGGCAAGGTATCGCCTCAGTGATCGGCTCCGATGTGGCTGCAGTGAAATATGGAAGGAGGAAGAAAGAAGGAAGGGGGTGGCCGGTGGGAGGGTCGGTCGGGCGGTGGGACCGGGTGTCAGCGAGAGGGAGGGAAAGGAAAGAGAGATCTGTAGCCGATCCGAATCACTTTCGGATCTGGCAAAGGAGATACAGGCCAGATTATTTCCATTTGGGCCTTGGTACGTTTCCTTTATAAAAGATTTTTACCTTTTTTATAAAAACAGAGAAAAGGAAAAGAGATTTGGAGGATCAAATAAAATCCAAATATAAAAGTTTTATATACCTATATTATCAAAAAAAATAAAGCCTACAACATGAACATATTTTCAGAGTCAAGCAAAGCACAGGAAAATTTACAAAAATCAAATAGTACTACTTTTAGAAATAAAATGCAGAGAAAACATTTTGAAAATACTAGAATGTCTTCAAATTCATTTATCTCCTTTTTTACATTCAAGGGAATCATTTTACCCTATTTTCCATATATTTTATGTTTGGAGAAAAATAAATTATTAAGCCAACTTCAAAAATGGCTTTGAAACCTAGTATGAAATATTTTAGAAATAGTTTTCTGAGTTTTTATAAATTCAAATAAGATTCAAATGGCCCTTGGTTTGGACTGTCATATTACTCCTCTCAAAATCTTGTCAGGGATATTTGAATTCTTTCAAGATTTAAAATGGAACCAAATATGAAATGGATTCCAAAAAGAATAATTCAGAGATTTTCAAATCCACTTTTTAAATTCCTTGTTTATGAAGAAGTTATGTTATCTTCTCTCACTGATTTGAAATGGAATTGAATTTGAATTCAAATCACATGGGTAAGTCATGTCATTCCCACTCATTCAAAAGTTTTTAAAAGTTTCAAATTTCACTCAAATTCAATCACTCGGTCAACCAAACAATCAATCATATATTTATTATAACATTCCAAAATTTGGGATGTTACACCTACTTGCAAAGTCCTCAAAAGGTTGGTTGTGGCCTCGACGACTTGGACATGCGGGAATGAGGAACTTGCACATGCTCGTGAAGAAAAAGCATGTCATTGGCATCGAGGGTGTCAAATTCCTCAAGGACCACCTTTGTGGTGCATGTGAATCTGGGAAGATGACCAGATCCAAGCATCCCTCGAAGACAATCATGACCACGACTTGACCCTTTGAATTGCTTCACATGGATCACTTTGGCCCCACTCATTACTCCACACTAATAATTTCTTCAAGTTTGTATGGCTTTGTCATTGTTGATGATTACTCTCGTTACACTTGGGTGCATATTATTCTTTACAAGACTGAAGTGCAGGATTTCTTCACACGAATTGCCTCAAGGGTCTCCACCAACTTCGGCATCAAGATCAAGCATATTAGGAGTGATAATGGGACTGAGTTCAAGAACACTGATCTTGATGAATGTCTTGATGAACTTTGTATTACTCATGAGTTATCTGCCCCTTATACTCCTCAACGGAATGGCGTCATGGAGACCAAGAACAAGACTCTTGTTGAGATGTCTCACACCATGTTTGATGAATACAAGACTCCTCGTCGCTTCTGGCCTGAAGCAATTGATACTACATGCCACATCATCAACAGGGTGTATCTTCAAAAATTCTTCAAATGAACTTATTACTGGCAATAAACCCAATGTAAGTTATCTCAAATTCTTCGGTGCGAAATGCTAGATCAGAGATCCTCACCACAGTTCTAAGTTTGCACCAAAAGCACATGAAGGTTTTATGCTTGGTTTCGTAAAGGACTCACACACCTACAGAGTCTTCAACACCTACCATCACAAGGTTGTTGCACTGTAGATGTGCAGTTCGATGAAACTGATGGCTCACAAAGAGAGAACCTGCCTTCTGTGTTAGATGAACATCTCTCCTGAGGAATCCATCAAGCTAAAGGCAACTGAAGATATCATACCCACTGAGGAAGTCATTCCAACGAATGAAGACTTTCATGCTGATACACCTAAAGAAAATGGTGCTGATGAAAAGCCTTAGCCATGTCAACCTGCTCATCCAAGAGTTGCAAATGAAGTGCAGATTGACAAAATCATCGATGACATCAATGCACCAGGTCCTCACACACGCTCAAAAGCTTCACATCTAACTAACTTTTTTGGGCACTTTGCCTTTGTCTCTATCATAGAGCCTACCAAACTTGATGAAGCATTCAAGGAGCCTGAGTGGATTCAAGCTATGCAAGAGGAACTGCATCAATTCAAGCTCAAGAATGTGTGGAAACTTGTCAAGCGGCCATATCCTCGCAAGCATAACATCATCAGTACCAAGTGGATCTACCGCAACAAGCAAGATGAAAATGGCCTTGTGGTGAGGAATAAGGCTCGTCTTGTAGCTCAAGGCTACACACAGGTTGAAGGAATTCACTTTGATGAAACATTTGCACCTATTGCTAGACTTGAAGCTATTCGCCTATCGCTTGCTTATGTTAACCATCATAATATCATCTTATATCAAATGGATGTGACAAGTGCATTCCTCAATGGTAAGCCTGAGGAAGAAGTATATGTTGCTCAACCCCCAGGTTTTGAAGATGCTAAGCATCCTGACAAAGTCTTCAGACTAACCAAGGCCCTCTATGGCCTCAAGCAGCTCCCCCGGGCGTGATATGACACTCTGAAGGAATTCCTCATAAAGAAAGGCTTCAAACCCGGTTCACTCGACCCTACTCTTTTCACAAAATCGTATGACAAAGAATTGTTCATATGCCAAATATACGTAGATGATATTATCTTTGGCTATATTGACAAACGTTACCATGATGAATTTGCCTATATGATGAGTGAAGAATATGTAATGTCTATGATGGAGAGTTGAAATTATTCTTAGGTCTTCAAATTCGTCAGCAAGACAATGGCATTTTCATCTCCCAAGAGAAGTACCTCAAGGATGTTCTGAGGAAATTCGACATGCAAGATTGCAAAGGCGTCAAAACTCCAATGCCTTCAAAAGGACACCTCTGCACTAATAAAAATGGTAAAGATTTCGATCAGAAGGTATACTACTCCAAGATTGGCTTATTATTGTATCTATGTGCATCAAGGCCTAATATTATGCTAAGTGTTTGCATGTGTGCCCGATTTCAAGCAACACCGAAGGAATCACACCATATGGATGTGAAACATATTCTTCGATACTTAACTCACACACCAACACTTGGATTGTGGTATCCCAAGGGCTCAAATCTTCACCTCGTCGGATACTCTGATGCTGACTATGCTGGAGATCGCGTGGATCGCAAGTCAACCTCAGGCACATGTCATTTCCTCGGACGATCTTTAGTCTGTTGGTCCTTGAAGAAGCAGAATTGCATTTCACTCTCTACTGTTGACGCTGAGTACATTGCTGTTGGCTCATGTTGTGCTCAGTTACTATGGATGAAGCAAAGCCTCAAGGACTATGGCATCAAGTTGAAGAATGTGCCTCTCTACTATGACAACGAGAGTGCCATCAAGATTGCATACAACCTAGTTCAGCACTCCAAGACCAAGCACATCCAGATTCATCATCACTTTCTTCGAGATCATGTACTCAAGGGTGACATCTCCATCGACCACATCCCTGCTGAAGAACAACTAGCTGTTATCTTCATGAAGCCCTTGGATTAAAAGAGATTTTGCAAGTTGCGGTGTGAGCTAAATATCTTAGAATCTTCGAATGTTCTTTGAAAAAGGACACACATCCTAACACTTATGCAAAATTGATGAATCATATGTGCAACACACGAAGTAACGTTTTTCTTCAAATCAATGAAGAATAACCCTCTAAGTGTGAAGAAATTAATGAAGAATTTGATTCTCACAACCCTACGACAATTGTACGCGGTGTCTGAAATCATCATTCTTATACGGTGGGTCACGCCACCAACCAAAGTTGAAATTCTTCAAAAATGAGTTTTTCGTCATTTTTGCAAATTCTTCAAATAATCAAATTCCTCTAATTTGCAAATTCCTCAACTTTTCAAATTCTTCAAACTTTGAAACTGATGTTCTTCATTGACTATATATATACATACATGTATTTGAGTTTTCAATGTCCTCAACAACATTCACTTATTGCTAATTCTTCAAGTTGATTTTCATCTAAGTGAATGTTATCGGACCCCTTCCCCCTCTATGCTAAACTCAACCTAGTCTGTTCACAAATTCTTCATACGCGTTCTACTTTGAAACTCGTTCAAAGTCTACACTGTGTCCTTGACAGCTAAAGAATTTGCGAACGAAAACTTTGAAATTTTCTCTATCAAAAATTTCAGCGGTTCCCACTCAAACGGTTCCGATTCCCGCGACTGGATAACACACGATCCCCCACTATCGCCACTTCTCAATACGTGGGTGACACCTGTCGTGTGGAGAGCAAGGGTCAGGGGCAATCTTGTCCAAAATCTTCGTGCGGATTGGTTTTCACTCCCACTATAAATACCCCCTCCCCTTCAACTGTGCTCAGTTATTCCTCATCTCATCTCTCTCATGAGCTCCAACCTAGCGCCACCGCTAAAGTCATCGACGCCGGTGAGGAAGAGCTTCACTGCCTCGGCCTCATTGTCGCCGTACTCACATCGTCCGCGGAAGTCCTCACCTCGCCGCTGCTGTAGCTGTCTCCCTCTACCGAGCTAGGGTGTGGGAGATCTGAACTAACGAACTTCCCAATCTCATCTCTAAGTTCGTCATGTTCTTCACCAGGGTAAATAAAATTTATTTTTACTGCCCTTGATTGATTTTCAAATGCTCTTCATATTCCTCAAAAGGTGTTTACTCTTCATGAATCTTACTCTAAAGCACCTTACATCTTCACATACTTGATGATTTTCCCTAAGTAATGATTTTCTTCAAGATTCCTCAATTGTGTGAATCCTCAAAATTTGCACAACTCTGGAACCTGAGACAAAGAACACTTGGTGAAATTCCTCAAGACACCCATGGTCAAATTCCTCACACCTATTTTTATTTAAAAATTTCTGAGAACGCATATGACCTCTTCAAATTCCTCGCACCTATACTCTGTTCACAGGTACAATAATGTCTGCTGATGAATCACTAGATTCTCATCAACTTAACTGATTCGCAGTGTTCCTTGAGGAAAAACTCTTTACTTCTTCAAAGTCCTCAAGAGTTCAAATTCCCCAAGTGAAGAAAATGGCTAACGAAAAGAAACCTCAGAAAGGTGGAAATAAGCCAAATGTGCACACTGCTTTTGAGATTCCAGTGGACTTGCATGAGTGGAGATTCCAGTGGATTACTGCACACCCGATGAAGAAACTCATGGCAAAGAAACAACCAAGCAGAGAAAAGTTTGTTTGCAGAAAATTGAGAGGAGATGGGCAAGGGAATGGAAGGAATATCGTTATGTAACTCCAAAATACATGATGAAATTAGCAGTGAGACCTCCTTGTAGCAGGCCTCCCCTTGCTCAAAATAGAATTGGTGATCCCACTCGCCTCAAGACTGATGAGGACTTTCCTAATATGTGGGAGAAGCATCAAGCCAAGCTGGCGAGCAAAGCCAGATAGGCAGTGAAGAAATTGAATGAAGATTCTGCTGCTAATGCCTCTGCTGGAGCCTCTGAAAGTGCACCAAAGAAAACAATGATGAACAAATCTGCTTTGAATACATGTTCTTCTACCTCAAAACCATCACAGCAGATTCCTCAAGTTCAAAGGCCTCAACCTACAAAGGTCTCAGTTGCTGGTACTGTTACTGCTCAGTCTTCAGCTGCAGCTGCAAAGTCCTCAACCCTAGTGCATCTGGCATCATGTAAGAGGACCGAGGGATTCTCAGAAGTTCCAAAGATCTCGGCAAGCCCCTCTACTACAGCAAAGTCTTTAACTAGCCCTTCTGTGTTGAAGGTGAAGAAAACTGCTGGACGAGGTCAAAGACCATGTCCTCACTCAAGCAAGGCTATGGTAACCATACCCTCAAGATCTGAGGATGATGATGATGAAGCTGATGATGAAGAATTAGAAGAAATCATCAGGCAAAGTCAGCAGAGGGCTGCTATAGCCAGGGGCAGCTCTGTTCCTCTCATACTAGATCCCAAGATCATCCTCAACTTCATCGATATATGTCACGAAGATCCAAACACCCCACTTTGTTCACTAAATCTGCCTCTTGGAGTGGATCATGTCCTCACCCACTTCATCTCTGAAGAAAAATGGAAGAAAGAACAAGCTCTGAGAGCTAAGAGGAACAGGGCTCGAAAAGAAAAGTTTCTGAGAGATAATATGATGAACTTGACCCCAAATCAACTCGTCACAGTTCAGTATGAAATTCGCACACTCTCTAAGGATCAAGAAATGTATGATGCTGAATGGAAGGGCACCAAGGTGAGGTTCGTCAGGGCTGCTCAAGCTGCAGTGAAGCATCACAACACTAGGGTTGCAGCTCGATTGCAACCACAAAATCCTCAGTCTGATGAAATTCCTCAGGCTACTGATGAAATTGCTCAGCCTGATGAGACTGCTAATGGAAATGCTTCCGCACTAGAAGCAACAGCTAGTGCTGCTGAGGAAATTCAGACAATTGATGACCATGCCAAGACAACCACCACTGTTGTGCCTGAAGAAACTGAAACGCCGGCTGATGCTTTTGTTGTGCCTGAAGAAACTGAACCCACCAGGGCGACTGCATCAGTCATGCCTGAAGAAGCTGAAACTGCAGAGGAAAAGACTCTCAAGAGAAAAGCATCAATGTCAGAATCCTCAGCTGTGAAGAAGTTGAAGACTATGCCAAGTTCTTCAACTGGACCCATTGTGCTACACCAATTTCCTCTGCACTTGCCTATGAACTTGTAGCATTTGGGGTTGACTATGTCATCGCAAATGAAGAATATGAAGATTGTTCTGCTGCTTCGACAGAGCATATGGATGAACAAATTGAAGTTCAAGACATTGCTTCAACTCCAAAGGTATCATCGCCCCAGCTTCAGTTCACTACTGAAGAAGCTGGAGTTGAAGAAATTGATGAGGACGTGGACATTGGCAACACAACTCCTGTCATCAATGATGAATACTAGGAATCAGCACACCCAAATTCACCAATGACTACTCCTCTGACACAGATTCCTCAGTCGCCTTCTCCGACTGAAAAAATACACGAGGAATCTGCTAATCTGACCACCCAAGTTAGTGAAGAAATTCCAGCTGCAACAGCTGATGATCTTGATGCTCCACCCACAACATAGGAACCAGCCCTCCAAATTGTTCAGTCTGAAGGAGTACCTCCCATGCCAAAGGAGATTAAGGGGTGCTGCAAGCCAAATCTTCAACCGAAGCCAAGAATGCCTTTCAAAGGCTCAGCACGCCCCAAATTCCTCAAGAGCAATTTCTTCAATGAAAGCATGTTCTTCACAAGTCCAAATCCTTATGACTTTGCAAGGGCCGGTCGCAACAGATTCTGTACTGCAACACAGCTCAACTACTATGCATCAGTCCTTTTCGAGAAGAAGAAAATCTTCGAGCACCACCAAATTCCACATGCAGACATGGAAACACTTCCATCATTCACACCGGTGCTCCAAGTTCTTCATGATGCATGCATTCTTCCTTTCTGCGTCGACATCTGTGACTGCAATGAAGAACTCATTCTTCAGTTCTATGCCACACTGCATATCAGTGGAAATTCTTCTGACATCAACTCCTGGGTTTTGGACTAGATGACAGGATCAACACACTTCACTGCTCAAGCTTCTGAATTGCTTCAGTGTGTACCAGTTCCAATTCCCTCAGGTGAAGCTCACAAACTGTTTGATGATCCTGCACTTCTGAATCAGCTGATGCAAGTGCTGATGAGGACATTGCCTCCTGGAAAGCCTCAACGGAAAACCTTCCTTGTGAAGGATTTGCTATATGTGCCCAGGACCATCTACTACGTACTCACAAATACACTATGTCCTCAGAAGGGCCACAATTCTGAAGAAGAAGAAGTGGAGGGAGTCATGAAGAATATGCTCTTCAACATCATTCCTGGGATTCCCATTGACTTGCATGACTTCTTCATGAGGACATTGGCTAGTGTTGCTTTCGCTCCATTTGAACAGAAGCCCTATGAGCCTTGGATCATGAAATTCCTCAGGGCAAAGCCCTTAGTTCCCTTCAAGGCTGATTTCCAAAACCACTTTGGCTTCCTGCCTCCAATCGAAGTCATCAAGATCACGATTGACTCAGTGGAAGGAAAAGGCAAGGTTCTCATTGATGAAGGCACTCGTCCATTGGATGGACAGTTTCACAAAGATGCTTCGTTCTCCACCAATGATGACACTGCAACACAGGACTCGGAAGCAAAGGCCTCAGCTCACAAACCTCAGGAGTCTGCCCCTCGTTTGATGACTGATCGCGAGCTCCTAATAAGTCTTCATCAGAAGGTCGATCGCAACCACAAGTGGATGAAGCGTAAACTTGGTTACATTGTGCAGAACATGACTATGATGCAGAACACTGTGAAGAGGAATCACTACTATGCGCATGAGAACCTCGACCACACTTGGGCCGTACTGTCTCACCTCAAGTCTTGTGAAGAACTGAATGAGCTGGATCTTGAGGAACATCCTGACTGGGCTTGTCGACCACAGAAGAAATTCAAGAAAGTCCAAGTTCCTCTGATGGTCACAAGTTCATATTCTTCATCTCGAGAGCAAGATGAAGATGAAGACATTGACAACACTGCAGCAGGCCCTGCATCGACAAACGACCCCGACAATGATGGCGCTCCTTCCTCACCAACACGATGAAGTTCTTCAAAGCGGCATTAGTCCTCACTTTTTCGTCCCTTTTGGTCTTCGATGACAAAGGGGGGGATTTGAGTTAGTCTTCAAGCGGGTCTCTATATATGGGCTATTTTTGTTAAAGTTACAACTCTCGTTCTTTTCAAGCTTTTGTTGATTGAGTTGTAAACTTAAGTCCGATGGTGGTCTGACACTTTTTGAACTGTTTCCTCGCATGTTTATTTCCTCAAGTACCTTAATGCATACATGCTGAATTTCGTCACACACCATTTTCCTCATGCATTTCAAATACTTCATATCATATGTTCAAATGCGTGTATGGATTACAAGATATAGGGGAAGTTCTCCATGTTTTAACCTGCCATGTCCATTTGCAGTCCAAAGCAAATTCCTCAAATATGCACATCTTCAAGGGCAGTTCTTCTATATCTTGCAATCAAATTCCTCAAACTCTGTACTTTCACTTCATATGTTTATCCCCGTTGAAAACTTAACCTATTTGTCATCAATCACCAAAAAGGGGGAGACTGTTAGTGTATCTAGTGGCCGTCAATGATTTTGGTGTATTGAAGACTTATAGGTTAAGGTTCTAATGTGTTTGTGAGTGTACATAGGCTCTAAAAGTCAATGAGGAGTTTCATATATTCGGAGAGTATCGACCCCTAAAAATGTATGTCTTCAACTGAAGACTTTGCTGAAGACTTTGTGAAGACTTTGGTGAAGACTTTGTGAAAACTTTGAAAATGAAGAAGTTCGTGTGACCTTGAAGATATGAACGAGGATTATGAAGAGTGAAGACTTTTGTTTTCATAGTTTCATTTCCTTCTTTGAGTCATAGGAAACACCGTACTGTTGAAGGGGGCCGAGGTAATACTAAGGAAAATTTCCAACTCATGCTCAACTCCAAAATCCTCAACCTATACGATCCTTCGAGTGAAGCCTTTGGAAATCTCTTATGGTTTAGTCAAGTTCTTCAGTGACAGAGACGATGTTCTTCTGGTCTCTGAGGAAATTGATCTGACTGAGGAGTTAGGATTTTGCCAATGCGAATTGCCTACAAGTGAGGAACATGATATGTGTGAGAACTTTCATCGTTCGAAAATCCGAACGTTGCTGTGCTTAGCGCCAATTGTCCCCAATCACAAATATCCATATAACGGTCATATCATTGGGGGCATTTATGTCATATCATGTCAGGTTGCACCCTGGCTATAAATAGCCACCCCTCACAACCACTAGTTGGTTGGCCGCTCCGAGATAGAACCGACACTTGTCAATTGAGAGCAACCCATCCTCCGAGGACTTTGAGAGAAAATCATCAATGAGGAAGAACCCACAACAAAACCACCAAACCCAAAGTGATTGAGCATCATTGAAGAAATTCCTGTGTGCAACCGACGCTTGTTACCTTTGAGGACTATTCATCCTCCAGATGGTTAGGCCTCATGGTCTAGTGCATCCTGCAGTCAATTGGGGATCACGAAGTGACCTCGGTCTAGAGCATCCAGCAGTAAATTGTGGACCGTCGGGTGACCAGTTTGTGAGGGTTTTGGAAGTCTTCCCTGTAGAGTTACCACAAGTGTTGGGCAAGGACTGAGTGACCTTAGCTCAAGGAGAATACGGTAAGGACTGTGTGTCCTGCGATTGTGTGTCCTCTGGTTTAAATACCAGGCCGCTCCAAACCAGACGTACGACTGCCATAGCAGTTGGAACTGGGTCATCAAACCATTGTCTTCATCGAGCTATCTGGTTCTATTTCCACAACCTCTCTATTCCTCATATACCTGTTAATGAAATCGATTGTTACTGTTTGAAGAATTTGATTGAAGACTTTCACAAATTCCTCACCTCAAATTCTTCAAGTTACCTTGTTCATCACTGCTTATCCTGTATCACGCTACTTGTAATCTGTGCATGTTTCATTTCTTCATGAAGACCTACCGTTACTATGTTCCTCACGTACCTGAGCACTTATTCCGCTGCTATTTATTCGTCACATTTCAAATTCTTCAAAGTTCAAATTCCTCAAGTGATGAATTTGTAAAAATCGCCTAGTCACCCCCCTCTAGTTGATATAACGCACTTTCAACTGTGCTATCATACCTAACACTGGTGGAGTAGAACAAGCGCATTTAATGCACCGTCAAGCATCTCTGACTGTCTACGAGATGGGATAGGAACCCGTCGCATCGGCACCGCTTAGCCCCTCCATCGCCGGTGCCACGACACATGCCCAGGCAGGGCGACACCTGCCCTGTGCGCTGGCGGGACCTTGACGGGGGTCTTGATTGCCCTATACTTGTATCTAGCAGCTCCCTGCCGGTCCTCGTCACCAGGGTGGCTACTACTGCCCGTGCACGAGTAAGGGGTACTAGAGAGCCCAAAACTCTACTGCACCGACAACACCCATTTAGCTTCAGTTGATCTTTCATACACTTATACCTTCAATGCATCATTTGAATGAAAATCCCTACTCCTTACATTGACATTTATCAATGAGCATCTCCATAGCTCGTTGGTACGCCTAGTTGATGTGAGACTATCTTCTCCACTTTCTACCCCTTTGATATCTACCATCATATTCTATTCCACATATATGCTATTCCAGTGGTTCATGCTCAAGCGTTGTGTGAAGAATAAAAAGTTGATGCATATTAAAGAAGTACGATCCAATTTCATAACTTGGACACCATGGTGCTTAACATTCGTATTGATGTGGCAAAGACGGAATCTTGCCTTGCTAATATAATAAGATGAATGGTGGTAAACATTCTTTTAGGATCATATACTTTGAAAGTCAATGATTTTGTTTCTTATACTTATAAATATTGCTTTGCTTATGTTTTTTAATTCATCATTTCTCAATGAGCATACATACAAAAGATTACATAATGGGTAGCATGTCAAATCAAAAATTCTGTTTTTATCATTTACCTACTCGAGGACGAGAAGGAATTAAGCTTGGGGATGCTAATACGTCTCCAATGTTTCTATAATTTTTTTATTGTTACATGTTGATATATTGTCATTCTAGGATACTTTTTGGGCATTTGTTTACCAATTTATAATATTTTTGAGCACTAACCTATTGACCCAGTGCCAAGTGCGAGTTGTTGTTTTCTGCATGTTTTTGACTTTTCAGGTTTATAGTACAGAAAGAACTCAAATTGCCACGAAACTTTTTATGATTTTTTGGACCAAAAGAAGACATGGAAGCTTTGGGAGGAGGCTGGGAGATGCACGAGGGTCCCACCACACATCAGGGCACGCCCTGACAAGTGTCGCCTTGATATGTGGTGGCCCTCTCGGGTGTTCCTCGATATTCCTCTATGGCCTATAAATTCTATAGTATCCCAAAAACCCTAGAGGAGCTCCCAAAACACTTTTTCCGCTGCCGCAAGTCTCTGTTCCAACGGGATCCCTTCTACAGCTCCGTTTTGGCACCCTATCGGAGGGGGATAGATCATTGAGGGCCTCATCATCAACGTTGATTCCGTCATGATGATGTGTGAGTAGTTCACCACAGACCTATGGGTCCGTAGGCAGTACCTAGATGGCAATCTCTCTCTCTTGATCTTCAATACAATATTCATCGCATTTTTGCCTTGATCTATCCGATGTAATCCTTTCATATGGTGCATTTGTTGGGAGACGATGAATTGTGAGTTTGTTTTCAGATTATTCATGAAAAGTATTTGAGTCCAACCTGAATACTAAGATTCTTATTTGCATGATCATTATAGCTTCATAATACTCTCCGATCTATTGAGATAGTTTGGCAAACTAGATTGACATTTCTTCGGTGGGAGTGGTGCATTGTAGTAGGTTGAACCTGACGAGTTTCTATATCCCAGTGATAGAACATGACAAGTTGTGTCTTTGTGTTGCTGCTACTAAGGATAAAATGATGGGATTTATCCATATTGATTGAGGTTACTTTGTCTATGTCAATGTTCTCCAAGCATTACTCTGTTTTACTTAATACTTACATGCATGGTGGATAGCGGTCGATGAAAGGAATAATAGTAATAGGAGCAGGCATGAGTCAACTTATTTTCTTATGGGCGTGATGCCTATATACACATTATCATTGCCTTGAAAATCACATAACTATTTGCTTTTGTATCAATTGCCCAACAGTAATTTGTTTACCCACCGCATACTATTTTTATGAGAGATGCCACTAGAGAACTCTATAGCCCCTGGGTCTATTCACTTATATATTCACAAACGTTACCACTACCTTGCTGATATTTATTTAATTTAATTTTCTTTTGCAATTTACAATTCTCTACAATAATCTACAAACTCACTTGCTTGCAAATAACGAGATCAAGGGGATTGACAACCCTCTTGCCGGTGTTGGGTTCAAGTTATTTGTTATTTTGTGTGCAATCCCTAGAGACGGTTGATGATTGGTATTCCTATTGGTTCGATAAACCTTGGTTCCATAACTGAGGGAAATACTTACCCACATTGTGCTACGATAACCCATTCCTTTTCACGAAAAAACCAACGCGGATCACAAGTATCTCCCCTCCCTAGCCTATAAATTCTCATTAATCCCAAAAACTCTAGGGAGCCTCCCGAAACACTTTTTGGGACGACACGAGTGTCTATTCCGCCGTGTGCCCATGTGGAGCCTGATGTCTACTACATAGCTTGTTGTTGTACACTCGTGTTAGGCCTCCAAGCGTAGAGTTTTGTAGGACAGTAGCAAATTTACCTCACGTGGACGACCTAAGGTTTATCAATCGTGGGAGGTGTAGGATGAAGATGGTCTCTCTCAAACAACCATACAACCAAATAATAAAATGTTTCTTGTGTCCCCAACACACCGAATACAATAGTAAAATGTATAGGTGCACTAGTTCAGCGAAGAGATGGTGATACAAGTGTAGTAATGATAATAGATATTGATTTTTGTAATAGTAACAAGAAAAAAACACCAAAGTAGCAAGTAACAAAATTGAGCACAAACGGTATTGCAATGCTTGAAGACAAGGCCTGGGGTCTGTACTTTTGCTAGTGCAATAGCTCAAGAATGCTAATTTAATTGGATAACAAAACCATCCCTCAACGTGGAACGAATAGTCACTCCAAAGTTCTTATTTCGCGAAGAATATAAGAATAAATTGTTTGTAGGGTACATAACCACCTTAAAGTTATCCTTTCCGATTGATCTATCCAAGAGTTCGTACTAAAATACAACCAAGTTATCCTTCCCAATCGATCTATTTAAGAGTTTGTACTAGAACAACATCATATGATACGCATCAACCAACTCTAATGTCACCTAGATACGCCAATATCACAACAAGTATACATGAATTAATTATACGATATGCACCAAAAAATGGATTCATAATACTCAATCCAACACAAAGAACCTGAAAGAGTACCCTAAGATTTCTATTGGAGAACAAGGTATGAAAACGTGCAATCAACCTCTATGCATAGATCCCCAAGGTCATCGAAATCCGTAAGTTACACCATAACATATATCAAGTGAGTCACTTGAATAACCCAATGTTACTACGTGTATCCGCATGCAAGAAATACATCAAGTACTCTCAAATCCATAAAAGTATACAATCCAATAATAATAAAATATCAAAGGGAAAACTCAATTCATCGTAACAAGATAGAGAGGGGAAAACACCATATGATCCAACTATATTAACAAAGCCCTTGATACATCAAGATAATGCCATCTCAAGAACACGAGGGAGGGAGACTAAACACATAGCTACTAGTACAAACTGTCAAACCTGAGGTTGGACTACTCCCTCCTCATCATGGACTCCACCGGGATGATGAAGAAGGCCACCGAAGATGATCTACCTTCTCCGGCAGGGTACTGGAACGCCTCCATATTGGTTTTTGGTCAATACATAGAGTTGCGGCGGCAGAAAAAGGAGTCTAAGGTTATTTCTGAGGGTTTTGTATTTATAGGATTTTTGAGCATTGGTTTCACGCGAAGATGGTCCACAAGGAGAGCACAAGACACCAGGACTCGCATAGGGGCTCTAGCGCGCCTTGGTGGGTTGTGCCCACCTCGTGGCTCTTCCGGTCCTCCAACGAAGCTTCTAGTGCCTCTTTTGTTCCAAAAAAATCGTCAAGAAGTTTTGTTGCATTTGGAGAACTTTTATTTCGACACAAAAAACAACACCATGGTAGTTCTCCTGAAAACAACGTCACTCTAGGTTAGTTCTAAATAAATCATATAAAGTGCATCAAAACCAAATAAAAGTATTGTGAACATTGGTCAATATGCATGAATACTTCATAAATTATAGATACGTTGGAGAAGTACAAGCATCCCCAATCTTAATTCTACTCATCCTCGAGTAGGTAAATGATAAAAGAAATAATTTATAAAGTGTGAATGCTAGCATAGTGCATAAGTTTGATCAATGATAATTTCGACCACTTTTCCTAGCATCATGATAGCAACTCTTCTCACAAAAATCATCATGATAAAGTAGCAACCAATTCATATGTTCTGGTTCAAACAATGAATTATCTTAAAACTTAACAACCAATGTTCTTGGTCACCAAAAAATTGCAATTCAACTTATTCTGAACAAACTCTAAGTAAGACCTCCACATACTCAATCATCATATAGTCTTCTATGATTTCTAGTACTCAAAGCATATTTTTTAGAAGAAACAACATCCATCGAACACAAAGAAAGATAGGGTCTTAATGTTTCGCCTCCCAACATACTTATCATAAAGATAATTTTCAACAATAATGAATCATGATCAAATATATTTGAGTGGATATATATATATATGTTTGTTTCTTTCCCCACCACATGATGCTTGCCAACTAATAGAAGTAGGTTGGAATAATAAGTTGGGTCAACATGAAAAGCAAATAACATGAAAGTAAATAGATTGTCCCTTCGCAGAGGGAAGCAGGGATTTGCATATGTGCCATAGCTCATTGTTTAAAATGGAGATAAATATAATTTTGGGAGGTGCACCCTTCTTGTCAATGTTATGACGAAGAGTTATCATTATCTTCCATGTTAAGCACTTTAGCGACGGTTCCCCAACGATGAAGGTAAAGGTTTACTCCCCCTCCACCAACAAACACACTCCCCGGCTAGTTGAATCCATGGGTACCGTCCATACCAACAACATTCCTAGGGGAGTTTTGTTTAGTTATTTGTGTTTTTTATTTCAGGACTGGGTATCCCTATTACTGTCCCTCTCATGCAAGGACAAGTGAATAAACACTCATCATGAGAATAATCCGCTTTACATGGAAGATACTAACCGCCCCCTGTCGCTCCATGAGCAGTCGAGGCACACAAAACATATGCTCATTTGAAATTTTAGAGGTGGCACATGCAAATTTACTTGGAATGGTAGGGTAATACCGCACATAGGTAGATATAGTGACTCTCGTGGCAAGAAACCGAGTTTAAGGGTTTTTGGATGCACAGGTAGTATCTCTACTTAGTACGAATTTTTGGCTAGCAAAAGACACTAAGCAAACACCACTTGTTGCAGGATCCATAACAATATAACTTCTATGCAAATATACACAACCATAACTCATTCTGTTGTCTTCCTTGTCCAACTTCAACTAATTTGCTCAAGTTTGAAAATAATTAATTTTTATTCACAATCATAGAAGATGTCTAATATAATATATTTCTATGTGGAATTTCTCTTCCTTATACTAATCATTCATTAATTACTTGTATGACCAATATTATCATTGTCAAGCTTCAAGAGATTTCGCTTTCTAAACCAGATGTGAAGCTACTACTAAGCATAAATCACATTGATGATTTCATATTTATGATATTTCATTGATTCACTATTTGCTCATAGGATATAAGTGAAGCTCAAGAGTAAACATCAGACTACTCTTCAAAAGATATAAGTGAAGATCAATGAGTAGCTAAACAATCATGTAGTTATATGAGGGCTCTCTCTCGCTCTATCATTTAACATTTTCATATCTAAGTATTTTATTAAAACAGCAAGAAAAATAAAATAAAATTACACTCCAAGAATAGCACAAACCATGTGGACAAATAAAAATTTAGGCTCGGCATAGGCTAACCGATATTTGTTTGTGAAGATTAGATGCTTGAGAATTCTTGAAATATTTACTTCGGGTGCCTTGGGAATATCCAAGATTGAGATTTTGTATCTCGTTCAATCCTCTCATATCCCGGTTTCACCTAAGTCTAAAAAAACTTTATCCACAAAAAACTTGAAAAGAACTCTTTAGATAGCTTAGTACACATAAAAACAAATCAACAATTTACGTATTGCCAAGAAAAGTTGCGCAATAATTATCAAACATCATATGCTGTTTACTATTGTTTCCACAATTTATATCTACCAATATAGGCCATGGAAATTATGGGATAAGTAGATAATTAAACTATGACAGCAATTTGTCCAAACAGAACAGTCTGTAGAAATTTATGAAAACAATGTACTTTTGTAACTCAAAAAATTATCAAGATTTAGTATGTGACAAATAATTTATATTAAAACATTGTGTACAAATTTTAGAAACTTTCCACGTTCCAGTAAAATATGAAAATGCAAGCACTACAAGAAAAGTTTCTATTTTTATACAGCACACATCAAAACTTGCAATGGAAGCATCTTAAGGAAATTCTTGGAAATTTTTATTTAAAAACAAGATTATCAATACCATATAACAGATAAAAAAATTAAGCTCCAAGAAAAACACGTATCATGTGACGAATGAAAATATAGCTTCAGGTAAGATGTACCGATAATGTTGGAGATGAAAGAGGGGATGCCTTCCGGGGCATCCCCAATCTTAGACGCTTGAGTATTCCTTGGATATTACCATGGGGGTATGTTGGGCCTCCCTAATATTAGGTCCTTTCCGATCCTTGTTCGTGTCATATCGATATCTCACCCAAAGCTTGAAAATTCAATCACACAAAACATAACGTAACTTCGTGGGATGGGTTAGTATTGTAAACATAGATCATTCACTTAGGTACTGTCAAGACAGGATTAATAAGTGTTCTCACATAATACCTACTATATTCCATTAGTTCCAAAATTTATATCACCAAATATAAGCTATGGAAATACTTGAAAAAAGTAAACTATGCGTGCAAAACAGAATCTCTCAAAAACGGAACAGTCTGTGAAGATCTTACTGATCACCATACTTCCCTGACTTTAAAAATTCAGAAAATTATGAAAAATCATAGAATTTGCATAAAATTTTGTGTAAAAATTTCATAATTGTTTGACTCTCCAGTAAAATTAGATAATTCATATACTGGACGCAAAACTTTCTTTTTTCCATAGAATCGAACCTGCAAGTGTCCACACTATCCCAAAGGCTTTACTTGGCACTTTATTTAAATGAAAGACACAAAACATGATTAATACAACATCTTAATAATGTGACAACACAAAAACATAAAGTAAAAGTGTTGGGTTGTCTCCCAACAAGCGCTTGTCTTTAATGCCTTTTAGCTAGGCATGATGATTTCAATGATGCTCGTATAGGAATAATAGTTGAAACATGCAAGAGAGAATCATGAATCACATGAAAAGCAGATTTAAGTCTAACCCACTTCCTATGCATATGGATTTTTTGTGAAAAAATCATGGGAACCAGAATCAACTTGCATTGGAAGTCAAAACAAGCATAACTTCAAAACTTTGAACACATAGAGAGGAAACTTGATATTATTCCAATTCCTACAAGCATACGTTCCTCCCTCATAATAGTTTTCAGAAGAATCATGAAGGACTACAAAAAAAATATCACACAAAGCATTATTTTCATGATTCACAAGCATAGAATTTTTGTTACTACCCACACAAGCAAAATTCTTCTCATTCAAAGTAGTGGGAGCAAACTCACCAAAATAACTATCATGTGACACTTGATTGACATAACCACATTGAATATCATTATAACAAGTTTCATGCTTGTTATAATTCTTTATAGCGTACATGTAATCACAATAATCATCATACATTGGGATCATGCTATCATCATAATAGCTTTCCTCATCACAACTTGAGGGACTAAAAATATCATATTCATCAAACATAGCATCCCCAAGCTTGTGGCTTTGCATATCATTAGCATCATGAATAATCGGAGAACTCATACTAACAATATTTCTATCATTCTCATAATTCAAGGAATTCTCATCAAGTATTTTCATAATTTCTTCCTCTACTAATTGAGCACCATTTTCTGAATCCTTGTCTCCACGAAAGACATTATAAAGACGAAACACATGATGCAACCCAAATTCCATTTTTTGTATTTTTCTTTTATAGAACCAAACTAGTGAAAAATAAGAAACTAAAAGATTTAATTGCAAGATCTTAAGATATACCTTCAATCACTCACCTCCCAAGCAACGGCACCACAAAAGAGCTTGATGTCTACTACACAACTTGTTCTTGTAGACTCTTGTTGGGCCTCCAAGCGCAGAGTTTTGTAGGACATTAGCAAATTTCCCTCAAGTGGATGACCTAAGGTTTATCAATCCGTGGTAGGCATAGGATGAAGAAGGTCTCTCTCAAACAACCCTGCAACCAAATGATAAAAAGTTTCTTGTGTCCCCAACACACCAAATACAATGGTAAATTGTATAGGTGCACTAGTTCGGTGAAGAGATGGTTATACAAGTGTAGTATTGATAATAGATATTGATTTTTGTAATAGTAACAATAAAAACAGTGAGCACAAACGGTATTTCAGTGCTTGAAAACAGGGCCTAGGGTCCATACTTTTGCTAGTAAAATCTCTCAATGATGCTAATATAATTTGATAACATGACCATCCCTAAACATGCAACAAAGAATCACTCCAAATTTCTTATCTAGTGGAGAACATAAGCAGAAATTTTTTGTTGTGTACGAAACCACCTTAAAGTTATCCTTTTCGATCGATCTATCTAAGAGTTCATACTAAAATAACACCAAGTTATCTTTTCTGGTCGATCTATGTAAGAGTTCATACTAGAATAACACCATATAATACGCATCAACCAACTCTAATGTCACCTATATACTCCAATGTCACCACAAGTATCCATGAGTTAATTATACGATACGCATAAAAAATCAGATTCGTGATACTCAATCCAACACAAAGAACCTCAAAGAGTGCCCCAAGATTTCTAACGGAGGACAGGGTATGAAAATGTGCAATCAACCCCTATGCATAGATGCCCAAGGTCACTGGAATCCGCAAGTTGACACCCTAACATATATCAAGTGAATCACTTGCATACCCCAATGTCACTACGGGTATCCTCTTGCAATACATACATCAAGTGCTCTCAAATCCATAAAAGTATTCAATCCGATAATAACAAAATCTCAAAGGGACTCAATTCATCACAACAAGATAGAGAGGGGAAAACACCATATGCTCCAACTATATTAACAAAGCCCATGATACATCAAGATCGTGCCATCTCAAGAACACGAGCGAGAGAGATTGAACACATAGCTACTGGTACAAATTGTCAACCCCTAGGGTGTACTACTCCCTCCTAATCATGGCCTCCACCGGGATGATGAAGATGGCCATTGGAGATGATCTACCCTCTATGGCAGGGTACTGGAGCACCTCTAGATTGGTTTTTTGTCGATATAGAGAGTTACGGCGGTAGAACAAGGAGTCTAGGGTTATTTTTGATGGTTTCTATATTTATAGGATTTTGGAGTGTCGATTTCACGCAAAGATGTGCCACGAGGAGAGCACAAGACACCAGGGTGCGCTTGGGGCCTCTAGCATGCCCTGGTGAGTTGTGCCCACCTCATGCATCTTCTGGGCCTTCAACGAAGATTCTAGTGCCTCTTTTGTTCCAAACAAATTGTCAAATAGTTTCACTGTATTTGGAGAGTTTTTATTTCTGTAGAAAAAACAACACCACGGTAGTTCTACTGAAAACAGCGACAGTCCGGTTAGTTCTAAATAAATCATATAAAGTGCATGAAAACCATATAAAAGCATCGTAAACATAGGTGAATATGGCATGAATACTCCATAAATTATAGATACATTGGATACGTATCAGATCCCTGTTCTGGTGCCCTGTCGGAGGGGGGTCTAGTCAAGGAGGTCCTCTACATGAACCTTGGTGCTTCCATGGTGATGCGTAAGTATTTCCCTGTAGACCTACGAGTTCATATTTATTACCTACATGGCTATCTGTATATCTCTCTCTTTCTTGATCTTTAATACAAAGTTTACCCGATCTTCGCGGTGATCTATTCGATGTAATCACTTTGTATGGTGTGTTTGTTGGGATACAATGAATTGTGGGTTTATGTTCAGATATATTCATGAAAAAGATTTGAGTCTTCTATGAATTCTATTATTATTCTTATTTGCATGATTATTATAGCTTCGTAAATCTCTCTAGTCTATTGAAATAATTCGGTCAACTAGATTGATAGTTCTTCAGTGAGAGGGGTGCGTTGTAGTGGGTTCAACCTGGCGGATTTCTATATCCAAGGGACAAAGTAGGGGACAAGATACATCTTTGTGTTGTTCTCACTAAGGATAAAACGATGGGGTTAATTCGTATTGATTGAGTTCTCTTTGTCTACATCATGTAATTCTTCTCCAAGCATTACATTATTCTACTTAATACTCTAGATGCATGCTAGATAGCGGTCGATGGGTGGAGTAATATTAATAGGTGCAGGAAATAGTCATCCTATTTGCTTATGGAAGTGATGCCTATTTACACATGATCATTGCCATGAGTAAACATTGCATAACTATGCGCTTTTCTGTCAATTGCCCAACAATAATTTGTGTACCCACTGTATGCCTACTACATGAGAGAATCCACGAGTGAACACTACGGCCGCCAAGTCTATTCATCCATATATTTACAAAAGCTTTCAATACCTTGATGTAATTTATTTCCAATTATTTTATTTTGCACTTTACATTATTCAATTTTCATCCATATACTTCACTAGGTTGCAAATAATTAATCCAAGGGGTTTGACAACCCTCTAGCCCGCATTGGGCGCAAGTGTTTGCTCCATTATGTGAAGTCGCTGAAGACGGAGGTTGTGTGTTACTCCTATTGGTTCGATAAACCTTGGCTCTCTACTTAGAGAAATACTTATCTATATTGTGTTGCATCACCTATTCCTCTTCACAGAAATCCCAACGCAGATCACAAGTATAACTGAGGCGCCTCAACTGGCACGAGGGGGCGCTCGAGGTGGTCAGGAGATCAAGGTCAACCCTCTGAGCATGGCGGCGCGCTCTAGATCGACTTTTGGCAGGCATGGCATGAATTTTGGTGCGCTCTAGCGCATCCACTAGTATCCAGATGCTGCAACAGGTATAAACAAGAGGAGGGGAGGCTTTGGATGCTCTTGGGATCTCCATGATAGAGGCAGGGCAGGGAGAGAGAAGAAAGGTATTGTCGAGTGGTTGCAAGCGAGCTTTCCACCCAGTCAATCATGGAGCATGGGCTTAGGAACTTTACAGGAGGTATCTCATAACAAGGAGGGATTGTGGTAAAATTCTCACCTAAAGGAGATCACATTTGGTCCCTCTGTTATTGATCTCTAGATTTTGGCAGAAGGTGTTTGATCAGGTTTTTCTGATAGCTATGTTATTGCACTAGACATGGATTTAACAGGAGGGAGTAGCATCGCAAATTAGCATTGCCCACAGAATTTCAGCTCAAATGGAGAAAGTAGCTATCGAGGATACACAAAATAGGTAGGCCCATGTGGGGCGAAATATCATAATACCATGGGGTCCACACACCAGGTGGGTCCATATTAATACATACATACTATTCACTTGACCGAGTATGTTCCATCCACTTGGTGATAGTCAACCACTCGGGCATACGTCTCACTCGGATATGCGAAGATCGATAGTCGACAAGGAAGTTGAAGCACCATTTGGCGTTACGGCATCAATGCCCCACTTTGTAACATAGGAGGTGAAGGGGTGGCACACTCTATATAAGCCACCCCTAGACTATGGGGGCTGGCTTCTTCTTCTCCCTCCGAGGTTCCTTCTTCTATCTCTCTCTCTACTAGTCTAAGGATTTTGCTCAGGCATGGAGATCTGTTCTCCCTTCTCTCACACACTGTAATCTTAGGATTCATACTCCGATAAAACAAAGCCTCTCCAAAGCACGAGACGTAGGGTTGTTATCTCCGCCGTGACAGGCCCGACCTCGATAAAACCATCGTGTCACCCATTTGCATCTCGATAGATCATGCTCCATTATCCTACCCCTTTCTAATGTCAGAATCGTTACCACGACATTTGTCGCCCACTGTGGGGCATGGCGTTTATCAAGCCATGATGCATATGGTTTTTTTATTCATCTATGTTTAAGTTCGTGATCTTACAGTTCATATTGTCTGTCTCCATAGTGAGTAACTAAAGCATCACGAAAAGAAGGGAAAAAGATACGTCTTCACCCGACGGATCACTGGTTTAAATTCGTGATTAACTACAGTGGTTGCTTCTGGGCATTACGCATGCATTAAGTCTGCTTTTCCTCTTAATTACCCATTCAACGCAGGAAAAAAAGGCTACATCAGAGGTAATATACCCCTATATCCCAAGCATATGTGGTGGGCCTCAGAATTCTTCACAATGTGGGCTGGTAGTTTCGGTAAGTTAATCGCCTCATTAAGCGGTTGATTACGGTGATTGATTGCCTCCATTTGTTTCCCCAAATTAATGGCTTAATTGTTCGCCTTACGGTTTGCACACCAGTTAATTAGTGCATACATGCATAACCATTGGTTTTTAATCATTGAAAAATAGGATCCATAGAGGGACACTTTCACTTTGGTCCACCAAAAAAATATTAGTGGATGTGCCTGCTACTAACTTGCAGGCTCACTCGGTCAAATCCATCACTGAGCCGACTCAACTGATTTGCTCGGACGACTATCGGACGCACTCAGCTGGACGCTCCATCTTCACTCAACCGCTCCGCGCATCGTCATCCTACTGGATGCGTCGCCATCGCTCGGCATCTCCATGCACCGCCACTCGGCGAGACGGTCCTTCGTCACTCGGCTGCTCCACGTGTCCCGACTCAGCGAGACACATCTTCGTCACTCGGCAGTTCCGGGCATCGCCACTCGGCGAGACACGTCTTCGCCACTTGGCCGCTCCGCACGTCCCCACTCGACGAGACACTCCTTCGTCACTCGGCAGTTCCGCGCATCGCCACTCTACGGGACACGTCTTCGTCACTTGGCCGTTCCACATGTCCCCACTCGGCAAGACAAATCTTCGTCACTCGGCAGCTACGCGCATCGCCAGTCGGCAGCTCCGCGCATTGCCACTCAGCAAGACACGTCTTCGTCACTTGGCCGCCTCGCGCACCGCCACTCAGCCGGAAGCTCCATGGTCACTCGGCCGCTCCACATGCCTTCACTCTACTGGACGCGTCGTAATCACTAGGCAGCTCCTCGCATCACCATTCAGTCGAACACTCCATCATCACTTGGCCACTCCGCATGCCGTCACACTACTAGACATGTCGTCAAACCTCGGCAGCTCCGCGCATCGCCATTCAGTCGGACGCTCCATTGTCACTCGGCCGCCCTGCGCACCATCACTACTAGACGCATTGTCATCACTCGGCAGCTCCGCGCATCGCCATTCAGTCGAACGCTCCATCGTCACTTCGCAGCTCCGCGCGCCGTCACTCTACTGGACGCATCGTCATCACTCGGCAGCTCCACACATCACCATTCAGTTGGACGCTCCATCGTCACTCGGCCCCCTTGCGCACCGTCACTACTGGACGCGTCGTCATTACTCGGCAACTTCGCGCATCGCCCTTTAGTCGGACACTCCATCGTCAGTCGACAGCTCCACGCGCCGTCACTCTACTGGACGCGTCGTCATCACTCGGCAGCTCCGCGCATCGCCATTCAGTCGGACGCTCCATCGTCACTCGGTCGCCCTGCGCACCATCACCAGTGGACGCGTCGTCATCACTCGGTAGCTCCGCGTATCGCCATTCAGTCAGACGCTCCATAGTCACTCGGCAGCAACGCGTGCCGTCACTCTACAGGACATGTCGTCATCACTTGGCAGTTCGGCGCATCGTCAGACAGCTAAGTCATTCTTCACGGACTACATTCAATTAAATAATTATTTCCGCATTATCAAGTGGCATGTAAGTTGCGCATGATGTCCACTCGGAGGCCACGCCACCGAGTGTACCTCTGTGCTCGATTGTTTGTTTTCATGTCGGAACACTACACTTTCGCTTCATTTGGGTCCAATACTCAAAACGAGTTTAGTCGGATCCTTCACTTTTACAGGTTCAGTCGGATCTTTCACTCTTTTAGAATCTTGCTGGTTCTGGACCAGCAAGAACCTGGCACACCCACACCCAGTGGGTGTCTAGGGGTGTAATTTACACAAATTATTTCAGCAAAAGATCAAATTACTTTGATAAATTTTTATTTTGGCTTGTGTTATTTTTCATACACTGGTTACCTGGACGCCTCTGTGTGCCATTCTCGACGACATGCTGGACTTGGCCGCCCCGCGTGCAGTCACTTGGTCGAACACTTCCACGACAACATTCCCGACACGGCTGCCCCGCGAGCCATAACAGGATGCTCCGTGCATCGCCACTCCGTGCAGCACATCTTCATCACCCTGCCGCCCCGTGCTTCACCAGTCGCTCCGCGCATACCACTCGGCGAGGGGCTTCTTCGATACTCGGCGACACTCTCCTTTGTGCCGTCACTCGACGCGATGCTCCTTCGTCACCCTGATGCCCCGTGCATCGCCACTCCGCGTGGCACGACTACATCACCTGGACGCTCTGCGCATCGCCACTCAGTGAGACACATCGTCATCACTCGGATGCCCCGTGCATCACCACTCCGTGTGGCATGACTACATCACCTGGACGCTCCGCGCGTCGCCACTCGCTGAGACACGTCGTCATCACTTGGATGCCCCGCGCATCGCCACTCCGTGTGGCATAACTACTTCACCTGGCCGCTCCGCGCGTCGCCACTCGGTGAGACACGTCGTCAACACTCGGATGCCCCGCACATCGCCACTCCGTGTGGCACGACTACATCACCTGGCCGCTCCACGCGTCGCCACTCGGTGAGAAATGTCGTCATCACTCGGATGACCTGCACATCGCCACTCCGCGTGACACGACTACATCACCTGGCCGCTCAATGCATCGCCACTCGGTGAGACACGTCATCATCACTCGGATGCCCCGCGTATCGCCACTCCGTGTGGCACGACTACATCACCTGGCTGCTTCGCGCGTCGCCACTAGGTGAGACACGTCGTCATCACTCGGATGCCCCGCGCACCGCCACTCCGTGTGGCACAACTGCATCACCACGCCGCTCCGCGCGTCGCCACTCGGTGAGACATGTCATCATCACTCGGATGCCCCGCGCATCGCCACTCCGTGTGGCACAATTGCATCACCTGGCCGCTCCGCGCGTCGCCACTCGGTGAGACATATCGTCATTACTCGGATGCCCCACGCATCGCCACTCTGTGTGGCACAACTACATTACCTGGCCGCTCCGCACGTCGCCACTCGGTGAGACACGTCGCCATCACTCGGATGCTCCGCGCGTCGCCACTCGGTGAGACACGTCGTCATCACTCGGATGACCCGCGCATCGCCAATCCGTGTGTCACGACTACATCACCAGGCCGCTCCGCACGTCGCCACTCAGTGAGACACATCGTCATACTCGGATTCCCTGCGCATCGCCACTCCGTGTGACAAGAATACATCACCTGGACGCTCCGGGCGTCGCCATTTGGTGAGACACGACGTCATCCCTCGGATGCCCCACGCATCGCCACTCCGTCTGGCATGGCTGCATCATCTGACCGCTCCGCGCGTCACCACTCGGTGAGACACGTCGTCATCACTTGGATGCCCCTCGCATCGCCAATCCGTGTGGCACGACTACATCACCTGGCCGCTCTGCGCATCGCCACTCGGTGAGACACGTCGTCATCACTCAAATGCCCTGCACATCGCCACTCCGTGTGGCACGACTACATCACTTGGCCGCTCCGCGCGTCGCCACTCGGTGAGACACGTCGTCATCAGTCGGATGCCCCGCGTATCGCCACTCCGTGTGGCATGACTACATCACCTGGCCGCTTCGCGCGTCACCACTCGGTGAGACACGTTGTCATCACTTGGATGCCCCGCGCATCGCCACTCCATGTGGCACGACTACATCACCTGGCCGCTCCGCGCGTCGCCACTCGGTGAGACACGTCGTCATCAGTCGGATGCCCCGCATATCGCCACTCTGTGTGGCATGACTACATCACCTGGCCGCTTCGCGCGTCGCCACTCGGTGAGACACGTCGTCATCACTCAGATGCCCCGCGCATCACCACTCCGTGTGGCATGACTGTATCACCTGGCCGCTCCGCGCATCGCCACTCGGTAAGACACGTCATCATCACTCGGATGCCCCGTGCATAGCCACTCCGTGTGGCACGACTACATCAGCTGGCCGCTCCGCGTATCGCCACTCGGTGAGAAACGTCGTCATCACTCGGATACCCTGCACATCGCCACTCCGTGTGGCAAGACTACATCACCTGGCCGCTCCACGTGTCGCCACTCCGTGAGACACGTCGTCATCACTCGGATGCCCTGCGTATCGCCACTCCATGTCGCATGACTACATCACCTGGCTGCTTCGTGCGTCGCCACTCGGTGAGACACGTAGTAATCACTCGGATGCCCCGTGCATCGCCACTCCGTGTGGCAGAACTGCATCCCCTGGCGGCTCCACGCATCGCCACTCGTTGAGACACGTCGTCATCACTCGGATGACCCGCGCATCGCCACTCCATGTGTCACGACTAGATCACCTGGCCGCTCCGCACCACGCCACTCGGTGAGGCACATTGTGATCACTCGGATGCCCTGCGCATCGCCACTCCGTGTGGCACGACTACATCACCTGGCTGCTTCGCGCGTCGCCACTCGGTGAGAACGTCGTCATCACCCGGATGCCCCGCGCATCGCCACTCCAGGTGGCACGACTACATCACCTGGCCGCTCCACGCATCGCCACTCGGTGAGACACGTCGTCATCACTCGGATGCCCTGCGTATCGCCACTCCATGTCGCATGACTACATCACCTTGCTGCTTCGCGCGTCGCCACTCGGTGAGACACGTAGTAATCACTCGGATGCCCCGTGCATCGCCACTCCGTGTGGCACAACTGCATGCCCTGGCGGCTCCACGCATCGCCACTCGTTGAGACACGTCGTCATCACTCGGATGACCCGTGCATCGCCACTCCATGTGTCACGACTAGATCACCTGGCCGCTCCGCACGACGCCACTCGGTGAGACACATTGTCATCACTCGGATGCCCTGCGCATCGCCACTCCGTGTGGCACGACTACATCACCTGGCTGCTTCGCGCGTCGCCACTCGGTGAGAACGTCGTCATCACCCGGATGCCCCGCGCATCGCCACTCCATGTGGCACGACTACATCACCTGGCCGCTCCGCGCGTCGCCACTCGGTGAGACACGTCGTCATCAGTCGGATGCCCCGCGTATCGCCACTCCGTGTGGCATGACTACATCACCTGGCCGCTTCGCGCGTCGCCACTCGGTGAGACACGTCCTCATCACTCGGATGCCCCGCGTATCGCCACTCCATGGGGCACGACTACATCACCTGGCCGTTTCGCGCGTCTTCACTCGGTGAGACACGTCGTCATCACTCGGATGCCCCGCGCATCGCCGCTCCGTGTGGCACGACTGCATCACCTGGCCGCTCCGCCCGTCGCCACTCGGTGAGACACGTCGTCATCACTCACATGCCCTACACATCGCCACTCCATGTGGCACGACTACATCACCTGGTTGGTCCACGCGTCGCCACTCGGTGAGACACGTCGTCATCACTCGGATGACCCGCGCATCGCCACTCCGTGTGTCACGACTACATCACCTTGCCGCTTCACAAGTCGCCACTCGGTGAGACACGTCGTCATCACTCGGATTGCCTGCACATCACCACCCTGTGTGGCACCACTACATCACTTGGCCGCTCTGCGCGTCGCCACTCGGTGAGACGCGTCGTCATCACTCGGATGCCCGGCGCATCGCCTCTCCGTGTGGAACGACTACATCACCTGGCTGCTCCGCGCGTCGCCACTCGATGAGGCATGTCATCATCACTCTGATGCCCCGCGCATCGCCACTTCGTTCTACACGACTACATCACCTGGCCGCTTCGCGCGTCGCCACTCGGTGAGACACGTCGTCATCACTCGAATGCCCTGCACATCGCCACTCCGTGTGGAAACCTGGCCGCTCCACGCGTCGCCACTAAGTGAGACACGTCGTCATCACTCGAATGCCCCGCGCATCGCCACTCCCTGTGACACGACTAAATCACCTGGCTGCTGCGCGCGTTGCCACTCGGTGAGACACGTCGTCATCACACGGATGCCCCACGCATCGCCACTCCGTGTGGCACAACTGCATCACCCGGCCGCTCCGCGCGTCACCACTCGGTGAGACACGTCGTCATCACTTGGATGCCCCATGCATCGCCACTCCGTGTGGCACGACTACATCACCTGGCCACTCCGCGCGTCGCCAATCGGTGAGACACGTCATCATCACTCAAATGCCCCGCGCATCGCCACTCCCTGTGGCACGACTAAATCACCTGGCTGCTGCGCGCGTTGCCACTCGGTGAGACACGTCGTCATCACACGGATGCCCCGCGCATCGCCACTCCGCGTGGCACGACTACATCAACTGGCCGCTCCACGCGTTGCCACTCAGTGAGACACATCGTCATCACTCGGATGCCCCGCGCATCGCCACTCCGTGTGGCACAACTGCATCACCTGGCCGCTCCGCGCGTCACCACTCGGTGAGACACGTCGTCATCACTTGGATGCCCCGTGCATCGCCACACAGTGTGGCACGACTACATCTCCTGGCCACTCCGCGCGTCGCCAATCGGTGAGACACGTCATCATCACTCAAATGCCCTGCACATCGCCACTCCGTGTGGCATGACTACATCACCTGGTCACTCCGCGCGTCGCCACTCGGTGAGACACGTCGTCATCACTCGGATGCCCCGCGTAAAGCCACTCCATGGGGCACGACTACATCACCTGGCCGCTTCGCGCGTCTTCACTCGGTGAGACACGTCGTCATCACTCGGATGCCCCGCGCATCGCCTCTCCATGTGGCACGACTACATCACCTGGCTGCTCCGCGCGTCGCCACTCGGTGAGGCACGTCGTCATCACTCGGATGCCCCGCGCATCGCCACTTCGTTCTGCACGACTACATCACCTGGCCGCTCCGCGCGTCGCCACTCGGTGAGACACGTCGTCATCACTCGAATGCCCAGCACAACGCCACTCCGTGTGGAAACCTGGCCGCTCCACGCGTCGCCCCTCAGTGAGACACGTCGTCATCACTCGGATGCCCCGCGCATCGCCACTCTGTGTGGCACGACTAAATCACCTGGCCGCTCCGCGTGTTGCCACTCGGTTAGACACGTCGTCATCACACGGATGCCCCGCGCATCGCCACTCCGCGTGGAACGACTACATCAACTAGCCGCTCCACGCATCGCCACTCGGTGAGACACGTCGTCATCACTCGGATGCCCCGCGTATCGCCACTCTGTGTGGCACGACTACATCACCTGGCTGCTTCGCGCGTCGCCACTCGGTGAGAACGTCGTCATCACTCGGATGCCCCGCACATCGCCACTCCGTGTGGCACGACTACATCACCTGGCCGCTCCGCGCGTCGCCAGTCGGTGAGACACGTCGTCATAACTAGGATGACCCGCGCATCGCCACTCCGTGTGTCACGACTACATCACCTGGCCGCTCCGCGCGTCGCCAGTCGGTGAGACACGTCGTCATCACTAGGATGTCCCGCGCATCGCCACTCCGTGTGTAATGACTACATCACCTGGGCGCTCTGCATGAAGCCACTCGGTGAGACACGTCGTCATCACTCGGATGCCCCGCGCATCGCCACACCGTGTGGCATGACTGCATCACCTGGACGCTATGCGCTCGCCATTCGGTGAGACACGTGATCATCACTTGGATGCCCCGTGCATCGCCACTCCGTGTGGCACGACTACATCACCTGGCCGCTCCACGCGTCGCCAATCGGTGAGACACATCATCATCACTCAAATGCCCTGCACATCGCCACTCTGTGTGGCACGACTACATCACCTGGCCGCTCCGCGCGTCGCCACTCGGGGAGACACGTCGTCATGAGTCGGATGCCCCACGTATCGCCACTCCGTGTGGCATGAGTACATCACCTGGCCGCTTCGCGCGTCGCCACTCGGTGAGACACGTCGTCATCAGTCGGATGCCCCGCGCATCACCACTCCGTGTGGGACGATTGCATCACCTGGCCGCTCTGCGAGTCACCACTCGGTGAGACACGTCGTCATCACTCGGATGCCCCGTGCATCGCCACTGCGTGTGGCACGACTACATCACCTGGCCGCTCCGCGCGTCGCCACTCGGTGAGAAAAGTCGTCATCACTCGGATGCCCTGCACATCGCCACTCCGTGTGGCACGACTACATCACCTGGCCGCTCCACGCGTTGCCACTCGGCGAGACACGTCGTCATCACTCGGATGCCCCGCGCATCGCCACTTCGTGTGGCACAACTGCATCCCCTGGCGGCTCCGCGCGTCGCCACTCGGTGAGACACGTCGTCATCACTCGGATGACCCGCGCATCGCCACTCCGTGTGTGACGACTATATCACCTGGCCCTTCCGCAAGTCGCCACTCGGTGAGACACCTTGTCATCACTCGGATGCCCTGCGAATCGCCACTCCGTGTGGTATGACGACATCACCTGGCCGCTCCGCGCATCGCCATTCGATGAGACACATCGTCATCACTCGGATGCCCCGCGCATCGCCACTTCGTGTGGCAAGACTACATCACCTAGCCACTCCGCGCTTCGCCACTCGATGAGACACGTCATCATCACTCGGATACCCCACGCATCGCCACTCCGTGTGGCACGACTACATCACCTGGCCGCTCCGCACATCGCCACTCGGTGAGACACGTCATCATCACTCAGATGTCCTACACATCGCCACTCCATTTGGCATGACTACATCACCTGGTCGCTCCGCGTGTCGCCACTCGGTGAGGCATGTCGTCATCACTCGGATGCCCCGCGTATCGCCACTCCGTGGGGCACGACTACGTCACCTGGCCGCTTCGCGCGTCTCCACTCAGTGAGACACGTCGTCATCACTCAGATGCCCCGCACATCGCCACTCCGTGTGGCACGACTGCATCACCTGGCTGCTCCGCGCGTCGCCACTCGGTGAGACACGTCATCATGACTCGGATGCCCTGCGCATGGCCACTCCGTGTGGCACGACTACATCACCTGGCCGCTCCGCGCGTCGCCACTCGGTGAGACACGTCATCATGACTCGGATGCCCTGCGCATCGCCACTCCGTGTGGCACGACTACATCACCTGGCCGCTCCGCGCGTCGCCACTCGGTGAGACACGTCGTCATCACTCGGATGAACCGCGCATCGCCACTCCGTGTGGGACGATTGCATCACCTGGCCGCTTCGCGCGTCGCCACTCGGTGAGAAATGTCGTCGTCACTCGGATGCCCTCCACATCACCACTCCGTGTGGCATGACTACATCACCAGGCCGCTCCACACGTCGCCACTCGGCAAGACACGTCATCATCACTCAAATGCCCCGCGCATCGCCACTTCGTGTGGCACGACTACATCACCTGGCTGCTTCGCGCGTCGCCACTCGATTGGACATGTCGTCATCACTCGGATGCCCCGCGCATCGCCACTTCGTGTGGCACAACTGCATCCCCTGGCGGCTCCGCGCGTCGCCACTCAGTGAGACACGTCGTCATCACTCGGATGACTCGCGCATCGCCACTCCGTGTGTCACGACTAGATCACCTGGCCGCTCCGCACGTCGCCACTCGATGAGACACCTTGTCATCACTCGGATGCCCTGCGAATCGCCACTCCGTGTGGCATGACGACATCACCTGGCCGCTCCGCGCGTCGCCATTCGGTGAGACACGTCGTCATCACTCGGATGCCCCGCGCATCGCCACTTCGTGTGGCATGACTACATCACCTGGCCGCTCCGCGCCTCACCACTCAGTGAGACACGTCATCATCACTCGGATGCCCCATGCATCACCACTCCATGTGGCACGACTACATCACCTGGCCGCTCCGCGCATCGCCACTCGGTGAGACACCTCATCATCACTCAGATGTCCTGCACATCGCCACTCCATGTGGCACGACTACATCACCTAGCTGCTCCGCGCGTCGCCACTCGGTGAGGCACGTCGTCATCACTCGGATGCCCCGCGCATCGCCACTTCGTTCTGCACGACTACATCACCTGGCCGCTCCGCGCATCGCCACTCGGTGAGACACGTCGTCATCACTCGAATGCCCAGGACAACGCCACTCCGTGTGGAAAGCTGGCCGCTCCACGCGTCGCCACTCAGTGAGACACGTCGTCATCACTCGGATGCCCCGCGCATCGCCACTCTGTGTGGCACGACTAAATCACCTGGCCGCTCCGCGTGTTGCCACTCGGTTAGACACGTCGTCATCACACGGATGCCCCGCGCATCGCCACTCCGCGTGGAACGACTACATCAACTAGCCGCTCCACGCATCGCCACTCGGTGAGACACGTTGTCATCACTCGGATGCCCCGCGTATCGCCACTCTGTGTGGCACGACTACATCACCTGGCTGCTTCGCGCGTCGCCACTTGGTGAGAACGTCGTCATCACTCGGATGCCCCGCACATTGCCACTCCGTGTGGCACGACTACATCACCTGGCCGCTCCGCGCGTCGCCAGTCGGTGAGACACGTCGTCATAACTAGGATGACCCGCGCATCGCCACTCCGTGTGTCACGACTACATCACCTGGCCGCTCCGCGCGTCGCCAGTCGGTGAGACATGTCGTCATCAATAGGATGACCCGCGCATCGCCACTCCGTGTGTAATGACTACATCACCTGGGCGCTCTGCATGAAGCCACTCGGTGAGACACGTCGTCATCACTCGGATGCCCCGCGGATCGCCACACTGTGTGGCATGACTGCATCACCTGGACGCTATGCGCTCGCCATTCGGTGAGACACGTCATCATCACTTGGATGCCTCGTGCATCGCCACTCCATGTGGCACGACTACATCACCTGGCCGCTCCACGCGTCGCCAATCGGTGAGACACATCATCATCACTCAAATACCCTGCACATCGCCAATCTGTGTGGCACGACTACATCACCTGGCCGCTCCGCGCGTCGCCACTCGGTGAGACACGTCGTCATCAGTCGGATGCCCCACGTATCGCCACTCCGTGTGGCATGAGTACATCACCTGGCCGCTTCGCGCGTCGCCACTCGGTGAGACACGTCGTCATCAGTCGGATGCCCCGCGCATCACCACTCCGTGTGGGACGATTGCATCACCTGGCCGCTCTGCGAGTCATCACTCGGTGAGACACGTCGTCATCACTCGGATGCCCCGTGCATCGCCACTGCGTGTGGCACGACTACATCACCTGGCCGCTCCGCGCGTCGCCACTCGGTGAGAAAAGTCGTCATCACTCGGATGCCCTGCACATCGCCACTCCGTGTGGCACGACTACATCACCTGGCCGCTCGACGCGTTGCCACTCGGCGAGACACGTCGTCATCACTCGGATGCCCCGCGCATCGCCACTTCGTGTGGCACAACTGCATCCCCTGGCGGCTCCGCGCGTCGCCACTCGGTGAGACACGTCGTCATCACTCGGATGACCCGCGCATCGCCACTCCGTGTGTCACGACTAGATCACCTGGCCCTTCCGCACGTCGCCACTCGGTGAGACACCTTGTCATCACCTGGATGCCCTGCGAATCGCCACTCCGGGTGGTATGACGACATCACCTGGCCGCTCCGCGCGTCGCCATTCGGTGAGACACATCGTCATCACTCGGATGCCCCGCGCATCGCCACTTCGTGTGTTAAGACTACATCATCTGGCCACTCCGCGCTTCGCCACTCGATGAGACACGTCATCATCACTCGGATACCCCACACATCGCCACTCCGTGTGGCACGACTACATCACCTGGCCGCTCCGCACATCGCCACTCGGTGAGACACGTCATCATCACTCAGATGTCCTACACATTGCCACTCCATGTGGCATGACTACATCACCTGGTCGCTCGGCGTGTCGCCACTCGGTGAGGCATGTCGTCATCACTCGGATGCCCCGCGTATCGCCACTCCGTGGGGCACGACTACGTCACCTGGCCGCTTCAAGCGTCTCCACTCAGTGAGACACGTTGTCATCACTCGGATGCCCCGCGCATCGCCACTCCGTGTGGCACGACTGCATCACCTGGCTGCTCCGCGCGTCGCCACTCGGTGAGACACGTCATCATGACTCGGATGCCCTGCGCATCGCCACTCCGTGTGGCACGACTACATCACCTGGCCGCTCCACGCGTCGCCACTCGGTGAGACACGTCATCATCACTCGGATGACCCGCGCATCGCCACTCCGTGTGGCACGACTACATCACCTGGCCGCTTCACACGTCGCCACTCGGTGAGACACGTCGTCATCACTCGGATGCCCTGCGCATCGCCACTCCGTGTGGCACGACTACATCACCTGGCCGCTTCGCGCGTCGCCACTCGGTGAGAAATGTCGTCATCACTCGGATGCCGTCCACATCACCACACCGTGTGGCATGACTACATCACCAGGCCGCTCCACACGTTGCCACTCGGCAAGACACGTCATCATCACTGAGATGCCCCGCGCATCGCCACTTCGTGTGGCACGACTACATCACCTGGCTGCTTCGCGCGTCGCCACTCGATTAGACATGTCGTCATCACTCGGATGCCCCGCGCATCGCCACTTCGTGTAGCACAACTGCATCCCCTGGCGGCTCCGCGCGTCGCCACTCAGTGAGACAGGTCGTCATCAGTCGGATGACCCGCGCATCGCCACTCCGTGTGTCACGACTAGATCACCTGGCCGCTCCGCACGTCGCCACTCGATGAGACACCTTGTCATCACTCGGATGCCCTGCGAATCGCCACTCCGTGTGGCATGACGACATCACCTGGCCGCTCCGCGCGTCGCCATTCGGTGAGACACGTCGTCATCACTCGGATGCCCCGCGCATCGCCACTTCGTGTGCCATGACTACATCACCTGGCCGCTCCGCGCCTCGCCACTCAGTGAGACACGTCATCATCACTCGGATGCCCCACGCATTAGCACTCCATGTGGCACGACTACATCACCTGCCCGCTCCGCGCATCGCCACTCGGTGAGACATGTCATCATCACTCAGATGCCCTGCACATCGCCACTCCATGTGGCACGACTACATCACCTCGTCGCTTCGCGCGTCCCCACTCGGTGAGACATGTTGTCATCACTCGGATGCCCCGCGTATCGCCACTCCGTGGGGCACGACTACATCACCTGGCCGCTTCGCGCGTCTCCACTCGGTGAGACACGTCGTCATCACTCGGATGCCCGGCGCACCGCCACTCCGGTGGCATGACTACATCACCTGGCCGCTCCGCGCGTCGCCACTCGGTGAGACACGTCGTCATCACTCGGATGACCCGCGCATCGCCACTCCGTGTGGAACGACTACATCACCTGGCCGCTTCACACGTCGCCACTCGGTGAGACGAGTCGTCATAACTCGGATGCCCTACGCATCGCTACTCCATGTGGCACGACTACATCACCTGGCCGCTCCGCGCGTCGCCACTCGGTGAGACGCGTCGTCATCACTCGGATGCCCCGCGCATCGCCACTCCATGTGGCACGACTACATCACCTGGCCGCTCCGCGCGTCGACACTCGGTGAGACGCGTCGTCATCACTCGGATGCCCCGGGCATCGCCTCTCCGTGTGATACGACTACATCACCTGGCTGCTTCACGCGTCGCCACTCGGTGAGGCACGTCGTCATCACTCGGATGCCCTGCATATCACCACTCTGTGTGGAAACCTGGCCGCTCCACGCGTCGCCACTCAGTGAGACACGTCATCATCACTCGGATGACCCGCGCATCGCCACTCCGTGTGTCATGACTACATCACCTGGCCGCTTCACACGTCGCCACACGGTGAGACACGTCGTCATCACTCGGATGCCCTACGCATCGCCACTCCATGTGGCACGACTACATCACCTGGCCGCTCCGCGCGTCGCCACTCGGTGAGACGCGTCGTCATCACTCGGATGCCCCGCGCATCGCCTCTCCGTGTGGCACGACTACATCACCTGGCTGCTCCGCGCGTCGCCACTCGGTGAGGCACGTCGTCATCACTCGGATGCCCTGAACATCACCACTCCGTGTGGAAACCTGGCCGCTCCACGCGTGGCCACTCAGTGAGACACGTCGTCATCACTCGGATGCCCAGCGCATTGCCACCCCGTGTGGCACGACTAAATCACCTGGCTGCTCCGCGCGTTGCCACTCGGTGAGACACGTCGTCATCACACGGATGCCCCGCGCGTCGCCACTCCGTGTGGCATGACTACATCACCTGTCCGCTCCGCGCGTCGCCACTCGGTGAGACACTTTGTCATCACTCGGATGCCCCGCGCATCGCCACTCCGTGTGGCACGACTACATTACCTGGCCACGCCTCGCGTCGTGACTTGGTGAGACACGTCGTCATCACTCGGGTGCCATGCACATCGCCACTCCGTGTGGCTCGACTACATCACCTGGCCGCTCCGTGAGTCGCCAGTCAGTGAGACACGTCATCATCACTCGGATGACCTGCGCATCGCCACTTTGTGTGGCACGACCACATCACCTGTCCGCTCCACGCGTCGCCAATCGGCTTAGCGAACCTGTCTTCGCCTATGTCAAAAACTTCTCCGAGTGCGGACATCCTCGACAGTCGGGGGGCTTAGCTGCGATTCCGTATCGCCTAAGTCAAAGACTATTCCGAGTACGGACATCCTCCACACTCAGGGGCTTAGCTGCGATTCTGTATCGCCTAAGTCAAAAACTCCTCTGAGTGCGGACATCCTCCACACTCGGGGGCTTAGCTGCGATTTCGTATCACCTAAGTCAAAAACTCCTCCGAGTGCGGACATCCTCCACACTCGGGGGCTTAGCTGCGATTTCGTATCGCCTAAGTTAAAAACTCCTCCGAGTGAAGACATCCTCCACACTCGGGGGCTTAGCTACGATTCTGTATCGCCTAAGTCAAAAACTCCTCCGAGTGCGGACATCCTCCACACTCGGGGGCTTAGCTGCAATTCCGTATTGCCTAAGTCAAAAACTCCTCCGAGTGCGGAGATCCTAAACACTCGGGGGCTTAGCTGCAATTCCGTATCGCCTAAGTCAAAAATTCATCCGAGTGCGGACATCCTTCACACTCAGGGGCTTAGCTGCGATTCCATATCGCCTAAAGTCAAAAACTCCTCCGAGTATGGACATCCTCCGCACTCGGGGGCTTAGCTGCGATTCCATATCGCCTAAGTCAAAAACTCCTCCAAGTGCGAACATCCTCTGCACTCGGGGGCTTATCTGCGATTCCGTATCGCCTAAGTCAAAAACTACTCCAAGTGCGGAGATCCTCTGCACTCGGCGGCTTAGCTGCGATTCTGTATCGCCTAAGTCAAAAACTGTTCCGAGTGCGGACATCCTCCACACTCGGACGCTTAGCTGCAATTCTGTATCGCCTAAGTCAATAACTACTCCGAGTAAGGACATGATCCACACTCGGGGGCTTAGCTACGACACTACTTCGCCTAAGTTAGAAACTACTTCGAGTGAGGACAACATCCACACACGGTGACATATCCATGATCCATAAATCATATAAGGTAGACTCAATAAACATTCAGAATGCCAACCACACGAAGATTTGCCCGACTGGCTGAGTTCCAGGTTATATCTATTTACTGTGCCCAGCGCACAAGGATCAGTCCGACTAATTTAGCTCCACATTGCAACAATTTACTATGCCAAAGCGCATTAGAGTTCACCTGTTTAGTTCAGTTCTGCACTGGAAGACATAAACCCTCTGCCCAACTCATCTAGTCCGACAGAGGCTCGGGTACTAAACCCAGTGGGTGCACTTAGCGTGCCCCCACTGGAAGTGGAATAAAACAAAATCTGCTCAATCAGGTCCGACAACAACATTCAAGTTTAATAAAATCTGCAGACTCCAACCGACCGCCAGCAATCAGTCAAAGTCTCAGGGGCTACTATCGGGGATACACAAAATAGGTAGGCCCATGAAGGGTCGAAATTTACAAATACCATGGGGTCCACACACCAGGTGGGTCCGGATTAATACATACATACTATTCACTCGACCGAGTATGTTCCATCCACTCGGCGACAGTCAACCACTAGGCCATATGTCTCACTCGGATATGCGAAGACCGACAATCGATAAGGCAGTCGAAGCACCATCTGGCGTTACGGCATCAATGCCCCAATTTGTAACATAGGAGGTGAAGGGGAGGCGCACTCTATATAAGCCACCCGCCACCACTAGACTAAGGGGGCTGGCTTCTTCTTCTCCCTCCGGGGTTCCTTTTTCTATCTGTCTCTACTAGTCTAAGTATTTATCTCAGGCATGGAGATCCATTCTCCCTTCTCTCACACATTGTAATCTCCGGATTCATACTCAGATAAAACAAAGCCTCTCCGGAGCACGATACGTAGGGTTGTTATCTCCGCCGTGAGAGGCCCAAACTCGATAAAACCATCATGTCACCCATTTGCATCTCGATAGATCATGCTCTGTTATCCTACCCCTTTCTAATGTCAGAATCGTTACCACGACATTTGGCTCCCAAGGTGGGGCATGGCGTTTATCGGGCCATGATGCATATGGTTTTTTTATTCATCTATGTTTAAAATCTTGATCTTACAGTTCATATTGTTCTTCTCCATAGTGAGTAACTGAAGCATCACGAAAAGCAGGGAAAAATATATGTCTTCACCCGACGGATCACAAACGGATGGATCATGAGCTTTCTCTCTAGTGAGTACTATCCGCTTATGATCTAACAACTAATCAATGATGTGCTGCTTGGTTTTTGCTTCTTTTTTGCATGTCCACGGGTTCGAGAACTCATGCCGATCGATACATGCATGTACAAGAATTAAAGAACCAAAAGACACTAGTCCCAGCAGCTAGTCACCTCACGCGGACAGGTTCTCCTCAGCAAAATCACCAGCCATGGAAGATGATGACTCCACGGCGGCTCAAGTGGCCTGCTATAGAGGCACCTTCCAAAACGGATCAGCTTCCGCAATGATGAGGCATCATTTGCACGACGGCGGCGTGGACACACGGCGGCTACCTCCTCCGACATTGGCGGCCTGACGATCATCCCCGCGGTGGAGACGCACCACGATAGCGACCACCGAAATGACCGGAATGATTCCAGCCTGCAGCCGAGTAGTACTTCCTCCCTCTGGCTGACCATTCCGCGACAACTTTGGTGAGGGAGATGTGGTCCCGGTGCAGCATGTGTACTACAGCTGGCCACGCACCTGCGAGCGGCGGCTCCACCCACCGGTTGGTTGCACGGCGGTGACCTCCGCGATGAAGGCGCGGCTCCGGTCCGACATGGATGCCGAGGTTAGTTATGCCGACATGTGTTGCGACTCCTCCCTCGGTGATCTGCTACGCAGCAGAGGCGCTGCCACGACGTGTCACTGATCCCGGCGGACGGCCACACTCCGGCGCTGATTCCAGCAGACGGCTGCACTCTGGTGCTGATTCCGACGTACTATCACACCTCGGTGCTCGGCGATCATCTCTTCGGCATTGGTTCACCAAAGTCAAATCATGCTACCTGGAGATAGAGGATATTTTCTCACTGGTTTAACTTCGTGATTAACTCCAGCGGTTGCTTCCGGACATTACGCATGCATTAAGTCTGCTTTTCCTCTTAATTACCCATTCAACGCAGGAAAAAAGGCTACATCAGAGGTAACATACTCCACTATCCCAAGCATATATGGTGGGCCTCATAATTCTTCACAATGTGGGCTGGCAGTTTCGATAAGTTAATCGCCTCATTAAGCGGTTGATTACGGTGATTGATTGCCTCCATTTGTTTCCGCAAATTAATGGCTTAATTGCTCACCTTACGGTTTGCACACCAATTAATTAGTGCATACATGCATAACCATTGGTTATTAGCCCTTGCAAAATAGCATCCGTACAGGGACACTTTCACTTTGGTCCACCAAAAAAATATTAGTGGATGTGCCTGCTACTAACTTGAAGGCTCACTCGGTCAAATCCATCATTGAGCCGACTCACCTGATTTGCTCGGATGACTATCGAACGCACTTAGCTGGACGCTCCGTCATCGCTCGGCCGCTCCGTGCACTGTCATCCTACGGGACGTGTCGCCATCACTCGACATCTCCATGCATCGCCACTCAGCGAGACGGTCCTTCGTCACTCGGCCGCTCCACGCGTCCCCACTCGGCGAGACATGTCTTCGTCACTCGGCAGTTCCGCGCGTCGCCACTCGGCGAGACACGTCTTCGTCACATGACTGCTCTAAACGTCCCCACTCGGTGAGACACATCTTCATCACTCGGAGGCTCTACGCATCACCACTCGACGAGACGCTCCTTCCTCACTCGGCAGTTCCACGCATCGCCACTCTACGAGACACGTCTTCGTCACTTGGCAGTTCCACGCGTCCCCACTCGGCGAGAAAAATCTTCGTCAGTCGGCAGCTCCACGCATCGCCACTCAACAAGACACGTCTTCATCACTTGGCTTCCCCGCACACCGCCACTCAGCCGGATGCTCCATCGTCACTTCGCGGTGACCTATTCGATGTAATCACTTTGTACTGTGCGTTTGTTGGGACACAATGAATTGTGGGTTTATGTTTAGATATATTCATGAAAAAGATTTGAGTCTTCTCTGAATTCTATTATTATTCTTATTTGCATGATTATTATAGCTTCATAAATCTCTCTGGTCTATTGAAATAATTCGGTCAACTAGATTGATAGTTCTTCAGTGAGAGGGGTGCATTGTAGTGAGTTCAACCTGGCAGATTTCTATATCGCAGTGACAAAGTAGGGGACAAGATACATATTTGTGTTGTTTTCACCAAGGATTAAACGATGGGGTTAATTCGTATTGATTGAGTTCTCTTTGTCTACATCATGTAATTGTTCTCCAAGCATTACATTGTTCTACTTAATACTCTAGATGCATGCTAGATAGCGGTTGATGGGTGGAGTAATATTAATAGGTGCAGGGAGCAGTTAGCCTATTTGCTTATGGAAGTGATGCCTATTTACACATGATCATTGCCTTGAGTAAACATTGCATAACTATGCGCTTTTCTATCAATTGCCCAACAATAATTTGCGTACCCACCGTATGCCTACTACATGAGAGAATCCACAAGTGAACACTAAGGCCCCCAAGTCTATTCATCCATATATTTATAGAAGCTTTCAATACCTTGATGTAATTTATTTCCCATTATTTTATTTTGCACTTTATATTATTCAACTTTCATCCATATACTTCACTAGGTTGCAAATAACGAATCCAAGGGGATTGACAACCCTCTTGCCCACATTGGGTGCAAGTGTTTGCTCCATTATGTGGAGTTGCTGAAGAGGGGGTTGTGTGTTACTCCTATTGGTTCGAGAAATCTTGGCTCTCTACTTAGAGAAATACTTATCTATGTTGTGTTGCATCACCTGTTCCTCTTCACAAAAAATCCAACGCAGATCACAAGTATAACTGAGGGCCTTGACTGGCGTGAGGGGGCGCTCGAACTGGTCAGAAGATCAAGGTCAACCCTCTAGAGCATGGCGGCACGCTCCAGATTGACTTTTGGCAGGCATGGCATGACTTTTGGTGCGCTCTAGCGCATCCACTAGTGTCCAGGGGGGTGGCTTTGGATGCTCTTTGGATCTCCACGATAGAGGGAGCTCGGGGAGAGAGAAGAAAGGTATTATCCAGGGGGTGCAAGCGAGCTTTCCACCCAGTCAATCATGGAGCATGGGGCTGGGAATTTTATAGGAGGTATCTCGTAACAAGGAGGGATTGTGGTAAAATTCTCAGCTAAAGGAATTCACATTTGGTCCCTCGGTTATTGATCTCAAGATTTTGGCAGAAGGTGTCTGATCAGGTTTCGGGATAGCTACCTTATTGCACTAGACATGCATTTAACAGGAGGGAGTAGCATCACAAATTAGCATTGCCCACAGAATTTCAGCTCAAATGGAGAAAGTAGCTAATGTAGCTTTTGCAAACCGTAGAAATCAGCAAAAACGGGTTTTCTTATATCTAGCTAGGCTAACATGTTCTCCTTGATGCATCACTTGATGCACCACTAAGTTTGCGAGAAACTGGTGACCGTTGGCAATGTGAAGTTGCTCAAAATTGGATCTCGACAAAGAGGGTTTTCGGGCACTTTTGTGAACCACAACTATTTTAATTGAGATGAAACTCAGCAATATCATCACATAATGCATATGTGACTTGCTAGAATTTTCTTGGATTTTATTTGACAATATTTCTTATATTCAAAAACTTGAAATATCTAGAAAGGGTTTCGGACGGTTTTGACCAATATTTTTAACATGACCATGTTGGAAATATGCACTAGAGGCAATAATAAATTAGTTATTATCATATTTCCTTGTTCATGATAATCATTTATTATCCATGCTATAATTGTGTTGATCGAAAACTCAGATACATGTGTGGATACATAGACAACAACTTGTCCCTAGTATGCCTCTAGTAGACTAGCTCATTGATCAAAAGATGGTTAAGATTTCCTAGCCATGGACATGAGATGTCATTTGATAATGGGATCACATCATTAGGAGAATGATGTGACGAACAAGACCCAAACTACAAACGTAGCATATGATCGTGTCAGTTTATTGCTACTGTTTTCTGCATGCCAAGTATATGTTCCTATGACCATGAGATCATGCAACTCGCAGACATCGGAGGAGTGCCTTGTGTGTATCAAACATCGCAACGTAACTGGGTGGCCATAAAGGTGCTCTACAGGTATCTCCGAGGGTGTCTATTGAGTTGGCATGGATCAAGACTGGGATTTGTTACTCCGTGTGACGGAGAGGTATCTCAGGGCCCACTCGGTAATACAACATCACAATAATCCTTGCAAGCAATGTCACTAAGTGTTAGTCACGGGATCTTGTATTACGGAACGAGTAAAGAGACTTGCCAGTAACGAGGTTGAACTAGGTATGGAGATACCGACAATCGAATCTCGGGCCATGGACATACCGAAGAACAAAGGGAACATCATACGGGATCAACTGAATCCTTGACATAGAGGTTCGAACGATAAAGATCTTCGTAAAATATGTAGGAACCAATATGGGTATCCAGGTCCCGGTATTGGTTATTGACCGTAGAGGTGTCTCGGTCATGTCTACATAGTTTTCGAACCCGCAGGGTCTACACACTTAAGGTTCGGTGACGTTTCGGTAGTATAGAGTTATGTATGGTGGTGACCGAAGGTTGTTCGGAGTCCCGGATAAGATCCAGACGTCACGAGGAGCTCCAAAATGGTCCGGAGGTAAATATTCATATACAGGAAGTCCTATTTTGGTCGCCGGAAAAGTTTTGGGCTCATCGGTAGTGTACCGGGAGTGGCGGTAGTGTACCGGGAGACCATCGGGAGGTGTATTTCGACCCAAGAGGCTACATGGGATGTGGGAGAGTAAATACCAGCCCTTAGTGGTCTGGTGGAAATCCCACACAAGGCCCATGAGGCTGGGAAGAAAATCCCAAAGAGAAAAAGGTGGAAAAAGACAAAAAATAGGGTGAATCCTAGTCCTACTAGGATTGGAGGTGGATTCCACCTCTCCCACTTGATTTGGCCGACCAATTGTTGGTCCTTTGAGGGAAAAGCCTCCTCCTCTCTTACTCTTATATATACTAGATGTTTTAGGGATTTTTGGCACCAGATTTTAGCCACGTGCTACCCGTTCCTCCAGTGCATAGTTTCTCCTCTAGATCGGATTTCTGCAGTGCTTAGGCGAAGCCCTACCGGAATAGCTCCACCACCATCGCCGGAGCACCGTCACGCTGCCGTAGAACTCTTCTACCTCTCCACTCCCTCTTGCTGGATCAAGAAGGCGGAGATCATCATCAAGCTGTACGTGTGCTGAACGCGGAGGTGCCGTCCGTTCGGCGCTAGATTGGAAGAACCATGATCAAGACCGTGAGACGGATCGTGATGAGATCGCAGGACGGATCGTGATGAGTTCACGAGACAGATCGTGATCATGATCGTGAGACGGATTGTCATGAGATCGCGGGACGGATCGTGATGAGATCGCGGGATGGATCATGATGAGATCGTAGGACGCTCTACGATTTGGATCGTGAAGACGTTCGACTACACCAACCACGTTTCTTAACGCTTCCCGCTTAGCGATCTACAAGGGTATGTAGATCCACTCTCCCTCTCGTAGATGCTCATCACCATGGATAGATCTGCGTGTGCGTAGAATTATTTTGTTTCCCATGCATCGTTCCCCAATAGTGGTATCAGAGCTAGGTCTATGTGTAGATGAGATCTCGAGTAGAACACAAAAGGTTTGTGGGCGTTGATGCTTAGATTTCTTCCTCTCTTGGTCGGATTTTGGTTCAGCGGTATTGTGAGATGAAGCGGCCCGGACCAACATTACTCGTACGCTTACGAGAGACCGGTTCCCTCAACCACAACTTGTTGCATAGATGGCTTGCGGGTGACAGTTTCTCTCACTTTAGTTGGATCGGATTCGACAAAGGCGGTCCTTGAGAAGGTTGAAAAGCAACTAGTGTATCACCGTTGTGGTTTTTGCGTAGATGAGAATTCTTGTTGCTAGATACCCATAGCAGCCACGTAAAACATGCAACAACAATTAGAGGACGTCTAACTTGTTTTTGCAGGGTATGTTGTGATATGATATGGATAATTACATGATGTGATATATGTGATGTATGAGATGATCATGTGATGTATAGATTATCCCGACTTGCATGTCGTTGAGTACGGCAACCGGCAGGAGCCATAGGGTTGTCTTTAATTATTGTATGACCTGCGTGTCAATCATTAAGCGCTATGTAATGCTTTACGTTATCGCTATGGTAGCAATAGTAGTAGAAGCATGTTGGGCGCAACAAAACCCGATGGCGACACGTTGATGGAGATCAAGATGATGGAGATCATGCTGTCGTGCCGGTGACGATGGAGATCATGCCGGTGCTTTCATGATGGAGATCAAAAGCACAAGTTCATGGCCATATCATGTCACTTATGATTTGCATGTGATGTTAATCCTTTTATGCACCTTGTTTTGCTTAGGACGATGGTAGCATTATAAGGTGATCCCTCACTTAATTTCAAGATAAATTGTGTTCTCCCCGAGTGTGAACTGTTGCGAAAGTTCGTCGTGTTGAGACACCATGTGATGATCGGGTGTGATAGACTCTATGTTCACATACAACGGGTGCAAGCCAGTGTTGCACATGCAGAACACTCGGGTTAAACTTGACGAGCCTAGCATGTACAGACATGGCCGCGGAACACAAGAGACCAAAAGGTCGAACATGAGTCATATAGTAGATATGATCAACATAATGATGTTCACCATTGAAGCCACCTCAACTCACGTGATGATCGGACTTGAATTGGTGAATTTGGATCATGTGTCACTCAGATGACCTGAGGGATGTCAAATTGAGTGGGAGTTCTTTGGTAATATGATTAATTGAACTCATTATCATGAACATAGTCAAAGTGTCTTTGCAAATTATGTTGTAGATTACTAGCTCACGTTGTAGCTCCCTTGTATTTTTATATGTTCCTAGAGAAATAGAGTTGAAAGATAATGGTAACAATATTGCGGACTGGATCCGTGATCTGAGGATTGTCCTCATTGCTGCACAGAAGGCTTATGTCCTTAATGCACCGCTCTGTGCGCCAACCCCTCTAGCGTCGTCTGTAGATGTTGTGAACATCTGACAGGCATGTTCTGATGACTACTTGATAGTTTAGTGTGTCATGCATTACGGCTTAGAATTGAGGCTCCAAAATGTTTTGAACGTCACGGAACATGTGATATGTTTCTAAGAGCTGAAATTAGGATCTCAGGCTCGTGCCCGTGTTGCGAGATATGAGATCTCCAACAAGATTCTTTGCCTGCAGGATGAAAGAGAATAGCTCAATCGTTGAGCATGTGCTCAGATTGTCTGGGTGCTACAATCATTTGAATCAAGTGGGAGTTGATCTTCCAGATAAGACAGTGATTGATATAGTTCTCCAAGTCACTGTCACTAAGCTACTAGAACTTGGTGATGAACTATAAAATGCCAGGGACAGAAATAATGATCCCTGAGCTGTTCGCGATGTTTGACACCGCGAAGGTAGAAATCAAGAAGGAGCATCAAGTGTTGATGGTTAGTAAAACCACTAGTTTCGAGAAGGGAAAGGGCAAGGAGGAAACCTTCATGGATGGCAAGTCAGTTGCTCCTCCAGTGAAGCAACCGAGAGTTGAACCCAAACCCGAGACTAAGTGCTTCGATTATGAGGAGAGCGGTCGCTGAAGCGGAACAACCCTAGATACTTGGTAGATAAGAAGGCTGGCAACGTCGGCAGAAGTATATTTGATATACGTGTGATTGATGTGTACCTTGATAGTACTCCTAGTAGCACCTGGGTATTGAATACCGGTTCAGTTGCTAAATGTTAGTAACTCGAAGTAAAAGCTACGGAATAAACGGAGAACTAACTAATGGTGAGGCAACGATGTGTGTTGGAAATGTTTCCAAGGTTGATGTGATCAACATTGCACGCTCTCTCTACCTTAGGGATTAGTGACGAACCTAAATAAATGTTATTTGGTGTTTTGCGTTGAGCATGAACGTGATTAGATCGTGTTTATTACAACATGATTATTCATTTAAGTTAGAGAATAATTGTTATTCTATTTACATGAATAATACCTTCAATGGTCATGCACCCAGTGAGAATGGTTTGTTGAATCTTGATCATAGTAATACACATGTTTTATGCCAAAAGATACAAAGATAATAATGATAGTACCACACACTTGTGGCACTGCCGCTAAATGTCATATTGGTATAAAGCGCATGAAGAAACTCCATGTTGATGGATCTTTGGACTCATTCGATTTCGAATCGGTTGAGACATGCGAACCATGCCTTTTGGGCAAGATGACTAAGGACCCTGTTTTCCGAATTGATGGAGCGGGCAAGTGGTTTATTGGAAATGATACATGTTGATGTATGCAATCCACTGAGTCTTGTAACGTGCGGTGGATGTCGTTATTTTCTTACCTTGACAGATGATTTGAGTAGATATAGTGGATATGTACTTAATGAAACACAAGTCTGAATCGTTTCAAAGGTTCAAGCAGATTCAGAGTGAAGTTTAAAGATCATCGTGACAAGAAGATAAAGATGTCTATGATATGATCATGGAGGTGAATATCTGAGTTACGAGTTTGGCATACAACTTTGGACAATGTGAAAGTCGTTTCACAACTCATGCCACATGGAAGACCATAGTGTGATGGTGTGTCCGAACATCATAGTCATGCTCTATTGGATATGGTGATTGCTATGATGTCTCTTATCGATTTGCTACTATAGTTTTGGGGTTATGAATTAGAGATAACTACATTCACTTTAAATAGGGCACCATCTAAATCCGTTGAGATGACACCGTGTGAATTATGGTTTTATAGAAACCTAGGTTGTCATTTCTTGATGTTTGGGGCTGCAACGCTTGTGTGGAAAAAATGTTTTCACCTAATAAGCTCGAACCCAAAGAGGACAAATGCATCTTCATAGAATACCCTAAGAACAGTTGGGTATACCTTCTATCTCAGATCCAAGTGCAAAGTGTTTGTTGCTAAAACTGGGTCCTTTCTCGAGAAAGAGTTTCTCTCGAAAGAATTGAGTGGGATAAAGATAGAACTTGATGAGGTTGTTAAACCTTTATTCAACCAGAGAGTAGCGCAGCACAGGAAGATGTTCCTGTGAAGCCTACGTTAGTTGAAGAGGAAGTTAATGATGATGATCATGAAGCTTCAGGATCAAGTTACTATCGAACTTCGTAGGTCGACAAGGATGTGTACTGCTCCTGAGCGGTACGACAACCCTGTCTTGGAGGTCATATTGTTGGACAACGATGAACCTACGAGCTATCGAGAAGCGATGATGGGCCTGGATTCCGACAAATGGTTAGAGGCCATGAAATCCGAGAAAAGGATCCATGTATGAAACCCAAGTATAGACTTTGGTAGACTTGCTCGTTGGACGGTAGGTTGTTGAGTACAAATGGATCTTTAAAGTGAAGACAGATGCTAATGGTAAATGTCACCATTTGTAAAGCTCGACTTGTTGCAAACAAGTTTGTGACAATTTCAAGGAGTTGACTGCGATGAGACTTTCTCACTCGTAGCAATGCTAAAGTCTGTTGGAATTATGTGAGCAGTTGCTGCATTTTTCAATTATGAAATCTGGCAGATGGATGTCAAAACATCGTTTCCTTAACGGTTTAACTGAGGAAAGATTGTATGTGATACAACCAGAAAGTTTTGTCAGTCCTAAGGATGCTAAAAGGTGAGCAAGCTTCAGTGATCTTTCTATGGACTAAAGCAAGCATCTCGGAGTTGGAATATACACCTTGATGAGGTGATCAAAGTTTTTGAAATTTATACAAAGTTTACGAGAAACTTATATTTACAATAAAGTGAGTGGGAGCACTATAGAATTTCTGATAAGTATATGTGGATGACATATTGTTGATCGGAAATAATGTAGAATTTCTGGAAAGAATAAATGGTTGTTTCAGAAGTGATTTTCAAAGGAAGACCTGGATAAAGCTACCTAATTGTTAACCATCAAGATCTATAGAGATAGATCAAGATGCTTGATGAAACTTTCAATGGGTGCATACCTTGACAAGATTTTGAAAGAGTTCAAAATGGATCAGTAAGAGAAAAAGTTCTCACCTTATTTGTAAGGTGTGAAGTTGAGTGAGACTCAAAGCTCGACCATGGAAGAAGAAAGAGAAAGGACGAACGTCGTCCCCTATGCCTTAGCCATAGGCTCTCTACAGTATGCCATGCTGCGTACCGCACTTGTGTGTGCCTTACCATGAGTCCGTCAAGGGGTACCAGAGTGACCCAGGAGTGGATCACTGGACAGTGGTCAAGATGATCCTTAGTAACTCAAAGACTAAGGAGATGTTTCTCAAATATGGAGGTGATAAAGAGTTCGTTGTAAATTGTTACGTCGATGCAAGCTTTAACACCAATCCAGATGACTCGTAGTAGCAATTTGGATATGTATAGTGGAGCAGCCATTTGGAATAGTACCAAGTGGAGTGTGGTAGCAGTGTTTACGGTTTGACATAGAGATTTGCAAAGTACACACGGATCTGAATGTCGCAGACCCGTTGACTATAAGACCTCTCTCACATGCAAAGCATGGTCGAGCCCCAGAACTCATTGGGTGTTAGATTCATAACAATGCGAATCACATAGTGATGTGAACTAGATTATTGACTCTAGTGCAAGTGGGAGACTGTTAGAAATATGCCCTAGAGGCAATAATAAATTGATTATTATCATATTTCCTTGTTCATGATAATCATTTATTATCCATGCTATAATTGTGTTGATCAGAAACTCAGATACATGTGTGGATACATAGACAAGACCATGTCCCTAGTATGCCTCTAGTACACTAGCTCATTGATCAAAAGATGGTTAAGGTTTCCTAGCCATGGACATGAGATGTCATTTGATAACGGGATCACATCATTAGGAGAATGATGTGATGGACAAGACCCAAACTATAAACGTAGCATACGATCGTGTCAGTTTATTGCTACTGTTTTTTGCATGCCAAGTATATGTTCCCATGACCATGAGATCATGCAACTCACAGACATCGGAGGAGTGCCTTGTGTGTATCAAACGTCGCAATGTAACTGGGTGGCCATAAATATGCTCTACAGGTATCTCCGAGGGTGTCTGTTGAGTTGGCATGGATCAAGACTGGGATTTGTTATTCCGTGTGACGGAGAGGTATCTCAGGGCCCACTCGGTAATACAACTTCACAATAAGCCTTGCAAGCAATGTGACTAAGTGTTAGTCACGGGATCTTGTATTATGGAACGAGTAAAGAGACTTGCCGGTAACGAGGTTGAACTAGGTATGGAGATACCGACGATCGAATCTCGGGCAAGTAACATACCGAAGAACAAAGGGAACATCATACGGGATTAATTGAATCCTTGACATAGAGGTTCGACCGATAAAGATCTTCGTAGAATATGTAGGAACCAATATGGGAATCTAGGTCCCGCCATTGGTTATTGACCGTAGAGGTGTCTCGGTCATGTCTACATACTTCTTGAACCCGCAGGGTCTGCACACTTAAGGTTTGGTGACGTTTCGGTAGTATAGAGTTATGTATGGTGGTGACCGAAGATTTTTTGGAGTCCTGGATGAGATCCCGGACATCACGAGGAGCTCCGGAATGGTCCAGAGGTAAAAATTCATATATAGGAAGTCCTATTTTGGTCGCCGGAAAAGTTTCGGGCTCATCGGTAGTGTACCGGGAGTGCCGGTAGTGTACCGGCAGACCATCGGGAGGGGTATTTCGACCCAAGAGGCTACATGGGCTGTGGGAGAATAAATACCAGCCCTTAGTGGGCTGGTGGAAATCCCACACAAGTCCCATGAGGCTGGGAAGAAAAGCCCAAAGAGAAAAAGGTGGAAAAAGGCAAAAAAATAGGGTGAATCCTAGTCCTACTAGGATTGGAGGTGGATTCCACCTCTCCCACTTGATTTGGCCGACCCAATTGCTGCTCCTTGGAGGTCCAAGCCTCCTCCTCTCTTCCTCTTATATATACTAGAGGTTTTAGGGTTTTTTGGCACCAGATTTTAGCCACGTGCTACCCGTTCCTCCAGTGCATAGTTTCTCCTCTAGATCGGATTTCTGCAGTGCTTAGGCGAAGCCCTGCCGGAATAGCTCCACCACCATCGCCGGAGGGCCGTCACGCTACTGGAGAACACTTCTACCTCTCCGCTCCCTCTTTCTGGATCAAGAAGGCAGAGATCATCATCAAGCTGTATGTGTGCTGAACGTGGAGGTGTCGTCCGTTCGGTGCTAGATCGAAAGAACCGTGATCAAGACCGTGAGACTGATCGTGATGAGATCGCGGGACGGATCGTGATGAGTTCACAAGACAGATCGTGATCAAGGTCGTGAGATGAATCGTGATGAGATCGTGGGATGGATCGTGATGAGATCGCGGGACGGATCGTGATGAGATTGCGGTACGCTCTGCGATGTGGATCGCGAAGACGTTTGACTACACCAACTGCGTTTCTTAACGCTTCTTGCTTAGCGATCTACAAGGGTATGTAGATCCACTCTCCCTCTCGTAGATGCTCATCACCTTGGATAGATCTGCGTGTGCGTAGGAAATTTTTTGTTTCCCATGCATCGTTCCCCAACAGACCATGTGTTGAAAGTCATGTATATGGAAAATATATGTCCATTGAGTTTCCCTAAATTTTCTCATTTTTTTAAAATAATTTTTTCCCTTCAAAGACCATTTCTGGACTCAAAAAACGCATTTAAATAGAATACAAAAATTACTTCTAAAATAATAATTTTGTGGTTTTGGGAAGTCCTATAGATAACAAGTTTCAAATAAAATCTTTGGGGCAAAACATTTATCCTAATTTGAGGACTTGTACTACAAACCTCAATTCAAGGGTTTTCGGAAACCTAAATAAAATACATGTTTTTTGGGGAAAAATTGTGAATTTTGTTTATGTCCTATACACACGGCATGATCATTGGGGAAAGATTTGGATGAAGGAGATGTGTCTAGAAATTAGGAGGATTTTTCTGATTCAAAACATAACCAAGCAAACAAGCAATGACAAAGCAATCAAGTATCACAGTAGGCACAGAAAAAGTTTTTGTTGGTAATCGTTTTTTAGCTTCAATAAATATAGTGATGTGATACAAAACACAGACCTATCCCCTTATAAGAATATCGTCCCCGAGATTTCTAATCTAGGCACTGAAGGCAAAAGGAAATTCAGATCTAAGTAGTCTTCATGCTCCCAGCTTGATTTTGCTTCGGTATGATTGCCCTACTGGACCTTGAGGTACTTTATGTTGCGGCTTGGAGTGGAACACTCGGCTTCATATAAAATGCGAACTAGTCTATCATGATAAGTGAGGTCTAGCTGAAGGTCGATGGCTTGGTGAAGAATGTCCTTGTAGAGGTTAGGGCAGTTGGGAACTTGGATACACTTCTGAAGTTGTGGCATGTGGAAGACGTTGTGCACATCGTATAACTCGGAAGGTAGCTCTAGCTGGTAGCCAACTTCTCCTCGTCTATCGGTGATCTTGAAGGGGATGATGTTCCATGTCATGAGCTTTCCTTTGACGTGGAAGCGCCTGCTTCCCTTGAGAGGCATAACTCGAAGATAAACGTGATCTCTGACACGGAAGCTCATGTCTTGGTGGCCTGAGTCGGGGTAGCTCTTCTGTCTTGACTTGGCAGTCTTTAAACGTTCTATTTTCAAGTTGAAATTTCTCTTCTACTTTTCATAGAATGTCCGGTCCAAAGACTTGTCCTTCACCGGTCTTTGACCAATTGAGGGGAGTGCGGAATTTATGTCCATATAGCACCTCGAATGGTGCGATCTAAAGATTGCACTGGTAGTTGTTTTTGTTGGAGAAATCAGCGAATGGTAGGCAATCTTCCCACTTGGCTACATATGCCAAACCACAAGCACAAAGCATGTCTTTGGGTATCTGGTTTACTCGTCTCATCTGTCCTCCGGTCTGAGGGTGAAAAGTTGTGCTAAAGGATATCTTGGTTCCCGTAGCTTCTTGAAATCTAATCTAGAATCTCAAGGTAAACTGAGTTCCTCGGTCTGACACAATTTCATTTGGAACTTTGTGGAGGCTCACAATCCAGTTGATGTAGAGATTGGCTTGTTGGTGTCCCTTGTACATCATCTTGATAGGAATGGAATTGGCTACCTTGGTCAAATGATCAACAATAACCCATATGGAGTCATGTCCTTTGTTAGACCTAGGCAACCCGGTGATCAAGTCTATCCCGACTTTGTCCCATTTCCATTTAGGGACGTTGAGAGGTTGTAACAGTCCGGCGGGTTGCTCATGCTCCGCTTTGACTCTTTGGCATATGTCACATTTAGCGAGAAAGTAGCTACTTCTCTTTTCATATCATGCCACTAGAATCTTGGTTTGAGATCTTGATACATCTTTGTCCCTCTAGGATAGATGGAATACAGAGTTTCATGAGCTTCTTGCAAGATCAAGTTCTTCAGCACATTTTTGTTGGGTACGCAAACACGATTCCTAAACCATACGACTCCTTGTTCATACACTGAGAATCTTGGGGCCTTGTCTGTCTTTATCTAACTCCTGATACCTTCAATACTCTCATGTCCCTTTTAAGCTTCCTTAATATCATCCATCAAGGTAGGACATACATCAAGGTTGGTCAGAAATACTGGTGTAACCAATTCCAGGCCAAAGCCTTCAAGATCTTTATACGTGGGTAGCCTTTCCTTATCATAAGATTCAAGGAACAAGCCTTCAATCTTAATGCATCTGCTACTACGTTGGCCTTTCCAACGTGGTAATGAACATTGAGGTCATAACCCTTGATCAACTCCAACCATGTTCTGGGGACCCCGACTCATAAGTCGTGATCACCGAATGCACGTGCACAGAGATCCCAGAGATCAATGCTCATTGAGAACACAGAAACTGGAATACAAGAGTCTTACATCCTTACATACCGTCTTACACAAATAAAGGCCAACTAGGACAAGTCTTACATAAATAGGACCGTTAGGGCCAAATACTTAATCATAACAAGCAGCGGAAATCTTCATCAAAAGGGGGAACCCATGCCAACTGCCTTAAACATACAGGCATTCTGACTAGGAAGCGTCCTAGCTCGCATGTTCATCACCAACAAACTCTTCACCATATTCCTGCTCTTCCATGCCTGGCCAATTAAATAACCAGTGGCAAGCCAATGAGTACTTTGAATGTACTCGCAAGCAACACATGTAAGGAACAAGGTATAACAATAAATGATATAGCACTATATAGGTAATTTTGCAGAAAGCTAATGTTTAATGCAATGACATGATCAAGTAACTTAAGTAAGCATGCATCAATTGTTGACAGGTATTCATGTGGAAAACTTATAGTTATCATCATAAGCAAGGGTTGAGTATCTCATGTTCATCATCATGCCAAGTCATCAGACCTAGCTCAAATATAATTTTTGTGCCATCCACTCACAGACACCAAGTTTTGTAAAGGCTTTAGGCCTAGCACAAGAGCGGCCATCCAATTGTCCTTGACCGTGGACATGGCTATCCGAACAGTTTTACAGTCTGCAGAGGTTGCACACTTTATACACAAGACTCAGGAAACTTCTGTGTCAAACCATGACTCGCGGTATTGTCCATACCTAAGTACTCGAACATTGTCTTTCCCCTTATAATACTAAACAAAGAGTCCACTCGATTGGTACCTAGCCCACATTGTCACTCCCCGGCAACGGCGCCAGAAAAGAATCTTGATGACCCAAAATTATAGGGGATCTATCATATTCCTTTCGATAAGTAGGAGCGTCGAACTAGACGAGGAGCAGAAGGAAATGACAAGCGGTTTTCAGTAAGGTATTCTCTGCAAGCACTGAAATTATCGGTAACATATAGTTTTGTGATAAGGTAATTTGTAACCGGTAACAAGTAACAAGTGTAGCAAAGGTGCAGCAAGGTATCCCAATCCTCTTTGTAGCAAAGGACATGCCTAGACAAACTCTTATATAAAGCAAAGCGCTCCCGAGGACACATGGGAATTTCTATCAAGCTAGTTTTCATCATGCTCATCTGATTCGCATTCGTTACTTTGATAATTTCATATGTGGGTGGACCGGTGCTTGGGTGCTTCCCTTACTTGGACAAACCTCCCACTTATGATTAACCTCTCTTGCAATCATCCGCAACTATGAAAGAAGAATTAAGATAAATCTAACCATAGCATGAAACATATGGATCCAAATTAGCCCCTTACGAAGCAACACATAAACTAGGGTTTAAGCTTCTTTCACTCTAGCAACCCATCATCTACTTATTACTTCCCAATGCCTCCCCCTATGCCACGTACACATAACACCACTAGAGGAGAGACAACATACATCTCATCAAAATATCGAACGAATGCCAAATTCACATGATTACTTATAACAAGACTTATCCCACGTCCTCAGGAACAAACGTAACTACTCACAAAGCACGTTCATGTTCATAATCCAAGGAGTATTAATTATCATGAATGATCTGAACATATGATCTTCCACCAAGTAAACCAACTAGCATCAGCTACAAGGAGTAATCAACACTACTAGCAACCCATAGGTACCAATCTGAGGTTTCAGACAAAGATCGGATACAAGAAATGAACTAGGGTTTTGAGAGGAGATGGTGCTGGTGAAGATGTTGATGGAGATTGACCCCCTCCCAATGAGAGGATCATTGGTGATCACGATGGATTCTATTTCCCCCTCCGGGAGGGAAGTTTCCCCGGCAGAACAACTCTGCCGGAGCCGTAGATTGGTTCTGCCCAAGTTCCGCATCGAAACAGAAGCTCTCTTATGATTTTTTTCTAGGTCAAAACCCTTCATATAGCAGAAGATGGTCACCGGAGTCTTGCTAGGAAGCTCACAAGACACCAAGGTGTGGCTAGGGGGGTATGCCGTGCCTGGCAGTCTTGTGACCTCCTGGTGGGTCCCCCCTTGTATTTTTTCACCAAATATTTTTTATATATTCCTAAACAATTCTCCATAGATTTTCAGCACTTTTGGAGTTGTGCAGAATAGGTCTCTCAGATTTGTTCCTTTTCTAGTCCAGAATTCCAGCTGTCGGCATTCTCCCTCATCATGTTAACTCTGTAAAATAAGAGAGAAAGGCCTACGTATTGTATCATAATGTTTAATAACAGACCATAATGCAATAAATATCAATATAAAAGCATGATGCAAAATGGACGTATCAACTCCCCCAAGCTTAGACCTCGCTTATCCTCAAGCGAAAGCCGATATCTATAAATGTGTCCACATGTTTAGAGATAGAGGTGTCGATAAATAAAATACGGACATGAAGGCATCATGATCATCTTTATACAGCAATACTTATTGATATATAATTTCTTATACTAGAGTAACAATTAATTCACAGGGTAAAGTATGAACCAAGAAATCTATTGAGAACCAAAAAACTATGCTCTCAGTCATTAAGCAATTTACAATTTATCACAACATCGGAAAGAGTCAATATAAGAGCTTGTAAGGAAAATCCACATACTCAATCATCTTTTAGTCTTTCATAATTTCTAACACTCACGCGGTACTCATGAGGTCAAAGCTTCAATCGGACATAGAGAACGATAGGTCTTATAGTTTTGCCTCCCAACTATTTACCTCAAGGGTAATGTCAATAGAAATGACTCATGATCACCCACATTCGACTGGATATAGTTTTGCCTCCCAACTATTTACCTCAAGGGTAATGTCAATAGAAATGACTCATGATCACCCACATTCGACTGGATATATGTGTCTAGATCATTCTCCAACACATAATTCTTGGCAAGAGAGAAAGGCAGAATATAGGGAGCAGTGAAGATTGCCATGACTCTTGCATAAAGGTAAGTACTTATAAAGTAGAAGTAATAGATAGGCCTTCGTAGAGGGAAGCAGAGGTTGTCATGCGCTTTTCATTTTTGGATGTGCAAACCCTTAATGCAAGGAAACGACACGTTGTATTGCCCTTTGTGATAGCAACCTTATTATGAAGTCCGTCGCTTTTATTTCTTTACTATCACAAGTTTGTACAATGATTATTTTCCCTTACAATAAAAGATCATACATATTTAGGAGCAATTCTTATTGCTTTTTGCACCGATCACAACTTACTTGAAGGATCTTACTCAATCCATAGGTAGGTATGGTGGACTCTCATGGCAAAACTGGTTGAGGGTGTTTGGATGCACAAGTAGTATCTCTACTTGGCGAAAGTTTTGGCTAGTATGAGGTGGAAGCAAGCACTACATGTTGGAGGATCTCTAACCATATAGCTTCTATTCGGAAATAAGAAAACATAACCCATGATGTTGTCTTGCTTGTCCAACATCAACTTCTTAGCATATAATATTTCAATGAGTGCTCACAATCATAAAAGATGTCCAAGATAATATATTTATATGTGAACCTCTCTTTCTTTATTACTTCCTTTTAATTGCACCAATGACCAATCATTATGTTTGTCAACTCCCAAAAATTTCAATCGACATACTTCTTATATGTGAAGTCATCACTCCCCATAAGATCATCATATATACTCTTTGCTTTGATTCTATTCTTATTTTATTAAAAATTTCCAAGATCATAGCAGCAAGCAAAGCCCTCACATCAAAACCACTTTTTATTATATAACTCTCGGACTCGCTTACATAAGGGGAACATAAAGCAAAACTCAAAGCTAGACCACACTAAAAAATTTATTCTACTAGATCAAGATAAAACCAAAAGGAATAAACTAGGAAAAATGAGAAAAGGTAAAAGATGTAATGCTAATACGATATCGGGGCACCTCCCCCAAGCTTGGCACAAGCCAAGGGGAGTGCCCATACCCATGTGTTTAGTTGTATTGCTTCAGAGGTGGTGATGTTGGAGTTGTTGATGAGGTTGGGGGTTTGTCCTCCATCTTCCAAGGCATAGGATCACCATTGTAAAAAGATGAATAAGTCTCCAGGATCGTCAAATCTGCAGCCAAACTCATTTGCTTAAATCTGCATTCATACACACAGTTTTGGTTTTGCAGGTCATAGATTTGGGCTTGGAGATGTTCGATTTTCTCATAAAGCTTGAAGATGTGCTCCCCGATTTCCTTGGCGTCCAGCTTTTGTTTATGGGTAAACTCAGAGATCATCATGTGGTTGGCATTGAGTCCACGTTCCACCATCCCTTGGGACTTGGAGACTTGTTGCTCCATTCCTTCGAGCCTTCTCTCCACGCTTCTGGTTTTCATTGGCCCCTCTACATCACGGATCTGCAGCACACCCTCACGCATCTCAATGATTTGAGGGTGTTGTAGCACCTCCGCAAGATAGGTCTTGATGACCTTCTCCAAGAACTTGTCCTTTGAAGCACTTGGGGATATCATGGTGATCTAAATCTGTTCGGAAAACATCAACAAATGAGACAGAGGATTTTTTCGTGGTGTGGTGGTCAAAACCGAGAGATTATATAATGAATTGTTACCAACCTAAAGGAGTGTACCACAAGAAAACAGAGTCCGGAGGGTACACAAGGTGGCCACAAGCCACAGGGGCGCGACCAGGGGGTAGGCCGCACCCTGCAAGCTTGTCGCCTACTCGCGCACTATTCGGTCTGCTTTAAATTTTCCAAATTTATAAAATATTCCAAAATGGAGAAAAATATCTACTGGGAAAGTTTTGGAGTCTATTTGCTTACCGTACCACATAACTATTCCTTTTCAGAGTCTGAAATGTTCCGGTAGGTCTCCTTAATGTACTCCTTTGGAGTTATGGTATTGATAATATTGGTTTCAACATTTACGGGAGTACCTGAGATATAATGTTTGATTGTTTGACCGTTTACCACCTTCGGGTTAGTGCCTTCGGCGTTGTTGATCTTGATAGCACCGGAACGATATACTTCCTCGACAATGTAAGGCCCTTCCCATTTAGAGAAAAGTTTTCCTACAAAAAAACTTAAACGAGAATTGTATAGCAAGACATGTTCACCTACATTGAATTCACTCTTTTGTATCCTTTTATCATGCCATCTTTTAATCTTTTCTTTAAATAACTTGGCATTCTCATAAGCCTCTATTCTCCATTCATCAAGTGAGCTAATGTCAAAAAACCTCTTCTCACCAGCAAGTTTAAAATCATAGTTGAGCTCTTTAATTTCCCAATAAGCTTTATGTTCCAGTTCAAGAGGTAAGTGACAAGCTTTACCATAAACCATTTTATACGAAGACATACCCATAGGATTTTTGTAAGCAGTTCTATAAGCCCATAATGCATCATCAAGTTTCCTAGACCAATTCCTTCTAGATATATGAATAGTCTTTTGCAAGATCAATTTAATTTCTCTATTGCTTAAGTCTACTTGACGACTAGACGGAGGATGATAAGGAGATGCAATTCCATTATTAACATCATACTTAGCAAGCAATTTACGGAAAGCACCATGAATAAAGTGTGAACCACGATTAGTCATTAAATATCTAGGGACTCCAAATCTAGGGAAAATAACTTCTTTCAGCATTTTAATAGAAGTGTTATGATCAGAACTACTAGTTGGAATAGCTTCCACCCACTTAATAACATAATCAACAACAACTAGAATATGAGCATACCCGTTGGACTTTGGAAAAGGTCCCATATAATCAAAACCACAAACATCAAATGGTTCAATAACAAGTGAGTAATTCATAGGCATTTCCTGACGTCTACTAATATTACCAATTCTTTGACATTCATCACAAGACAAGACAAACTTAAGAGCATCCTTGAAGAGAGTAGGCCAATAAAAACTAGATTATAATACCTTATGTGCAGTTCTATATCCAGCGTGGTGTCCTTCGTAGGCCTCGGAATGACACTTGTGTAGGATCTGTTCCTGTTCATTCTTAGGTACACTACGTCTAATAACACCATCTACTCCTTCTTTATAAAGGTGCGACTCATCCCAAAAGTAATGTCTTAAATCATAGAAGAACTTTTTCTTTTGTTGGTATGTGAAACTAGGCGGTATAAATTTAGCAACAATGTAATTAGCCTAATAAGCATACCATGGAGCATTATGTGAAGCATTTATGACAGCTAATTGTTCATCAAGAAAGCTATCATCAATAGGTAGTGGGTCATCAAAAACATTTTCTAACCTAGACAAGTTGTATGCTACAGGGTTCTCAACACCCTTTCTATCAACAATTTGCAAATCAAATTCTTGTAGTAGAAGAACCCATCAAATAAGTCTAGGTTTAGCATATTTATTTTCCATAAGATATTTAATAGCAACATGATCAGTGTGAACAGTTACTTTGGAATCAACAATATTAGGTGTGAACTTATCACAAGCAAACACAATTGCTAAAAATTCCTTTTCAGTGGTAGCATAGTTCTTTGAGCGATGTCTAGAGTTTTACTAGCATAATGGATAACATTTAATTTCTTATCAACTATTTTTCCTAGAACAGCACCAACAACATAATCACTAGCATCACACATAATTTCAAACTGTAGGTTCCAATCAGGTGGTTGAAAAACAGGTGCAGAAATCAAGGCATTCTTAAGGATTTAAAATGCTTCTACATAATCATCATCAAAAACAAAAACAACATCCTTTTGCAAGAGATTAGTGAGAGGCCGAGAAATTTTAGAGAAATCTTTAATAAATCTCCTATAGAAACCAGCATGACCAAGGAAACTTCTATACCACTGAAATCCGTGGGACACGGCATTTTTTCAATAGCTCTTTTGGAGATGTCGTGTCCCAAGACAATACCTCATTAGCAATAAAGTGGAACTTATCCCAATGCAATACAAGATTAGTTTCTTCACATCTCTGCAAAAATCGATCAAGGTTGCACGAGCAATCATCAAAAGAAGTTCCATAAACGGAGAAGTCATTCATGAAAACCTTAATAATCTTTTCACAAAAGTTAGCGAATATAGCAGTCATACATCTTTGAAACGTAGCAGGTGCATTGCATAAACCAAAAGGCATATGTCTATAAGCAAAGGTACCAAAAGGGCAAGTAAAAGTGGTATTCTCTTGGTCCTCTTTTGACACAGATATTTGAGAGAAGCCAGAATAACCATCTAGAAAGCAAAATTGTGTGTGTTTGGATAGTATTTCTAGGATTTGATAAATAAAAGGTAGGGGGTAATGATCTTTCCTAGTAGCTTTATTTAATTTCCTAAAATCAATTACCATTCTATATCCTGTAACAAAACTTTGCAGGATCAATTCATTTTTATCATCAGGAACACCAGTAATACCTCCTTTCTTAGGGACACAATGAACGGGACTAACCCATCTACTATCAGCAATAGCATAAATTATACCTGCCACTAGAAGCTTTAATATTTCATTTCTTACCACTTCTTTCGTTTTAGGATTTAATCATCATAGGGGATCAACAACTGGTTTAGCATCAGGCTCCATACTAATTTTATGCTGACATAGAGTGGGACTAATGCCCTTAAGATCATCAAGAGTGTATCCAATAGCAGCACGATGCTTCTTCAGAGTTTTCAATAATCTCATTTCTTCATGTTATAAAATTTTAACACTAATAATAACAGGATATATCTTCTTTTCATCAAGATAAGCATATGTCAGAGTATCCGATAATTGTTTAAGCTCAAACGCGGAATCACCCTTGGGTGGAGGAGGATCCCCAAGTATCACAACAGGCAAGTTCTGTTTCAAAATAGGATGCTGATCAAAGAAAATCCTATCTATTTCATTCCTTTCATTCATATACATATCATTTTCATAGTCTAGCAAATATTGTTCTAAAGGATCAGTAGGAGGCACAATAGTAGAAGAAAGACCAATAATTTCATCCTTACTGTGCAATTCATTACCATATGGTTGTCTACGAAATTTAGAGAAATTAAACTCATGGGACACGTCCCCAAAACTCACAGTAATAGTTTGTTTCTCACAATCTTTACTAGGCAATTCTTTACCATGGAGGCTTTAACATGTTCCTTTATTCTAACAGGGAAAGGTGGGTTCTCAATATAAGCAGTAGGAATAACATGATTAACATTATAAGTAAAGTTTCTTCTTCAACTTTAATAGGTTCAACTACTTTCACTTCAATGGGAGGATGATATTTAAAACACTTATCCTTAGGTACATCAACATGAGTAGCAAAAGATTCACAGAAAGAAGATACTATCTCAGAGTCAAGTCCATATTTAGTGCTAAATTCATGAAAAGCATCGGTGTCTATAAAAGATTTAACACAATCAAACTTAAGGTTTATACCAGACTCCTTACCTTCGTCGAGTTCCCAACCTTCAGATTTGCATTTAATTCTTTCCATTTGAAGTCAATATCTTTCTTCATATAGGAACCAATACAAGAAGTATCGAGCATGGATTGATCATTACGAGAAAGCCGAGAATAATTTTTTTGAATAATAATTTCTCTTGAGAGATCATTATTGGGGCGTGAATATAACATTGAATTAAGCCTCCCCCAAGCTTGAGAGATACTTTCTCCTTCACAAGGCCAAAAAATATAGATATAATTCCGATCACGATAAACCAGATGCATACGGTAAAACTTCTTATGAAATTCCGTTTTCAATCGGTTGTAGCTCCATGATCCAATATCATCACATATCCTATACCTTGTCAATGCATTCTCCTTAAAATATAGAGGAAATACCTTCTTCTTGACATGATCCTCGGGCAGACCTGCAAGCTTCAATAATCCACAAACTTCATCCACATAGATTAGATGCAAATCAGGATGTAGTGTCCCATCTCTTGCATAAGTATTAGCTAGCAGTTTCTCTATCATACCTGAAGGAATTTCATAATAAATATTTTCAGTAGGTTCATTAGGTTGAGGAGCAACTTTTTGTGCTTCCGATCGAGGTGAAGATACCACGAATAAGCCCCTCAAAGGATTATTTTCCAAAGTAACAAGTGATAGGAAATTTCAGCACACTATATAAATTTTTCCTTACCAAATTCCACTCACCAAAGGAGCTTCACTCCCCGAAAACGGTGCCAGAAAAGAGCCTTGATGAAAAACAAGTATAGGGGATATATCGTATTCCTTTCGATAAGTAAGAGTGTCAAACCCAACGAGGAGCAGAAGGAAATGACAAGCGCTTTTAAGTAAGGTATTCTCTACAAGCACATCAAATTATCGGTAACAGATAGTTTTGTGATCAGGTAATTTGTCACGTGTAACAAGTAACAAGTGTAGCAAAGGTGTAGAAGGGCATCCAATCCTTTTTGTAGCAAAGGACAAGCCTGGAAAAACTCTTATATAGAGCAAAGCGCTACCGAGGACACATGGGAATTTCTGTCAAGCTAGTTTTCAGCATGCTCATCTGATTCACGTTCGTTACTTTCATAATTTGATATGTGGGTGGACCGGTGCTTGGGTGCAGCCCTTACTTGGACAAATCTCCCACTTATGATTAACCTCTCTAGCAAGCATCCTCAACTACGAAAGAAGAATTAAGATAAATCTAACCATAGCATGAAACATATGGATCCAAATCATCCCCTTACGAAGCAACACATAAACTAGGGTTTAACCTTCTGTCACTCTAGCAACCCATCATCTACTTATTTCTTCCCAATGCCTTCCCCTAGGCCCAAATAATGGTGAAGTGTTATGTATTCCACGTTCACATAACACCACTAGAGGAGAGACAACATACATCTCATCAAAATATCGAACGAATACAAAATTCACATGATTATTTAAAACAAGACTTATCCCATGTCCTCGGGAACAAACATAACTACTCACAAATCATGTTAATGTTCATAATTAGAGGAGTATTAATTATCATAAAGGATCGAAACATATGATCTTCCACCAAGTAAACCAACTAGCATCAACTACAAGGAGTAATCAACACTACTAGCAACCCATAGGTACCGATCTGAGGTTTGAGACAAAGATCGGATATAAGAGATGAACTAGGGTTTGGAGAGGATATGGTGATGGTGAAGATGTTGATGGAGATTGACCCCCTCTCGATGAGAGGCTCATTGGTGATGATGATGGCTTTGATTTCCCCCTCCGGGAGGGAAGTTTCCCCGGCAGAACAGCTCCGCCGGAGCCCTAGATTGATTCTGCCCAAGTTCCGCCTTGAGACAGCTGCGCTTCGTCCCAAAAGCTCTCTGATGATTTTTTCTAGGTCAAAAGCCTTCATATAGCAGAATATGGGCACCGGAGGCCTGTCAGGGGTACCACAAGCCACCAAGGCGCGACGGGGGGGTAGGCCGTGCCTGGTAGGCTTGTGACCTCTTGGTGGGTGCCCTCTGGTATTTGTTTCGCCGAATATTTTTTATATATTCCAAAACAATTCTTCGTAGTTTTTCAGGACATTTGGAGTTGTGCAGAATAGGTCTCTCAGATTTGCTCCTTTTCTAGTCGAGAATTCCAGCTACCGACGTTCTCCCTCTTCATGTAAACCTTGTAAAAAAAGAGAGAAAAGGCATAAGTATTGTACCATGACATGTAATAACAGCCCATAATGCAATAAATATCAATATAAAATCATGATGCAAAATGGACGTATCATGTACCGGCGGACGTCCGGATTCAAACTAGACAAGCGAGGCATGTTGGCTAGAGAGAGAGGGAGAGAAGCAGGAGAGGTGAGAGGATGACACACGGTCCTAACCCCATTGTCATCTTCTACCTCTCGACAAAGGAGGCGGAAGCTCACCAGCGGTGTTGTTGGTGACGGTGAGGCAAGCTGGAGGTGGGAACAGACTCAGCGTCGAGCCGCCGTACCTCTTGAGGTGGAGGAGAGGTAGGAGACACACAGCTTTGCCGGCTACGAGGAAACACGGCAGAGCCACTTCGAGAAGAGGTTGTCGGTGTCGATTCTTGCCACGATTCGAGTGGGCAGGAGGGGGAAAGGGTCAGGAGGAAACCACGGGTGTAGAGAGGAGGGGAGGAGAACCGGAGCGGGTCGGTAACCCGAGATCGACGGAGCTCCGCCGCTGCGGCTCCTTAGTCGATCTCGAGCACTGGTGCTCGGGGATCTCAAATGGCGGCTTGTCGGGGTTGATTGGGAATGGTAGAGGGCCAGAGGAGGAGAGACGGGAGCTTGGGGAGCCTTTTTATAGCCGATGCGCGAGTCCACAACTGACTCGTGCGTCGATGAGGTTGAGCTGGTCACTTGAGGAGGAGGGAGCACACGGGGCTTGCCAGGGGTGCTCCTGTTGTTAGTCTACAGGCGAGGGAGGCAAGGGAGGGAGGGGGAGCTCCCACGTGTGAGCTTGCTCACTGGCCAAGCTGGGAGGGGGAAGGAGGAGGAGAGAGGAGGGGGACAGGGGCGCTGCGTGTCCCGGATGTTGAGGTGGCGAGAGGGAGGGGCTCGAGATGGTCGGGGCAAACGATTGGACAGCGGCTACAGTAAGGTCGGGCACTGTAGCACGCTCTAGAGCGCCTGTTTAGCATACCATGACATGCCAACGGCATCCTAGGTGCGGCCAGCCATGTCCAGTGGGTCCAAGGGGGTCCAAATAGTTGGAATACAACATTGGATGCTCTGGTAGGTTGATAGAATAAGAGGGGAGAGAGAGTTGGTTTACTGCTTTCCAGGGGGTGAAATGGGGTTTTACACCATTTAACCATTGATCTGAGGCTTGAGATTCTTACTGGAGGTAGAAGGGGCATGCAAGTGACTGTGGTAAAAGTCCTGGGTAAGGAGAATAGTTGAGGGGGCTCAAACAACAAGTTTGGGAGTTTAATAGAAGGTGTTTGATGTGGATTAGGGCAAGCAAATGTGGTTTGCCTGCCATGTTACTTGACAGTGATAAATGATGATAAGGAGTAGGATTGATCACCAAGTTTGAGAGGATTTCAAGAAAGTTCACAATGTGACTTTGTAAAACCCTAGAAATCAACAGAATCAACTTCTTGAAGATCTAGGCATGACTCTCCATTCTCCTTGATGCACCCCTTCGTGTGGCATCATCATTTGGGTAATGTAACATGTCCATAATGTTTGGGGTCAAGGGAAGAAACTTCACAATGTAAAGTTGCTCAAATTCGATTCTGGGTAGGAATGGTTTTGGAATATTTTGGTGAAGCAAATCAAGTGGGATTGAGATGAAATTTTGCAAGACTGAAAGTGCGTTATATCGACTAGAGGGGGGTGAATAGGCTATTTTTACAAATTTATCACTTGAGGAATTTGAAATGTGATGAATAACTAGCAGCAGAGTAAGTACTCAAGAGCATGAGGAACATAGCAACGGCATAGTCATCATGATGAAATGAAACATACACAGATTAAAAGTAGCATGATGTAGGATAAGCAGGTGAGGAACAAGGTAACTGAAGAATTTGAGGCGAGGAAATTGTGAAAGTCTTCAGTCAAATTCTTCAAATAGTAACGATCAATTTCATCAAGAAGTATACGAGAAATAGAGGGGTTGAGGAAATAGAACCAGGTAGCTCAATGAAGACAATGATTTGATGACCTAGTTCCAACTGTTGTGACACTCGTACGTCTGGTTTGGAGTGGCCTAGTATTTAAACCAGAGGACACACAGTCCCCAAACACACGGTTCTTACCGTATTCTCCTTGAGCTAAGGTCACACAGTCCTCGCCCAACACTCATGGTAAGTCTTCATGGTAGACTTCCAAAACCCTCACAAACTGATCACCCGGCCATCCACAATTGACTGCTGGATGCTCTAGACCAAGGTCACTTCGTGATCCCCAATTGACTGCAGGATGCACTAAACCATGACGCCTAACCATCTGGAGGATACATAGTCCTCAAAGGCGACAAGCATCGATTCCACACAAGAATTTGTTCAGTGATGCTCAATCACTTTTGGTTTGGTGGTTTAGTTGTGGGTTTTTCCTCACTGATGATTTTCTCTCAAAGTCCTTGGAGGATGGGTTGCTCTCAAATGACAAGTGTCAGTTCTCTCTCCGAGTAGCCAACCATCTAGTGGTTGTGGGGGTGGCTATTTATATCCAGGGTGCAACCTGACATGATAATAAGACATAAATTCCCCCAATGATATGACCGTTATTTGGATGTTATGATTGGGGACAGCTGGCGCTAAGCACAACAACAGTCGGAATTTCGAACTATGAAAGTCCTCAGACATATCATGTTCCTCACTTGTAGGCAATTCACACTGGCGAAATCCTAACTCCTCAGTTAGATTAATTTCCTCAGAGATTAGAAGAACATCGTCTCTGTTACTGAAGAACTTGACTGAACTGTATGAGATTTCTAAAGGCTTCACTCGAAGGATTTGATAGGTTGAGGATTTTGGAGTTGAGCATCAGTTGGAAATTTTCCTTAGTATTACCTCGACCCCCTTTAACAGTACGGTGTTTCCTATGACTGAAATAAAGGAAATGAAACTAAGAAAACAAATGTCTTCACGCTTCATAGTCCTCGTTCATATCTTCAAGGTCACACCAACTTATTCATTTTCAAAGTCTTCAGGGATTACCAAAGACTTCAACAAAGTCTTTACCAAAGTCTTCACTTGAAGACATCCATTTTTAGGGGTCGATAATCTCTGAATATATCAAACTCCTCATCGACTTATAGAGCCTATGTACACTCACAAATACATTAGTACCTTAACCTATAAGTCTTCAATACACCAAAATCACTAAGGCGCACTAGATGCACTAACAATCTCCCCCTTTTTGGTGATTGAAGACAAATAGGTTAAGTTTTCAACGGGGATAATAATATGAAGTGTAATTACTGAGTTTGAGGAATTTGATTGCAAGATATAGAAGAACTCCCTTAAGATGTGCATATTTGAAAAAAATATTTCGACTGCAAATGCACAAGACAGGTTAAAACATGGGGAACTCCCCCTATATCTTGTAATTCATACACGCATTTGAACATAAGATATGAAGAATTTGAAATGCATGATGAAAATGGTGTTTGACAAATTTAGCATGTGTGCATTAAGGTGCATGAGGAAATAAGTATGTGAGGAAATAGTTCAAAGAAGTTAGACCACCATAGGACTTAAGTTTACAACTTGATCAACAAAACCTTCAGAAGAGCGAGAGTCGTAACTTAAAAAAAATAGCCCATATATATAGACCCGCTTGAAGACCAACTCAAATTTTCTCCCCCTTTGTCATCGAAGACCAAAAGGGACAAAAATGTGAGGACTAACACCCCTTGAAGAATTTTATCTTGTTGGTGAAGGAGGAGCGTCAACGTTGTCGGGGTCGTTTGTCGATGCAGGGCCTGCCACAGTGTCATCAATGTCTTCATCTTCATCACGCTCTCAGGATGAAGAATATGAACTAGCGACCATCAGAGGAATTTGAACCTTCTTGAATTTCTTCTGTGGTTGACGAGCCCAGTTAGGATGTTCCTCAAGGTCCAGCTCGTTTAGTTCTTCAAGAGTCGTGAGGTGAGACAATATAGCCCAAGTGTGCTTGAGGGTTTCATGTGGATAGTAGTGATTCCTCTTCACAGAGTTCTGCGTCACAGTCATGTTTTGCACAATGTAACCAAGTTCACGTTTCACCCACTTTTGATTGCGATTGACTTTCTGATGAAGACTTATTAAAAGCTCACAATCAGTCATCACATGTGGGGAAGACTCTTGAGGTTTTTGAGCTGAGGACTTTGCTTTTGAGTCCTGAGTTGCAGTCTCATCATTGGTGGAGAAGGAAGCAACTTTGAGAAACTATCCATCCAATGGATGAGTGCCTTCATCAATGACAGTCGTTCCTTTTCCTTCCATAGAGTCAACTGTGCTCTTGATGACTTCGACTGGAGGCAAGAAACCAAAGTGATTATGGAAATCAGCCTTGAAGGGAACTGAGGACTTTGCCCTAATGAATTTCATGATCCAAGGCGCATAAGGCTTCTATTCAAATGGGACTAGAGCAGCATTGGCTAATGTCCTCATGAAGAAATCATGGAAGTTGATGGGAATCCCATGAATGATGTGGAAAAGCATATTCTTTATGACTCCCTCCACTTCTTCTTCTTCTGAATCGTGGCACTTCTGAGGACAGAGTAGTTGTGAGTATGCGGTAGACCGTCCTGGGCACATATAGCAAATCCTTCACAAGGAAGGTTTTCCGTTGATGCTTTCCAGGAGCCAATGGCTTCATCAGCACTTGCATTGGAAGAGCAGGTTCATCAAACAGTCGAAGAGCTTTAGCTGAAGGAATTGGCACTGGAACAGACTAAAGCAATTCAGATGCTTGAGCAGTGAAGTGAGTTGATCCTGTCATCCAGTCCAAAACCCAGGAGTTGATGTCTGAAGCATTTCCACTGATGTGCAGTGTGGCATAGAACTGAAGAATGAGTTCTTCATTCCAGTCGTAGATGTCTATGCAGAAAGGAAGAATTCCTGCATCATGAAGAACTTGAAGCACTGGCGTGAATCATGGAAGTGTTTCCATGTCAGCATGAGGAATTTGATGGTGCTCGAAGACTTTCTTCTTTTCGAACAAGACTGATGCATAGTAGTTCAGCTGAGTGGCTGTCCAGAATCTGCTTCGTCCGGCCCTTGCTAAGTCATAAGGATTGCGACCTGTGAGGAACATGCGCTCATTGAAGAAATTACTTTTGAGGAGTTTGGGGCGCACTAAGCCTTTGAATGGCATTCTGGGCTTCGGTTGAAGATTTGGCTTGAAGCGTCCCTTGATTTCCTTTAGCGTGGGAGGAATTTCTTCAGACGGCAGAACTTGTAGAGCTGTTTCCTCAGTGTGAGCTTGAGCAGCAATGTCATCAGTTGTTTTAGCTGGAGTTTCTTCAGTGAGTTGGGCGGTCAAGTCAACAGATCCTTCATGAATTTCTTCAGTCTGGGCAGGGGCCTGAGGAATCTGTGATAGAGGAGTAGTCATTGATGAATTTGGGTGACCTATTTCCCAATATTCATCATTGATGACAGGAGTAGTACTGCCATTGTTTTCATACTCATCCATTTCTTCAACTCCATCCTCTTGTGTAGTGAACTGAGGCTGGGGCGATGATACCTGAGGAGTTGAAGCATTGTCTTCAACCTCAATTTCTTCGTCAATCTGCTTTGTCGAAGAAGCAAAATGATCTTCATCTTCTTCATCTAGGATGACATAGTCAACCCCAAATGGAATAATTTCGTAGGCAGGTGGAGAGGAGATTGGAGTAGCACCAATGGGTCCAGTTGAAGAACTTGTCATAGTCTTCAACTTCTTCACAGTTGAGGATTCTAAAGCTGATGCTTTTCTCTTTAGAGTATTTTCCTGAGCAGTCATAGCTTCTTCAGGCACGACTGATGCAGTCGTCCTGGTGGGCTCAGTTTCTTCAGGCGGAGCAAAAGCTTCAGCTGGCCTATCAATTTCTTCAGGCACAACAGTGGAGGTTGTCCTGGCATGTTCATCAGCGGCCTGACTTTCTTTAGCAGCGCTGGCTGTTTCTTTAGGTGTAGGAGCCTTTTCATCAGCAGGCTGAGCAGTTTCATCAGCTTGAGGAATTGATGGTTGCGATCGAGCTGCAACCCTTGTGTTGTGGTCCTTCACAGCTGCTTGAGCAGCCCTGACGAATCTCACTTTGGTGCCTTTCCATTTAGCATCGTACCTTTCTTGTTCCTCAGAGAGTGTGCGAATTTCAGACTATACTGTGACGAGTTGAGTTGGGGTCAAGTTCATCACGTTGTTCCTCAGGAACTTTTCTTTCTGAGCCCTGTTCCTCTTAGCTCTCTGAGCTTGTTCCCTTTTCCATTTTTCTTCAGCAATGAAGTGGGTGAGGACATGGTCGACACCAAGAGGCAGATTCAGTGAGGAAAGTGGTGTGTTTGGATCCTCATGACATATGTCAATGAAATTGAGGATCATCTTGGGATCCAACATAAGTGGAATAGAGCTCCCCTTGGTTGATACAGCCTTTTGCTGGCTCTCTCTCTCTGATGATTTCTTCAAGTTCTTCATCATCAGCTTCTTTATTATCTTCATCATTACCCTCAGTTCCTGAGCGTACTGTTACCACAACTTTGCTTGCATGAGGACTTGGTCTTTGACCTCGCCCAGCAGTTCTCTTCAGTTTCAATAATGTCGGACTTGTTGAAGACTTTGCTATAGAAGAGGGGCTTGCAGAGATCTTTGAGACTTTTGAGAATCCCTCTATCCTCTTGCATGATGCTAGATGTACAGGAGTTGAGGACTTTGTAGCAGCAGTAGAGGACTGAGCAGCAACAGAGCTAGCAGCTGAGACCTTTGAAGACTGAGGTCTTTGAACTTTAGGAATCTGCTGTGATGACTTTGAAGTTGAAGAAGTTGGCTTCACAGCAGATTTCTTCATCATCGATTTCTTCGGAGCACTAGATGAGGCTCTCGCAGTGGCAGCAGTAGCAAAGTCTTCATTGAATTTCCTCACTACAGCTTCTGCAACTCTCTGTAGTTTGAGTTGATGCTTTTTACATTTATCTGTAAAGTCTTCACCCTGTGCAATACTTGAGGGATCACCCTCTTGATCATCAGCAGGAGGAGGCCTATTACATGGGGGTTTGAGTGCGAATTTCTTCATGTACTTGGGAGTAACATAGTGATACTCCTTCCATTCCCTCACCCATCTCCATTCAATCCTCTGAATTCTGATTTTCCTTTGTTCTTTTGTCTCTTTTCCATGAATGGCTTCATCTGGTGTACAGTAGCCAGCATACAAATGTTCAGGTATCTCAAACTTTGTATTTTGTTCAGCTTTCTTTCCTCCTTTGAGAGGTTTCTTTCCGTCAGCCATTTTCTTCAGCTGAGGAATATGAGTTCTTTAGGACTCTAAAGAAGTGCACATTTTTTTTCAAGAAACTCTGCAAATGAGTTAAGTTGATGAGAACCTAGTGATTCATCAGCGGACATGTTTGTACCTATGAACAGAGTATAGGAGCGAGGAATTTGAAGAGGTCATATGCGTTCTCAGAAGTTTTTCAATAAATTCAAGAGTGAGGAATTTGACCATGGGTGTCTTGAGGAATTTCACTAAGTGTTCTTTGTCTTAGGTTCCAGAGTTGTGCAAATTTTGAGGATTCACACAATTGAGGAATCTTGAAGAAAATCATAACTTAGGGAAAAACATCAAGTGTATGAAGATGTAAGGTGCTTTAGAATGAGATTCATGAAAAATAAACACCTTTTGAGGAATATGAAGAACACTTGAAGATCAATCAAGGGCATTAAAAATAAATTGTATTTACCCTAGTGAAGAACACAACGAACTGTGAGATGAGATTGGGAAGTTTGTCAGTCCAGATCTCCCACGCCCTAGCTCGGCCAAGGGATACAGCTACAGCGGCGGCAGGATGAAGACTTCTGCGACCGGTGCGAGTATGGCGACGGCGAGGTCGAGGCAGTGAAGCTCTTCCACACCGGCAACGATGATTTCAGCGGCGGCACTGGGTTAGATCTCAGGCGAGAGAGGAAGTGAGTAACCAAGCATAGTGAAAGGGGAGGAGCTATTTATAGTGGAAGTGAAAACCAATCCGTCCGAAGAGTTTGGACAAGATTGCCCCTAACCCTTGCTCTCCACGCGACATGTGTCACCCACGTTCTGAGTAGTGGAGATTGTGGGGGATCGTGGGTTATCCAGTCGAGGGAATCAGAACCGTTTGAGCGGGAAATGCTAAAATTTTGTTAGCAAAAATTATAAATTGTCCGTTCGCAAATTCTTCAGCTATCAAGGACACTGTGAAGACTTTGAAGGAGTTTCAAAGTAGAACGCATATGAAGAATTTGTTAATAGACTTGGTTGAGTTTAGCACAGAGGGGGAACGGTCCGATCACATTCACTTAGATGAAAATCAACTTGAAGAATTAGCAATAAGTGAATGTTGTTGAGGACATTGAAAACTCAAATATATAATTATATAGTCAATGAAGAATACGAGTTTCATAGATTGAAGAATTTGAAAAGTTGAGGAATTTGCAAATTTGAGGAATTTGAAAAGTTGAAGAATTGGCAAAATGATGAAAAACTCAACTTTGAAGAATCTCAACTATGGTTGGTGGCGTGACCCACCATATAAGAATGATGACTTCAAACACCGCGTACAATTGTCGTAGGGTTCTGAGAATCAAATTCTTCATTGATTTCCTCAGACTTAGATTGTTATTCTTCATTGATTGAAGAAAAATGTTACTTCGTGTGTTGCACATCTAAGTCATCAATTTTGCATAAGTGTTAGGATGGGTGTCCTTTTTCAAAGAACATTCGTAGATTCTAAGATATTTAGCTCACACTGCAACTTGCAAAATCTCTTTTCATCCAAGGGCTTTGTGAAGATATCGGCCAGTTGTTCTTCAGTGGGGATGTGGTCGATGGAGATGTCACCCTTGAGTACAAGACCTCGAAGAAAGTGATGACGAATCTGGATGTGCTTAGTCTTGTAATGTTGAACTGGGTTGTAAGCAATCTTGATGGCACTCTCATTGTCGCAGTAGAGAGGCAATTCTTCAACTTGATGTCGTAGTCCTTGAGGGTTTGCTTTATCCACAGCAACTAAGCAAAACATGAACCAGTAGCAATGTACTCAGCTTCAGTAGTAGATAGTGACACGCAATTCTACTTCTTTGAGGACCAATAGACTAAGGATCGTCCGAGGAAATGACATGTGCCTGAGGTTGACTTGCGATCCACATGATCTCCAGCATAGTCAGCATCAGAGTATCTGACAAGGTGAAGATTTGAGCCCTTGGGATACCATAATCCAAGTGTTGGTGTGTGAGCTAAGTATCAAAGAATATATTTCACAGCCATATGGTGTGATTCCTTCGGTGTTGCTTGGAATCGGGCACACATGCAAACACTCAGCATAATATCAGGCCTAGAGGCACATAGATACAATAATGAGCCAATCATGGAGCGGTATACCTTTTGAATGAAATCTTTACCATTTTTGTCAGTGCACAGGTGGCCTTTTGAAGGCATTCGAGTTTTGACGCCTTTGCAATCTTGCATGTCGAATTTCCTCAGAACATCCTTGAGGTATTTTTCTTGAGAGATGAAGATGTCATTGTCTTGCTGACGAATTTGAAGACCTAGGAAGAATTTCAACTCTCCTATCATAGACATTTGATATTATTCACTCATCATATAGGCAAATTCATCACTGTAACATTTGTCAGTACAACCAAAGATAATATCGTCTACGTATATTTGGCATATGAACAGTTCATTGTCATAGGATTTTGTGAAAAGAGTTGGGTCGAGTGAACCGGGTTTGAAGCCTTTCTTCATGAGTTATTCCTTTAGAGTGTCATACCACGCCCGAGGGGCCTGCTTGAGGCCGTAGAGGGCCTTGTTAAGTCTGAAGACTTTGTCAGGATGCTTAGGGTCTTCAAAACCTTGCGGTTGAGCAACATATACCTCTTCCTCAAGATTACCATTAAGGAACGCACTTTTCACATCCATTTGATATAAGATGATATTATGATGGTTAGCATAAGCAAGCGATAGGCGAATAGCTTCAAGTCTAGCAATAGGTGCAAAAGTTTCATCAAAGTCAATTCCCTCAACCTGTGTGTAGCCTTGAGCTACAAGACGAGCCTTATTCCTCACCACACGGCCATTTTCATCTTGCTAGTTGCGGTCGATCCACTTGGTACCTATGATGTTATGCCTGCGAGGATCTGGGCGCTTAACAAGTTCCCATACGTTGTTGAGCTTGAATTGATGCAATTCCTCTTGCATAGCTTGAATCCACTCGGGCTCCTTCAATGCTTCATCAATTTGGTGGGCTTTATGATAGAGACAAAAGCAAAGTGCCCACAAAAGTTAGTCAAATGTGAAGCTTTTGAGAGAGTGAGAGGTCCTTGTGCATTGATGGCATCGATGATTTTTTCAATCTGCACTTCATTTGCGACTCTTGAATGCGAGGGTTGACGTGGCTGAGGATTTTCATTGGCACCATTTTCTTCAGGTGTGTCAGCATGAATGTCTTCATTCGTTGGAATGAGTTCCTCAGTGGGTATGACATCTTCAGTAGCCTTGATCTAAATGGATTCCTCAGGAGACTGTGTTGGAAATATGCCCTAGAGGCAATAATAAAATGGTTATTATTGTATTTCCTTGTTCATGATAATTTTCTATTACTCATGTTATAATTGTATTAACCGGAAACCATAATGCATGTGTGAATACATAGATCACAACATGTCCCTACTGAGCCTCTAGTTGGCTAGCTCGTTGATAAATAGATGGTCACGGTTTCATGACCATGGACATTGGATGTCGTTGATAACGGGATCACATCATTAGGAGAATGATGTGATGGACAAGACCCAATCCTAAGCATAGCACAAGATCATGTAGTTCGTATGCTAAAGCTTTTCTAATGTTAAGTATCATTTCCTTAGACCATGAGATTGTGCAACTCCCGAATGCCGTAGGAATGCTTTGGGTGTGCCAAACGTCACAACATAATTGGGTGGCTATAAAGGTGAACTATGGGCATCTCCGAAAGTGTCTGTTGGGTTGGCACGAATCGAGACTTGGATTTGTCACTCCATGTGATGGAGAGGTATCTCTGGGCCCACTTGGTAAGACGTCATCATAATGAGCTCAATATGACCAAGGAGTTAGCCACGGGATGATGTGCTACGGAACGAGTAAAAAGACTTGCAGGTAACGAGATTGAACAAGGTATAGGGATATCGACGATCGAATCTCGAGGGGTTGTCTAAGGGGTTGATTGAATCCCCGACATCGTGGTTCATCCAATGAGATCATCATGGAGCATGTGGGAGCTAACATGTGTATCCAGATCCCGCTGTTGGTTATTGACTGGACAGGTGTCACGGTCATGTCTACGTGCCTCCCGAACCCGTAGCGTCTACACACTTAAGGTTCGATGACGCTAGGGTTATAGGGAAATAGTGTACATGGTTACCGAAGGTTTTTCAGAGTCCCGGATGAGATCCTGGATGTCACGAGGAGTTTTGGAATGGTCCGGAAGTAAAGATTCATATATAGGAAGTGAGGTTTTGGTCACCAGAAGTGTTTCAGGCATCACGGTAATGTACCGGGACCACCGGAAGGGTTCCGGGGGTCCACCAAGTCGGGCCACCAGCACCAGAGGGCCGCATGGGCCGAGAGTGGGAAGGGACCAGCCCAGAGTGGGCTGGTGTGCCATCCACCTTGGCCCAAGGCGCAGGAAAGGTGGGAAGGGGGGAACCCTAGGCGCAGATGGGCCTAAGGCCCACCTAGGGCGCCGCTCTCCCCTCTCCCTCTCTGGCCGCCGGCCAGATGGCCATCTAGGGCTGCCGCACCACCCTAGGGTGGGAACCCTAGGGGATGTGCACCCTCCTCCCCTCCTCCTATGTATAGTGGAGGTTTGGGGGGCTGCCAACACACAAGTTTCTTCCTCCCTCGGCGCAGCCCTACTCCTCCTTCTCCTCGTCCTCCATAGTGCTTGGCGAAGCCCTATCGGAGAACCACGCAGCTCCACCATCACCACACCGTTGTTCTACCAGAGCTCTCCCTCAACCTCTCCTTCCTCCTTGCTGGATCAAGGCATAGGAGACGTTATCGGGATGCACGTGTGTAAAACACGGAGGCGCCGTTGGTCGGCGTTAAGATCGGAATCCATTGCGATCTGAATCGCTGCGAGTATGACTCCACCAACCGCGTTCTTGTAACGCTTCCACTTTGTGATCTTCAAAGGTATGAAGATGCACTCTCCCCACTTGTTGGTGGTTTCTCCATAGATAGATCTTGGTGACACGTAGAGAATTTTTTTGATTTACTACTACGTGTCCCAACAGTGGCATCATGAGCTACGTCTACGCGTAGAATCTATGCACGAGTAGAACACAAGTTGTTGTGGGCGTCGATCTTGTTAATATGCTTGCCGTTACTAGTCTTATCTTGATTCGGCGGTATTGTGGGATGAAGCAGCCCGGACCAACTTTACACGTACGCTTATGTGAGACCGGTTCCACTGCCTGACATGCACTTGTTGCATAAGGTGGCTAGCGGGTGTCTGTCTCTCCCAGCCTAGTCGGATCGGATTCGATGAAAAGGGTCCTTATGAAGGGTAAATACCAATTGCCATATCACGTTGTGGTTTTGGCGTAGGTAAGAAAAGTTCTTGCTAGAAACCTATAGCGGCCACGTAAAAACTTGCAACAACAAATTAGAGGATGTCTAACTTGTTTTTGCTGCATATGCCTTGTGATGTGATACGGCCAAAGGATGTGATGTGATGCATTGTGATGTATGAGATTGATCATGTTCTTGTAATAGGATTCACGACTTGCATGTGGATGCGTTTGACAACCAGCAGGAGCCATAGGAGTTGTCTTAATTTATTGTATGACCTGCGTGTCAATCATAAACGCCATGTAATTACTTTACTTTATTGCTAATCATTAGCCATAGTAGTAGAAGTAATAGTTGCCAAGACAACTTCATGAAGACACGATGATGGAGATCATGGTGTCGTGCTGGTGACAATGATGATCATGGTGGCCCGAAGATGGAGATCAAAGGAGCAAGATGATATTGGCCATATCATGTCACTATATTGATTGCATGTGATGTTTATCATATTTACATCTTATTTGCTTAGAACGACGGTAGCCAAATAATATGATCTCTCACTAAATTTCAAGAAATGTGTTCACCCTAACTGTGCAGCATTGCTAAGGTTCGTTGTTCCGAAGCACCACGTGATGATCAGGTTTGATAGGCTCTAACGTTCGCATACAACGGGTGTAAGCCAGATTTTCACACACGAAACACTTAGGTTGACTTGACGAGCCTAGCATGTACAGACATGGCCTCGGAACACGGAAGACCGAAAGGTCAAACATGAGTCGTATAGAATGTAGGATCAACATGGAGATGTTCACCATGCATGACTAGTCCGTCTCACGTGATGATCGGACACGGGCTAGTTGACATGGATCATGTATCACTTGGATGACTAGAGAGATGTGTATCCAAGTGGGAGTTCATTAAATAATTTGATTATGTGAACTTAATTATCATGAACTTAGTCTAAAATTGTCTTTACAATCTATATTATAGATCCAATGGCCAACGCTAATGTCACCCTCAACTTCAACGCGTTCCTAGAGAAAACCAAGCTGAAAGATGATGGAAGCAACTATGCAGAATTGGTCCGTAGCTTGAGGATCATCCTCATAGCTTTCAAGAGATTATATGTCCTTGATGCACCGCTAGGTGATGCACCCATTTTCCCAGCAGATCAAGATGTTATGAACGCTTGGCAGTCACGCTGTGATGATTACTCCCTGGTTCAGTGCGGCATGCTTTACAGTTTAGAACCGGGGCTCCAAAAGCGTTTTGAGCAACACGGAGCATATGAGATGTTCCATGAGATGAAACCGGTTTTCCAAGCTCATGCCCGGGTCGAGAGATATGATGTCTCCGACAAGTTCATTAGTTGTAAGATGGAGGAAAATAGTTCTGTCAGTGTGCACATACTCAAAATGTCTGGGTTGCACAACTGCTTGACTCAGCTGGGAGTTAATCTTCCAGATGACTCGGTCATGGACAGAATCCTCCAGTCGCTTCCACCTAGCTACAAGAGCTTTGTGATGAACTACAACATGCAGGGTATGGAGAAGTCCATTCCTGAGTTGTACTCGATGCTGAAATCAGCAGAGGTCGAGATCAAAAAGGAGCATCAAGTGTTGATGGTGAATAAGACCACTAGTTTCAAGAAAGGCAAGGGTAGTTGCCGTGCCCGGTAAGCAAGTTGCTGGGAAGAAGAACAACAATGGACCCAAGCCTGAGACTGAGTGCTTTTATTGCAAGGGTACCGGTCGCTAGAAGCGGAACTGCCCCAAGTACTTAGCGGATAAGAAGGTCGGCAACGTTAAAGGTATATGTGATATACTTGTTATTGATGTGTACCTAACAAGCGCTCGTAGTAGCTCCTGGGTATTTGATACCGGTGCAGTTGCTCACATTTGTAACTCCAAGCAGGAGCTGCGGAATAAGCGAAGACTGGCAAAGGATGAGGTGACGATGCACGTCGGGAATGGTTCCAAGGTCGATGTGATCACCGTCGTCACGCTACCTCTACATCTACCTTCGGGATTAGTTTTAAACCTTAATAATTGTTATTTAGTACCAGCTTTGAGCATGAACATTGTATCTGTATCTCGCTTGATGTGAGATGGCTACTCATTTAAATCTGAGAATAATGGTTGTTCTATTTATATGAGAGAAATGTTTTATGGTCATGCCCCGCTGGTCAATGGTTTATTTTTTATGAATCTCGAACATGATGTTACACATATTCATAGTGTGAGTACCAAAAAGTGTAAGGTTGATAACAATAGTCCCACTTACATGTGGTGCTACCACCTTGGTCATATTGGTGTCAAGCGCATGAAGAAACTCCATGCTGATGGAATTTTGGAGTCTCTTGATTTTGAATCATTTGACACATGCGAAACATGCCTCATGGGAAAGATGACCAACACTCTGTTCTTCGGAACAATGGAGCGAGCAACTGACTTGTTGGAAATAATACATACCGATGTATGTGGTCTAATGAGCGTTGAGGCTCATGGTGGCTACCATTATGTTCTCACCCTCACTGATGACTTAAGCAGATATGGGTATGTCTACTTCATGAAACACAAGTCTGAAACCATCGAAAAGTTCAAGGAATTTTAGAGTGAGGTAGATAATCAACATGACAGGTAAATAAAGTGCCTACGATCTGATTGTGGCGGAGAATATTTGAGTCACGAGTTTGGCACGCACCTAAGGAATTGTGGAATTTTTTCACAACTCTCGCCGCTTGGCACACCTCACCAAAATGGTGTGTCTGAACATCGTAATCGCATTCTATTGGATATGGTGTGATCTATGATGTCTCTTACCGAATTACCGCTATCATTTTGGGGATATGCATTAGAGACTACCGCATTGACTTTAAATAGGGCACCGCGAAAGTCCGTTGAGACGCCGCCGTATGAATTATGGTTTGGAAAGAAACCTAAGCTGTCGTTTCTAAAAGTTTGGGGATGCGATGCTTATGTGAAGAAACTTCAACCTGAGAAGCTCGAACCCAAAGCAGAAAAGTGCGTCTTCATAGGATACCCCAAAGAAACTATTGGGTATACCATCTACCTCGGATCCAAAGGCAAAGTCTTTGTTGCCAACAATGGATCCTTTCTAGAGAAAGAGTTTCTCTCGAAAGAAGTAAGTGGGAGGAAAATAGAACTTGATGAGGTAACTGTACCTCCACTCGAACCGGAGAGTAGCGTAGAACAGGAAGTTGTTTCTCTGGAGCCTGCATCGGCTAGAGAGGAAGTTAATGATGATGATCATGAAACTTCAGGTCAAGTTGCTATTCGAAGGTCCACTAGGACATGTTCCACACCAGAGTGGTACGGCAACCATGTCCTAGATATCATGTTTTTGGACAACGGTGAACCTTTGAACTATGAAGAAGCGATGGCGGGCCCGGAGTCCAACAAATGGCTTGAAGCCATGAAACCCGAGATAGAATCCATGTATGAGAACAAAGTATGGACTTTGGTGGACTTTCCTGATGATAAGCAATCCATAGAAAATAAATGGATCTTTAAGAATAAGGCTGACGCGGATGGTAATGTGACCGTCTATAAGGCTCGACTTGTCGCTAAGGGTTATCGACAAGTTCCAGTAGTTGACTACGATGAGACTTTCTCACCCGCAGTGATGCTGAAGTCCATCTGAATCATGTTAGCAATTGCCGCATTTTATGATTATGAGATCTAGCAAATGGACGTCAAAACGGCATTCCTTAACGGCTTCCTTAAGGAAGAACTGTATATGATGCAGCCGGACGGTTTTGTTGATCCTAAAGATGCTAACAAAGTATGCAAGCTCCAGCACTCTATCTATGGGCTGGTGCAAGCATCTCGGAGTTGGAACATTCGCTTTAATGAGGTGATTAAAGCGTTTGGATTTATACAGGTTTATGGAGAACCCTGTATTTACAAGAAAGTGAGTGGGAGCTCTATAGCATTTCTCGTATTATATGTGGATGATATATTGTTGATGGGAAATGATATAGAACTTTTGGAAAGCATAAAGGCCCACTTGAATAAGTGTTTTTCAATGAAGGGCCTTGGAGAAGTTGCTTACATATTAGGCATCAAAATCTATAGAGATAGATCAAAACGCCCCATAGGTCTTTCACAAAGCACATACCTTGACAAAGTATTGAAGAAGTTCAATATGGATCAGTCCAAGAAGAGGTTCTTGCCTGTGTTCCAGGGTGTGAGATTGAGTATGACTCAATGTCCGACCACACCAAATGATAGAGAAGAGATGAGTGTCGTCCCCTATGCTTCAGCCATAGGCTCTATTATGTATGCCATGCTGTGTACCAGACCTGATGTGAACCTTGCCATAAGTTTGGTGGGGAGGTACCAAAGTGATCCCAGAGCGGAACACTGGACAACGGTCAAGAATATCCTGAAGTAGCTGAAAAGGACCAAGGACATGTTTCTCATATATGGAGGTGCCAAAGAGCTCGTTGTAACGGGTTACGTCGATGCTAGCTTCGACACGGATCCGGATGATTGAAAGTCACAAACCGGATACGTGTATATTTTGAACGGAGGGGCAGTCAGCTGGTACAGCAACAAGCAAAGCGTTCTGGCGGCATCTACATGTGAAGGAGAGTACATAGTTGCTTCAGAAGCAGGAAAGGAAGGAGTCTGGATGAAGGAGTTCATCACCGACCTAGGAGTAATTCCTAATGCGTCGGGCCCGATGACTCTATTCTGTGACAACATTGGAGCTATTGCCCTTGGCAAGGAGCCCAGGTTTCACAAGAAGACAAGACACATCAAGCGCCGCTTCAACTCCATTCATGATTACATTCAAGAAGGAGATATAGATATTTTTAAAGTGCATACGGATCTGAATGTCGCAGATCCGTTGACTAGACCTCTCTCACAAGAAGAACATGATCAACACCAGAACTCTATGGGTGTTCGATACATCACAATGTAACCAGATTATTGACTCTAGTGCAAGTGGGAGAATATTGGAAATATACCCTAGAGGCAATAATAAAATGGTTATTATTGTATTTCCTTGTTCATGAGAATTGTCTCTTGTTCATGCTATAATTGTATTAACCGGAAACCGTAATGTATGTGTGAATACATAGACCACAACATGTCCCTAGTGAGCCTCTAGTTGGCTAGCTCGTTGAGATGGTCACGGTTTCATGACCATGGACATTGGATGTCGTTGATAACAGGATCACATCATTAGGAGAAATATGTAATGGATAAGACCCAATCCTAACCATAGCACAAGATCGTGTAGTTCGTCTGCTAAAGCTTTTCTAATGTCAAGTATCATTTCCTTAGACCATGAGATTGTCCAACTCTCGGATGCCGTAGGAATGCTTTGGGTGTGCCAAACGTCACAACGTAACTGGGTGGCTATAAATGTGCACTACGGGCATCTCCAAAAGTGTTTGTTGGGTTGGCACGAATCGAGACTAGGATTGTCACTCCGTGTGATGGAGAGGTCTCTCTGGGCCCACTCGGTATGATGTCATCATAACGAGCTCAATGTGACTAAGGAGTTAGCCACGGGATGATGTGTTACGGAACGAGTAAAGAGACTTGCTGGTAACGAGATTGAACAAGGTATAGGGATACCAACGATTGAATCTCGGGCAAGTGTCATACCGGTAGACAAAGGGAATTGTATACGGGGTTGATTGAATCCCCGACATCGTGGTTCATCCGATGAGATCATCGTGGAGCATGTGGGAGCCAACATGGGTATCCAGATCTCGCGGTTGGTTATTGACCGGAGAGGTGTCACGGTCATGTCTACGTGCCTCCTGAACCCGTAGGGTCTACACACTTAAGGTTCGATGATGCTAGGGTTATAGGGAAATAGTGTATGTGGTTACCGAAGGTTGTCCGGAGTCCCAGATGAGATCCTGGACGTTATGAGGAGTTCGGGAATGGTCCGGATGTAATTATTCGTATATAGGAAATGAGGTTTTGGTCAACGGAAGTGTTTCGGGCATCACCGGTAATGTACCGAGACCACGAAGGGTTCCGGGGATCCACCAATTGGGGCCACCAGCACCAGAGGGCTGCGTGGGCCGAGAGTGGGAAGGGACCAGCCTAGAGTGGAATGGTGTGACCTCCACCCTGGCCCAAGGCGCAACAAAGGTGTGAAGGGAGGGGGACCCTAGGCGCAGATGGGCCTAAGGCCCACCTAGGGCGCCGTCCTCCCCTCTCCCTCTCTGGCCGCCAGCCAGATGGCCATCTAGGGCTACCGCACCACCCTAGGGTGGGAACCCTAGGGGCTACACACCCTCCTCCCCTCCTCCTATATATAGTGGGGGTTTGGGGGGCTGCCAACACACAAGTTTCTTCCTCCCTCGGTGCAGCCCTACTCCTCCTTCTCCTTGTCCTCCGTAGTGCGTGGAAAAGCCCCGCCGGAGAACCACGCAGATCCACCGTCACCACGCCGTCGTGCTGCCGGAGCTCTCCCTCAACCTCTCCTTCCACCTTGTTGGATCAAGGCGTAGGAGATGTCATCGGGCTACACGTGTGTTGAACGCGGAGGCACTGTTGTTCGGCACTAAGATCAGAATCCACCGCGATCTGAATCGCTGCGAGTACGACTCCACCAACTGCGTTCTTGTAACGCTTCCGCTTTGGATCTTCAAAGGTATGAAGATGCACTCTTCCCACTCGTTGCTGATTTCTCCATAGATAGATCTTGGTGACACGTAGAGAATTTTTTTGATTTACTACTACGTCTCCCAACAAACTGTTCATCTAACACAGAAGGCGGGTGCTCTCTTTGCGAGCCATAGTTTCATTGAACCGCACATCTACAGTTTCAATAACCTTGTGGTGGTAGGTGTTGAAGACTTTGTAGGTTTGCGAGTCCTTTCCATAACCAAGCATAAAACCTTCATGTGCTTTTGGTGGAAACTTAGAACTGTGGTGAGGATCTCTAATCCACCATTTTGCACCAAAGAGTTTGAGATAACTTACATTGGGTTTCTTGGCAGTCATAAGCTCATATGAAGTCTTCTTGAAAAATTTGTGAAGATATACCCTATTGATGATGTGGCATGCAGTATCAATTGCCTCAGGCCAGAAGCAACGAGGAGTCTTGTATTCATCAAGCATGGTGCGAGCCATCTCAACAAGAGTCTTGTTCTTGCGTTCTACGATGTTGTTCTGCTAAGGAGTATAAGGGGCAGATAACTCATGAGTAATACCAAGTTCCTCAAGATATTCATCAAGGTTAGTGTTCTTGAACTCAGTCCCATTATCACTCCTGATATGCTTGATCTTGACGCCGAAGTTCGTGGAGGCCCTTGAAGCAAATCGTCTGAAGACATCCTACACTTCAGTCTTGTACAGAATAATATGCACCCAAGTGTAACGAGATTAATCATCAACAATGAGAAAGCCATACAAACTTGAAGAATTTGTTAGTGTGGAGTAATGAATGGGGCCAAAGAGATCCATGTGAAAAAATTCAAAGGGTCGAGTCATGGCCATGATTGTCTTCGAGGGATGCTTGGATCTGGTCATCTTCCCAGAATCACATGCACCACAAAGGTGGTCCTTGAGGAATTTGACACCTTCAATGTCAATGACGTACTTTTTCTTCACGAGCGTGTGTAAGTTCCTCATACTAGCATGTCCAATTCATCGATGCCACAGCCAGCCTTCTGAGGACTTTGCAAGTAGGCATGTAGCAGGCTCAGGACCAGTAGAGAAAACAACAATATACAAGTCTCCTCTCCCAAAGCCTTCGAAGACTTTGGAATTGTTAGATTCCATGATGACAACACACTGATATTTTCCAAATACAACAACCACATCAAGATTACAAAGCATTTAGACAGACATAAGGTTGAACCTGAGGGATTCGCCTAACATCACCTTATCCATGGTTCGGTCCTTTGAGATTGCAACCTTACCAAGTCCCAATACCTTGATTTTTCCTTTTTCTACGTAGGTGATATGCTTCAGATGAGATGGATCAAGTGGCAAATTCATTAGTAGATTCTTTTCACCAGTCATGTGGTTTGTGCATCGACTATCGAGGACCCACTCAATAGCTTTTGGAGTATCATCCTACAGATGAATTAGTACAACTTATGAACTCATATGCTTCAGAGTGAAGAATATGACATCAATTTCATCAGACAGAATTTGATCACACATTATAGTAAGCAAGTAGTGTGAGGACGTGAGAAATGAGGAATTCAGTTCTACATGGTTAGCTTGCGTCCTTTCAAGGATTTCCTTAGGTCTCCAGCAAATTCATTAGATGTTCAAGTTCATCTAGAGACCTGACCCTGCATAAGAAATTAGTTCAATTTATTCACCACCCACATCTGGAGGGGTGGCAAAGAGTTCATCAATCTGTGAGCACCATATGAGAATGGAGGCATTGAAGCAAGTGCGCTTCGTTTCACATGACGAGGGTTAGTGTACTCATATGAATAAGCAGAGAAATTTTTTTAGGACTTATGAACATAATGATTTGAAGAATAATGCACATATTAAGAACTATTAGATTTTCCCTGCGAAACAGATGCATTAGCACGAGAATAATAATTTTGACCATTTGAGGAATTTGGTCCAAGTGAAGACTTTGGTCCATATGAGGAATTTGATCTGGGGTTCCTGTTCTTCATGCGTGGTGTCATGAGGACATTCACTTGAAGATTTTGTAGATAGCTCTTGGAAACCCAGATTTTCTTCATAGGTGAACCGTTCCTGTAGTTAGTTCTAACAAATCTAGCAAATACTTCACCTTTCTGATTTTTGAAGAATTTGTAGTTGGAGTCAAGTGACTCATCAGAGGAATATGAAGTTTCACAAGTAAAGCAAAATAAAGTGGATGGATCTACACGAGGTCCTTTCGCAGCAACCCATGAGGTTTTGGGGTACTGCTCAGGTGTCCAGTAAGATCCATCAGTGTTGAGTTCCCTCACAAAGGCAATACCCTCTTTCCTTGGGTTCCTGCTGAGAATCTGCTTTTTGAGGACATTGCAAAGGTTTTGATGCCCTTTGAGACTTTCGTACAAGCCTGTCACATACAATTCCTTCAACCCTGCATTGTCATCAGTGATACTTGTGGTATCCTCAGATGAGGAATTTTAGATCACTGGAATAGTTGAAGAATTTGCAGGAATAGAAGCATTTGAACATTCAGGTGAAGAATTAGCAGTTTCACGTTCGATGCATTTCAAACAAGGTGGAACAAATTCTTCCTATGCGGTAATGATCTGTTGAGCCGGTAACAAATCATTTTCCCTTTGGAGATCCTCATAAGACACCCTTAGTTTCTCAAGATCTCGCTTTCTTTGAACAAATTCATAGGAAAGCTTCTCATGATCGGCTAAGAGAGCATTATGATGACTCTGAAGGTTATCATACTTTGTCTGAAGACATTTGAGGTCATCAGACAGAGTCTAAGTTCGATCCACTTCATCGTTCAACAGATCATCACTTTCGTCTAGCATTTTCTGAAGCTTTTCGAGTGCACTTTCTTGCTTAGTGGCAAGTTTAACAAGTTTACCATAGCTAGGTTTTACATATTCATCAAATTCACCTTCACTAGATTTAGATGAGGAATGACGTTTGTGTACCTTTGAGCCTTTTGCCATGAAGCAATAGGCAGGAGCATAATCGTCATTGCTGACGTTAGAGTCGTTGGAGTAGTCATTTTCATCATCGTTGAAGATGGACTTGCTGACGAAATCAGTGGCAAGAGCAAGGCTTGCAACACCAGATTCTGAATCCTCCTCAGATTCTTCCTCTTCTTCATATTCTTCAGATTCTTCTTTAGAATCCATTTCCTTGCCAATGAATGCATGAGCCTTCCTGGAACCATTTTTGTTGTGCTTTGAGGACTTTGAAGATGAGGACTTTGCAGATGAGGACTTTGAAGATTTCTGCTTTTTCTTCGAGTCATTCGAACTGTCATTCTTGTATTTCTTCTTCTTCTTTGAATCTTTTTCCCAGAGAGCACAGTCGAAGATGAAGTGGCCAGGTTTCTTACAATGATGACAGGTTCTATTCTTGTAGTCATTTGAGGAATCTGATTTCCTCAAACCACTCTTTGATGACTTTCCAAATCCACCTCTCCTTGAGAACTTCTGGAATTTCCTCTCGAGCATTGCTAGCTCCTGACTTAGTTCTTCAGGATCACCAAGGCTGCTGTCACAATCTTCGTCTTCAGATGAGGAAATTGCTTTTGCCTTCAGAACACGAGATCTTCCATAGCTTGGCCCATAGAGTTCTCTCTTCTCAGCTTGTTGGAATTCATGAGTATTGAGTCTCTGAAGAATATCAGCAGCATCAAGTGACTTGTAGTCTCCACGTTCTTGAATCATCAAAGACAGAGTATTGAATGAGAAATCAAGAGATCTTAGCAGTTTCTTCACTACATCATGGTCAGTGATATCAGTGGCACCCAGTGCTTGAAGCTCATTGGAGATATTAGTTAGACGATCAAAAGTTTGTTGAACATTTTCGTTGTCGAGTCTCTTGAAGCAGATGAAGAGATTGCGAAGAACATCAACATGAGAGTCACGTTGAGTGGAAACACATTCATTGCCCTTGGACAACCTATCCCAGATAAGCTTAGCAGTCTCCAAAGCACTCACTCTGCCTAACTGACCTTCGCTCACATGACCACAAATGATATTCTTCGCTTGAGAGTCGAGTTTCTTGAATCTCTTCACATCAGCAGCAGTAACAGTGGGAGTGACAGAGGGTACACCATTTTCCACAACATACCAGAGATCGTTGTCAATAGCTTCAAGGTGCATGCGCATCTTATTCTTCCTGTAGGGTTAGTCCATCCCATCGAAGGTAGGACATCCCGTGGAAACCTTGATCATACCTGTAGTCGACATAACTAGAACTCCAGGTGGTTAAACCAAAATCACACAAAGCGAGGGAGTACCTGCTCTTATACTAATAGAAAGTACACAATATCGACTAGAGGGTGGGGTGAATAGGTGATTTTTACAAATTCATCCCTTGAGGAATTTGAAATGTGATGAATAACTAGCAGCGGAATAAGTACTCAAGTGCATGAGGAACATAGAAACAGCATAGTCATCATGATGAAATGAAACATACACAGATTACAAGTAGCGTGATACAGGATAAGCAGGTGAGGAACAAGGTAACTTGACGAATTTGAGGTGAGGAAATTGTGAAAGTCTTCAGTCAAATTCTTCAAACAGTAACGATCAATTTCATCAACAAGTATACAAGGAATAGAGGGATTGAGGAAATAGAACCAGGTAGCTCGATGTAGATAATGGTTTGATGACCCAGTTCCAACTAATGTGACTCTCGTACGTCTGGTTTAGAGCGGCCTGGTATTTAAACCAGAGGAGAGACAGTCCCAGGACATAGACTCCTTACCGTATTCTCCTTGAGCTAAGGTCACACAGTCCTCGCCCAACACTCATGGTAAGTCGTCAGGGTAGACTTCCAAAACCCTCACAAACTGGTCACCCGAAGATCCACAACTGACTGTTGAATGCTCTAGACCAAGGTCACTTTGTGATCCCCAATTGACTACAGGATGCACTAGACCATGACGCCTAACTGTTTGGAGGATACACAGTCCTCAAAGGTAACAAGCGTCGTTTCCACATAGGAATTTCTTCAGTGATGCTCAATCACTTTGGGTTTGGTGGTTTGGTTGTGGGTTTTTCCTCACTGATGATTTTCTCTCAAAGTCCTCAGAGGATGGGTTGCTCTCAAATGACAAGTGTCAGTTCTCTCTCGGAGCAGCGAAGCATCTAGTGGTTGTGGGGGGTGGCTATTTATAGCCAGGGTGCAACCTGACATGATAAGACATAAATCCCCCCAATGATATGATCGTTATGTGGATGTTATGATTGGGGACAGCTGGCGCTAAGCACAGCAACGGTCGGAATTTCGAACTATGAAAGTCCTCAAACATATCATGTTCCTCACTTGTAGGCAATTTGCATTGGCGAAATCCTAACTCCTCAGTCAGATCAATTTCCTTAGAGACCAGAAGAACATCGTGTGGGGACCCCGACTCATAAGTAGTGATCACCGAATGTACGTGCATAGTGATCCCAGAGATGAATGCTCACTGAACACACAGAAACTGACTAACAAGAGTCTTACATCCATTACATACCGGATTACTCAAATATAGCCTTCATGGCCAAGTCTTCATGTGATTGCAGCGGAAATCTTCAACGATAACATGAACCCATGCCATCTGCCTTAACCCTATAGGCATTCTGACTGCGAAGCGTCTTAGCTCGCACGTCCGTCACCAAGGTAATCTTCATCATAACCTGATCTTTCATGCCTGGCCAATAAAATAACCAGTGGCAAGCCAATGAGTACTTTGAATGTACTCGCAAGCAACCCATGTTTGCAACAAGGAAATAACAGTGCATGATATAGCCCTAATAGGTAAGTTTTGCAGAAAGCTAGTTTTGAGTTCAATGCCATGATCAGGTGACTTAAGTGAGCATGCGTCAACCAGAGACAGGTGTTCAGAAGAACACACCATAGTCATCATCATAAGCAAGGGGTTGGACATCTCATGTTCAACCATCACACCAAGTCCTCAGACTTGTCTCATGTATCATCTGAACATCTCATGTTCAATCATCATGCCAAGTCATCCGAATCGACTCAAGTATCATCCTTGACACCACACACACACACACACCAAGTTTGCGAAAACATCTGGACGTAGTTTAATAAGCACCACCCAACTGTCCTTGACCGTGGACACAGCTAATCGAATAGTTTTACACTCAACTGGTTCCAGCACACCACTTCTTTCTCAAGTGGTCACCCAACTCATCATCATCTCCCTCAGGCATTAGTGTCACCCGACGGGGTTTTCGCAAAGTCTTTGAAATCGTTTCTTTCTTGTCATCACTATGCATAAGTCCCATCCCATTTGTGTAGCATCTACTAGCAACCTAACTACTCCCACCCGCACAACCCTCATAAGGTGGTAGGGTCATGCACGATGCAAGTGGCAAAGGAAAGGTACCGGAGGCATTCCACCGAAAGGGGAACTCCTCATCACATGATTGAATATGAAGAAAGTAAAGTGCTATATGACATGCAATAAAAATGGTTTTTCATCATGGTCAAAGGGCTGCTTGCCTGGCTTATCAAAGTCTTCGAGATCTTCACCCGCTTCTCTTCCACTCCAAGCATTTCATCTACTTCGTCAACTATCGTCGGAAACAACCACGATAAGCAACACAACAAACAGAAAAAAAATGTGCTCTATAAATAGGAGTTTTATTTTTCTTGGACACCTTGGGTCACAAGAAAAATAATTAGGAAGGTTTCATTGGATGTGGATCAAGGAGAAGTTTTCGAATGGTGGGAGTGATGGAAATGATATTCTTTTAAGATGTCAACAGAAAATATTTTTATAAAAATGAGTGGATGGACCCAACAATTAGGGCATGATTCTAGAAGGTTTGAGAAATTGGTTTCACTGGATTTGGAGTTGGGATGAATTTCCTAGGATTTTCCCAAGGTGAAACTAGTGGAAAATGGGCCATTTATTAGACCCAACAGAATAGGTGCATGGTAAAAATGTTCACCATGACTACACTAATAAGTCATGATTTTTGGAGTATCTGGAAACTTGAATCACTCCATTTGGAGTTGATATGAAGGCTATAGGATTTTTGCAAGTGGGGCATGAATAGTTCAAATTTGAATATAAATTTAAGCAGCACAGAGATGTTTGTAGGAAAAATATCTAAGACATATTTTTGGATAGATCATGATTTTACAAATCTGTAGGAGTTTGAATCAATTGATTGGGAGTCCAAATGATTTTTCTATGCATTTTTGAATCTGTCTAAAAAAAGAAAAGGGGAAATAAAAATGGGCATGACCAATGGGCTAAATAGCGCTTAGTGCACCGGATAAGCACATGGGCCGGCCCAGCAGCTCAACCGCGCGGGGGGGGGCTGGCTATGTCGAAGGCGTACCCCTTGGAGTACGCCTACCGGGCGGAGAGGCGCAGCCCACGGAGGGCACCTCCACTAAAGCCACGGGCCCGGCAGTTGGCTCGGTGATGGGAGGGCCCCGCCTGTCGGGTTCTTCCCCCTCCTCCCTCCTAGGCAGGGGAAAGCAGGGGACGCATGGCCGAGGGGCGCCGGCGATGGCCCCGGCCGCTCAGGCCGCCTCTGGCGAGGCTCCGGCCATCGGTGCACTCAGGAGAGGGAGCCGCACCACACCGGGGGCCCTTCCCTCCGTCGGGGAGTGCCAGACACGTGCGGCCTCTCCCGCGGCGGATCCTGGCAACGACGTCCACGGGGCTCGGTGCTCTGGCCACCGGAGGACGAGGCGACGAGCGAGAGGAGGTGGTGGTGGCACTAGTGGCGGCCTGGAGAGGATCAAGGGGGAGGATAGGCACGGGAAGCCCAAATCCAAGCAGCGGCCGTGGCGGGCCTGGCGGCCATGGGAGGAGGAGAAGGCCACGGGAGCACAGGGGCTCAGTCTGGCGAGGTCCAAGAGGGCGAGGGAGAGCCAAGAGGGCGAGAGGGAGCTCGAGAGTGGGTAGAAGTAGGGGGGCGATGAGGGGGAGCTCGGGCAAGGAGAGCACGCGCGCTAGGGCTGCCTTGAAGGCTTGCGAGCGTCGGGGAGGAGCATGGGAGATCAAGGGAGATTCCCTGGCGTGCGTGGATGCCCTGACATGGTTCATTGGCAGGGCGCCGTTTCTGCAGGTCAGCAGCGTGGTGACCACGCCACTTCCTGTCCAGAGCACCCTTTTGGTTGTCCAAACATGTCTACCGTGTGAGGAACGCATGGGAAAGATGATTGGTGAAGTGGGAGGGTAAATGGAGCTGGGTAGATGGGAGTTTTAGAGGGGGTAAGTCAACAACAACAAACTAGGGGACTCATCTAAGGGGTTTGTACTGTGGTCCAATTGGAACAGAACCATGTCTAGTGGACTAAGCTATGGAGGGACTACAAGTCCACCAATTTTCAGCTCAAGTAGATCAAGGCACAAGGTACTTGTAGTTCAAAGCTACAATTCCTGCCAAAATCTGTTTTTAGAGGTGTTGCTCATCTTTACCACATGAGTATGCCATATATGGGTTTGGGTTGATGCAAATGATGCTTTGGAAAGGTTTGGGGGGATTTTTAGGAACAGAATACTAGGAGAGGGGAAAGAACAGGTCTAGCCATGGTAAAAGAGAGGGAGAATGAGGGAGTTACCCCACAAATAATTGACGAGAGGCCATGTAAAAGTTACTGGAGGTACAAGAGAGTTATAATATGCCGTGGTAAAAAGTTGGGGGCAAGGGGAATCTCTTTGGGCCCACCTCGCTTGTCCACAAGTCTATGGCTGAAGGTGTTTGTGTTGTGGTTGGGCTAGGCAGGGGAATCCTATGACCTTGATATTTTCCAGGGGTAAATGGTAAGTCCATTTGGTCCTGATCACAAGTTTTGAGACGGTTTGAAGGAAGTTGGTAATGTAAACTTGGTAAACCCCAGAAATGGACAGAAATGGATTTCTATAGATCTGATCATGAAATTATATTCCCCTTGATGCACCACTTAGTGAAGCATCATTATTTGGGGATTAGAACATGTCCACAAAGTTTGGCATTAATAATAAGAAGTTCACAATGTAAAGTTGATCAAATTTGGCTCTGGACAGGAATGGCTTTAGGATATTTTGGTGAATCAAAACAATTGGGATTGAGATGAAACTTGGCAAGATGAACACATATATCATAAGTGACACGCTAGAATTTTCCTGGATTTATTTGATAATATTTCTTATAGAAATAGTTCAAATCCTTGAAATAGGCAGAAATGGTTTTGAGGGGTTTTGTCCAATATTTTGAACACGACCATGTGTTTAAACTCTTATATATGGATAATATATGTCCACTGAGTTTTCCTAAATTTTCTCAAATATTTTTAAAGCATTTAAATAATTTTTCCCTATAAAAGACCATTCCTGGCCTTAAGATAAAGCCTTTAAATAAAAAATGGAAATAATCTTTTAAAATAATATTTTGTGGTTTTGAGAAGTTATATATATAGTAGGTTCCAAATAAAGCATTTAGGGAAAAAGGATCCACCCAATTTGGGGACTTGCAGTGCAAATCTCAAATCATGGGGTTTTGAAAAAACTATTTTGTATAAAACCTTTTTGGCCAAAATAATATTTTGTAAAAATATAATTAAGTCCTATTCACATGGCATGATCACTGGACAAGATAGGGGGTCAAGGATAAGATGTTTGAGAGTAGGAGAGATTTTATGAATATAGACCACTAGCAAGCAATCAGACAATCAGCAAACAAGTCAAGCATAACAAGCACACAAAAAATTTAATTGGCCCTGATTTTTGAGGCAAATCACAGGGTGTGACACATCGTCTCTGTTACTAAAGAACTTGAATGAACTATATGAGATCTCCAAAGGCTTCACTCGAAGGATTGGATAGGTTGAGGATTTTGGAGTTGAGCATCAGTTGGAAATTTTCCTTAGTATTACCTCGGCCCCCTTTAATAGTACGGTGTTTTCTATGACTGAAATAAAGGAAATGAAACTAAGAAAACAAAAGTCTTCACGCTTCATAGTCCTCGTTCATATCTTCAAGGTCACACCAACTTCTTCATTTTCAAAGTCTTCAGGGAATACCAAAGTCTTCACCAAAGTCTTCAATTGAAGACATGCATTTTTAGGGGTCGATAATCTCTGAATATATCAAACTCCTCATCGACTTATAGAGCCTGTGTACACTCACAAACACATTAGTGCCTTAACCTATAAGCCTTCAATACACCAAAATCACTAAGGGGCACTAGATGCACTAACAAAGACCATCACATATAACATTGTGAATTTCTGGAATTTTATTGGAATTTATTGAGAATATTTCTTATAGAAATAGTTCAAAATCTTGATTCAAACAGAAAGGGTTTTGAGGGGTTTTGTCCATGATTTGAACATGATCATGTGTTGAAACTCATATATATGGAAAATATATGTCCACTAAGTTTCCCTAAATTTCCTCAAATATTTTTAAAGCATTTAAATAATTTTTCCCTAAAAAGACCATTTCTGGACTAAAGAAAAAGCCTTTATAAAATAGTGAAATAATCTTTAAAATTATCATTTGGTGGTTTTGGGAAGTCATATATATAGTAGGTTTCAATCAAATCCTTTGGGGAAAAGTATCCATCCAATTTGAGGACTCGAAGTGCAAACCAAAACTCAGGGGGTTTTAAAAACCTAATTTGAATTAATTCTTGTTAGCCAAAACAAATTTTGACAAATATAGTTTTGGGTACAATACACATGGTATGATCATTGGGCAAGATGTTTGGATCAAGGAAGATGAGTATAGGGAGGTGTAGAATCTATAAGTGCCAAACACAATCAACAAAACAAGAAAGAATCAAACAATCCAAACAAGCATATGTAGTCAAAAAGTTTTAATTGGTTCCAAATTTTGTAAATCCACATCATAGCAAAGTGATACAAACATAGGATGTGACAGACCTACCCCCCCCCCCCTTACAAGAATCTCGTCCCCGAGATTCCTAGGCTAAGAGCTAAAAAGAAAATGGAACTCAGATCTACGATAGTCTTCACGCTCCCAGGTTGCTTCTGCTTTAGTGTGGTTGCTCCATTTGACCTTGAAGTACTTGATGGTGCGGCTTTGGGTGTAACGTTCAGCTTCATCCAAAATACAAACTAGCCTCTCACGATAAGTGAGGTCTGGTTGATGGTCCGATGGCTTGATGGTCGATGTCCTTATAGAGGTCAGGGCGGTTAGGAACTTGGAGATACTTCCGGAGCTGTAACACGTGGAACACGTTGTGCACATCTAATAGCTCGGAAGATTGCTCTAGCTGGTCAACAACTTCTCCTCGTTTGTCGGTGATCTTGAAGGGGTTGATATATCTTGGGGCATGTTTTCCCTTGATGTGGAAATGCTTGGTTCCTTTGAGAGGCGTGACACGTAGGTAAACATGGTCTCCTACATGGAACTCATGTCCCGACGGCGAGAGTAGGCATAGATCTTTTGTCGGGTATTGGCGGTCTTGAGACGCTCTTGGACGAGTTGAACTTGCTCTTCTGCTTCACGGAGAATGTCTGGTCCGAAGACTAGTCCTTCTCCGGCTTTTGACCAATTTAGGGGAGTATGACACTTGTGTCCATACAACACCTCAAATGGTGCCATCTGAAGACTCGACAGGTGGGTATTGTTGTAGGAGAACTCGGCAAACGATAGGCAATCTTCCCACTTGGCTCCATATGCTAAAACAGTAGCACGGAGCATATCCTCGAGTGTCTGATTTACTCGTTCCGTCTCTCCACTAGTCTGGGGGTGAAAAGGAGTGCTGAAGGAAAGCTTGGTTCCCAAGGCATCTTGGAATCTATTCCAAAACCTTGAGGTGAATTGGGTGCCTCTGTTCGACACAATCTCCTTAGGAACTCCTTGGAGGCTTACAATCTGGTTGATGTAGAGGTCGGCCAGTTTGTTTCCATTGTAGGTCGTCTTGACGGGAATGAAGTGGGCTACCTTGGTCAGGTGATCAACAATGACCCAAATGGAGTCATGTCCCTTGCTTGACCTTGGTAATACAGTGATGAAGTCCATCCCGACTTTGTACCACTTCAATTCAGGCACTTTGAGAGGTTACAACAATCCAGCGGATCGCTGATGCTCAGCTTTGACTCTCTGGCATATGTCACACATAGCAACAAAGGTGCCTATTTCCCATTTCATGCCATGCCACAAGAATCCTGCGTTGAGGTCTTAGTACATCTTGGTTCTTCCAGGATGGATGGAATACGGGGTGTCATGATCTTCTTGCAAGATCAAGTTCTTGATCTCTTCTTTGATGGGCATGCAGATGCGATTCCCAAACCATACAACCCCTTGTTCATCCACTGAGAATCCTGGGCCCTTGCCAGCCTTGATCTTCCTCGTGATGCCTTCAATGCTCTCATGACACTTCTGAGCTTCCTTAATATCATTATCATCCATGAAGGTAGGCTTTGCTTCGAGACTGGCGAGGAATCTAGGTGAAACTAGTACCAAGCCAAAGCTTTCAAGCTCTTCATACAGGGCGGGTAGCCTTTCCTTAATCATAGCATTCAAGGAACAAGCCTTTCTGCTTAAGGCATCAGCTACCATGTTAGCCTTTCCTAGGTGGTATTGAACACTGAGGTCATAGTCCTTGATCAGCTCCAACCATGTTTGCTGTGTCATGTTCAATTACTTTTGAGTAAAAATATACTTCAAACTCTCGTGGTCTGTGTATATCTCACATCGCTTCCCCACAAGGTAATGTCTCCATGTCTTCAAGGCATGAACTATGGCTGCCAACACAAGATCATGAGTAGTGTAGTTCTCTTCGTGAGGACATAGCTATCTGGATAGATATGCTATGACTCTACCTTCTTGCATCAGAACACCTCCAAGCCTGGTTCTTGATGCATCACAATATATCACAAACTCCTTCTGAATATCGGGAGTGGCAAAAACTGGGGCTGTGGTCAATCTCTTCTTGAGCTCCTGGAAGCTTTCTTCACACTTCGACGTCGATTCGAACTTCTTGTCCTTCTTCAAAAGCTAAGTCATAGGTCGGGCAATGCTCAAGAATCCTTCGACAAACTTATGGTAATCTCCCGCAAGTCTAAGGAAGCTTCTCACTTCCTTCACATTTGTTGGAGATTCCCAATCTGTCATGGCTTCAATCTTGGCAGGATCCACTGACAACCTTTCTGCGGTCAACACATGACCCAAGAATCCAACTTCATGCCGCCAGAATTCACACTTGCTGAACTTTCCATAAATCTGGTGCTCTAGAAGCTTGTCTAGGACCAGTCTCAAGTGTTTCTCATGCTCTTCTTCGGACTTGGAGAAGATGAGTATTTCATTAATGAAGACCACAACAAACTTGTCCAAGTACTCCATGAAGACCTTGTTCATGGGGTACATGAAGTAGGCATGGGCATTGGTTAACCCAAATTACATGACCGTGTATTCATACACGCCATATCGGTTTACAAAAGCCGTCTTTGGAATGTCTTGGGGTCTGATCTTCAGCTGATAGTACCCAGGCCTGAGGTCGATCTTGGAAAACACCTTAGCTCCATTCAGCTGGTTGAACATGTCTTCAGTCTTAGGGAGTGGGTACTTGTTATTTATTTTGAACTCATTGAGAGGACAGTAGTCGACACAGAGTCGGATAGTTCCGTCCGTCTTTGACACAAATAGAATAGGTGATCCCCAATGTGAGGCACTGGGGCGAATGAATCCCTTTTCTGAGCTGCTCTGCCTGTTGCTTCTTCAACTCAGCCAACTCTTCAGACACCATTCTATAGGGATTCTTATAGATGGGTCCTGCTCCGAGCATTAGCTCAATGATGAACTGAATGTCACGGTCAGGAGGCATTCCGGGGAGCTCATTGGGAAATACATTCGGCTATTCAAATTCCGCTGCTACTTGATCCAACTCAATTTCCGATAGACAACTAACCTAAGGGTCTTGAGTGGACGTACGATCAGGGACATACTTAACTTCAATCCCTCGGCTATTGGTTATGGTAAGGATCCTCTTGGCACAGTCCAAGTAGCTTTGGTTCTTAGTCAACCAGTCCATGCCTAGGATCACATCCAAACCTTCTAACTTTAGGATGATAAGGTCTGCTAGGAAGTCTACCCCATTGATGTTAATCTCAACACCCTTGCAACCTATCCCAGACTTCATAACTGATCCCGGGGTTTGTATCAACATACGACTACCCAAGGGTGTAGCCTTCATGCCACTCTCTAGTGCAAACTTTTGAGTGACAAAAGAATGCGAAGCTCCACAATAAAACAGTACTGTTGCTAGGGTTGAGTTGACGAGGAATGTACCTAGTATGATGTCTGGGTCTTCTTGGGCTTCCTCAATGGTGACGTGATTCACAAGACCCTTGCCATTGTTGGGCTGCTTACGGGGAGCTAGGTTCCTTGGTGGCGATCCATGGCCTTGACCTTGGTTTGGCGTATTGGGGCCCGGTGCATCTGGCTTATTGTTGGGGCACTGCCTAGAGATGTGTCCTGGGTGACCACACTCAAAGCAAGTGACTTGACCAGGGTTGTTTTCCTTGTAGTTCTTGTCGTCGTTGTTGTTATTGGGATTGTTGTAAGCTGGCCTAGGATTGGCATACCACTGAGGCTGGTAGCTCGAACGAGGTGTAGGAGCTCTAGCCTGCTACGGCTAATAGTTTGGCTTGGCTGGGGCTGGCTGCCAGGGGCGATGCTTCTGGTTGCTGGAACTCCCTTGCTAATCATCGTGCGCTTGTGAGTGTCGTCTATGGCATGATGCTTGTCTTCTAGCATGAGGGCCTTGTTCACCAGGTCGAAGAAGGTCCGGCAGTCGCAGACGATGAGCTAATATTGTAGAGTCTGTTGAAGTCCTTCCATGAAGCGTTCCATTTTAGCAGCCTCGATGTTGACATCTTCAGGTGCATACCTTGACAGCAGGTTGAACTTCTACATATACTCCTTGACAAAGCCACTTCCTTGCTTCAGCACTCGGAATTCTCTTTTCTTGATAGCCATGATCCCAGATGGAATGCGGGCGGTGTGGAATCCTTCCTTCAAGTTATCCCAAGTGATCACACGATCGCTTTGCATGACCTCGAATCCATTCCACCAAGCTTTCGCGGTACCTCCGAGGCAGTGAGAGGCATAAAGCACCTTCTCACGAGCTTCATTGCAATTGACCAGTGCAAGGAGGTCCTCGATGGTGCAGATCTAGTCATCGGCATCCGGAGGTTCAATAGTCTCGGTGAAGGTTGGGGGCGAATTCTTCATGATCTCAGACAGAGTGGAGCGACCATTGCCATTCCTGCCTTGATGCTGGTTGTTCACGAGGGCTTGAGCCATCTACTGGATAGTAGTGGTCTTGGCTTGGAGTTCCTCCTGGTGAACTTTGAGAAACTAGCCAATGGTCATGTTCTCCGGGTGGAGGTGGTAGCGGGGGGAATGTCGCCTTCTAACTTCTCCTGGTTTCGTCCATCCTGAGTAGTCCCACCAGTTCCTTGTTGCTTGCTAGAGTTGCCGGCTTTAGGGTTGGTGAAGGAACTGCTGCGGGTTGCAGTCACCATCCTGTTTGGAGCAGCCAAGTGAAACAACTAGGATAGAGGAGAGGAAAAGCAATAACGGAGAAAGCGTGCCTAAGGGGGTTGGTATAGTGCAAGTGTGGTAAAACAAAGGTCGAATGACCAACACATATATTAAGATATGGTAGACAATGGAGTCGCTTACATGTTGCCTAAGGCAAAAGCACGACTTGCATCGGAACACAAACAACAAAAACAAACAACAAGCACACATGGTTTCATATGAAATATTTACACGGACTCGACTTCGCAAGAGGAGTAAATGCTTGATCCTACCCTAAGGGTTCTCGAATACAGGTGGTGGATTGCTCTGCTTCCTACCCAAGAGGAAGGAAGACTTGGTTGCTTGCTGGGACTCTTTCTGGCGTGATGCCCATGTTCTCCATGCCCATAACATGTGTCGAAAATCCAGAGGTTGCTACTTGTCCTTGGTTCAAGATGTTAGTGGTTTGGCAAAATAGCTCTCGTATGTGGTGAAGTTCCTGGTGGAGCTTCACGAACACCTTAATCAGGCTGTGAACCAGACTATCGGTGGAGAGGCTGAAGTAGGTCTAAAATCTGAGGGGCATGCCATCCTCCTTGGATAGAACCAATGTCTGACTTTCATCGATGTCGTCCCTTCTGATGTGTAGGTAACGAGTAGCAGGCTTGTCGACCATCTCTGGAATGATGCCTCAAAGGTGGATGAGTGCCTTCCATGTAGCTGTCTCGATTGCGAGTGCCAGGGTCTTCATCTGTGGTCCTTCAAAGAACCAACTGGTCAAGGAGTCGTTTGCCTTCATGAACATTTGAACCTGATACTCCTTTGTGATGGCATCAACCCAGTGCTCATGGTAGAGGAAAATGGGTGGTTGGCAAAACTGGCACTTCTCCAGGCTATCCCCAAGGAGTAGGTGAAAGCCGGATGCTAGGAGGGCTTTGGGTACAATGGCCATCTACAATGTTTTGAATGGAGGAGAGTCAGCAAGAGTCTGAAATAAACTAGAGGAGAAGAGAGGTATAGAATTTGTTGCACCTAGCAACTAGGCATAGTTTTAAAAAGGGTTTTATCCTAACTAACATTCATGCTAATTAAGGGCTTCTTACAATAAGGATTGCTCTGATACCAGTTCTGTGGGGATCTTGACTCATAAGTCGTGATCACCGATTACACACGCACAGTGATCCTAGAGATCAATGCTCACTAAACACACAGAAACTGGAATACAAGTCTTACATCCTTACATCCCGTCTTGCACAAATAAAGGCCAGATAGGACAAGTCTTACATAAATAGGACCGCAAGGGCCAAATACTTAATCATAACAGACAACAAAAATCTTGATCGATAGCGTGAACCCATGCCATCTGCCTTAAACCTACACGCATTCCGCCTGGGAAGCATCATAGTTCACTTTTTCGTCACCAACAAACTCTTCACCATATTCCTGCTCTTCCATGTTTGGACAGTTAAATAACCAGTGGCAAGCTAATGAGTACTTTGAATGTACTCGCAAGTAACCCATGTATGGAACAAGGTATAACAATGCATGATATAGCACTAAGTAGGAAAGTTTTGCAGAAAGGTAATTTTTAATGCAATGACATGATCAAGTAACTTAAGTAAGCATGCATCAATCGTCAGTAGGTATTCATGTGGACATGTCACAGTTATCATCATAAGCAGGGCTTGAATATCTCATGTTCATCATCATGCCAAGTCATTGGACTTAGCTCAAATATCATTTTTGTGTGATCCTCTCAACCAGACCAAGTTTAGTAAACGCTTTGGACGTAGCACAAGAGCGGTCATCCAACTATCCTTGACCGTGGACACGGCTATTCGAATAGTTTTACACTCTGCAGAGGTTGCACACTTTACCCACAAGACTCGGGAAACTTTCGTGTCAAACCACGACTCGCGGTATTGTTCATACCCAAGGTAAATACCCGAACATTGTCTTTCCCATGACGATACTAAACAAAGAGTCTACACGATTGGTAACCAACCCACATGATGTACATCACAAGTAACATCCATGCAGGGACCAACAGTGTGCCCGGTGCCTGTGGAGACAGCGCATGATCGTCCTTACCGGCACAACCCCGTATCGAGAGTGACCACGCCACTGTCGCCACTAGTAATGCGGGCTCTATGCCCACCAAAGTAATCAACATAGCCCTGTCCCATAAGGGGTATCGTGGTTGTACATGTAAGGTTGGAATAATGATCGTAACTTACACCAATCTGTTTTTGAAAATCACACGCACTCACTTGCTCCAATACTCCACTTCTTTATCAAGTGGCTACCTAGCTCATCATCATCTCCCTCGGGCATTAGTGGCACCCGACGGGGTTTTCAAAAAGTCTTTGAAATCATTTCTGTTTTCATCACCATGCATATTCCCGTCCCACTTGCATAGCATCTACTAGCATCCTATCAACTCCCACCCCACAACCCTCATAAGAGGGAAGGGTAATGTATGATGGAAGTATCAACAAGAAAGTATCGGAGGCATCCCACCGAAGGGGGGGGGTACCACATCAACATGATTAGATCATCGGAACAGGAAGTGCTGCATGACATGCATGAAAAAGTTCCTTAGCATGATCAAAGGGTTGCTTGCCTGGCTTAACAAAGTCTTCGGGGTGTTCAAAGTTTTTGGGTCCAACTCCCTCACCAACAGTGTAATCTATCTTCGCGATAAATAATAAGCATCACAACAAAAATAAAGCACAAACCCTACTTTTAAAATGTTACTCTATTCTGAGAAATACTAAAAACTATACTAAAGATACTTTCATAAGCTTTTGGGGTGAAAGGGATTTTCAGAACAATTTATAACAGAGGCTCAAAATGCCCGAAGGAGGTTTTAAAAAGAAACAATACGAAAAAGGTTTTCAAAAAAATCTCAAATGGTACTAATAAATAATACACAATATTGCAAGAATTTAGGTGGAAGAATTATTGGAATAGGGATTTTATTTAGTACTGTGAAGTTTTTGGAAAATGCCAGAAAATAGAAAAAGTACAAATGGGCACAACTCCCTGGGCTAGATTCGGCCAGCAGCTGGGCCAGCCCAGCCAGCGAGCCAACAGGCAGCCCATGCAGCTCAGCACCCCTGCACGCTTCAGGTTCAAACCTGACGGGCGGGCCCCGTTGGCCAGAGAGAGAGGGAGACACGCGGGAGAGGTGAGAGGATGACACGCCGGTCTTTTTATAGACGGGACGTGAGTCCATCGCGGACCCGTGCCCCGGCAAGGTTGAGCTGGGCATTAGAGGAGGAGGGAGCACACGGGGCTTGCTGGGGGTGCTCCTAGGGTTAGTCTACGAGCGAGGGAGGAAAGGGAGAGAGAGGGGGAGCTCGCGCGTGTGATCTTGCTCACTGGCCGGACCAGGCTACGCTCGGCATGCGCGGGAGGGGGGGAGAAGGAGGTGCAGAGAGGAGGGGGCAGGGGCGCCGCGTGTCCCGGACGTCGAGGCCGACCAACGGGCAAGAGGGAGGGGCTCGAGGTGGTTGGGGCATATGATTGCGCGGTGGCTATAGTGCGGTCGGGCACTTTAGCATGCTCTAGAGCGCCTGTTTGGCATACCATGGCATGCGAACAACATCCTAGGCACGCCAGCTCTGTCAAGTGGGTCCAGGGGGTCCAAATAGTTGGAATAGAACATTGGATGCTCTCGTAAGTTGATAGAATAAGAGGGGAGGGGAGAGAGAGTTTGTTTACTTCTCCCCAATGGGTGAAAATGGGGTTTTACCCCACTTAACCATTGATCTGGGGCTTAAGATTCTTACTGGAGGTAGAAGTGGCATGCAAGTGACTGGGGTAAAAGTCTTGGGTCAAGGAGAATAGTGGAGGGGTCTCAAACAACAAGTTTGGGAGTTTAGCAGAAGGTATTTAATATGTATTAGGGCAAGCAAATGGGGTTTGCTTTGCATGATATTTGATAGAGTCAAATGGTGATTAGCAGTAGGATTGATCACCAAGTTTGAGAGGATTTCAAGAAAGTTCACAATGTAACCTTGTAAAACCCTAGATATCATCAGAATTAGCTTCTTGAAGATCTAGGCATGAATTTCCATTCTCCTTTATGTGCCCCTTGGTGTGGCATCATCATTTGGGTAATGGGACATGTGCAACAAGTTTGGGGTCAAGTTAAGAAACTTCAGAATGTAAAGTTCTCAAATTTGATTCTGGGCAGGAATGGTTTGGAATATTTTGGTGAAGCACATCAAGGGGGATTGAGATGAAATTTTGCAATACCATCACATATAACATGTGTGACTTGCTATAATTTTCTTGGAATTTATTGATAACATTTCTTATGGAAATATTTCGATAGCTTGATTTAAGCAAAAAGGGTTTTGAAGGGTTTTGCCCATGATTTGAACATGACCATGTGTTGAAACTCATATATATGGAAATTATATGTCTACTGAGTTCCCCTAAATTTTCTCAAATATTTTGAAACCATTTAAATAAATTTTCCCTATAAAAGACCATTTTTGGCCTCTAGAAAAACCCTTTAAATAAAATAGTAAAATAATTATTAAAACTATTATTTGGTGGTTTTGGGAAGTCATATATATAGTAGGTTTCAATTAAAGCCTTTGGGGGAAAAGGATCCACCATATTTGAGGACTTGCAGTGCAAACCTCAACTCAAGGGTTTTTGAAAACCTAATTTGAATGGATCCTTTTTGGCCAAAATATAATTCTGATAAAAATAGTTTTGGGTACTATACACATTGTATGATCATTGGGCAAGATGTTTGGATCAAGGAAGATGAGTATACAGAGGAGTAAATCTATAAGTGCTAAACACAATCAACCAAACAAGCAAGCATCAAACAATCCAAACAAGCATATGCACTCAAAAAGATTTAATTGGTTCCAAATTTTCTAAATCCACATCATAGCAAACTGATACAAACACAGGGTGTGACATCTTCATTGCATCATGTTCAAGTCCTTTTGAGTGAAAATATACTTCAACTCTTGTGGTATGTGTATATCTCACATCGCTTCCCGAGAACGTAATGCCGCCATGTCTTCAAGGATGAAATATATATGAAAACTCGAGATCGTGATTTTCCTAGTTCCCTTCATGAGGGCGTAGTTGTCTAGATAGGTATGCTACAACTCTGCCTTCTTGCATCAGAACACATCCAAGCCCGATTCTAGATGCGTCACAATATATCACAAACTCTTTCTGAATATTGGGAGTGGACAAGATTGGGATTGTTGTGAATCTCTTCTTGACCTCTTGGAACCTTTCCTCGCACTTTGGTTCCCATTCGAACTTCTTGTTCTTCTTCAAGAGCTGAGTCATGGTGGGGCAATGCTAGAGAATCCTTCAATGAACTTACGGTAATACCCAGCGAGACTGAGGAAGCTTTTGACTTCCATCACATTGCTTGGGGATTGATATTCATTCTCGTCTTCAATCTTGGTAGGATCCACCAACAATCCTTTTGCAGTCAACACATGACCCAAGAACCCAACTTTGTGCAGCCAAAATTCGCACTTGCTGAATTTGGCATAAACCCGGTGCTCTCGAAGCTTGTCTAGGACTATTCTCAAGTGTTGCTCACGTTCTTCGTCATACTTTCAAAAGATGAGTATGTCATCAATGAATACGACGACAAACTTGTCCAAGTACTCCATGAAAACTTTGTTCATGACGTACATGTAGTAGGCACGGGCATTAGTCAACCCAAATGACATGAGTGTGTATTCATACAGGCCATGTCGGGGTACAAATCTCGTCTTGGAAATGTCTTGGCACTAGTACAGTTGCGTCCTATACAAATGGTTTTACCCCCTTTCAACGATGCAGTTTTAAACCATCACCTTTCCTATGTGGGCGATAGGGGGGGCTATCCCACATGACACAGATAAATCGTCGATGATGCCTTCGTCCGGTCACAGACTCTAGGCAAAAATTGAGCGTGTGCGATTGGGAGGACTCATGTTAATATTGGGAGGTTTAGGTTTCTTGCGATTAGAAAATTAAAAAGATGAATGATTAGACAAAGGATGAGAGAAAAAACAATTAAAAACATATGCACTAACTGCCAGCTTCCCAAATTTGTAAGTTTCTAGATAAATCTTTTCTTTAACAAGCATATCCTGGTTGTATATCTTCAAAAGGTCTTGATTTGTAAGGTATGACGTGTGCGGTGTCAATGTGTGCATAACTAAAACTTTGCAAAGATTTAAGGAATCCAGATACATAATCAGGGGGGACATTGGCCCAACCATCAACACAATTCTGCTTGATACCATCTAACTTCCACTTCACCATAGATATGTGGACTCATCTACAACAAGCTGGCAAAAGTCCATATGCGCCATAGCCGCATAATCCATGTTCATGACCATGCCAACAACCCTGCCCAAATGAACTACAGTCCCGGAGCATAGCAAATTCTGATATAGAATAAGGAAGAAAAACTAGATAGAGATATCAACCGTCTCAGTGTCCTCACCCTCCACTAACACCTTCAACAGTTGAAGGAAATCCTTAACACATATACTTCATGAATGGTCAACACCAAGATCATCCTTGAGATCAAACAAAGATTCATCAAGGTCGTTGGTAGAAGGCATGGGTGAGTGTGACGTCAATAGGAAAATGAAAAATGTGATGAACGTTGTGAGTCCTCAAGTCAATTCTCATCATCGCAGCGTCAATCCTTCCCACCAGATAGCACATAAGAATGCGGGACACATTATTCATTATTGAAAAGTCAAAGACAATACAAAAACCACCATCCTGAACACGAGTACAGTGTGGATCTATCAATGAACCAACAACTTTGGACATAGTGGGGAGTGACAAACCTACAGTCTTATTAAATCAAGCATCATCGTCCTCCCCATGATCTTTAGTTATCTTGCTCTTACTAGTCTTCTTCTTCTTCTGTGCAAACCAAAAATGCAGTCCACATTAACAAATTAGGCACATAAGAGATGAAAGAGAAAAATAGAATGACAATGTAAGAAACCAAGGCAGCACTTCAACAAACCATTGGAACAACATTCCCCTCCCCACCAGAGTTAGCATTCGCATCTTCATCGGCATGAACACGCGGACGCTTATGTTAACTACCATATGGACCAGAATCTTTCTGTCTGGCAGACCGGGAAATCCTCACAACATCAGCAAGTAGAAAGTCGTTGTCGTCAGACTCAGTCTCATCATTGACATGTGGTAACTTCCGCTTCGGATCATGTGCACCAGTTTCGATAGTTCTCTTATAGATTTTTATTGTCCATCCAAGGAACACGAGGACTCCGCCGAGGAGTACCACCTTGCTTAGAACAGAACCCAAACTCTTTTTCTGCAAAACACACTGCTTAGCTTTACCAAATTTGGTACTCTTGGTAAAATCTGCAGCCCTCCTAAGCTTATCTTTCTCATCATACTCCTTTGTATCATTTTGAAACTTCAACACCTTATTATGTCTCTTAAATTCATATGCACAAACATATTCTATGATCATCCATTCCTGCGTAAGTTGCTATGTACATCAACATATTGTGCCTGTGTTACAAACAACACGGTGTTCCTAAAGACCTGATCAGAGATCAAACCAATGACATCGTCTACGAAATAATGGTCAATCTAGTGAGTAACCTCCTCAAACCGAGCGGCCTCAGCAGAAAAATCAGACGCGTTGTCGAAATGAAGTTCAACAATGGTTAATAAGAAGTGTGCAAAGGAACAAATGCAGTTCACCTATCCATATAACACGGTTCTATATAAAAAATTAAAGGATAAAATTTTATTGAAAAATACACTAAGCACATGATTGTTCTCAGAAAAATGCCTTACTAAATTCAATAACACAACAACAATTTGTACTTCATCAAGTAAGCAGCATACACAACAAAAAATAATGCATATAAAAAATAGCAAAGTATATATATGTATAATGCGATTCACAATTCACAAACACGAATGTACGAAAAACACAATTATACTGAACAGGTTGGAAAACTAAAAAAAGAAAAAAGAACAAGAACATACCAGCAAGAGGGACTGAACTAATTGGGGAGGATTAAATTGGTGAATTCATTCCAGGCCTTACCTGTCCATGTGAGCCAACCGACAAATCATAAGCAACATCATTACGGCCAGTGCCAACAAAGTTACCTAGTGGATTCAAAAAAATAGGAACAAAATTAATACATCCAATGACAAAAAAATTCAGGAATGGTGACAACTAACACAATAAAAGAGGATCTGCAAGATGAACAAGACAATCCAGATAAACAAGACACAATATGTACAGGGAGAAGCAAGCAGTCCACATACCTTCATCTCCTCCATCTGCTTTGCTTGAAGAAGACATAGTGTTTCCACGAGCGCACAAGGATAGCGTGACAAATACAAGTAACAAAATGATTAAATCTAACGAAACCCTAGGTACACATCTCACTGCCCATGGAGCATGAGCAATTACCATCTTAAAATTAACGAGAATTTGCCTGCTTAAGGAAAGAAAATGCATCAGCAAAAAACACAACCCGAAAGAATCTAACAACTAGATGGGCGACGATAATTAACGAAGGGATGAGAGGGTGACCAAAACAGAGGGGGTGAGCGGCAGCGGTGGGGGTGGGGGAAGAAGGGGAGCGGGTATAGGATTTGAAGTATGTCTAGAGGAGGGTGATTAGACTACTTCACCAAATTAAAAATCAAGCCTTTTCCCAATTTTATGTGTTGTCAAGTTTTAGCAATTGTAAAAAGTCAAGCACACCTTACACATGCAAGTGTAAGAGTACATAAGTGGAAAGTAAAGACTTCAAATGAAAGTAGAGCGAAGGGATAGGAGGATCAAACGCAATTGTAGACACAGAGATTTTTCTTGTGGTTCCGATAGGTGGTGCTATCGTATGTCCACTGTAGGTGCACGGGGACGATGATCTATGGGACCTTCAGGGCCCCTTTTCGGTTCTGCAGGGGGTTCCGGGTGCACGAAGAGCATCAGTCGACCAATCTGCACGTGGGGATTTATACAGGTTCAGGCCGCTCGAAAGTGTAAGACCCTACTTCACGTCTATGGTTGGTTGATTATGTGGGTTCGAGTACAGACGCGCAGCAACCCGGCAAGGATGCCTGGGAGGTCAACACTCACCTCCTTTTATAGTTCTTGGGGACACCACGATGGCTATAATGGTCCTGACAAGCAGTCCCTGTAGCTTGTCAGCAGAGGTAGTGGGAAATACCTAACTCTAATGGACTAGGACACGTGCATTGAATGCGCCATGAGGTGGTGCACTGGCAACGCTCCCTGACAAGGATTGCCTCTCCTTCTATACCGTTCACCGAGCTACCTCCTACTCTGCTGCCACGCCGTGGGACGGGTGTCATTAAAGCTATCACAGGCCCGCCGCTAGGGCCACGTGCCCTGGCCAGCTCCGCCAGTCCGCCTGCTCGCCCGACACCTCAGCTGATGGGGACAATTAGACCCCTGATGAGGTGGAGCAGTGGCTTGGTGGGATGGGATCTTGCTGGGCGCCGCCTGTGGGTGGCTTTGCCACTAGAGGGTCTTGCCACTTGCCTGCCTTCGTCTCTTGGGATTCCACTATGACCATAGCAAGGACTTGCCAGTCCGCGGGCAGCGGTTGCCCGTGCACAAGTCTGGGTACGAAGAGCCCCCGGTTCTTGGTACACTGACAGTAGCCCCCGGGCATGGGCCATACACGCGCGCGGGAAGCGTTGTTGGGCTAGGCCCAAAACGGTGCCCGGGCATACGCGGCCGCGTTTTTCATGGTAGTTATGATTGCTTCTGCTGACCTTCCCCACGACACATAGTAACAGTAGGTCGGGGGAGTGGAGGAGCGGGGCGGTTTCCCTGAGAGTCGCGTCGTTGCATCGTGCCGCACGAGGGCGGGTGTTGAGACCCACGCGTCTCCTGTCCGAGTATAAACAGCGGCTCCCGTGCGGGCGTTGCCTTCCCAGTCGTGCCCCTCCTACTCCACCCCTTCCTTTCTCCCTCACATAGTTTCCGAGCCTTTTCTTCCTTGCCTCCCCCATCATACGCCCACGAGCCCGCCATGGCAGCAAAGTGCACAACCACTTTCATCGTAGCTGGCACGGCGAAGAAGGCCAAGAAGGTGACCGATGCGGCAGCGAAGGAGGTCTTAGGGGCGATGAGGAGGATGTCTGCCGTCTTCCTCCCCTGTTCTCTGCCACAACATGAGCTCGTCCCAAGGTATGCTCCAATTTGGGGAGGGAGAAGAAAGCACACCCGACTCTGGTGGTTCTTCCAGGGGATACCTAGCCCGGGCGAGAAGTATCCTCTTTTCACAGAGTAATTCTACTACGGGCTGGTTCCTCCCTTCTCTGCTTTCTTCATAGATCTGATGTTGACTTACGGCTTCCGCCTGCTTGATTTCATGCCGAACGCGGTGACCACCCTTTCCATCTTCGCACACTTGTCCGAAAACTTCGTAGGAATAGCCCCAATGTTCTTTTCCGCCACTTCTTCTATCATCGCATAGAGGGCGAGGACGCCATTTCCGACAGCATCACGTGGATTCCTCACACCTCCCACGTGGAGGTATATCATCCTGGTTTTCTGCACAAGAAGTGGGAAGAGTGGCGGGGGAATTGGTGCTACATCTCCGACAAGGAGGTGCCGCCCTTCTACAAGACCCGGACGTCCAAACCCGTCCGCAAGGATGAGTGGAGCGTCGTCTCCCTAGACAATGGGAATCTGGAGATAGCGATTGCTCGCTTGCTTCGGCTGAAGGCTGCCGGGCTCAGATTTCTTGGCTAGGCGCATCGTGCCTCTCTAGGATCGGAAGCGGTTCACCTGGCTATACAAGGGCCCCGCTGACATCATACGCATTTGCCCCTGCCTCGATGGCGACTTGATATTTATGCAGCTTGTTCATCTGGGCCATCATATCTTCCACCCGGAAGGCAACTTCATACTGTCGGTGTCCATCGCCCCGCTCCGACACAACTCTCGCAAGGATGCGATCGTCGCAATGATTTTGGCATGCAATGTGCATGGGGTGCACCCCATGTGGGTGGCGCCGGAGTGGTTCAACTCCTTGTCGGAATCGCTCACCCGGGATGAGGTGTCGATGGTCCATGACACTACTGAGGCAGAGATTGCCTACATCAGGCACCGCATCATGGAAATGGGCCTCGTCGCGGGTAGCAGCGGCCTTGGCATGGACATGCCCGATGACGGAGAGGAGTAGGCCAGCCAGGAGGAAGGGCGTGACAAGGAGCCGCCGGCACAGGGCTTGCCGGAGGAGCCTGTCGGCGCTGGTGTTACCGGGGGGCTGGAGCCAGATGAGCCTCCTATTGGCGCCGCCTCGAGGAGGGCGTGTGTGCTCCACAGTTCCGGCAGTGGAGAGTCGGTCCACCATGGCAGGGATCCTCCGGCCGTCGAGGTGGACGAAGAGGAGGAAGAGGAGGAGGACCCCGCTGCCGAGATCTCCAGGACGCGAGAGAAGCCATGTTCTGGCGGTTACCGGGGGTGTCTAGCCCATGCACGTCCCTGTCGCCCATTGCTAAGGGAGGTTGGACCTGTCCACCTTTAGTTACGGGGAGGAGGATGAAGAGTAAGTACTATCTTCTTCAACATTTGCCTTGATTTCTGCTTCCCCTATCCTTTTTCCCATGTGTCTCCGCTGAGTCCCATTGTTCGTCGGATCTGTATGGACATGGAGACCTAGGCGCAGCGTGTGGAAAAGAGGGTAGGGCCTGCGGCTGCCGACGAAAGTGCGACGAGTGGGCCGCCCGAACAGGGTGCGTCGCCGAAGTGGGAAGTCATTGATCTTGAGTCCGCCCAGCCCCCGACAACGGACCCAGCCTCAACACCCGCCGGAGAGCGTGAGCGGCACTACTGGGGCCGCGAGCCCCATCTCTTCTCCTAGAGGGGCGGTCCGCTCGGAGGTGACGCGGGAGGGCTCGACCCTGGAGGGGAGCCCGCCAGCGATGGAGGAGAGCTCACCCGCGTCGAGGAGGCATAGACAGGCGAGGTCGTCAGCCCACCAATGGCGGGCGACATCGTTGGAGAGGGCGTGGCCCTTTTGACCGGAGCTCGTGGGTAAGGTCCCATCGTGGGCAAGGCGCCAGTTCTTCCTGCAGTTGTTAGTATATTTTTTTGTTTACTTGAACTTCTTCTATGCTCGACTCCCTCTTTTTTCTTTTGAAGATCCACCATCGTCGGAGGCCCTTGGTGGGAATGCCGACGTCGAGGCCATCGCCAAGGAGGTGACCGAGGAGGCCAGCCATATTGCGGTGGAGGAGGCTAGCCATATTGCGGTGGAGGAGGGTGATGCTGGCCGCGGTCCTAGGAAAAACGGCAAAATGGCACCTCGAGGGGCCAGACTTGGGGAGGATGACCGACGCCACCCCAGCCACAGGAGCACCAGGGGCGGGCATGTCCTTCACGCTGGGCACTGCCAGTGGGAGAGCCGCCGGCCCATCATCATCGACGGAGCCGCCCCTAAGCTGATACCTGCGGATTAGTGACCTGTAGTTCGTTAGTTTCCTGGCGACGCCATCCTCAGGGCCTTCTCCAAGGAGGCCTTAGTGGATGGGGCGGTCGCCACCCCTAGAGGAGAGGTGGTGGTCGATCTCCTTGGCGGAGGTGATGAAACAAAGGAGCATGCCATCCTGGCATCCTTGAGGAAGGACTTCGAGCTGCTGCGGGCGGTTCATCGGGAGGTCCTTCTCGCCGCTATTGCTAGCCGCTCGGAGAGGCTAGACCATTGGGAGGTCCTTCTTGCCGTTATTGAGGAGAGGTTCCGGGCGCTCCATGCCGACATGGTGGTTCGCTGTGACCCGGAAGGAGCTCGACAACCAGAAGGTTGAGCTCAACAAGGCCGAGCCCGATTTCATGAATCGACGAGCTGAGGCTGAGAAGACGTGGCTGGAGCCTGATGAGGACATCCTTAGGAACGACCGCAGGATGCAGAGCTGAGCGCGTGCAAGATCTTGCTCGACTACCACGAAGGAGAGCTCCCAGCTCGCGAAAGAGATGTTGCCGCCAAGCTTGGGGTCGAACTAAGCAAGCAAGTAAAAATCCTGGAGCTGGATCACAAGCCTGCACTGGAAATGCATGCTACTGAGTATGCCGAGAAGCTACAGGAGGCCGTGTCTACTATTGGCGCCGTCTCGTCGCAGCGCCACTTCTTCTTTCTCTCGTCACTCTCTTGTGGTTTCTCTCTTTCTTTTTCTCTAGAGAACACACAACAAGAAGAAACTCCACAACTCTCACACACACCTCACTGTGGAGAGACTAGCTTTGCTTTCTACTCCTGGTGAGACACACATACCCTACATTGTTTTTTTCAGCCCTCACGGCCTTGTTTTTCATCACCAGTGCAACTAATATATACACAGAGGTAGGCACCTAGTTCATCCAAAACTCACGGCACTACTTGACCCATTACCCAACCGACTACTACATGCACTAACTAACTACTAGTTGCATGCACCACATCCGCCACTCTTGCATCTTCACCAACGACCAGACCTGTCCACGTCCACACGGCCGCAGCTAACAACCCATGTGCATGCATGTACTAACTAACTAACCGAATCTTGGTTCCACCGTCTAGCCGTCCAGGTTCCAACGACCAACGCACTTGCCGCGTCACACTTCCGTGTTGTCTCGCACAACACCGCAGCCTCACGCTGCCATTGACATCTCATTGTACTCGCCGTATCACACAATGCTCTGGCACCAGGCCTTCTCCACGTATCTTCACTGAAGCTTCGCCAACTAGCTACTCTCTAATCTATGCTACATGCATAAGGAAAATAAACATGCACATACATCTTGACAACATTAATCCTAACAATCACCTCCTAATCTTGTCATCTCCAAATCATCGATGCGGATCACCAACAGCAACTTTTCGTGGGCGCCACCATCACAACGCCGATCACACAAACCATCTTGCCATGGATGACGCTTTCACCACGAGTGTGCCATCCCGGCACGCTCACTGCCTCATGTTCATCACTGGTGCCGCAACTCGCCAGTGACTCGTCTTCATGATGTCGACGATGACGCACCTTGTGGACGACTTGGACATGAAACTCTTCACAGCAATGGCCTCTGCTCCATGGCCATCACTTCCTTTTCGCCAGTGCCACAACTCACCGGTGACTCGCCTTCATGTTGTCGACGATGACGCCCCTTGTCACCGACTCGGACATGGACGATGAACTTCTCGTGGCAATGGCCTTTTCTCCATGGCCATAACCTCCTTGTCGCCGGTGACACAACTTACCGGTCGACGTACCTTTTTCCATCGCTCGTGACGCAGCTTGACGAGGATGAAGACACGCACCGGCCGCTAGCAGCATCACTCCGCCAATGGCGTCCACCTTGTGTCGCCGACCTCCACCTCGCATGGAGTCCGCCGCGCCGCTGTCGTCGTGGATCAACAAGGCTCTGATACCAATTGTTGGTGCCGTCTCGTTGCAACGCCACTTCTTCTTCCTTTCATCACTCGCTTGTGGTTTCTCTCTTTCTTTTTCTCCCAAGAACACACAAGAAGGAGAAACTCCACAACTCTCTCACACAAACACCTCACCGTGGAGAGACTACCTTTGCTTTCTACTCCCGGTGAGACACACATACACTACATTGTTCTTTTCAGCCCTCACGGCCTCGTTTTTCCATCACCAGTGCAACTAATATATACACAGAGGTAGGCACCTAGTTCATCCAAAACTCACGGCACTACTTGACCCATTACCCAACCGACTACTACATGCACTAACTAACTACTAATTGCATGCACCACGTCCGCCACTCTTGCATCTTCACCAATGGCCAGACCTGTCCATGCCCACATGGCTGCAGCTAACAACCCATGTGCATGCATGTACTAACTAACTAACCAAATCTTGGTTCCAACGTCTAGTCGTCCAGGTTCCAACGACCAACGCGCTTGCCGTGTCACACTTATGTGCTGTCTCGCACAGCACAGCAGCCTCACGCCGCCATTGACATCTCGCTGTACTCGCCGTATCACACAATGCTCTGGCACCTGGCCTTCTCCACGTATCTTCACTGAAGCTTCGCCAACTAGCTACTCCCTAATCTATGCTACATGCATAAGGAAAATAAACATGCACATACATCTTGACAAGATTAATCCTAACATCTACTGCTGAAGCCACTCATCTTGCCAAGGCGGGGCTAGAGGGCAAGGTGCAGCAGCTGAAAGCTAGACCTCGCTGCGTCTGGGCAAGAGGTCTCGAGGTTGAAGGAGGACGCTCAGAAAGACACCCAGGCCCTGGCGGAACTGCAGGCTACGCTCGAGGCCAAGGCCAGGGTGAACCCTCATGAGGACACCCTCAAGGTCGCACACATCAAGGAGCGCAATCGGCTTGAAGAGCTCGAGAAAGCGTGGACCATGCTTGCTTCCGCCTCGCTTTCCTCTAACGAGTTCCAGGAGACTGTTGTGGATGGCGCAGCTCGTCCACCATGTGGGGAAGCTCTCCGCCCAATTGGAGAAGATGGGTCTGGAAGAGTGCGCCTTCCCCAGCTATGGCCCGGAATCGGCGAGCGTGCATCTGTCTCTCTTCTTTGGGAAGCTCGTTGGTACCCTGGTGAGGTATGAGGCGGGGCGGGCAGACGACTTCCTTCAAGGTTGTCACGAGCTGTGTTGTGGAGCCCTCCATAAAGTTTTGGTGAAGGTCACCTATGACAACCCCAGCCTCGATCTGTCCAAGGCCTTATCCAAGATGCCGAGGGATTTTGACTCCAGCAAGCTCGATGCGTTCGTCGCCCCCATCTCAGGCAAGGAAGGCTCCGTTACCCTAAGTCGTTAATTTTTTGTTCTTGCAATGTCGGTGCCAACGGAGCTTGTACAAAGTTAATGTTGCGAACTTCTTTTTATTTGGACATGTTTTCATCCATTAGTAAAAGTATCTCCTTCCTTTGAACGCAACCTTAGATTTGTATGTATTTGATCTCTACACTTTACTAGGAATGCTTGCCGGTGCGCGCGTCCTGTCCATGGGCGTTTTTTCGGAATGGGTCCTTAGTAGACCTTGGGGATGCCGCTGCCAGCAAGGCCGCCTGCCATCCCCGTCGTGGCTGCTTGGGATGTTGAGCGAATTCAAAACATCCAAATGTGCAGACAGATTTGACAAGGGCAATAATGCTATGCGTACAAAGGATTACAGACTTTTACTGGCTGAGTAAGCAGTGATCCGACGTGGCTGCTAGCGTGGGCTTAAACGAGAAACAGAGACGTGCCGCTCTTTACGCAAGTTAATAACCAGTTTCTAGAGGAAAAATAAAAACCGTCGGCCCTTTTCTTTCTGTCCCAAGCGATGGCCAACTCTCCCAGATTGGTCGAGCGAGCTGGTACTTCCCAACCAGCGGCCCGATGTGGCGAGTTCCGGCGCGGCGGCCCAATGCGGCGAGTTCCAGTGTCGTGGCCCGACGCGGAGATTTCTTCAGGCACCATGGCGGGCTACTCTGAGGCAGCGAGGCGACCCCCACCTTGTTGGATGTGCCATGTCTATCTCCTTCGATACGGCGTTGCAGCGCTGAACTTGGGTCTGCTTCCTTTTAATCTGAATTTTCTATAAACTCTGAATATTGTTCTGTTTACAAGAAGAAGAGGACTGCACAACTCTGAATATTGTTCTGTTTACAGAAACATAACTGCATGCACTTCAGTCTAGGTGCTATTTTATGTGCATGCAACAAGAAGCAAGAAGTGTAGTTTCACCAAATGAAAAGAGACCAAAGTCAATGATGACATAAGATTGCAGATTATACCCGTGTCTTTGTAAGAAAAGATATCTGGAATGTGAAACTTTCAGATAGAATTGCCCATGTAGTTTGTGTTGACTGTAACATGTACTTCTGAGAAATGTTCATGTAGTTTCTTTTGATTGGATCATGTACTTGTCATTATAAAATTTTGTGGGATTGTAAACTATGGCATTATCAATAAGAAATCAGTTTGCTGGATACATCCTTATGTATTACCATTGTTGAGGAAATCGTTAACTGGTAGCTGCTCGGTTTGATGGCGAGTAGGGAATTAATTGGCTAATCGACAAGTTAATCGGTCATTTAATCAGTTAATCGGGTGATTTATCACTTAATCGACTACTCGGTGATCCAATGAGTAGGGATTAATCGGAAAGTTAACTGGTTAATCGGATGAATTCTTGAACAGGGTGTATTACTCCATCATGAATAAGAAATCTGTTTGCTGTAGTACTATTTTGTCTATGATTGTTGAGATTCTTGAGATGAGTATCAGGCTGGGGATAGTAGCATGGTGCTCTTCAATTTACACAAGATTGACATGGAAGTCACAAGAAGCTCTCAAACATGGGAGTTAGCTAGCAACAATGTGCATGCAGACATATCCATGGAGATTTCATAAGCAGTTATATCACTTTAGAGAGAAATCAGATGATAAAACATAAACTTGTTTACTTTTCTAGTGCCCTGGTGCCTTCAGGCTAGTACATTAAAGCTGCCAAGTGCATAGAAAATACTGCATCCAACATCTTTAAATTACATAAATCATGACTAACTATGATCCGTCGTATTCTTTAGCCCTCCAATTCCATCAAACTATAATTCTGCAGAAGTGGGCACTATAGTTGATCCTTGCTGAACTTGAAACAACATGCTTGTATATTCTCCTAGAATTGGAGGCATAACCATTGTCAATGAACCTCCAAATGATCCTTGGTGTGGATTTATCTTGTCAGTGCTAATGCCCAAGCCAAATGATTCCTGTTCTAGAGAACATGATTAATGAAATGCATGCTCAAGTGTTCACTAAAAAAAAGATGACAATTTTTTTTACCTTGGCTGTGCTACTACAAGCTTGACCATCCAAATAAACATCTTGCTGATTCTGTTTTAGATTGCAAGACTTTTAACTCAGACAAAACACACAAAAAATACTTTCAAACAACCTAGAAGAAGAATTAGATAAATACCGCATGATCTAGAATATTTTGTTCCAGAACATCATCATCTAAGGATTTTCTTTTGTTACCGGACCTTTCATTTTTCAAATTCATGGAGCGAGCCTGAATTAAAAAAAATAGTGAGTTCACAAGCACGAATTTGGGTCCTTTTTTCTTGCAACAGAAAAAGGTAATATAAGCAACAGTACCTTCTGTGCAGCTTCCTTCTTCTCCTTTTGTGAAGCCTTTTTCTTCTACCTTTGTTCATTTTTCTTCCGTTTTGCGTTTGCTTGCCGAATAAGCTTATCAACCTTAGATTCTTTTCTCACCGAAGGAGGACGTCCAGCACATCTAATAGCGATTGGACTTAGTATAGTTTTACTTGTTGCCTTCCCATCAGAAGGTGCATCTTCCTTCAATTGATCTTCCTATGTACTAACCTTATCCTTATTACTTTCAGAACTTGAGTTGGCAGTGTACCAAATTTTCAAGCTACCGAGATCTTCAATCAAGGAATTGAATGAATCATCTGACATGGAACCTATCTCTGCAACAGGGTAGAAAGAATTGCACAAACTATCAAAACATTTGGCAACAGGAGTGTCTTCCATACCGCCATATGTGCATCTGATAAAGTTATATTTCCTTTTCACAATTTTTTTCCACCGATCAAGGATGTATTGTGGAGGAACCTCCTTGATTTTCTTTTGAGTGAGCACACATAACACATGCCTACATAAAATACCTCTGAACTCAAATCGGCGACATGTACACTTAATTTCAAACTCTTCCTCATTGAAATATACATGGTACACAATATCTTTTCTCCATCCTTTTTCTTCGTCAATTAGCACATCCTCAGTTATTTCATACGTTTCTATTGCCCCTTATTTTTGTATTAACTTTCTATCACAATACATAATATCGGTTAGCTCTTCTTGAAACTCTTTGAACTTTGAATTTGTAGATTGACTGAAATTGCTTCTCACTACCGAATCGTGTGATACATGGTATGGTTGAATTGAAAGAATTGAAATCAGCAATATTCTCCTTCTCAACCTTATCACGAAGAGCATTCTCGTATTGTCTAACAAAATGCTTCAATGTAATTTTTGCATTAATATATCCATCAAATAAGGCATTCATACTCTCACTACGCTGCGTAGTAGACATACCTGCCCAAAAGGCATCTTTCACAAATGCTGGAATGCAACTGTGCCGGTAGTCATAAAGCCCTTTCAGCCATTCATTATCGGAAAGATCATACTTCTCAAGCATATGCATCCAAGCAACTTCAAATTTTGTAGTTGTTAATGAATCATAAACTGCATTACCAACAGCAACCTTGATGTGATCATATTAATCATATCCACCCAAATTTTCTGGAATCTTTTTCATTATGTGCCACAAACACCATCTGTATCGAGATTCCGTAAAAACTGTTTCCACACCATTCTGATTTGCCTTTGCTTGATCGGTTACAATAGCCTTTGGTTGACAATTTGACATACATGTGAGACATGCTTGAAATAACCAAACACATGTTGCAGTATCTTCATTTGATAATAAGGCACATCCTAACAACACTAACTGGCCATGATGATTTACTCCGACAAAACAAGCAAATGACATATCATATTTGTTCATCAAATATGTTGTGTCAAAAGTGATGACATCATGAAAAGACTCATACACTGCTCTACTTCTAGCATCAGCCCAAAATACATTCCTAAGTCGGGATTCATCATCAACATCCATGACACTAAAAAAGTTTGGGTCATCAGATTGCATTTTGATGAAATAGTTACGAACAGCTTCAGCATCATCACTGCGTTCACATGAGTTCTCGGCTACGTACATACCTCAACAAAATGGAGTTGTTGAGAGGAAGAACCGGACACTCATTGAGATGGCAAGAACGATGCTTGACGAATACAAGACGTCAAAGCACTTTTGGGCGGAAGCCGTGGAAACAACATGTCATGCCACAAACCGACTAACTTGCACAAGCTTCTTGGTAAAACGGCATACAAGCTACTCACCGGTAACAAACCCCAAGTTGGATACATTCGTGTATTCGGCTCCAAGTGCTACATTCTTGATAAGCATCGTCGTAATAAATTTGCTCCTAAATCTCATCAAGGATTCCTACTTGGTTATGAATCGAACTCTCACAGATAACGTGTCTACAACAACTTCACTCGAAAAGTTGAAGAGACGATAGATGTGAAGTTTGATGAATCTAATGGTTCGCAAGTCGAACAATTGCCAAATGATGTAGGTGATAAGAACCCTTCGTAGGCTATCCTAGATTTAGCCATTGGCAAGATTCGTCCCATGGAGGTGAAGGAAAGTACTTCATCAACTCATGTGGAAGCCCCTACTTCACGACAAGGTGAACCACAACATGATATGGATGCATCCACAAGCGGTGCACGGCAAGGTGATGAAGAGGAGGAAATGCATCATGAAGATCCACCACAACCTCCTTCACCAACACCTCAAGAGAACGACACCTTCAACAACAATGAAGATGAAGGAGATGATGATGAAGAAGAAGCTCCACCAACCAACAATCGGAAGCTGACCCGAGTTCGAGTACAAGTGACCAAGAACCATCCCCTAAACCAAATCTTTGGTGATATACAAACAGGAAGAATCACTCGCTCTAAAACTCGTCTAGTAAACTTTTGTGAACATTATTCTTTCATCTCTAGCATTGATCCCTTTAAGGTAGAACAAGGTATTGAAGACGCGGATTGGGTGAACGCTATGCATGAAGAGCTTCACAACTTCGAAAGGAACGAAGTGTAGACACTCGTGGAGAAGCCCGAGGATGAACACAACATCATCAGAACCAAATGGGTATTTCGGAACAAGCAAGACGAAGACGGTCAAGTCATGCACAAAAAGTCTTGCCTCGTAGCTCAAGGATATACGCAAGTCGATGGTATGGACTACGGTGAGACCTACGCCCCCGTCGCTAGACTTGAAGCTATTCACATTCTTCTTGCTTATGCCAATCACCATGATATCACGCTTTATCAAATGCATATTAAAAGTGCATTTTTAAATGGTGAAATTGAAGAAGAGGTTTATGTTAAACAACCACCGGGCTTTGTGAATCCTAAGAAACCTAATCATGTTTACAACCTTCGTAAAGCTCTTTATGGTCTTAAGCAAGCCCCCCGTGCTTGGTACAAATGTTTACCGAAGTTTCTTATCGAAAAAGGTTTTGAAATTGGTAAAATTGATGCAACCTTATTCACTAAGAGAGCTAATGGTGATTTATTTGTGTGCCAAATTTATGTGGATGATATTATCTTTGGTTCAACTAACCCTCAATTTAGTGAAAGATCTGGAAGGTTGATGTCCGAGAAGTATGAGATGTCTATGATGTGTGAGATGAAATTCTTTCTTGGCATGCAAATCAAGCAATCAAAAGAAGGAACTTTCATCTCTCAAACTAAGTATACCAAGGACTTGATCAAAAAGTTCAACATTCATGAGTGCAAAGGTATGAAAACCCCTATTCCTACTAGCGGACATGTTGATCTCACCAGAGAGGATGAGCTGGTTGATCAAAAAGTTTATCGATCTATGATTGGTTCATTGTTATATCTATGTGCATCTCGTCCCGATATTATGCTTAATGTTTGCATGTGTGCTAGATATCAAGCTGCACCGAAAGAATGCCATCTTTTAGGTGTAAAACGCATTGTGAGATACTTGATACAAGCGCCAAGTTTTGGCATTTGGTATCCGAAGGGATTTTCCTTTGACCTTGTTGGCTATTCTGATTCGGACTATCCCGGAGACAAGGTTGATAGAAAATCCACCTTGGGTACTTGTCTATTTTTTGGGCAGATCTCTTGTATCTTGGTCCTCTAAGAAACAAAACTCGGTATCTCTATGGACTGCCGAAGCTGAGTATATTGCTGCTGGATCTTGTTGTGCGCAACTACTTTGGATGACACAAACACTTAAGGATTATGGAATTCATGTCAATAATGTTCCATTACTTTGTGACAATGAAAGTGCTATTAAAATTGGTCATAATCTTGTACAACATTCTCGAACTAAGCATATTCAAGTTCGACATCATTTCATTCGTGATCATGTTGCCAAAGGACATATTAATCTTAAGCATGTTCGCACTAACAAGAAATTAGTAGATATCTTTACTAAGCCACTTGATGAGAAGATATTTTGTCACTCCAGGAGTGAGTTGAACATCATCGATGCTTCAAACTTGAGCTAGACTCACTCGGTTGCATGCAAGGGCATGCGCTTTCTTGATATTTCCATGTGTCTTAACATTTCATCTTTTGTCGTGGAATTCTATGCTCCCTTGTATTGCATCTAATCTCTTGTAGGTACTTGGAAAGACTTCATTCCACTAGATTGCCATCAACTCCAATCATAAGCAATCTTGTCATTACCAAGTATCCACAACCCCTCTTGATTATGGAAGGAAGAAGACCACTCAACCATATCCTTGACATATACTTGATCAAATTGCACACTTTGAATTGGTATCATGTCAATGGGATATATCTATTGTTATTCCTTGCATGACTAATCTTTGTAAGTAACCAGTGTACTAGAACAAGAAGGATTGCTCAAAACTCAAGATGATCTTCATCAACCTCGAGCATCCTCAACAAGTTCATCTACAAGCTATGTCGTCAACATCACGCAAAGGTATGTACTCATGTCCTTGAAAAGGCTTTACTCCAAGAAATGAGCTAAAGCAACTCAAGCGATATGAAGACAATAAAATGCTTAATCAAAAAATGGTAACCCCATTTTGAGCTTAACGTAGAGTATGGCCTATGATAAAGTATTCTTGCTTGGCTCCTAACTCAATATACTCTAATATAGGTGACCTAGTCACTGCCCATCATCTAGTTAAGAAACAGGTGTGGTTTGCTCTCTATTGCATAATTTCTCATAACTACTCCAATCTTCTCTAGCTGATGTCCATTGTAAAAACTTCATATTTCATTGAAACTCCTTCTCTTGACTCTATGAAAACAGAAACTTGGTTTCTATTTTGGAGCCACCAACTCAGATATTTCGGTTCTACCGAAACCGCAGATGAGTTGCACTACAAAATCTCGGCATCACCAATCTATCTATCTTGGCGTCACCGATTTTCATTCTATCTCTTCAGAATTCGTTTTTGCAATTCCGTGTTTTCTTGGTGATCTTTCTTGAAATACCTCTATCACTTCAATGATCCCTTAAAAAATTGTATTACTCAGGAGGAGAAGAACTAAAGTTAATTTTGAGGAGAGAATTTCTTTCATCAAGGATCCCTATCTTCAATAAAGAAAGGAGGAGAAGAATAAATCAGTTTCAATGCCTCTCTCAATTTTCATTTCTATGAATCCTACATTTCTATGACCCTTGTTCTCAAGGATCCCTTCTTAGTCAATGATCCCTGTATCTATCCCTGTCTTTGACCTTTTTGGAAATTAATGCCAAAGGGGGAGAAGACCAAAGCTTCAAGCTAAAGGGGAGATATCCAAAGCTTCATGCTAAAGGTGATAAATGCTTATGCAAAGGGGGAGATATGATCAAGGTGGAGACCCAATATTAATTCTCATATCTTTATAAACAAGGGGAGAATATCAAAGTAAGGGGAGAAGAAAATTGTTGACCTTTCTCACCTTCTCGAATCCTAATATCTACATGCTAAGATTATGGAGGAGAGGATAATCTATTTTCATATTTACGGTGAGAAAATTCTAAATGATCTTTGAGACATATCAATTATAAGGAATACTATTTTCTATATGTCCTCCATATCTAATCTTGGAAATTTTGAGTTCTATTGCCTTGCTGTTTGGTAGAATACTCTTGTGTTTCCTAACATTGTTTTCTCAAGTGTGTTCCTATCACTAGGATGCTCAAGAACTCAAGGTAAGTATATGCATCATATCCTTGATCAAGATGATCTCTTGCTTCTTGCACATATTGTTTGCAAGAGTGATGTCTTGAACAAAGACACACCTCATTCATATATATTTGATGCATATAGCCAAGATACACATGACCTGTTATATCCCTTCTACCTTATGTGTGTTCATGCATTCAAAAGCACCTACCTTTAAAGGACTGCACACACTTAGAAGGAGCAAGTCTAAGTCATGTGTCTCTCAAAGTCTTCAGTATAACCATGCATATCTTTATTTGAAGCTTTGATTATATGTTGTCATCAATTACCAAAAAGGGGGAGATTGAAAGCACAACATGCTCCGGTTTTGATAATTCATGACAACATACATTGTCTCTTGGACTTTACCAAGTGTATTTTAGATACAGTCTACAGAGAGGATTGGCAAAAGGAGATTGTGGAGAAACCCCAAGATGCAAGGAAATAGGTTGGCCAAGCTTCAAGCAAGAGGACTCTACATTTTATATTTCTGAGAAATCACTTTGAGTCCATAGGAAAGCAAATACTATTAGAAGGGGGTAAGGTTTTGTTGGTGAACAATATGCTCAAACGTGCACAAGTGACAGTCGCCAAAAACATCCACAAACTCTCCCACCAAAGATTGTTCTATACCTACCACTCTAAATCGGTGCAACCAACTTTCCCATACCGCTGCCACCGATTCCAGCACCTAGACAGACTCTGCCAAACCCTAGCCACTTCGGTGCAACCGGTTCCATACCGGTGCCACCGAGTTTAGGCTTCCAACTTTCTGTTACGAAAATTCACATTTTCGGTCCCACCGAGAATATTGGATCGGCGTCATCGAGATTGGAAATCTGACTGTTGGTCACCTTACCGGTGCAACCGAGTTTCCTACATCGGCTTTACCGAGATTCAAAAGTTACCACCTTTTGGTCACTTCGGTACCACCGAGATTAACACATCGGTGTACCGAGTTGGTCATTTTGTGTGTAACGGTTGGATTTTTGGGGATGCCTGTATGTACCCGTTCAACACCACTTACTCGAAAGAGAAGCACTTAGGACTATTCCATACCTATCCTATCAGATTTTCTGAGAGAGAACCACCTACCCTTGTATTGAGGTCAAGATCTTCCACTCAAATCATATGGATCTTGATTTCTATCCCCCCCCAAGTAGCTTTCCACCAATCCCATCTCTTCCACCATGCCAAATCTGTGAGAGAGTGATTGGGTGCTGAGGAGTCTATCATCTTGAAGAACAAGAGCAAGGAGTTCATCGTCATTACCGAGCCTATTACCTTTTGGAGGGTGGTGCCTCCTAGATTGGTTAGGTGTCGCTTGGGAGCCTCCTACTTTGTGTTGTGGAGTGAACCAAGAAGTTTGTAAGGGCAAGAAGATCACCTACTTCGTGAAGATCTACCCATAGTGAGGCTAGTCCTTCGTGGACGGAAGCCATTATGGAATAGTCAAGGTTGCTACTTCGTGGACCCTTTTGGGCGGAGCCCTTCGTGGACTCTCGCGACCGTTACCCTCCGTGGGTTGAAGACTCCATAAATGTGGATGTACGATAGCGCCACCTATCGGAACCATGGGAAAAATCCATGCTTCTCCAACTGCGTTTGATCTACCTATCTCAACACTTTACTTCATATGCAATGTCTTTACTTTTCCGCAACCATATTTGTTGACATGCATGTGTAGGGCTGTTAGACTTGCTAGCTGTGTTAAAACTGTTAAAATTTGCCAACCAATTAACTTGGGAAAAGGTTAGGTTTTAAATTTCTCCTAATAGTCTATTCACCCCCCTTTAGACACTCTTCTAGTGATCCCTCATTCTTCTTCTTGGAAGGAGGAGGGTTTGTAGCTGGTTCTTCCTCTTGCTCTTCTTCAAGCTTAGTTTGGTCTTCATGCATTGAAGTTGGCCTACCAACCACATGAACAATTCTCTTCCTCTCTCTCTTCTTCTGGGCAGGCTTCTTAGCCAAAGACTTGGTCTTCCTAGAGGAGCTTAGGTTCTCAAGATTGATACCCATTCCTCTCTTGGCAGTCGCAGGAGCTTTCACAGCATTAGGGCTGGCATATTTCTTCCTTACAGGCCTCCTGGACGAAGTGATCTCTTTAGAATTTTTCTTAGTAGCTCTTTCCTTCTTCTCTTGCTACTTCTTGGCTATCACCTCATTAGGCACAAAGTTAGTATCTTCCTCATTTGAGTTGAGATTTCTCTTGGCCCTACTGGCTGAGTTAGCCGAGCCATGAGAACTGGGAGTGTGAGGGTCTTGAGAAGAAGAGCTAGCCTTTGGGCTAGTGCCTGCTTCAAGATCAACACTTGGTTCCCTGAAATCATTCTCAGTGTCCTTTGAACCACACAGGTTGTCCCTGTGAATAGATGTAGATGAGTGGAGAAGATAAGCATCACAAAACACAGATGTTTTGGAAAAAATTGAACTCAAATTCTTGGTTCTAGATTTCTGCATTGTGGGTTTCGATTCCACCGAGTCTGGATTTCTGGAGTGTCCGAGGCTGACTTTCTCTTTCACAGAAACTTGGCCACCCATTTCAGTTCCACCGAAAAAGGTAACTCAGTCTCATCGAGAAAGTTTTCAGAACCCTAAAACCTGAATCGGTGACACCGATTCAATTCCACTCGGTGACTCCAAAACGCATATGGTAGCAACCTAACCCTAAAATTTGTTCATTCGCCTATTCTAATGGAGATTTTTCGTGGATAGATGTGTTGCTGTCCGTGGCAAGAAGATGAACAAGACCTAATGCACAAGAGTCGGAACTTGGAACACAAGAGGGGTTGAAATCTTACCCTAATGCGGTGAAGACCTCGCTATGGCGGCAATGGCGGGGAGGATTGTCGTTGACGGCGGCGGACTACGGCAGCAAGGGCACAAAGGAGACAAGTTGGACATCTGTAGACTTTCCGCGGCAGCACTGAGGTGCGAAAGCGATGGTTGAAGATTTAATTTCAAGAGTCGGGTCCACGGAATATATATACCCACCTGCTGTCAGTAACACCGATTCGGAATATCGGTTCCACTGAGTTTCTCTACTGCCTATCAATGAAGAACATCGGTGATGCCGAGATTTAGGAGCTGGTAGTGCCCAGATTGAAAACGAGATCAACCCTTGTGCTTCGGCGAAATCGTGTTTTGGAGTTGTGATATGGGACAAGAACCATGGGAGTCGATCTTTCACGAATTGGAGGGGGGAAACAAGAAGAACACAGGAAAGAACAAGAGAAACACTCAAAGAACAAACTCCAATGACACACCCACTAGATCCATGATCATCACAAGAGTTACAAAGATCCCAAATCAACCAACGATACAAGTAGCGGTGGTGTTCTCTCACTCCAGAGGAGGAGCCTTGAATCCACTAGGGATCTTCCCTCTAGAGGGGCCTTGACATCACTTGGATCTACTCCCAATGGAGGATAAGCCCCACAAGAGATACAAGTAATGGAGCTATGCTCACAAAGTGTATGCAAAACAATAGCTGACCCTAACTAGAGTCCCAAGTACCAAATATATAGTTAGCAAGAGGTAGGGGACGAAGAGGGGTCGAGTTGGGCGCGAAATGGCCTTAATGGGTCGGCTGGCCTGGGAGGCCCGTGCGCACGGCCTAAGTGAGCCACATGTGCATGGGGGGTCCCGTGGCCATAGGACACGGCTGTTCGCAAGGGGTCGCCGTTGCAGCTTCCCAGGAGGCCCGTGTGCATGGGGTCTTCTAGGCCCATGCACATGGGGTCATCGCTATAGCTACAGGGAGGCCCGTGTGCACAGGGCCTTCTGGACCCGTGCGCATGGGGTCTTCTGCTATCACTCTATTACCCTCATGCACATGGGGTCCAGCAAGCCCGTGTGCATGGGGTCGGCAGTAGTTGGCCTTCCTGTGTGCAGCAACATCTCCATCTTCCGTCTGTCCTCGTGGTCCCCCCCCTTGGCCTTGGATGTCATCCTGGTACCCAATGATGCATAGCATCCCGAGATGAGGTAGCATCCAAGTTTCATTAGAATTCATTTCAAGATCAAAGAGGAGTGAGTTCACCTTAGCTTCTATTGGACGTACGCGAGCTCTTGTCATAGGGCCACTTGTGTCTTGTGTAGATGGTGTAGCCTTCATGGAGATGAGTGAGGGATGCTCCGCATCATCTCCCCCTTGAGGAAGATCTGTCCTCGGATCAAGATCTTCATCACCATGAAACGGGGAGAGGTCGGTAACATTGAAGGTGTCGCTCATGTTGTACTTGTCACGCGGAATGTCGATCGTGTAGGCATTGTTGTTGTAGCGTGCCAACAGCTTGAATGGGCCATCAGTGCAAGGTAGCACTTTGGATTTGCACTCATTGGGAAAATGCTCCTTCCGTAGATGTACCCACACAAGGTCATCGGGCTTGAACACCACGGGGTGTTTGTTGGTGTTGCACTTGGCGGTGATGCGTTCCATGTGATGCTCGATTGCATGCCTTGTATCCGCGTGCATCTAATTGATGTAGCTTGCCCTTGCACTTGCATACATGTTGACACGCTCTTGTAGTGGTCGAGGGATAATGTCCAATGGGGACAACGGGTTGAAGCCATAGACCACCTCGAAAGGAGATTTGTTGGTGGTGAAGTGTCGTGCGCGATTGTAGGTGTACTCGGCGATGGGGAGGCAATCTTCCCATTCCTTGATGCTCTTCTTGATCAGCACGCGTAGGAGAGTTGCAAGCATCCAGTTCGTAACCTCCGTTTAGCCATCGGTTTGTGGGTGGTAGGTCGAAAAGAATAGTAGCTTGATGCCGATCTTGGCGCAAAGAGTCTTCCAAAAAGTAGCTCCAAAACTTGATGTCGCGATCCAAGACAATGGTCTTGGGCACTCCATGTAGGCGTAAGATGTCCCTACAAAAGAGCTTGGCAATATGTGAAGCATCGTCTATCTTGTGACATGGAATGAAATGAGCCGTTTTGCAAAAGTGATCCACAACGACAAAACCGGAATCATGGCCATTTTTTTCGTGGCAAAACAAGCACAAAATCCATACAAATGTCTTCCCAAGGTTGGAAAGGTAGAGGAAGAGGCATGTAAAGACCATGGGATTGAGCTTTAGACTTAGCTTTGCGGCATGTAGAGCATCGGTTGGTGAAGCATGCGACATCACAAAGCATCTTTGGCCAATAGAACTTGTTGTAGGGTGTGGCATATGTCTTGTCGCGCCCAAAGTGACCCATTAGTCCTCCATCGCGAGCCTCTTGCAAAAGCAACAAACGAAGAGAAGACTCGGGTATACAAAGTTTGTTAGCATTCATAAGATATCCATCTTTCATATAGTAATTCTCCCAACAAGTTTTCACTTGGCAATTGGCATAAGGAGTAGCAAAAGAAACATCATGCTCATACAACTCTTTTATGTGCTCAAAACCAACAACATTCAATTCAAGTTGAGCAACAATCATGCATTTGCGCGAAAGAGCATATGCCACAACATTTTCTTTGCCCTTAATGTATTTGATGACATAAGGGAAAGACTCAATAAATCCACTCCATTTAGCATGTCGTTTTTCAACTTAGTTTGAACCTTTAGGTATTTGAGAGTTTCATGGTCGGTATGAATGAAAAATTCACACGGGCGCAAATAATGTTCCCAAATATGTTACACTCTCATCAATGCATACAATTCTTTGTCATAGATGCGATAGTTTAGTTGAGCACCGGAAAGTTTCTCACTATTATACACAATTTGGCGATTTTCTTGCATAAGCACGCCACCTATGCCATTACCACTAGTGTCACAATGCACTTCCAAAGTTTTTCAAAATTAGGGAACGCAAGCAAAGGCGCATGATTGAGCAATTTTTTAAGTTCATGGAAAGTGGTGTCTTGGGAAGGTCCCCAAACAAATGGTGAATTTTCTTGCTCAAAGCATGGAGAGGAGATGCAATAATCCTAAAGTCTTTCACAAACCGGTGGTAGAAATCGACTAGGCCTAAGAAACTATGCACTTGTTGCAAATTGATGGGTGTTGGCCAATTTTCAATGGCATAAATCTTAGTTTCATCAACATGGACACCCTTAGACGAAATCACAAATCCTAGGAAAACAACTTTTTCAACACCAAAAATGCATTTGTCCATGTTTGCATAAAGTTTTACTTTCTGAAGACTTTGCAAGACGTCCCTAACATGTGTGGCGTATTGTTCTAAAGAGTCGATAAAACCAAGGATGTCATCAGAATTGACCCCAACACAATATCCAATGTAGGGGCGCAAGACATGATGCATCATTCGCATAAATGTACCCCGGTGCTTCGGATAACCCCATGGGCATCACTAGCCATTCATATATACCAAATTTAGTTTGAAAGTCGTTTTCCACTCATCACCCTCTTGGATGCAAATTTGCTAGTCACCACTTTTTAAGTCAACTTTGGAAAATATAGTGGCACCACTAAGTTCATCTAGCATGTCATCTAAGCGAGGAATAGGGTGGCGATATCTAATTTTGATAGCATTTATAGGACGGGAATCGGAACACACGCGCAAACTTCCATCTTGCTTAGGTACTAGGATCACGGGAACAACACACGGACTGAAAATCTAACGTACATGCCCTTTATCTAGGAGTTTCTGGACTTGCCTTTGTATCTCCTTTGTTTCGTCGGTGTTGACGTGGTAGGGTTCCTTATTAGGGAGCGGTGCACCGGGGATGAGGTTGATGCAGGGTTTGGTCCCTTATTTTGGTGGTAGTCCCGAAGGTAGCTCATCAGGAAAAAACTTCTTGAAATTCCTGCAACAATTGGGACAACACAAGAGAAAGATGTTGCGAAGGGTTAGGACAGACGAAATCATCCTTGCAAACTATCACGTAGTGAAGGGCCGTCGATGGGCTCTCACTCACATCCCTCAAATATCTTTTTGTGGCAAAAAGTACTAGGTCACTTTTGTCCCTCATCGTGGAGTCACTCAATTTTGGCTTGTGGCACTCACTCGCTTTGAGGTGGATCGCTCTCTCACTTTTATCTCCATGATGGGATGAAGCTTGCTTGTTAGCGGTCACTTGATTTGGAGACATAGGTCGAAGCACATATTCGGAGCCCTTCATCTTGAAGCTATAGTGATTGGTCCGCCCATTATGGATGACTCCACGGTCGAATTGCCAAGGTCTCCAAAGGAGCAGGTGGCAAAGGGACATGGGTACCACATCACACTCCATGGTGTCTTTGTAAGCTCCAATCTTGAAGGAAACTTGCACGGTGTGGTCGACTTGTATTGTGCCAGAGTCACTTAACCATTGGACCTTATAGGGGCGAGTATGCTTTTTCTTGACCAATTGCAACTTGGATGAAAGTTCCTCACTTGCCAAATTGTGGCAACTTCCTCCATTGATGTTGACCTTGATGGATCTTCCTTGGATACTGGCCTTTGTGTGGAAGATGTGGCAACGTTCGTCCTCGTCTTGTTGTTGTAGTAGTGTCAAAACCTTTGAGACAACGAGAGCGGGGCTCGGATTGTTGTCACAAAAGATTTGAGAGTCCTCATCGTCATTGACTTGTCGGTAACTTTTACCAAAGCTTCCATCTCATCTTCACTCACGGAGTCATAGGTGCTGCCATCTTGAAGGATCATAGTTTTCCTTGTGGGACACTTGTAAGTTTTGTGGCCATGGCCTTGGAACGTGAAACACTTGATGGAGCTTGTTTTCATGGAATCCAGTGTTGATGTAGAGGATGATGCTCTTGTTTTGCTTGTAGTAGCAGTGCGGGATGATGGAGATGACTTGTCCTTGTATCTTGACTTGCCATCATTTGTCGTCCAGGTTCTTGTAAAAGAATGTGTCGTGGTTGGAGAAGCTTGAGTACTTGCACCGTAGGTCTTGAAGGAGGTCTTGGAGTACTTGTAGTCCTCTTGAACTTCACATTCCACCTTGGTGTCTTGATGCACTAGCTCGAGCAAGTTGGAGTAGGGTTGGAAATCCGCAATTTTCTTGACTTGGCAATTGAGACCATTCAAGAAATGCACCATAGTTTGCTCATCGTCTTCCTTGACATTGGTTCTTATCATTTCTATCCCCATCTCTTGGTAGTACTCTTCCACTGACTTGGTACTTGCTTGAGGAGTTGTATCTTCTTGAAGAGATCACGATTGTAGTGTGTTGGGACGAATCGAGCTCGCATGAGGTCCTTCATTTCTGCCCAAGTGGTGATTGGAGGTTCACCTCTTTATCTTCTTCGCTCAATCACTTGTTCCCACCAAATGAGAACATAATCTTGGAACTCGAGAGAGGCCATGGCAATCTTCTTCTCCTCTTCATAGTTGTGGAACTGGAATATCTTTTCAACCTTGAGTTACCAAGAGAGATAGTCTTCAGGATCATTGCTTCCGGAGAACTTAGGCATGTTGAACTTGAGCTTGCCAAAGCAATTGTCCTCATTGTTGTTGTGTTGGCGGTATCCTTGTCGTGGAGGGGCATAGTTGTCTTGTTGAAGTTAGCCTTGCCTTGGAGCTTGATCATCCACGTGGTCAACGGAATTTTCTTGAGGTCGCTCTTCTCGTTGTGGAGGGGCATTGTTGTCATGTTGATTTTGTCCTTGCATTGGAGCGAGATCATCAATGTGTTTCTCCTCACTCCTTGGGTGTCGTTGACGTTGTGGTCGCATGCGTTGTTGGCGTTCTTGGTGCTCCTCATGATGTGCGGCTTCCTCTTGGCATTCTCGACATAGAGCTTCTAGTTCCTAGCGAGCCTAACGGTTGCGTTCTTGCAAGGCATATGCTGAGTCGCGAAGCGCGCGATATGCCTCATTTGCTTGTTCTTCACGGCGCCGGTCTTCCTCACGGCAGTGACATAGTCATTCTTGCTCGAATGCGTCTTTCTCTTGTTGGTGATAGTGGTCACGCTCGCGATGTCGACCTTGAGGATCTTTGCCGTGGAAGGGGTTGCTCGAGTCTTGAGAGAGGCGATGGGCGTCACGTTATTGTTGTCGAGCTCGAGGAGGAGGACTCTCGCCTGACGAGTCCTTGCAGGAGTGGCAACTTGATGTGCGTCGTTGAGTTGAAGTAGAAGTTGATGATGTGCGGTTCACCATCAAGGCACGGAGCTTGTCCATTTGGGTTGTAAGGAGGTCCCGCGTTCTCTCCACAGATTCGCATATGTTGGTGGGGAGATGCTCGATGCAGCTCGTGATGACATCTTGTGCTTGGCACATTCCCTTTTGTGCGGCAAAGAATTGTAGTTTGGTAACGTAGTTGTTCATGTCGTCGTCGCTTCTCCTCGAAGGCTCGGCTCATCATAGTAGTCCTATCCATAGCACTCAAGTAGATGTAAGTGGGAGAATAAGAAAACACAATACCAAATACCGTTCCGAAGGTTGAAAGAGGATCCATCAGTCACTGTCAAATCGTGGAAATAGTAGAATTGGTACCGGAGTTTGCCCTTCTCACACCTACACAAAGTAAGGCTTTCAAGAGTAGCTTGGTAAGGATGAGTGGCATAAATTTGAGCAAATGCGAACCAAGATGTTGTAAATGTTGAGTAAGATTCACAAAATAACACGACAAATAAAATAGACCAATAGCTTTCAAGGCACTAGGAACTAGGAACGCACACACGAATATATATAATGGGATCCGTGCAACCAAGGAATGAGCAATATGAAATCTCCTCAAGGCTCGTGTTGCACGGATACAAGAGAGACACTAACTCGATTTCTCTAATGGGCTAGATACACACTAGTGCACCAACCTATAAGAGCAACTATGTCGTCTTCAATCCCAAGTATCTAGTATGTATGTGAATGGATATGATGCTATGGCTATTGCTTACAATCTTTGGAATGTTTCTCTTTGCTTAAAAGCATTTTGTTTCTTCCTTTTTTTATGCTTGATGCTCTAACCAAGATATGAGACAAGTATCATGGGAGAGACTTATGGCACAAAGTAGAAAACAATTGAGGTGCACGCTAAACTAGCTATGCCGCATATGAGTCTCACTACGGTGCACAAGTAACGTGGCCCGGCAATTCTCAACTTGCTAGTCTCGATGGCTAAGGTACGCCAATAGGTTCGGAGCTATTGTTGCAATGGCAAGGGATGGACAAAGATGTCGTCCAAGTTACCGTCCTTGCTTACGGTTGAAGGTGGCCGAAGTTAAAGTCGATGCCGGTGATGATGAATGGTGGTGGTGATGACGTCCAATCGTCCCTAAGTAGCCGAAACACCTTAGGAAACGGAAGCCACAAACTCAAAATCACGAAGAAAAATTGTTAATGGAGCGGAAGTGGATGTGTGGGGGTGTTGCAATGAAATGGCTGAAAACAGAAAAACGGATGCTGCTCAGGAGGGCCCGTGCGGACGGGGTCTTTTTGGGCCCGTTTGCACGGGGTGTCCAGGAAGTGTCATGGGGGCCCATGCGCACGGGGTCCAGGCTCCATGGACACGGGGTGCGAAAAAATTTCGGGGCAGATCACGATTTTGATGGATTTCGAAAAAAATTGGGATTCATTTGGATAGAAAGCTAGATCCACTTGCTAAGCATCTATTCCACGGATCAAAACCAACAAACACTCACAAGATTCAACAATTGCCAAAAAATTGGTATGGCTATTTTTGTGGGGATTTTCAGATTAGGATGAAATCAAGCAAAAATAGGCTAGAAAACGAAATGGAGACTCCAAATTCATGATCAATGTGTCTCATGATAACATATGATACGGGGCAAGACCCGTGGGAGTCGATCCTTCATGAATTGGAGGGGGAAACATGAAGAACAGTGGAAAGAACAAGATAAAATCTCAAATAACAAACTCCAATGACACACCCGCTAGATCCATGATCATCGCAAGAGTTACAAAGATCCCAAATCAACCAATGATACAAGTAGCGGCAGCTTTCTCTCACTCCGTAGGAGGAGCCTTGAATCCACTAGGGATCTTCCATATAGAGGGGCCTTGGCATCACTTGGATCTACTCCCAATGGAGGATAAGCCCCACAATAGAGACAAGTAATGGAGTTGTGCTCACAAAGTGTATGCAAAACAATAGCTAACCCTAACTAGAGTCCCAAGGACAAATATATAGGTAGCAAGAGGTAGGGGACAAAGAGGGTTCGAGTTGGGCACGTAATGGGCCAAATGGGTCGGCTGGACTAGGGGCCCGCGCGCAGGGCCTATGTGTGCCCTGTGTGCACAGGGGGTCCCGTCAGCACGGGACACAATCGGGCGCACGGGGTCGCCGCTATAGATTCCTGGGAGGCCTGTGTGCACGGGGTCATCTCGGTAGCTCCTGGGAGGCCCGTGTGCATGGGATCATCTCTGTAGCTCCTGGGAGTCCCATATGAATGGGGTCTTCTGGGCCCATGCGCACGGGGTCTTCTTCTATCACTCTATTACCCTGGTGCACACGGGGTCCAGCAAGCTCGTGCACATGGAGTCGATTGTAGCTGGCCTGCTTGTCTGCAGTAGCATCTCCATCTTCTGTGCATCCTCGTGGTTCCTCCCCTTGGCCTTGTATGTCTTCCTCGTACCTAATGATGCATAGCGTCCCGAGGTGAGGTAGCATCGAAGTTCCATTAGCATTCATGTCAATCTCAAAGAGGAGTGATTTCACCTCAGGGGCTATTGCGCATGCGAGAGCTCTTGTCATAGGGCCACTTGTGTCTTGTGGAGATGGTGTAGGCTTCATGGGGATAAGCGAGGGATGATCCGTATCAAGTTTGTTACACCGAGTGTCACATGGGGGTTTTGGAAGTTACCTCTTGTAAAAACGGAAGTTCGAGCGCTACTCAAACGGAGGGTCAGAAAAGTGTTTGCTCAAGTTTTGTGATGATGCACGAATAGAATTGGAGACGAGAAAGCATAGATAGGTAGAGGGAGGTACTTAGCATTCTTGTATATCCAATTTGCCAAAGAAAAATGAAAGGCGAATAACAACAATTGGATATTCTTGAATGAGCAAAAATATGCATACCAACATTCTCACACATTAAGATGTCAAATGAAATATGGCAAAAAAGCAGAATCACTCTTGTATCTACCAAGCACTTTGGCGATGACGGGGTCATCTTATATATGAGTATATTGACTTAGGAGCCAAGTGAGAATACTTGATCATATGTCATAGTCGGCGTTTAAGCACAAGTGGGGTTGCCAATTTATATAAAGATTTTAATGTTTTCACATCTTAAGAGATGCTTTAACTCAAGTCTTAGAGTAAAGCTCCCCTTGATGTGACATGCCCCTACAAGGACAAACTAACCTTGGGTTTTGTCGTTGAAGACTTCATATAGGTGTTGTATTAGTGGATGCTCATAGTTGATGAAGATCATCTTGAGTTGGAAGTCATCCTTTTTGTTTCGTACTCTTCTCACCTACATGGGTTAGTCCCGCACAAGGAACAAATACAAGGATATCTATGGACATGGAGTGAAACACATTTAGATAATGTCCATTGATTCTGTAATTACGTTGTCCCTTTATTACATATGAGGGATTATGTGTCTCCATGAACTATTAAATAAGGTTGGAATTGATTGCACTAGTTCTTTCCAATGATGAATGTGAGTGAATTTTGTTTGGGGAGTCAAACCTCAAGAACTTCTCTAGTTATCTTTCTTTGGTACCCACATCAACTTGATGGGGATCTGTGTCGTTGAAGTAGCCCTTGTTGAAGTAAATCTTGTAGTGGCTTTGGGAACCCACTTGACCATGGCTTGGGGTTGTTCTTCAAATGTGTCAATCTCCTCTTGAATCATGTCCTTGCCATTGATCTTGTGGTCTTGTGGTGGAAGGTTATCTTAGTTTTTTGTTCCCTTGGGTAGAGTAGGATCATACTTCTCCCTTTGAGGTAAAAACTCCGTCCTGTGGTATTGACCTTCTTCCCATTTAACTCCATTGGCGTTGAAGTAGCCAATGCATTGGTTCTTCCTGTGCCATCCTTGCTTGCGTACAATCTCTTCAAATTGCTTATTTCCGGCAAAGCTCTTGTAGACACCTTTTTCTATAATTCCTTTCAATAAATTGTTTTCTTGATAAAGTGTAACTTGGCATCAGTGGCATCAATAGAACTACTAGAAAAAACAACATTGGATTTAGCATTAGTGTTATTGCTACTAGATGAAGAACCTTTCTTCCCTTTGTTACGAGTTTTCTTATATTAAACTTGTGGAACAAATGTAGACAAGAGTAGTCATTTGGCAAGATAATAAGAAATCTTCTTTTGAAGATCGTCATTGATAGCTTTAACAAACTCACGTTCTTGCTTTAAATTTAGCTTCTCGAAGCATAGCTTCTCATGAGTTCTTAGAAGCGCTCTATGATATTCTTGAGTACATTAATGAGCTAACTTGAGAGTATTTAGTTCTTTAGTTATAAGATCAATCTCCTTCTTATCACCATCACACGACTTATCTTGACTAGCATGATTATTATCAAGTTCATTTTGACTAGCATCACTAGTTTTATCAAAGAAAAAGTCATTATGTCCTAGTAAGTCATCCTCATCACTATTAAAGACAATGTATTCGGGGTGTGATACTTTGGGGCCTTTAGCCATGAAGCAACTTCCACTTCCTTCATTTGGTGAATCGAATATGTCATAGGAATTCGAGGATATGAGTTCTAATCCGGCAACACCTTTATCTTGACTATAGTCGGGTAGATTCGCTTGGATTGGTTGTTTTAATCCGATCCGGAAAAACATTCACCAACATGATCTTGATTTCTTCTTCTTGTGTAGCTCTTGGTGTACTTGTCTTTCTGCTCCGAGTCCTTGCTTCTCTGGGAGGATCTTCGTTCATAGCGATCTTCTCTACTCCTCTCTCTATGAGGTGACTCATCTCTTGAGCTTCTTATTCTAGGTGACTCTTATCCTCTTTGGTGGGGGGGGGGGAGTGCACTCATTTGAGTAGTGTCCTTGCCTTCCACAATTGTAACAATTCCAGTCACGACTAGAGGAATGCTTCTCTCCATATCTTGAGTTGGAGCTTCTCTATTTGCCTCTACTCTTGTAGAATTTGTTGAACTTCTTGACCATGAGGCTTATCTCTTCATTGGTAACAAGATTGTCACTTGAAGTAGCAGGAGTATCACTTGTAGGTTTGTATGCACCGCTTGACTTGGTGTGAAGCTCTTCTTTGTCTGTGAGTGACATTTCATGAGCAAGAATCCTTCCAATCACTTCTATAGGCTTGAGATCTTTGTAGTTTGGCATCATTTGGATCAGTGTGCATACGGTGTCATACTTCCCATCCAAGGATCTAAGGATCTTCTTAATGATGAATCTGTCGGTCATCTCTGCACTTCCTAAGCCAGCAATTTCATTTGTGATGAGAGCAAGCCTAGAGTACATTTTCGCGACTCCTTCACCATCCTTAATCTTGAACCTGCCAAGTTGACTTTGTAGCAAACCCAACTTAGATTCCTTGACGGATTCGTTACCTTCATGCATATCAACCAAGTATCCAAAATTTCCTTTGTATTCTCAAGATGGCTTATCTTGTTGAACTCTTCGGGGGCATAGGTAGTTGAATAGAATGTCGCATTCTTGAGCGTTGTATTGCAACATCTTCAATTCTTATGCAGTCGCTTCATGATCCGATTCCTTTCCATCACCAAAGAATTCACCTTGCAATCCAAATAGCAAAGTTTGTACCATCAAAATATGGACCCCTAAGATGATAATTTCCCTCAATGGACACCATACTCTCCTAGGTTGTGAAACCAATCCAATGAAGACCAAAGATCTGATACCATGAGTAGAATCCGATGTATGTCTAGAGGAGGGGTGATTAGACTACTTGACCAAATTAAAAATCTACCCTTTTCCCAATTTTATGTGTCAACATGTTTTAGCAATTGTAAAAAGTCAAGCACACCCTATGCTTTCAAATCTAAGAGTATGGAAGCGGAAAGTACAGACATGCACATGAAAGTAGAGGGAAGGGATAGGGGGATCAAAAGCAATTGTTTACACAAAGATTTTTCCGATGGTTCCGGTAGGTGGTTCTATCGTACGTCCACGGCAATAGAGACATCAATCCACGAAGTTTACTGATCGCGATAGTCCATGAAGGGATGCATGTGTAAGGGTCCACAAAGTAGCAACCTTGTCTATTCCATCGCGGCTTATGTCCACGAAGTACTAGCCTCACTCGGGGTAGATCTTCATGAAGTAGACGATCTCCTTGCCCTTACAAACTTCTTGGTTCAACTCAGCACTCGAAGATGGAGGATCCCAAGTGACACCTAACCAGTCTAGGAGACACCACTCTCAAAAATGTAATAGATGTGGTAACAATGATGAACTCCTTACTCTTGTGCTTGAAAAGATAGTCTCCTCAACACACAATAACTCTCTCACATATTTGGCTTGGTAGAATAAGTTGATTGGGTGGAAAGCAACTTGGGGAGGATAGAAATAAAGATACATATGGTTGGAGTGGAAGATCTCGATCTCAACATAGGAGTAGGTGTCTCTCTCAAAAAATGGATGGGACAAGTGTTGGCATGTTCTGAGTGCTTCCTCTACAAGTGAGAGGTAGGTGGATGGGTATATATAGGCATCTCAAAATATCCAACCATTACAAAATTATTGCCCAACTCTGTGAAACTGGAGTAGAAGCTCAGTTGCACCGACTAGTACAAAATGTGGCAAGTTGAAAAGTTGTTATTGATTACCAAAACCACCTAGGGAGAAGTGGGGCTTTCACGGAGCGGCGTAGATGGATGGCCAGCACGGGATGGAGGAATCTAGAGCAACGTACCGATGAAAGGGATCTCGGGCGTTGACAGAGGCTTTTGAAGAGGACAGTTGCCGTGGGCGACGATGGTTGTTGCACAACGGTTTCGGTGGTTGTGGGGAATTGCTCCATGCGGTACTAGAAGTCAAGGGAGAGGGTTTTTCCGCTCTATTTGTCTATGTGTGCAGAAATGGAATCGTGTGGGAGGGACGTGTGCGAGGGACGCGTGGGGGCGAGCGTGGGGAGCAAGTGAGATTTGCCTGGAAGATACATTCAATGCACACCCTAAAATTTCTGAGTAAAATCTAAGAACTCCAATAACAAGTGAGATTACAAAAATAAAATAAAAAAGATGCAGTTCGCCCTAAAAGACAATGACATGCGCACATAGTTACAATGAAGTACACATAGTTTCTTAAAATATTTACGGTGTAAAAGCAAACCGCAAGTGAGGATAACGCGTCCAAAGAAAATAGACTTTCATTAAATGAATATATATATATATACATGCACATCAAAAATAAGTGGGCATCTGATCCCCCAACCCCCAACCCCCACAATCCACCCCTCATGGATTTTGAATAGTAGATGCAGCCTAAGACCTTCATAACAACAGTCCAGTCGGGTGGATAAAGAAGTGTGCTTACTTACACAATGCAGTTCTGTCACTGAATTTATGTTCCTTTGACATGCATACATGAAGTTCAACAATATAATTTATGTGCAGTCAACAAAGGAAATACACTACGGGATAGGAAGTTCATAAGAGCAGTGCACAAACGTTAGTACTGCAGTACAAAACGTGATAAATACACAAAGACTATTAAAAATGTGTTCAAAAAAATAAAACATTTATGACCACCCAGGTGCGACCTGGCCCTAGTTACTCTCATATTAAGTCTGCGCTAGCAGAGATACAGAGGCCGTTCCATTTTGGGCGATGACGCATGGGCACAGGCACATAATGTGTCGAGCAGCGAGCAACGTGTGAATGCGACCAAGAAGTGTCATGAGTAGTTCATATGTGGTTCTTTGCCAATGCTTACAAAACCAGTGCCAGTCGCTCTGGACAGGTGAGGTGGGACTAAACTTTAGGCATACAGACAATGCACGGAGAAAATGCTGTGACGTCAGGCCTATTTGGGCTGAATGTGCTTTACTCACAAAGAAAAGCCCAACAACTTGAGCGCCATGGATATATATGTCTCTAATATAAAGATATATTTCTCAAGTTCCATGGCGCAATAGAGAAAATAGGGACATTGAAATGAGATTATCAACATAAACAAAATCAAAATCAAAATCAAAATCAAAAAGGTTTTCTCAATGAATAACAACAACTAAAAAATTGTTGGGGGGTCCCCGTGCCCCCTATCCACCCATGACCTGCAACTCCTTCACATACAAATTGCGTGAACCTAGAAGTCACAACATAAAATCAGTCTACATCCTCCAGGAATGAAGTGTGGTATAATAAACTAGGAAGTTGTGGGGTTTGGTTGTGCAGTTAGGAATATATAAACCTATAGCGCGGTTAACTTCAAGAATGCAGCCCTGTGCCCACGCCTTCCCACCCTCCAACCCCACAAGTTTATATCGCTATTATTTGTATGAAATTTGGTCTCTGATCCAATAGAGTGTGTTAAGAAAAATGTGTGCCCCAACCCAAGGCTAGGATATGCAGTTATACCAAATACAAGATGTAATCCTCTGGCGTCACAAGAGCAGTGTGCCCGGGTGTGCAAAGTAGTGCGCTCACTTATACTATGTTGTTCGGTGACTGAATCACGTTCCTTCTACCGCATACCAAAACTAATGCGCTTCTGCGGATAGCGCAGTGGTTAAAAATATTACTGATGAAAAAAGAAATCATGACCAAAAAACCTATGATCACAAACGAACCCCCACACCTAGCGGTTGCATCGCCAAAAAATCCACGACCAAAGATGGAGCACAACCTATGGTATCCGCAACAGCATCATCGGGGGAGATCATGTTGTTTATCCCTTGCGATCATCCAGCCCCGCCCATAAATTCAAACCTCCACAAGAACAGAAATCAGCTTTGCGCTACTACAACTCCCTCCCGCTCATCCCTCTCCATGAGAACACAACAAACCCTTGTTCAGTGATCCAGATGATGGCGTTCATAGGGGATCTCATGGAGGTGTAGGCCCAGGCCAACACCAAGTTGCGCATGATCCACACCAACGACCCCCAGAAGATGGCAGACACTGTCGAGCAGCACGAGTGGCAACTCTAGATCCAGCACCACAAGATCATCAGAGTTGATGTCGAGTAGACCAACGAGCAAAATGACAAGCAGAAAGACGCCCTCATCTAGATCTCCCTCGACAAGACACGGTTGGTGCTGCCCTTCCAACTAAGCGCTGCCAACGACAAGTGCACGGTCTTCTCCTCGACCAAGAATCGAGAAGCTCGACCACATTGGGATGGAGATCACCAACTTCATCGACATTCAGAAGGAGTGGTGGGTTTCTGAGGGAACCAAGCCGTTGGACTCGCTTGTAGTCATCCTCGGCATACTTGTCGATGACTACTACAAGATCATGAAGGAGAAGTTGACAGATGCATATCACAAGCGCTAGGAGTAGATTCCCCTGTCCATGAAGCATATCGAGTACGCGGCAAAGGACACTTAAACCGCATATGAGATATGGAGCCACACCACCATCACCAAGGAGAAGCTACGTCTGGCGAAGCTGGAGAAGACCAAGAAGCGCTCCTGGACCAGGGGAGACTATGGGTGGTGAAGATGAAGATGGTGCCGGCCAAGAAAGTATCTGGAAGATTGCGCTTTAGTCATTTTAGATTCCTGAACAAATTTTCTTTGTTTTTGAGTTAGTAGTTTGTTTTCCCTGAACATAGGCTTGATTGTCATGTAGTTTTCTTTGTAAACATGTATTTGCTTATCTTATGGACAAGTTTATTTCAAGTACATTATTGTAGTTCTCTATTACAATATACGGTTGTTCTGTGTTATAATATACTGCAATGCACTACTGTAAATGTGTCAAATTTAGTATGTCATCCAGTCACCGCGAAAAATAGGTGTGCATGGAAGTCCAAAACGGAGACACAAGCGTAGCACAAATGAAGATGCATCCAATGTAGAAAGGTCCTAAAAAGCATGGAGTGTTATTATTTATGGACATGCAGTTTTGATTGTCAACAACTACAATGCACATCTCTCTGTCAAAGCAGTGCACATCCTGGCAAAACAGAGGTGGTGAAAAGCATGCAGTGATGTTATTTATGCAAATCCAGTGTAGAATGTTGACAACTATAGTACACATACTTATGTCAAAGCAGTGCACATTATATGTTAAAGAAAACATAGATAGAGAATGAAAACATAGTAGTACGCAAAATAAAAAAAGATGATCGCCCACGTGCGACCTGGCGCCAGCCAGTCTCGTACTAAGTCTAAGCCGAAAGAGGGAGTCGGTTCTGAGCCATGATGCATGGTGCCAGGAAAAGAAGGCCCCATGGGTCATGAGGTGAAACGGGAGTGTCGTGTGTAATCACCAAATAAGTGTCAAGAGGAGTTCGACAAGAAAGCTTGACCAGCACTTATAAACAGATCGGCCCCGCCTTCGATGGGCGAGGTGGGACAAAAATTCAGCGCATCCACAAATTGCATTGAGAAGCTTTCGCAATCAAAAAGCCCAACACTCGAGAGTCGTGGATATCTGCCTCCAATACAAATATCTTTCTCAAAATACAAAGCTCAAGTAAGGAAAACAGGAGCATTACAATGCTTTTTTCAACAAAAATATAAATAGAAAAAGAAATTTTTAATGAATAACCAGAACTAGAAAAAATGTTGGTGGGTCCCCCAACCACCAACTGCAATTAGTTCACATAAAAATTGCACTAGTTTACAATAGAAATGGCCATTGGAAGTCACAAACACAAATGTTGTCCGAAGCTTTCACAAATGCAGTGAGTAAGTTTCAAAAAAGAAGTGTTGTTAGTTTCAGAATGCAGTTATGTTTCTAATAATTACAGTATGGTTCCCTTCAACAATGCGGCCCGGTCATTTCAGTAAAGTTGTACCTTTACTTCTGTATCAAATATGATCTCTGATATAATGTTGCCCAACCTTTTAGCCAGAAATTAAAAAAACAGACATGCAATCCGCGCATTTTAGTAATGAAGGTTGCGTGTTCAAGAAAGAAGTGTGATTTCATTTGTAATGCAGGTTCCTTCTACCTCATGTCACCTACCGCAACATTTATTACTCTCATTGTAAAAACCAGCGCTCATCCCGGCTGCATAAAACCCATCCACTCATGCTCCACACTCACACAACAAACCCCCTCTTCTTATTATCTCCAAAAAAGCTAATCTAGGGTTCCACAAATTCCACCCTTTTCTTACCGTTCACCTGAGCCGACCATGGAATGTTCGTGCGGCTGCCTGGAAAGGACAGTGCCGATAGCGAAGGCATGCGTGTACTCAGATGGTCTGGAGCTCACCGAGACTCGGCGTTATAGCCAGCTCCCATGCCTGTTCAGCGGGAACTATGGGTTCTGGGCCTCATTCCTCTATCACCTCACAACTACAGACCTGGAGGAATCATGGGTATCTCTTTCAACTACTAGTTCTTGCCCATTTTAGCTTGAAATCAACAACTAAATGTATATTTCCGCCACTTTCTTTAGACTTATCATCAATGTGCATATATGTGTTTTTGGTCAACTTCTTCAATAATAAACACCGGGTGGTACCATCTTTTTTTATTTTGGTCCAAACCAGTCAGGTGTCCACTAATTAGATCCGAACCTGAAAGTATGGCACGCAACACCCGAGCAAAACATTTCCATAGCCCAATGATACAGTGCTCCTCGTATTATATTGCAGTACACATTACCTGAATAGTATATGTTGTACTAAAGTCACTAACAAATCCGTATATATTTTTGGTTCCTATATTGCACATGTTCTTCTTCGTAGTAGCATGTTTCCAAAAAAATCAACTTCATCTATATACATATTAAGTTAAGATATAGCAAACCGACTCATACAAATTCTTTTCCTACCCATGATTGTCGGCGTTCTGGGAACGGGGGTACTCAGACCTGCCTGCCTACGGCCGAGGGCATGGTCCACTTCATCAACCAAAAATGTCCTGACATGGCCTGATTCAAGGCAAGGCCCTCGAGAGGGCCCCAGCCTCGCGAGGAGGAGCAGCGCCAGGACCCGGAAGGGATGAGTCTCCTCAGAACCCCTCCGTAGCGGCGGAGATCTCCATGCAAGGCCCGACCTCGGGAGTAAAGGGTGACGCAAGGAAGGACAGGCGGGTGCCAGTGCACCAGGCGGCATAGTTTCCCCTTTGGTGCAAAGGGAGAGAGGACGTATGCGGGTTCCCAAAGCACCCCCAAAGGCTTCCATTCCGGTGCAAGAAGACCACATCCACCCGTCCTGTAGAGCGGATGTCATCGTTGAGCCCATCCCTGTGCCATCGACAGCCACTTTGCAAATGAAGACTGCCTTTGGGCAGGGCGAGCACGTAATCTTGTTCCCCTTCAAAATTGGTCGTTGTGGGATCCCTTCCCGCCATTGAGATAAGGGAAGAGGACCCGGGCCGCCGCTAAATATAGAGGGTAGACAGCACCATAGAAGGCATCCTCACATCCATTCGACCACCCACTCATCCACCAAAAGTCACAGAGGGCTTCGGACACGCCGGAGGGAGCCCTCCGGAGGCTCAAGAACAATGTAATAGTTCATCCACTTCACCTCCTCGAGGGCAATCCACCAAAGCAGGAGTAGGGTTTTACGCTTCGCAGTAGCCCGAACCTGGGTAAACTGTCGTGGTCACCCTCTCCTCGTCATCGTGCGGGTTTGTCGTTGTGTCCATCGAGTAGCGAGTTAGGCTGGGCGAGGCTGTAGGGGATCTTTGCACATGCCCTTGTGTTCGAACCTTAGGGGCTTTGCGAAGCCCGAAATCCGACATTTGGCGTGCGAGGTAGGGGGCGTGTTGGAGCTTCCCGGCTCACAGCGATGGATAGGCCCCAGCTTGACGACTCCATGACGGTCAAGGCCCACGGCGATGGCCGGGCCCCGACACGCGATGACGCCCGGGCTCGCAGGAGCGCCCCCTCGGTCGCCAGCATTCTTGGCGGCTCACATGCACTAGCCTCGGACCCCCATGTCAAGCGCTTCCTAGGCCATGTAGGAGCGGTTCAGCCACGGTCTAAGCCCGCGAAGCCCCGTGCATGGCCGGAAATCAACATCACCTTTGGCCCCAACGACCACCCCAAGACGACGGCAGCCTCTGGGACTCTTACAATGATATGCACACTGAACATATCTAGCGGCTCCATCTCCAGGACCCTCATACACGGTGGCGCTGGTCTTAACATCATCTCCGTGGACGCCTTCGATGTGCTGTAGCTACCCCATTCCCATCTCCTGCCTTCAAAGCCCTTCTCTATGCTGGTCGGCAGGTCCTTCGTCCCCATTGGGTGGGTGCGCCTCCCCGTCACCTTCGGCACCCGCTCCAACTTCCACATGAAGCAGGTCGACTTCGACGTCGCCCACATCCACCTCCCGTACAATGTGATACTCGGCTACCACACGCTCTCTCACTTCACAGCGGAAACGCACCCGGGCTACAACGTCGTCAAGATGCCCGGGAGCGGCGGCATCCTCACCGTCAGTGGGGATATCAAGGAGGCGTCCCACGAGCTCATGCTCTCCTACAAAGCCACGACCGTGGCGCACACTTGTGCCGGGAGCACCGTGCAAGCCGCAGAAGGCCCCGAGGACGCCTTCTCGGATGTCACGCCCGTGTAGATGATGCACTTGTTCTCCCAGAGTCGAGCGGAGGTGAAGCGAGTGCCGGTGGACGAAGGAGACCCCAGCCTCACCTTCACCATCGGCGCCAATTTACCTCCAGATCAATAGGAGGCGTTAGTGGCCTTCCTCCGGGCGAACAAAGACGCGTTCGCATGGAGCGTATTCGACCTGGTGGGAGTCCCAAGGGATGTGATTGAGCACCATCTCATGGTGTGCCCGAACGCACACCCGGTGAAGCAAAAGGCAAGAAGACAGGCTCTGGAGAAGCAGGCGTTCAACGCTTAGGATGACGGCAAGCTCAAGAAGGCAGGGGTCATCCGGGAGGTCTGCTACCTAGAGTGGGTGGCAAACCCTATGGTTGTCCCGAAGAAGTGTGGGAAGGAGCGCATGTCTGTCGACTTCACGAGCCTCAACAATGTTTTCCCTCAACACCCATTCTCGTTGCTGTGAACCGACCAGATCGTGGACTCCACCGCGGAGTGCGACCTCCTATGCTTCCTGGATGCCTTCTCGGGTTACCACCGGATCAAGATGGTGGTAGAGGACATCGAGAAGACGACCTTCCTTACTTCATGTGGGGTTTTCTGCTACACGTGCATGCTTTTCGGGCTGTGGTATGCCTGGGCGACCTTCCAGTGTTTGATGCACATCGCCCTAGGGCCGCATCTCAGGAGAAATGCGGAGGCATACGTCAAGTCCAATGCACCCAATACCCTGGTCGAAGACTTGGAAGAGACATTCGCCAGCCTGAGGGAAATGAATCTGAAGCTCAACCCTGAGAAATCCGTCTTCGGGGTTCCCTCGGGCAAACTGCTCAGTTTCTTGGTGTTGAACCGAGGAATCGAGGCCAATCCGGAGAAGGTCAAGGCCATCTGCAAGTTGAGCACGCCCCGGACCCATCAGGAAATACAGAAGCAAGCAGGATGTGTAACCTCCTTGGGGTGTTTCATCTCCAAGCTTGGCGAGCGGGCCTTGCCGTTCTTCATGATCATGAAGAGGAAGGGCCCTATCGAATGGGACTCCGGAGGCGGACGCAGCTCTCGAGGAACTCAAGCGGTACCTCACGAGCCTGCCGGTGATGGTAGCGCCTCGCCCTCGGGAGCCTTTGCTTCTATACTTGGCTGCCACCCCCACTCCGCCAGCGCTGCACTTGTGGCAGTCAGGGAGGAGCAGGTCGTCACGCGCACCAAGACAATAGGCGTCGGTGGGACTAACCATGGGGCTAGGGCTCGTAGGGCCCTTAGGAGCCCCCTCAAGAGCCTGTGTCCCCCCAAGACGAAGCACTAGAGCTCCAAGCTGCTCCGGCGGTCTCTGAAGCGCCATCCCCTTAGGAGCCCCAATCTGCTCCAACGACTCCCAAAGCACACAGTCCTCCCGAGGTTTCCCCCGCGATAATGCCCCTGGGGAGCCCAAGCATCCTGGGCCCTCGACTGGGCAGGACATCACAGAGGGCCTTACTCTCATCGAGCATCCGGTATATTACGTCAGGACAGTGTTGCCAGATGAGCGCTCGCGCTACCCCATGCAGCAGAAGCTCCTCCTAGCGCTCCTCGTCGCTTCGAGGAAAGTGCACCATTACTTCCAGGGGCATCCCATCAAGGTCGTCTTGGCTTACCCCATGGAGAAAATCCTGCATAACCCCAACTTGGTGGGAAGAGTCGCCGAATGGAACATCGAATTGCAGGCCTTCAACATCGAGTTCAGCACGACCAGGGTCATCAAGGGGGCAGCCTTAGTGCATTTTGTGGCGGAATGGACAGATGCTTCGAACAGAGAGCTTCACGGGAGCCAATCCCTCGTCCTGGCAATGAGGCACCAGAAGGATGGACCATGTATTTCGTTGGAGGATTCACGCGCAAGGGGGTTGGAGCTGGGGTCATGCTCTCTTCCCCGACGGGAGACAAGCTCGGTTATGCTGTGCAGCTCTGCTTCCAGCATGGAGAGAAGGTGTGCAACAACATCGAGGAGTTTGAGGGCCTTATCATCGGCCTCAAGGCGGCGATAGCTCTAGGGGTTTAGCGCCTCACCGTCATGGGCAATTCCCAACTCCTCGTCAACTTCTCCAGCAAGGAGTATACGCCCAAGGACGAGCATATGGAGGCATAATTGGAAGAGGTACGTAAAATCGAAAAAAGTTTTCAGGGCTTGGAGTTGCATCACATCCTGTGTAGCATAAACAAGGAAGCCGATGATATCGCCACGAGGGCCTCGCGCCGCGAGCCACAGGAGTCAGTCGTCTTGGAGGAGCGGCTCTTCAAGCCTTCCGCGGCACCGCACGCTGAGGACCTGGTGCCACAAGGATAGGATCTCCCCCCTGCACCGACCTCAGGGGCTCCAGATTGTGGCTAGGCCTCAGGAGCCTGGCTGCTCCTAGCCCTGGAGCCTTAGGATGACAGATGGATGCAGGAGCTCGAGGCGTATCTACTTCACAACACGTTGCCAGAAAAGAAAGAAGGCGCGGACCGCGTGGCCCGGCAGGCCATAGCTTACTGCCTCCGAGAGGGTGACCTGTACGGTGCGCGAACGACGTCGCATTGCGATGCATCTCCAGGGAGCAGGGATGCGAGCTGCTAGACGACATCCATGAAGGAGACTGTGGGCATCATTCTTCCTCGTGAACGCTTGCATGGAAGGCGTTTTGATCGGGCTTCTACTGGCCTTCGGTGCTCAGCAACACCACTGAGCTGGTACGGTCTTGGGAGGCCTACTAGTTCCACGCCAAGCAGATTCATCAACCCGCACATGGCCTCCATACCCCCCTAGCCCTATGCGGTCTTGGGGCTGGGCATTCTGAGGCCCTACCCACGAGTAGCTGGCAGGTATCGCTACCTCTAGGTCGCCATCGACAAATTCACCAAATGGGTGGAGGTGGAGCCCGTCCGCACCATCCCGACTGGGTCGACCATCAAGTTCATCAAGGGCCTCATGAGCCGCTTTGACGTCCCCAACCGCATCATCACCCACAATGGTTCACAGTTCACAAGTAACCTCTTCAAGACTTATTGTGCTAAGTTTGGTACGCAGATATGTTATGCCTCAGTGGCCCACCCAAGGAGCAATGGCTAGGTGGAACGTGCCAACATGAAGGTCCTATGGGGCCTCAAGGCAAGGAGCTTCGAGAAGAAGCTTGAATTTTGCGGCGAGGGTTGGATTGATGAGCTCCAGTCGGTGTTGTGGTCCATCCGCACTACCCCGACTAGGCCCACCGACGAGACCTCGTTCTTCCTCGTCTACGGAGCCGAAGCTGTCCTCCCCCATGATATCAAGCACCGATCCCCATGGGTCTTGGCATTAGACAAGGAGCACCAGGATGCTGAGCGGGGAACAAATCTCGTACTCAGAGAGGAGGCGCATTGTCGGGCCTCGCTCCAAGCTAGGCAGTACCAGAAAGCACTACGGTGCTAACACTGCCACAACATTCGCTCTAGGACCCTCGAAGTCGGAGACCATGTCCTGAGGCAGGTTCTCTCTAGGGAGGGCTTGCATAAGCTCTCGCCCATGTGGGAGTGCCCGTTCAAGGTCGTTCATGTCTCCAGGCTAGGCGTCGTGCGCTTGGAGACTTAGGACGGGGTCCACATCCAGAACACCTAAAATATCCAGCACCTCCGGAACTTCTACCAGTGACGCCTGCCCTCCACCAACCTGTGACACTCTCACGTAATAATGAGTGGGTTGTATATGCCCGGAGCCCCCCGAGGACACAGAGGGGTTCCTCCCACGCAATGTGGCAGCCACAGCCCGGAGCTGGCGAAGAAGAGAACATTGCCCATCACTGGCTATGCCCATGCAACATGGATGCCCTACGCTCAGCGTTGGGGGAAGACGAAGGACAATTTAAGCACTGGACGCGGCCGCTATTTGCGTTTCTCTTGTTTGGATTTGCCAGCCTTTATGATATCAAACTAGGGGACTTTCGAAATCATGTTTTAGTCAAAAAGGTGAAAGATTTGTTTTTCTTGCCAACTCTTATGATGCTTTTTTTTCTCCAAGTAAAGCATTCGCCTGCTCCCCTCCCCCTTCTACCCTACGAGCGGGGGCTGGGGGGCACGATGCTTACACCTGGCCAAGGCCTTGGTGCCCGGATCCTCGCATGGCACTCACGGGTGGGTTAGTAGGCGGATGCTACCTCGTACTCACCCAGAGGCTCCATTCTTGACCCGACACATCGTCTTGGAGAGGAAACAAACTTTTTTATTGAAGCAAACTTTTCTCTTCATACAGCTTGAGCATCTAAGGGGGCTCCTAAGCATCGTGCCTCAAGAGCCTTACCTATCATAATGCCACCTGGCCTCCTGGTGTCATCCTTGGTTTCCGCTCGGCATCATGAGTGTCGGGGCCCTGCCTTGTAAGGAACGTCTAGGTAAGGGGTCGTACCTTGCGATGGCAGGGAAATGCGTGGGACTGGGACCTATCGATGTAGGGCTACTCGAACGACAACTCATAGCCTCAGGAAGCCGTAGGAAGCAAAATTCTCGGGAGCCGCTTGAGCGTGTAAGGGTTCTCCTGAGCATCGCGCCTCAGGAACCTTACCGGTCATACGACAACGCGACCCTCCTGGTTTCCTCCTTGGTTTCTGGTTGGCATCAAGAGTGTCGGGGCCCCACCCCGTGAGGAACGTCCAAGTAAGGGGTCCTACCTTGCGATGGTAGGGAAATGCGGGACTGGGACCTGCCGATGTAGAGATGCTAGAGTGTCGAAGGGGACTCATGAGCATAGTGCCTCAGGATCCTTACCGATCATAAGGCCACTCGATCCCCTGGTGTCGTCCTTGGTTTCCGGTCGGCATCAGGAGTGTCGGGGCCCTGCCTCATGAGGAATGTCCAGGTAAGGGGTCGTACTTTGCGATGGTACAGAAATGCACGGGACTTGGACCTGCAGGCACAGAGCGCCGACAGAGCTCCCAATCCACCTCAATCGCAAGAAGAAGAAGCCCTCCGCGCGAACGGACCCTCAATCGCAAAAAGGTGAACGACGCGCCCCCACAACCCGACAGCCTACCGCGGGCCTATCAAGCTAAGTACCCTAAGGCAGTTACAAATGATAGAATGTAGAAGGTACTAACAAAGAGGGGCAGTCACCCGGATGCGTTACACGCACATAGGGCCACCCTTAGTTATTGGATTGCAGGTACAAAACAAGAGGAGGAGAAAGAAAGTGAAAAGCCGCACGGGGGCTGTCGCCTTGGGGACCCTATCGTCGGTGCACCGATGCTTAGTTGGTGTCCTCCTCCTCCTTCATAGTGTCATGGAAGAGCACCGAGGCGGACGTCCCCGGAGCGGAAGAGTGGTGTCACGGCGGCTGGTGCCATAGGCCGACAGGCCCTCCAACCGGCAGGGGCCTCGCAAAGAAGCACGGAAGTTGGAACCAAGCGGCCTCTGGCATGTCCGCCCATGACACGAACTCCAAGGTTGTGTCAGCCGAGGGAGCCTCGGGCGTGGCGGCCGGGTGGCCACCATTGACCTCCCACCTCCGTTGCCGCTACCTCGGCCACTGCGGTAGCCCGTGTCGGCTGGCGTTCCACCACGGCCGCCGCGACACGCTAGAGAGCGTTCGTGCTCCTCGGCAACCCCCCTGGTGTCACGGCATACTTCTGGGGGTGACTGCGGCCCCTCCGGGGCGGTGGAGCGACGGGATCTCCCCCGGAAGCCATTCCCTTCTAGGCCGTAGAAAGCTTCCTCACCGACGCCATTGCTAGGAAGCGGCAATCTGAGGGATGTGGAGACGGAGAAGACGAAGATGAATCAGGGTTTTCTCCACCTTGCTTCCCGGGGGCGCGTGGCCTCTGAAGGGCCACGTCCGCATGGCCTGAAGTAACAGTGGCCTTAAATGGGACGCAATAATGGCCACCACAGCACCCGGGCAACACGTCAATTTGACTGGGAGCGGTTCCGGACGCCCTCGGGGAGCGGAGGCGCCGCTGCCGAGGCATTCGACGCGTGCTAGGCCTGGACCGCAGGCGTTTGGGTCCCGCAGCGCTCCCATCCTCCCTTGGGGCTTCGGGAGAAGCTAACTCGATCACGCCTTGGGCACAGGGGATACTGTCGACGTTCTCGGAATGGGGGTACCCAGACCTGCCTGCCTGTGGCCTAGAGCATGGCCCACTTCATCAACCAAACACGGCCTGGCGTGGCCTCATTCAAGACAAGACCCTCATGAGTGCCCAACGTCGCGAGTAGGAGCAGCGCCAGGACCCGCAAGGGATGGGTCTCTTCAGAACCCCTTCGGAGCGGCAGAGATATCTATGCAAAGCCCGGCCTCGGGAGTCAAGGGTGATGCAAGGAAGGATAGGCGGGCGCGAGTGTGCCAGGCGGCGCAATTTCCCCTTTGGTGCAAAGGGAGCGAGGACGTACGCGGGTTCCCAAAGCACCCCCAAATGCTTCCATTCCAGTGCAAGAAGACCACAACCACCCGTCCGGGCAGTGTGGATGTCATTGCTGAGCCCATCCCTATGCCATCGACAGCCACTTTGCAGACGAAGACCGCCTTTGGGCAGGGCGAGCACATACTCTTGTTCCCCTTCAAAATTGGACGTTGTGGGATCCCTTCCTACCATTGAGATAAGGGAAGAGGACCCGGACCGTTGCTATATATAAAGGGTCGGCAACACCATAGAAGGCATCCTCACATCCATTCGACCACCCACTAATCCACCAAAATCAATAGAGGGCCTTGGACACACCAAAGCATCCACTTCACCTCCTCGAGGGGCAATCCACCAAACTAGGAGTAGTGTTTTATGCTTCGCAATGGCCCAAACCTGGGTAAACTTTCGTGTTCATCCTCTTCCTCATCATCATGCCAGTTCTTCATTGTGTCCATCGAGTAGAAAGTTAGGCTGGGCGAGGCTGCAAGGGATCTTCGCACATGCCCCTATGTCCGAACCTTAGGAGTTTTGCGGAGCCCGAAATCCGACAATGACCAAGTGTAGAAACTAACATTCACAGTAATGTTTGATTCTCCAAGATCAGCAAAGCTTAACTGGGAGACAAATCACAAGAATGGGTATGAATACATGGAAGTTGACTACCACATTAACTCTGATGGTTGCTTCAACATAGCTGCTGGTAGAAGGACTGTGTCTCCCTTAATTGGTTCGAGGTTGGAGAAGTCGTCATGGTGATGTCCTACAAGAAAGAAGACTCCCTGCTGTTTAGAATATTTCCTCTTTAGGTTTTCTAAGTTAAAGCAAGCCCTTCGTGGCATATTTTGTAAATCTTGCTTACGTTGCATGCATTTAAAATTATGTCTATCATACAATGCAAATCTATGTTCTTCGGACAGTTTGAACGGTCCCTTTATTAATGTATGTGAACACATTTGAATCAATTTATTGCTATTTTCCCCGACTAGAGGGAGAAGTGCACTTCTCTATTATACGTAGCGTGGTGTAGTGAATCAAAAAGTGCATTGCTCTAAGTAGTTACAATGAAGTGTGGATTGTTGAAACTATGTAGTTCACATCTGAGGGTTAAAACTTGTCCTCGTAAGCAGTTCTTTTCTGAAAAAAATCAAGTATGATACTACAAACATTGCAGTTCAATTGGCCACAGAATGCATTTGAAAGAAATTAAATCCCAGAACCTATCATGATAAATGCAATTCTAGTGCAGTCCACTAAATATAAGCCTCAAGTACACTACAAAAATGAGAACATAACTGTAAACATAAAAACAAACAAACCAATGGAGATTAAGACATGCGCGAGACTAATAAAGTCGTGACGTCCATACCTAGTCGATGATCAAACCAATTTTTTTTTCAAGAAATGAGGCCGCAAGCAATTCAATCGAAGTTATGACCAAAATAAAGAACCCGATGAACAACAAAAGTTTTTTTCAAAATTCAAACTAAAATACACATATTAGAAACGCAAGTGTGTAGATTAAAATGTAACAAATACTGAAATTACTAAAGTTGAAACGCATCAATGTGGAAAATCAAATAAAAAATTCACACAAAGGAGCAAACAAAACTCATGACACCCACACAAATCGGTTTCGCAAAATTTGATACCTAATTACCAAATAATAAACAGTTTCGGCCAAAACGGGGATATTAATTGAACAATGTCTGATAGTTGCTACTTACAAACCACATTCGGCCGGGAAAAATGAATCACACATGAACACAAACGAATGGAGGAAAGCTCGTCCGCCAAATCAATCGATTATTAATAATAGACAACGGGCGTCCAAAAACAACTAGAATCATCCCGCGACACCCAAATACACGTGTTCAACATGAATAGATCTGTCTTTTCATGTCTTCTACAAGATTCACTTATAGCTAATTCTTCAAGGTGAGTTTTCGCCTAAGTGAATGTGATCAGATCCGCTCCCCTCTATGCTAAACTCAACCTACTCTATTCATAAACTATTCATATGTGTTCAATTGTGAAACCCTTTCAAAGTCTTCAATGTGTCCTTGACACCTGAAAAAATTGTGAACGAATTTTTTTAAAACTATTCATTTTTGGCGGTTGTCGTTGTAACCTCTCCCACTTCCACTGCAAGAATTAAATATTCACCCACGATCTCCACGACTCACAGCATGGGTGACACGTGTCGAGTGGAGAGAAAGGGTCAGGGGTATATTTGTCCAAAAAAATTGGAGTCCTCGGAAGTTTCACTGCCCTATAAATACCCCATCACTTTTCCTCTCTCTAATTTACTCTGCTTTCCCTATCACTTAGTCATGTTGCTCTCGAGTTCAAACCTGGCACCATCGCTGTAATTCATCACTGCTGGGGAAGAAGAGATTCACCGCCTCGACTCCTCCGTCATCGTACTCGCGTCGAAAGCGGATTTCTTCACTCCCTCGTTGCCGTAGGTGTCTCCCCCCGCCAAGTTAGGGCTTGGAAGATCTGAACTATTGGCTTCCTTCTCCTCGCCATCTTGTTTGGCATGTTCTTCATTTGGGGTAGCTAAACCTTGTTTTCACTACGCCATTTGATATTTTTCTTACCACAAATTCTTCAGGTATTGTTTTACTCTACATAAAACTCATATGTTTAAGACTTATACATCTGCCCAATCTTGTTTTATTTCTCCAAGTCATGATTATCTTCAAGATTCCTCAATTGTGTGAAATGCCTCAATCTATACAACTGTGGAACCAAAGACAAGAACACTTAGTGAAATTCTTCAACTAGAGTATCTTTTCAAAAACTTCTGAGAATGGATCTGACCATCCCAAATTATTCGCAACCATTCTCTATTCACAAGTACACATGTCAGCTGACAAATATCTAGGTTCTCATCAGCTTAATTCATTTACAGCATTGTCTGGAAAACACTGCAAACATCTCTCAGAATCTTCAAGAGCTCAGTTTCCCTATTTGCAGAAAATGGCAGATGAAAAGAGACCTTGGAAGGGTCACAAAAAAATGGGAATACAAACTTCTTTAGAGATCCCTAATGAAATATTTGTCGGGTACATCATGCCCGATGATGCAATTGCAAGGAAACAGAGAAACAACACAAAACTCATGTGCAGAAAATCGAGAGGAGATGGGCAAAGGAGTGGAAGGACTACAGATATTTCACTCCTATATACATGAAGGACTTTGTTGTAAAGACTCCATTCCCAAGACCACCATTTGGACCTGGCCAAGTGGCAGACCCCACAATTGTTAGGAGGGGTGAAAAGTTTCTATCGAATAGGCTAATCGCCAAGCCAAATTGCAAAGATAGGCAAGGGTTGTTGTTGAGAAATTCAACAAAGACTCAAAGGCCTCAACGGACGCATCTCGAAGTAGCAGTGCTACCAACAAGGCCATGCTGAAGAAACCAACATTAAATAAAAGGCCCTTTGCTCTTGTGCCCTCATGGACAACTTCTTCAACGGTTGCAAAGTCTTCAGTTCACCCTCCTCTAGCAAATTCTTAAAGGGTTGCCCAATGCCCTCAATGGCCACAACCTCATCAACCGTTGTCAAAAAGGTGTCAACAAAAGTTCACCTCACAACGTATCAGTGCACCACAGGCTTTTCAATTGCCTCACGGGCATCCACCTTAGAATTTGCATAAGCCAGTACTCACACTTCTTCAAGTGGCACCACGCTAAATAGTAAGGCCACTTCCGGCCGTGGTATGCAACTTGTGAAATGCGTTGGGATTTCCCCCGAAGATGAAAGGAGATACAGTACAATAGAGATAAATATTTCCCTCAGGTAGAACCAAGGTTATTGATCCAATGGTAGAACCAAGAAAATTCCCTTCGATTGCTCCTACACTCACAAAACCAAACACTTGCACCAAACGCATGCAAGAGTGTTGTTAACCCCTTGAACCCGTCACTTTAAGGGTTAAATCTTGCTAGAATATATAATGTAAAAATAAAAATAGAATACAAGTAAATAATATGAAGAAAGGTAATTTAGGATTTTTAGTTTTTATGTTTAAGTAGACCTGGGGGCCATAGTGTTCGCTAGAGGCCTATCTCTCAAAAGTAGCGTACGGTGGGTAGACAAATTACTGTTGGGCAATTGATAGAACTGTGCATAGTTATGACATGTTATTCATGGCAATGATCATGTATGTAGGCATCATGTACATAAACAAGTAGACCGGAATGATTCTTCATCTATTACTATTACTTCAACAATCGACCGCTATCCAGCATGATCTATGGTATTAAGTTCATGACAAACGAAGTAATGATTGGAGCAAGGTGACATGATGTAGAAAAAGTAAGACAACCAATATGTTCGGAACCCCGTCGTATTATGCTTAATGTCAACAATACAAATACGTGTCTTCACCCCTTTTGCCGAGAGGATAGAGCACTGTAAGATTGAACCAACGACAATGAACCACTCCCACTGGAGATAAATCAATCTAGTTGGCCAAACCAAACTGATAGATTAGAGAGAAATATGAAGCTATAATATCATGAATATTAAAATTCAGAGGAAGCTCAATAAACTTTCATGGATAATTTGATCATAAACCCACAATTCATCGGATCCCAACAAACACACCGCAAAAAAAAGATTACATCGAATAGATCACCGTGAAGATTGTGATGAACTTTGCATTGTAGATAAAAGAAGAGAAGAAGCCATCTAGGTACAAGCTATGGACATGTAGGTCTGTGGTGGACTACTCATGTATCATCATGGAGGCAGCAAGGTTGATGTAGATGGCCTCCGTGATCGATTTCCCCTCTAGCAGAACACCGGGAAAGGTCTCTAGATGGCCTCCCATCGGAACAGAGGCTTGCGGCAGCGAAAAAAATTGTTTCAGGTGGCTCTCTGTTGGTTTCCAACTATTTGGGAATTAACATGGAATTAGGGCAATACAGAGCCATGAGGGGCCCATAAGGTACCTGGGCGCGGCTACCCCCTGGGTGCGCCTAGGTGCCTTGTGCTCTCCTCGTGCAGCTTCCTGACTCCTCCCGAAGCTTCCCGCGTCTCTTTTGTCCAGAAAAAAATCATCAAAACACATCATAGTATTTGGACTTCGTTTGGTACAGATTTCCTGGAAAATAAAAAACAGACAGAAAACAACAACTAGCACTTGGCACTAGGTTAATAGGTTAGTTCCCAAATATGATATAAAATGGCTTATAGTTGCATATAAACTATCCTAGATTGATAAAATAATAGCATGGAACAATAAAAAATTATAGATATGTTGGAGACATATCAGTATCCCCAAGCTTAATTCATGCTCGTCCTCGACTAGGTAAGTGATAAAAACAGAATTTTTGATGTGACATGCTACCCAACATGTAATCTCTTTCTAGTATGATCATTGACAAATGATGGAATAATTGATATCATCATAATAATATCCATAAAAATGAATAAAAAATCATCGCTTTTCAAAACACAAGATTCTTAAAGAATGTTATTCCCTACTCATTTTATCATATTAAGCATGGCACGATTCCATCTTCACCGCATAAGTATAAATCATGAGCACTTTGGTGTCAAACCATGCAATTGGATTGTACTTCTAACGTGCTTCAGCATTTTCAACTTCACGCAATACATGAGTGTGAAGCATGGATATAGCATATGGGTGGAATGTAATATGGTGGTAGATATCAAAGGAGTCAAAGTGGAAAAGAAAGTCTCGCATCAACTAGGCATATCAACGGGATATGGAGATGCCCATGAATAGATATCAATAAGCGGAGTAGAGAAACGGAAGCTAAGTGGGTGTGCATCCAACTTGCTTGTTCATGAAGACCTTGGGCATTCAAGGAAGCCCGTCATCAGAATATGCAAGCCAAATTCTATAATGAAAAATCCCCACTAGAATATGAAAATGACAACTCAGGAGACTCTCTATATGAAGAACATGGTGCCACCTTGAGGCACAAGTGTGGAAAAGGATAGTAACATTGCACCTTCTCTCTTTTTCTCTCATTTTTTTCCGTTTCCCCCTTTTTATTTTCTTTTTTTCCAGTTTTTCTCTTTTGCTTACCCCTTTTTCTCTATTTTTTGGTAGGCTCATCTGGCCTCCCCCATTTTTTTATTTTTCATCCGGAGCTCATCTCGAGTTCTAGGGGAATCAGTTACTCCATCGTCCTTTCCTCACTAGTACGGTGATCTAATAATGATGATCATCACATTTTTATTTACTTACAACTCAAACCAAAACAATTATGACTCTATATGAATGTATCTGGCAGTGTACCAGGATGTGCAATGATCTATCATAACATGTAGACATGATGAACAGTTTCTTTTCCACAAATACTGACAGTTATATGATCATGCAAAGCAATATGATGATGAACACACCATTTATGTGACGGAACAGTGGAAGTTGCACGGCAATATATCTTGGACTGGCTATGGAAATGCCATGATAGGTAGGTATGGTGGCTGTTTTGAGGAAGATATAAGGTGGCTTATGCGTGATAGAGCGTATCATATCATGGGGTTTGGATCCACCGGTGAAGGTTGCACCGACTCTTGAGGTGAGAATGGGCGGTGAACGGTACCGAAGAGGCTAGCAGATACGGAATGGTGAGAGTGCGTATATCCATGGATTCATATTAGTCATAAAGAATTCACATACGTATTGCAAAGCCTATTATCACTCTCAAAGCAAATTACTACCGCATACCCCTAGGGACGAGGTTGGGAGGAGTTAACCATAGAGCACCCCTGATTCAAACAACACGATAGGATTTCATTTCAGACATAAAGATGCTCACACATCATCACCATGGCATGTTAATACTTAGAGGAATAACAAATAACTAGCTCTAATTACCGGTATTTATAATAACCAACAATCATGTACTTATGCCCTTTCATATTTGTACATCAATATAGTCAACTCATGTTTCTTCTGTAGTGAGCTACATGAAAGTTTCTATTATATCCCCCTTGAATACCTATCCTTTTTGGACTAGGCTTATAACTCGTGTTATTTACCATTTATATTCCTTATTATACTCTAAAAAATATTTAAGTGAAGATGGATAGTAGAATCATTTCTAAAAAATCTGGACGCCGCCGTGCTCTAGAAAGATATAAGTGAAACACTAGATGAACTGCCTAGCTCAAAAGATATAATTGAAGCATATAGAGTATTCTAACAAATCATGATCACCGTGTGTCTATCTCAAATATATGTGTCCAGCAAACAATGATTGTGGAAAATTAAAATTAAAATAAAATATAACACACGACTTTCCAAGCAAAACACATGTACTGTGATGAATCAAAGTATAGCTCCAAGTGACATACTGATAGATTGGAGACGAAAGAGGGGATGCCTTCCGGGGCATCCCTAAGTTTAGACGCTTGGGTCTTCCTTGAATATTACCTTGTTGTTCCTTGGTCATCCACAAGGTTAGGGTATTGCTGCTCCTTATTCCTTCATCCATTTTTCTCTCATCCAAAACTTGAAGACTTCAACACACAAAACTCAAAAAAACCTCATGAGATTGGTTATTATAATAAACATATCAAATAATTTAGGTACTATTATAAATTGATTCATATTTCACTATTGCATAATAGATACTGTATTCTAACTTCTCTATGTCTTATACCCTCCGATACAATCCATAGCAGCATCAAACAAGCAAACTATGCAAGCAAAAACAGAATCTGCCTAAAACAGAATAATTTGTAAAGATCTGTAGAAAAACCATACTTCTGTGTCGGTGTTCTGGGAATGGGGGTACCGAGACCTACCTGCCTACGGCCCAGGGCATGGCCCACTCCATCAACCAAATGGGACCAGGTGAGGCCTCACTCAAGGCAAGACCCTTGTGAGGGACCTAGCCTCGCGATGAAGAACATCGATGAGACCCGCGAAGGATGGGCCTCCTCAAGACCCCTCCGGAGCGGCGGAGGTTCCTCTGGAAGGCCTGACCTCAGGAGTCAAAGATGACGCAAGGAAGGACATGCGAGCAGTAGTGCGCCAGGCGGCACAGTTTCCCCTTTGGTGCAAGGGGAGCAACGACATACGCGGGTTCCCAAAGCACCCCCAAAGGTTTCCATTCCGGTGCAACAACACCACAACCACCCGTCCTGCAGGGCGGATGTCATCGCTGAGCCCGTCCCTGCGCTAGAGTCGACAACAACTTTGCAGACGAAGACCGCCTTTGGGCAGGGCGAGCACGAACCCCTGTCGCCCTTCAAAATTGGCCGTTGTGGGATCCCTTCCCACCATTGCGTTAAGGGAAGAGGACCCGGGCCACTACTATATATAGAGGGTAGGCTGCTTCGTAGAGGACGAGGATCTGAACCCCATCGACCAACTCCACCAGTCACCAACCACCAAACCACAAGGAGCCACTAACACCACTGAGAACCCTCTAGAGGCCCCAAAACACTATACTTGTTCATCCACCTGACTTCCTCGAGAGGCAATCCACCAAAGCAAGAGTAGGGTATTACACTTTGTAGCGGCCCGAACCTGGGTAAACTCTCGTGCTCATCTTCTTCCTCGTCTTCGGGCGAGTTCGTCGTTGTGTCCATCGACTAGCGAGCTAGGGTGACGAGGCCATAGGGATCTTTGCACACGACCCTGTGTTTGAACCTTAAGGGTCTTGCGGAGCCCAAAATCCGACATTTGGCACGCCAGGTAGGGGACGTGTCAAGGTCTTCTCCAAGCTTCGTCCTTCCCAAGCTTCGCTGCTCAGATGGCCGAAGCTCAGCAAGTTTCTCCGGGCCGCGGCAGGCCAGCCTCTGTCAACCCCGCCATGGTGGTCGGAGGCCCTCGCCCTGGCATCGTGGTACTAAGAGGCCAGTACCAGGTCGCCAATGTTGCTTCCACCATTACCACCCTTCACGCGGCTCGGGTGCACGGTTAGCGGGCAGCGCCCGCGGCTTCAGCAACACGTCAAACCTACGTGGGATACCTCGACGCGCATAATGCGCTAGCACTGGCAAGCAACATGCTCCTTCACTGACCAATGCATGGGGGCTTGGACGCATGGGCGGATCACATCGCGGAGCTGGTCACCATCGCCTAGAGCGCCATCTTCTCTGACTCCTCTTCAAGACCGCAGGCACCAGGTACCGGGGGCTCGCATGCCGAACCCACCCTGGGCATGCTAATGGAAGGGACCCTCCCACGCTGGACGGGGCAGAACGAGGCGTGCCACATGTTGTTCTCCTTCTCCTCTGAATCCCGGTGACCGGTTTCGAGGCGCCACCCGGCAACAACTACCAGGCGCACGGAGGAAACGGAGGGGCACCCGGCACACACACCTATGCACATCCAGGCACCTCGTGGGCCCGCAGTAGCCCGGGTTGGACAGGTGGGAGCGCACCATCCGGTGTAGTGAGCGGGCGGCGCAGGCGTCCGGACGAGCAAGCAATAACGGCGGAGGCGCATCAGGGCACCATGGGGGGAATCTACACCAAGGGACACGAGTCCCACCCAAAGGCGGTGTTAAGGGTACGCAACTCCGGTCTGAGGCCGGGCGTAGGAGGGTCTGTGAGTGACGCGCACGGGGCGACCTCCGCCTACCGCCGGGAGGGACCGTCCCCGATGCACCGACGGACGACTTAGGAGGTGGACCGAGCACCTACGTGGAGCCCTATGTACCATGCTATGTCATAACGTTTGGCCCACTTGGCAGAGGGATGTATGAGGCGCCCGACGTAGATCAGGTGCCTGTTGCGGGTGTCAGCACCTCCCAAGAGTAGACGGCGCCCTGGGCATCCTCCCAAAGTCGGGCCTGGGGGCTCCCATTGACTAAGCACCGGGCCCGGGTGGAGCAACAGGAGGACACCCCTGGACCCATGAGGCGCGCTGCGAGACGGCACCCCCGTGGGCAAGCAATGATGGGCCAAGCCCCGAGGCTTCAAGAATAATGGCCTGGCGGAGCAACGAGACAAGCGCAGCGCATGCCACCCACGTCAACTATGGAGCCAGCGCGGCCTCGGGAGGATGGGCCTCCCAAGGCCCTTGGAACCTTATCCGGGCGGCACAAAAGTGCTTCACGAGACACACTTCATCGACAAAACACCCTTATGGGCGCGCTGATGCATCGTGCTCATGTTTGGGGCGTGGGAGCGCAATCCTGTGGTCGCGCGAGGAATGATGCAATCAGGTTAGGGTCATAAGGGCATGCAACCGGGCAGAAATGCACGGGATGATTCTCGACGAGGCTAAGGGACACAAAGCCATGTGCCTCGGGGCTTGACCAGGGCTGTGACACTCTCACGTAGCAATGAGCGGGTTGTATACGCCCGGAGCCCCCCGAGGACGCAGAGGGGTTCCTCCCATGCAATGTGGTAGCCACAGCCCGAAGCTGGCGGAGAAGTCAACACTGCCCATCAATGGCTATGCCCATACAACGTGGATGCCCTATGCTCAGCGCTGGGGGAAGACGAAGGCGGGGACAACTCTAAAAAGCTGGACGCGGCCATTTTCTCGCTCTTTTTTGTATTTCAAGTTGCATCCTTCGAAGGCCCTTTTTGTTTTGCTTGAGCCTGTCAGAGGCTCGAAGTTTTGTGATCCTATGTTTTAAAAGAAAAAGGGGCAGAAATTTTTCTCTCTTCATCTTCTCGTTTTGCCAAACTTGAATTCACTCTTTCTGAATGGTGTTTCGAAAGGAGCCCAATGCTCCGCGCCGCCCCAAGGCATCACAGAACTGGATGGCGAGGCCTTGCCACCTCAGGGGCATGCAACTTTTTGCTGTCTACCCCCGCTCAGGGGCTCCGACCGCAGCTCGACATCACAACATGGAGTCTCGGGAGGCCCAGAGACTCCTGAGGAAACACCCGAAGGAATGGAACGGGGGATCGCTCGAGAGTCAAAGGGGGCTCTCGAGCAGCACGCCTCAGGAGCCTTACCGGTTAGAAGGCCACTCGTCCCGCCTTATGTCGTCCTTGGTTTCCGGTCGGCATCAGGGGTGTCGGGGCCTCGCCCCGCGAAGTGTGTCCTTGGTTTCCGGTCATACCTAATGGTGGTAGGGTAATGCGTGGGACTAGGACATGATGACGTAGAGCGGTTTGAGCGTCGAAAAAGGGGGCCCCCGGGTAATGTGCCTCGGGAACCTTACCGGTCATAATGTCACTCGACTTCCTGATGCCGTCCATGGTTTCCGGTCGGCATCAGGAGTATCGGGGCCTCACCTCGTGAAGTATGTCCTCCCCGGTCATACCTAATGGTGGTGGGGAAATGTGCGGGACTGGGACCTATAAACGCAGAGTGCCGAAAGGGCCCCCAGACCGTTCAGTAGGTAAGAAGAAGATATCATAGATGGAGTCACAGTTTGACGGAACAGCCCATCTCGCCTCGCGATGCAGGATTCCCAGAGTCATACATAGCTAAGCACACTATTCAAATCATCAGGAGCCTCCTGGCCTAATAAGGGGCCCAGGGATGAAATGAGGACTACACACGCTAACCTAAAAATGTAGGAATTGCGGCTACTATGCGCGGCTGCCAAGGCCCCCGAGGAACAAAGCGACAAAGTAGGCGACACGCGGGAGGGGCTCGATCGCAATAAGCGGCGAGTCCCAAGGCCCAACAGGAACAACAGACGTGAGTCGCCCTTGGAGGGAGAGAGCCTCGCGGGGACCGTATCGAGGGCTGACACAGGGCCACGACCATGGCGGCACCGAACAACAACACAACCAGCAAATCGAGGAAGAAAAACAAGACGACAAAGGAAGCATGCAAAAGCTTAATGCCCCACGGGGCAGGGTTCTTGTTCGGGCATTATAGGTACCGGTAAATAGGAATGGAGGGTGCCTATGGGGAGGAGTCATTGTTGCCACGCGCGCCGCCGGTCGGCTCGGCATCGGGGCCACACTCCTTGCTTGAGGCGGGCACCTAGATGAACCGGTCCACCATGGCCTCCACGAGCAGGCGCGTCTCATCCCGGAGGGGGCATTGGAGCTCGTCGAGCACCTGCTCTCCAAGGCGCTAGAGGTCGAGCTGCGGGGTGAGGCGGCACAAGTTGGAGTAGACGAGTGTCAAGGCAAGGTCCAAAAGGTCGCGCACGTCGGACGCGATGTCCACGTCGATGCGAGAAATGCCGGTCTCCAGCGCCTCCACCACCTTCCGGAAGAACTCAAGGTGGGCCCCGTTGCTGTGCACGTGCGGTAGTGTGTGGGCGTCCCCGATGAACTGGCTCACTGCGCCATCTGCGCGGCAGGCAATGCCCTGGAACTGCTTGGCACGGAGGGACTCCACCAGCGTGGCATGTGCCGCCTCGTATTTGGCGGCCTGCACGGCATCGGCCGTCTCCTAGACCTGGGTTTGGAGGGACGCCAGTTCCACCCGAGCCTCGGCCTCACCCCGGAGGGCGGCATCGAAGGCGGCCTTGGGGTTGGCCATCCGAGTTTCCAGCGTCTGTACCTCCGGAGGGCCCACCGCTGGAGAACTTGTGCAGACCCCGAGGGCGCCCCACCGCCGCCTCCAGAGGAGGGAGAAGGAGCTAGAGGAGCCGGCTGTTTCGCTGCGCTTGTACCGCTTCCTTCGGATGCCATGAAGGACAGGGGGACGAGAAGGAAAGAGGGTTTTGTGCTGGCGGAGCGAAGGAAACAAGGGGAAGCCTGAATACTGCAATACCCTTCCCTGGCGAGGGACAGGGCAGATTTATAGGCATAACCGCGACCATGAGGCGTCGTGGGAGGGCAAGCATCGTGCGCCCCTCGGCCGGCGCGACACGGTTCGGTTAATGCTTTCCCATCCACGTTGCCTCCCCTTCCCTGTAAAGAGTCACATCTGCACGACCCAAAGCGGCAGTTGCACTCGATGGGAATCTATGATGGCCTGTGTTGCGCCCTCGCGTCACGTCAATCCAACTAGTTATGATTCCAAACGCCCTCGGGGAGCGGATGTGCCGCCGCCGAGGCATTTGACGCATGCCAAGCCTGGCCCGTAGGCGTTTGGGGGCCCGCAGCACTTCGGGCCATCCCCCGGGCTTCTCCCGTAAGCCAACTCGAGCGCGCCTTGGGCCCGGGGGCTACTGTCGGCGTTCTGGGAATGGGGGTACCCAAACCTGTCCGCCTGCGACCCAGGGCATGGCCCACTCCATCAACCAAATGGACCGGGCAAGGCCCCACTCAAGACAAGGCCCTCACAAGGGCTCTAGCTTCGCGAGGAATAATAGCGATGAGACCCGTGAAGGATGGACCTCCTCAGCACTCCTCCGGAGCATTGGAGGTTCCTATGCAAGGCCCGGCCTCAGGAGTCAAAGATGACGCAGGGAAGGACAGACGAGCACCAGTGCGCCAGGCGGCGCGGTTTCCCCTTTGGTGCAAGGGGAGCAAGGACATATGTGGGTTCCCAAAGCACCCCCAAAGGTTTCCATTCCGGTGCAACAAGACCACAATCATCCATCCTATAGGGAAGATGTCATCGTTGATCCCATCCCTGCGCTGTCGACAGCCACGCTGCCGATGAAGACCGCCTTTGGGCAGGGAAAGCACGAACCCCTACCCGCTTCAAAATTGGCTGTTGTGGGATCCCTTCCCGCACTTGTGGTAAGGGAAGAGGACCCGGGCCACCGCTACATATAAAGGGTAGGCTACTTTGTAGAGGAAGAGAATCCGAACCCCATCGACCAACTCCACCACTCACCGACCACCAGACCACAAGGAGCCACGAACACCACTACGAGCCTCAGGAGGCCCCGAAACACTGCACTTGTTCATCCACCTCACCTCCTCTAGAGGCAATCCACCAAAGCAGGAGTAGTGTATTGCGCTTTGCAACGGCCTAAACCTGGGTAAACTGTCATGCTCATCTTTGTCCTCATCATCGTGCGAGTTCGTCGTTGTGTCCATCGAGTAGTGAGCTAGGGTGACGAGGCCATAGGGATCTTTGCACACACCCTTATGTTCGAACCTTAAGTGTTTTGCGGAGCCCGAAATCTGACATTCTTATATTCCAAATTTTTTGAACAATAAGGAAAATCTAGGCCATTTGTATACTTATACTGTGTAAAACATTCAGATAAAAAAGATGTTCCATTAAAATCAGAGAAATTTTCCACTAGATGTAGAAGTTTCTGTTTTTTGCACCCTATCAATTCTACTATCTTCCAAACCATCCCAAAGGTTTTACTTGGCACAAACACTAATTTAAATATAAAAAATAGTCATTTCGGTAGCAATATTGATGTCAACACACGAAAATAGAAAGTATTGGGTTGTCTCCCAACAAGCTCTTTCTTTATAGCCATTAAGATGGGCTTGGCATATTAATGATGCTCACATAAAATCCAAGAATTGAATCAGAAGGGGAGCATCATATAGCAAGCATTGAACACATTTAAGTCTAATATACTTCCTATGAATGGGCATTTTATAAGCAAACAATTTTTCAAGACAAGAAGTGTGTAGCATATGCAAGTAGGAAAAATAAAGCATTAACAATTTGAACATCAAAAGAGGGGAGTGAGTAACATGAAACTTTCTATAACCATATTTTTCCTCTCTCATAATAATTACATGTAGTATCATATTAAAATAGAACAATATAGGTATCATATAAAATATTTTCTCAATGATACTTATGCACAAAAGGTTTTACAGTCTTCCAAGATAGTGGGATTAACATTAACTAAAGTCATGACCTCTCCAAACCCACTTTTCCAAAAAAGACATAAGATTGATCATTGTCCAAAGTAGTGGGACCATTATTACCTAAATTTAATTCTCTTCCAAACCCAATTTTAGTAGTATTGGAAATATCATTATAAAAAATAGATTCATCATGACGCTCATAATTCTCAAGATCACAAGAAACATCATGATTATCGCCCCAATCGTGATCATTAGCATAATTGATATTTATAGAATTTATACTAACAAAATTGCAATCATGCTTTTGATTTAATAAATTTATCCCAATATCTTTTTCATTAATGACTTCATTATTGGCTATAGGTTTACAACAAGCATCAAGTTTAAAAACATTAGCAAGCGGATGAGGATCCATTTATCTTTAAATTTTCCTTTTACTTTTTGTTTTTGTGGGACAAATATAAAGATAGCAAACTAGGGAAGTAGAAATTGGAACAAGTAAATGGTAGTGTGTGAAGCAACCTGAGGAGAGTTTGATGATATCTCCCCGGCAACGGCGCCAGAAATTCTTCGTAATACTTGTGAGTTGTATTGGGATTTTCCCCGAAGGGGAAAGGAGGCGCACTATAGTAGATATAAGTATTTCCCTCAGTGAGAACCAGGGTTATAGAACCAATAGGAGAATCAAGCAAATTCCCTTTGACAGCACCTACACACACAACCAAACGCTTGCACCCAACGCGGGCAAGAGGGTTGCCAAGCCCATTGAACTTGTCACTTGCAAGGATTGAATCTTGATAGAATACATAATATAAAAACAAAAAGAAATTAAAAGTAAATAATATGAAGCAAGGTAATTTAGGATTTTTAGTTTTTATGTTTAAGTAGACAAGGGGGGCATAGTGTTTCCTAGATGCTTATCTCTCGAAAGTAGCATGTGGTGGGTAGACAAATTACCCTTGGGCAATTGATAGAATAGAGCATAGTTATGGCATGTTATTCACGACAATTATCATGTATATAGGCATCACATCCATACACAAGTAGACCAAAATGATTCTGCATCTACTACTATTACTTCACCAATCGACCGCTATCCAGCATGCAACTATGGGATTAAGTTCATGATAAACGAAGTTATGCTTCGAGCAAGATGACAAGATGTATACAAAGTAATACAAGAAATATGTTCAGAACCCATCTTTTTATACTTAATAGCAACAATACAACTACTTGTCTTGATCCCTTCTATCACGAGGATAGAGCAACGCAAGATTAAATCCAATACAATGCACCACTCCCACTGAAGATAAATCCATCCAATTGGCCAAATGAAACCAATGGATCAGAGACAAATATAAAGCTATAAGATCATGCAAATTGAAATTGGAAGGAGACTCGATAAATTTTCATGAATAATCTGATCATAAACCCACAATTCATCGGATACCAAGAAACACACCTCAAAAGAAGATTACATCGAATAGGTCATCGCGAAGATCGCAAGGAACTTTGTATTGAAGAATAAAGAGTGAGAAAAAGCCATCTAGGTACTATCTATGGACCCATAGGCCTATGGTGGACTACTGACATATCACCGTGGAGGGTGTAAGGTTGATGTAGATGGTCTCCGTGATCAATTACCCCTCCAGCAGATCACTGGAAATGGTCTCCAGATGGTCTCCCATCGAAACAGAGGCTTGTGGTGGTGGAAAAAGTGTTTCGGATGGCACGTTGTTGGTTTCCTAATATTTTAGAATTTATAGTAGTGGAATTACGTCAAAGGGAGCCACGAGGGGCCCACAAGGTACATGGTCGTGGCTCTCCCAGGGAGCGCGTAGGTGCCTTATGGCCTCCTCGTGCAGAGTCCTAACTCCTCCCGAAGTTTCTTGGGTCTCTTTTGTCTAGAAAACTTCGTAGAGTCTGGACTTCGTTTGGTACAGATTTCCTGGAAAACCCAAAACAGGCAGAAAATAGCAACTGGCACTTAGCACTGGGTTAATCCGTTAGTTCCCAAAAATGATATAAAATATATTACATTTTATATAAAGTATCGTAGATTCATAATTTAATACCATGGGACCATCAAATATTATAGATACGTTGGAGACGTATCATGGTACAAGACTCAACCCAAAGAAAGTTAGCACTGTTGGAGATATGCCCTAGAGGAAATCATGTATGATTATATTTCCTATGTGTTTATGAATAAATATAGTCCTTGGACATTATAAATGATGTGTATTAACAAGTACATGACTTGTTTGTGAGACTATGCATTGTATGATGACTGTCCAAAATGGTCCCTAGTCAAAAGGGTTGTGTGTACGCGCATCCTATTAGACTAGCATATGACACGGTGGATGGTTCGGTCTCACTAACCATGTAGCATTGGATGCTAGCCGGATAATGTGGACTCAGAAAGATCTGGTCGGATTCGACGAAGTCGGATCCAAGTCGAGATAAGGTCTGAGTTGGACAGACCCAACTATGAGATGCAGCGATAGGTCATCTGTGAGTCCCTAGTACAACATACGTTTCTATGTCCTAAGACCTGAGCTGGCGCATGTACTCGGGATGGTGACACACTTGCTTCGAGCCGACCAAACGCTACCCCGTGACTGGGTAGTTACAAGGGTAGGTTTCGGGCTTGTCCAGACCCATGCTGCGAGACATGGTCAGGTAAGATGGGATTTGCCCCTCCGATTAGGAGAGATATACTTTGGGCCCCTCGGGTGATCCGACCTAGATAAGAATGTCCATGCGAAGAGGATTATGAGATAATCCAAAGTGTTGGTTGGATTCACCGGAACGAGAAACAGGTCATGTTGCAACAAGGATGACCATGTCGCCTTATGCATGATAACATATATCGTGTGGCAAAGGGAACAAAAGTGTGAAGTACATGTTTGCCTAACTAGCTTCATCGGGCACTTGGAGTCAGCACGCCTTGCTAGAGGCCGCTAATGACTAGTCGAGTCAGATGTGATTTGACTCGCGACCAAGTGAACGGGAACCTATGGGTGTGTTTAGTTTCTGTCATCAAGTAGAACGACATGGGTCGGTTCTGTCCCAAGAACCCGTTCTCGTGTTTGGATCGTCAATGGAATTGGAACCCACTTGTTACTAAGAACAATATATTTGCACAATATGTGGAACAAACAAATACCTTCAAAGCAGTGGAATGACAGGGAACGGCACACAGCCCTCGTGCTCACTCACCCTTCCCCGATTCGTATTCAGTGCTGCCACCCCTCATCTCTCTCCCCTTTCGATCAGAGGCATCGTTGGAGACCGGCGGGAATCAGAGAGGCGGCCGACAGTGGTTGGCGCAGGTGGCACCAGCTGCTGGAGGACATCGCTCCTGATATGAGGCGCCATTGCAGATTGGCGGTAGCTTGGGACGCGGTCGACGGTGGTTGGCACGGGTGGCACCAGTTGCTAGAGACATCGCTCCCGATCTGAGGCTCCGTTGCAGATCGGCGGCAGCCTGGGAGGTGGTCGACGACGGACGGCACGGGTAGCACTAGCTACTGGAGGACTTGTTCCATCTGTGCTTGGTGAAGGCGAGGACGAGCAACACCGTTGACCTCCTTGTCATAGGTCTCCTCGACTAGATCTCAGGCACCCCGCATTCTACAGGATGCAGCCAGATCGATCCACACCAACGTTTGAACTCTGAAGTTTGAACTATTGGTGCTTGCTGGATGCGTGTGTGCTAATGTCAAGCCTGAACACAAAATTGTTGGGGTGCTAATGTCAAGCCTGAACACTGAATTGTTGGTGCATGCAGGAGTCTAAACTATGAAGTGTGCATGCTAATATCAATTATTTCTAGATGCAACAAGTAATGTTGTGTCATTACATTGTGATCCTCCTACTCTACCTCAAGCTAACCAAGGTCAACTAATTTCTTATTTATAGTGACTGTATTTATAAATTATCTAATCTATTTTTGGGTAAGTTTAAACAAATTCATTATGTTTCATTCCCCTAACCAAACGCTGAAACGTAACCATTCCATTCCATCTAATTATCCTAACTAAACATAGGAACAGAACCAGCCCGTTCCGGTGAAATGGAAAGATGACATTCCATTCCACTTCGTTCCCGAACCAAACACACCCTAAGAGGTCGCACGCTTAAGGGAAGGAACACGTGGGCTTTAGGATCCATGCGAGGACCAAGAGTTGAGCCCGTGTCGGATGCCTATATATACTGGAGGTGCGGCACACCCATCTGGTCGATCGCTTCGGCACCATCATTAGGGTTTTGCATGTGTTGCAATTAGCCACCTCCACTCGCCGCCGCCAACTGTGTGATCGAAACTAGCAGTCCGCCGCACGGTGTTCCTCCTGCCCACGCGTATAACATTGGAGGTGATACACCTGCGCCGCTTCGACGAACATGTACATGGAATCAGGCGACCGGTTGTTCGAAGGAGATCGAACGAGGAGGAGATGGACCACGCGAACATGTTGCCCCAACTCTACTTCCGCTGCACAACACTGCACGTCTAGTGGTAACAATCTGTGATCCATCTCCATAGCATGTTCTTGGATGTTTCGCGCGTAGGAAACATTTAATTTGCATGCGATGGACCTATGGTAGAATACAATAGTGGTATTAGAGCCTCTGCTATACGTTTTGGTTTCAGATTGGTAGCATATGTGATATGTGGAGGCGGCAGATGAGATATGTCCTCGTTCATAAGATTGGCTATGTGCACGGTTGATGAGATCAACTACAATCGGGATCGTTGAGGCTAAGTTTTCTGTCAATCGGAATGGCCGTGTCACAACTTACCCCTACCGGTCGGTTTCCTCCATCGGGTTTAACTGTGAAATGTAATTCTGAATAGGGTTCGCAATGATCGATGAGATCGGTCGGATCAGAAAATTCGGCGTGGTCGGAATACATATTCTATCTGTGATTTCCAAAAACGTTGGGTGCTGCCCGCACTCGCGATGGGTGCAGCTCCTTCGAACCCCGCCCGCTAACTGGCTAGCGGGACCGCCGTGTGTGTAGCGCCTTTATTTTGTACACAATCACATAAACAGGTAGAATACTATTCTATGCCCAACTTTGTTTTGCATATTTGCTGTGAATAATATGGCTCGTGTGTATGTGATGCATGTGTCTAACTTAAAATGACATGTGTGTCATGATTGTCAGCCGGCAGGAGCCAAAGTATTGTCATTATATTGTATAACGACCTGCATGTCTACTTGCGATTCTCTGTAAATTCATTACTAGTTGTAGTAGTTGGAGGACAAATGTCAAGCTCGAGGATTTGTTGTCCCGGTCTGACGAACAAGATGGAGTTCCACCTTGGTCATCGGAGTAGGAGTCGGCCATGAAAGGACACCCATGTAGGAGCCATACTATTTCACATATTTATGTTTATATGTGACTGATATTGCTTCTTGTTTCTATGCATGTTATGTCAAGTACGTCTAGTAGTGGACTCGTAAAATTGTGGTGCTACTAGGTGTCCTTGAACTGGAGGGTTTGTGTCGGACACGGACATGCACTGCATTAGGTTAACTTGACAAGGCTATCAAAATGGTTTTGGGCCTTGTGGCAAAGAAGGTTGGGAGCCGGGGTATAAGATACCTACCCGACTAACATGACTTGTATAGAGATATGATTAGCAATGTGTTGCTTACCGGATAGGCAAGTTGGCTAGCAGTGATGCTAAAGCTCACAAGTCGCTCGTGCTAGACGGGGTCCTGAATCATTGAGAGTTTGCGAAGGGATGCTGACTTCAGTGGGAGTAGTTTCGTTTAAGGCTTGAATTACTCTACATAAACACATTGCTGAGTGATTGCATAGTTTTTATTGTAGATCAATGGCGCCACCTGCTCAATCCAACTTTGCATTGAAATCCGTTCTGGAAAAGGATAAACTGAATGGAACAAACTTTACAACCTGGTATAGAAATTTGTGAATTGTTCTCAAGCACGATAAAAGGGAACATGTTCTAGAGGATCCACTTCCAGAGGAACCTGCTGAGAATACTAATGCCACAACCAAGAATGCCCACTAGAAACTCATTGATGAATCAAACAAAATTAGTTGCCTCATGCTAGCTTGTATGGATCCCGATTTGCAATAGCATTTTGAAAACATTTAGGCTTCTGATATGACCGAGAGTTTCAAGAGCATGTTTCAGGTGCAAGCTGGGACCGAAAGGTTCAACGTCTGGCAATCCCTAGCGGATTGTAAGCTGAAAGAGGGTGATCAACTGAGGCCGCATGTGATCAACATGATCGGGTACGTGCATGCTTTGGATCAGTTAGGCTTCCCACTTGGGGACGAGCTGTCCATGGATGAAATTTTGGTTTGTCTTCCACCTATCTATGGGATGTTTGTCTTGGACTATCATATGCATGACATGGATAAGAAGCTCACAGAATTGCATGGGATGCTCAAGGTGGTAGAGCAAGATATTAAGAAAGGCACACATCAAGTGTTGATGGTGCAGAACTCGGCTAAGTTCAAGAAGAGTTGGTCCAAGAAAACGGTATGTCAAAGGGCACGGAGAAGGTTGTCTCCACCGTTGAGCCGATGTCCGTACCGAACTCAAAGACCATTTGCCTTCATTGTAGGGAAGTTGGTCACTAGATGAGGAACTGTAGCAAGGGGCTTACTAAGCATGGGAACAAAGCGAAGATTCTTCTTCAGGCAAAGGTACACTTGTTACATATGTTATAGACATTTACCTTGCTGACATACCTAGTAGCTCTTGGGTATTTGATACCAGATCAGTTGTTCATATTTGCATCTCGATGCAGGGGCTGGTAAGAACTAGGCATGTGGCATCAGGGGAGATTGACATCAGGGTCGACAACAAAGCAAGTGTTGCTGCATTGGAGGTCAGCACGATGCAACTCCAGCTTCCTTCTAGATTTATTTTGGAATTGAATAATTGTTATTACATTCCCATACTTAGTCGGAACATTATTTCTACCTCATGCTTGATGAGTCAAGGTTATGAATTCAATTTAAAGGACAATGGTTGTTCATTTTATTTTAATGGTATGTTCCACGGCTATGCACCCATTGTAGCTGGGCTATTTATATTAAATGTGGAAACGGAACCAGGCTATAACATGAATGTCAAGAGGAATAAGCCTAATGAGATAATCCAACATAGCTCTAGAATTGCCGGCTTGGACACATTAGTTTGAAAGGCATGAAGAAGCTCCATGATGATGGACTCTTAACTTCGTCCTACTTCGGGTCATTCGAGACATGTGACTCGCGACCAAGTGAACGAGAACCAAAGGTGTCACATGCTTAAGGGAAGGAACACATGGGCTTTAGGATCCATGCGAGCCCCAAGAGTTGAGGCCGCGCCGGATGACTACATATAGTGGAGGTGTGGCACACCCATATGGCTGATTGCTTCGGCGATGTCATTAGGGTTTTGCATGTGTTGCAACTAGCCACCTCCACTCGCTGCCACCGACTGTGTGATCGGACCTAGCAGACCACCGCACGGTGTTCCTCCTGCACACGTGGATACCATTAGAGGCGCTGCACCTACACCGCTTCGGTGAACCTGTATGTGGGATCCGGCAACCGGCTGTTCGAGGGAGATCGGACGAGGAGGAGACAGACCACGCGAATGTGCTGCCCCAACTCTACTTGCGCTGCACAACACTATGCATCTAATGGTAATGATCTGTGATCCATCTCCGTAGCATGTTCTTGAATGTTCTACATGTAGTTAAATTTTAATTTCCATATGATGCACCTACGATAGAACGCAACAAGCATCACGCTTCCCACTGACTCTAATAATGAAGCTGATGAAGATGAAGTTGTAGATCATCAGCTAATGAAGGGTTGTTGCAGGAAAGGGATCATTGGTTCCCCTCATCCCGGATCCAAAATGGGTCCTTGACTTCGTTAACATTTGGTGATTTGAATGTGCCTCCTGGTCATCTTCATGTACATACGGCTTTTCTTATGAATGAAAAATACAAGATTCAAGAAACTCGTCAAGTCAAGAAGAATCGGTATCGCAAGGAGCACGAGATGAACAAGAACATCACCATCTTGTCTCCTGAACAACTCCTTACCATGCAGAGTGAGATCAAGGATCTCAATGATGGATTTGAGAAGATACACAAATTGCAAAGGCATCTCGAATAGATTCATCAATGTCACCAATCTTGTCATGAAGGAGCACAATGACAGAATCGTCGCCACTCAAACACAAGTTCCTCAAGAGAGCTCTTCAACACTGCCTGCTGATGAATATGATGTTGTGCCAGATACACCTGTATCTTAAGAAACTTTCAAGGCAACCGCCAATGTTGTGCCTAACGAAACTGCCAGGACAGCTAAAGAATATGTTGTGCCTGAAAAACCTGAAACTGCTAGGGCAACATCTCATGTTGCGCCTGAAGAAATTCCTAGGATGACTGCATCATTCGTGCTTGAAGAAATTATAACAACTTCATCCCCCACTGCTCCAATGTCTTCAAGGGTGAAGAAAGTCACACTTCCTTCTGAATCAAAAGTGAATAAGACCAAGGCTATAGAAAAAGAGGCAGCAAAGAAGCGGAAGGCATCAGACTCTGTTGAAGCCTCAAATGCAAAGAGGTTGAGGACTACTCCAATATTTTCAATGGACCCTATTGATGCTCCTCCCCTTAATCTTGTGCCTCCTTATGAGATTGTCCAATTTGGTGAAGACTATGAAATCCCAATTGAGGAATATGAAGAAACCCACCCTGCTACTACCTCAGAGGAAGTGGATGAAGAGATTGACGTTGAAGGAACTTCTTCACCTAAGACAGTATCATCGCCCAAGCCTCAATTGATTGCTGAAGATGCTGGAGTTGAAGAAATTGAGGACGATGTTGACATTGCTGGAGCTACAACATCTTTTCTCACTGATGAATTTTGGGAACAGGCTCGCCCTAATTCACCCATCACAACTCCCCTCACTCAATTCCCTCAGTCGCCTGCACAGACTAAAGAAATTGCTACTAGATCAGGATAGCGTCACTCACATCTTCAATCCATTCCCGAAGAAATTCCAGTTGCATCAGCTGATGAAGTTACTCAGAAGGTTGCTGAAGAACATGTTGCTCACATTCCTCAGCCTGAAGGTTATGTGCATTCAACTGACACAGAGACTGTTCCACTAGTAACCATTGAGGATATTGCTAAGTCTGGTAGGATAACAAACAAAAGTGACTCAACTAGCTCTCAAAGTCCTATCTTTGATGTGAGGCCCACTAATATCAATTTGCAACCAAAGCATCAAACCCTGTCAAAGGAAAGAATGCCAATAGACCCAAATTCCGAATAAGTGCTTTCTTTGAGGAGAAGAATTTCTTCATTGGTGTCTCTCCATAAGACTGGGCGAATTAGGCATCCTGTTTCTGGATCCCGACGTAGATCAAATTTTATCTGCCACTTCTGTTGGAGAAGAACAAGGTTTTCCTGCATCGCCATATTCCTCATGTGGATATGGAGAAAGCCTCCTGCTTCACTTTGATGTTAGCAGCTCTTCACGATGCTGGACTCCTCCGTTTCTGCTATGACATCTGTGATTGGAAAGAAGAGCTAATTCTTCAATTATATGCCACCATGCATCTGTCTAGTGAAGCTTCTGATGTTGACATGTGGGACCTGGACTGGATGACAGAAAACACTCACTACGAGGCCCCAGCCAGTGAATTCCTTCGCGGTCTTGCTTTTCATCCCCCACTTGAAGAAGAAAAGCATGTCTACAATGAACCTGAGCTTCCAAACCATCTGATGCAAGTGCTCATGGAGCCATTGGCTGAAGGTCAAGCTGCTAGGACCACCTTCCTTGTGAAGGAATTTCTCTATGTGCCTAGAACTGTCTACCGCATATTGGCCAAGACCCTCGGTCCTATCAAAGGCCACTACTATGAGAATGAAGAAGTTGTTGGCAACATGAAGAATCTGTTTTTCTACATCATTCATGGGATTCCCATCAATATACACAATTTCTTCTTGAGGACTTTAGCCAATGTTGCTGTCACACCTATGTTTTTCCTCTTCTGTCTAAGTTAAGAAAGCTCAAAAATTAGGACCAATTAAAACTTTGTGTGTGCTTGTGATGCATGACTTGATTGTTGATTGCTTGTTTGCTTGCTTGTGCTCTAAGTCATAAAACTCCTTCTACTCTCAACACCCATCTCCTTCATCTAGAGCTTTGACTAATGACCACGCCATGTGTATAAGACATAAAACTAGTTTTATAAAATATTATTTTGACCAAAAAGCATTTATTCAAGTTAGGTTTTCAAAAAACCCTGATCTGAGGTTCCTACTACAAGTCCTCAAATTAGGGTGGATGTTTTTCCCCAATGACTTTGTTTGTAACATACCATGTATAAGATTTTCCCAAACCACAACATAATTATTTTAAAGACTATTTTACTATATTTTTCAAAGGATTTTTCTTGTAGCCAGAAATGGTCTTTTATAGGCAAAAATTATTTCTATGGCTTCAACTCAGTGGACATATATTTTCCATATATAAGAGTTTCAACACATGGTCATGTTCAAAATATTGGACAAACCACTCCACAAATCAAGCATTTGAAATGTTTCTATAATAAATATTTTCAAATAAATCCACGAAAATTCCAGCAAGTCACACATGCTATTTGTTATGGTCTTGCAAATTTTTATCTCAATCACCATTGTTTTGATTCACCAAAATATTCCAAAACACTCTGTGTCCAGAACCAAATTTGAGAAACTTTGCATTGTCAAACTTTGTAGACATGCTATAATCAGTAAATAATGACACCACATCAAGGTGGTGCATCAACTGGAATAGTATTGCATGCCTAGATCTACAGAAACCTGATTCTGTTGATTTCTAGGGATTACAAAGTTCATAGTATCAACTTTCTTAAAATAATCTCAAACCTTGTGATCAACCTAGTTTTTACAAGATATTTAGTCCTGCTATCCGTACAATCTTGTGCATCGAAGTCTTTGGGTTGCGAGGCGAGTCCCTCTATCCCTTCTTTTTCGGAAACCATCCCGTCATCGGTGAAATCTCAAATATCGAGAACTTGCGAGACCCATTGTAATAAATTTCAGCGCTTCTCGCTTTGTGTGCGCCGAGGGGAGACGAGCGGTTCGGCAGCCTTTTACAAGACTGCCCTTCCCATAAAGGAGGCACCACCCATTTAAACAAGCTGAATTGTGGTATGGGCCACATCTTCCTCTTCTTCCCCGTCAGAAAAAACTTAAAGCGAGAGATCACCACTAAAACATGGCGAGCATCCCCAGCTCTTCCTCGTGTCCTTACGGCTCTCGTCCGGGGGATTGGGTAAGGTGCTCTGTATCCCTCCTTTGGCTGCGCGACCTTATCTTCCTTCCCCGGATCTGGCAGCTACCCGCGCCGGTTTAACTTCTTTTCAGAACGAAGCCTTCGCGGAGAACTTTCCTCATCCTTATAAGGGAGAGCATGTATCCTTGTGGGGTCTAGGGTTCCCCATTCATCCTTTCTTGAGGGGATTACTGGAGTTCTATGGGATCCAGGTCCATCATCTTACCCCCGGATCTATTCTGCATATCTCAGGCTTTGTTGCCCTTTGAGAGATGTTTCCGGGCTGCAAGGCACACTTTGGATTATGGAGGAAGTGCTTCTGCCTCGTCCCTCGTACTCGGGGTGAGACAATTCTGAAACTCGGAGGAACTGAAGTATGTCATATATACGGAACAAGGTACCAAGTGGGGACACCGCAGAAGGAATCCGAAGAATGGTCCTTGGAATGGTTCTATATTGAGGACGTTCCCCTATTTGATCCAACTCAGAGGGGTTTGCTCGAGTACTCCGACACCCCTTTGAGGAAAAGGTACAATTGGCGACCGAAGAGCTCATCACAAGAGGACAGTGCCGAAGTGCAATGCTTGGCTGCCCATGTTAGGGTATTGGTGTTGGGAACGTTGCATGGGAAACAAAAAATTTCCTACGCACACGCAGATATATCCATGGTGATGATCATCTACGAGAGGGAGAGTGGATCTACGTACCCTTGTAGATCGCTAACCAGGAAGCATTAAGAAATGCAGTTGGTGTAGCCGAACATCTTCGTGATCCAAATCGCCGAGCGTCCCGCGATCCAATCACGACCCGTCCCGATCAAGTACCAAAGGGACGACACCTCCGAGTTCAGCACAGGTACAGCTTGATGACGATCTCCGCCTTCTTGAGCGAGCAAGAGGGAGCGGAGAGAAATAAGAGTTCTCCGGCAGCGTGACGGTGCTCCGACGATGGTGGTGGAGCTATTCCGGCAGGGCTTCACCTAAGCACTGCAGAAATCCGATCTAGAGGAGAAACTATGCACTGGAGGAACGGGTAGCACGTGGCTGAAATTCTTGTGCAAAAATCCTAAAAACCTCTAGTATATATAGGAGGAGAGGAGGCAGCCTTGGCTTCCAAGCCAAGGCGGTTCGGCCGAACCAGGAGGGAGGAGTCCACCTCCTCCACTCCTAGTAGGATTAGGACTCCTTCCTAATATAGCCCTTTTTGCCTTTTTCCACCTTTTTCCTTTTGGGCTTTTCTTCCCAGCCGCACGGGCCTTGTGTTGGACTTACACCAGCCCACTAAAGGCTGGTATTCACTCTCCCACAACCCATGAAGCCTCTTGGGTCGAAATACCTCTCCTGGTGGTCTCTCGGTACACTACCGGCACTCCCGGTACACTACCGATGAGCCCGAAACTTTTCCGGCGACCAAATAGGACTTCCTATATATGAATCTTTACCTCCGGACCATTCCGGAGCTCCTTGTGACATCCGGGATCTCATCCCGTACTCCAAAGAACCTTCGGTCACAACCATACATAACTCTATACTACCGAAACGTCACCAAACCTTAAGTGTGCAGACCTTGCGGGTTCGAGAACTATCTAGACATGACCGAGACATGGTCGAACCTCTATGTCAACGATTCAGTTAATCCCGTATGATGTTCCCTTTGTTCTTCGGTATGTTACTTGCCCGAGATTCGATCATTGGTATCTCCATACCTAGTTCAATATCGTTACCGACAAGTCTCTTTACTCATTCCGTAATACAAGATCCTGTGACTAACACTTAGTCACATTGCTTGCAAGGCTTATTGTGATGTTGTTTTACCGAGTGGGCCCTGAGGTACCTCTCTATCACACGGAGTAACAAATCCCAGTCTTGATCCATGCCAACTCAACAGACACCCTCGGAGATACCTTTAGAGCACCTTTATAGTCACCCAGTTATGTTGCGACGTTTGATACACACAAAGCACTCCTCCGGTGTCCGTGAGTTGCATGATCTCATGGTCTTAGGAACATATACTTGACATGCAGAAAATAGTAGTAATAAACTGACACGATCATATGCTATGTTTGTAGCTTGGGTCTTGTCCATCACATCATTCTCCTAATGATGTGATCCCGTTATCAAATGACATCACATGTCAATGGCTAAGAAACCTTGACCATCTTTGATCAACGAGCCAGTTCAGTAGAGGCATACTAGGGACAAAGTGTTGTCTATTTACCCACACATGTAATGTGTTTCCAATCAATATAATTATAGCATGGATAATAAACGATTATCATGAACAAGGAAATATAATAATAAACACTTTATTTACTGCCTCTAGGGCATATTTCCAACAATTGGATCATCACAAGCTGGCCATGATTGATGTGATGGCTGCTTCCATCACTTGATGTGTTCAGCCTCTTCAGCAAAGGATACACCCTTTGAGGCTTTAGAACGGAAAAAGTGACACCACTCGCTCCCGATGGCTGGGCCTTTCTAATCAAGTGGCATTTGCCGCCGCAGTTGCTGACCTGTTCAAAGGGGCAAATAATACTTTGTTCAGCTACCGGTCAAAGCGGGCTACTCAAGTTACAACCCCATCAAATGGGTAAGCCTTTCAATTTGCCCCTTTTTGACCGAAGCTTTTAATCTGTGCAAATAGTAATGGAAGAGCTTTGCCGAGACAGTCAACTGTCCGGCCCCAAAACTAGAGAACTATTCTCATGACGACGATCTAGGATTCCATGACGATCTAGAGCTGTCAATCAAGTTTGAAGACGGGGTCTTTTACCAAGAGAGCCTTGAATGCTGCAAGGTGGCTATCATAGCCGATCACCCCGGTTCACTCCCTTCCCCTACTACAGGCAAGAAGAAAAATTCTTCCTACAAAAGGCAAGCGTCCTCCGTCGACCCAAATGTGTCGGCTTCTTCTCCCAAGCATGACGAACGTCGCCTATGGCAACAATGCCCGGACCGAACATCAATAGGAATCCTTTACGTGAGTCGGTCGCGGGGACGACCCCGACCACTCGTTCAACCAAGAGGTACTTTGTTGGCTGCTTAATCTATTGCTATCATGATTGCTAGGATTTCACAGAAGATCTTATGCCGAAATACTCAGGAAACAAGTGCGACCATCTTCTGCTGAGAACGATGTCGAGGTGCCTGGCAATACTCGTGAGTCAAGAACTTCTTCTCATGCTGAACCTGCCGCGGAGGCCCCTATGATCAATCCGGTCCCTGAATATTCTGGAGATGCGATATCGGTCACTAAATCCGAGGTGGATAGCGCGATGAACCACCGATGGTGGAGAGAAGCACTGCGCCACCTGGCATTTCTGAACAAGAGTTTAATGCTCTGTGTTCGGCAGATGCGCACATCAGAGCTACCCGAGCTAGGCTTGGGGAAGAAGTGAAACTGATATCAACTAGCCTGAAGGTGAGTGATTGGTTTTAAGAATCCGGACACACTTGTAAACCCAGTAGCCCCTAAGCCTTGAATTTGTCTGGACGGCCGAGTTAAGGATCCCCATAATGTTTTATTGATGATGTAGGCCTCAAGGCAGCAGAATGAGCAATTGGCCATTGAATTGGAGGCGATCCGAACACATGTGGAAGACGTGAAGGGCAAGTTGGAACAAGTAAAGAATTTTACTCGGGAGGCGCATGGTGAGTATCCTCCATTTTGCCGAACTTATTATATAGTCCTGTGCTGATGCGAGGGTACTTTGTAGAAGCTGGGTCTATGGGAAAGTTGCAAAAAGATTTATATGTGGCTCGAGAATCCTAGAGGTACGCCGAGTGCCAGTATGAGGCCGACTGTCTTTCGGCATAGCGAAATATTGAGGAGAAGAAATGTCTCCAGGCGGAAAAAAATAGCAGGCCGAAGAAATTGAGAGTTTAAAGACTCAATTGGCCTAGACCCAAGAAGAGAACCAAAAGTCATAGAGGGGCATGTTCGGTAAGTATGACTATTCGTCGAAGGGTATCTTTAATACATGAAATGTAATGGACATGCCTCATCTCATGTATACGTCTCCTAACCGGGCGGCCTGAAGAAGAGATCGGATCCTACCAGGGGAGCCTTCTGAAGGAGCTGTCCGCCGTACATGAGCGAGCTGGAAAGGCTTTGAAGAGGATGATAAAAGGGCTATGGCCTGCCAAGTAGCCTCCAGGGGGGATGGCCAAACTATCTGATCGGTTCAAAGGAACCCAGACTCGGTTCGAGCTATGGAAGACATCGACATGCCGAGAGGGAGCACGAGAGGCATGGGCGATAATCTATACCCGTTATACCAGCCTTAACCCCAAGAATATGGCTCGGGTTGAGCCGGCAGGGCCAGATGGGCAAGAAGTGCTGCTTCATTTGGTGTATGACCAAGTGATACCCGCCGCTCGTCTCTCGCAGGAAGATTGTGCCCTGGATGCCATAATAGACAATCTTGACGAGTAGCCAGATGTATGATTTTATGTACCTATGTACTTTAAATTAGAAAGTGATCTGTGTGTGTTGTAAACTCTGTCTTAACCAGCCATCGGCTTCGACCTCCCATGCTAAGAGCTTGGGAGTGTTCCTTATGAAATATCCCTTGATAAGAAGGAATTCCTTTGAAGAACCAGGTAATCTGGCCATTTGGTGTGAACAGACAGAAAAATGCACAGGGAGATATGTTATATTACTACTTAGTGTAAGAAACATCTTCCAAAGAAAATAGTACCTCTATCGATACCTTCCTTCAGGCTGCCATGTAAATTGTAGACAGTAAGGCCGTATACTGTTAGTACCTGACTAATGGCCTTTTTTTGAAAAAGAAGCCCGAGTAATGGCGATAACAACCATAATTTCTATTTGTTGCTTCCGTCATAGCCGCCAATTTTTTGCTAAATATAGATAGCTTTTGTCTTCACGTGTCAGAGGTATGTATCCAGATAACCTGGTCGTAACAATCACGGAGGTGCTCCCTTTACCCTCTAGGCGAAGAATTGGGAACATAGAGGGTAAACATAGGAGCGAGGCAACCCAGCTTGGCCAAAATCTTAGTTTGAATTGATGCATATAATGGCTTGAAATCGACAAAGCCAGCATGCACACACAATAAATGTGAATTGATGCATTAAAAAAATATAATCATTAGCTTCGGGAAGAAGCCCCTAGGTGTTTTGTTCGGGTTTAACATTTGAGGATGTATGCCGAAAAACTTAACACAAGCTCGGTTTAGTCGAACATAGAATTGGGAAGAGAAAATCCAAACCTGTCAAAAATCAAGGTGGAAGGAAAGAAAAATGAAAGAAAATAAAAGAAAAAAGGAGGGTAAAAAATATGACGACACTGGGCTAGCCGTAAAAGTGCCGAAGGCGAGCTGCATTCCATGGGTTTGGTTCGAGGTGGTTATCCGGCGGGTTTCAAAGACGATAAGCCCCTCTTGTGAGTACTTTGACAATTATGAAGTGGCCCTCCCATTTGGGTTTAGTTTACACTTCTGCTTCTCTGGGAGCCGGAAGACGAGTTCACCCACATTATACACTTTTTCCCTGACCTCCCTGCTCTGGTAACGTCGGCCCTGCTATTGATAAAAAGTAGAGAGAGCCCGAGCTATATCGCACTCTCCTTCTAAGGCATCCAAGTCACCCAATCGATCTAACTCGGCCTCCTTTTCTTCATACATGTGCACCCTTGGTGTGTCGTGAATAATATCACAGGGAAGGACTGCTTCTGCCCCACCATGAAGAACGACGTGTATCCCATTGATCCATTTGGGGTTGTACACATGCCCCACAGAATGGAGCCAAGCTCCTCTACCCAATGACAGTCGGACTCATGAAGAGATCAGACCAAACATTGTTTAATACCACTCATGATGAGGCCATTCGCCCGTTCGACTTGTCCATTGATCTGCGGGTGATACACCGATGCGTAATCGAGATTAATGGCCATCTTTGCGCACCAGTCATTTACCTCTTGGGCGGTGAAGTTGGATCCATTGTCCATTATTAAGCTATGCGGGACGCTGTAACCGTGTACCACACCATATATAAAGTTGATTACTAGTCCGGACTTGGCTCATTTGACAAGTTTTGCTTCGATCCATTTGGTGAACTTATCAACCATGACCAGTAGATATTTATTCTTCTTGGTCCCACCTTTAAGTAGTCTGACCATATCCAGCCCCCAGACCGCAAAAGGCCAGGTAATCGGAATAGTACGAAGAGTTGTTGGGGACATGTGGCTTTGATTTGTAAAATGCTGACATCCCACGTAGTGCTGGACAAGTGACTGAGCGTCCGCTCGAGCGGTGGGCAAGAAAAAACCAACCCAAAAGGCCTTGCTTACTAAGGCCCTTGTTGTGGCATGATGACCACCCATTCCTGCATGGATTTCGGCCAAGAGCTGCCTTCCTTCATCCTCAGATATGCACTGCTTGAGTACTCCGGTGGTGCTTTTCTTGTATAACTCCCCCTCATGGACTTTATGTGCCTTGGATCGCCTAATTATGTGTCTCGCCTCTATCTGGTCGTCGGGGAGTTCTTGGCGAAGAAGGTATGTGAGGAAGGATTCGGTCCATGGTGCGATTATTGCCATGACCTCATGAGCCGAAGGTGTTTTGTCATTATGGAGCCATCGATGATTTGGTTGTCTGGTTCGTTTATAGGGGGAACAACCACTTCCACACTGATAGATTCGTCGCCCTTATTGTCATCCTGTCAAACCACCGACTGCTTGTAGAGCCGGTCAAGGAGGGTGTTTTTTGGGACAGGGTTGCATGTGGCCCCTATGCACTCCAGTATATCCACGGCTTGGTTGTTGTCTCTAGCAACATGATTAAATTCCAGCCTCTCCAACCGTGCGGATATTTTAAGGATGTCGTTTCTATATGCCGCCATCTTCATGTTTTTGGCATCGAATTCGCCATTGATTTGCGAGATGGCAAGGTTGGAGTCTCCTCATACCTCTAGACGTTGTATGCCCATTGATGCTCCCATCCAAAGACCGTTAAAAAGTACTTCGTATTCGGATGCATTGTTGGAATCGGCATACTTTATTTGCAACACGTACAAGACGTTGTCACCTATGGGAGATGTGAGAATAACTCCAGCCCCCAGTCCGGCCAGTGTTTTGGATCCATCGAAGCACATCGTCCAATGGTAGTATGTACTATATTACCTGGGGTGCTCGGCCTCTGTCCATTCAGTGAGGAAATCTACCAACACCTGAGATTTAATAGCTCGTCGTGGCTTATGTATGGGCGATTTCGAAAGGAAGGAGTTCAATGGCCCATTTAGATATGCGGCTGGTGGCGTCCCCGTTGTTGATTATATCGTCTAGGGGTACTTCGGATGCCATCGTGACCGAACACTCTTGATAGTAGTGTCTTGGTTTCCGTGATGCCATAAATACTATATAGGCTATCTTCTTGTAATGCGGGTTCTGGACTTGCATTGCATTAGCACTTTTGACACATAATAGACCGGCTTCTGTTTCCGGAATTTGTTACCCTCCACCTCTTGTTCGACGACGAGCATTGCGCTAACAACTTGGTTGGTGGTCGATATGTACAATAACATTGGTTCACCGATGCCTGGTGTTGTAAATATGGGGTTGGTTGTCAGCGGTGTTTTAATTTCTTCTAACAAAGCCACTGCTTCATCAGTCCACTCGAAATTGTTGGTCCATTTCAGCAACCTGTAGAGCGGTAAAGCCTTTTCACCGAGGCAGGAAATAAAGCAACTTCACGCCGCCACGCAACCCGCCAACTTTTGGACATGCTTTAAGTCTGTGGGAATTACAAGTTCCGATAGGGCGCGGATCTTAGCCGGATTTGCTTCTATTACTCTATGGGAAATAATGAATCTGAGAAGTTTACCAGCGTGAACTCCAAAGACACATTTCTCCAGATTGAGTCATATATCGTACTCACGTAAGCTGGTAAATGTTTGCCTTAGGTCGTCAATCAACTGGTTGACGTGTTTGGTTTTAATGACCATGTCGTCCGTGTATGCATTGACTATTTTATCAACCTGTTTTTCGAGACAAGTCGAGATCATGCGCTGGTATGTAGCCCCAACGTTTTTTAGCCCGAAAGGCATTGTGCTGAAGCAGGATGGCCCGTAGGGGTGATGAATGCGGTTGCATCTTGATCGGATTTTATCATTTTGATCTGGTGTTATCCGGAATAAGCATCGTGGAAACACAATGAGTCGTGTCCGGCTGTGGCATCGATAATCTAGTCTATGTGTGGTAAGGGGAAAGGATCCTTAGGGCAGGCCTCGTTGAGGTCTTTAAAGTAGACACACAACCGCGAGGATTTATCTTTCTTTGGTACCATCACCAGGTTTGCCAACCATTCAGGGTGCTTGATCTCCCTTATGAATCCGGACTCTAGGAATATGCCTAATTATTCACCCATAGCTTGTCGTTGGGACTCAGAAAAGCAGCGTAGAGTCTGTTTGATGGGCTTGAAGCATGTGATTATATTCAGATTATGTTCTGCTAGCCGCCATGGGATTCCTGGCATATTGGAAGGATGCCAAGCGAAGATGTCCCAGTTTTCTCGTAAGAATGCTCACAGCGCCTCGTCCACCATGTGGTCTAGTTGCTCCGATGGATGTTGTCTCATTGGAGTCCGTTCGGTGTACCTAAAATTTAATGATTTCTTCTTTAGGTTGAAAGTATGTGGGTTTGGGACTTTTGCTAAGGATCACATCGTCCTTGTCCACTGTTGACTGGAGTGCGGTCAATTCCTCTACAGCAAAGGTCTTAGCTAGTACCTCGAGGGCGAGCGATGTTGTTTTGTTCTTAGCTCGAAGGGATATATTCATATCACGGGCGATTGTGATTACCCCATTTGGGCCAGGCATCTTGAGCTTCATATAACTGTAATGTGGTATAGCGTGGAATTTTGTGAAGGCGTCACGCCCCGATAGGGTGTTGTAGCCACTTGGAAGGGCACGATATGGAAGAGAGGTTCTTTAGATTGGTAGTTTTCGGGCGCACCAAACACTACGTCCAGGGTGATACGTCCTGAACAACGCGGCTCTTTCCAAGGGATGATCCCCTGAAAAGTTGTGTTGCTATGCTCGATGCGAGATCGGTCGAACTGCATTTTTTCTAGGGTATCTTTGTAGATGAGCTTTAGACCACTGCCACCATCCATTAGCACCTTTTGTAGCCTGAAACCTTCGATGAAGGGGTTTAGGACCAGTGCGGACGGTTTTCGGCCGGGGCAGATGGTAGGTCGATCAGTATCTCCGAAGGTGATGGGTATGTCCACCATGAACTTGTTGCTGCCACATGGTAGACCTTTTCAAGTTCTCTAAGAGGTTTTTTCCTCCTCTTCCTAGAGGGGAACGTTACGTAAATTGTCAGGACTTTGGTGTTGTAGTCTGGTGGCATTGTGGAGCGCCTGTTCAGCGGTGTAACCTTGAGGATGGCTTCTCTGCTTTTGGTGACCTTCCTGACGACGCAACACGCTCCGAGGCTATGAGTCGGGCTTGTGTTCAGCAAGCCAGAATGTATAGGGCATGGCTTGTCCAATAGTCCGCCAAGGACAGTTCTGACCGCCATAGGGGGTCTGTTTCTTTTCTCAGCGGGTTCGGGTTCGTCTAGCCATTTTGAAGGTATCCGCTTTTTCCGATCTCCTTTAGGGTATTCGGTAAGGACTGGTTCTGAAAGTAATCGTCCGGCTTGCCAGGTGCGCTCCATGGCACAATATTTTTGTACTAGGTCCGATAGCTCCATACTCACGAATGTGTCGACGGGATAAAGCGTTGAGGATCCCTTCGTCTTGACAATTGTGACTAAAGGTTGTCACTATCTCCTGGTCACTAGAGCCTAGTACTCTGTCTCTAATGAGGAGGAGTCTGGCCCAAAAATGATGAACTGACTCTCTTTGTAATTGTTTAACATCCCATAAGTACGAAGACTTGGACTCTCCTGCAATGCTTGAGTGCTCGGCTTTGGGGTGGGTGCGAAACTTTTTGGTTTCGCGCCATGATGCGAGTCCGGAATCATGGGGTTCGAGTTGCGCGCTGGATCGGGGATCGATCCCGAACTATTTCCGGAGCGAACTCCAGAGTTTGGGTTACAAGAGGGATCTTGATGATTGGAAATTAGGATATTAACGTCGTTAACTCTGATCATCGGGCGGGACGAGCCTTCGGCCGGACACTCAACGGTGGCGACTAACTAAGTGACCAAGGAGGTGCAAATCTCCCTATTATCGGGTTTAAGCCCGATCCGGTCATAGACCGGGGTCTGGTCGTCGGTCATGCCAATGGTTTGAATCCGATCAACTAGCTCGTTCAAGGACGAGACATCGGTGGGGCGCGTGTCGCCAAAGCGCACAAAGTCAATCCCTAGTGTCGTGTTTCCGGAGTCGCTTGACAGCAAATCCTGGATATGTTCGGCCACGGCAGATCCAGACATAGTGACTGGGTTGGGCGTTCTGGATAGCCCGTGGGTAAAGCCACCTCAAAGGTGGGGCCCGATGCTCCCGGCGTCGAGGCATCGGGATCTGTGAGCTTCTCCATGAGAGCTGAGGGTTCCATCAAGACAAGCTCTCCCTGTGAATCAACGATGAAATCTAGGGTTCCGAATATGATTTCTTGATCAGGGAAGAAGCTTCTGATCTGGCCAAGATGGCTGGTCGGGTCGGCACGCGACAAGATGCTGCCGCCTGTGAAGATCTGACCAGGGATGGGGACATCCTGGCTACAGATCACATTGCTTGTGACAAGGCGATCCATCGATTCCTTCGGCGATCACAACGGAACTCTCAATGAAAGCACCAATGTTAGTGTCAAAATTGGCGGATCTCGGGTAGGGGGTCCCGAGCTGTGAGACTAGGACCGATGGTAACAAGGGACGAAGGAGACAATGTTTACCCAGGTTCGGGCCCTCCTATGGAGGTAAAACCCTACGTCCTACTCAATTATATTGATGGTATGAAGTTTACAAAGTTGACCTACCTCGAGATCAGATAGCTAAAACCCTAGATGAGTTTCTATGCCCTACAATCTAAAACCCCTCGTCTTATATAGACACCGAGGGTCCCTAGGGTTACATATGGTCGGTTGCAGACCAAAGGGAAAAACATGCCTATCTACTAAAGACACGACACGACCCATGAGGCTTCCTTCCTCGCGACGGGGCATTCGAACAAAGCAATACTCGGCAAGCGGCCCATGAGTCTAGCCCATAAGGAATAGGCCGGTCGTTCGAGGACCCCTGAATCTAGGACTACCTCAACGGACCCTATAGGCGGGCCCCGCCCATCAACGACAGGCCGACCGGGCCCCCGGTTTAAGTAGAAACGGTCTCAGACCGGAGCCGCCTCCACCCGGGGAAGGCGTATTTCCCTGGGGCACCTTCGAAGTCGCGGTCTCCCCCACTCGACCGAGCTGCTAGGCCAGCCCATTCCTTATCCTGCGTCGGGGGCAACTATTTAGCCCTTTGGTTTTAGGTACAATTCCCTTTCCATTTTTTTCTCCGGTGGCACTAAATAAATCATAGAAAATTCATTTGAAATTCAAATCAATTGATTCAAATTCCTATAGATTCCTAGCCTAACCAAATATGTGCATTGCACATTTTTACAGAAAACTTTTCTATAGAGTTCAAATTCAAATTCAAATTTGAACCATGAAATGCCCCACTTGTAAAACCCCTAGAGCACTCATATCAACACCAAATGGAGTGATTCATGTTTCCAAAGACTCCAAAACTCATTCCTTGTTTATGTAGCCATGGTGAACATTTTTACCATGCACATATTTTGTTGGATATAATAAATGGCCATTTTCCATTAATTTCATATTAGTAAAATCCTAGGAAATTCATCCCGACTTAAAATCAAGTGAAACCAATTTCAAAAATCTTATAAAAGCATGTCCTAATTGTTGGGTGCATCAACCCATTTTTATAAATGGGTTTTGTGTAGACTTCCTATAGGACCACCAAGTCCTCATGAGGGGTGGGTACCAATCGAGTGGACTCTTTGTTTACTATCGCTAGGGAAAAGGCGATGTTCGGGTCCTTACCTTGGGTATGTAATATACCGCGAGTCGTGGATGACATGGAAGTTCCTCGAGTCTTGTGGGTAAAGTGTGCAACCTCTGCAGAGTGTAAAACTATTCGAATAGCCATGTCCACAGTCAAGGACAGTTTTGCGGTGCTGCTTGAACTACCTACAGTGTTTTCACAAACTGGTGTGTTTGTGCGTGTGTGTTGGTGACAAAGGTGATACTTGAGTTAAGTCAGATGACTTGACGTGATGACTAAAGATGAGATGTTCAACCCCTTGATTATGATGATATCTATAACGTGTTGATATGGATATCTGCTACCTCATGATGCATGCTTTTAACTGGTATTGACCATGTCATTGCACTAAAAATTTGCTTTCTACAAAATTGCCTACTTAGTGCTACATCATGCTCTGTTGAACCTAGTTCCAGACATGGGTTGCTTGCGAGTACATTCAAAGTACTCATTGCCTTGGACGCTTCCTAGTCAAAATGCCTGTAGGGTTAAGGCAGATGGCATGGGTTCACACAATCATTGAACATTTCAGCTGCAATGATATGAAGACTTGGCCATAGAGGCCATATTTGAGTAAAATGGTATGTAATGGATGTAAGACTCTTGATATTCAGTTTATGTCTGTTCAGTGAGCAGTGATCTCTGGAATCACTATGCACATACATTCAGTGATCACGACTTATGAGTCGGGGTCCTCACATAGCTAGTATCAGAGCCATCCTGACTACAGGAAGCCCTTCGTTAGCATGGATGTTAGTTAGGAAAAATCTTTTTCCCCAGACCCTTCTAATCACTTGCAAATACTACCATATTTCTTAACTCCTCTAAGGTTTCAAAGAAACTGAAGGATTGTGCCTTAGCATGTCCACCATTTTTCTTTCGGCTCTCCTGATCTACTTTTCAAAACCTTGCAAACAGTCATTAGTACCGTTTTTCCCATGACCACTGGATTCCTTGAAATCCTCATGAGTAACCCAGAAGGAAGCTACCTTGTGAGACACTTTCCCACATATCTTGGACACAAGTTAGCGATACCAGACAAGAAAATACCAAGAGATGATACCTCCCCGACGAATCAAGGCATCAAGACTAGGAAGATGGTGACACCCTTGACACTGCCCCAGGATGATGCCACCTCATCCTATGATGACGAGGGCCTGAGATATGCAAGATCATTATATGCATCGCTAATAGAGCAATCATGTCATTACCAATGACGTGTCGGCAACCACCGGTTAATGAGAACCTCGCCATTTGGTCTGCCTGACCATAGTGAGCAGGAAAACGTTCCTCATCATCCCCCGCTCTTGGTGTCGATGATATCGTTAACGTGAATAGCAACATACAACTCTACCATGCCTTGTTAATGTCATCGCATAAAAGATTGTCCACCTGGAACCTTCGATGTCTGAGAAGACAAGAGGGCATTGTCATGATTACGGATACACTAGAAGACCTTGTCAACAATAGCCGTGAGGAAACGCCTTCGTCATCAAATCACCAGACGCAAAGTTGTCAAGAAACCTTTAGGAACAACCCAAAAGACTGAGCGGACTCCTCTCCGGGATTTGAAGCAAGCACGACAACTAAATCCGAGAAGCCCTAGGGTAGGATACGTCATGTATCCCCTATGCAAACTCAAGCCCGTATGATGGTTCATATGGGACCATGATGTGTGTTGCTTGTTTTGCTTGTTGTGCTTTGGTGAGAGTTGCACTTTTTCTCTAAGCAACAAGTACGCGACTCCATCACCTACCTTACCTTAATTGTTGTGTTTGGCCTTTTTGGCACTTGTATGATTGCACTTATACTATACCACCCACTTAGGCATTTACCTCTATGCTACCTTTACTCTCCCCCATCTCGTCAACTGAAGACCAGCAAGACAAGATGCACCAAGGATCAACCTTGACATACAACTAACATTCAAGACCATGATTACAACATACTACACAAAGTGCAATACGTAGAGCTTTGCTTTTTCCTCAATATTGGAAACCCCTCCATAACACAACCTAGACCTCATGAGCTCCCCAAATTCAAGCCGTTGATCACATGTTTAATACACGGATTTGCCAAAGCACTTGTTGAGCTTCATAAACCCTACTTAGCACTGGGTTTATGGCGAGACTAGTGACCATAGTGAACAGACACATTACATCCCTAAACCAGCACTTGCTGCCAAAGGGGATATTGTTTTGAGGATCCATAATTAGTAAACTAATGACTTGACAAGGTTATAATAAGTATCTTGAGGAAGCAGTTGAGACCCTTTGGTGGATTACGAGACATTATGTTGGTAGATGAACTTGGTGGATCAAAGTTGATAGAGTAGCCTAACTTCCTTTTCCTTTGACTAAATTGGATTTAGTAGGACACTGGTGATCACAAGTCAAAATCCATGGTGGTATGATAATTGACTTTGACTAGAAATGGTCATGGATTGGTGATGTTGCAATAGTGGCTTGGAGTAACGAGTAGGGCTTATCGTGGACTTGAGGTTTGGATTTAAATAAGTGACCCGAATAAAGTGTTGGTCTTAAGCAAGACTACATGGTTCGGAGCAATTTCGATTTAGTCCAATAATCTTGATCAGGATACCATGTTTCTCGGTGGATGATGTTAGGGATGATTTAAGGATCTATATAAGCTAGACCTTGGAGTTAGATGGTCATTGGAAGTTCGTGGATATACTGTGATAATAGTCCTTTCAATGATTTTTGGATTATAGGAACTCTAGAAGATACGTAAGGCAATCACTGGTATTGGGTCTATGGCAGTAATGGATCATGTGATGTTGGATGGTATTCGTGAATCGATTAAGTTGGAATCGTAGGAAGGAAACAAGATCTTAGATTGGTATTTACATGTTTTCTTGGCATAGAAATACAGTACCTTAGGCCTTGGATGGGTTAGCCGATCACTTGGATTTGTAGTGTCATGATGAAGCTTAGAGACTTGTATGCTATCCCGAGGATTTTTATATAGGGATATAGATGAGTAGCTATAGTATATGTATGAGAGTATGGGTCATCCTTCTCTTAAAGACATGGAGATATGCATAGCATGATTGATGTTGGAGTTGAATTATACGAGATGATACTTTTGATGATATAGGCACTACAGGAATTAGGGATTTGGTCGTCTGCCATGGCTGACGGAAAAGGGCAAGACCCCGGATGGCAAAGTCCTTTGCCTTCACTCAGCAGATGGCAAATATTACGGCAAAGAAAAATCCAGTAAAGTGGTCCTTTGCCATCTGCCTTTTGGCCACGGACGGCAATTAATCTTTGTCGTGGGGGAGCAGACGACAAAGAGCATGGACGGCAGACCCACGGAGTTAGGGCCATCAAGTGTTAACGACAGTCTTTGTCGTCCACCTGGGGTCCACCCTTTGCCGTCTGCCTTAGGCCCCCCTTTGACGTCCGTGGGCTGAAGGCAAGGAAGCGTTAGGCAGCAGGGGTTTAAGGCTCTTTGCCGCCTGGAGTCCCCCCTTTACCGTCTGCCTTAGGCCCCCCTTTGCCATCCATGGGCAGACGGCAAAGAGTAACCCAAATGTCCCTTTTATTTTATTTTTTATTATAACAATTTTCACAACAATATATGATATATATATATTTCATAGAAATAATGTTGTTGCCATATTGATAACCATATTAAAATAAGTTTCATCCATACATGCATAAAAATTATGCAAGTTTCATCCGTACCAAACCATACTACAATAGTTTCATCCATACATACATAGTTTCATATCCATATGTAGCAAGTATCACATTGTTCATCGATACAAAATAAAAAAATACAAGTAACCCAGGAACTTCATCAATGCAAGCTTCCCTAAAGTGAATGTAATCTGCAAAATGGAAAATAAGAAAATTAGAAGAAGAAGACTAGATAAAGAAGAGAACTAAGTAAGGTTATTATGTCATTTATGAGAAAACTTAACTAATTATAGGTCATTTTTGATAAAATAGGCCAGTTAGGAGCTAATTTAGCTTACTACGTCATTTAGGAGGAACAAAGCTAACTATATGACATTTTAGAGCAAACTTCGGTAAAAATAGGTCATTTTTGAGTTAACTATGCTTATTATGCCATTTTGGAGCTAACTAAGCTAATTGTAGGTCATTTAATAGCTAAGTTGGGTAAAATAGGTCATTTTGGAGCTAGGTAACGTTATTATGTCATTTATGAGAGAGTTAAGCTAAGTATAGGACATTGTTGATAAAATAGGCCATTTTAGAGCTAACTTAGGTAAAAATAGGTCATTTAGGAGATAACTAAGCTTATTATGCCATTTTGAAGCTAACTAAGCTAATTATAGGTCATTTAATAGCTAAGTTTGGTAAAATAGGTCATTTTGGAGGTAGCTAAGCTTATTATGCCATTTTGGAGCTAACTAAGCGAAGTATAGGTCATTTTTTATAAAATAGGCCATTTTGGAGCTAAGTTAGCTTACTACGTCATTTAGGAGGAAACTAAGCTAACTATATGTCATTTTAGAGCTAACTTAGGTATAAATAGGTCATTTATGAGCTAACGACGCTTATTATGCCATTTTTGAGCTAACTAAGCAAAGTATAGGTCATTTATTAGCTAAGATAGGTACAATAGGTTATTTCGGAGCTCGGTAAGCTTATTATGTCTCTTAGGAGAGAACTAAGCTAAGTATAGGTCATTTTTGATAAAATAGGCCATTTTGGAGCTAATTTAGCTTACTATGTCATTTAGGAGGAAACTAAGCTAAGTATATGTCATTTGATAAAATGGGCCATTTTGGAGCTAATTTAGCTTACTATGTCATTTAGGAGGGAACTAAGATAAATATATGTCATTTTAGAGATAACTTAGGTAAAGACGGGTCATTTGGGAGCTAACTAATCTTATTATGCCATTTTGGAGCTAACTAAGCTAATTATAGGTCATTTAATAGCTAACTTTGGTAAAATAGGTCATTTTGGAGGTAGCTAAGATTATTATGCCATTTTGGAGCTAACTAAGATAATTATAAATCATTTTATAGCTAACTTGGGTAAAATAGGTCTTTTTGGAGCTAACTAAGCTTATTATGCAAGTTTGGAGCTACCTAAGCTTATTTTGTCATTTGGGAGGAAACAAAGCTAAGTATAGGTCATTCTAGAGCTAACTTGGGTAAAATATGTCATTTGGGAGCTAAGGTAAGGTAAGTAACCATCATTATGCGGTTGTTAAGAAAAACACTAGAAAAAACATACCATTCTCGTCAGCACGGAGGTGAAGCACGATGGCTCTGGCTTGTTTCACCTGGACAAGGCTGCCCTATAGAAGGGTCGTGCGATACGTTTGTGTAGATATCCTGCACAAAATATCATTTGCAATGTGTCGTTAGCATGATGACACCCAAAAGATCACTGCATTGAAATGAAACTCACCGTCCTCGCCATGCTAATGACTGGCATCGCCAGAGGGACGTGGCCGGTCTTCTCGCACATAGACTGTACATTTGGTTTCGACAAGTCAAATTTTTAGTTATTAATGAAACAAACAATAAAATGCAAGATTTGACAAATATGAAGAAGAAACATACCACGAAGAGCTCGTACATGGCCCTGTTAGACGCATCGTTCTGTGCCCTCTCCGCCTCCATCAACGTAGACGTCCTCTCCCCCATCTCCTTCATGTCCTTATCCTTCGTCGCCAAAAGTGCCTGCGGTGCCTCTTTCTCTTTCAGAATAGCAGCCTTCAACACAACTCATTGTTAGCATTGTAATCATATTGGTTCGCACACACAACGTAATGCGGAAAGATAGTTGAGTCCATTAAACTAACCTCAATGGCAAGCTTGACTGGCCGTGGACGAGGTGTTATCTTAGGACAGGAGCTTGTTTGGCGTGCCTTTATCTGTCGGAGAGTGCTAGGACAATGTATAAGGCTGTCTCCAATGGCGATCGAGCCATGGGGCCTCCCGTTGCCAGCTATCATCACCAGCTCTAGATCAATATGCCCCTACCTCAGGTTGAAGTCCTCCCCTTTCCTCGCCTTCCCCTGATCTCTATACTTCACGAGCTTGTGGTGTGAGGAGATGTGGGTGAAGTTTTTGGGATGATCGAGGTCAGTCTCAGAGAATGCCTGGACCTTCTTGTATGAGGCAGTATGGGCCATCGCATAGAGGTCATACATCTCTGGCACCTCCATCTTATTGTGATGCGCCTAAAAGAGAGAGAGAGGAAAAAATATTACTAAAGGTGTCGGGACCCCGCTCCTAAGTCATATGAAGCCAGACTGTAACACATGACATCACTTTGCGACCTCACGCACGGTAAACTCCACGGCTGCAACCTTACCTTAGCCAGGACTGTTTGCTTCTTTTGGCTCATGTATGTGAACATGTCGCTGGCAATCAAACGATAGAGAACCCGGGTCGAGATGACTAGTCATAGAACCCAAGTGGCACATCCGTACGGAAACAGGCATACGTAACCCAAAAATGCAGGTGTCGGCCTCAAGCGTGTGTAGAAGAGTCATAGCAAGCTACAAGGACTCCATTACACCGTGGGACATAAATGTCATCACTGCACGTAGACGAGTCGTAGGAGGCTAGAGGGACGCCATTACACTGCGAGACATTTCCCCGAGGGGACAAACACAGCAGCAAAGAAGGATACATGTCGGTCAATCAATGTGTCTGGAGCAGTAGCAAGCAACCAAGGCTCGATGGAAGCACAAAGAGGTAGTTTCCCTTAATGAGTAATACTAAAGGCACATGACTAGGTGTCGGATCCCATACATACCGTTGCACATCACACGTACGCACGACATGCCCGAATGCATAGATACAACTATGGCATCACAACATAACCATACATCAACACAACTTTTATTTAAGAGGCTCAGAAGAGCCTTGCATAATATGTTCTTACAGGTAGGGGTCACATGACCCGACACTCAAGTCATACAAACAAGTTCATACAAACCAAGCGGAAGCATAAAGCTGTCTGAGTACAGACAGTTGGAACGGTAAAAAGGCACATGGCCTGACTATCTACAGCCCGCCACAGGGCATAAGGTCGTAGCTGGGACACCAACTATTCAGCATCGTCGACATCTAGATAGAACCCACCTGATGGGTCCTGAGTCTCATCTGCAACATTTATTAAACAAACATGAGTACAAACATACTCAGCAAGTCTTTAAAACAGATCTAGACTATTCATGCTCATGTATCAACAAGGGGAGTGGTGGAGTTTATGCAGCAATGCCAGCTTTGACTCATGGCTAAACTATACTACGCAATTTTAACTCTTTGTTTAAATTTTAGATACCGCACACGAGTCCACTAACTCCACATCAATACACCACCATGGATTCACTTCCGTCTCCTACGAGAGTGTCATCCACGGTACTCACACTTGTCTTGATATTTTTACGAGTATCCATTAAATTATCTATGAACAACATAAGTTCTCCAAGTAGTACATATCCGAGGATGCGGCTTTTCGAATAGTTTCATACCCTGCAGGGGTGTACTTCTTCACACACGCTCTCTCCACTTATCGTTGTGTGCTCACAAAACCATGCACCTCGGCAACCTTCAAGCGGAAGCCCAGCAAGGGAGCCGACCACGTTCGTCAATCACACAAGACCTCTAGTCCAGGCTATTGCCTATTTGAGACTGAATCCACATGGAAGTACGGCTGAAGTTTCCGCTATAGCTCCAAACGATGTGCGCAGGGTTCCCAAGCCCACCATTCGGGTGACCCTTGGTACACCGTGCCACTATGTCACATCCCTAGCTTTAGCATGAATTAGGACCCATGCCTGTGATTGCATCATGTTTAGATTCTTTTAAACCTGAAATGGGGATGATCAAACCCTAGCATTATTTGAATTCAAATAGGCTAAACCAAATATATTTTTAATAAAACAAAGTGGCCTTCTAAAATGTTCATCATTTCTGTAAAAATGTGGGAGCATCAACCAAACGTGATTTATATTTTTAGAGTCATTTTTGCATATGGAATTTAATCAATAATTATTCAGATTTGGGGTTTTAAAATGCTATAAAATGCTATAAACGTGTTTTGGGTCATGTGACCCCTGTTTGTAATATCACACTATGTCGGCTCTTATGAGCCCCCTAAATAAATGTTGTGTTGTTGTATGGTTATGTTGTGATGCCATAGTTGTATCTATGCATATCGGGCATGTCGTGCGTACGTGTGGCGTGCAACGATATGTATGGGATTCGACACCTAGTTATGTGCCTTTAGTAATACTCGTTACAGGGAACTGCCTCTTTGTGCTTCCACCGGGCCTTGGTAGCTTGCTACTGCTCCGGACCCATTGATTGACCGACATGTATCCTTCCTTGTTGTTGTGTCTGTCCCTTCGGTGAAATGTCTCACAGTGTAATGGAATCCGTGTAGCCTGCTATGACTCGTTTATGTGCAGTGATGCCATTTATGTCCCACGGCGTAATGGAGTCCTTGTAGGTTGCTATGACTCGTCTACACACGCTAGAGGCCGACACCTGCATTGTTGGGTTACGTATGCCTGTTCTTGTACGGATGCGCCACTTGGGTTCTACGACTAGCCATGTCGACCCGGGTTCTTTGTCGTTTGAATGCTAGCGACATATTACATACGTGAGTCAAAAGACGCAAACGGTCCCGACCCAGGTAAGTTGGCAGCAGTGGAGTTAACCGTGCGTGAGGCTGCAAAGTGATGTGATGTGTTACATGCTGGATTCTTATGGCTTAGGATCGGGGTCCCGACGGCGTTGGTATCAGAGCTGACTGACTGTAGGATTACCCAGCCAAACTGGTCGATGTTGAGTCTAGCAACTCTTTAGTTATATAAGGGAATTGATTGTGGAAGGGAATGTAAGGCTCTTTTTACTCCTTTCCCCATGTTATTCTGATTCTGAGTCACCCTCTCCTTTTCTACGGGGATTAAGAACTAGGCTTCTTACCTATCTATCAGGATCTCGTGTTGCTATTTCGTAGACTTATAGGAATGGTTGATCTGTGTTGCATTCCAGTCCTCGAGTGTTATCTATTTAGCTTGTTAGCTCAATCAGAATCTTGAGATTGTCATGTTAACGTGTCGTGGGGCCTATATCTTTTGTAGGATGTCTAATTTCTGAGCATTCACATTCGTTATGCTACCCAATCTTCCCTAGGATTTCTTTGAAAATCAATGCTTTTGCTTTCACTCCTATCTTTTTGTATGCCGCCATGTCTAATCCTAGTTTCTCATCAGCAGGATGTCCCGCAGTACCCAAGCTGCCATTGGTCACAAGAAGGGCCAGAGATGTGGGACCAAAGATTCTGAAGTTCTGTCGGATTCACCTTCGTTGGCCCAGTTCATGTTATACATTGAGAAATACAAGCATGAGCCAAATCGCTTGCTGGCACATATTTAGGAAAACACCGCACACCAATGTGCTAGAACACCCACCCACCTTCCATCACTCCATTGAGCCACTTGATGCAGATGATTGGCTCCGTAGCATCACAAACAAGCTGCATTCTGCGAACGTGGCCGAGGTTGACAAGGTGACCTATGCTACATATTTCTTGGAGGGTCCTGCTAGTATATGGTGGGAGAACTATGCGACTATAATTCCAGCTGACCAGATTCCTACCTGGAAAGAATTCACAGAGGTTGTCCGTGATTATCATATTGCTCAGGGTCTCATGGACCAAAAGAGGGAAGAGTTTTGTAACCTTACCCAGGGTTAGTTGGCTGTAGATGTTTACAATCGAGAGTTTGAGAACCTTGCATGTTATGCCACAGAAGATGTGTCCACGGATGCCAAGAAGCAAGCTAGATTTAGGAAGGGTCTGAACCCAAAGTTGCGTCGTGATCTTCACCTGCACCATTGTGACACCTTCCAAGCTCTTGTGAACAAGGCCATTAATGTAGAGACAGCTCAGTTCACCTATGAAGAATCTCGCAAGCACAACCGTGATTTGGCTTCTACCTTCGGTTCTGGATCTTAGAAGCGCCGGATTTGGGTTCCGAACTCATCACTCCCTCCAGGATATGCATTGAGGCCATCGTGTGTGGCGCTTCGCCCAACTCAGCCAAATGCTCCACCCAAACCTGTTGGTGGACCGCCTGTCAATGCGACTCCACGTCATACTTCCGTGATTTGCTACAAGTGCGGAGAACCAGGCCACATCGCTCGAAATTGCACTAAGTCCAATGGTGTATCACCTCAGTCTGGAAAGTTTGTTGACCGTAATAAGTCACTAGTCAACGTGATCCCTGCCAAGCCAACCATCATTGAACAAGGATGTGCGAATCGCGTCTCAGCCAAAGAAACTAATGATGATCCAGAGGTTCTCTTTGGAACGCTCCTTGTCAATTGCCATCCAGCATCAGTTCTATTTGATACCGGAGCATCGCATTCCTTCATCTCGGAAGGCTATGACCAGTTGCACGACATGTCATTTTGCGATATGCCAACTGCTCTTGAAATTCACACTCCAGGGTCTAGATGGCAGACCACAAGAATAAGCCATGGAAATGAAATCTGTGTTGATAGACTTGTATTCCTTGCTTCGTTGATAGCTCTCAAGTATTTAGATATTAATATCATCTTGGGTATGGACTGGATGATAGCTCACCATGCCAAGATCGATTGCTCCACCAGGTTAGTTCAGCTTACGTATCCATCTGGCAAGATAGTCCATGTTTCAACACGAGTTGCAAAGCGTCAGCTCTATTCTCTCAATGCCAACCCTCTTCCCGAAGTTGAAGATATACCGTTAGTAAGAGATTTTCCAGATGTATTCCTAGAAGAATTGCTAGACATTCCGCCTGACAGGGATGTAGAGTTTGTGATAGACCTCATCCCAGGAACTGTTCCAATTTCCAAAAGACCTTATAAGATGGCACCCTAGGAATTAGCGGAGCTCAAGAAGCAACTCGATGAGTCCTTGCAAAATGGTTTCATCCGACCTGACTCCTCTCCTTGGGCTTGTCCTGTCCTCTTTGTGAAGAAAAAGGATGTGGATTACCGACCCGTCAATTTGGTCACAATAAAGAATAAGTATCCTCTCCCCAGGATCAATGATTTGTACGATCAACTTGCTGGAACTTCAGTGTTCTCCAAGATGGACTTGAGGTTAGGCTACCATCAAATCAAGATTAAGAATGCAGACATCCCCAAGATAGCGTTCGTCACTAGTTATGGCCAGCATGAGTACACAGTCATGTCCTTTGGACTAACCAATGCTCCAGAAACATTCTCCCGTTTGATGAACTCAATCTTCATGGAATACTTAGATAAGTTCATCGTGGTTTACCTCGATGATATTTTGATTTATTCGAAGAATGAAGAAGAACATGGTGAGCACCTTAGACTTGTGCTAGAAAAACTCAGAGAGCACCGCCTTTATGCCAAATTCTCCAAGTGTGAATTTTTGTTACTTGAAGTGACCTATCTAGGTCATGTGATTTCCGGAAAGGGCATCGCAGTCAATCCTGAAAGAGTTCAGGCCATTCTCGACTGGACTCCACGTGAAACAGTTAAGCAAGTTAGAAGTTTCCTTGGTTTAGCAAGCTATTGTCGCTGCTTCGTTGAGAACTTCTCCAAAGTTGCGAAGCCTCTGACGGAACTCCTTAAGAAAGATAAAAAGTTTGAGTGGACCCCACAATGTGACCACAATTTCCAGGGACTAAAGAGACGTTTGACCTCTGCTTCCATGCTTGTGCCACCTGATTTCTCCAAGGACTTCGTCATCTATTGTGACGCTTCCAGACAAGGACTTGGATGTATTCTTATGCAAGACCGACAGGTGATCGCCTATTGATCCCGATAGTTTCACCCACATGACGAAAATTATCCAACAAATGATTTGGAGCTTGTAGCAGTAGTCCATGCACTTAAGGTATGGCGACATTACCTTATTGGTAATCGTTGCGAGATTTACACAGATCACCAAAGCCTGAAGTATATATTCACTCAACCAGATCTGAATCTTAGACAAAGACGATGGTTGGAACTGATTACAGATTACGACTTAGGAATTACTTACACCCCAGGCAAGGCAAATGTCATGGCGGATGCGTTAAGTCGTACATCCCATTGAGACAATCTTATGCTACAACATGGTCAACCCCGTCTTCATGAGGAATTTTGCAAGCTTAACCTCCACATTGTTCCTCGCGGATCCCTTTCAACCTTGGTTGCTAAACCTAATCTAGAGGATCAGATTATAACAAGCCAATAGTATGATGCGGGTATTACCGGGATCAAGGATAATGTTGAAAAAGGAATTGCTAGAAGTTTCTCCATTGATGATAGAGGTGCAGTATATTTTGGGAATCGGTTGGTAGTTCCTAAAAAACAACAACTTCGAGAGTTGATCCTTAAGGAGGCTCATGAATCTCCTCTCACCATTCACCCTGGTAGCACCAAGATGTATCAGGACCTACGCCAAAGGTTCTGGTGGACCAGAATGAAGAGGGAAAACGCTCAATTCATTACTAACTGTGATGTTTGCCGTCGCGTGAAGACAGAGCATCAGACACCTGCTGGCACCCTTCAGCCTTTAGCCATTCCTGAATGGAAATGGGATAAAGTTGAAAAGGATTTCATCACCGGATTTCCCAAGACCAAGAAAGGAAATAATGAAATCTTCGTGGTTATTGATCGCCTTTCCAAAGTGGCTCATTTCCTTCCTGTTCGAGAGAGTATCACTGCTAGTCAGTTGGCAGATTTGTATATCTCTCGAATAGTGTCCCTCATGGTGTTCCATTGGGAATCAATTCAGACCGTGGAAGTCTTTTAACCTCTCGATTTTGGGAAAGTTTCCACAATGCTATGGGAACCCATCTTTCCTTTAGCACTACTCACCCTCAGTCAAGTGGTCAGGTTGAAAGAGTCAATCAGATTCTCAAAGACATGCTTAGATATTGTGTCACCCATTAGGAATGAATTGGGAGAAGTGTCTTCCATTTGCCGAGTTTGCATATAACAACAGCTACCAAGCCAGCCTGGGCAAAGCTCCTTTTGAAGTTCTTTATGGACGAGGATGTCGAACACCTTTGAACTGGTCAGAGACCGGGGAAAGACAATTCTTTGGGCCAGATATGATTAAGGAAGCAGAAGAGCAAGTTCGCGTTATTCACGAAAATCTCAAGACAGCTCAGTCTCGTCAGAAGAGTGAGTATGATCGCCATCATAAGGAAGTAAGTTATGAGGTGGACGAAAAGGCTTACCTTTGGATTTCTCCTCTGAAGGGTACCCATCGTTTCAGTATCAAGGGCAAGTTGGCTCCTCATTACATTGGTCCTTTTCGCATTCTTGCTAAACGAGGAGAGGTTGCCTACCAATTCGAACTGCCCCCGCATCTTTCCCGAGTTCATAATGTTTTCCATGTTTCTCAACTCAGGCGTTGCTTCAAGGATCCTATCCGCAAAGTGGACCACGAAACGCTTGATCTTGAAGATGATCATTCATATCAAGAATATCCTGTTCGTATTCTCGATCAAGCTGAGCGTGTAACCCGGTGTCGGAATGTCAAGTTTCTGAAGGTTCAGTGGTCGCATCATTCTGTGAATGAAGCTACCTGGGAGCGTGAAATCGTCTTCGATTTGAGTATCCGGCTCTTTTCCCGTCGACTCCAGAATCTCGGGGCGCGATTCTTTTAAGTGGGGGTGAGTTGTCACATCCCTAGCTTTTGCATGAATTAGGATCCATGCCTGTGATTGCATCATGTTTAGATTTTTTAAACTTGAAATGGGGATGATCAAACCCTAGCATTATTTGAATTCAAATAAGCTCAACCATTTTTTTAATAAAACAAAGTGTCCTTCTAAAATGTTCATCATTTCTGGAAAAATGTGGGAGCATCAACCAGAGGTGATTTATATTTTTAGAGTCATTTTTGCATATTGAATTAAATCAATAATTATTCATATTTGGGGTTTTTAAATGCTATACATATTTTAAAGCTCCAACAAATTTGAAACTTGGCCAGGGCCTTGTAGATAGACAGGCATCCTTAGCCTTCTTCTTTTCTAGATGTTTGTACCCAGACATGTTAAGCTTCTGCTTGTTGTTTCTATGATTTGTGTGTTGGGTCATGTGACCCCTGTTGGTAATATCACACTATGTCGGCTCTTATGAGCCCCCTAAATAAATGTTGTGTTGTTGTATGGTTATGTTGTGATGCCTTAGTTGTATCTATGCATATTGGGCATGTCGTGCGTACGTGTGATGTGCAACGATATGTATGGGATTCGACACCTAGTTGTGTGCCTTTAGTAGTACTCTTTATAGGGAACTGCCTCTTTGTGCTTCCACTGAGCCTTGGTAGCTTGCTACTTCCCTGGACACATTGATTGACCGGCATGTATCCTTCCTTGTTGATGTGTCTGTCCCTTCGGGGAAATGTCTCGCAATGTAATGGAGTCCCTGTAGCCTGCTATGACTCGTCTACGTGCAGTGATGACATTTATGTCCCACGGCGTAATGGAGTCCTTGTAGCTTGCTATGACTTGTCTACACACGCTAGAGGACGTCACCTGCATTGTTGGTTACGTATGCCTTTTCATGTACGGATGTGCCACTTGGGTTCTATGACTAGCCATGTTGACCCAGGTTCTTTGTCGTTTGAATGCTAGGGACATATTACATACGTGAGCCAAAAGACGCAAATGGTCCCGGCCTAGATAAGGTGGTAGCCGTGGAGTTAACCGTGGGTGAGGCCGCAAAGTGATGTGATGTCTTACATGCTGGATTCTTATGGCTTAGCATTGGGGTCCCAACACAGTGCCTACCGTGTCGTACCCCACCCCTAGGGTTAGCACTACGCACGGCCTCCAGCATACTATAAACACCAGAAACTACTTGCAACTCCTGGACCAGGGACTAAGTGATTGATAAGTCGATAGGGTCAATTAAGTATCCCAACGTGTTGTAGTAACTACTCTTGGATCACAAACACAAAACTCCGTTTCTAAGAACGGTCCCAATGAGACAACCCGCTATGTACTCATACATAACCTCTCATCGCTACCTTTACCAAATCGGGTTCATCATAAGCTTAGCGCATTAGAACAATATTGTTTCACTCCAGTTCATCGCCCACATGAATCAGACCTGACATAACTCTAAGCATAGCAAGCATAACAGGCAAAGTAAGAAAAGCACATCATGACACAAGCATCTACCAGGTATGCTAGGTTGCAAGGTTTAGCTATTTACTGTGACAATGGCAGGTCACGCAAAGGAATGGGTTCATCTACCGTATATGATAGACAAGTGAACTTTTGTCCTAACGCAATAAACAACAGCAAGAGCAAGAGAATGGGATGTTATCGGAATGATTAAAGGGGTGCTTGCCTTGCTAGGAAGCGGGAAGGTTTTCTCCTTCGTTGGAATACTCAGAGGTATCCTCAGAAGCAGGGCTACCACAATGCAGATAAATAACAATCAATACACAACAAGTGCAACAATATGATGCATGATCATGACATGGTAGCATGTATGGAGGAGCTAATGCAACTACTGTCGAAGTTAAATGACGTGATTTTGAATATAGGTTCAAAATCATTCTCCATTTCATATTTGATATGTTAAACTATTAGTAAATGTAAATGTTCATCTACACAGGTTTTTCTAACATGCATGATAACAGCACCATTGGATTCACTGAATTTTTCTGACAAATTTTCATATATAAATTATTTCAATCTGAGTTATAGATTAATTTCTATGAATTTTCTAAGTTTTAAATAGTTTCTGGAATTAATTTAATTCAGAAAATTATTTATTGCATCAACATGACATCATCATGATGTCAGCTGGTCAACAGACCGTTGATAGGTCAAACCTGACCAGTGGGGTCCACTGGTCAGTGACCAGGTACTAACAGAGTTAATTAAAACACTAATTACTAATTAGATTAGGTAGAGCCCACTAGTAAGTGGGTCATTAACTTAATTAAATTAATTAATTAATTATTTAAACTAATCATAATTAGCAGAGCCCGGCCCCACTTGCCAAATGACCCAGGAGACTAACACCTAGTGGTCAAACTGGTTGAAGCGCCGGCGTTGAGCCGCCGGTGATGTCAGGGACGGCGGGGGGGATCCGGTTTCCTCCTTTGGCGACCAAATGGGCGGCGGAGGGCACCGATCGGCTCTGCGTGCTCGTGTGCGTCGAGCCCGACACCTCCCATGGGCTGGGATGGCCGGAATCGGCGCCAGCGAAGAGCACGGCGGCTGCCGGATCTCGAATGACCGAACTAAGGACTCCTAGGGCTACCTAGGTTCCTCCTGAGCACGACTACGTGCTCAGGTGCGAGCTTGGGCCAACGCAGCAACAGCCACATCCTCGCTGGCGGTGAGGAGCTCTCGGACCTGAGGGGATCTGGCACTAGAACGCGCTATCAAAGGGGGAAAGGGGAGAGAAGGAGCAGGAGCTCACAACAGATGCAACGGCGACAAGAGCGGGCTCGGGGAGGCCTTGCTTGCGATGAACGGACGACGGCGGTCTCCGGTGACCGAGGAGGAAGAAGGCATCGAGGTCGACGCTGGCGGCCTCCGGGCTCAATTCTTTCGGCGGAGAGGATCAGCACATCGATGGGGAACTATAGGGGGGCTCAGGGGCGAGAGGGAGCGGTTGGAGCGGCGGTTACGGCGGCGAGAAGGCGGCGGCCATGGCGGGCAGAGGAGAGGGAAGACACAGGGGCCAAATGGGCGAGGGAGAGAGCGATGGGGACGGCAGCGGCGTTCTCATCCTCTCACCAGCGCAGCGGGGGATGCAGGCACGCAGGGAGCTGCGTGGCAGCACCGGCACGGGCGCACGGCGAGCACACACTCGTCCTCCTGGCCGCCAGGAGGATGACAACGGTGCTGGGCCAGATGGGTTGGCCTAGGTGGGCTTCCTCCTTTTTTTTAATTCCAGTTTCTGTTTTATTTTTCTGACATTTGTTTTATTTATTTTTAGGCATGAATTCTAGGCATAAAATATCCCAAATATTTTATAGAACTTAGTTTGAATATTTCAAACTTCTATAAAAAGTTTCAGAATATTTTGAAAACTAAAATAATTATAATGCTTTATTTGGCATTTTTAGAAGCTTTAATATTTATTTTTGAAATGCTATAAATATTCAAATATTTAGTATGACCCCCTGTATAATCATGTCCATATTTATTAGACATAGGGGACATTTTTTATGGGCATTTTGGATTTGTTGGGTTTTCACAATCATGGAATGAAATTTGATTCAAGTGAGGTGTTTGGGGTTTCTATTAATCCCCATTTCAACTTGATGCAAAAAGTGAAACATGATGCACACACATGTTGTCCTAAGTAATCTAGCTAGGGATGTGACAACTCACCCACACTCAAAAGAATCTCGTCCTGAGAATGGGAAGTTGTCGGGAAGAGCGCGGGGTACTCTAGTTGAAGACAATCCTCTCTTTCCCATGTGGCCTCCTTCTTAGAATGGTGTGACCACTGAACCTTGAGAAACTTGATATTTTGACACCGAGTGGTATGCTCACCTTGATCAAGAATACGAACAGGGTATTCTCGATATGTAAGGTTAGCTTGGAGATCAAGCGCTTCGTGGTCTACTTCACGGACAGGGTCCGAGAAGCAACGCCTGAGTTGCGAGACGTGGAAGACATCATGAACCTTGGAAAGATGCGGCGGAAGTTCCGTTTGGTAGGCAACCTCTCCTCGTTTAGCAAGAATGCGAAAAGGTCCAATGTAACAAGGAGCCAACTTGCCTGATACGTCTCCAACATATCTATAATTTTTGATCGTTCCATGCTATTATATTATCAACTTTGTATGTTTTCTATGCATGAATATGCTATTTTATATTATTTTTGGGACTAACTTATTAATCCAGTGCCTAGTGCCAGTTCCTGTTTTTTCCGTGTTTTTGACCTTTTTCAGATAGGAATATCAAACGGAGTCCAAACGGAATAAAACTTTTGCCGTGATTTTTTATGGAAAATATCAAAAAAATATGAAGAAAAAGATACCGGAGAGGCGGCCCGAGGAAGCCACGAGCCTAGGAGGTGCGGGCCCCCCCTAGCCATGGCTAGGGGGCTCGTGATCTCCTTGTGGTGCCTCTCGACTTGTTCCCAACGCCAGATGGTCTTATAAATACGGAAACCCTCAGAAATAAACGTAGATCGCATGTTCCGCCGCCGTAGACCTCCAGAGCCACCAAAAACCAATCGGGACACCGTTCCGGCATCCTGCCGGAGGGGAATTCATCATCGGTGGCCATCTTCATCAACACCATTGCCTCTCCGATGATGCGTGAGTAGTTCACCTCTGACCTACGAGTCCATAGCTAGTAGCTAGATGGCTTCTTCTCTCTCTTTGATCTCCAATACAAAGTTCTCCATGATCTTCATGGTGATCTATCCGATGTAATCTTCTTTTGCGGTGTGTTTGTTGAGATCCGATGAATTGTGGATTTATCATCAGATGATCTATGAATATTAATTGAGTCTCCTCTGATTTCTTATATGCATGATTTCATATCCTTGTAATTCTCTTCGAGTTATGGGTTTCGTTTGGCCAACTTGATCTATAGTTCTTGCAATGGGAGAAGTGCTTGGTTTTGGGTTCATACCGTGCGGTGTCCTCACCTAGTGACAGAAGGGGCAGCGAGGCACGCAAACTTGTTGTTGCCATCAAGGGTAAAAAGATGGGGTTTATATCATATTGCATGAATCTATCCCTCTACATCATGTCATCTTGCTTAAAGCGTTACTCCGTTTATCATGAACTTAATACACTAGATGCATGCTAGATAGCGGTCGATGTGTGGAGTAATAGTAGTAGATGCAGAAAGTATCGGTCTACTTGTCTCACACGTGATGCTTGTATTTAAGATCATTGCCTTAGATATCGTCATGACTTTGTGTTATTCTATCAATTGCTCAACAGTAATTTGTTCACCCATCGTAATACTTGCTTTCATGAGAGAAGCCTCTAGTGAACACTATGGCCCCCGGGTCTATTTTACACATTATATATTCAGATCTAAACACAAAAACACTAAAAAATACTTTGCTGCAATCTTATTTACTTATTTATATTCATCTACTATCACTATCAGATCTCACTTTGCAAACAATCATAAAGAGATTAACAACCTCTTTATCGCGTTGGGTGCAAGTTTGTTTGTGTTTGTGCAGGTTCCTTGTGCCCTCATCTTGTTACTCCTACTGGATTGATACCTTGGTTCTCAAACTGAGGGAAATACTTACCGCTACCTTGCTGCATCACCCTTTCCTCTTCAAGGGAAAAACCAACGCAAGTCAAGAATTCTACTATCAACTAGCCAATTTCTGGACGTTGTAGAGAAGTAGCATTGCCCTTGGTACCGAAGTGGTGGGTACCCTTCGGTGGTGTAACCCGAAGATTAGCCTTATCATCAACTTCATAGGTCACATCCTTATGATGACGATCATATTGGCTCTTTTGACGAGATTGGGCTGTTTTCAACTTTTCACGAATAATGCAAACTTGCTCCTCTGCATCTTGGATCATATTCGGGCCAAAGAGTTGCCTCTCTCCGGTTTCTGACCAGTTAAGAGGTGTTCGACACCTTCGTCCATAGAGAACTTCAAAAGGGGATTTACCCAAGCTTGATTGATAACCATTGTTATAAGCAAATTTGGCATATGGAAGACATTTCTCCCAATTCATACAGAAGGATATAACACAATCCCGGAGCATGTCTTCAAGAATTTGATTGACTCGCTCAACTTTACCACTTGATTGCGGGTGGAAAGCAGTGCTAAAGGATAGATGAGTCCCCATAGAGGTTTGGAAACTTTCCCAAAATCGGGAAGTAAAGATACTTCTGCGGTCTGAGTTAATCTCCAAAGGAACACCATGAAGAGAAACTATTCGAGAAACATATAACTCTGCTAGATGGCTAGCAGTTATACTCTCCCGAACAGGAAGAAAATGTGCCACTTTGGAAACATGGTCTATGACCACAAAGATAGCATTATTCCCTCTCTTAGTCCTGGGCAATCCAATAATGAAATCCATACCGACCATATCACATTTCCATTCAGGAATAGCTAAAGGCTGAAGGGTGCCAGCATTCCTTTGATGTTCTTCCTTAACGTGACGACAAACATCACAGTTAGCAATGAACTTAGCAATTTCTCTCTTCATCCTAGTCCACCAGAACCTCTGGCATAGGTCCTGATACATCTTGGTACTACCCGGATGAATTGTGAGAGGGGAATCATGAGCCTCCTTAAGGATCAGCTGTCTTAAGCATGTGCTCTTAGGAACCACCAATCGGTTTTGAAAGAACACAACACCCTGATCGTCTTTGGAGAATTCTTTAGCGTTTTCGCTAGCAATATTCTCCTTGATCCGAGATATACCCTTATCATACCTCTGGACTACTACTATTTGATCCCTAAGAGTAGGTTTCGCCACCAGGTTGGAAAGGAATCCTTGAGGAACAATGTGGAGGTTCAACTTCCGAAATTCCTCATAGAGAAGTGCTTGACCTTGTTGTAACATCAGGTTGTTACAATAATACTTATGACTTAGTGCATTAGCCATGACATTGGATTTCCCCGGGGTGTAAGTTATCCCTAAGTTGTAATCTGTAATCAACTCAACCCACCGTCTTTGCCTGAGATTCAAATCCAGCTGGGTGGAAATATATTTCACACTTTGGTGATTAGTGTAAATTTCGCAACGATTACCCAGAAGGTAATGTCGCCATGTTTTCAGTGCATGGACCACAACTACAAGCTCAAGATCATTTTTTGGATAATTATCCTCATGTGGACGCAACTATCAAGATGCGTATGCAATCACATGACGATCTTGCATGAGAAAGCAACCTAATCCTTGTTGCGAGGCGTCGCAATAGATAACAAAGTCCTTAGAGATGTCTGGTGGCACCAAAATGGGAGCAGAGGTCAGGTGTCTTTTCAACTCCTAAAATCTGTGCTCGCATTGTGGAGTCCACTCAAACTTCTTATCTTTCTTGAGGAGTTCAGTCAGAGGTTTCACAACCTTGGAGAAATTCTCGACAAAGCAGCGGCAATATCTCGCTAAGCCAAGGAAACTCCAAACTTGCTTAGACAATTCAGGTTGAGTCTAATCCAGGACGGCCTGAACTCTCTCGGGATTGACAACAATACCTTTACTAGAGATCATGTGGCCTAGATAGGTCACTTCTGGCAACCAAAATTCACAATTGCAGAATTTGGCATACAGACGATGCTCTCGAAGTTTCATCAATACCAGCCTTAGATGCTTGGCATGTTCCTGTTCGTTCTTCGAGTAGATGAGTATCTCGTCGAGGTAAACCATGACGAATTTATCCAAATACTCCATGAAGATCGAATTCATCAAGGGAGAGAAGGTGGCTGGGGCATTGGTTAAACCGAAGGACATGACCATGTACTTGTATTGGCCATAACGAGTAACAAAAGCCGTTTTTGGAATGTCCCCATTTCTAATTCGTATTTGATGCTATCCCAACCTCAAATCCATTTTGGAAAAGATAGAGGATCCAGTGAGTTGATCATACATATCATTGATCCTGGGGAGCGGATATTTGTTCTTTATTGTGACCAGATTTACTGGCCGATAATCCACAACCATCTGATCCGATCCATCTTTCTTCTTAACGAAGAGGACGGGGCAAGCCCAAGGAGAAGAACTAGGACTGATGAAACCTCTATTCAAAGCCTCATCGAGTTGTTTCTTAACTTCGGCTAGTTCTAAAGGTGCCATCTTATAGGGTCTTCTGGCTATTGGGACAGTCCCTGGGATGAGCTCTATCACAACTTCAACATCTCTAACAGGTGGAATTCCTGGCAGTTCTTCTAGAAAGACATCCGGAAAGTCTCGAACTATCGGAATATGTTCTAATTCTGGAAGAGGGCTAGCATTGAGAGAATAGAGTTGGCACTTGGCTGCTCGAGTGGAGACATTAACTATCTCACCCGATGGATGTGTAAGTTGAACATTCCTAGTATGAGTATCAATCTTAGCATAGTGGGCTTTCATCCAGTCCATGCCCAAGATGATATTGATGTCCGAAGACTTAAGGGCTATCAAAGATGCTAGGAAGACTAGCCTATCCATCAAAATCTCATTGTCATGGATTACCCTAGAAGTTTGCCATTTTGAACCAGGAGTCTGAACTACTAAAGGAGTAGGCATATCACAAAAAGACATGTTATGCAACTGTGCATAACTTTCTGAGAGGAAAGAATGAGATGCTCCAGTATCAAACAGAATAGATGTTGGATGACTATTGACAAGGAGCGTACCTAGGATAACATCAGGATCCTCAAGGGCTTCTTCAACAGAAACATAGTTCACTCGACCATGAGTAGGAGCTGGCTTCACATAGAAGGCTTTTCTTGGCTTCCCACGTCCAGCCGACTTAGCACTGTTCTGAGGACACTCATGGGAGTAGTGTCCTGGTTCTCCACATTTGTAGCAGACAATGGTGGCACGGGGAGAAGCATTGACAAAAGGACCTTCGAATGTCTTGGCTGGAGGGTTGGGCTGAGCTGGGCGAGGTGCCTAGAAGGATGGCCTTGCGGTGTACCTTGGCAGCAGACCTGCGTTGGGCACCCACACCCGACGTTTGTTGGATCCCGAGCCAGATGCGGGGCTGAAGTCGCGGTTGTGCTTCTTAGTTGCCTCGTAGTCTGTCTGTCCTGTTTCAGCATTGATAGCCTTGTTCACGAGAGCTTGGAAGGTCGTGCACTCATGCAGGCGCAGGTCTCGATGGAGCTCAAGACTAAGTCCCTTGCGGAACCTAGCCTGTTTCTTGGCATCGGTTGACACTTCCTCCGGAGCATAACAAGCAAGATTGCCGAACTCACGACTATAGGCATCCACTGTCATTCTGCCCTGGGTGAAAGCACATAACTCCTCTCTCTTGTGATCCATTAGCCCTTCCGGGATGTGATGGCACAGAATGCCTCGCTGAAATCTGCCCAAGTTGGTGCGGTGCCTGCGGGACGCATAACTTCATAATTTTCCCAGCATAGATTGGCGGGTCCTTCCAGAAAGTATGCATTAAAGGTCACCTTGTTGGCCTCAGATACATTGGCAGCTCGGATTTTTTGGGACATGCTGGTTAGCCAGTCATCCGCATCGAGCAGGTCGACCGAATGATGAAACTTAGGTGGGCACAACTTGACGAAGTTAGTAAGGGACACACCATCCTTGCGATCATTGCGGGGAGGACGCGCTGTGTTCTGCTCAATACGTTCCAATAGCCTATTGGTCTCCCTTTTATTCCGTTAATCTTCGAGAATCACTTCTGCCAAAGAGGGCGCCTGTGGCAGATTCTCTTGCCTATGCTGGCTTCCTTCGCCCTGCTCGGGGGCAGGCACAGGGTTATTCGTAGTTGACACCATCCTGGGAAAACAAACCCACAACTTAGAAAAGGAAGACACCAACTCTAAGGAATGAGATAAGGAATGTACTGGATAACATGTCATGCAGGGTAAACACCTGATCAACATGGTAATAACAACTGCCATATGAACACCATGATTCATACACACCATGACATAGTTCAGTACAAGCCCAAGCTGAAATACAAACTACAGAGAGATGACACAACTCATTGGAGGCATTACAAGATTCCTATACATTATCTATCTACACCTCCGGAACTCAACTCTCAACCTCAGTAATATCCCACAAGACACGCAGGACTGTGGCAATACGACTACTACCATACTTGTACTAACATCCACATACTCAAGCATCGCCGTAGAATGCCTCATATAGGTTACCCCTGTGGCCCGGGAGCTGAACCTGAGGATCTCGAAACACCCTAGCCTGTGATCCCTGGAAACCGTAAGGACATGGATGTGGCCTCGGTCCCCTTGTTGGTGGCAACAACGGTCCTCGAATAGGAGTGATGCATCCAACATCGTTCTAGTCTACGTGTGCTCGCAGATGAGTCCGCGATGGGTTCAGGATCTCCAAATCTCCAAAGCCTGTCTGCACGACAGGTGCTAGTTGCGTCAGGGCTGTCCAAAGACGTGCACGAGTGGCATACAGCTCCATGCGAAGGGCACGTGCATCACGATCCTTGTTCTCCAACATCTGAGCGGTCACCTGCAGCCTAGGGTCCTCATGAGAATGATCATAGTAGGTTGCGCTAAGATAACTATCCTCTCCTCCCAGAGAAGCAGGAACATAACAGAACTCTGTGTTCTGAAGCAGAACATGGTGAAACCTCATGATAGTCAGCATGGTGTAGGCGGCCTCCTGAACCGCCATGTCTATGGTGATACCTAATCCATAAGTCCAATGAAGCAGCTCTGCAGCTCCAGGATATGATGGATATATCTTAACAGTACACAGATATTGGCACTGGTTGAAATTTCGGTACTGCTCCTCCATTGTGTAAACTGGGTACCAACGGTAGCCATCCTCCATCATAACTCTAACCAACATGGCCGTGTGACCCGGTACATCGGTGCACCTGGTCAGATGGACCACCTGACGGGAAGGACGAGGGGGCATCTAAAACAGAGAATGATGCAAGACATTAGAGATTCTAGCAGAAATTGGACAGCATAATGGTTGTAATTGCTCAAAAAGGATTTTGAGGCAACTACAAAAGATTGGATAGCATAACCACGTGACTATCTAGACTCAAATATCTTCTCCAACTGTTTGTTACACCAACAACACTCGAGTACCGAAGTTCACTTGCAAACAAGCTAGCTAATAGTCCATGGTTAGTAACTCATCATCCTAAGCAATAGACGAGAAGCCTAGTTCTTAACCCCGTAGAAAAGATGAGAGTGACTCAGAATAGAATAACTTGGGAAGAGGAGTAAAAAGATCCTTACGTTCCCTTCAACAATAAATTCCCCTACTCTTCTATAGTGTTACTAGACTCAACTTCGACCGGTTTGGCTTGGTAGTCCAACAGTTAGTCAGGCTATGATACCAATGCTATCGGGACCTCGATCCTAAGTCATATGTATCCAGTCTATAAAACATCACATCACTTTGCGGCCTCACACATGGTAAACTCCATGGCTGCAGCCTTACCTTAGCCGGGACCGTTTGCGTCTTTTGGCTCACGTATGTGAACATGTCGCTAGCAATCAAACGACAAAGAACTCGGGCCAACATGACTAGTCATAGAACCCAAGTGGCACATCCATACAGGAACATGCATACGTAACCCAACAATGCAGGTGTCGGCCTCTAGCGTGTGTAGACGATTCATAGCAAGCTACAAGGACTCCATTACGCTGTGGGACATAAATGTCATCACTGCATGTAGACGACTCATAGCAGGCTATAGGGACTCCATTACACTGTGAGACATTTCCCTGAAGGGACAGACACACCAACAAAGAAGGGTACATGCCGGTCAATCAATGTGTCCGGAGCAGTAGCAAGCTACCAAGGCTCGATGGAAGCACAAAGGGGGAGTTTCCCGTAAAGAGTACTACTAATAGCACATGACTAGGTGTCGGATCCCATACATACCATTGCACGTCACACGTATGCACGACATGCCCGATATGCATAGATACAACTATGGCATCACAACATAACCATACATCAACACAACTTTTATTTAAGAGGCTCAGAAGAGCCTTGCATAATATGTTCTTACAGGTAGGGGTCACATGACCCGACACTCAAGTCATACAAACAAATTCATAAAACCAAGTGGAAGCATAAAGCTGTCTGAGTATAGATAGTTGGAAGGGTTAAAAGGCACATGGCCTGACTATCTATAGCATGCCACAGGGCATAAGGTCATAGCTGGGACACCAGCTATTCAACGTCGTCGACATCTAGATAGAACCCACCTGATGAGTCCTGAGTCTCATCTACAACATTTATTAAACAAACATGAGTACAAACATACTCAGCAAGTCTTTAAAACAGACCTAGACTATTCATGCTCATGTATCAACAAGGGGAGTGGTGGAGTTTATGCAGCAATGCCAGCTTTGACTCATGGCTAAACTATACTACGCTATTTTAACTCTTTGTTTAAATTTTAGATATCGCACACGAGTCCACTAACTCCACATCAATACACCACCATGGATTCACTTCTGTCTCCTATGAGAGTGCCATCCACGGTACTCACACTTGTCTTCATATTTCTACGAGTATCCATTAAATTATCTATGAACAGCATAAGTTCTCCAAGTAGTCCATATCCAAGAACGCGGCTATTCGAATAGTTTCATACCCTGCAGGGGTGTACTTCTTCACACACACTCTCGCCACTTATCGATGTGTGATCATAAAACCGTGCACCTCGGCAACCTTCAAACGGAAGCCCAGCGAGGGAGTCGGCCATGATCGTCAATCAGACAAGACCTCTAGTCCAGGCTATCGCCTATTTGAGACTGAACCCACACAGAAGTCCAGCCGAAGTTTCCGCTATGGCCCCAAAGGATGTGCGCAGGGTTCCCAAGCCCACCACTCGGGTGACCCTTGGTACACTGTGCTACTGCCTACCGCGTCATAACCCACCCCTAGGGTCAGTGCTACGCACAGACTCCAGCATACTATAAACACCAGAAATTACTTGCAACCCCGGACCAGGGACTAAGCGATTGATAAGTCGAGAGGGTCAATTAAGTATCTCAACGTGTGGTAGTAACTAGTCTTGGATCACAAACATGGAACTCGGTTCCTAAGAACGGTCCCAATGAGACAACCCGCTATGTACTCCTACATAGCCTCTCATCGCTACCTTTAACAAATCGGGTTCATCATAAGCTTAACACATCAGAACAACATTGTTTCACTCTAGTTCATCACCCATATGAATCAGAACTGACACAACTCTAAGCATAGCAGGCAAAGTAAGCAAAGCACATCATGGCACAAGCATCTACCAGGTATGCTAGGTTGCAAGGTTTAGCTATTTACTATGACAATGGCAGGTCATGCAAAGGAATGGGTTCATCTATCATATATGATAGACAAGTGAACGATGGTCCTAATGCAATAAACAAGAGCAGGAGCGAGAGAATGGGATTTTACCGGAATGATCAAAGGGGTGCTTGCCTTTCTAGGAAGCGGGAAGGTTTTCTCCTTCGTTGGAATACTCGGAGGTATCCTCAGAAGCAGGGCCTACCGCAATGCAGATAAATAGCAACCAATACACGGCAAGTGCAACAATATGATGCATGACCATGACATGGCAGCACATATGGATGAGCTAATGCAACTACTGTCCAAGTTAAATGAAGTGATTTTGAATATAGGTTCAAAATCATTCTCCATTTCATATTTCATATGTTAACATATTAGTAAATGTCAATGTTCATCTACATAGGTTATTGTAACATGCATGATAATAGTACCATTGGATTCATCGAATTCTTCTGATAAATTTTCATATATAAATTATTTCAATCTGAGTTATAGATTAATTTCTATGAATTTTCTAAGTTTTAAATATTCTTTGGAATTAATTTAATTCAGAAAATTCTTTATTGCATCAGCATGACATCATCATGATGTCAGCTGGTCAACAGACCATTGACAGGTCAAACCTGACTAGTGGGGTCCACTGGTCAGTGACCCAGCTACTAACAGAGTTAATTAAAACACTAATTACTAATTAGATTAGGTAGGGCCCACTAGTCAGTGGGTCATTAACTTAATTAATTAAATTAATTAATTATTTAAGCTAATCCTAATTAGCAGAGACCGGCCCCACTTGCCAGTGACCTAGGGGACTAACCCCTAGTGGTCAAACTGGTTGACTCGCCGGCGTTGAGCCGCCGGCGACGTCAAGGATGGCGGAGGGGATCAGGCTTCCTCCTCCGGCGACCAAATGGGCGGCGGAGGTCACGGATCGGCTCTGCGTGCTCGTGCGCATCGAGCCCAACACCTCCCAGGGGCTGGGATGGCCGGAATTGCCGCCGGCGAAGAGCACGGCGGCTGCTGGAGCTCGGGCGAGCACGGGCTCGTCGAGCCGGAGCTCGAATGAACCAACCTAGGGCTCCTAGGGCTACCTCGGTTCCTCCTGAGCACGACTACGTGCTTAGGTGCGAGCTTGGGCCGCCGCAGTGACGGCCATATCCTTGCCAGCGCTATGGAAGGGGGAAAAGGGCGGAGAAGGAGCAGGAGCTCACGACGGATGCAACAGCGACGAGAGCGGGCTCGGGGAGGCCTTGCTTGCGACAAACGGACAACGGCGGTCTCCGGTGACCGAGGAGAAAGAAGGCATCGAGGTTGACGCTGGGGGCCTCTGGGAGCGATTCTTTCATCGGAGAGGATCAGCACGTCGAGGCGGAGCTATAGGGGGGCTCAGGGGTGAGAGGGAGCGGCTGGAGCGGCGGCTACGGCAGCAACAATACGACGGCCATGGTGGGCAGAGGAGAGGGAAGAGGCAGGGGTTAATGGGCAAGGGAGAGAGCGATGGGGACGGTAACAACATTCTCATCCTCTCGTCAACGCAGCGGGGAATGCAGGCACGCAGGGAGCTGCGTGGCAGCACCGGCGCGGGCGCACGGCGAGCACACACTTGTCCTCCTGGCCGCCAGGAGGACGACGATGGTGTTGGGCCAGATGGGCTAGCCCAGGTGGGCTTCCTCCTTTTCTTTTCTTTTTAAATTCCAGTTTCTGTTTTATTTTTCTTACATTTGTTTTATTTATTTTTAGGCACGAATACTAGGCATAAAATATCCCAAATATTTTATAGAACTTAGTTTGAATATTTCAAACTTCTATAAAAAGTTTCAGAATATTTTGAAAACTAAAATAATTATAATGCTTCATTTGGCATTTTCAGAAGCTTTAATATTTATTTTTGAAATGCTATAAATATTCAAATATTTAGTATGACCCCCTGTATAATCATGTCCACATTTATCAGAGATAGGGTACATTTTTTATGGGCATTTTGGATTTGTTGGTTTTTCACAATCATGGAATTAATTTGATTCAAGTGAGGTGTTTGGGGTTTGTGTTAATCCCCATTTCAACGTGATGCAAAAAGTGAAACATGATGCATACACATGCTGTCCTAAGTAAGCTAGCTAGGAATGTGACAAAAGGGCTCAAGCTAGCGTTAAGAATGAATTGCATGAGTCATGAAGCAAACCACATACCCAGTTCTCACCAAACTCATTTAAGTTGACACTCCCTTAATGGTGTGGCACACCAACCATTTTGCCATGCCTCTCCTTGGCATTTTTGTGGCTGGCCTCCCACTTTTCGAAGCACCACTGATCCACCAAGGCCTCCCAACAATCCATCTTATCCACACACCATCTCGGGGGCACCTAAGTTAATAAAGAGAAATTTGAGCGCTACGTGTAAGAATCACATAAAGGAAACTAACTACAAGGCCTTAATAATATGTAATTACCTTTATGTAATGCTCCTTCTCCATCTTAGAATCGCGTCACTTCGCCATTTCCTTCCTAGTATACCGCAAGGCATAGTAGTCTCGAAAAGTCTGCACCCGAGCCTCGTGTCACCAGTTTTGAAGTAGGCGGTGGCATTCGGTTTCGATAACCTTTGCAATGGCCTCCTCGTATCCCTCCTCACACACACCTATAGAAGGTTTGCAAATGAGACAACACTGATTAGTACAATAACTAGCTATTTTTGTTTTTTAATTGTGTAAAGGAGAAATTACCCAGAACTGTCTGATCACCATGTCGGCCCTCGTGTGGCACAAAACACCATCGAGCTTAACCTCCGACGGGGCCAGGGCACCCAAGTAGTGCACCCACGTCATTCATACCTCTCGACCCCAACCGGGAAACGTAAAAAGCCCCGAGAAGTTTTGCCGGCAAAGCATACCAAGGACGTTGTTGGGCTTGTGCACACCCCTGGCAACAATCCAACCCCTACAGTATGACAAATTAATGCCAACACATTAGATATTTGGGAAAACGTGAAGGCAAAAGGTTAAATAAGAGTAAATAAACTTACTTCTCCCCATTTGGCTGAATACACCACCTCTTCTCACGGGACGCCGGCACGGGCGGGAGCCCCGTACTACCACGCTGGCAGACGGTGGCCCTCTCACCCTGCTCCTTGTCGGTATCAGCATGGCCACGTGGCTCCGGCTGACCCAAATCAGGCCAGGTATCCCACTGGGTCTCTTGGGACGTACCCTCATCCCTGCTTCGCTCTTGAGTCTCCTGGAACGAAGCCTCTAGGACACGAGTCTCATGGGTCGAAGGCTCGTCGACCTTAGGCTCGTCGACCTGAGGCTCGTGAACCGAAGTACGTGTAGCCTCCACCTCAGACGGGTCTACCCTAGCATCCTGTGCTCAGGTGAATCAGCTGGGGGTGGTGGCAAGGAAGGCGTGGCATCCACCCTACCTCTCCCGTGGCCACATGTACCTTTAGTAGCTCTCTTCTTCGCGGGGGGTTGACCTCCTCTCATGGGGGCCGCGGTCATCGAAGAAGCGGCCACTCCATGCAGAGTAGAGAGCAACTCTCTCCGAAGAGACGGGGCAGGAATGGGAGTACCCATCCCACCACCCGCCGATGAAGAAGGAGCCTCGGAGTGCTCTTGACCCTTTCCCACCATCTTTCAACACCTGCCATCACAAAGAATAAATGAAATTAGTAGAACATAAATACCAACATGAGTAATAAAATGTATATAATTTAAGTGTATCATCATCATAAATACCAACATGAGTAATAAAACTTATATACATATAATAATAGTTGAATACCTGACATGAACTAATAATAATCTTGATCATCTAGATATGCTTCTGGATCAGTAAAGGCATCATGGTAATCACTATCATCAATAAATGCAGCATCATCATCACTGTCAGGAAGAACATGTGGAAGACCTCCATTATGTAATCGGTCAAGAAGTGACAGGTCATCCGCACCAGTAACCTCTTCTTCTTCTGGCTCTTCCTGTTCCCGCTCAGGGGTTAAGACGGATTCACTGTCGCTGTCTACTTCAATGTTCTGGGCTGAAGTAGAGCGGTTCTTGAAACATTCTTGGACATACGCGTTACTTGGAAGAATTCACCTTCATATGTGTCTGGGTTAATGTGAGGTTCGTAATCCTCTTCATTGAGGGTAGGTGGTCCAAAACTTGGCGGCACTTCATAAACGACATCCCAACCTTTCAGATTTGGATCAGTTTGGCAGGCCCACGATAGACGGAAAACTTGTGTCGCCTGTTGAGCTGTAATATAGACATCGGGAACATCTAAATGGGTGCTTTGGTTGATTTCAACTAGCCCAATATGTTCATGAGTCCTTCTTGTCTTCTTCGGCTGAAACCAATAACATTTGAAGACTACGACGGTCGGTGGGTTTTCACCATAGAATATAAGTTCATAAATTGCTTCAACTCTTCCATAATACTCGGTACCTCCTTCGCATATAGCAGAGACACAACAATTTGTTGTCTTTAGGTCGGATATAGATTGTAGCGACCCGACTCAAAACGAGTCAAGCCTCTGTGTATTCTGTGCCATCCCTGGATCAGTATGCTGGCACACACAGTACATCAATGTATATATCAAAGTGCAATCACATGTAATTGACATAAAGTTGATATATACCTTAAAATCTCAGCAGAAACAGTCAGCGGGAGTGGAGTCCCAATAACACCAACGGCAGGTTGAGTGCAGACCGTAACCCTGAATCGTACTTTTACCCGTCATAGAGCTTATCTGCAACATAAGACGTTGCAGCCGTGTAGGTCAGTACTTTGAATGTACTGACAATGCCACCAAAGAGGGGGTGAAAAGTAACAATATATTCTATATGCATATTTGGCAGGTGGGGTAGTAAGTTTTGCATAAAGCCAATTTTCCTACAACAAGAGAGGGGCTAAGCAAAAGTTATTACTACTATGTTGGTTGATTAATGAGATGGTTCCACCAAACAATTATCATACCCAAGTTGTCATTAATACCCTCATCAATATAATTCTTGTGTTGAGAATTCAAGATTGTTTCAGTTCCTTTGGCTCAAGTTGTCCATGACAGTGGACACGGCTAATCGATTAGGTTTGGGTACTCTACAGAGTTTTGCACACGTTCCCCACAAGATTTGATTGCCTCCATTGGATTTCTCGCACTTCAGGGTGTTTGAGAAAACGGATGATCAAAACATGGTCTTCTAAGGGGTTCCTCCGAGACTCTTTCGGTCCCATCCTTTCCTACCATTCTTCTACAACTCGTACCACCGCCTGTCCAGGGTCACCACAATATCCAATCAAGCCAGAGCCCATAATGGCTTGTGGCTATGCAGTTAAGCCTTGGGTCTTGAAGCATCCATCCATCTCTTTGTGACTGGGTGGACCTTTCCATGTGAATACTGGCACTTCCCCAGCAACACCTAGGCTAACCACTGGTTTCTCCAGGGCGCCGTTCAACCATCATCCACCCAGAGGTATGTTGAAAACTCGGAGTCTTGAAGTCTTGATCATCATGTAGGTCTTGTAATTATTATCTCACAACTCTCATGAATCACACAACCAACCCCGTCTACTAATAGCATAGAAAAAGTGAATCAACGTTTCCCGGGGCCAATGTGTCAAAGGGTTGAGGGGATCCTACCACATGATACTACATCAAGTAACCAAGTTTCCAAATTACCTACTTTGCATGCAATTGGGGAGATGGTAGAACTAATGCAATAAAAACATGGGTAAACATGATCAAAGTGACTTGCCTGTACTGTTGATGAAGATAATATCGCTCTCAGAAAATTACTTGATAGACTATTCGTCACTCTCCGGTGAAAATCTATACAGTCAAACATTGCATTCATAACCAAACACTTCTAGCAATCAATACTAACAATCAATAAGCAACACCAAAACTAAAAGTAACAAGGTTGATGAAGGAAATACTTAAGACAAAACTCAAATCAACAAAATTTCATCAACACAACCAAGGGTTCGTTTTCTCTACAAATAAATCCTATTTTCAAAATTAACAAAACAAAAACAAAGTAACATATAACAAAAGTATTTTTGTAAATATTTTACTAGCAAGAAGAATTACTTTTGAAGAACAACTAAGAATTATGAAAAACAACACTCTAAACAACATAGGTTTTAGCCTAATAAACTTAACAACAATAAAACAATTAAAATATTAAAATAACAGAAAACAAAATACTTTCAAATAAGAAATCAACTAGCAATACTAGAGCAATACAACAAAGAAAAACAAAACAAAGTAATGGGCTCTAAATTTTGGTGGCTAAACTACTACTAATATAAAACAAGACAAAACTATTTTTAGTAACAAAACAATCCTTAACAGAAAAGAATACTAAATTTTTTATGTAGAAAAACAGAATGAAATCCTCTAAAACATTTGTGAAAAGAATTACTACTAAAACTAAATTGTTTTGTAAAACATTTCCTAATGAAGAAGAATATAGTTTCCTATATCATTAGGATATAAAACAAAGAAAAACTATTTTTTACTAACAGAAAATAAGTCACCTTATATTGGACAACAGAACTAAATAAAACTAAAACAAAAGTTTAACTAATTCAGATTCAAACTAAACTAAAAATTAAACTCACCAAACTCTATGAAGAATTAAACAAATTCTTTTTTGTTAAAAACCCTAACCAAATTTATCCTAAAAATTCGCAAACCATGTAGGATGATAATTTTAACTAATACAAATCAGTGGCAAAAAGATTCATACAAAAATATATTACTCTAGTTATACAGATTTTAGTAATTTGAACAAATTTTGTTAGATTCAAATTTTAAAGTTCAAATTTGAAATCTAAGCATACAGACATAAACTACAACATATTTGTGACCTAATGCAAACAGAATTAACTAAAAACACTAATTAGTTTAAAAGTTACAACTAAAACAAAAACAGAAAACATTCTGTTTTCTAAAACAAAACAGAAAAGAACAAAATTCCTAGCGAACGGACAGGGCTACGTCGCGGCTTCCTATTGGTCGAAAGAGCGCGCGTGCGGTTGTTTGCGGCGAACGACCGAACGTTAGAGGATACCGATTCGTTTATTAAATAGATCTAATCTAGATCGTTGACTACGGATCCGACGGCTATGGGTGGAGGTGGCGGCTTACAGAGAGGGGGGTCGAGGTCTCGGGCGAGGTCGACGGCGGCCGGAGGTCGGAGGTGCTCAGGGACGACGGTGCGGTGGTCGGGGGCGGTGTTCGGAGAGCCCAAACGACGACGATGAAGATCCGGTGTCGAATGGTGGTGTCAGACGGGGCTAGGGGTGAGTGTGGCGACGGGCACGAGCTCTGGGGGGTTCGGTTGGAGTCCGAACTCCGGCGAGGTGGCGCGGGCGGCGTTCCGGCGAGGTAGTGGGGGTTTTGGGGGAGAATGGAGTGCGGAGGGAGCAGGGGCTATTTATAGGGCCGCGGGTGGGTGAGGGGAAGGTAGGAGGAGGGAGATCCGGTGAGTGAGAGATCTCCGGCGAGCTCTGTCTCGCACGAGGAGGAAGGTGAGCGAGGAAATCTCGCTAGCGGTCCGGGGTCCCGCGCGACAGAGAGGGAAAGGGCGAGGTTAGCGCGTCGGTGGCCGATCGGGAATGAATTCGGGAATTAAACGCAGGTGGGCCGACCTGTTTCTATTTAATTCATTTCCTTTTCTATTTCTAGAGGGTTTAAAACATCTTTAATGCATTCAAATCATTTCCAAACATAGGAAATGTATATAGCAAAATGATCAGGGAATTAAATGTTATTTAATGAACATTTTTTCCTTTATCAAATGATTTTTTTTTTAGAAAATTTATTTTCAGAAAATGCTAGATTGGTTTTAATTCTTTTGCAATAAATTTTCAATTAACCCCCTAGGTTTTATGATTTAAAAACTTCACAAAATACCCCCTGGTTTGGAGTGTCACATTACTCCTCTCAAATACTTGTCAAGGGGTTTGAATGCTTACAAATTTCAAATTGGCATATCAAATATGAAAATGATCTCCATATCAGAAAATTTTCAAATAGTTTTTCAAAATTCACTTTTCAAATCCTTTTATAATGAAGAAGTCATGTCATCTTCTCTCACTAGTTTGAAAGGTAAGAATTTGAATTCAAAAGAAAATGGGAAAGTCATTTTATTCCCTCTCATTCAAAAGTTTTAAAAAGTTTCAAATTTCACTCAATTCAATCACTCAAGCAAACAAACAATCATTCTAATATTTATTATAACATTCCAAAATTTGGGATGTTACAAACCTACCACACTTAAAATGAATCTCGTCCTCAAGATTCGAAGAGGCTAGAAATAATAGATTAGGGTTTGGGGTCTTCTAGCAAATCCATTGTCCTGGAAGGTGTGGTGTCTTCCACACTTAAACTGAGAGTTACTGGTCCCTCAAAATCATGGAAGTCCTCTGGGTGCATCTGTCTCTTCTCATTCTTTATGATAGCTCCTTTGGTGATGCTCTTCCGTTTAAATCAAAAATCTTGTGTTCTCCTAACAAAATGCACTTTCCTCCGATACTGGATCTTCTTAACTGATAAGTCTCGCATTCATTCTAAGTAACTTGTCGATGATCTCATGGTGGTCTACCATTAGTGGTTATCCTGTAGTGAAATGGGTCTTGGCTTCCTTCCTCACCGTAAAATTCCTATGTGAGGCAGCAACTGCCATGTACAAGGGTTTTCATCATACCATTCTAAGGCTTAAACAAAAGCTCCAAAGAATGTCGTCTCTTTACTATGGGTATGTCACTCAGATTTACCATTCCGAATAGCAAGAGAATGTTAAGAGTAAGTCGTCATGGTGATCAATCCATTCCGCACTCAAATCATTACGTTGTATAAGGTTTAGTGAATCTTGTATTCTAACACTTGGGCTTCCTCACAAGCGTTGTAGAAATTTTTCTTGTCAATGAACGAAGTTTGGATAAATCCTTTGATTCTGCAAGCTAAGAAAAAACATCTATCGTTTTCTTCACAACTCTCAGGTTTTTCGTATACTCCCAAAAAATGTTTACTGATCAGTCGTAGCTTCTTCCAAGTTTCTTCCATCACAAAGGTAGGGCTTGATCCTTATCAATCCTGAGGTTAGTGAGTTGTGGGTTTACTTGAATACTTGAACAGCTTTAACTCACTATTGGGGTTACTATCGTTCCATATTCCAACATTACCTTCCGTTCATTCCACCATACCCTTGAGGTAACCAATCACAGACTTATTCTTGTCTGGATTCCACTCTGTGGAATTCATTTTCCTTTGCATTGGTCTGTTTAACCTTGGGTATGGTTTCATCACAATCACTCCTTTTTTTCAATATTCCAGCTTCGAAAGCACTTTGTCTCAAAGGTTATCATCCAGATAGTTTGAGGTGGTTCCACATTCTCTTCACTTGTATTCAGTTATCCAAACTCCTTAACATGAATGGTATTTTCTTTATTCATTTATCCTTGTGGTTACTACCACACTTGAAATCAAATGCACTCATGTCTGCATAGACCGTATTTTCTCATATCCTCGAAATTGGTCAGTGATCTTTGTTCGTAGAGTGACAATTCATATAATTCAACATAGGAGAATCATGACATCATAAATTCCATTGACTCATGAATTTATTACAAACTCTGAGACTTCCGTTACATAACTTCAAAATGGTAAGAGTGCTACCTATTACATTTTACTTCAAAAAATCCAAAACTCAAACTACTCATGTTTAACCTTCTTCTCCGGGCAGGTATAAGAGTAATGTCCTATCTTCTTGCACCAGAAACACATGATCTGACTCAGATCCTTCTTTGCAGAAATTGGGTTGTTCTGAGAACGTCTTCGGTTTCTCTTCTTAGGCTCCTTTGTTTCGAGCAAACTTTCAATTTCCTGTGGGTCAAACTCGACTTCTTCTGTCAGAAAGTTTCCCAGATACTCTTTTCTTTCCTTCGTACAGTCCTGTGAGAAATGTCCTTCTTCTCCACATGAATAGCAGGCATTAGAGTAAAATCTGGTTAGCCCTTCTCCACTAGGGTCTTCAACATCTTCCTTCATCACAAGTCTCCTATATTTTCTCTGAAGGCTTTCTTCATGGCTTCCTTATGCTGCTTGATGACATCTTGTACCTTGGGCTACATTTGGCATTGAGCTGGAAAATGCGTAGTTCCTTCACACAAGAAACATGTCACCTGCCCAGTTGGGCATTCCTCAGCTCGGTGATTTTCTTCACAATGAGCTCATCCTTCATTGTGTTCTTCCTGGGTGTGTCCTATCTCTCCACATATGTTGCATGCAAAATCTTCTTCACTTCTTTGCAACGGGGCTTCTGGGTGTGGGTGACAACATGAGATTTTTGCAGAGTCATCTTGAATTCTTCCCAAGTGATTGTTGCTTGCGTATCATGGGTAGCTTCCAGCATCTTCCACCAATGTGCAACACCTTCTGCAAAGTACCGAAAAACATACTGGACCATCTCGTTCCTTGCAACATGGTTACTCCTTAGATGATCCTCCATGGTTTGAATCCATTCTTCTATCTCTAATCGATTCATCAATCCGGAATAAACGAGTCCAGCTTCATTCAACATCTATTGGGTCCAAGGGTTTGGGATGAGATACAAGAGAGGGATCGAGAGAGATACACACAATACAAACAATATAGTTTTGGAAATGGGATTTGTTTGTGGCTGTCGAAAAAATTGCACACACATGACAGCTCACAAATCATGGTGTCTAACGTCATTATAGAACAGGGGTTTGGTCTTCTAGGGGCATAATATCTTGGAAATTCTTCATGGTCTTCAATTTCTTCGGGTCTTCAAAGTCTTCAACTCGTGTATCTTCAACTCTTCGATTGCATGGTGAAATCTTCTTTACTTTGAAGTGACCATCAGTTGTTTCGATATCTTGTCCTTCTCGAAGTGGTCTCAGTTGATCCTTAGTGTGGTCAAAGGGGAACGGGTATTTTCTAACTCTTTGAGGTAAGAGAGATCATTTGATACAGCTCAAATAAGATGAGAAGTAAAAGGTCTTTTGAAAACAAAGTTTTTAGAGAAAACGTTCCCTAAGGGCTGTCTAGTTTCTAGGGTCACGTTCTACAGTCAACATGTGCTCTGATGCCATTTCTGTAGCGACCCGACTCAAAACGAGTCAAGCCTCTGTATATTCTGTGTCATCCCTGGATCAGTATGCTGGCACACACAGTACATCAATGTATATATCAATGTGCAATCACATGTAATTGACGTAAAGTTGATATATACCTTAAAATCTCAGCGGAAACAGTCAACGGGAGTGGAGTCCCAATAACACTAACGGCAGGTTGAGTGCAGACCATAACCCTGAATCATACTCTTACCCATCGTAGAGCTTATGTGCAACATAAGACGTTGCAGCCATGTAGGTCAGTACTTTGAATGTACCGGCAATGCCACCAAAGAGGGGGTGAAAAGTAATCATCTATTCTATATGCATATTTGGCAGGTGGGGTAGTAAGTTTTGCATAAAGCCAATTTTCCTACAACAAGAGAGTGGCTAAGCAAAAGTTATTACTACTATGTTGGTTGATTAATGAGATGGTTCCACCAACCAATTATCATACCCAAGTTGTCATTAATACCCTCATCAATATAATTCTTGTGTTGAGAATTCCAGATTGTTTTAGTTCCTTTGGCTCAAGTTGTCTGTGACCGTGGACACGGCTAATCGATTAGGTTTGGGTACTCTGCACAGTTTTGCACACGTTCCCCACAAGATTTGATCGCCTCCTTTGGATTTCTCGCACTTCAGGCTGTTTGAGAAAACGGATGATCAAAACATGGTCTTCTAAGGGGTTCCTCTGAGACTCTATCGGTGCCCATCCTTTCCTACCATTCTTCTACATCTCGTAGCACCGCCTGTCCAGGGTCACCACAATATCCAACCAAGCTAGAGCCCATAATGGCTTGTGGCTGTGCAGGTAAGCCTTGGGTCTTGAAGCATCCATCCATCTCTTTGTGCCTGGGTGGACCTTTCCACGTGAATACTGGCACTTCCCCAGCAACACCTAGGCTAACCACTGGTTTCTCCAGGGCGCCGTTCAACCATCATCCACCCAGAGATATGTTGAAAACTCGGAGTCTTGAAGTCTTGATCATCATGTAGGTCTTGTAATTATTATCTCACAACTCTCATGAATCACGCAACCAACCCCGTCTACTAATAGCATAGCAAAAGTGAATCAACGTTTCCCGGGGCCAATGTGTCAAAGGGTTGAGGGGATCCTACCACATGATACTACATCAAGTAACCAAGTTTCCAAATTACCTACTTTGCATGCAATTGGGGAGATGGTAGAACTAATGCAATAAAAACATGGGTAAACATGATCAAAGTGACTTGCCTGTATTGTTGATGAAGATAATATCTCTCTCAGAAAATTACTTGATAGACTATTCGTCACTCTCTGGTGAAAATCTATACAATCAAACATTACATTCATAAGCAAACACTTCTAGCAATCAATACTAACAATCAATAAGCAACACCAAAACTAAAAGCAACAAGGTTGATGAAGGAAATACTTAAGACAAAACTCAAATCAACAAAATTTCATCAACACAACCAAGGGTTGGTTTTCTCTACAAATAAATCCTATTTTCAAAATTAACAAAAGAAAAACAAAGTAAAATATAACAAAAGTATTTTTGTAAATATTTTACTAGCAAGAAGAATTACTTTTGAAGAACAACTAAGAATTATGAAAAACAACACCCTAAACAACATAGGTTTTAGCCTAATAAACTTAACAACAATAAAACAATTAAAATATTAAAATAACAGAAAACAAAATATTTTCAAATAAGAAATCAACTAGCAATGCTAGAGCAATACAGGAAAGAAAAACAAAACAAAGTAATGGGCTCTTGATTTTGGTGGCTAAACTACTACCAATATAAAACAAGACAAAACTATTTTTAGTAACAAAACAATCCTTAGCAAAAAAGAATACTAAATTTTTTATTTAGAGAAACAGAATTAAATCCTCTAAAACATTTGTGAAAAGAATTACTACTAAAACTAAATTGTTTTATAAAACATTTCCTAATGAAGAAGAATATAGTTTCCTATATAATTAGGATATAAAACAAAGCAAAACTATTTTTTATTAATAGAAAATAAGTCACCTAATATTGGACAACAGAACTAAAGAAAACGAAAACAAAAGTTAAACTAATTCAGATTCAAACTAAAGTAAAAATTAAACTCACTAAACTCTATTAAGAATTAAACAGATTCTATTTTTGTTAAAAACCCTAACCAAATTTATCCTAAAAATTCTCAAACTATGTAGGATGATAGTTCTAACTAATACAAATCAGTGGCCAACAGATTCATACAAAAATATATTTTTAAACTCTAGTTATACAGATTTTGGTAATTTGAACAAATTTGGTTAGATTCAAATTTTGAATTTAAAATTTGAAAGCTAGGCATACAGACAAAAACTACAACATATTTGAGACCTAATGCAAAAAGAATTAACTAAAAACATTAATTAGTTTAAAAGTTACAACAAAAACAAAAACAGAAAACATTCTGTTTTCTAAAATAAAACAGAAAAGAACAAAATTCCTAACGAACGGACAGAGCTACGTGGCGGCTTCCTATTGGTCGAAAGAGCGCGCGTGCGGTTGTTTGCGGCGAACGACCGAACGTTAGAGGATACCGGTTCATTTATTAAAAAGATCTAATCTAGATCGTTGACTACGGATCCGACGACTACGGGTGGAGGTGGCGGCTTATAGAGAGGGGGGTCGAGGTCGACGGCGGCCGGAGGTCGGAGGTGCTCGGGGACGACGGTGCGGTGGTCGGGGGCGGTGCACGAAGAGCTCAGACGATGGCGACGAAGATCCGGCGTCGAATGGTGGTGTCAGACGGGGCTGGGGTGAGTGTGGCGATGGGCACGAGCTCTGGGGGTTCGGTTGGAGTCCGAACTCCGGCGAGGTGGTGGGGGCAGCGTTCTGGCGAGGTAGTAGGGGTTTCGGGGGGGAATGGAATGCGGAGGGAGCAGGGGCTATTTATAGGGCCGCGGATGGTGAGGGGAAGGCAGGAGGAGGGAGATCCGGTGAGTGAGAGATCTCCGGCGAGCTCTGTCTGGCGCGAGGAGGAAGGTGAGTGAGGAAATCTCGCTAGCGGTCAGGGGTCCCACGCAACAGAGAGGGAAAGGGCGAGGTTAGCGCGTCGGTGGCCGATCGGGAATGAATTTGGAATTAAACGTAGGTGGGCCGGCTTGTTTCTATTTAATTCATTTCCTTTTCTATTTCCAGAGGGTTTAAAACATCTTTAATGCATTCAAATCATTTCCAAACATAGGAATTGTACATATCAAAATGATCAAGGAATTAAATGCTATTTAATTAACATTTTTCCCTGTCAAATGAATATATTTAAAAAAAATGATTTTCAGAAAATGCTAGATTGGTTTTAATTCTTTTGCAATAAATTTTCAAATAACCCCCTAGGTTTTATGATTTAAAAACTTCACAAAATACCCCCTGGTTTGGAGTGTCACATTAATCCTCTCAAATACTTGTCAAGGGGTTTGAATGCTTACAAATTTCAAATTGGAATATCAAATATGAAAGTGATCTCCATATCAGAAAATTTTCAAATAGTTTTTCAAAATTCACTTTTCAAATCCTTTTATAATGAAGAAGTCATGTCATCTTCTCTCACTGGTTTGAAAGGTAAGAATTTGAATTCAAAAGAAAATGGGAAAGTCATTTTATTCCCTCTCATTCAAAAGTTTTAAAAAGTTTCAAATTTCACTGAATTCAATCACTCAAGAAAACAAACAATCATTCTAATATTTATTATAACATTCCAAAATTTGGGATGTTACGTAGATAGCTCTTTGCCAAAGGTATGAAAGCGATACCCGTTGATGTCGTATTTGTCAAATGAACGGACCTTATAGTCAAAACCATTAGCAACTTGTCTCAACTCGGCTTCCATAGACTCCCCATCAGCCTACAAGTTTAATACGGAAGAATGGATGCATTAGCCGCAAACTAGACCAAGAAATCAAATGGTCCATTAATGGTAATTAATTAGCCTTTATTTGAAGCAAGAGATGAAACCGGGATAGTCGCCTCCATGCTTTGCCAGAAGCTCATACTCTTCGACGGAATCCTTTTCGGTGGCTGCTCCATCCGAGAATTCGGTGACGTACGACTATATCAAATATCCTTGAATAAGAGCATTTCAAAGGAATTAGAAGTTGCGGAACAATAATTTCCCGAGAACTTACTCGGTGTACGGCTGCACTTCTGTTAGGTTGTCGAAGATATACAATGAAATGGTCCGCCATTCTACGACATCCAACGATTTCCCTTTTGAAGCACCGGCTGGCGTGAGCTTCCCTTTGAATAGGCTGAGGTTGGATTGACCCTTTTTAGGATTGCCATCATTGTACCAAGGCTTCGGGTTATGCAAATGATGATTTTTTGCTTCGTGGTGTGCTGTCACAAAGTTTGCCGCCTCCTTAGTAATGAATGCCTCGGCCATTGATGCTTCAATTCTACGTTTATTTTTACATTTAGCTCGAAGCGTCTTCTACATCCTCTCTATTGAGAAGCACCATCAATTTTGAACGCCCCCTCCCCCAATCTTGCCTCGGTCGGGAGATGCAAAATCAAATGCTGCATTGGATTAAAGAAGCCCGGTGGAAAGATCCTTTCTAATTTGCAGATCAACTCCGGCGCCAACTCTTCCATTTCATCTAGCATGTCAGGCGATAGTTTTTTCACACAATGAGAATGGAAGAAATAGCTCAGCTCTGCCAGTACTAGCCATTCATCCTCAGGGATAAAGCCACACAACATCACCGGCATTACCCGCTCAAGCCATATGTGCCAATCATCACTCTTGAGACCAAATATATTCAATTTTTCAAGACTCGCTCCCCTCTTTAGATTCACATCATACCCATCGGGGAACATCAACCGCATTTTCACCCACAATAGCATTTCCCCCATAGCTGGCCTTCCAAGATTGAACTATGCCTTTGGCTCCACTACACTTTGCTTTGCTTTCCTTTCCGTTGTCGCAAGTTTTATAACGGTCTATCACATAGAGCCTCCTGGTCGATTCTGGCCTTAGGATTATCCTTTGACTTCCCCTCTATGTCGAACAATGTACCAAAAATGGCCTCCACTATATTATTTTTAGTGTGCATCATGTCGATGTTGTGTGGGCAAATGAGGTCTTTGAAGTAAGGCAGATCCCATAAGCATGACTTGTGAGTCTAGACATGTTTCGTATTATACCCTTTGAAATAGATGCAAAGGATCTGGCTCAAGAGCGTTTTACTGATCAAGGGTCTGTTGGCCTGTCAACACGGGTGGTGCAGTGTTTTTGACAACTCTATCTTAGATGAAATTCTTGTTGTCTTTTCTGAACTCATGGTCAGGATCCAGGAACTGTCTATGCATGTCGAAGCAAGAAAACTTGCGACCCGCCTACAGCCAACGGAACTGAAGAGCTTCCTTGCATGTGGGGCACGGGAATCTTCCATGCACAAATCAGCCAATGAATAGCGCATACGCCGGATAGTCATGCATCGAGTACATGTACCACACATGCATTTTGAAGTTTTTTTGGTAGCGGCGTCGTATGTCTTGATCCCATTATCCCAGGCTTCTTCCCACTCATGCTTAAGCGGCTACATGTACACATCCATATTCTTCCTCGGATATTTGGGCCCTAGAATTATCAACGTTAAGAAAATGTTCCTTCTTTTCATAATCGCTCTCGGGGGAGATTGAGTGCAATGACAAATACAGGCCAACAACTGTATTGTGTTGTCATCATACCATACACATTGAACCCATCTGTGTTGATGGCAACTCAAGGATGCCTTGAATTTGCCAATTTATCCTTATGTAATGCATCAAAGTGCTTCCATGCAAAAGCATCTGATGTGTGTACCAACATATTTTTACCATCCGCATCTAGTTTAGTTCTTTTGCCCATGTCATCTGTCTAGCCATCTCTTCGAACATGAAAAGACGTTGAAGTGTTGGTACGATTGGCAGATCCCGAAGAACATTAATGGGGATTAAGGTCTAAATCTTCTCACCCATACCGTTGTCTACCAAAATATACATGGAAGAATTGCAAATGCGGCAATAGTTCAAGGCCGCATACTCAAGCTTAAATAAGGCACATCCATTCTCACAGGCATGTATCTTCTCATAGGGCATCTTAAGTACACGGAGGATTTTTTCTGACTGGTATAGGTTTGTAGGTAGTACATGGCCTTTGGTAGAAAGCGTCCAAATATCATTATCATCCGTCATAGCATTCTCTGCTTAGGTTGAATTGAGCCTTCACAGCCATTACTTGCGCGATGGCATCCAACTGACAATGCTCAGTGTGCTCGTGGAGAGGACGTTTTGGAGACTCCAACATTTCATAGAGGACTTTGCAGATTCCTCCATCTCATCGTCCGAATCCCAAGCATCATCAAAGTCTTGCACCATATCTTCGATCCCGGTACCATGCTCATCGATGTGACGACAAGCCACCTCAGCTCTGGCACGTTGGTCAGACTCACCATGAAAAGTCCACACCATATAATTAGGCGTAAAACCCCAATTCTATAGGTGTTTAACCATTTCAAACTCTGTCCGCTTTTTAAAGTTGTCACATTTGGGACAGGGGCACCATGTTGTTTGCTTGCCATTTGCAAATGCGGCTCTCACAAACCCCCTGCTTTTTGCTAACCATTCATTGGTCATGTCTTTCTGACTAGGGTGACCAGTGTACATCCAAGCATGATCACTCATCTTGCCTACCTAGTAAACACACAAGAATTATATATATAATTCATCATCTATATTCATTCGTTAATCAAGTTTGTCAGTTTGATTACGTCCATGTAACCTACACGCTAATAGGTAGAGATAGGTCCAAATCTCACCCAAGTATGTGTAGATTGGGTTCGTTTTCCCATGCTCTGCTCTGGATCTAACGCAGAATTTCGACAACACCACCCTGCTGTTCTCCTAATACACGTCTCGGCAATAACCAGAGAGGTTGTGTACCCGGAGTACAACAGGGTGGCACTGATGAAATTCCACATCGGATCCAGAGCAGAGCGTATGGGAAAATGAACCCAATCTACACATACTCGGGCTGTCCATGAATAACGTTGGACAATTCTAAAGGATGGCGGTTATAAATTTGCAAAGACATGCATATTTATAGATGCCACCCTTTCGAACGAGAGACGCATACTAGTCATGCATACTGATGATTCAAGACACATATAGCTAGCAAGTTTCATCGGCGTGAAGAATGGAACCAAGCAAATTAAGGGGCCCGGGGGAGATGTCATTTGTTCTCACGAACGAATGCAGCAGGGGTGCTCGTCAAACGTACGGGGAGGTCGTCGAACAACTGCACGTTGAAATTCACCCGACCAACACAAATATGATGTTTTTTTATAACAAAATCAGAAAATATGTGACCTAACTCATAATTGACAAACTATGACCTCCTCGGCCTTTGGAAGGCCGAAGAGCACCTTTCCTGTCAATAGGAGGCATAATAGGTGTCGGGGGTCGGGGGTCAGTGGCGTTGGTAGTCAGTGGCGTCGAGGGTCCGTGGCTTCAGGGTTCGGTGGCGTCGGGGGTCGAGGGTCAGTGCGTTGGTGCTCGGGGGTCAGTGGCATCGGTGGTCGGGGGTCAATGGCATTGGGGGTTGGGGATCAGTGGCGTCGAGGGTCAGTGGCATCATGTCGGGGTGTCGTGTTTGGGCATTGTGTCGGGGTGTCGGGGTGTCGTGTCGAGGTGTCGGGGCATCGTGTTTTTTTTTCTTCTAGGTTATTTCTTTACTAATAAATAAACCAACTAATCTAAACCTAAACTAACCTAATAAACCAACCTAAACCTAATCCTAAACTAACCTAAAACTAAAACTAAACTAACCTGAACCTAAACTAACTGAAAAATAAAAATAAAACCTAAAACCTAAAACTAAAACTAAACTAAACTAAACTAAACTAAAACTAAAACTAAACTAACCTAAACTTAAACTAACCTAAAACTGAAAATTAACTAACCTAAAAAACAAAACAAAAAAACTCACCTTGAAGGGGCCGGTGGAAGGGGGTCGATGGAGGACGAAGCCGGTGGAGGACGACCGCCGTAGGGAGGACACCGGCGCGGCGGCGCTGGAGAAGGTCCACAAGGAGGGGGCGCCGCTTGGAAGGGGAGGCGGTGGGCATCATGGGGAGGGGGCGGCCGGGGCAGGGGCCAGTTGGGGGAGGGGCGATCGGGGAGGGGCGGGCGGGGGCGGTGCCGGCCGAGGGAGGGGTGGCTGGGGGCGGGGCCGGCCAAGGGAGGTGCGGCGCGGGGAGGGACGGTTGGGGGCGGGGCTGACCAGGGGAGGGCTGGCCGGGGGGCGGGGCGAGCCGAGGGAGGTGCGGTGCGGGGAAGGTGGCTGGCTGCGGCGAGGGGGCTGGCGACGGCGGTCGCAGGCGGAGGGAGGGTGGGGTGAGGAAGGGAGAGGGAGTGAGAGAGAGAGAAGTGGGGGCGGGGACGGTCGTTAGTAGGGCATCTCCTTTGTCGTCTTCCGCCAGACGACAAAGAGAGCCAGGGTAGACAACAAAGGAGACCCAGACGGCAAAGATCCCGTCCGTTTGGACCTGGCCAGACCCAAGGTTCAGTGGGACCCACCTTTGCTCTTTCCCGTCTACCCTGGCTCTCTTTGCCGTCTAGGGGCAGATGGCAAAGAACTGGCACATGGCAAACAGTGCCTTTGCCATGTGCCAGTTCTTTGTCGTCTGCTTTGTGACAGCAGACGGCAAAGAGCATCTTTGCCATGTGTCAATAGACGGCAAAGGCCTGGCACATGGCAAATAACTGAACTCCAGTAGTGAGGGTGATTTGTTTGGAGTAATACGTAGGACTATTGGAATTTAAGAAGTGCGCTCAAGGATAAGATGATAGACGTTAACTCACATCCTAAGCCCTTTGGAACCCCGAAGCTTTACCGAGCCATAATATGGTCGGATTATGACCATAGGTCTTGGCTTCAAATCTTTAGACTATGGCCAATACTCCACCTCGACCAGCACCAATACTCTTCAAAAGGAAGGTGAACATGAAGAACTAGATTGCATTGGATCACAAACCCCTGAACTAGTGACCACCCGGATCAAATGCCCGCTCCTCTGACATATCCCATGAGCAAAATGTTTATGTGATACTTGGAGGAATAGGTTGTTGTCCTCCAAGATGACATACTTATCTACCCAATAAGAGAATGAACACCTTAGTCCTGTTTGGACCAGCCCCAAGAACACCAATTACCTTGCCTCTCAAGTATAAGGCTTCACCTTGAAAAGAGTTGGACTTCTCGAAGCACCCTCCCTTCAGCAGAAGACATTCTTTACCAAGCACGACAAAGAAGCACTACGGTAAGGATGCCACGGCAACGAAGAAGAAGAGGCAAAGGAAGTCAACCACCACTCCTCTGCCAGCTACAACGGCTAGACTGTATCAAGAAGCATCAACATTTAGGGTACGATGAAGCCCTTGGACATCAAGAGGATTATAGAGCCCTTGTTTTAACTAGTCATCAATCAGCTCCTGATTAGGAAGGGACCGAGAAGTTGATAGAACCCTCACTTGACCGCTTCGACGGTGTACGATGAGCATGACATCCCTACCCTCTCTAGATATCTGGAACGGAGAAGATGATTGTCATGACTTTGTTACCAGCCCCTTCTTTACCCAATCTAAGGCGTAAATCCTGACTCGATCATAGTAAACCACCTGTCAAAGGTAGTTCAGCCCACTTTCGAAGCCTCAAACCTTGGGGACTAGATGGTTGTTCTATACTACTAGATAGTCAGCTTATTTGGAACCCCTCGGAAACCTTCCCATATGGTAGTACCCCTTTTGGCACCAGGTCTCTAAGCTTAGCCTTAGGGACGAGACTTAGCCCGACCTTGCCACAAATGACCTCGGGGAGACACTTAGACCAAACACTCGACGGCCCACAAGAAATGTGCATCTATGACAATGTAGTCTAAAGGCCACAGATGGACGAAGGACGTACACGGGCAACTCTCTCAAGTAGAAGACTTCGACAAGAAGCCTATGCCGACAAACTTTGACGTGCTTATTTTGAAGACCTCGAGCACTGGAAGATCAATTTCTCCAACGAAGTCGATGATTCCCCGTCAACAGAGCCTACACCAAGACCTTGAACTTACTCGTCTAGAGCGAGACATCCAAATGTCACTAACCAACGTGAGAAGTCCCATGACCAGCACGCATATGCACTACCTTGCCCCGTATTCCGGCTTTCGGATAGACACGCAAGCCAGACCCTTGCTCGAACCCCATTCATCAAGCCCTTGACCACTAGTTAAGACTAACTTATTGCTAGGACCACATGCACCTCTTAGATAAATACAAACGATACACTTGAATCCGTATCATCAAGCACTTCAATTTTTAAAAGGACACCCCCCACCAAAACAGGAGCAACATGGAACATGAAGACTACCCCACCTCTATATTTCCGCACCTTTACTACGCATAGACTAGGAATCTTGGGGATGAGATTCTTGTAAGGGGGTAGGTCTGCCACACCCTCTGTTTTACCTCTTCTGTCTAAGTTAACATAGCTCAAAAATTAGGGCCAATTAAAACTTTGTGTGTGCTTGTGATGCATGACTTGATTGTTGATTGCTTGTTTGCTTGCTTGTGCTCTAATTCATAAAACTCCTTCTACTCTCAACACCCATCTCCTTGCTCATACCATGTGTATAGGACATAAAACTATTTTTATAAAATATTATTTTGCCAACAAACATTTATTCAACTTAGGTTTTCAAGAACCCCTAAATTGAGGTTCGTACTACAAGTCCTCAAATTAGGGTGGATGCTTTTCCCCAAAGAGTTTATTTGGAACCTACCATGTATAATACTTTCCAAAACCACAAAACTATTATTTTAAAGACTATTTTACTATCAAAGTTCAAAGGCATTTTCTTAAGGCCAAAAATGGTCTTTTATCGGGAAAATTTATTTTTATGCTTTCAAAATATTTGGGAAAATTTAGCTAAACTGAGTGGACATATATTTTCCATATGTAAGAATTGCAATGCATGGTCATATTCAAAATATTGGACAAACCCCTCCAAAACCATTTCTGCTTAAATCAAGCATTTGAAATATTTCTATAAGAATTTTTTTTCAAATAAATCCAGGAAAATTCCAGCAAGTCACACATGCTATATGTGATGGTCTTGCAAATTTCATCTCAATCCCCATTGTTTTGATTCACCAAAATATTCCAAAACCCTCTCTGTCCAGAACCAAATTTGAGAAACTTTGCATTGTCAACTCTGTCCAATTGATCTCAAACTTTGTAGACATGCTCTAATCACCAAATAATGACATCACACCAAGTGGTGCATCAAGGGGAATAGTTTTGCATGCCTAGATCTATAGAAACCTAATTGTGTTGATTTATAGGTATTACAAAGTTCTCATTATCAACTTTCTTCAAATAATCTCAAACCTTGTGATCAACCTTGTTTTTACATGATTTTTGGTCCTAATAAATATCATGGCAAGTAGACTCCATTTACTTGCCCTAAAACAACACAAACACCTTCTAGTCCATTATTGGGATCAATAATTGAGGCAACCCAAGTGATCTCCTTGAGCCCATATTTTTACCACAGCACGAGCATCTCCTCTTCTACCTCCAATAAGTCTTCCCGACCCTTTTATCAATTATTGAAGGGGGGTACAACCCCAAGATTCCCTCCTTTGGATAGCTTTGGCATGACCTTCTTCCTCTCTCCTATTATTCCATGCGTGCAATTGCCCCCAAGTTTGACCACAACACCTCTGGCATGCCAATGCATCATTGCACATCCAAAGATGGCATGCTCATGTGGAAAATATGAGAAAATCATCCAAATTTAGTTTACGGCAGCAATTACATCTTTGTACTACAAGTGACATCTATTGTCACACCCTGTGTTTGTAGCACATTGTATGTTCGGTTTATAAAATTTGGAACCAACTAAAACTTTTTGAGTGCATGCCTGTTTCAATTGATGCTTGTTTCATTGCTTCGATGATCATGTTTGGCACTCTTAGGTTCTACTCATCTCCACCTTCACCTTCCTTGATCCAAACTTCTTGCAATATGATCATGCCATGTGAATAGTACTCAAAACTATTTTTATCAAAATTTATTTTCACCAAAAAGGATTTATTCAATTTAAGTTTACTAAAACCCCTGAATTGAGGTTTGTAGTACAAGTCCTAAATTTAGGTGGATCCTTTCTTTCCAAATGCTTTATTTGAGACCTACTATATATATGACTTCTCAAAACCACCAAATATTATTTTTAAAGATTATTTTCATATTTTATTTAAAGGCTTTTTCTTAAGGCGATAAATGGCTTTTCCTAAGGAAAAATTATTTACATGATCTGAAAATATTTGACAAAATTTAGAGAAACTCAGTGGACATGTATTTTCCATATATATGAGTTTCAACACAAGGGCTTGACCATAACATGGGCAAAATCCCTCAAAACCCTTTCTATAAGAAATATTCCCAATAAATTCCAAGAAAATTCTAGCAAGTCAACACCATCATAGGTGATGATCTTGGAAAGTTTAATCTCAATCCAAGATGGTTTGCTTCATCAAACCAACCTAAAACCATTTCTGTCCAGATTCAACTTTGATCAACTTTACATTATGAAGTGTCTTCCCTTGGCCTCAGACTTTGTGGGCATACTCTAATGACCAATTAGTGATGATACACTAAGTGGTGAATCAAGGGTTAAAGCCTAGCATCATTGGATCTATAGAAATCAGATTCTCCCAATTTCTAGGTTTTCCCCAAGTCCCATTGTGAAGTTTCTTCTCTTAAGCTCAAACTTGGTGATCATGCTTGTTTTCCAACACCTCTTGACCCTATCAAATCTCATGGAAATATAAGCCCATTTGATTGCCCTAAACAGCATCAAACACCTTCTGTTTGATTTGTAGAAGTGGCATTTTCACCTTGTAACTTCTTACCCTTGGCCTCCCCTTTTTACCACAGTCCCTCCAAGTCACCAGCTAATCCCAGTAACTCTCCCAAGCAAGAACTCCATGGGTAAGTGGGTGAAAACCTCACTTTTACCCCCTGGACAGCCCCATTTCTACCCCTCATTCCTATTTTCTTTCTACTCTAAGGCCCCCAGATGCTTCCCTAAGGCCCTAGGCCTTATTTTCTTTCCCTGGGATCCTCTGGGCAAGGGTGGACGCGCAGAAGATGCCAAGGGCATGCGTTGGCATGTAGAGCTCGCGCTCTAGAGCCCGCTATAGTGCACACCCACACAGTAGCCGCTGCCCAACGAGCGGCTCTGACAGCCTCGAGCCGCACCACCTTGTCCCCCTGGTCGGCCTCGGCGTCCGCAGTACGCCTCTTGGTCAGCCCCCTTCCCTTTCTCTCTCCGGCGACCTCCGCACACGCGTCCGGCACCGCACCGCTCGACCAACCGGGGGCCTCACACACGCGCACGCCCCCGCCTCTCTCTCCTCTCTTCCCAGGTCTGGACCGAGTCCACGAAGCCCCCTGGCCCATTATTTTCCTCCCCGTGGCCCGTGGCAGTGGTCTCGAGCTCACCGGTGCACCGCATCCACGGTGAGCCGGCGCTCGCCTATATAAAGGCCGCCCCACGCCTCCTGCGCCCCTCTCCTAGCTTCTCCTATCTCTTAGCTCCTCCCCCGTGCCCAGAACCTCCTCCCCCGTGGTCGAGAGCTCTCTCCGAACCCGAACCCTTGTCACTGCCGCAGTTCTTCGTCGCTTTCCGGACAGGGCCTCCCCGGCGTCCCCTCCACCTCCTTCCGAACGGCAGTAGTCCCCGGAGTCCGCTGCCGATCCCCGCTCCCCTCGCCGCGCCGCAAATCGCCGCCGGTGAGCCTCCCCGCTTCCCTGGTCAAGAGGAAGGAGATGACAGGCGGGCCCTGCCTGTCATACTCCCCCCTCCTCCCTGTGCCACCGACAGGTTGGGCCCGCCTGTCGGGTTCAACCGTCGGCTGTGCACGCACCTCGCCTGGGCTGGTTCCCTCCCTGGGCCGGCTCGGGTGGGCAGATCTGGCCCATAGGGCACAGTAGCATTTCCCCTTTTTCTTTTTCTGAGATTTTCCAAAAATTCCACAGGGAGTTATATTTGCCCAATGACAATAATTCTTCCACCTAAATTCATCAAATATTCCCTAGAATTTATTAGTGCCATTTTTACAATTGTTTTAAAATATTTTTAGCACTGTTTATTTAAAACCTAATAAAAGTCTCCCTTTTGCCTCTGTTATATTGGTTTCAAAAACCTTTTTACCACAAAAACCTAAAATGGTATTTTTAGTATAACTTAGGTTATTTATCAGAGTAGGAGAACATTTTTGTAGTGGCTTTGTACTCTGTTTTTGTTGTGATGCTTATTATTATCGTTCATTCCGCAACGGTAGATTGCGCTATTGACGGAGAAGTTGAACCCGAAGACTTCGAAGACCCCAAAGACTTTGTTGAGCCAGGCAAGAAGCCCTTTGACCATGTCAAGAAACTATTTTCATTTGCATGTCATATAGCAATTTACTTCCGTCGTAATTGATCATGTGATATGGTGTTCCCCTTCGGTGGGACGCCTCCGGTGCTTTTCCATTGATACTTGCATCGAGCATAACCCTACCACCTTATGAGGGTTGTGCGGGTGGGAGTAGTTAGGTTGCAAATAGATGCTACGCAAGTGGGATGGGACTCGTGCATAGTGATGGCAAGGAAGGAAGTGTTTCTTTCAAACACTTTTTCGAAAAACCCATCGGGTGCCACTAATGCCCGAGGGAGATGATGGTAAATATGGGTGACCACTTGAGAAAGAAGTGGTGTGCCGGAACAAGTGGGTTGTGTGTTTTAGAAAACGAAGAGTTCTAAGGCCTGCTGACCGTCCCAACATTACATGCGCAACCACGATTCCCCTTATGGGACGGGGCTTTGTTGATTACTATCGTTGGTGCTATCAAGGAGCCTGCATTACTAGTGGAAAGAGTGAAGTGGTCACTCTTGAGATGGGGTCGTCCCTGAGTGGAAGGTCATGCTCTGTCTTTACATGCACCGGGCACACCGTTGTGTGCCCTCATGGATGATACGAGTGATGTATATCATGAGGGATGGCACCAACAAGTGGACTCTTTTTTTAGTATCACCATGGGAAAGGCATGGTTCGGGTGCTTACCTCGGGTATGTGATACGTCTCCGTTGTACCTTTAATTTTTGATTGTTTCGTCCCAATATTCTACAACTTTCATATACTTTTGGCAACTTTTTATACTATTTTTGGGACTAACATATTGATCCAGTGCCTAGTGCTAGTTCCTGTTTGGTGCATGTTTTTTGTTTTGCAGAATATCCATACCAAACGAAGTCCAAACTCAAAAAAACTATGGGGATTTTTATTCGAATATTTATGATTTTTGGGAAGAAGAATCAACGTAAAACGATGCCCGAGGGGGTCATGAGCCCAGGAGGCGCGCCCTAACCCCCCAGGCGCGCCTAACAGGCTCGTGACCAACCCTTAAGGCGGTTGGGGCCCTTATTTCGCAGAAGGAAAGATATTTTTATAAGGAAAATCCCCTCAAACTTTCAGCCCGATCGGAGTTATGGATCTCCGGGAATTTAAGAAACGGTGAAAGGCCAGAATCTGGGAGCGCAGAAACAGAAGGGCACAGAGAGACAGAGATCCAATCTCAGAGTGGCTCTCGCTCCTCCGTCGCCATGGATATCATGGACCAGAGGGGAAACCCTTATCCCATCTAGGGAGGAGGTCAAGGAAGAATAATAAGAAGGGGGATCTCTCCCCCTCTCTCCCGGCGGCGTCGGAACGCTGCCCGGGACATCATCGTGTGACGACGATCTACATCAACATCTCCGTCATCTTCACCAACACCTCCATCACCTTCCCCCATCTATATTCAACGGTACACTCTCCGAAACCCCCTGTAACCTCTACTTGAACATCCTGATTTATGCTTTATATTATTATCCAATGATGTGTTGCCATCCTATGATGTTTGAGTAGATTTTCGTCGTCCTATCGGTGATTGATGAATTGCTATGATTGGTTTAAATTGCTTGTGGTTATGTTTCTGTACTTTGGTGCCCATCATATGAGCACGCGGATGGATCACACCATTGTTTTAGTTGTATTTTGATAGGACTATGTATTGGAGGGCAAGGGTGACAGAAGCTTCAGCCTAGCATAGAAATTGATGCATACGGGATTGAAGGGGGACCAATATATCTTATTGCTATGGTTGGGTTTTACCTTAATTAACGGTAGTAGTTGCGGATGCTCGCTAATAGTTCCAATTAGAAGTGCATAGAATTCCAAGTAAGGGATTTCATGCTAGCAGTGGCCTCTCCCACATAAAACTTGCTATCGATCTAGTAACATAGTGAATTGCTTAGGGACAATTCCGCAACTCCTACCACCACTTTTCCACACTCGTTAAACTAACGTAATTGTTTCTTTATCTAAACATCCCCTAGTTTTTATTTACGTGTTCTTTATTATCTTGCAAACCTATCCTATCACACCGATAAAGTACTTCTAGTTTCATACTTGTTCTAGGTAAAGCGAACGTAAAGTGTGCGTAGAGTTGTATCGGTGGTCGATAGAACTTGAGGGAATATTTGTCCTACCTTTAGGTCCTCGTTGGGTTCAACACTCTTACTTATCGAGAAAGGCTACAATTGATCCCCTATACTTGTGGGTTATCAAGACCTTTTTCTGGCGCCGTTGCTGGGGAGCAATAGCGTGGGGTGAATATTCTCGTGTGTGCTTGTTTGCTTTATCACTAAGTAGATTTATTTTCTGTTCTAAGTTGTTCTCTATCTTTAGTTATGGATATGGAACACGAAATACCAAAAAACATTAGGTTTACTTGCTACTCATGGAGATGGGGAACCTCCTAAAACCCTCGATGCTCGTTAGGTGGAAAATATTATGCACTTCTTTAATAATCCTGAGAAAACCCCATTCAATTGTATAATGGGAGACACAAAGGATCAACGTGAATACTTTAGGGATTATCGCTTGACTAGAAAAGGGAAACTATTATGGGATCAAATTCATATGTTGAAATGGTATGCTTGGGATCTATGCTTGAGAGATGATATTACTTGTTGCTCTAGGATGAAGGCTAAACACCTTCCCTTTTCTTGTAAATTTAATGCTAATGAAACCTTGGCTTCTTATGCTAATGGTATATATGATTACTATGATGTGGAACAAATAGAAGAGTTTGTTGCTTTTATGGGTGCTTATGAAATTGAAGCTGTGTTTAAAAAGTGTGATGATAATAATGATGCTTTTACCGATCTGAAAATTTGGTTATGCTTCGTTATTGTTATACTAATTATGAATATAATGCCCATATCGATCGATTTATGGAGAAATTCTCCACTGCCCAATAAGAGACTAATATTTTGCAGGAAACTATGGAAGAAGAAAATGCTGAAACTGCCAGCTCATTAGATGAAAAAGATGACGAGGAGAGCGAAGAACAAAAGGAGGAAGAGCGGACTAGCTACCCGTGCCCACCTTCTAATGAGAATAACTCTTCAACTCATACATTGTTTAATTTCCCTTCGTGCTTACCGAAGGATGAATGCTATGTTGATTGCTATGATCCCTTGGATTCGTTTGAAATATCCCTTTTCTACGAACTTGATGCTTGCTATGCTTGTGGCCCTGATGCCAATATGAATGATGCTTATGGAGATGAACTTGCTATATATCCTTATGTTAAACATGAACTTGTTGCTATTGCACCCACATATGATAGTCCTGTTATCTTTTTGAATTCTCCCAACTACACTATATCGGAGAAGTTTGCTCTTGTTAGGGATTACATTGATGGGTTGCCTTCTACAATTACACATGATGATTTTGATGAATATAATATGCATGTGCTTGCTGCTCCTACTTGCAATTATTATGAGAGAGGAACTACATCTCCACCTCTCTATGTTTCCAATACGATAAAATTGCAAGAAGCTGCTTATGCTATGTATTGGCCTTTACTTGATGTGCATGAATTGTTCTTTTATGACATGCCAATGCATAGGAAGAGAGTTAGACTTCGTCATTTGATATTTGTTACCTTGTGCTCACTACTAAATTACAAATCATTGTTAATTAAAATTGGCTTTGATATACCTTGGGATCCGGGTGGATCCATTACTTGAGCACTTTATGCCTAGCTTAATGGCTTTAAAGAAAGCGCTGCCTAGGAGACAACCTGAAAGATTTAGAGAGTCATTTATTTCTTTTGAGTGCTTTTATATAGTTTAAAAACAAAAAATATAGAGGGGAACTTAAAACTTTTTCAAAAAGAGAAGCGATTGAAAGGTGATGCATTGCGGAAGTGAGGGTCGACCTTGAACACTTGTGTTCATGCTCATGGAAACAATGTAGAATTTTTCATGGAAGTTTCTCGCAAAAATAATTATCCCCTTGTACAATTCCATTGTATTATAAAATAATGTGCCAAGTAAAGCCTTTATTATTAGTTTGGGTGATAGTTGTTTGATCATGCTGAAAAAGACAGAAACTTTGCACTCACGAAATCATTTCTTATTTCTATACAGAGAGTGCTATTGAGTTGATTATTTTTGCTGCTGATTGATATACAAATTTACTTAATTATCATAGGTTTTTAAGAATTTTTGGAGAATCAAAAGTATGGTACATGTTCATATTACTACAGACTGTTCTGTTTTTGACAGATTCTGTTTTCTATGCATTGTTCTCTTATTTTGATGAATCTATGGGTAGTATAGGGGGGTATGAACCATGGTGAAGTTGGATTACAGTAGATATAATAATAATATGAATTTGGAATGAGTTCACAACAGTACTTAAAGTGGTGATTTACTTTATTATACTAATAGATCTCACGAAGGTTTTGTTGAGTTTTGTGTGATTGAAGTTTTGAAGTTTTGGGTGAGACCACGATGGTTCAAGGTATAAGGAGAGGCAAGAACCTAAGATTGGGGATGCTGGAGGCACCCCAAGTAATATTCAGGGAATACTCAAGTGTCTAAGCTTGGGGATGCCCCGGCAGGCATCCCCTCTTTCGTCTACAATCTATCGGTAATTTTACTCGGAGCTATATTTTTATTCATCACATGATATGTGCAAATGCTTGGAGCATCTTTTGTGTTTATTTTTATTTTTATTTTATGCACCATGCTGGTATTATATAGTCCTTGGTTAATTTATAGAATGCTCTTTGCACTTCACTTATATCTTTTGAGTATGGCTTTATAGAATGCTTCATGTGCTTCACTTATATCATTTGAAGTTTTGATTGCCTGTTTCCCTACACATAGAAAACCGCCATTTGTAGAATGCTCTTTTGCTTCACTTATATTTGTTAGAGCGGGGCATATATTTTGTAGAAAGAATTAAACTCTCATGCTTCACTTATACCTATTTAGAGAGTTAACAGGAGTTGGTCATTCACATGGTTAGTCATAAAATCCTACATAAAACTTGTAGATCATTGAATATGATATGTTTGATTCCTTGCAATACTTTTGCGACATGAAGATGTGATATAGAGTCATGCTAGTGAGTAATTGTGTATTCCTAGAAATACTTGTGTTAAGGTTTGTGATTCCCGTAGCATGCACGTATGGTGAACCGTTATGTGACGAAGTCGGAGCATGATTTATTTATTGATTGTCATCCTTTGTGTGGAGGTCGGGATCGCGCGACGTTTAACTCCTACCAACCCTTCCCCTAGGAGCATGCGCGTAGTACCTTGTTTCGATGACTAATAGACTTTTGCAATAAGTATGTGAGTTCTTTATGACTAATGTGGAGTCCATGGATTATACGCACTCTCACCCTTCCACCATTGCTAGCCTCTCTAGTACCGCGCAACTTCCGCCATTGCATTACACCCACCATATACCCTTCCTCAAAACAGCCACCATACCTACCTATTATGGCATTTCCATAGCCATTCCGAAATATATTGCCATGCAACTTCCATCATTCCGTTTATTATGACACGCACCATCATTGTCATATTACTTTGCATGATCGTAAGATAGCTAGCATGATGTTTTCATGGCTTGTCCGTTTTTTGATATCATTGCTACGCTAGATCATTGCACATCCCGGTATACCGCCAGGGGCATTCATATAGAGTCATAGTTTGTTCTAAATATCGAGTTGTTAGTAAATAAAAGTGTGATGATCATCATTATTAGAGCATTGTACCATGTGAGGAAGTAATAAAAGAGGCGAATGAAGCCCAAATAAAAAAAGAGGCCATAGAAGCCCGCCAAAAAAAAGAGAGAAAAAATAAAAATAAAAAAATGAGAGAAAAGAGAGAAGGGACAATGCTACTATCCTTTACCACACTTGTGCTTCAAAATAGCACCATGATCTTCATGATAGAGAGTCTCCTATATTGTCACTTTCATATACTAGTGGGAAATCTTCATTATAGAACTTGTTCCAATGATGGGCTTCCTCAAATTGCCCTAGGTCTTCGTGAGCAAGCAAGTTGGATGCACACCCACTTAGTTTCTTTTTGATATTTCATACACTAATAGCTCTAGTGCATCCGTTGCATGGCAATCCCTACTCACTCACATTGATATCTATTGATGGGCATCTCCATAGCCCGTTGATACGCCTAGTTGATGTGAGACTATCTCCTCCTTTTTGTCTTCTCCACAACCACCATATTCTCTTCCACCTATAGTGCTATGTCCATGGCTCACGCTCATGTATTGCATAAAAGTTGAAAAAGTTTGAGAATACTAAAGTATGAAACAATTGCTTGGCTAAAACCGGGGTTGTGCATGATTTAATACCTTGTGTGATGAAGATGGAGCATAGCTAGACCATATGATTTTGTATAACTTTCTTCGGCCATGTTATTTTGAGAAGACATGATTGCTTTATTAGTATGCTTGAAATATTATTGTCATTATGTCAAATGATAGACTATTGCTTTGAATCACTCGTGTCTTAATATTCATGCCATGATTAGATTATATGATCAAGATTATGCTAGGTAGCATTCCACATAAAAAATTATCCTTTTTATCATTTACCTACTCGAGGACGAGAAGGAATTAAGCTTGGGGATGTTGATACGTCTCCGTCGTATCTATAATTTTTGATTGTTTCATGCCAATATTCTACAACTTTCATATACTTTTGGCAACTTTTTATACTATTTTTGAGACTAACATATTGATCTAGTGCCTAGTGCCAGTTCCTGTTTGTTGCATGTTTTTTGTTTCGCAGAATATCCATACCAAACGAAGTCCAAATGCAATAAAAAACCTATGGGGATTTGTTTGAAATATTTATGATTTTTGGGAAGAAGAATCAATGCGAAACGATGCCCGAGGGGGTCAGGAGCCCAGGAGGCGCGCCCTACCCCCCAGGCGCGCCTAGCAGGCTCGTGACCAACCCTTAAGGCGGTTGGGGCCCTTCTTTCGCCCCAAGAAAGATATTTTTATAAGGAAAATCCTCAAAATTTCAGCCCGATTGGAGAACGGATCTCCGGGAATTTAAGAAATGATGAAAGGCCAGAATCTGGGAGTGTAGAAACAGAAGGGCACAAAGAGAGAGATCCAATCTCGGAGGGGCTCTCTCTCCTCCGTCACCATGGAGACCATGGACCAGAGGGGAAATCCTTCTCCCATCTAGGGAGGAGGTCAAGGAAGAAGAAGAAGAAGGGGGCTCTCTCCCCCTCTCTCCCGGCGGCGCCGGAACGCCGCCCGAGACATCATCGTGTGACAACAATCTACACCAACACCTCCGTCATCTTCACCAACACCTCCATCACCTTCCCCCATCTATATTCAGCGGTCCACTCTCCCGCAACCCGCTGTACCCTCTACTTGAACATGGTGCTTTATGCTTCATATTATAATCCAATGATATGTCGCCATCCTATGATGTCTAAGTAGATTTTCGTTGTCCTATCGGTTATTGATGAATTGCTATGATTGGTTTAAACTGCTTGTGGTTATGTTGCTGTCCTTTGGTGCCCATCATATGAGCGCGCGCGTGGATCACACCATAGGGTTAGTTGTATGTTGATAGGACAATGTATTGGAGGGCAAGGGTGATAGAAGCTTCAGCCTAGCATAGAAATTGATGCATACGGGATTGAAGGGGGACCAATATATCTTATGGCTATGGTTGGGTTTTACCTTAATGAACGTTAGTAGTTGCGGATGCTTGCTAATAGTTCCAATCATAAGTGCATAGAATTCCAAGTAAGGGATGACATGCTAGCAGTGGCCTCTCCCACATAAAACTTGTTATCGGTCTAGTAACATAGTCAATTGCTTAGGGACAATTCCGCAACTCCTACCACCACTTTTCCACATTCGTTAAACTAATGTAATTGTTTCTTTATCTAAACAGCCCCTAGTTTTTATTTATGTGTTTTTTATTATCTTGCAAACCTATCCTATCACACCTACAAAGTACTTCTAGTTTCATACTTGTTCTAGGTAAAGCAAACGTAAAGTGTGCGTAGAGTTGTATCGGTGGTCGATAGAACTTGAGGGAATATTTGTCCTACATTTAGCTCCTCATTGGGTTCGACACTCTTACTTATCGAGAAAGGCTACAATTGATCCCCTATACTTGTGGGTTATCAGTATGTTATATACCACGAGTCGTGGATGACACGGAAGTTCCCCGAGTCTTGTGGGCAAAGTGTGCAACCTCTGAAGAGTGTAAAACTATTCGAATAGCCGCGTCCGCGGTCATGGACAGTTGGAGGTCCTTCTTAGACTACGTCCGGATGTTTTCGTGAAACATTGGCGGAGTATGGGTGTGTTAGTTACAAGAGGTCACGTGTGTTAAGTCTGATGACTTGGCATGAGGAATAAAGTAAGTCCGATGACTTAGCGTGAACATGAGGTGTTCAACTGATACTCATCATGGTATTTACAATATGTTCACATGAATACTTGATTAGTTGTTGATGCATGCTTACTATTACTTGATCATGTCACTTGCATACAAAATTAACTTTCCGGAAATTTACCTACTTAGTGCTATATCATGCATCATTATTGCCTCGTTCCACTCTTGGGTTGCTTGCGAGTACATTCAAAGTACTCCTTGGCTTGCCACTGGTTATTTAATTGGCTAGGCATGGAAGAACAGGAGTTTGTTGAAGAGTTTGTTGGAGACGAACATGTGAACTAGGACGCCTCCCAGTTAGAATGCCTGTAGGTTAAGGCAAATGGCATGGGTTCACGCTTTCGACCAAGATTTCCGCTGCTTGTTCTAGATTAAGTATTTGGCTGTGTGGCCCTATCCATGTAAGACTAAGACCTTTGTGGTCACCATTTGTGTAAGATGCTAAGTGTGGATGTAAGACTCTTGTTATTCAGCTTTTGTGTGTTCAGTGAGCATTGATCTCTAGGATCACTGTACACGTGCATTCGGTGATCTCGACTTATAAGTCGGGGTCCCCACAGAGCTGGTATCAGAGCCATCCTGACTGTAGGAAGCCCTTAGTTAGCATGGACGTTAGTAGGATAAAAGCCGTTTTCAAAACTACACCTAGCTTTGGAACTTAGGAAAATTTGCACTGTTTACCTCTCCTATGCTTCACAGAACACTTTGCTGACTATCCTCCTTTCAAACCTTTGTAGATGGCCGTTGTACCCGAAGCCTTCCTAATATCCGGCTTTCCCTTACTCCTTGGGACAGCCTGGAGAAGTGCCAGTTTCGCCAACCACCTATTTTCCTCTACCACGAGCACTGGGTCGATGCCGTCATGAAGGAGTACCATGTGGATGTGGTCGTGAAGGCAAACGACTCCCCGACTAGTTGGTTCTTTGAAGGACCACGGATGGAGACTATGATGTTTGCCGTCGAGAGAGCTGCACGCAAGGCAATCCTATACCTTCAAGACATCATTCCAGAGATGGCTGACGAGCCAGCTACTCGCTACCTTCCGTTCCGGAAGGATGACTTGGGCGAGAGTTGGACGCTGATTCCGACCAAGGAAGATGTCGCACCACTCAGGTTCCAGACCTACTTCAGCCTCTCCGCTGATAGTCTGGTTCACAACTTGATGAAAGAGTCCGTGAAGCTCTGCGAGGAACTTCACAACACCCGAGAGCTACTTCCTCAAGCCAAGACGAAGCCAAGCAAGATCAAGAAGGATGGAGCCCCCGAGGGACGACCAGCTGTCGCTTATCGAGGAGGAGTACCCCCAGCTAGTGATGCACCTACACGTAGTCGTCACATGAGTGCGAAGGAGTACCGTGAGCTCTTCACCGACACGCCTGCAAAGCGTCGTCGGGATGGGCCTCCTCGTTCCCCAACCCCTTCGACCGGGAACGATGCTCGTTCAGAGGATGAGCCAGAGGAAGACCCAGAGGTGCGTGACTACGAGACCGAGCACTCCACCACCTGAGTCCGAGAACACCTAGGGTAGGATTAGTCATGTATCCCTCATGCGAAGTTGGTTCCGTGTAATGGTTCATATGAAACCATGTGTGTTTGTTGTTTGTTTTGTTGTTTGTGTTCCGATGCAAGTCGTGCCTTTGCCTTAGGCAACATGTAAGCGACTACATCGTCTATCTTAATATATGTTGTTGGTCTTTTGACCTTTGCTTCTTCACACTTGCACTTGACCAACCCCCTTAGGCGCGCTTTGCCGTTATTGCTTACTCTCTTGTCGACCCCAGTTGTTTGACTTGGCTGCTCCAAAAATGATGGTGACCGCTACCCACAACAGCTCCTTCACCAACCCTGAAGCCGGCAACTCGAGCTAGCAACAGGGTGATGGTGGGGATGCTCACGCTGAAGAACACCAGGAGCATCCTCAAGGCGACATTCCCCCGCCACCACCTCCGCCGGAGAACATGACCATAGCTCAGTTTCTCCAAGTTCTCCGGGAGGAGCGCCAGGCCAACAATGATGCTCTCCAGCAGATGGCTCAGGCTCTCGTGAACAACCAGCAGCAAGGCAGGAACGGCAATGGCCGCTCCATGCTATCTAAGTTCATGAGGAATTTGCCCCCAACCTTCACTGAGACTACTGAGCCGTTGGATGCTGATGACTGGATCCACACCATCGAGGACCTCCTTGCACTGGTCAACTGCAGTGAGGATCATGAGAAGGTGCTTTATACCTCTCACTGCCTCGGAGGTACCGCCCGAGCTTGGAGGGATGGATTCAAGGTCATGCAAGAAGAACGTGTGATCACGCGGAATGACTTCAAGGAAGGATTCCGCACTGCCCATATTCCATCTGGGATCATGTCTATCAAGAAGAGGGAATTCCGAGTGCTAAAGCAAGGAAGTGGCTCTGTCAAGGAGTATTTGCAGAAGTTCAACCTGCTGTCAAGGTATGCACCTGAAGACGTCAGCATGGAGGCTGCCAAGAAGGAGCGCTTCGTGGAAGGACTTTAGTAAGTTCTGCAATATCAGCTCATCATCTGCGAGTGTCGCACCTTCTTATACTTGGTGAACAAGGCCCTCATGCTAGAAGACAAGCGTCATGCCATCGACGACACTTGCAAGCGCAAGATGATCGGTGAGGGAATCTCAAGCAACCAGAAGCCTCGCAAATGGTAGCCAGCCCCATCTAAACCAACCTATCAGCCACAGCAGGCTAGGCCTCCTGCACGTCGTCCGAGCTACCAGCCTCGGCAGTATGCCAGGCTAGCTTACAACAGCAACCCCAATAACAACAATGGTGGCAGGAACTTCAACAACAACCCTAGGCAAGTCACCTCCTTTGGATGTGGTCAGTCTGGACACATCTCTATGCTTTGCCCCAATAGGAATCCAGATGCACCGCGCCCCAATGCGCCAGCTCAAGGTCAAGCCCGTGGAGCACCGCCAAGGAACCCATCTCCCCGCAATCAGCCCAACAATGGTAGGGGTCGTCTGAACCACGTCACCGCAGAGGAAGCCCAGGAAGACCCGGACGTCATAGTGGGTACGTTCCCTGTCAACTCAACCCCAGCAACAATATTGTTTGATTTTGGAGCTTTGCATTCTTTTGTCACCCAAAGGTTTGCACTAGAGAGTGGCATGAAGCCTACACCCTTGGGTAGTCGTATGCTGATACAAACCCCCGGTTCAGTTATGAAGTCTGGGATAGGGTGTAAGGGTGTGAAGATTGACATCAACGGGGTAGACTTCCTAGCAGACCATATAGTTCTGGATTCACCCGGCTTGGATGTTATCCTTGGCATGAATTGGTTGACTAAACACCAAGGCTTGTTAGACTGTGCCAAGAGGATTGTCACCATGACCAACAGCCAAGGAGTGGAAGTCAAGTATGTCCCCAACCCTGCCTCCACTCAAGCCCCTCAGCTTAACTGCCTATCAGGAGTTCAGTTGGATCAAGTGCCAGTGGTATGCAAATACCCGGATGTGTTTCCTGATGTGCTGCCCGGAATGCCTCCTGACCGCGACATCGAGTTCATCATTGAGCTTATGCCCGGATCAAGGCCCATCTATAAGAAGCCCTACAGGATGGGATCCGAAGAGTTGGCCGAGTTGAAGAAGCAACTGGCAGAGTAGCTCAGGAAAGGATTTATTCGCCCTAGTGCCTCTCCTTGGGGATTGCCTATTCTATTCATGTCAAAGAGGGATGGGACTATCAGACTTTGCATCGATTACCGTTCTCTCAATGAGGTCACAATAAAGAACAAGTACCCACTCCCCAAGATCGAAGACCTGTTTTATCAGTTGAACGGAGCCAAGGTGTTCTCCAAGATCGACCTCAGGTCTGGGTACTATCAGCTGAAGATCAGACCCCAAGATATCCCGAAGACGGCATTTGTAACCCGGTATGGCCTGTATGAATACACGGTCATGTCGTTCAGATTGACAAATGCCCCGGCCTACTTCATGTACCTCATGAGTAAAGTCTTAATGGAGTACTTGGACAAGTTCGTTGTTGTATTCATTGATGACATCCTTGTCTTCTCCAAGTATGAAGAGGAACATGAAGAGCACTTGAGATTGGTCCTAGAGAAGCTTCGAGAGCACCAGCTGTATGCCAAGTTCAGCAAGTGTGAATTCTGGCTACATGAAGTTGGGTTCTTGGGTCATGTGTTGACCACAGAAGGATTATCAGTGGATCCTACCAAGATTGAAGCCGTGACTGAATGGCAGACCCCAACCACTGTGAAGGAAGTCAGGAGCTTCCTCGGACTCGCGGGATATTACCGCAAGTTCGTGGAAGGATTCTCGAGCATTGCCCGGCCGTTGACCCAGGTTCTGAAGAAGGACAAGAAATTCGAATGGACCACTAAGTGCGAGGAAAGCTTCTAGGAGCTCAAGAAGAGATTGGCCATAGCCCCTGTTTTGGCCACCCCTGATATTCACAAGGAGTTTGTGATTTATTGTGATGCATCAAGAACCGGACTCGAGGGTGTTCTGATGCAAGAAGGCAGAGTCGTAGCATATCTATCCAGACAACTACGTCCTCATGAAGAGAACTACCCAACTCATGATCTAGAGTTGGCAGCCGTGGTTCATGCCTTGAAGACATGGCAGCATTACATTCTGGGGAAGCGATGTGAGATATTCATGGAGCATAAGAGTTTGAAGTATATCTTCACTCAAAGGGAATTGAACATGAGGCATTGAAGATGGTTGGAGTTGATCAAGGACTACGACCTCAATGTTCAATACCACCCCGGAAAAGCCAATGTGGTAGCTGACGCCTTAAGCAAAAAGGCTTGTTCCTTGAATGCTATGATTAAGGAAAGGCTACCCGCCTTGTATGAAGACCTTGAGAGCTTCAGCTTGGAACTGGTCGCACTAGGATTTCTTGCTAACATAGAAGCAAAGCCTACCTTGTTGGATGATATCAAAGAAGCCCAGAAGGGACATGAGAGCATTGAAGGCATCAAGAGGAAGATCAAGGCAAGCAAAGCCCCAGGATTCTCAGAGGATGAACAAGGAGTTGTATGCTTCGGGAATCACATTTGCGTGCCCAACAAAGAAGAGCTCAAGAACCAGATCTTGCAAGAAGCTCATGACACTCCCTACTCCATCCATCCTGGAGGAACCAAGATGTATCAAGACCTCAAGATGAGATTCTGGTGGCATGGCATGAAGCGGGAGATAGGCACGTTTGTGGCTAAGTGTGACATATGCCAGAGGGTCAAGGCTGAGCATTAGAGACCTGCTCGGCTACTACAACCCGCCAAAGTGCCGAAATGGAAGTGGGACAAAGTCGGGATGGATTTCATCACCGGTTTACCAAGGTCAAGCAAGAGACATGACTCCATCTGGGTCATTGTTGATCACTTGACCAAGGTAGCCCACTTCATAACCCGTCAAAGCCACCTATGACGGTAACAAGTTAGCCAGCCTCTACATAGAGCGGATCGTGAGCCTTCACGGAGTTCCAAAGGAGATTGTGTCAGATCAAGGCACCCAGTTCACCTCAAGATACTGGAAGATGTTTCAAGAAGCTATGGGAACCAAGCTCTCCTTAAGCAGTGCTTTTCACCCTAGACCGGTGGGCAAACGGAACGAGTAAATAAGATACTCGAAGATATGCTCCGTGCTTGTGTTTTGGCATATGGAACCAAGTGGGAAGATTGCTTACCCTTCACCGAGTTCTCCTACAACAACAGCTACCATTTGAGTCTTCAGATGGCACCATTTGAGGTGTTGTATGGACGCAGGTGTCGTACCCCCCTCAACTGGTCAGAAACCGGAGAAGGATTAATTTTTGGACCAGATATCCTCCGCGAAGCCAGAGAGCAAGTTCAACTCATCCGCGAGCGTCTCGAGACCACTAAGTAAAGGCAGAAGAGCCACGCCGACTCTCGCCGCTGAGAAGTGAACTTCTATGTCGGTGACCATGTCTACCTCAGGGCCACGCCTCTTAAGGGAAACAAGCCATTCCACGTCAAGGGAAAGCTCGCGCCAAGATTTGTCGGCCCCTTCAAGATCACCGCCACAAGAGGAGAAGTTGCTTACCAGTTGGAACTACCTCCCGAGCTATTGGATGTGCACAACGTCTTTCACGTGTCACAGCTCCGGAAGTGCCTGCAAGTTCCCAACCGCCCCGACCTGTACAAGGACATCGACCATCAGGCCATCGATCTTCAACCAGATCTCACTTATCGTGAGAGGCATGTCCGAATTATGGATGAAGCAGAGCGATGCATCCAAAGCCGCACCATCAAGTACTTGAAGGTCCAGTGGAGCAATCACACTGAAGCAGAAGCAACATGGGAGCGTGAAGATTATCTCAGATCGGAGTTTCCTTATCTTTTTAGCGCTTAGCCTAGGAATCTCGGGGACGAGATTCTTGTAAGGGGGGAAGGTCTGTCACACCCTGTGTTTGTAGCACATTGTATGTTGGGTTTATAAAATTTGGAACCAACTAAAACTTTTTGAGCGCATGCCTGTTTGAATTGATGCTTGTTTGATTGCTTGGATGATCATGTTTGGCACTCTTAGGTTCTACTCCTCTCCACCTTCACTTTCCTTGATCCAAAATTCTTTCCCTATGATCATGACATGTGAACAGTACTCAAAACTATTTTTATCAAAATTTATTTTCACCAAAAAGGATTTATTAAATTTAAGTTTACTAAAACCCCTGAATTGAGGTTTGTACTACAAGTCCTCAATTTAGGTGGATCCTTTCTTCCCAAATGCTTTATTTGAGACCTACTATATATATGACTTCTCAAAACCACCAAATATTATTTTTAAAGATTATTTTCATATTTTATTTAAAGGCTTTTTCTTAAGGCAACAAATGGCTTTTCCTAAGGAAAAATTATTTAAATGCTTTGAAACTATTTGAGAAAATTTAGAGAAACTCAGTGGACATATATTTTCCATATATATGAGTTTCAACACAAGGTCTTGATCATAACATGGGCAAAACCCCTCAAAACCCTTTCTGTTCAGATCAAACTTTTGGAATTTTTCTATAAGAAATATTTTCAATAAATTCCAGGAAAATTCTAGCAAGTCAACACCATCATAGGTGATGATTTTGCAAAGTTTCATCTCAATCCAAGTAGGTTTGCTTCATCAAACCAACCTAAAACCATTTCTGTCCAGATTCAAATTTGATCAACTTTACATTGTGAAGTGTGTTGCCTTGGCCTTAGACTTTGTGGGCATACTACAATGACCAATTAGTGATGATACACTAAGTGGTGCCTCAAGGGTTAAAGCCTAACATCATTGGATCTATAGTAATCATATTGTGCTAATTTCTAGGTTTTCCCTAAGTCCTATTGTGAATTTTTTTTCTCTTAAGCTCAAACTTGGTGATCATGCTTGTTTTCCATCACCTCTTGACCCTATCAAATCTCATGGCAATCTAAGCCCATTTGATTGCCCTAAACAGCATCAAACACCTTCTGTTTGATTTGTAAAAGTGGCATTTTCACCTTGTAACTTCTTACCCTTGGCCTCCCCTTTTTACCACAGTCCCTCCAAGTCACCAACTAACCTCTATAACTCTCCCAAGCAAGAACTCCATGGGTAAGTGGGTGAAAACCTCACTTTTACCCCCTGGACAGCCCCATTTCTACCCCTCCTTCCTATTTCCTTTCTACTCTAAGGCCCCCAGATGCTTCCCTAAGGCCCTAGGCCTTATTTTCTTTCCCTACGATCCTCTGGGCAAGGGTGGACGCGCAGAAGATGCTAAGGGCATGCCTTGGCATGCAGAGCACGCGCTCTGGAGCGCACTACAATGCGCACCCACACTGTAGCCGCTGCCCAACGAGCGGCTCTGACAGCCTCAAGCCGCACCACCTTGTCCCCCTGGTCGGCCTCGGCGTTCGCAGTACGCCTCTTGGTCGGCCCCTTCCCTTTCTATCTCCGGCGACCTCCGCACGCGCGCCCGGTGCCGCACCGCTCGGCCAACCGGGGGCCTCACACGGGCGCTCACCCCCGCCTCTCTCTCCTCTCTTCCCAGGTCTGGACCGAGTCCACGAAGCCCCCTGGCCCGTTCTTTTCCTCCCCCGTGGCCTGTGGGAGCGGCCTCGAGCTCACCGGCGCACCGCGTCCACGGGGAGCCGGCGCTCACCTATGTAAAGGCCACCCCGTGCCTCCTGCACCCCCTCCTCGCTTCTCCTCTCTCTCAGCTCCTCCCCCGTGCCTAGAACCTCCTCCCGCATGGTCGGGAGCTCCTTCCCCACCCGAACCCTTGTCGCCGCCGCAGTTCTTCGTCACCGGCGGGACAGGGCCTCCCTGGTGTCCCCTACACCTCCTTCCGAACGGCGGCAGTCCCCGGAGTCCGCTTCCGATCCCCGATCCCCTCGCTGCGCCGCAAATCGCCGCCGGTGAGCCTCCCTGCTTCCCTGGTCAAGAGGGAGGAGATGACAGGCGGGCCCCGCCAGTCATACTCCCCCCGCCCCCCTGTGCCACCGACAGGTTGGGCCCGCCGGTCGGGTTCAACCGTCGGCTGTGCGCGAGACTCGCTTGGGCTGGTTCCCTCCCTAGGCCGACTCGGGTGGGCAGATCTGGCCTGTAGGGCATAGTAGCATTTCCCCTTTTTCTTTTTTTGAGATTTTCCAAAAATTCCACAAGGAGTTATATTTTCCCAATGACAATAATTCTTCCACCTAAATTCATCAAATACTCCCTAGAATTTATTAGTGCCATTTTTACAATTATTTGAAAATATTTTTAGCAGTGTTTTTTTAAAACCTAATAAAAGTCTCCCTTTTGCCTCTGTTATATTGGTTTCAAAAACCTTTTAACCACAAAAACCTAAAATGGTATTTTTAGTATAACTTAGGGTATTTATCAGAGTAGGAGAACATTTTTGTAGTGGCTTTGTACTCTGTTTTTGTTGTGATGCTTATTATTATCGTTCATTCCGCAACGGTAGATTTCACTATTGACGGAGAAGTTGGACCCGAAGACTTCGAAGACCCCAGAGACTTTGTTGAGCTAGGCAAGCAGCCCTTTGACCATGTCAAAACACTATTTTCATTTGCATGTCATATAGCAATTTACTTCCGTCGTAATTGATCATGTGATGTGGTGGTCCCCTTCGGTGGGATGCCTCCGGGCTTTTCCATTGACACTTGCATCAAGCATAACCCTACCACCTTATGAGGGTTGTGCCGGTGGGAGTAGTTAGGTTGCAAATAGATGCTACGTAAGTGGGATGGGACTTGTGCATAGTGATGGCAAGGAAGGAAGTGTTTCTTTCAAAGACTTTTTCGAAAACCCCGTCGGGTGCCACTAATGCCCGAGGGAGATGATGGTAAATATGGGTGACCACTGGAGAAAGAAGTGGTGTGCCAGAACAAGTGGGTGTGTGTTTTCGAAAATGGTGAGTTCTAAGGTCTGCTGACCGTCCCAACATTACATGCGCAACCACGATACCCCTTATGGGACGGGGCTTTGTTGATTACTATGGTTGGTGCTAGCAAGAAGCCCACATTACTAGTGGCAAGAGTGAAGTGGTCACTCTTGAGACGGGGTCGTCCCTAAGGGGGAGGTCATGTGCTGTCTTTACAGGCACCGGGCATACCATTGCATGCCCTCATGGATGATACGAGTGATGTCTAACATGAGGGATGGCACCAACGAGTGGACTCTTTGTTTAGTATCACCATGGGAAAGGCATTGTTCGGGTGCTTACCTCGGGTATGTTATATACCGCGATTCGTGGATGACACGGAAGTTCCCCGAGTCTTGTGGGTAAAGTGTGCAACCTCTGCAGAGTGTAAAACTATTCGAATAGCCGCGTCCGTGGTCATGGACAGTTGGAGGTCCTTCTTAGACTACGTCCGGATGTTTTCGTGAAACATTGGCGTGAGTATGGGTGTGTTAGTGACAAGAGGTCACATGTGTTAAGTCCGATGAGTTGGCATGAGGAATAAACTAAGTCCGATGACTTAGCGTGAACACGAGGTGTTCAACTGATACTCATGATGATATTTACAATATGTTCACATGAATACTTGATTATTTGTTGATGCATGCTTACTATTACTTGATCATGTCACTTGCACACGAAATTAACTTTCCACAAATTTACCTACATAGTGCTATATCATGCATCATTATTGCCTCGTTCCACTCTTGGGTTGCTTGCGAGTACATTCAAAGTACTCATTGGCTTGCCACTGGTTATTTAATTTGCCAGGCATGGAAGAACAGGAGTTTGTTGAAGATTTCGTTGGAGATGAACATGCGAACTAGGATGCTTCCTAGTCAGAATGCCTGTAGGTTAAGGCAGATGGCATGGGTTCACGCTTTCGACCAAGATTTTTGTTGCTTGTTCTAGATTAAGTATTTGGCCATGTGGCCCTATCCATGTAAGACTAAGACCTTCGTGGTCACCATTTGTGTAAGACGCTAAGTGTGGATGTAATACTCTTGTTATTCAACTTCTGTGTGTTCAGTGAGCATTGATCTCTGGGATCACTGTACATGTGCATTCGGTGATCTCGACTTATAAGCCGGGGTCCCCACATTTACACTCATCTTCCTGAGCTAAAAATTTGTGGGCGTATAGTCCTTCCATAGAATTGGGACCTAGAAGTGCATTTTGAAAGAAGTAGGGCTAAAGTAACTCATTGATGAATTCCAACCCAGGTTCATCAACTTCAACTTCTTACACCTTCCCCATATGCGATCCAATAAATCTACAATAGGCTTTATTCCGATTATTCCACGAAACTTTGTAAAAGGGCACCCAAATTTGTATCAAGTCCAGAATAGTGTGAGAAGGTCTCGCATTTCCATTGAAAGACGCAATCTGACAAGCGACTCCTTTACGAATCCATCGTCCTCCATGATCCGAAAACCTGTAGTCTCCTGCCATAAAGGTCATGATGAAAAAATTGTCCTTGAGTGGGGTGAAGGTCATTGTTTCATAGATCCGCCACACATTCATGAAGTGCTTGTGGATAAGTGTAGTTCACAGCCTTCAATGTGTACTGGAGAGCCAATAGACGCCATACCTTTGGTTCCTCCGCATCATCTTCTACCTTTGGTTCCTCAACACATATTTCATCCTCCAGGTCTACCTACCTTCCAACCCGTGACTCTAGGCCAACATTGGACTTGTCTTCTATAGATGCAACCTAGTTGACATCGAACTCATCCGCTTCCTCGACAATCCTGATTTGGTGATTGCCTCACCGGCGTCCCCTTTTTCACCCCCACCATCGATGATAGACATCTCTCATACATGTGCTATATCAGAAGCCTCACTAGGATCATAGGTCGTTGATTGGTTGTCAAAGACCTGGATGAGATTTTGGACAGTTCTGCCCCCCAAAGGGTTTATGTAGCGCACTCTTCCTATCTGATCCTTCCTACGAGCGTACACAATTGGGACTTTGCTCTTGATCCATCCAGACACATTCTAAGTTCCGTAGACATCGGAATCTCGTATACCATAGCGACTCCCGTCCATGGTATGGTTGCAGCGCCCGATCGCCTCGGTTGTCTCTAGAGCCCAAACCCTAGATGTAGCATAGATGTTAGCAGCAACCACCACGACCTCTTGATCTTGCGTTGGTTTTCCCTTGAAGACGGAAGGGTGATGCAGCGAAGTAGATAAGTATTTCCCTCAGTTTTTGAGAACCAAGGTATCAATCCATTAGGAGGAACAAGGAAGTTACCAATGGATGCACCTACACAAACAATCAAACTCTTGCACCCAACCCTATAAAGGGGTTGTCAATGCCTTCACGGTTATTTGCAAGGATTAGATCCGATAGAGATAGATGTAAATGAGAATCGAAAGTAAAAGGTAAATAAATTGAAGAAATTTTTTTTGGTATTTTTGGTTTATAGATCTGAAAATATATTACGGAAAGTAGACCCGGGGGTCATAGGTTTCTCTAGAGGCTTCTTTCATGATGGCAAGTATTACGGTGGGTGAACAAATTACTGTCGAAGAATTGATAGAAAAGCGAATAATTATGGAGATATACAAGGAAATTATTATGCATATAAGCATCACGTCCGTGTCAAGTAGACCGAAACAATTCTGCATCTACTACTATTACTCCACACATCGACCGACTCCTGCCTGCATCTAGAGTATTAAGTTCATGAAGAACAGAGTAACGCATTAGGTAAGATGACATGATGTAGAGGGATAAACTCAAGAAATATGATGAAAACCCCATATTTTTATCCTTGATGGCAACGATACAATACATGCCTCGCTACACCTACTATGTCACCAGGTGAGGACATCGCAAGATTGAACCCAAAACGAAGCACTTCTCCCATTGCAAGAATTACCAATCTAGTTGGCCAAACCAAACCAATAACTCGCAGAAACTTGCACAGATATGAAATCATGCATATAAGAATTCAGAAAAGACTCAAATAATATTCATAGATAATCTGAACATAAACCCACAATTCATCGGATCTCGACAAACACACCGCAAAAGAGTATTACATCGGATAGATCTCTATGAAGATCATGAAGAACGTGGTTTTGAAGAGAAAAGAGAGAGAAGAAGCCATCAACTACTAGCTATGGACCTGAAGGTCTGTGGTGAAGTACTCACGCATCATCAGAGGGGCAATGGAGTTGATGTAGATCCCCTCCATGATCGAATCCCACTCCGGCAGATTACCGAAAAAGGCTCCAAGATTGGATCTCACGGGAACCGAGGCTCCTGGCGGCGGAAAAGTGTTTTCGTGGCTCCCCTACTATACAGGGAATATTTGTGAATTTATAGGGCGAGAAATAGGGTTAGGGGAGCTGTCGTGAGCCCACAAGCCAGGGGCACGCCCTACCCCCTAGGCGCGCCCCTGTGGCTTGTGGCCACACGACGGCTCTCCCGACTTCATCTCCAAGTCTTCTAGGTTGCTTCTGGTCCAAGAAAAATTATTTCGAAGATTTTATTCCGTTTTGGACTCCGTTTAATATTCCTTATCTACGATACTCAAAAAGAAGGAAAAAAACATGCACTAGGCTCTAGATTAATAGGTTAGTCCCAAAAAATAATATAAAATAGCATATTAATGCATATAAAACATCCAAAACAGATAATATAATAGCATGGAACAATAAAAAATTATAGGTATGTTGGAGACGTATCAAGCATCCCCAAGCTTAATTCCTGCTCGTCCTCATGTAGGTAAATGATAAAAACATAATTTCTGATGTGGAATGCTACCTTACATATTTATCCATGTAATAGTATTTCTTGTGGCATGAATATTCAGATCCATAAGATTCAAAACAAGAGTCTAATATTGACATAAAAACAGTAATACTTCGAGCACATCAACAAGGCAATCATGTCCTTTAGAAATAGCATGGCCTTAGAAAGTTGTCCCAACAAAATCATATGGTCTGGTTGTAATCCATCTTCCCCACACAAAGTATCTAAATCATGCACAACCCCAATGAACAAGTCAAGCAATTGTTTCGCACTTTTGGTGTTCTCAAACCATTTCAACTCTCACGCAATACATGAGCGTGAGCCATGGATATAGCATTATAGGTGGAATAGAATATAGTGGAGGATGCAAGGAAAAAAAGGGAGAAGATAGTCTCACATCAACTAGGCGTATCAACGGGCTATAGAGATGCCCATCGATAGATATTAATGTGAGTGAGTAGGGATTTCCATGCAACAAATGCACTTAGAGCTATAAGTGTATGAAATCTCAAAAATTAAACTAAGTGGTTGTGCAAGGAGAAATTCCACTAGTTATATGAAAGTGACAAAATAGGAGACTCTCTATCATGAAGATCATGGTGCTACTTTGAAGCACAAGTGTGGACAAATATAATAGCAATTGTCCCTTCTCTCTTTCTCTCATTTCCTTTTTTATTATTTTTATTATTTTTGGTGGGCATCTTTGCCCTCTTTTTTTATTTACTTGGGCTTCGCGGGACTCTTTTTTTTTTGTAATGTCCAGATACTCATCCCAACTTATGAGGGAGTCATGGCTTCCATCATCCTTTTCTCACACGAGACAATGCTCTAATAATGAAAATCATCACACTTTTATTTACTTACAAATCAAAAAGAAAATTACAACTCGATACCTAGAAGAAAATATGACTCTACATGCAGGATGAAAGTGATGGTGCATGTCATGAAAAACGGAACTGTCATGGGGAACGAACACCTATGGGATCGGAGGGACCCCTTTTAGTTCGGCGGGGGAGCAGGCTTGCACAAAGAGCCTGTCTGGTGAACAACACGCGGGGATTTTACCCAGGTTCGGGCTGCAAAGATGCGTAAAACCCTATTCCTTCTTGGTTGTATTGAGGGTGTTCTTAGAATCTAGCTATAGGAGTACCACAAGCAGCAGCTATGCATACGAGCTAGAAGATCCAAAGTCCCGAAGCCCAAAAGTCCTCTACCATATCGCCCTGGGCCTCCTTTTATACACTGAAGGGGATCCCAACAGTGGCATACAGTGCATACATGGGTTGTACAGGGCTACAGTGCTATCATACCTAACACTGATAGAATTGGACAGGCACATTTAATGCACCGTCAGACATCTCTGTCTATCCATGGGACGGGACAACAGCCTGTCCCATCGGCACCGCTTAGCCCCTCCATCGCCGACGCCTGATAACCCACAAGTATATGTGATCAATTGTAGCCTTTCTCGATAAGTAAGACTGTCGAACCCAATGAGGAGCTAAAGGTAGAACAAATATTCCCTCAAGTTCTATCGACCACCAAGACAACTCTACGCACGCTTAATGTTCACTTTACCTAGAACAAGTATGAAACTAGAAGTACTTTATAGGTGTGATAGGATAGGTTTGCAAGATAATAAAGAGCACGGAAATAAAAACTAGGGGCTGCTAAGATAAAGAAACAACTAAGTTAGTTTAACGAGTGTGGAAAAGTGGTGGTAGGAGTTGCGGAATTGTTCCTAGGCACTCGATAACTAGACCGGTAACCATTATTGCAATTTTATATGAGGGAGAGGCATAATCTAACATACTTTCTCTACTTGGATCATATGCACTTATGATTGGAACTCTAGCAAGCATCCTCAAATACTTAATATCATTAAGGTAAAACCCAACCATAGCATTATAAGGTATCAAGTCCTCTTTATTCCCATACGCAAACAACCTACTTACTTGGTTCTATGTTTCTATCACTCACGCCACCCACCATAAGCGAATCATAAGCATATTGCAAACCCTATAGCGGGGATCCCTCATGCTTGCGCAAAACAGAGAGCACCATAGGACAGCACCAATAATAAAACATGCAACTCAAACCAATCATGGTCATCAATCAACCAATAGGACAAAATAGATCTACTCAGACATCATAGGATGGAAACACATCATTGGATAATAATATGAAGCATAAAGCACCATTTTTGAGTAGAGGGTATAGCGTGTTGTGGGAGAGTGGACCGCTATAGATAGATGTGGGAAGGTGACGGAGGTGTTGGTGAATATGACGGAGTTGTTGGAGTAGATCGCCGTCACGATGATGGCCCTGACGGTGTTCCGGTACCACCGAGAGAGAGGGGGAGAGTGCCCCCCTCCTTCTTCTTCCTTGACCTCCTCCCTAGATGGGAGGAGGGTTTCCCCTCTTTTGCTTGGCCTCCATTGCGGCGGAGGGGCGAGAGCCCTTTCGATATTGGATCTCTCTCTCTGTTTCCTTCTGTTTTTGTGCTCCCAGATTCTGGCCTTTCACTGTTTCTTAAATATCCGGAGATCCGTAACTCCGTTCGGCCAAAAATTAGCTTTCTTGTGGCAAAAGGACACCTCCAACCTATCTAAGGGATGTCCACAAGCCCTCTGGGTGCGGCCAGGGGGTGGGCCGTGCCTAGTTGGCTTGTGACCTCCTCGGGCATCGTCTCGCGTTGATTCTTTTTCCCAAAAGTCACATATATTCCAAAAAACAATCTAAGTAAGTTTTTATTGCGACTTCGTTTGATATGGATTTTCTGCGAAACAAAAACATGCAACAAACAGGAACTGGCACTGGGCACTGGATCAATATGTTAGGCCCAAAAATAGTATAAAAAGTTGCCAAAAATATATGAAAGTTTTAGAATATTGGCATGAAACAATCAAAAATTATAGATACGACGGACAAGTATCAGCATCCCCAAGATTAATTCCTTGTAGTCCTCGAGTAGATAAATGATAAAAAACATAATTTTGATGTGGAATGCTACCTAGCATAATCTTCATCATGTAATCTAATCATGGCATGAATATTAAGATACGAGTGATTCAAAGCAATAGTCTATATTAACATAAAACAGTAATACTTCGAGCACACCAAAAAGGCAATTGTGTCCTTACAAAATAACATGGCCTTAGAAAGTTATCCCTACAAAATCATATGGTCTGGCTATGCTCCATCTTCCCCACACAAAGCATCTAAATCATGCACAACCCCGATGACAATTCAGGCAATTGTTTCACACTTTTTCTGTTCTCAAACCTTTTCAACTCTCACACAATACATGAGCGTGAGCCATGGATATAGCATTATAGGTGGAATAGAATATGGTGGAGATGATGAGGAAAAAGGAGAAGATAGTCTCACATCAACTAGGCGTATCAACGGGCTATGAACATGCCCATCAACAGATACAATGTGAGTGAGTAGGGATTGCCATGCAACAAATGCACTTAGAGCTATACATGTATGAAATCTAAAAAATAAAACTAAGTGGTCATGCAAAAAATTCCACAAGTTACATGAAAGTGACAAATAGGAGACTCTCTATCATGAAGATCATGGTGCTACTTTGAAGCACAAGTGTGGAAAAAGATAGTAGCAATTGTCCCTTCTCTCTTTCTCTCATTTTTTATTTTTGTGGGCATCTTTGGCCTCTTTATTTATTTATTTGGTATTCGCTGGCCTATTTTTTTTGTAAAGTCCAGAGACTCCTCCCAACTTGTGAGGGAATCATAGCTTCCATCATCCTTTTCTCACACGGGACAATGCTGTAATAATGAAAATCATCACACTTTTATTTACTTACAACTCGGTACCTACAACAAAAATATGACTCGATATGAATGCTTCCGGTAGGATACCGGGATGTGCAATGATCTAGCCTAGCAAATGACATCAAAAAACGGACAAGCCATGAAAACACCATGCAAGCTGTCTTATGATCATGCAAAGCAATATGAAAATGATGGTGCATGTATTACTAAACGGAACCGTGGAAGTTGCATGGCAATATATCTCGGAATGGCTATGGAAATGCCATAATAGGTAGGTATGGTGGTTGTTTTGAGGAAAATATATGGTGGCTATTTTGAGAAAGGTGGGTTTGACGCACCGGCGAAAGTTGCGCGGTACTATAGAGGCTAGTAAAGGTGGAAGGATGAGAGTGTGTATAATCCATGGACTCAACGTTAGTCTTAAAGAACTCATATACTTATTGCGAAAGTCTATTAGTTATCAAACAAAGCATTAGAAACATGCTCCTAGGGGAGAGGTTGGTAGTTAACCATCGCATTCTCCTGACCGTCACACAAAGGTTGACAATCATTAAACAAATCATGCTCCGACTTCGTTACATAACGGTTCACCATACATGCATGACTCTCATATTACCATCTTCATATCGCAAAACTATTGCAAGGAATCAAACATATCATATTCAGCGATCTACAGGTTTTATGTAGGATTTTATGACTAACCATGTGAATGACCAACTTCTGTTAACTCTATAAATAGATACAAGTGAAGCATGAGAGTTTAATTATTTCTACAAAAGATATGCCCACGCTCTAAAAAATATAAGTGAAGCAAAAGAGCATTCCCCAAATGGCGGTTTTCTATAGAGAAACAGGCAATCCAAACTTCAAATGATATAAGTGAAGGACATGAAGCATTCTATAAAGCCATGCTCAAAAGATATAAGTGAAGTGAATGAAGAATTCTATAAATCAACCAAGGACTTTCTCATACCATCATGGTGCATTATTAAAATAAAAATAGAAATTACACGACGCTCCAAGATTTACGCATATCATGTGACGAATAAAAATATAGCTCCAAGTAAAATTACCAATGGTTGTTAGAAGAAAGAGGGGATGCCTTCCGGGGCATCCCCAAGCTTAGTTTCTTGGGAGTCCTTGAATATTACCTTGGGGTGCCTCGGCCATCCCCAAGCTTAGTCACTTTCCACTCCTTATTCCTTCATCCATCGTGATCTCACCCAAAATTTGAAAACTTCAATCACACAAAACATAACAAAATCCTCATGAGATCCGTTAGTATAATAATACAAATCACAACATTATGTACTGTTCACAACCAATTCATATTTTATTTTTGCATTTTAGCTACTGTATTATAATTTTTCCATGGCTTATACCACCGATACAATCGATGGTTTCGTCAAAATGAGCAAAACAGTGCATCAAAACAGAATCTATCTTAAAAAGGACAGTTTGTAGCAATCTGAACATTCACCATAGTTATCTAACTGTAAAAATTCTGAAAAATTAGGACAGAATAAAAAAAACTCATAGAAGTACTATGTAAATTTTATAGAAACTTTTGACATTCCAGTAACAAACGTAAATTCACGCACTACAACAAAAGTTTATGTTTTTGCACTGCACACACCAAACAAGCAATCTAATCATCCTAAAGGAAAATCTTGGCACATTATTTTTATAATACAATGGATTTATACAAGGGGATAATTATTATTTTTGAAAAGTTTCTGTAATCAAGATTTGCAAAGTTTCCATGGGCATGAACAAAGTTCAAGGCTAGCTCCCACTTTCATAATGCTCGTCTCTCTCACTTTCACTATTCTTTTTGAAAAGTTTTAGGTTCCCCTATTTATTTTTTGGTTTTAAACTATATAAAAGCACACAACAGAATTAAATGACTCTCTAAAGCTTCCGGGTTGTCTCCCTGGCAGCGCTTTCTTTAAAGCCATTAAGCTAGGCATTAATTGATCAACTAATGGATCCACCCGGAGCTCAAGGTATATCAAAGCCAATTTTAATTAACAATGATTTGTAGTTTAGTAGTGATAACAATTTAACATATATCATGCAACAAAGAAGTCTAACTCTCTTCCTATGCATCGGCATGTCATAAAAGAAAAATTCATGCACAAAAAATAAAGGGCAATACATAACATAAGTAGTTTCTTGCAATCTTATAAAATTGGAAACATAGAGAGGTGGAGATGTAGTTCCTCTCTCATAATAATTGCAAGTAGGAGAAGAAAGCACATGCATATTATATCTATCAAAATCATCATGTGTAATGGTAAAACGCAACCCATCTATATAATCCTTAATAAGTGCAAACTTCTCCAATATAGTGTAGTTAGGAGAATTCAAAAGGATAATAGGACTATCATGCGTGGGTGGAATAGCAACAATTTCATTCTTAACAGAAGGAACTATAGCAAGTTCATCTCCATAAGCATCTTTCATATTGGCATCATGGCCACAAGCATAGCAAGCATCAAGTTCATCAAAAAGGGATATTTCAAATGAATCCAAGGGATTATAGCAATCAACATAGCATTCATCCTTTGGTAAGCACGAAGGGAAATTAAACAATGTATGAGTTGAAGAGTTACTCTCATTAGAAGGTAGGCACGGGTAGCTAATCCGCTCTTCCTACTTTTGTTCTTCGCTCTCCTCTTCATCTTCTTCATCTAATGAGCTCACAATTTCAACAATTTCTTCTTCCATAGATTCCTGCAAACTATTAGTCTCTTCCAAATTAGTTGTCATTCTTTCAATAAACTCTTTGACATAAGCATTATAAGTATAGTTTTCATAGCAATATTTAAGTATGGCAAAATTTTCAGATTCATAAAGAGTAGCGTCATACTTTTCAATGAAAGAAGAAATTTCATAGGCACCCTTAAAAGCAACAAATTCTTCAATTTGTTCAACATCATTATAGCAATAGGCCTCCTTAGCATAAGAACATAATATTTCATTATCATTAAACACACATTGGTAGGGAAGGTGTTTTTTAGCTTCTTTAGAACAACAAGTCAAATCATAAATTTCACATAGATTCCAAGAATATCAACACAAAGTATTAATTTGATGCCACAAGAGGTTCCCTTTTTGAGATATGCGGTGTCGCACATAATGAGCATGCCGATTTAATGATTTTACCACAACTAAGCTAGTTCGGTTTTCAGCACGAGCACAAGTGGATCAAAGATGACCCAAGTAATATTCTTCGGTGGTACGGAACACTAATGGTTCCTCAACTTTTGGAGCAGCAAGTACAACTAATATTTTTGGTATATTGCGTTTCCTACCCATATCTAAAGATAGAAAACAAGTGAGAAAAGAAAATAAAAATTACTTAGTGATAAAGCAATCAAGCACACACGAGAATATTCACCCCGCGCTATTGCTCCCCGGCAACAGCGCCAGAAAAAGGTCTTGATAACCCACAAGTATAGGGGATCAATTGTATCCTTTCTCAATAAGTAAGAGTGTCGAACCCAACGAGGAGCTAATGGTAGAACAAATATTCCCTCCAGTTTTATATACCACCGATAAAGGTTGAACAAAAAAGGGAGAAGATAGTCTCACATCAACTAGGCGTATCAACGGGCTATGGAGATGCCCATCGATAGATATTAATGTGAGTGAGTAGGGATTGCCATGCAACAAATGCACTTAGAGATATAAGTGTATGAAAGCTCAAAAAGAAAACTAAGTGGTCATGCAAGAAGAAATTCGATCGAGTTGGAGGCGCAAGACATATAGGTGGCTTAAAGACTGTGCAAAATTGATTACGTAGAGAGTTAAGAGCAAGCAGATATCTGTGAAGGCTTACAATTTTAAGGGCTCTACAAATACTATGCCATGATCCGGTTGATGAGAGCCGGAGAGGCCTGGCGGTTCAACAAGGAAAAGAGGAACGAAAATTGGCTAAGTCCTGAAAACAGGTTTCGCAAACTACCGCTACAATTACGGATCTATAAAAGCAGGAAAAAGGGTCTTATTTTCGACCTAGCGAAGAACAGTTGAAACAGAGAAGAGCAAAACGGAGCCGCAACAGTCCGCGCATTGCGCACGGCCGCCCCGTGCATGGCGGCACGGCGAGGACGCACGCTAAAGACGTCGACGGTGTCGGAATACCCTAGCAGTGGCGATGGAGGAGCGCGAGCGGTGGCGGCGGAGCTTCCCACGAACCCTACGATGGCGGTGGTGGATCTAGGAGGAGCTTGGACTTACCGATGATGGAGCGGCGGACGTGGAAGAGAATCTGGTACGACTCAGGTTGATGCAGCGGCCAAGTTGAAGACAATGGGAAGATGGCGCCGGAGCGGAGATCGCTGGAGCGAAGATGACGAAGGGAAGAAGACGAAGGGTGAGCGGGAGAAGGAAACTATCCACCCCCAACAGGTCTTATTTAAAAGAGGAGACGAGGCAGGCGCAAAAATCTAGGCGACGGAAACCATTTGACCGAGGCGGACGCCTCGATTTTCGGGCTGACCATTAAATAAAAGATTCGGTGGTACGTTAGTGGATCTTATGACGTCACGCCGGGTCATCACCGGGTGACTCGCCAAAGAGCAGAGGAGAAGGATGAAAAGAGCAAGCTTAATTCAACCTGGGGCCTAATGTTGGGGATATAACCCCACAATGTGACCCGCCCTTAAGGCTCTGCGTCATGTTGATGGCTCGTGAGCCGACCCAAGGGTGAGCCGTAAAGCCTGTGACCCAAGAAGATAGACGGCTCATGGTGTGAGCTGTAAGGCGGTCCGGACGGAGAAGACCCGGGCGTGTAAGCCGCTCGGGGACAGCTTGGACAAGAAGGTAGAGAGAGACTCAGATAGACAATGAGACTCGGTCAAAAAATTGTAAAGACCCGTTGGTCCTGACCTCCTATATAAAGGCAGACCCGGGGCGACTTAGAGATCAGGTGATCGAGAACTAGGTCAAGCTTTAGCTCCCTTGTAATCGATACAACAAGCAATACAAGAACAAGCAGGACGTAGGCTATTACCTTGACTTGAGGGGCTGGACCTAGGTAATCTCGTGTCCTTCGTCCCAATCAACCCCTTTGAGTCCATCACGTTAGCGATGGCCTCGAATCCAAGTTCGTTCACCCGGACATCTGTCGTGATAAATCCACGACAGGTGGTGCCCACCGTGGGGCTTGCGCTTAGTGGTGTTGAGTTCTCAAAGGGCTCTCTCCCAGGGCTCGAGGGATATGTGGTCGGAAGGATGAACAAGAGTCGCCGCGGCCGGTTCTACATCAACGATGCCGGCTGGGTGCTCGATGTTGAGTCCGTGGAGTATGGATTCTAGGTTCCGTTCGACGGGATCCATGTTTTCATCGGAAAGGCTGGTGGATCTACACCCGGGCCGGACGTCTGCACCAGCATCGTCAAGCCGGGTCGGCGTCTCCAATCTGCAAGCAACGCGCGGCCTGCTCGCGCCAATCTGGGTCAGAAGCATGTCTTCGTAGGTTTCACTCAAGGTAGGGACCTGGAAGTTTCCGGATCATAGGAAACCCTTGTTTATTCAGAGGATGAATCTTCAAGTGGAGAAACAGAATCAATATACCAACTCCACAACGGTGGCCTTGGGGGCTACGACGATGTCTGCCCTGAGTCGAATAGCTTTGAGTCGGATGCTCTAAGGCCTCCGGTTCATGCAGCGGTGTTCATGGCGGGATTAGCCCCAGCCACAAGTAACGCGGCTGCGGGAGTCGCCACTTCGGGTGATAACTCGCCACCGCCGACTCAAGTTCTGGTGGAGCTGATGGATGAACTTGTGGCTCTCAGGACCACTGAAGTGACACCAGATAATCAAGCAGCTCGGAATATAAAGATTGCACAGATCAAGGGCCGGATGGCAGAGGCACGACAAAGGATGGCTGAGCTGAAGGTCCAGATGGAAGAAGAAGCAGAACGTATCAAGACAGATGCTTTCCGTCTAGGGCTGGAGCAAAGGTCAGCAGCGGCGGTACACCGGAGGAGGCATCAGTCCCGTCTACCAGAGCGTTATGAGGCGAGGAACCTCTTTAATACCCCTGTCACGGGGCGAGCCGCGGGCGCGCCCGAGAGCTTCCCAATGGAACGGACGACTCATCCGGCCCAACATAACCAGGCTTCACCTGGGGGCTTTCCAACGCCGACGGGTCATTATTCTAACCCCGCCGAGAATATGGTGGCGACGGCCACCCGGCTCGAGACGATCCCTATCCCGGATCCAGCACCCTTTGTGGAGGATGTGCAGAACGCCATCGGCTACTTGCAGACGGCCATGGCCCAACAAGAGAGGTACACTCACAGCCGGAGCCATGTCCATTTAACCCCCTTCCTAGCCGTAGCTTTAGCCGGCGCTACGAGTCACCAGCGGGTTCCAGCAGCAACCATCACAGAGAGATTCCAACGGGTCACCGACGGGGAGAGATACAGAGGCATGTGTGAACCATGCGGGAAGCCCGCAAGAGGCGCCAGCAGGGACGGCTTACCAAGAGCCCGGGCCTTCCGTTTCCGTAGGGGCAGGAGTAACCCCCAGGACGGGAGGGCTGCCATGTCTATCGCCGGCTCTTTGAGGTGAGCGGTTGCCGAAAGACTTCAAAGGTCCTCGCAAGGTCTCGAATTACACTGCTGACTTACCCCCAGAGGCCTAGGTGGAAAGCTCTGAACTAGCCATGGAGATGCTGGATGTTAGTGAGGCGGTTTGTGACAAGTATTTCATCATGATGCTTGAAGGCCCGGCTTGTACCTGGCTAAAGGGGTTATTACCTAACACCATCAATTCATTGGTGGAGCTCAAGGCTCGGTTCATCAAAAACTTTCAAGGGACGTGCAAGCAGCCTATGACCATTGTGGATCTTGATCACTGTGTCCAATAGGAGAGCGAGTCGGCTCATCATTGGGTATGGCGGGTCTCGACAATTATTCACTCATCAGAACAGATCACGGCGGCTCAAGCGGTGTTGATTTTAGAGAAGAATTGCCATTTTATTTCTCTAAAGCAGAAACTTGGCCGGCTCAAGCGTATGTGTCAGGGCATGTGAGAGCCCATGACGGCTCTCACGAAGTACGCCGACTCAGACAGCACGAAGGATCCGGGTTCTGATGAGGAAAAGGCAAGTCAAGGCAAGAAGGGCAACCAAGGTAAGGGTGCGGTGAACAATGGTAGCCAGAGTAAGCGCAAGAATCCAGAAGCAGGATTAGAGCTGGTGGCCAACACAAATACCCACCAGAATCATCCCAAGGGCAACATGAGGTTTGGACCGCCCTCGGGCAGGGATAATTTTTCCTCGAACATGGAGGAGATGCTTAAGCGGCCTTGTCCGAATCACAGCTTGCCTGATCGGCCGGCAAATCATACATGTGCGAATTGTTCTTTTATGCAGAAGTTCAACCGATATGTCACACAACCTAACCATCGCGGAGGAGGCCCGCTAGCTGGCCTAGGACACGGCGGGTCGGGAGCCGGATTTGGTTCTGGCGGTTCAGTATCCGGTCATCCGGGTCAGGATAATCACGGGGGGCAGCAGCCCCACTCTGGTAATAGTAATCAACAACAGCAACAACATCAATAGCGGAATCAGTCCGGGTTTCAGAGTAATCCAAAGCAGCTCAACTCCGGGCAGTACCACGTCTTCATGACTAGTCTCAATAGATGGGACCAGAAGTTGCGAAAACGGACAGTCAATGCGGTTACGTCGGTTGTTCCGCAGTATCTGAAGTGGTCTGAATATGACATAACATGGAGCCATGAAGATCACCCGCCACGTGTTGATGACCCGGGGCGGCTGGCTTTGGTTGTGGCCCCCCAACTGGGTGGATACATGTTGAATAAACTGCTCATGGATGGCAGCAGCAGCATAAACATCCTTTATTACGCCACCTTCCGGTGGATGAAGCTGCTTGACAAGGACTTAAAGCCTTCGTCCACTGTCTTTCATGGTGTGGTGCCGGGTAAGTCGGCGCATCCGGTTGGCAGGATTTCTTCGGAAGTGGCTTTTGGCGATGAATACAACTACAAAGTGGAGTCCTTATGGTTTGAGGTGGTTAAAATCAAGAGCCCTTATCATGCCTTGTTTGGACGGCCGGCTTATGCCAAGTTCATGGCCCGGCCCTGCTATGTTTACTTACAGCTCAAGATGCCCGGGTTAAAAGGTACCATTACCGTTCATGTAACCGAAATACGGCTATTGAGTGTGACGAAGGAGATGCTGCTTATGCAGAGTCCAATTGCGCTCAGGAGGAGCTTAAGTTCTATAAGGAGAATGTTGATCCGGAGGATATGACCCCGTGAAGAAGCCGACTACGGAGGTTGAGCCGCCCCTAAAATTTTCAGCAGATGATACCAAGGCAGTAGACTTCAATCCGGGCAACTCATCTAAGCAATTCATCATTGGAGCTCACATGGATCCCAAATAGGAAAGCGCGCTCATCAAATTCATCCGTGAGAATCGGGACATCTTTGCATGGAAGCCTTCTGACATGCCAGGTGTACCGAGAGAGTTCGCTGAGAACAACCTTAATGTGGATCCAAAGTTTAAACCGATCAAACAGTTTCTGTGGCGGTTCAATGAGGAGAGACGTAAGGCTATTGGGGAGGAAGTTCCTGGCTCTTGGGTGCAGGCTTTATTGTTGAAGTTTTTCACCCGGAATGGCTGGCTAACTCGGTGCTGGTGCTCAAAAAGAACGGCACCTGGCATATGTGTTTGGACTACATGGACCTTGACAAGGCTTGTCCAGCTGATCCTTTTGCCCTCCTTCGTATTGATCAGATCATTGATGCTACAGCATGGTGTGAAAGTTTATGCTTCCTGGATGCTTACTCAGGTTATCATCAGATCAAGATGGCAGCGAAAGACCAAGAGAAGACAGCGTTTATTACACCCTTTGGGGCGTTCTGTTATGTCTCTATGCCTTTCAGGCTCAAGAGTGCCCACGCGACTTATCAACGATACGTGCAGAACTGCCTTCACAGTCAGATTGGTCGTAATGTTCATGCATATGTAGATGACATCGTGGTCAAATCCAGAAAGAAGGGAACTCTTTTGGAGGATCTAAAGGAAACCTTTGACAATCTTCGGGCCTACAAGATCATGCTTAACCCGACCAAGTGTGTCTTTGGTGTCCCAGAAGGAAAGCTTTTGGGTTTCTTGGTCTCTGAGCATGGCATCCAGGCTAACCTGGATAAATCTAGGCTATTACTTCTCTCGGAGAGCCGACTTGCATTAATGAAGTTTAGCGCCTGGCATTGAGCCAGTTCATAAGCCGTCTTCGAGAGAAGGCTATTCCCTTATATCAGATGATGAAGAAGACGAACAAGTTTGTCTGGAGCAAAGCGGCGGGTGAAGCACTTGAGGCACTTAAAAAGCAGCTCACTGAGACGCCAGTGTTAGCCACTCCGGTTGAGAAAGAACCGTTGCTCCTTTATGTGACGGCTAACAACCGGGCAGTCAGCGTTGCAATTGTGGTTGAGCGCAAGGAGGCTGGGAAGGAATATCCTGTGCAAAGGCCGGTTTATTATATCAGCGAGGTCTTGACAGACTCTAAGCAAAGATATCCGCATTGGCAGAAGCTGGTATACGGGGTTTTCATGGCTAACCGCAAGTTGAAACACTACTTTCTAGATAACTGTGGTCAGTTCTGCTCCGTTGGGGGATATTATCCAGAACAGAGAAGCCACAGGGAGGATTGCTAAATGGGCATTAGAGCCGGGGCCTCTTAATTTAAATATGGTCCTTGCATGGTGATCAAGTCCCAAGCTTTGGTAGATTTCATAAATGATTGGACAGAGTGTCAAGCTCCCGAAGAAAAAACGGATAACACATATTGGACTATACACTTTAATGGATCCAAGCAGCCAGAGGAGTCCGGACCAGGGGTTGTCCTGACATCCCCGAAGGGTGACAAGTTTTGTTATGTGCTTCGACTGATGTTCCCCTGCACTAACAATGCGGTTGAGTACGAGGCTTTGCTTCATGGTCTTAGATTAGCCAAGGAGATGAATTTGAGCCGGGTCGGGTGTTTGGGCGACTCAGATCTTGTGGCTCAGCAAGTTTCTGGCACTTGGGACTCCAAAGATCCGCGGATGGCGGCTTATAGGCAGGCGGTTGATATTATTGCTGGGCACTTCAAAGGGTATGAGGTAGATCACATTGATCATCGCAAGAACGAGGCGGCTGATGCTTTATCACGGCTAGGTTCCCAACATAAGCCGGTGCCGCCTAATGTCTTTCTGGACGTCTTATACCATCCGACTGTCAAGATACCTTCAGAGCAAGATTTGGCTATTCCTGACCCGGAGGCAGAGTTGGTGGAGGTTTTACATGCTATCCCAGATTGGACTATTCCTTATTTAGCCTATTTAACTCGGGGCAAGTTACCAGAAGATGAAGACCTGGCCAGGAAGATCACCCGCCGTTCTAAGTCTGTGACGATAATTAACGGTGAGTTACATAAATGCAGTGTAACAGGGTTTTTTCAATGTTGTGTTTCGCTAGAGGAGGGCCGGCAGATCTTGAGTGAAATCCACGATGGTGATTGTGGACACCATGCCGGCTCGAAATCTTTGGTGGCCAAGGCTTTCCGGCACGGGTTGTTCTGGTTGACGGCTCACAAAGATGCAGAGGACTTAGTCCGGAAGTGCGGTGTCTATCAGAAATTTGGCCGGCGTGCTCATGTTCTGGCTCAAGAACTGAGGATGATACCAATCACTTGGCCGTTTGCGGTCTGGGGGCTGGACATGGTAGGACCTTTCAAGAGATCCAAGGACAAGAAAACATACCTCCTGGTGGCGGTTGACAAATTTACCAAGTGGGTAGAGGCAGAGCCAGTCAGCAAATGTGATGCAGCTACAACAGTTCTATTTATTAAGAAGTTGATCTACCGCTTTGGTTACCCGCACAGCATCATTACCGATTAATGGTACAAATCTATCCAAGGGGGCTATGAGGAAATTCTTTGACGAAGAGCATAACAGGCTTGATATTTCAGCCATGGCACATCCATAGTCCAATGGTCAGGCGCAGCGCGCCAATCAGGAAATTCTAAGAGGGATCAAGCCGCAGCTTATGGTTCCTTCGCAGCGAACGCCCGGGTGCTGGGTCAAAGAATTACCCTCCGTCTTATGGAGCATCAGAACCACCCCTAACAGGTCCACGGGTTTCACACCCTTCTTTATGGTGTACGGCGCTAAGGTCGTTTTACCCAGTGACATACGACATGACTCGCCAAGGGTGGCGGCTTACGTTGAGACGGACAACGAGACGACGCGCCAAGATGCATTGGATGCTTTGGAAGAGGCACGAGAGTTAGCAGCAGCACGATCGGCAATTTATCAACAAGACCTGCGCCGCTATCACAACCGCAGGATCAAGACCCGGACGTTCCAGGAGGGCGACTTGGTGCTCCGGCTGATTCAAGACCAGAAAAATATGCATAAGTTGTCACCTCCATGGGAAGGACCCTTTGTGGTCAGCAGAAATCTCAACAATGGGTCATGCAACCTCATAGACATCCGAGACGTCTCACATACGCGGGTCAGGAGACCCATCGACCATGGAACATCGCACATCTCCGGCCTTATTTCACATAAGGGTGTAAAGATCTATCATTGTACATTATCATTGTACATACCACAGTTATATGAATAAACAAAGAAGCCTTTGTTGTTTCATACATCTTCGTATAGGAGAAGATTAAGCAATATTCCGGTTGATGCATCAACTGAAGTCGGCAAACACCAGTAGATGCCTATTAGCCAGGTGTTATGCCACAAAATCCGGCTCAGAAAAATGAGTCGCGGTGAGGGCGGCTTCTCGCCTTCAGGTGCAGCTTCTCACGCCTATCCACCGGCGCTTTGCGTCGTACTGCTGAACGGTGGTAGACACCTATTAAGCTGGCATTTGGCCACAAAAAATAAAAAACCGACTAAGGAAAATTAGTCGTGGCGAGGGCGGCTTCTCGCCTTCGGGTGTAGCTTCTAACGCCTATCCGCCGGCGGGTTATGCCGTAACTACTGAGTGGGGCTTCTTACCGACGGGTATCGCTTGTAACACCCTATCAGCCGGCTTTATGCCATCTCCGGCTAACTAGTTTAGCCGCGGTTATGAGAGGTTTTTTACCGACGGGTAGCTAACATCTCATGACTCGCGAACAGCGGCTTCTTACCTCCGGGTATAGCTTCTAATGCCTATTAGCCGGCGTAAGGCCACGTAAAAACAGCTAAGATAACTTAGCTGCAGTGAACGGCGGCTTCTTAACTTCGCGTACAGCTTCTAACGCCTATTAGCTGTTCTTATAAAAATCCGGCTAAGGAAAATTAGCCGCGGCGAGGGCGGCTTCTTACCTTTAGGTACAGCTTCTAACGCTTATCCGCCAGCGTTTACGACATATTATTACCTCCGGGTGTATCTTCTAAATTCCTTATCGGCCAGGCTTTATGCCATATCTGGCTGACCATATTAGCCGTAATTATCAAAGAGGGATTCACCACCTTCAGGTGTGGCTTACCCAATCTTGGCTGCAAGTATCTTCTATGATGACAAGGCAAGTGTAAAGGACTCAAGGCATACAAAGACAAATGGCAGACCAAAAGCCGGATCATCTTATAAGAACATCGTGACAAGTTTCAAGCTATTACACTCCCAGAGGAGATCAAAATTTTAGACAAGTTTTTCAGACGTCACACAGCAGGTTAAGCTGATACAAAGTTCATAAGCAGGAGCTAGTTAGCTGACGGGTCATCCTGCGCCGGCTCTTCTAGGGCCTTGATCTGGAGGTTGTCCAAATCCCAATTGAAGTTTGTTAGAGCCGCAAAAGAGCTCTCAAAAAAGGGTGACGGGTCAAGATCTGGAGCAAAGAGGTCCTTACTCCGAGCAGGCATCAAATCTTTGTACTCGTACAAAGGACCGCAGACCCTCTTCTGCTCCAAGTCATAAGCTGCCTGATAAGTTGACAGGTCAACCTCCTCCGCCAAAATAGAAGCTAACACCCGGGACTCCTTTATGCATCGTCTTTTCTTGAAGGGAAGCCCTCCATCATCTCGATGGCGGTAAGACCCAGAGCAAAAGCCAAAGCCCGGCTGATGCCTGCAATGGCCCCTTGGTGGGCGGCTGACTTCTTAAGCTCGGCAATCTGCTTCGGCATAGTGGAGAAGAGCTCTAAGACGCCCTTGAGAGTCGCCGGAATTTTATCCTTGTACTGCACGGCCTTCATGGTGTAGATAGCTCCGTAGTACAGTTGTTCAGTTAGAGTGTAGAAGGCTTTCAACGGCAGAATGCTATCAAAAGCTAATTGCCGGCTCCTAGGACCTGTATAAACCGGACAAGTCAGAAGGGTTGCCAGTTTAACCAAAGATGTTTGAAGTACAAAGTGGTCAGAAGCTTACCAAAGAGGCAGCTGACATCTTGTTTATGTGGCACTTCAAGCCTTGGAGTTCATTCTCCACGGCTATCAGCCGCTGGTTGGCATCATCCGCCCGTTGGGTCAGAGCAGTCTTCTCAGATTCAGCCGACTCCTTCAAAGCAGCAAAATCGGCCTTGATTGTGGCCAGCTCCTCAGAGAGAAGCCAGCACTTTTCATCGGCGATGCTGCGGGCTTCTTGTTGAGCGGCCAAGTTAGTCTTCAGGTCCATCACCTGCGACCTGGCTTCATTTAAAGCTTCTTGTGACACATCAAAGTACATGATAAGTCGCCAAAATAGAAGTCATATCAAATGATGAGCGTTAAAGACAAGATTATGCAAGTCTCAAGAAGATTGCAAGCAATATGTTTGACACTTGGGGACTAATGTATATTTGATCTTCGAGAACACAATACAGTTCCGACTCATCTTCATCAAAGTTAATCCGGAACTTGGGGGCTACAAGTGGTTCTTCAGGCTATCTACATTAAAGCTTCGACTCAACTTTATAAAGTTTGAGTCGGCCCGTGGGGGCTACGATTGGCTGTTCCCACTATCTACAGTGAAGATCCGACTCAACTCTAGCAAATTGAGCCGGCCCTCGGGGACAATGGCTTTGGATTTTCTACAGAGTATCAGGAAAGACCCGGTTCAACTCTTAACTAGATTGAACTGGCCCTTGGGGGCTAAGTAAGGTTATAGCAACAAGAGGAATACCTCATATTTTGTCTTCATCAAAGTTACCAACCGAAGTTCCAGATCCCGGCTGGTGGTAAGCCGGTTCATATAGCCGACATGGAGCTCTTGGGTCGTCATCTTCTCAAAGGAAGAGTCGAAGTCCAGCTTCTTGGAGGCTTCGGCCAACTCTTTATGCTTGGTCAGCACGTGTGCCGGAGGAGACTGAGGAGCAAAACCGGTGATAATGACCTCCGGAGTTGTAGTAGCCTTGGCAGGAGTTGGCGTCTACGAAGGACCCCTTGGAGGGCTCTCCGGGATGATGTCTTTAGTGGCCGGCTTAGTGGAACCGATGCATGGATCTACATTCGGCTGTGGCTCTTCTGGTTGTTCACGCTCCGGCTCTTGAACAGCAGGGCCGGGGGAGGGCTTGTTGGTCTTCCGACGCTTGGCTTGAGCACTGCAAGATAGAAAAGGCAGAATCCAAAGAATATTACTACCCTACAAAGAACCGGATGTTATAGTGGAAAGACACTTACAGCGGGTTGATCTTTGGAGGCTGCAGAGCGGTCGCCGAAGAGTCGCCGGAAGAGGGCGACTTCTGAGATGAAATTCAAGAAGGATGAGACGGCACCAAGGCCATAAAGAGAAATGAGTCAAAGAGGAACACATACCTCAGCAGGGCGTTTCTTCGGAGCCGGTGAGTTCGGCAAGCCGGACATAAGCTCAGTGGAGCCTATGCTCCGGGTCTGGCGATGTTCAGCCTATTGTTGCTTTTTCAAAAGAAATTCGGGAGCCAGATAAGCAAGAGGATGAGAAAGTGGAAATTTTATGGTAACCCACCGCGGCCTTCGGGGGACAAAATATTCTGAGCCGGAAGAAACATAGTTTACCACAGGAGCATTGGCGCGGCTGGTCTCCACTTCATCCTGCGAGTAAAACAAGCATTGGTAAAACAGGAAGGCAAAGAATCAAGCAAACAATTAAAAACTTTACCTCTAAGCCGGATGACTGTGGCAGGTCAAACCAGTCCTCTTGCGGGGCGTCTTTCTTTGTCTTCTTGGCTGGGGCTTTCTTCTTGAGTTTCTTGGGAGGAGGGACGTACTGCTTCTTCCAAAAATCAGAGTCGGCCTATGAAAATGACCCGGAGAAGAGTAATAGATCAGCAAGTTACAAACAAAGTCCAAGAGACGGATAGGAAGAAATTAACTTACATCTGGCGCTAGATTGGTGACGCTAAAAGGTGCCAGGCCAATAGTGCTGCATGAACCGGAGGCTTCATGGACAAGGCTCCGGATGACAGTGGTGATGCCATCTTCTGTCAGGGTTGATTTGCTGAAGCATAAGGAGTTGTCGTATTTTCCTTCATATTCACATATAAGCCGGCTTCTACGGCTTAAGGGCATGATCTACCAGGAAATACAGAAGCGGATCAAATCCAATCCAGTTAGGCCATTAGCCATGAGCGCCTTCATCTTGGCATGAGCCGGCTCATACCTGGCATGCTTCAAAGCTGAGAGCCGACCTGGAAGTTCTGAATCTGTCCAGAGCCGGGAGGGACGATAACCCGGCAATGGGCGTTCATTTTCAGGAGAGATGTCCTTGTAGTAGAACCAAGTCTTGTTCCAATCCTTCGCATGACTCAGCATCTGCGCAGCTGGAAAGATAATGTCTTTGCGTCATTGAATGGAAATACCGCCAAGCTCCAGACTCGGACTGCCCTTCATTTCGATTTGGTGCTTGGCGTGGAAGAACTCTCGAAACAACCCCACACACGGCTTGATTTGCAGGTAAACTTCGCAGAGCACTTGGAAATTGCATATGTTTGAAATGGAGTTGTGGGCCAAGTCTTGAGGGTGAATCTTGTACAAATGGAGAATGTCATGGAAGAATTTAGAGCCGAGCGGCATGAACCCTCGCTCGATATGGTCAGAGAAAACTACTACCTCTCCTTTTTGGGGAGAGGGCCGTGTCTCATCACCCGGAACCCACCAGCGAAGGACCTCTCAGGGAGGAAGAGTACCCGCGTCAACAAACTCCATCAAATACTCCTCCGTGATGCAAGATCCAACCCAGTTGCATGAGTTGAAGGCACAAGACATATAGGCGGCTTAAAGACTGTGCAAAATTGATTACGTAGAGAGTTAAGAGCAAGCAGATATCTGTGAAGGCTTACAATTTTAAGGGCTCTACAAATACTATGCCATGATCCGGCTAATGAGAGCCGGAGAGGCCTGGGGGCTCAACAAGGAAAAGAGGAGCGAAAATCGGCTAAGTCCTGAAAATAGGTTTCGCAAACTACCGCTACAATTACGGATCTATAAAAGCAGGAAAAAGGGTCTTATTTTCGACCTAGCGAAGAACAGTTGAAACAGAGAAGAGCAAAACGGAGCCGCAACGGTCCGCGCATTGCGCACGGCCGCCCCGTGCATGGCAGCACGGCGAGGACGCGCGCTAAAGACGTCGACGGCGTCGGAATACCCTAGCAGTGGCGATGTAGGAGCCCGAGCGGTGGCGGCGGAGCTTCCCACGAACCATACGATGGCGACGGTGGATCTAGGAGGAGCTTGGACTTACAAATGATGGAGCAGCGGACGTCGAAGAGAATATGGTACGACTCAGGTTAATGCAGCGGCCAAGTTGAAGACAATGGGAAGATGGCGCTGGAGCGGAGAGCGCTGGAGTGAAGATGACGAAGGGTGAGCGGGAGAAGGAAACTATCCACCCCCAATAGGTCTTATTTAAAAGAGGAGACGAGGCTGGCGCGAAAATCTAGGCGACGGAAACCATTTGACCGAGGCGGACGCCTCGATTTTCGTGTTGACCATTGAATAAAAGATTCGGTGGTACGTCAGCGGATCTTATGACGTCACGCCGGGTCATCACCAGGCGACTCGCCAAAGAGCAGAGGAGAAGGATGAAAAGAGCAAGCTTAATTCAACCTGGGGCCTAATGTTGGGGATATAACCCTGCAATGTGACCCGCCCTTAAGGCTCCGGGTCATGTTGATGGCTCGTGAGCCGACCCAAGGGTGAGCCGTAAAGCCTGTGGCCCAAGAAGATAGACGGCTCATGGTGTGAGCTGTAAGGCGGTCCGGACGGAGAAGACCCGGGCGTGTAAGCCGCTCGGGGACAGCTTGGACAAGAAGGTAGAGAGAGACTCGGATAGACAATGAGACTTGGTTAAACAATTATAAAGACCCGTTGGTCCTGACCCCCTATATAAAGGCAGACTCGGGGCAACTTAGAGATCAGGTGATCGAGAACTAGGTCAAGCTTTAGCTCCCTTGTAATCGATACAACAAGCAATACAAGAACAAGCAGGACGGAGGCTATTACCTCGACTTGAGGGGCTGAACCTGGGTAAACTCGTATCCTTCGTCCCAATCAACCCATTTGAGTCCATCATGTTAGAGATGGCCTCGAATCCAAGTCCGTTCACCCGGACATCTGCCGTGATAAATCCACGACAGTCCCCCTCCTTCTTATTCTTCCTTGACCTCCTCACTAGATGGGAGGAGGGTTTCCCCTCTGGTCCTTGGCCTCCATTGTGGCGGCGGGGGAGAGCCCCTCCGAGATTGGATCTCTCTCTCTGTTTGCTTCTATTTTTGCGCTCCCAGATTCTGGCCTTTCACCGTTTCCTAAATATCCGGAGATCCGTAACTCCGATCGGGCTGAAATTTTGAGGGGATCTTCTTCAAAAAATTATATTTCCTGCGGCCAAAGGAGACCCTCAACCGACCAAAGGGGTGGACACAAGCCCTCTGGGCGTGGCCAGGGGGGTGGGTCACACCTAGCAGGCTTGTGACCTCCTCGGGCATCATCTTGCGTTGATTCTTTTTCCCAAAAATCACATATATTCGGAAAAAAGTCTCCGTAAGTTTTTATCGCGTTTGGACTTTGTTTGATACGGATTTTCTGCGAAACAAAAAACATGCAACAAAGAGGAACTGGCACTGGCCACTAGATCAATATGTTAGTCCCAAAAAATAGTATAAAAAGTTGCCAAAAGTATATGAAAGTTGTAGAATATAGGCATGAAACAATCAAAAATTATAGATACGACGGAGATGTATCAACACCGCAACACGTGCCTAGGCGGGGCGACACCTGGCCTGTGCACTAGCAGGGCCTTGTCGGGGCTTCGCCTTGCTGGGTCTTGCTGATGATTTACTTTGCCTGGTGGTTTGATGGGCATCCCAGCAAGGTCTTGCCAGGGGTGTTGATTCTCCATTGCTTGTACCTGGCAACTTCCTGTCGGGCCTCGCCGCCAGGGTGGCTACTACTGCCCGTGCACGAGTAAGGGGCACTAGAGAGCCCAAAACTCCAGTGCACCAACCGGAGCCCCGGGCCTGGGCCACACACGGTGCGAGGCATTGTTGGGCTAGGCCCAAATAGTACATGGGAACGAGTGGCAGGGCCTTGTGGTTGTGATCATTGCGATTGCTGCGCCTCCCCACGGTGCCCATTGAACGCGGGATGTGGGATACGTGTGCAGCGCGACCGTTACAGCAGCGCGCCCGCGAAACGTTTCTATATTATTTTAGTAAAGCGGCTGCCCCGCGCCTTCCCCATAAAGAGGAAATTGTAGAGACGCTGTTCATTTACCTCTTGTCTTTCCCAATCTGAGAACAATCGTCGTCTTCCTCCTCGATCCCGAAATAGAGCTCCTCCCATTCATCCCCACAACATCTCTGTCCTCAGCCCCCGCCCACATAACCACCATGCCACCCAAGGCTAGCAAGGGCAAGGATGCAGAAGCCATCTCGGAGAACAAGCTGGTGAGGATGAGGAAGGAACACGTCGTCTTTCATCCGAGGCTTGACGTGGGTGCTCTGAAGGAGCAATATCGGCGCATGTGGGCGACGGCGACGATGGAGCATCCCGCCACCCAGTTGAGTCCAGGTCCTTCCGGGGGCAGCCCAGAAAACTACCATTTCTTTGCCGATTATTTTTACTATTGGCTCTGCCTCCCTTTCTCGGATTTCTTCAATGATGTCATGTTCACTTAAGGCTTCCAACTCTTGGAATTTACGGCGAATGTCGTGACGTGTATGTCAGTCTTCGCTCATCTTTAGCGAAACTTTGCTGGAGTAGTCCCTAGCACTGCTCTTTTCCACCACTACTTTACTCCCTGCATACAACAAGGCGGAGCCCTTTCTGGTGTCGTCGCTTGGATTCCACGGCAAGGAACCAAGGACTTTTACCCAGACAGGGCCTACTGCGAGAGGTGGGATGAGTGGCGAGACAAATGGTGCTTGATTCAGGAGGAGAAGTTCCAGCCTTTCTGCTTGCCGCGGCAAACCAAGATGGTGCGCAACAATGACTGGAGTGCCCTTTACCCTGGGGATGGAAGCTCACAGTCGCGGCCACGAGGATTCACCGCCTCAGAAACGTTGGCCTCACCGTAGAGATGATAGGCGCCGATTTCCTTCGCCAGCGCATTGCTCCCCTACAGAATAAGAGGTGGCCAGCTTGGGAATTCCGGAATGCGGCGGACATCGCGAGGGTGCGCCCCGGGCTGAACCACAATCTAACTGTGATGCAGCACGGAGCTCTCTGCCAGAAACAGTTCAGGAGTGTTGTGGCACATGATCTGCCTGCAGGCATAGTCCCCTTGTGCAACAACTCTGCTTTAGGTAGAATCATTGCCATGATGCCGGCGTTTGATGCCCACAGCCTTGACGCATCCTGGATGGAGCCGTCTGAAGAGCAGGCACAAGAATTCTTTGATAACTTGGTGGAGGTGGCCATCTACAAGGAAGAGGCCTCGTCTGCGACACCACTGAGGAAGAAATGGCGTGCATCACCAGCAGGACAGAGGACGCAGATCTTGACACGGAGGCCGGCACCACCGGCTTCTTGGAATATAAAGCCGGCGAAGGGGAAACATTGCCGGACGAAAATCTCATCGGGCTGGGCAGGATCGCCAATGAGCAAGGAGGCATGTCTGCCCGATGCCGTCCTGCCTAAGACATAGCCGAGGAGGCATAGCATGAGCAGGCCTCGTCTCTTGTGACAAGGAAGAGGCGTCCTTTGGAGCGCCGCCTCTGGGCTTCCGGTCCATCAAGCTCCTTTGAGAAGCATAGTCCCCGGAAAGGGGGCGGACGGCAAGGCCGCGCGGCGGCAAGAAGCTCATCAACAACCTGCGCCCGCCACGGCCAAGCGATCCAGGAGAACCCCTCCACCTCCCCCATGTGCACCACGGCGCAGGTCACCTGCAACGTCTCTGCCCTTAGCTCGGGAGAAGAAGATGAGGAGTAAGGATCTCTCCGTATCCTTTTCCTTTCTAATTTCTAGTTTTACTTCACTCATTTGCTTTGCCTTGGCTTGCCTCCACAGGGATGCGGAAACACTGGCGCAAAGGGTAAGGAAGAGGGCGAGGACCTCGACGGTTGAGGACTTTCTGGCAAACGCCTCAAGCATGCAAAAGATGACCATCGTCAACCCGGAGGCTAGCCCGCGGTGTAGCCCTCAACTCAGCCCCCGACAGAGCCCCCAGCGTGAGCCCATTACTCACTTCCCGCTAGCAAGTGATGGGGTGTGCATCTTTACTCCTGACATCACCGGAAGTGCAAGAGGAGGGCGGCGAAAAGGAGGACCATCATAGGCCATCCCTGGTATGCCGCCTCCATCATCTACTACGCGCAGAGCTAGATCCCCTGTGAGGACTTCCTCCAGTGCGCTTTATCGCGATGAGGGAGAGCCGGCAAGCACGGGCATTGGCCGGTCTTCACTGGCAACCGTCGTTGGTGTAGGTACTGTTTATTATGTTTGTCTTTTTCGTCTTCTTGAACTTCCACCTCAGCTTCTTTTGGTTTCTTTTCTTGACGTTCAAACATTCCCTTGATGTAGGGCATGGATGTCGACACCTTCATCGAGGAGACCACCAGGGACGCTACCTTTGAGGCCGACAAAAATGCTACTGAGGAGGCCATCAAGAGTGTTGCCACCGAGGCCACTGAAGCTACCAAGAATGCTGCCGCCGAGGCTGCTAGCATTGAGGCCACCAAGGCCACGTGGGAAGAGGCCGAGAAGGCTGGTGAGGGGGCCAGTGGCCGCACTGACTGTGAGGACCCTCACTGATAAGTCGAGATCGCCGAATGCACGTGTACAGTGATCCCACAGATCAATGCTCACTGAACACACAGAAGCTGAATAACAAGAGTCTTACATCCAGAATTAGCGTCTTAGAAAAATGGTGACCATGAAGGTCTTAGTCTTACATGGATAGGGCCACATGGGCAGAACACTTAATATAGGACAAGCAGCGGAAAACTTGGTCGAAAGTGTGAACCCATGCCATCTGCCTTAACCTACAGGCATTCTGACTGGGAAGCGTCCTAGTTCGCATGTTCGTCTCCAACGAACTCTTCAACAAACTCTTGTTCTTCCATGCCTGGCCAATTAAATTACCAGTGGCAAGCCAATGAATACTTTGAATGTACTCGCAAGCAACCCAAGAGTGGAATGAGGCAATAATGATGCATGATATAGCACTAAGTAGGTAAATTTGCGGAAAGCCAGTTTTGTATGCGAGTGACATGATCAAGTAATAGTAACCATGCATCAACGACTAATCAAGTATTCATGAATACACAGTGTCAATACCATCATCAGTATCAGTTGAACACATCATGCTCACGCTAAGTCATCAGACTTAGTTCATTCCTCGTGCCAAGTCATCGAACTTAACACACGTGACCTCTTGTCACTAACACACCCATACTGACGCCAATGTTTCACGAAAACATCCGGACGTAGTCTAGGAAGGACGTCCAACTGTCCATGACCGCGGACGCGGCTATTCGAATAATTTTACACTCTCGAGAGGTTGCACACTTTGCCCACAAGACTCGAGGAACTTCCATGTCATCCACGACTCGCGGTATATAGCATACCCGAGGTAAGCACCCGAACATTGCTTTTCCCCCGGCGATACTAAACAAAGAGTCCACTCGATTGGTACCCAGCCCTCATATGTACACCACACGAGCCTTGCCCTAATCGTACCATCCATGAGGGGACCAACGGTGTGCCCGGTGCCTGTGAAGACAGCGCATGATCGTACATACCGGTACGACCCCATATCGAGAGTGACCACGCCACACCCGCCACTAGTAATGCAGGCTCCTTGCCAGTACCCACCAAGGTAATCCACAAAACCCCGTCCCATAAGGGGTATCGTGGTTGCGCATGTAATGTTGGGACGGTCAGCAGACCTTAGAACTCTCCGTTTTTGAAAACACACACCCTTTGTTCTGGCACACCACTTCTTTCTCAAGTGGTCACCCATCTTTACCGTCATCTCCCTCAGGCATTAGTGGCACTCGACGGGGTTTTCGAAAAAGTCTTTGAAAGAAACACTTGCTTCCTTGCCATCACTATGCACGAATCCCATCCTGCTTTGCGTAGCATCTATTTGCAACCTAACTACTCCCACCCGCACAACCCTCATAAGGTGGTAGGGTTATGCTCAATGCGAGTGTCAATGGAAAAGCACCGGAGGCATCCCACCAAAGGGGAACACCACATCACAGGATCGAATACGATGGAAGTAAAGTGCTATATGACATGCAAATGAAAATAGTTTCTTGACACGGTCAAAGGGCTGCTTGCCTGGATCAACAAAGTCTCAGGGGTCTTTCAAGTCTTCGGGTCCAACTTCTCCGTCAACAACGCAATCTACCGTCGCGGAATAAACAATAATAATAAGCATCACAACAAAACAGAGCACAAAAGCCACTACAAAAATGTTCACCTACTCTGATAAATACCTAGAGTTATACGAAAAACACCATTTTAGGTTTTTGTGGTAAAAAGGTTTTTTGAAACCAATATAACAGAGGCAAAAGGGAGACTTTTATTAGGTTTAAAAATAAACAGTGCTAAAAATATTCGTAAACAATAGTAAAAATGGCACTAATAAATTTTAGGGAATATTCTAGGATTTATGGTGGAAAAATATTGGACATTGGGGTTTTATTTTCCCTGTGGAATTTTTGGAAAACTGACTGAAAAAGAAAAATGAAAAGAGGGCACTGGAGCCTGGCCCGGAGCGGGCCAGAGGCTGGGCCGGCCCAACTGGCCAGCCAGCCTGGCCTCACGCGTGGTCAGGTTCAAACCTCACGCGCGGGGCCTAGCTGCCAGCGACAGAAGGGGGAGGAGAGAGGGCGCGGGTGAGGGGAGGAGAGGCTGACAGGTGGGGACCACCTGTCGGGTTCGTCTCCCACCTCTGGACAGAGGGAGGAGGAGCTCACCAGCGGCGGTCAGAGGCACGGCAGGGCACGGCGAAGGGAGCAATGGGCTCGGGGAGGACCCGCCTGTCCTCTGGAGGTGGAGGGAGCGCCGGAGGAGATTGGAGCTGCCGGCGGCGAGCACCCGGGACGGAGGGAGCTCCGGGAGGCGGTCGCCGGGGCCGAGTTAAGCTACAAAGGGGGCAGAAAGGTGGGGGAATCGCGTTAAAATGGCGGGGGAGGACCACCCGAAGAGCTAGGAGGGCCGGAGGGGCTCGGTACCTGGAGATCACCGGCGAGATGGCCGCGGCGATCGTCGGGTCGATTCCGTGTGCAGAGAGAGGAGAAAGCGCTTGGGCTCCGTGGGCGCTCAATGGGGGTGGAGAGAGAGCCAGAGGAGGGAAGAGAGAGACTCGGGAGCCCTTTTATAGGAGGGGGCGAGTCCACTGAGCCGTGGTGCGCCGACGAGGACGTGGCGCTCACTGGAAGGCTCGGGGAGAGATGGGAGCGAACCGGGGGCGTTCCTAGGGCTAGTCTACACCGGGGGAGAGAGGAGAGAGGCAGGACGCGCCGCGCGTGTGAGCTCGAGGGTTGGCCGAATCGGGCGGCGCTTGACACGCGCGGGAGGAGGGAGCAGGAAGGAGAGAGAGAGGAGGGGCCCGGCAACTTGGTGTGTTGCGGACGCCGAGGCACCTCTACTGGCGCGAGGGGAGGGCCCAAGGCTGTCGGGGCCATGCAGTGGCCAGCGGCTACATTACCTGTTGGCACTGTAGCACGCTCAAGAGCGCGTCTATGGCATGCCCTTGGCGTCTCCTGCACGGCCACTCGTGCCCAGGGGATCTAGGGGGATAAAAGAAGGTGGGCTAGGCCCTTGGATGCTCTAGGGAGGGATAGAATAAGAGGAGAGAGGGAAGAGAGCTCCTGCCAGGGCTGACCAGAGGTAAAAATGGGGGATTTAGTCCATTTCCTGGTGACCTGGGGCCCTGGGTTTTGTACTGGGAGTGAATTATACCCATGAGAGACTGCGGTAAAGAGGAGGGGGCAAGGGTAAAAGGTTTGGAGGTGAAAAAGTCAACTTTTCAAATCTGTCAGAAAGTGTTTGATGTTGTGTAGGGCAAGCAATTGGACTTGGATTGCCATGAGATTTGATAGGGTCAAGAGGTGATGGAAACCAAGTGTGACCACCAAGTTTGAGAAGGTTTGAAGAAAGTTCATAATGGGACTTAGGGAAAACCTAGAAATTGGCAGAATCTGATTTCTATAGATCCAACGATGTTAGGCTTTAACCCTTGATGCACCACTTAGTGTATCATCACTAATTGGTCATTAGAGTATGCCCACAAAGTTTGAGGCCAAGGGAAGACACTTCACAATGTAAAGTTGTTCAAATTTGAATCTGGACAGAAAGAGTTTTGGGTTGGTTTGATGAAGCAAACCAACTTGGATTGAGATGAAACTTTGTAAGATCATCACCCATGATGGTGTTGACTTGCTAGAATTTTCCTGGAATTTACTGAGAATATTTCTTATAGAAACATTCCAAAAGTTTGATCTGAACAGAAAGGGTTTTGAGAGGTTTGCCAATGTTATGATCAATCCCTTGTGTTGAGACTCATATATATGGAAAATATATGTCCACATAGTTTCTCTAAGTTTTCTCAAATATTTTCAAAGCATTTAAATAATTTTTCCTTAGGAAAAGCCATTCTGGCCTTAAGAAAAAGCCTTTAAATAAAATATGAAAATAATCTTTGAAAATAATATTTGGTAGTTTTGAGAAGACATATATATAGTAGGTCTCAAATAAAGCATTTGGGAAGAAAGGACCCACCTAAATTGAGGACTTGTAGTACAAACCTCAATTCAGGGGTTTTAGTAAACTTAAATTGAATAAATCCTTTTTGGTGAAAATAAATTTTGATAAAAATAGTTTTGAGTACTATTCACATGGCATGATCATAGGGCAAGAAGTTAGCATCAAGGAAGGTAAAGGTGGAGAGGAGTAGAACCTAAGAGTGCCAAACATGATCATCCAAGAAATCAAACAAGCATCAAATCAAACAAGTATGGACCCAAAAAGTTTTAGTTGGTACCAAATTTTATAAACCCAAACATACAATGTGCTACAAACACAGGGTGTGACACTGACGACATTCCTACCGTAGGAGCGCCAGGCGCTACGCTAGCCACGAAGACCCTAGCCACCGGGAAGGCAGCCATCAAGGACCAGCCGCCCACATCAGAAGCCCCTTCATTGAGAAAGTACCTCAGGATTGGCGCTAATTTGTTCGTCAGCATCCCCAGCATGGCAAGCACTGGGGCTCCAACCAAAGGGGAAGGTTTTGAAGAGGGGATCATTACTGTTGTCGGGCTCGAGATTGTTGATGAACCAAGTACCAGCAGCAGCAAATCCCAAGAAGAGCAACTCTTCCAAACCATAGGCGATAGCTTCCGGAAGCTCCAAGCGCTTCACCGTGCCCGAAAGGAGAAACTGGACTCCATGGCAGCAGTTATGGAAGCGGCGGAGGCCAATTACCAGGAGCGCGTCAAAGAAACTGAGGCATGGTTTTCCCAAGCTTCCCAGAATCTGAAGTCTGGTCAGGCACAATTGAGCCAAGGCTGGAGCCAACTCTACATGCAGCAGCCCGATGCCGAGCAAGGGGCTGCTACCGTATCGGGCTCAACTCCTATGAGGAAGACCTTATCTCTCGCGAGAAGGCGCTTGCCGACAAACTTGGCGGCAAGGAAGTGGAGATCGAGGAGCTTGTCGCGTTGCGGACCCAAAAGATGGAGCTAAAACACAAGGAGACGCTCGAGGCTCTAACTGGAGATCACGCCGGCAAGCTGAAGGAGGCCGCCAATGCTGCTGAAGCTGCAAAGGCCGCCAAGAACTTGCTAGAGGAGAGGGTGAAGAAGTTGGCGGCCAACCTTGAGGATCTCGGCAAGGAGGTCTCGTTACTCAAGTCTGAAAGAGACAAAGCCCTCACCATCTTGATGGAGATGCAGGTCACCATATCCGACAAGACCAAGCAGCTCTCTTCAGCCAGCGAGTCCATTGATGACCTGAACCTGAAGCTGGCTACGCTGACCGAGACTCTCGAGACCGCCAGGACCCACTAGAAGGCTCTAGTCAAGGATCTCCAAGATGAGAAGGAGCTGGTCAAGGGTGCTTCTACCATCCACAACGACTATATACAGGGAGTACAAGACTGGAGTGAGAAGCGCGTCGACATCGTGGAGAGGCTTGCCACACAACTGTCTGCCATGGGCCTGGAAAGCCCCATGTACTCTTGTGACGACAAAGTGTCCATGAGTTCCAAGGTGACCATGTTCTTCAACTGTATGCTTGGAGCCTTGGAGCAGCTTCACTCCGACCGGGCATCCTACCTGGCCAGTGAATTGCAAAAGCTTTGCCAGGTTGTTCTCCACAAGGTGCTCGTCAAGGTGGCGTATCAGAACCCTGACATCAACTTGTCCAACGTCCTTGATCACTTGCTGAAGGGCGTAGACATCAAGGCGCTCCAAGAACTTGTCGCGCCCATCATCGACAGGGTAAGCCAAGTCAAGCAGGTTGAAGGTGATAGCCTGGATTAGCTGCCTTACTCCTCGCCTCCATCCATGCTAAGAATAGTTTACCTTACGTTAGAAACTCGGCAAGACTAATGTAGTATTGCTTGTTATGCTCTGAACAACGCTCTTCTCCGCACGCGGAACATCCTCCATTTGCAGGATGTCAAAACATTCTTCCAACTTCCTCACTTCATGTACGGAAGCTTACATCAATGAACTCTGGTAATCTTTGTTCAGTTGCCTGACGACAAGCTAAGAATCAACGTTGACAATAAGTCTTTTGATCCCAAGGTCTGTCACAATCCTAAGACCGGCAAGCAGTCCTTCGTACTTAGTAGTATTGTTCGTTGATCTCTCCCAGGGAAAGTGCATCTGAATCACATATTTGAGGTGCTCTCCAGTGGGTGCGACAAGAAGCACTCCGGCAACGGCGCCTTGCAGCGAGAAAGCCCCAACAAAATACATGACCCACTCTTGATCGGTTTCCTTGTCGGGAAGAGTTGACTCTGGAACTTCTTCATCTGGCGTTGGGGTCCATTATACAATGAACTCCGCCAAGGCTCTGCTTTGGATGGTCGAAGTGCTTTCAAACTTGAGACCAAAACTTGAGAGTTCCAGAGCCCACTCCACAATCCTGCTGGTAGCTTTAGGGTTCCGCAAGATCTGCTGCATCGAGAAGGGAGTGACGACGCTGATCTCATTGGAATATACAAGCCAATTTCTATAATGAAAATTCCCACTAGTATATGAAAGTGACAATATATGAGACTCTCTATCATGGAGATCATGGTGCTACTTTGAAACACAAGTGTGGTAAAGGATAGTAGCATTGTCCCTTCTCTCTTTCTCTCTCTTTTTTTTGGGCTATTTAGCCTCTCTTTTGTCATTTTTTTCTTTCTTTTTTTGTGGGCTCTTTGGCCTCTTTTTTATTTTTAAAGTCAGGAGTCTCATCCCAACTTGTGAGGGAATCATAGCTTCCTTCCTTTCCTCACATGGGACAATGCTCTAATAATGATAATCATCACACTTTTATTTACTTACAACTCAATACTTAGAACAAAAGATATGACTCTATATAAATGAAAGTGATGACACATGTCATGAGACGGAACGGTGGAAGTTGCATGGCAATATATCTCAGAATGGCTATGGAAATGCCATTATGGGTAGGTATGGTGGCTGTTTTGAGGAAGGATATATGGTGGGTGTGTGCACCGGCGAAATTTGTGCGGTACTAGAGAGGCTAGCAATGGTGGAAGGGTGAGAGTGCGTATAATCCATGGACTCACATTAGTCATGAAGAACTCATATACTTATTGCAAAAGTTTTATTAGTAATCGAAACAAAGTGCTAAATGCATACTCCTAGGGGAAGGGTTGGTAGGATTTAACCATCGCGCGATCCCGACCGCCACACAAAGGATGACAATCAATAAAAACATCATGCTCCGACTTCCTAACATAGCGGTTCACCATACGTGCATGCTACGGGAATCAAAAACTTCAAAACAAGTATTTCTAGATTCACAACACTCTACTAACTTGACTCTAATATCACCATCTCCATGTCTCAAAATTAGATGCAAGGAATCAAACTTCTCTTACTACTCAATGCACTTGAATATGTAAGTTTTTATTATATCCCTTTTGGATGCGTATCATATTAGGACTAGTTTCATAACCTAAGAAAATTACCATGATGTTTAAGACTCTCAAAATGATATAAGTGAATCATGAGAGTTCATCAATTTCTCTAAAATATAAACATTGCAATGCTCTATAAGGATATAAGTGAAGCGCTACAGCAAAAGACAAACTACTACAAAAGAGATAAGTGAAGCTCAATGAGTAGGTGAATAATTATTTAGCTATGTGAAGACTCTCCCATCTAATAATTTCAGATCCTAAGTACCTTATTCAAACAAAATAAAATGACACTCCAAGGATAGCACGAATCATGTGAAGAAGTAAAAACTTAGGTTCGACCGATACTAACCGATAATTGTTGAAGAAGAAAGGTGGGATGCCAACCGGGGCATCCCCAAGCTTAGATGCTTGAGACTTATTGAAATATGGATTTGGGTGCCTTGGGCATCCCCAAGATTGAGATTTTTTGTCTCCTTAATTCCTCTCATATGGTGGTTTCCAAAATCTTAAAAAGTTCATTCACACAAAACTTAACAAGAACTCGTGAGATAGGTTAGTATAAATCAATGCAAAACTATATCATCCAATACTGTAGAAAATCACTAAGAGTATTATTTTACATTGAACACTAAATTCATATTCATATTTAAAACTCCCATCAGCAAATGTAATCATTAAACAAGCAAACATATGCAAACAAAGCAAACATATGCAAACAAAGCAAACATACCAGCAATCTGCCTAAACAGAATAGTTTGTGAATAATGCAGAAAGATTCATACTTAATTAACTCAAACAAATCTGAAACAGTTCCAAGATGTATGGAATTTATAAGATCATACTGTGTCAAAATTTCAAGTTATTCTAACATACAAAAAATTCTATGGAATTTTTGCACTACAAGCAAACTTTCTGTTTTGGAACAACAACTCCTATACTTGCAAATTAAGCATGGTAAAGGCTATCCTTGACATTTTTATTGAACTAAATGATGAAAAACATTAACATTAATATAAATAACAGAAAGTAAGTACTAATAAAAGAAAATGATGCTCCAAGCAAAACACATATCATGTGGTGAATAAAAATATAGCCCCGAGTAAAGTTACCGATGGATTGAAGACGAAAGAGGGGATGCCTTCCCGGGGCATCCCCAAGCTTAGGATCTTTGGTGTCCTTGAATATGGCTTGGGATGCCTTGGTCATCCCAAATCTTAGGCACTTTCCACTCCTTGTTCCGTTGTCCATCCGAACTTTACCCAAAACTTGAAAACTTCACAACACAAAACTTAACGGAACTTCGTGAGATGGGTTAGTATAATGAAGACAAATCATTCATTTTGGTACCATCAAGACAAGATTCATAAATGTTCCCACACAATTCCTACTGTATCTTATCATTTCCACAATTTATATCACTTAATATAATCTATGGAAACACTAAAACAAGCAAACTATTCATTGAAAACATAATATGTCAAGAACACAACAATCTGTAATGATCTGAATGATAACCATACTTCTGCACCTCCAAAAATTCTGAAACAATGATGAAAATTAAGGAAATTTGTATATAAATCGTCATAAAAAATAATCAACTCAAACTCTATCTCTGGATAAAAATTAAAAATACTTTCGTGAGCACAAAGTTTCTGTCTTTTTCAGCATGATCAAACAACTATCACCCAAACTAATCATAAAGGCTTACTTGGCACTTTATTGAAATAAAAGCTATAGAACATGATTAATACAGTATACTAATCATGTGAACACACAAAAAGTTAAGGATACATATTGGGTTGTCTCCCAACAAGCACTTTTCTTTTATGCCTTTCAAGCTAGGCATGATGATTTCAATGATGCTCACGTAAAAGATAAGGATTGAAACATAATGGAAGCATTATGAAGCATATGACCAGCACATTCAAGTCTAACCCACTTCCTATGCATAGGAATTTTTTGAACAAACAACTTATTGGAGCAAGAATCATCTAGCATAGGAAGGAAAAGCAAGCATAGCTTCAAAAATTTCAACACATAGAGAGGAAACTTGACATTATTGCAATATGTAGAAGCATATGATTCTATCTCATAATAATTTTCAGTATCATCATGAATGAATTCAACAATATAACCAGCACCTAAAGCATTATTTTCATGATCTACAAGCATATAAATTTTGCTACTCTCCACGTAAGCAAATTTATTCTCATGATTAATAATGGGAGTATCGTAAAACACTTGAATACTACGAATAGTTTCCACATTAAAAGCGTGATGTTTAGCAAAAGGGTACTCATAATTGTGACAAGTTTTATCATCATTCTTATTTACAGCATAAGTATCATCACAATAATCATCATAAATAGGGGGCATGCTTTCATCATAATAAATTTGATCATTCAAAGTCGGGGAACTAAAAATATCATCTTCATCAAACATAGCATCCCCAATCTTGTGGCTTTGCATATCATTAGCATCATGGGTATTCAAAGAATTCATAGTAACAATATTACTATCATGCTCATCATTAAAATATTTAGTAACAAATATTGTAATAACTTCTTCTTCTAACACTTGAGCACATTTTTCCTTTCCATCATTTTCACGAAAGACATTAAAAAGATGAAGCATTTGAGGCCACCTCAATTCCATTCTTTTGTAGTTTTATTTTATAAAACCAAACTAGGGAAAAACAAGAAACGAAAAGATTTGATTGCAAGATCTAGAGATATACCTTCAAGCGCTAACCTCCCCGGCAACGGCACCAGAAAAGAGCTTGATGTCTACTACGCAACCTTCTCCTTGTAGATGTTGTTGGGCCTCCAAGTGCAAAGGTTTGTAGGATAGTAGCAATTTTCCCTCAAGTGGGTGACCTAAGGTTTATCAATCCACGGGAGGCGTAGGATGAAGATGGTATCTCTCAAGAAACCTTGCAACCAAATAACAAAGAGTCTCTTGTGTCCCCAACACACCCAATACAATGGTAAGTTGTATAGGTGCACTAGTTCGGTGAAGAGATGGTGACACAAGTGCAATATGGATAGTAGATATAGGTTTTTGTAATCTGAAAATATAAAAACAGCAAGGTATTTCAATGCATGGAAACAAGGCCTAGGGTTCATACTTTCACTAGTGGAAGTTCTCTCAACAATGATAACATAATTTGGATCATATAACTAGCCCTCAACGTGCAACAAAGAGTCACTCCAAAGTAACTAATAACGGAGAACAAACGAAGAGATTATTGTCGGGTACGAAACCACCAAAAAGTTATTCTTTCTAATCGATCTATTCAAGAGTCCATAGTAAAATAACACGAAGCTATTCTTTCTGTTCAATCTATCCTAGAGTTCGTACTAGAATAACACCTTAAGACACATATCAACCAAGACCCTAATGTCACCTAGATACTCCATTGTCACCTTAAGTATCCGTGGGTATGATTATACAATATGCATCACACAATCTCAGAATCATCTATTCAACCAACACATAGAACTTCAAAGAGTGTCCCAAAGTTTCTACCAGAAAGTCAAAACGTGTGCCAACCCCTATGCATAGGTTCCCGAGGTCACAAAACCCACAAGTTGATCACCAAAACATACATCAAGTACTCACGTGAATATACCATTGTCACCATAGATAGACTCGTGCAAGACCTCCATCAAGTGTTCTTAAAGACTCAATCCGATAAGATAACTTCATAGGGAAAACTCAATTCATTACAAGAAGGGAGAGGGAGAAGAACATCATAAGATCCAACTATAGTAGCAAAGCCCAAGAACACGAGAGAGGGAGAGAGATCAAACACATAGCTACTGGTACATACCGTCAGCCCCTAGGGTGAACTACTCCCTCCTCGTCATGGAGATCGCCGGGATGATGAAGATGGCCACCGGAGATGAATTAGCCCTCCGGCAGGGTGACGAAACGGGCTCCCGATTGGTTTTTGGTGGCTCTGGAGGATTGCGGCGGCGGAACTCCGGATCTAGGTTTAGTTTTGATGGTTTCTGTATTTATAAGACCGTATGGCGTCGAGAACAAGTCGAGAGGGGCCACGAGGAGGTCACGAGCCTCCCAGGCTCGTGACTTCCTCGGGATTCCTCTTGAGTATCTTTTTCTTCTGGTATTTCTGATATTTTCCAAAAAAAATCTCAGCGAAAGTTTTATTCCGTTTGGACTCCATTTGATTTTCCTATCTGAAAAAGGGCAAAAACACGGAAAAAACAGAAATTGGCACTGGGCACTGAGTTAATAAGTTAGTCCCAAAAATAATATAAAATATCATATTCATGCATATAAAACATCCAAAGTTGATAATATAATAGCATGGAACAATCAAAAAATATAGATACGTTGGAGACGTATCAAACACTCATTAAACTATTACATGCTAAGAAGTAGATGTTGGACAAGGAAGACAACATAATGAATTATGTTTGCCTGGTTCCGAACAATGTTATATGATTATGGATCCTTTAGCATGTGACGCTTGCTTCCACCTCATATTAGCCAAAATTTCCGCACTAAGCAGAGATACTACTTGTGCATCTATAAAACCCTCAACCCAGTTTTTCCATGAGAGTCCACCATACATACCTATTGATTGAATAAGATCCTTCAAGTAAGTTGTCATCGGTGCAAGAAATAAAAATTTCTCCCTAAATATGTATGATCTATTAGTGTGTGGAAAATAAGCTTTATACGAACCTGTGAAGAGGAAGACATAAAAGCGACAGACTGCATAATAAAGTTCTTTATCACAGGAGGCAATATAAAGTGACATTCCTTCACACTAAGAGATCCCACATCCAAACCTTAAAAGCGCATGACAACCTCTGCTTCCCTCTGCGAAGGGCCTATCTTGTACCTTTACATTTTATCTTTAAAAGAGTCATGGTGATCGTCACCAATTCCTTATTTTGCCATCATCTTGGCAAGCGTCATGTGCTAGAGAAAGATCTATATTCATATATCAACTTGGAAGTAAGTAATCATGAATTATTATTGTTGACATTACCCTTGAGGTAAATAGTTAGGAGGCGAAACTATAAGCCCCTATCTTTCTCTGTGTCCAACTGAAACTTTGATCTCATGAGTACCGCGTGAGTTTTAGCAATTGTAGAAGACTAAAAGATGATTGAGTATGTGGATTTGCTTTACAAGCTTTTATTTGACTCTTTCCGATGTTATGCTAAATTGCAATTGCTTCAATGACTAAAGACTATTGGTTGTTAATTCTCAATAAGGTTCTTGATGCATGCTTTACATTGTGAATGAATTGGCACTTTAGCATAAGGGATTATATGACTATATTGCTGTTCTAAATATGATCATGATGCCTGCATGTCCGTATTTTATTTTATCGACACCTCTATCTCTAAACATGTGGGCATATTTATCGATCTCGGCTTCCGCTTGAGGATAAGCGAGATCTAAGCTTGGGGGAGTTGATACGTCCATTTTGCATCATACTTTTATATTGATATTTATCACATTATGAGCTGTTATCACACATTATGGTACAATACTCATGCCTTTTCTCTCTTATTTTACAAGGTTTACCTGAAGATGGAGAATGCCGGCAGCTGGAATTCTAGGCTGGAAAAGGAGCAAGTTTGAGATGTCTATTCTTCACAAATCCAAAAGCCGTGAAAAACAATGAGGAATTATTTTGGAATATATATAAAATACTGGGCGGAAGATATACCACAGAGGAGCCACCAGGAGGCCACGAGCCTGCCAGGCGCTGCCTACCCCCCTGGTCGTGCCTGGGGGGCTCCTGGGCCCCCTGCAACTCCTATGGCCTCTGTCTTCTCCTATTGAAGGGTTTCGTCGCCGAAAAAAATCAATTGTCAGCTTTCGGGAAGAAACGTCGCCGCCACAAGGCGGAACTTGAGCAAAACCAATCTAGAGCTCCGGCAGGGCCGTCCTGCCGGGGAAACTTCTCTCCCGGAGAGGGAAATCGTCGCCATCGTCATCACCAACACTCCTCTCACCAAAGGGGACCCATCTCCATCAGCATCTTCATCAGCACCATCTCATCTCCAAACCCTAGTTCATCTCTTGTATCCAATCTCCATCTCGCAACTCCGATTGGTACTTGTAAGGTTGCTAGTAGTGTTAATTACTCCTTGTAGTTGATGCTAGTTGATTTACTTGGTGAAAGATCATATGTTCAGATCCTTAATGCTATTCAATACCTCTCTGATAATGAACATAATTATGCTTTGTGAGTAGTTATGTTTGTTCCTGAGGACATGGGATAAGTCTTGCTGAGAGTAGTCATGTGAATTTGGTATTCGTTCGATATTTTGATGCGTTGTATGTTGTCTCTCCTCTAGTGGTGTTATGTGAACGTCGACTACATGACACTTCACCATTATTTGGGCCTAGAGGAAGGCATTGGGAAGTAATAACTAGATGATGGGTTGCTAGAGTGACAGAAGCTTAAACCCTAGTTTATGCGTTGCGTCGCAAGGGGCTGATTTGGATCCACTAGTTTAATGCTATGGTTAGACTTTGTCTTAATTCTTCTTTCGTAGTTGGGGATGCTTGCGGGAGGGGTTAATCATAAGTAGGATGTTTGTCCAAGTAAGGACATCACCCAAGCACCGGTCCACCCACATATCAAACTATCAAAGTAGCGAACGCGAATCATATGAACATGATGAAAACTAGCTTGACAATAATTCCCATGTGTCCTCGGGAGCACTTTTCTTTATATAAGAGTTCGTTCAGGCTTGTCCTTTGCTACAAAAGGGATTAGGCCATATTGCTGCACCTTTGTTACTATTGTTACTTGCTACTCGTTACCAATTATCTTATCATACAACTATCTGTTACCAACTATTTCAGTGCTTGCAGAGAATACCTTACTGAAAACCGCTTGTGATGTCCTTTCGTAAGTGAAATTTGGTAAGGAAACATTTATATAGTGTGCTGAAATTTATTGTCACTTGTCACTATTCAAACTAATCCTTTGAGGGGCTTGTTCGGGGTATCTTCACCTCGACCGGAAGCACAAAGAGTTGCTCCTCAACCTACTGCACCTACTGAAAATATTTATTATGAGATTCCTCCGGGTATGCTAGAGAAACTGTTGGCTAATCCTTTTACAGGAGATGGAACATCACATCCCGACTTGCATATAATCTATGTAGATGAAGTTTGTGGTTTATTTAAGCTTGCAGGTTTGCCCGAGGATGAGGTCAAGAAGAAGGTCTTTCCCTTATCTTTGAGGGATAAAGCATTGACATGGTATAGGCTATGTGATGATACTAGATCGTGGAACTACAAACGATTGAAATTGGAATTTCATCAAAAGTTTTATCCTATGCATTTGGTACATCATGATCGGAATTATATCTATAATTTTTGGCCTCGTGATAGAGAAAGTATCACTCAAGCTTGGGGGAGGCTTAAGTCAATGTTATATTCATGCCCCAACCATGAGCTCCCTAGAGAGATTATTATTATGAACTTATATGCTTGGCTTTCTCATGACAATCGCACCATGCTTGACACTTCTTGCACCGGTTCTTTTATGAAGAGAGATATTGACTTCAGATGGGATTTATTGGAAAGAATTAAATGCAATTCTGAAGATTGGGAGTTTGATGAAGGTAAGGAGTCAGGTATGAATCTTAAGTTCGATTGCATCAAATCCTTCGTAGAAACAAATACTTTTCGTGATTTTAGCGCTAAACATGGACTTGACTCTAAGATAGTAGCTTCTTTATGGGAATCATTTGCTACTCATGTCAATCTGCCTAAGGAGAAGTGGTTTAAATATCATCCTCCCATAGAAGTTAATGTAGCTAAATCTGTTCCAGTTGAAGAGAAAGTTATTGCTTATAATGATTCTATTGTTCCTACTACTTACATTGAGAAATGACCTTTCCCTGTTAGAATAAGGGATCATGCTAAAGCTTCAACTGTGATACGTAAGGGCTACATTAGAACACCTACACCCCCTGAGCAAATTAAAGTTGAACCTAGTATTGCTATTATTAAATATCTCTTGGCTGACAATGTTGAAGGGCATGTTATTCAATTCTGTGAAACTTCTCCTAGAATTGCTAAACCTCATACTAGAGACAAACATAAACCTATAGTGGGCATGCCTGTTGTTTTCGTTAAGATAGGAGATCATTGTTATCATGGTTTATGTGACGTGGGTGCTAGTGTTAGTGCAATACCTCAATCTTTATATAATGAAATTAAAAATGAGATTGCACCTGTCGAGATGGAATTTATTGATGTTACTATTAAACTTGCTAATAGAGATACTATCTGCCCTGTGGGAATTGTTAGAGATGTTGAAGTCTTGTGTGGTAAAACTAAGTATCCTACTGATGTTCTCGTCCATCCTACCACACAAGATAGCTTTTGTCCCATCATATTTGGTAGACCTTTTCTCAATACTATTAATGCTCAAATTAAGTGTGAGAAACAAATTGTTACTGTTGGCTTTGGGGGTGTGTCGCATGAATTTAATTTGATCCTTTAGAGCAATATTTGCTTGAACATGAAAATGATATGCATTTGGATGAGAGGAATGAGATAGATAGAATTATCTTTGAACAACGTCCTATCCTTAAGAATAATTTGCCTGTTGAATTACTTGGAGATCCACCTCCACCAAAGGGTGATCTCGTGTTTGAGCTTAAACAATTACCTGATACTCTTAAGTATGCTTATCTTGATGAAAAATAGATATATCCTGTTATTATTAGTGCTAACCTTTCAGAGCATGAAGAAAATAAATTATTGAAAACTCTAAGGAAGCACCATGCTGCTATTGGATATACTCTTGATGATCTTAAAGGCATTAGTCCCACTCTATGCCAGCATAAAATTAAAACTGATCATGATTCCAAACCAGTTGCCGATCCCCAACGAAGACTGAATCCTAAGATGAAAGAGGTGGTAAGAAAAGAAATACTAAAGCTCCTAGAAGCAGGTATTATTTACCCTGTGGCTCATAGTGATTGGGTAAGTCCGGTGCATTGTGTCCCTAAGAAGGGAGGTATTACCGTTGTTCCTAATGATAAAGATGAATTGATCCCACAAAGAATTGTTACTGGCTATAGGATGGTAATTGATTTTAGGAAATTAAATAAAGCTACTAAGAAAGATCATTACCCTCTACCTTTCATTGATCAAATGCTAGAAAGATTGTCTAAACATGCACACTTTTGCTTTCTAGATGGTTATTCTGGTTTCTCCCAAATACCTGTTTCACAATCTGATCAGGAAAAAACCACTTTTACTTGCCCTTTCAGTACCTTTGCCAATAGACGTACGCCTTTTGGTTTATGTAATGCACCTGCTACCTTTCAAAGATGTATGATGGCTATATTCTCTGATTTTTGTGAAAACATTGTTGAGGTTTTCATGGATGATATCTCCGTTTACGGATCTTCTTTTGATGATTGCTTGAGCAACCTTGATCGAGTTTTGTAGAGATGTGAAGATACTAGCCTTGTCTTGAATTGGGAGAAGTGCCATTTTATGGTTAATGAAGGAATTATCTTGGGACATAAAATTTCTGTAAGAGGTAGTGAAGTTGATAAGGCTAAAGTTGATGCCATTGAGAAAATGCCATGCCCTACAAACGTTAAAGGTATAAGAAGTTTCCTTGGTCATGTTGGTTTCTATAGAAGGTTCATTAAAGACTTCTTCAAGATTTCTAGGCCTCCCATTAATCTCTTGCAAAAATATATGTCATTTGTTTTTGATGATGATTGTGAAGAAGCATTTGAAATACTAAAGAAGGCCTTGATAACTGCACCTATTGTTCAACCACCTGATTGGAACCTACCTTTTGAAATTATGTGTGATGCTAGTGATTATGTTGTTGGTGCTGTCCTAGAACAAAGAGTTGATAAGAAATTAAATGTTATTCATTATGCTAGTAAAACTCTAGAAGTGCCCAAAGAAATTATGCTACTACTGAAAAAGAATTTTTGGCAGTTGTGTTTGCATGTGATAAGTTCTGACCTTATATTGTTGATTCTAAAGTTACTATTCACACTGATCATACTGCTATTAAATATCTCATGGAAAAGAGAGCTGCTAAACCTAGACTTGTTAGATGGGTTCTCTTGCTACAAGAATTTGATTTGCATATCGTTGATAGGGAGGGTGCTCAGAACCCCGTAGCAGATAACTTGTCTAGGTTAGAGAATGTTCTTGATGACCCACAACCTATTGATGCTAGCTTTCCTGATGAACATTAAATGTTATCAATGCTTCACGCAGTACACCATGGTATGCTGATTATGCTAATTATATTTTTGCTTAATATATACCACCTAATTTCACGTACCAACAAAAGAAAAAGTTCTTTTATGATTTGAGACATTACTTTTGGGATGATCCTCACCTGTATAAAGAAGGAGTAGATGGTGTTATTAGACGTTGTTTACCTGAGCATGAACAAGGATGGATCCTACAGAAGTGCCACTCCGAGGCTTACGGAGGACACCATGCTGGAGATAGAACTGCACACAAGGTATTGCAATCCGGTTTTTATTGGCCTACTCTATTTAAGGATTCTCGTAAGTTTGTCTTGTCTTGTAATGAATGTCAAAGAATAGGTAATATTAGTAAACTTAGGGAAATGCCTATGAATTATTCACTTGTTATTGAACCAGTTGATGTTTGGGATTTTGATTATATGGGACCTTTTCCCAAGTCCAATGGGTATACTCATATTTTAGTTGCTGTTGATTACGTTACTAAGTGGGTGGAAGCTATTCCAACTAGTAGTGCTGATCACAACACCTCTATTAAGATGCTTAAAGAAGTTATTTTCCCTAGATTTGGAGTCCCTAGATATTTAATGACTGATGGTGGTTCACATTTTATTCATGGTGCTTTCCATAAAATGCTTGCTAAGTCTGATGTCAACCATAGAATTGCATCTCCTTATCGTCCCCAGTCTAGTGGTCAAGTAGAGTTAAGTAATAGAGAAATTAAATTAATTCTGCAAAAGACTATTAATAGGTCTAGAAAGAATTGGTCTAGAAAACTTGATGATGCGCTGTGGGCTTATAGAACTACTTATAAGAATCCCATGGGCATGTCTCCGTATAAAATGGTTTACGACAAAGCATGCCATTTACCTCTTGAGCTAGAGCATAAGGCTTATTGGGTAATCAAAGAGCTCAACTTTGATTCCAAACTTGCTGGTGAGAAGAGGTTATTTGATATTAGCTCACTTGATGAATGGAGAACTCAGGCATATGAAAATGCCAAGTTGTTTAAAGAGAAAGTTAAAAGGTGGCATGATAAAAGGATACAAAAACGTGACTTCAATATAGGTGATTATGTCTTGCTATACAATTCTCGTTTAAGATTTTTTGCAGGCAAACTTCTCTCTAAATGGGGAGGTCCTTACATTGTCGAGGAAGTATATCGTTCTGGTGCCATCAAAATCAACAACGCAGAAGGCACTTTTCCGAGTGTTGTGAATGGGCAAAGAATCAAGCATTATATCTCAAGTACTCCCATAAATGTAGAAAGCAATATAATTAATACCATAACCCCGGAGGAGTACATAAGGGATGTTTACCAACCTGTTTTAGGCTCCAAAAACGAAGAGGTATGTGATACGGTAAGCAAACCGACTCCAAAACTTTTCCAATAGAAATTTTTCTCAGTTTTGGAATATTTAGAAATATACAAAAATTTAAGGTTGTACAGAAAGCGCACCGGGAGGCCACGAGCCTGCCAGGTGCGGCCCCACCCCCTGGCCACACCTGTGGGCCTCGTGAGCTCCTCGTGTGCCTCCCGGACTTCGTTTTCTGGTGGAACACTCCTTATGGTCGGTAAAAATTCATTATATAATCTCCCGAAAGGTCTGACCCTCGTATCACACAAATATCCTCTGTTTTTGTTTTGAGCTGTTGTGCAGACAAATTTAGATCGCTATGACGTCCACCAAGGTCTCGAAGGACAAGTTCTTTGAGAAGGTCATCAACCCCTACCTCGCGGAGGTGTTGCAACACCCTCAAACCATTGAGATGCGTGAGGGGGTGCTGCACATCCGTGACGTTGAGGGGCCCAAGAAGACCGGAAGCGTGGAGACGAGGCTCGAAGCAATGGAGCAACAAGTCTTCAAGTGCCAAGGGATGGTGGAACGCGGACTCAACGCCAACCACATGATGATTACGGAGTTCACCAACAAGCACAAGATTGACGCCAAGGACATCGGGGAAGACCTCCTTAAGCTCTATAATAGAATCAATCATTTCCAAGCCCAGATCTACGACCTGCAAAACCAGAACTATGAGTATGAGTATAGATTTAAAGCAATGCGGTTGGCTGCAGATTTGAGGATCCCGGAGACTCGATCATCTTTCCATGATGGAGAACCTATGCCTTGGAAGACGGAGGATCAGCCCCGGACTCCAACGACTCCACCACCATCACCTCCGAAGAAAGACAATTAAACACACGGGTATGGGCACTCCCCTTGGCTTGTGCCAAGCTTGGGGGAGTTGCCCCGGTATCGTATCACCATCATATCTTTTGCCTTTACCTTTATATATTAGTTCGATCCTTTTGGTAATATCTTTATCTAGTAGAATAAAGTTCTTAGTATGATTTAGGCTTGAGTTTTGCTTTGTGTTACCCCCAATGTAATTGAGTTCGTGAGTTATATAATAAAGAGTGTTTTAGTTAAGGGCTTTGCTTCTTGCAATGATCTAAAGAAAATAATAATAAGAGAACAAAAGCATGAAAGATCATGTGATGATCTTATGGGAAGTGATGGCTTCACATATCAAAAGAATGTTGACTGAAACTTGTTGTGGGTGGACAAATGTAGATTTTGGTCATTGTTGCAGTTAATAGGAAATAATAAATAAACAGAGGTTCACATATAAATATATCATCTTTGACACCATCTATGATTGTGAACACTGATGTCTACTACGCAACCTTCTCCTTGTAGACGTTGTTGGGCCTCCAAGTGCAGAGGTTTGTAGGATAGTAGCAATTTTCCCTCAAGTGGGTGACCTAAGGTTTATCAATCCGCTGGAGGCGTAGGATGAAGATGGTATCTCTCAAGCAACCCTGCAACCAAATAACAAAGACTCTCTTGTGTCCCCAACACACCCAATACAATGGTAAGTTGTATAGGTGCACTAGTTCGGTGAAGAGATGGTGATACAAGTGCAATATGGATAGTAGATATAGGTTTTTGTAATCTGAAAATATAAAAACAGCAAGGTAATTAATAGTAAAAGTGAGCACGAACGGTATTGCAATGCATGGAAGCAAGGCCTAGGGTTCATACTTTCACTAGTGGAAGTGCTCTCAACAATGATAACATAATTTGGATCATATAACTAGCCTTCAACGTGCAACAAAGAGTCACTCCAAAGTAACTAATAGCGGAGAACAAATGAAGAGATTATTGTCGGGTACGAAACCACCACGAAGTTATTCTTTCTAATCGATCTATTCAAGAGTTCGTAGTAAAATAACATGAAGCTATTCTTTCCGTTCAATCTATCCTAGAGTTCGTACTAGAATAACACCTCAAGACACATATCAACATAGACCATAATTTCACATAGATACTCCATTGTCACCTCAAGTATCCGTGGGCATGATTATACAATATGCATCAATCTCAGAATCATCTATTCAACCAACACATAGAACTTCAAAGAGTGTCCCAAAGTTTCTACCGGAAAGTCAAAACGTGTGCCAACCCCTATGCATAGGTTCCCGAGGTCACGAAACCCGCAAGTTGATCACCCAAACATTCATCAAGTACTCACGTGAATATCCCATTGTCACCACAGATAGACTCGTGCAAGACATACATCAAGTGTTCTTAAAGACGCAATCCGATAAGATAACTTCATAGGGAAAACTCAATTCATTGCAAGAAGGGAGAGGGAGAAGAACATCATAAGATCCAACTATAGTAGCAAATACCTCGGTGCATCGAGATCAAGACATCTCAAGAACTTGAGAGAGAGAGATCAAACACATAGCTACCAGTACATACCCTCAGCCCGGAGGGTGACTACTCCCTCCTCGTCATGGAGATCGCCGGGATGATGAAGATGGCCACTGGAGATGAATTCCCCCTCCGGAAGGGTGACGAAACGGGCTCCCGATTGGTTTTTTGTGGCTCTGGAGGTTTGCAGCAGCGGAACTCCCAATCTAGGTTTAGTTTTGATGGTTTCTGTATTTATAAGACCGTATGGCGTCGAGAACAAGTCGAGAGGGGCCACGAGGAGGTCACGAGCCTCCCAGGCTCGTGACTCCTCTTGAGTATCTTTTTCTTCTGGTATTTCTGATATTTTCCAAAAAAAATCTCAGCGAAAGTTTTATTCCGTTTGGACTCCACAAGGCGGAACTTGAGCAAAACCAATCTAGAGCTCCGGCAGGGCCGTCCTGCCGGGGAAACTTCTCTCCCGGAGAGGGAAATCGTCGCCATCGTCATCACCAACACTCCTCTCACCAAAGGGGACCCGTCTCCATCAGCATATTCATCAGCACCATCTCATGTCCAAACCCTACTTCATCTCTTGTATCCAATCTCCATCTCGCAACTCCGATTGGTACTTGTAAGCTTGCTAGTAGTGTTAATTACTCCTTGTAGTTGATGCTAGTTGGTTTACTTGGTGAAAGATCATATGTTCAGATCCTTAATGCTATTCAGTACCTCTCTGATCATGAACATAATTATGCTTTGTGAGTAGTTATGTTTGTTCCTGAGGACATGGGATAAGTCTTGCTAAGAGTAGTCATGTGAATTTGGTATTCGTTCGATATTTTGATGCGTTGTATGTTGTCTCTCCTCTAGTGGTGTTATGTGAACGTCGACTACATGACACTTCACCATTATTTGGGCCTAGAGGAAGGCATTGGGAAGTAATAACTAGATGATGGGTTGCTAGAGTGACAGAAGCTTAAACCCTAGTTTATGCGTTGCGTCGCAAGGGGCTGATTTGGATCCACTAGTTTAATGCTATGGTTAGACTATGTCTTAATTCTTCTTTCGTAGTTGGGGATGCTTGCGGGAGGGGTTAATCATAAGTAGGATGTTTGTCCAAGTAAGGACATCACCCAAGCACCGGTCCACCCACATATCAAACTATCAAAGTAGCGAACGCGAATCATATGAACATGATGAAAACTAGCTTGACAATAATTCCCATGTGTCCTCGGGAGGACTTTTATTTATATAAGAGTTTGTTCAGGCTTGTCCTTTGCTACAAAAGGGATTGGGCCATATTGCTGCACCTTTGTTACTATTGTTACTTGCTACTCGTTACCAATTATCTTATCATACAACTATCTGTTACCAACTGTTTCAGTGCTTGCAGAGAATACCTTACTGAAAACCGCTTGTGATTTCCTTCCGCTCCTTGTTGGGTTCGACACTCTTACTTATCGAAAGGACTATGATAGATCCCCTATACTAGTGGATCATCAATACACACCTCAAAAAAATGGAGTTGTTGAAAGGAAGAACCGGACGCTTATTGAGATGGCAAGAACGTTGCTTGACGAATACAAGACGCTGAGACACTTTCGGGCAGAAGCCGTTGAAATGGCATGTCATGCCATAAACTGAATTTACTTGCACAAGCTTCTCGGTAAAATGGCATATGAGCTACTCACTGGTAACAAACCCCAAGTCGGATACTTTCGGGTATTTGGCTCAAAGTGATACATTCTTGATAAGCATCATCGTACTAAATTTGCTCCTAAATGTCATTAAGGATTCCTACTTGGTTACATATCAAACTCTCACACTTACCGTGTCTACAACAACTTCACTCGAAAAGTTGACAAGACGGTAGATGTGAAGTTTGATGAATCTACTGGTTCGCAAGTCGAACAGTTGCCAAATGATGTAGGTGATAAGGATCCTTCGAAAGCCATACTAGATCTACCCATCGGCAAGATTCGTCCCATGGAGGTGAAGGAGAGTACTTCATCAACTAAAGTGCAATCCCTACTTCATGTCAAGGTGAACCACAACACGACATGGAGGCATCCACAAGTGGTACACAATAAGATGATGAAGAATAGGAAGTACATCATGAAGATCCACCACAACCACCTTCACCATCACCTCAAGGGAATGACACCTTCAACAACAATGAAGATGAACGAGATGATTATGAAGAATAAGAAGCTCCACCATCCAATAATCAGAAGATGACCCGTGTTCGAGCTCAAGTGACCAAGAACCATCCCCTAATCTTAATCTTTGGTGATATACAAACAGGGAGAATCACTCACTCTAAAACCCGTCTAGCTAACTTTTATGAGAATTATTCTTTCATCTCTAGTATTGAGCCTTTAAAGGTAGAACAAGCTCTAGAAGATGCGTATTGGGTGAATGCAATGCATGAAGAGCTACACAACTTCGAGAGGAACGAAGTGTGGACACTTGTGGAGAAACCCAAAGATGAGCACATCAGAACCAAATGGATGTTTCGGAACAAACAAGACGAAGATGGTCAAGTCGTACGTAACAAGGCTCGTCTCGTATCCCAAGGATATACTCAAGTCGAACGTATGGACTACAGTGAGACTTACACCATCGTTGCTAGTCTTGAAGCTATTCGAATTCTTCTTGCCTATGCTAATCACCATGATATCATGCTTTATCAAATGGACACCAAAAGTGAATTTTTAAATGGTGAAATAGAGGAAGAAGTTTATGTTAATCAACCACCTGGTTTTGCGAATGCTAAGAAACGTAATCATGTTTATAAGCCTCATAAAGCTCTTTATGGTCTCAAGCAAGCCCCTCGTGCTTGGTATAAATTCTTCACGAAGTTTCTCATCGAAAAAGGTTTTGAAAATGGTAAAATTGATTAAACCTTGTTCACTAAGAGAGTTAATGGAGAATTATTTATATGCCAAATCTATGTGGATGATATTACCTTTGGTTCCACTAACCCTCAATTTAGTGAAAGATTTGGAAGGTTGATGTCCGAGAAGTATGAGATGTCTATGATGTGTGAGCTGAAATTATTTCTTTGATTGCAAATCAAGCAATCAAGAGAAGGAACTTCCATCTCTCAAACTAAATACACCAAGGACTTAATCAAGAAGTTCAACATGCAGGATTGCAAAGGTATGAAAAGCCCTATGCCCACTACTGGACATGTTGACCTTACCAGGGAGGATGAACTGGATGATCAAAAGGTGTATCGATCTATGATTGGTTCATTGTTATATCTATGTGCATCTCGTCCAGGTATTATGTTTAGTGTATGCATGTGTGCTAGATATCAAGCCGCACCCAAAGAGTGTCATCTTTTGGCTGTGAAACATATTGTCAGATACTTGATACAAATACAAAACTTTGGCATGTGGTATCCCAAGGGATCTTCTTTTAATCTTGTTGGCTACTCCGATTCGGACTATGCTCGTGACAAGGTTGACAAAAAATCCACCTCGGGTACTTGTCAATTTTTAGGTAGATCTCTTGTGTCTTGGTCCTCCAAGAAACAGAACTCGGTATCTCTATCTACTGCCGAAGCTGAGTATATTGCTGCTGGATCTTGTTGTGCGCAATTACTATCGATGATACAAACGCTTAACGATTATGATATTCATGTTTAAAATGTTCCATTACTTTGTGACAATGAAAGTGCTATTAAAATTGGACATAATCTTGTGCAACATTCTCAAACCAAGCATATTCAAGTTCGACATCATTTCATTCATGATCATGTTGCCAAAGGAGATATCAATCTTAAGCATGTTCGCACTAACAAGCAATTGGCCGATATCTTTACTAAGCCACTTGATGAGAAAACATTTTGTCATTTAAGGAGTGAGTTAAATATCATTGATACTTCAAACTTGAGCTAGACTCACTCATTTTCAAGCAAGGGCATGATCTTTCTTAATATCTCCATGTTCTCATAACTCATTATCATATGCCATGGAATTCTATGCTCCCTTGTATTGCATCTAACATTTTGTAGGTACCTAGAAGAACTTCATTCCACAAGATTTCCATCAACTCCAATCATAAGCAATCTTGTCATTACCAAGTATCCACAACCCCTCTTGATGATGGAAGGAAGAAGACAACAAAAATATCCTTGACATATACTTGATCTTTGTTGCAACATCTTAAGTAGTGACATGTCAATTGGATATATGCATTGTTCTTCCTTGTATGACTAACCTATGTAGGTTATGAGAGTTCTAGAACAAGAAGGATTGCTCCAAACTCAAGATGATCTTCATCAATCTCGAGCATCCTCAACAAGTTCACCTACGAACAGCGTAATCAACATCTTTCAAAGGTATGTACTCATATCCTTGAAAAAAGGCTTTACGCCAAGTCATGGGCTAAAGCAACTCAAGAGATATGAAGACATCAAAATGCTTAATCGAAAAATGGTAACCCCATTTTGAGCTTACATGATGAGTACGACCTATGATCAAGTGTTCTTGCTTGGCTCCTAAGTCAATATACTCTAATATAAGTGACCTAGTCACCGCCCATCATTTAGGTAAGAATCTTGTGTGGATTGCTCTCTTATTGCATGACCTCTCGTAACCACTCAAATCTTATCTATTTGACGACCTCTATAAATTTTTTTCTTTTTTGAAATAGTTTCGTTTGTCTCTCTGAAAACAGAAACTTGGATTATCTTTCGGAGTCACCCATTTAGATAACTCGGTTCTACCGAAGTTGCAGATAAGCTGCACTACACAATCCCGATATCACTGATTTATCCATCTCGGAGTCACCGATTTTCTATTTTTTCAAATTTTATGATTTTTGGATATAGTTTATTTGTTTTCTGTTCTCGTGATAATCTTGTTCTTTCAATGATCCCATCTTTAATATATATATACATATATATATATATATATATATATATATATATATATATTGGGGAAGAAGAACAAACAACACTTCGGGGGAGAAATTCTTTATTCAAGGATCCCTAGCTCCAAGGAGAAGAACAAACTCAAATTTGCCAAAGGAGGACAATTTGCATTCAATGATTCCCTTAGTCTTTCCATGAACCCTACTTTCAATGACCCTTGATCTCCAGGATTCCTTCCTTATCAATGATTCCTATCACTACTCCCAAGTTTAACCTTTTTAGTACTTATGCTAAAGGGGGAGAATATCAAAGCTTCATGCTAAAGGGAGAGTTACAATCTTATGCAAAGGGGGAGATATGATTTAGGGGGCGAGAAAAATATGAAAAAGTTCACACTTATATAATCAAGGAGAGAAATAACAATGTAGGGGAAGAAAACTACTTTTGGAGAAAAGTGTCAAGTGAACAAAGGATTGCTTTTCTCACCCTATTCAATCCCAATATCTACATGCTGAGATTCAGGGGGAGAGGATGTACTACCATATTTATAGCAAAGGGGAGAAAAGATGTAATAGATTAATGCTAAAGGTGGAGACATATTAATCTTAATGATTATCATATTTTATATGTTCTCTACATCTTGTTTCTTTTTGAGTTCTATTGCTCTTGTTTAGTAGAATACTCTTGTGTTTGCTAACATTGTTTTTTCAAGTGTGTCTCTACTACTAGCATGCTCAAGAACTCAAGTTAAGTATATGCATCATATCTTTTATCAACATGATCTCTTGCGTCTTGCACATATGGTTTGCAAGAGTGAAGTCTTGATCAAGGATATACATTTCATTCACATATATTTATGCATATAGCCAAGATACACATGACTCTTATATCCCTTTCATTCATATGTGTGTCCATGCATTCCAAAGCAACTATCCTTTAAATGACTGCACACATTTAGGGGTTGGAAATCTAAGTCATGTGTTTCTCAAAGTCTTCACTGCATTCATGCATATCTTTAATTGAAGCTTTGATTGTATGTTGTCATCAATTACCAAAAAGGTGAGATTGAAAGCACAACATGCTCCCCTTGGTGGTTTTGATAATTCATGACAACATACATTGTGTCTTGGACTAACACCTCCATCTACTATATTTTAGATATTAGTCCATGATGATTTGTGTTGGCGAAAGGGTTGAGGATTGTGGAATTACCCCAAGATGCAAGGAAATAGGTTGGCCAAGCTTCAAGCAAGAGGACTCCACATTTTACATTTGTGAGAAATCAGTTTGAGTCTATAGGAAAGCCAATACTATTAAAAAGGGGTAAAGTTTTGATGGTGAACAATATGCTCAAATGTGCACAAGTGACAGTCACCAAAACATCCACATATTGTCCCACCAAAGTCTGTCCTAACCAAACATGTCAAATCAGTGCAACCAACTTTCCTATCCTAGTGCCACCGAGTTCCAAACCCTAGACAGACTCAGCCAAACCCTAACACTTTGGTGCAGCCGAAACTGCACTCGGTGCCACGAAGTTGGGTTGCCAACTTTCTGTGATGCAAATTCACATTTTCGGTCCGGCCGGGAATGGTGAATTGGCGTCACCGAGACTGGTAAATCTGACCGTTGGTCACCTTGTCGGTGCAACCGATAGTTGTATATCGGTCCCTCCGAGATTAAAAAGTTGTCACTTTTTGTCACTTCGGTACCACCGAGTTCTACACTTCGGTGTCACCGAGTCTGACTTATTGTGTGTAACGGTTGGATTTTTGGGGATGCCTATATATACCGCTTCACCACCACCCACTCGGAATAGAAGCACTCAGAACTATTCCATACCAGTTCTACTTAGTTTTCTGAGAGAGAACCACCTACCCATATGTTGAGGTCAAGATCTTCCACTCCAACCATATGGATCTTGATTTCTAGCCTCCCCAAGTTGCTTTCCACCAATCCCATCTATTCTACCAAGCCAAATTTGTGTGAGAGAGATTGTGTGTTGAGGAGTCTATCATCTTGAAGCACAAGAGCAAGGAGTTCATCGTCATTACCGAGCCTATTACATTTTGGAGGGTGGTGCCTCCTAGATTGGTTAGGTACCGCTTGGGAGCCTCCTACTTTGTGGTGTGGAGTGAACCAAGAAGTTTTAAGGGCAAGGAGATCGCGTACTTCGTGAAGATCTACCCATAGTGAGGCTAGTCCTTCGTGGACGGAAGCCGCATGGAATAGTCAAGGTTGCTTCTTCGTGGAACCCTCCATTGGTAGAGCCCTCCGTGGACTCTCACGACAATTACCCTCCGTGGGTTGAAGACTCCATGAATGTGGACGTATGATAGCACCACCTATCGGAACCATGGGAAAAATCCTTGCGTCTCCTATTGTGTTTGATCTTCCTACCCTATCGCTTTACATACATGTGCAATGTCTTTACTTTCCACTGTCATACTTGTAGACATGCATGTGTAGGGCTATTAGACTATCTAGACTTGTTAAAACTATTAAACTCTGCCGACCAATTAACTTGGGAAAAGGTTAGGTTTTAAATTTCTGCTAGTAGTCTATTCACCCCCCCCCCTCTAGACATGCCTCTCTCGATCCTACAGGGTTCCCATTGCCGCCATGGGTGTCTCCGCGGCGGGCGTCGCCGCTTGCTTGTCCATGATCACTGGAGCGTCGTGGAAGTTCTGAACCTCTGCCTCCTCCTCCTCCCGCATATATGTTGTCCCCTGTTTGTGTAGATACAGGGACAGCGGACGCAGATGGGCCAACCGCCGTCAGGCCCTTCTTATTAGGGGTCATGGTGATGATGAGTATGAAGGAACTGGCGCGCTGATCACCAGAACAGGTTCACATGACCTATCGCCCCCTACCTGGTGTCGGTGTCAAAACCGGCGGATCTCACGTAGCGGGTCCTAAACTGTGAGACTAGGATCGATGGTAACAGAAGACGAAGGGGACACGAGTCTACCCAGGTTCGGGCCCTCCTATGGAGGTAATACCCTACGTCCTTCTTGATTGTATTGACGGTGTACGGGGTTACAGAGTTGATCTACCTTGAGATCATATGTCTAACCCTAGATGAGTTGTTCTGTCTCTATGCCCTAAAACCCTCCGGCTAATATAGATGTCGGGGGTGCCCTTAGCTTACACATGGTCGGTAACATGCCAAATAGATAACTTGCCTAACTACAACTAATAACTTGGAGAACACGTCTGGACTCCATGAAGCTTCCATCCTGGCACACATGGTCATCGACCCTCCGATGCTTGCCTTGCAAACCATACAGTCCGGCCCATGAATAGTGGTCGGCTATCCCAGGACTCCTTAATCCAGGACTCCCTCCGTAGCCCCCGGACTGGACTTCAGCACCGATATATATATTCGGTTGATTCCCTCACGTCGTTGTCTTCAGTTTGTGAGGCGAGTCCCTCATCCTTCTCCGTTTGTCATCTGACCAGTCTTTGGTAACTTGCCAAGCGTCGTGGGCGCGGGTCGTACGTGGGGGTATAAACCCCGTCAGTAGCCCTCGAAGCTGGCGAGGGCCCATGTCCGGCGGACAGTGGGGAGCCGGCGGCTTACCCTCAGCTCCGTTCGCCTCCGTCTCGAAGGCGAAGGGGCAATCGGGCAGTCGTTGGACCCAATGCCTTGGGTTCCGGCATGCTGCTCCGGGACGCGCGCCGGCACGCGACTCGCCATGTGGCGTGCAATGATGCGATGGGACCCGCACACGCGGGGAGACAGGACGTTTCCTGGGCCTAGCCCTCTAGGACCCAGGCGTAGCCCAATAGGCCTCGAGCCCAGGGCCGGATCTTCTGCGCCCCGAGGCGGCCGTTACTGCCCGGGCCTCCCCACTCGTGCGGGGTTTCCGGGGGAAGTGGGCAGAAATGATCCCACGTCCCCGGTCGTGGCCTCCCTATTAAAGGGGAGGGAGGGTAGGAGGCGGAGGTACCCACGCCTCACTTGCCTCCTCGCTGCCCTCCCATGCTGCTGCTCTTGCTTCTCCTCGCGCCGCCGCGCCCGAACCCACACCCGCGCCCGCACATCGCACTGCCGCTACGATGGCTGACGGACGCAGTGGTAGTTGGGGCGGCTCCTTCGTCACTGAGGCAGACATCGCCGAGCTGCGCAAGGTGCGGATGCTGCCGCCGCCCGAGCGCTAGGCGGCAAGGTAGCGCCGGCGCCACAGCTAGAGGAACCTGTCGTGTTCCTCTGGCACTTCTCTCGAGGATTCGGCCTTCCGGTGAGCCTCTTTTTCCATCTCCTTATCGACACCTTCGACCTCCAACCACATAATCTTGGTCCAAACGCCATCTTGTACCCCTCCATCCGCGACTGGATGGACGACGACGACGATGACGATGATGATTTGATGATCCTAGACAGACCTCCTCCTGCAGCGCGCCAAGACCGCAGGAGCGAGGAGCGGCCAGCACGAGGCCCAGCCGCCGAACCGGCTGGCCGAGGGAAGAGGCCAGCTTAGGGGGGGCTGGTGGCCCCGCCGCCCGACCCGAAGCGGGTTAAGACGGCCGCGCAGAAACCACTGCCACGAGCCAAGCGGGCCCTGCCCCTTGTTGTTGCATAAGTATTTTTACTTTTGTGAGAGTTCCTCTGTTTTTGCCTTGCGAGCCGATTGATGACCGGGTCTTGGGCGTTGCAGCAACCTCATCGAGCTCCAAGAAGAGGAGACGGTGGGGGAGCAGAAGGAGGCCGCCGGTCGGCTGGCCCGCGAGCTCGCGGCCACCCAGCGGGAGGAGAACAGGAAGCTCGCGGAGCTGCGGGCCTCCCGGTCCGGCACGCGGGGAGGAGCCGCGCATTCCGCGACCTCGAGCGGCCGGCGACGAAGGGGGTTGGCTGAGCCTCCCCGGGTCTCGGACTCGGCGGCGGAGTCCGCTCGTACGTCGAGGCCCACGTCAAGCGAGCTGCGAGGGGCGGCCATAGACCCACCGCCACCTCCGCCCGCATAGGGGACGGTCCAGGCGAGGGAGGCGGCAACGGAGCTGGCCCCCGAGGCAGCCCGGCCTGTGGTGCCGGAAGCGACCCCGCCAGCCTCCGAACCTGCCCGGGTGGAGGTTCCGGAGGTGCCGGCGGCCACGGAGGCGATGCTAGTGGTGCCGCCGGAGGCGGCAACGATGGAGGTGGAGATGCCCTCCGGCGCAACTGACGTGCCGGAGCGGTAGGGAGAGGAGGCGGCGATGGCGCCAGGAGGGGGGCCGTTGGGAGGCGACTCCTGGTCCCTACTACTTCTTGAGCTTGCGTTGGTTTTTCCCTTGAAGAGGAAAGGGTGATGCAGCAAAGTAGAGATACGTATTTCCCTTAGTTTGAGAACTAGGGTATCAATCCAGTAGGAGTATCAAGATGAGGCACCAAGGCACCTGCACAAAAACAAACAAACTTGTACCCAACGCGATAAAGGGGTTGTCAATCCCTTTACGATTACTTGCAAGGTGAGATCTGATAGTGATAATAGGTGAATACAAATAAATAAATAAAAGTGCAGAAAGGTATTTTTGGTATTTTTGTATGTAGATCTGAATATATAATGTGTAAAATAGACCCGGGGGCCATAGTGTTCACTAGAGGCTTCTCTCATGATAGCAAGTATTATGGTGGGGGAACAAATTACTGTCGAGCAATTTATAGAATCGCGAAAATTCATGACGATATCTAAGGCAATGATCATACATATAGGCATCACGTCCGAGACAAGTAGACCGATACTTTCTGCATCTACTACTATTACTCCACACATCGACCGCTATCCAGCATGCATCTAGTGTATTAAGTTCATAACAAATAGAGTAACGCCTTAAGAAAGATGACCTGATGTAGAAGGATAAATTCATGCAATATGGTATAAACCCCATCTTTTTACCCTTGATGGAACAACATGATGCGTGCCTCGCTACCCCTTCTGTCACTAGGTGAGGACACCGCACGGTATGAACCCAAAACCAAGCACTTCTCCCATTGCAAGAATTATAGATCAAGTTGGCCAAACGAAACCCATAACTCGAAGAGACTTACACGGATATGAAATCATGCATATAAGAAATCAGAGGAGACTCAAATAATATTCATAGATAATCTGATCATAAATCCAAAATTCATCGCATCTCGACAAACACACCGCAAAAGAAAGTTACATCGAATAGATCTCCATGAAGATCATGGAGAACTTTATATTGAAGATCAAAGAGACAGAAGAAGCCATCTAGATACTAGCTATGGACCCGAAGGTCTGTGGTGAACTGCTCACGCATCATCGGAGAGGCAATGGTGTTGATGAAGAAGCCCTTCGTGTCCAAATCCCTCTCCGGCAGGGCACCAGAATGGTCTCCAGATGGGATCTCGCGGAAACAGAAGCTTGTGGCAGCAGAAAAGTGTTTTCGTGGCTCTCCCTATCGATTCTAGGATTTTAGGAAATTTATAGGCGAAAGAGGTAGGGCAAAAGAGGCACGAGGGGCCCACGAGCCTGCTAGGCGCGCCCACCCCCCTAGGGCGTGCCTAGGGGGCTCGTGACCTCCTCCGGTGCCCTCTGCCTTGGTTCTCAAGTCTTCTGGATCTCTTCAGTCGTGGAAAAAAATCATTCCAAAGGTTTTATTCCATTTGGACTCCGTTTAATATTCTTATCTGAAAAAAGTCAAAAACACGGAAAAAAACAGGAACAGGCACTGGGCACTGAGTTAATAAGTTAGTCCCAAAAATGATACAAATTAGCATATAAGTGCCTATAAAACATCCCAACTTGATAATATAACAGCATGGAACAATCAAAAATTATAGATATGTTGGAGACGTATCAAGCATCCCCAAGCTTAACTCCTGCTCGTCCTCGAGTAGGGAAGTGATAAAGACCAAATTTTTGATGTGGAATGCTACCTAACATATTTGTTCTTTGTAACTTCTTTATTGTGGCATGAATGTTCAGATCCCTAAGATTCAAAACAATAGTTTAATATTGACATGAAAAGAATAATACTTCAAGTACAATAGCAAAGTAATCATGAACTTTTGAAATAACAAGGCCAAAGAAAGTTATCCCTACAAAATCATATAGTCTGGCTATGCTCCATCATCCCCACACAACGAATTTAAATCATGCACAACCCCGGTATTGGCCAAGTAATTGTTTTTGCACTCTTACTTTCTCAAACTTTTTCAACTCTCACGCAATACATGAGCATGAGCCATGGATATAGCACTATAGGTGGAATAGAGTGTGGTGGAGGTTGTGAGGCAAAAAGGAGGAGATGGTCACATCAACTCGGCGTATCAATGGGCTATGGAGATAACCATCAATAGATATCAATGTGAATGAGTAGGGATTGCCATGGAACGGGTGCACTACAGCTATAAGTGTATGAAAGCTCAAAAATAAAAAGTAGTGGGTGTGCAGCCAACTTGCTTGCTCAGGAAGACCTAGGGCAATTTGAGGAAGCCCATCATTGGAATATACAAGCCAAGTTATATAATGAAAATTCCCACTAGCATGTGAAAGTGACAAAACAAGAGACTCTCTATCATGAAGAACATGGTGCTATTTTGAAGCACAAGTGTGTAAAAAGATAGTAGCATTGTCCCTTCTCTCTTTTTCTCTCATTTTTTTTTTTGGGCTCTTCGGCCTCTTTTTTTCATTTTTTTTGTTTAGTGGGCATCTTTGGCTTCTTATTTTTATTTCCTCACATGGGACAATGCTCTAATAATGATGATCATCACACTTTTATTTACTTACAACTCGATACTTAGAACAATAATATCTCTATATGAATGAAAGTGATGGCACATGTCATGAGACGGAACGATGGAAGTTGCATGGCAATATATCTCGGAATGGCTATGAAAATGCCATAATAGGTAGGTATGGTGGCTGTTTTGAGGAAGGCATATGGTGGGTTTGTGCACCGGCGAAAGATGCGCGGCACTAGGGAGGCTAGCAATGGTGGAAGGTGAGAGTGCATCTATACCATGGACTCACATTAATCATGAAGAACTCATAAACTTATTGTTAAAGTTTTATTAGTAATCGAAACAAAGTGCTAAACGCATACTCCTAGGGGAAGGGTTGGTAGGATTTAACCATCGCGCGATCCCGACCGCCACACAAAGGATGACAATCAACAAATCAATTATGCTCCGACTTCCTAACATAGCGGTTCACCATACGTGCATGCTACGGGAATCACTAACCTCAACACAAGTATTTCTAGATTCACAACACCCTACTATCATAACTCTAATATTATCACCTCCATATCTCAAAACTAATCGTGAGGAATCAACTTTTCTTACTAATCAATGCACTTGAATATGAAAGTTTTTATTATATCCTCTTTGGATGCCTATCATATTTAGGACTAATTTCATAGCACACGCCAATTACCAAGTTACTTAGAGAGAGCACTCTCAAAATGATATAAGTAAGATCAAGAGTTTTTATTTCTACAAAATATGACACCACCGTGCTCTACAAAGATTTAAGTGAAGCACTATAGCAAAATTAATTAGCTCAAAAGATATAAGTGAAGCACATGGGAGCAAAATTACCAAGCTCAAAAGATATAAGTGAAGCACATGTGAGAAAAATTACCAAGCACAAAAGATATAAGTGAAGCATATGTGAGCTAAATTACCAAGCTCAAAAGATATAAGTGAAGCACATGGGAGAGAAATTACCAAGCTCAAAAGATATAAGTGAAGCACATGTGAGCTAAATTGCCTAACTCAAAAGATATAAGTGAAGCTCATTGAGTATTCTAACAAATTCACGATGAATGCATGTCCCTCTAAAAAGGTGTGCAGCAAGGATGATTGTGATAAAACAAAAAGCAAAGACTCCTATAATACACGACGCTCCAAGCAAAACACATATCATGTGGTGAATAAAAATATAGCTCCAAGTAACGTTACTGATGGATTGAAGATGAAAGAGGGGATGCATTCCCGGGGCATCCCCAAGCATAGGCTTTTTGGCGTCCATGAATTTGTCTTGGGATTACTTGGGAATCCCCAAGCTTAGGCTCTTGCCACTCTTTATTCCATTGTCCATAAGAACATCACCTAAAACATGAAAACGTCACAACACAAAACTTAAACAGAAACTCGTGATAGCATTAGCATAAGAAAACAAACCACCAACTTTTTAGGTACTGTATTAAACTTAATTTCCATTTAAATTGATGTTATATTACTTTATTCTCACTTTTCCATGGCTCGTACGCCCCGATACTAACCATAGTTTCATCAAAATAAGCAATCAACACAACAAAAACAGAATCTGTCAAAAACAGAACAGTCTGTAGTAATCTGTATGTTTCGTATACTTATGCTAACCTAAAAATTATGAAACAATTAGGAAAATTAGGAAAATTTTCATATCAATCAGCAGAAAAAATAATCAACTCAAAATCTCTTTCTGGATAGGAACTAAAAATAATTTCGTGAGCACAAAGTTTCTGTCATTTTCCAGCGTGATTAAACAACTATCACCAAATCTAATCATAAAGGTTCAACTTGGCACAAACACTAATTAAAACTTAAAAAACACAATCATAACAGAATCATGATGGTGTGTACTCAACAAAACAGAAAGTAAAAAAGCAAAAATAAATGTATTCATTGGGTTGCCCCCAACAAGCGCTATCGGTTAACGCCCTTAGCTAGGCATAAGGCAATAGAATCAAGTATTGTCATCTTTAGTGCTCAAACCATAAGTAGCTCTCATAATGGATTCATAAGACGATTTCATTTTATTTCTAGGAAAATGTTCCATGCCCTTATTTAATGGAAATTGAAATTTAATATTCCCTTCCTTCATATCAATAACAACACCAATAGTCCTAAGGAAAGGTCTACCAAGAATAATGGGACATGTCGGATTGCAATCAATATCAAGCACAATGAAATCTATGGGCACATAGTTCCTATTTGAAATAATAAGAACATAATTGATCCTTCCCATAGGTTTCTTAATAGTAGAATCCGCAAGATGCAAATTAGGAGAGCACTCATCAATCTCATTGAAACCTAGAACATCACATAAAGATTTTGGAATTGTGGAAACACTAGCACCCAAATCACACAAAGGATGGCATTCATAATTTTTAATATTGATTTTTATAGTATATTCCCACTCATCATGAAGTTTTCTAGGAATAGATATTTCCAACTCAAGTTTCTCTTCAAGAGATTTCATCATAGTATCAACGATATGTTTGGTAAAAGCCTTATTTTGGATATAAGCATGTGGAGAGTTTAGCATGGATTGCATCAAGGAAATACATTCAATCAAAGAACAATTATCATAATTAAATTCCTTGAAATCCAAAGTAGTAATTCCATCACTATTCACAATTTTGACATCCTCTACTCCACTTTTAGTATTTTTAGCATCAAGATAAATAGACTCCGAATCATTGGGGCGTTTCTCAACCAAAGTGGATTCACATCCAGACACATCATCATTAAGATTGACGATAGAAAACAAGGATTCAATAGGAGTCACACCAAGCACTTTAAGATCTTCGTGATTCTCATCACATATTTCAGGTTTAGCAGCCATTTTATTGACTAAGGCAGCTTGTTTATCAGAAATCTGGCCTACCAATTTTTCAAAACGAGCAAATTGAGAATTTAACACATAGAATTCTCTGGCCATATCATCAACCTCTTCATTCATATATGCCATAAAATAATTTTGCTCCCTTAGTTCTCTACGAAAGTAACTATTATGATCAAACTGTGTAGACATGAAGCTTTTGACACTAGTTTCAATCTCTTCCAACCTTTTATAGTAAGAATCATAATCATTTGGTTGGGTCATGAGGATAAATAAGATAGCACACATGAGCAAAAAGAAAGCAAGCGAAAGAAAAGGGTGAACGAAAAAGGTAAATAAAGAAAGTCAAATATTTTTGTAAATTTTGTTTTAGAAGTGGGGGAGAGGAAAACGAGAGGCAAATGGCAAATAATGTAAATGCAAGAGATGAGTTTTTGGTTGGTACTTGGTAGATATGCTTCACTTGAATACTCCCGTGCAACGGCGCCAGAAATTCTTCCTGCTACTTCTTGAGCTTGCATTGGTTTTTCCCTTGAAGAGGAAAGGGTGATGCAGCAAAGTAAATATAGGTATTTCACTCAGTTTGAGAACCAAGGTATCAATCCAGTAGGAGAATCAAGATGAGGCACCAAGGCACCTGCACAAAAACAAACAAACTTGCACCCAACGCGATAAAGGGGTTGTCAATCCCTTTACGATTACTTGCAAGGTGAGATCTGATAGTGATAATAGGTAAATATAAATAAATAAATAAAAGTGCAGCAATGTATTTTTGATATTTTTGTATGTAGATCTGAATATATAATGTGTAAAATAGATCCGAGGGCCATAGTGTTCACTAGAGGCTTCTCTCATGATAGCAAGTATTACGGTGGGTGAAGAAATTACTGTCGAGCAATTGATAGAATCGCGCAAAGTCATGATGATATCTAAGGCAATGATCATACATATAGGCATCACGTCCGAGACAAGTAGACCGATACTTTCTGCATGTACTACTATTACTCCACACATCGACCGCTATCCAGCATGCATCTAGTGTATTAAGTTCATAACAAACAGAGTAACGCCTTAAGCAAGATGACATGATGTAGAAGGATAAATTCATGCAATATGATATAAACCCCATCTTTTCACCCTTGATGGCAACAACACGATGCGTGCCTCGCCACCCCTTCTGTCACTAGGTGAGGACACCGCACGGTATGAACCCAAAACCAAGCACTTCTCCCATTGCAAGAATTATAGATCAAGTTGGCCAAACAAAACCCATAACTCAAAGAGACTAACAAGGATATGAAATCATGCATATAAGAAATCAGAGGAGACTCAAATAATATTCATAGACAATCTGATCATAAATCCACAATTCATCGGATCTCGACAAACACACCGCAAAAGAAAGTTACATCGAATAGATCTCCATGAAGATCATGGAGAACTATGTATTGAAGATCAAAGTGAGAGAAGAAGCCATCTAGCTACTAGCTATGGACCCGAAGGTCTGTGGTGAATTACTCAAGCATCATCGGAGAGGCAATGGTGTTGATGAAGAAGCCCTCCGTGTCCAAATCCCGCTCCGGCAGGGCACCGAAACGATCTCCAGATGGGATCTCGCAGAAACAGAAGCTTGCGGGGGCGAAAAGAGTTTTCGCGGCTCTCCCTATCGATTCTGGGATTTTAGGAAATTTATAGGCAAAAGAGGTAGGGAAAAAGAGGCACGAGGGGCCCACGAGCCTGCTAGGCGCGCCCACCCCCCTAGGGCATGCCTAGGTGGCTCGTGACCTCCTCCGGTGCCCTCTGCCTTGGTTCTCAAGTCTTCTGGATCTCTTCAGTCGTGGAAAGAATCATTCCGAAGGTTTTATTCCGTTTGGACTCCGTTTAATATTCTTATCTGAAAAAGGTCAAAAACACGGAAAAAATAGGAACTGGCACTGGGCACTGAGTTAATAAGTTAGTCCCAAAAATGATATAAAATAGCATATAAGTGCATATAAAACATCCCAAGTTGATAATATAATAGCATGGAACAATCAAAAATTATAGATACGTTGGAGACGTATCAGTCCCATGCCGTCATCAACCCGCCCCCAGAGGCCGGAGCCGCAGCGAGTCCAGGCGGCAGCAGCGGCCAGGCCCGAAGGGTCCTATGGTCGATGCAGCAGGTCTGCCGGGACTGGTATGCGCTGGCGAGTGCGCCGGCCCTGCCGGCCCCCCATCCAGGCGGGCCGGTCCCCTCCCTTGTTGATCTAGGGAGCGTCCTGGACAAGTGCCGGCAGGAGCTGGCCCGGTTCACGGAGGCGGCAGACGTCGCCCTTCAGTGCGCTGAGGTAAGTCAACTTCTTGCCTTATAATTTTTAGTGGGGGCGCGCAAGCGCACCCACTAGGTGTAGGCCCCGAGAAGCGGGCAGGCTAACTGGCTGACGGGCAGCCGGGACAGATCTCCTTTGAGCATATCGTGACCTTCGCCTCCGTTGCAACAGGAGGGAACCTCCCTACGGCAGAAGCTCTTTGCGGAAGCGGTCGCCATCCACGACCTCGGCAAGTACGGCTTCTACCGCCTGGAGGAGGAGTTGGCACACATGCGAGGTAAGTTGCGCTTTGTGGGGGGGCGTGTAGCCCCAGGGAGTCGGCGGCTTTCGTCATTTGCTGACGTTGGTCGTGTTATGCAGGCGAGCTAACCACCCTTTGGGAGGAGAAGGCTGGAATCGTCTCTGAATGGGACCGGCTGACACGGGCCGTCCAGGCGGCCGCGCAGGAGGTGGGCCGGCCGGCTACACTGCTGGCTGATGGGGAGGTGGCCCGGGGCCGGCTCAAGGCCGAGGCGGACAAGGAGACGGCAGCCCGGGAAGCGGCCATCATGGAGGCGGCTGAGGCCGCCCTGAGGACCGTCACCCTCCAAGGCGAGGTCACCCGACTCGAGAAGATGCTCGAGGAGGTCAGAGGCTCCCTCACCACCTCGGAGGCGGTCCGGAAGCTAGAGCGTGAACAGGCACTCCATCGAAGGTACTAGCCATCTTCCTGCTTTTTCCAATCGGTTGCCCTATTTCTTGTCACCTCTTGTGTTACATCTTATTTTTTCTTTCCTTCTTCTCTTCTTCCTTCCAGGGCATTTCCCGGACACTCATCGCCGCGCCTCGCGCGCGGTTGAGGATCACCGGGAATACCTCTGGGAGTCTGGCCGCTCCATCGAAGAGCACGCCCTGTGGGACATGGATGAGATCGGGATCGCCGTCGAGATGCGGATGACCCATCTCGAGCGGAGCATGGAGCGGCTCAAGACCACCGGCAAGGAGGTCATCGCCGCACTATGGCCGGACCGCAGCGAAGCTCCGAGGAACCGTGTGGCCATTTGGCTCGAGCACGCCGTCCCCCGCCTCGAGGCCTGGAAGGCCTCGGCTGCCCGAGCCAAAGCACAGATGACGCTGCGGTTCGTCATGTCTTGGTACCGGGACGTGAACCTGGCCCGACTGGCGACCATGCGGGACATGCCGGCCGTGGAGCGGGAGGCCCGTGAGTCGGCCCTGGTCCTGCGGCCGAATAAACTCGCGTCGTACGTCAACACGGACGAGTTCTTGCCGCCCCTTGGCGAAGATGGCGAGCCGCTGCTCGAGGACTCCTTCGGCATCCCGCAGGGCCTGGACGATGCCGAAGTTACCGACGAGAGCACCGACTCGAGCGGCAAGACGACCGAGACCGAGGACCCGCCTCGAAGGACAAGGAGGCCAACCCGAAGGTCACGACGACCTCCGCGCCGGGGACCGAGCCGCCCCGCGACGCGCCGGCTGGCGACACGCCGGTGGCCTGAGCCCCCTGGCATCTTCTTAGTTGTCTTTCTTCCTGCATGTAATGACTTGAATCACCCACTGGGGGTGTTTTGTGTAATGAACTGAATGCTGGCCGTGGGCCATTTTATCCTTAATGTTTATGTCGTGAGTGTTCGTGTTTTGCCTTGTGAATCATACCGCCTCGTCCTTACCCTTTTTTGCCCGCCTCGATTCCTTGTGTTTCTATTCCTTTTCCCCTTTGGCTTTGGTCTCACCAACCCGACAGCCGGGAGCCGGTCTATAGCTGGGTCGGGGCGTCCGCCTTAAGGGAGCCATTTCGAAACTTAGGAATCGTGGGTTTTTTCGGGGTAAGTAGAGCGGCAGAGACACAGCGAGGGTCCGGCTGAACCTAGAAGAGGTCCCCTTCTGTTTTGACCTTTGGTGTGAGCCAAACCTTGCCGCCCCAAGGCCCCGTCAGCCGGACAGCCGGGAGCCGGTCAGTATCTTGTAAGGGTGGGGAAGCTTGGCCGACTCACATTACTTAGCCTTTTCGCGGAGAGACGCTTCCAGGTCCAGCCGGCTAGCCCCCGGGCCCGGAAGCCGGACCGGGGAGCCGGTGAGTGTGGAACCCTTTGAGAGAAACAAAACGGGGCGCGTCCCAAGAGATGACTTGGGATGCCAATTGCATTCATAAGCCCAAAAGGATGGGGGTACATACATACATTGATTTTCCTCAGCAGTAAAACGGCCGCAGGAGCGCCGCGTTCCATGGGCGCTCCGTCTCTTCATCGGAGTCGTCTCTCTTGCACTTCTGCGGCTTCTGGGCATCTACCAAATAGTACGCATTGTTGTGTAGCGCCTTGCTGATGGTGAATAGGCCTTCCCATGGGGAGGTCAGCTTGTGCTGACCGGCGGTTCGGTGGACCCACCTGAGGACCAGATCCCCCTCGCGGAACGAGAGCGGCCGGATCCGCTTGTTGTGGTAGTTCCGGAGCTTTTGCTGGTAGATCACCTTCCGGCTCAAGGACAGTTCACGAGCTTCCTCGAGTAGATCGACGCCGTCTTCTCTTGCTTCCTTAGCTTCCTTCTCCGGGTATAGGGCGACCTGAGGCAAATCGAACTCGATGTCGGTGGGGATGATCGCCTCGGACCCATACACAAGGAAGAATGGGGTGTAGCCAGTCGACCGGTTCGGGGTGGTCCTGAGACTCCACAGGACGGTCGACATCTCATCGATCTAGTAGCTAGCCAACCTTACCAGCAGCGTCACGAGCCGGGGCTTGATGCCGGACAAGATGAGGCCGTTTGCCATCTCGACCGGGCCGTTTGACTGTGGATGAGCGACGGAGGCCAGGTCAAGCCGGATCCCTTGTTTGGAGCAGAAACACGCGAGTGCGCCCTTGGCGAAGATGGTGCCGTTGTCGGTGATGATGTTGTGGGGAACGCCATAGCTTAGTGTGATGTCGTTGATGAACCGGACAGCCGTGGGGCCGTCCAGCTTCTTGATTGGTCGCGCCTCGATCCACTTGGTGAATTTGTCCACTACCACCAGCAAGTGCGTCATGCCGCCTCGAGCGGTCTTGAACGGGCCCACCATGTCCAGCCCCCAAACGGCAAATGGCCACGAAAGGGGGATGGTTTGGAGGGTCGTTGCCGGCAGGTGGCTTTGCGTGCTGAAGCATTGGCAGCCCTCGCACTCGTCGACCAACTTCTTGGCCGCCTCGAGAGCCATGGGCCAGTAGAAGCCATGGCGGAAAGCCTTGGCCACCAGGGTCCGGGAGGCGGCGTGATGCCCGCACTCGCCCTGGTGGATGTTGAGGAGGATATCCAGGCCCTTTTCCAGCTCGACGCACCGCTGGAAAACACCGGTGGTGCTGCAATGGACGAGCTCGTTGTTGATGATGCTGTAGGCCGAGGCCTGGTGCTAGATTTGCCTAGCCAGAGCCTCGTTCGGAGGCAGCTCGCCTCGCAGAAGAAATGCCAAGATGGTTTGGGCCCATGAAGGGGCCGTGACGACGGCCAGTCCGGGAGCCCCCGGGGTTGGTTGATCAGCCCCCGGGGCCGGGCCGCCAGCCCCCGGGACCGGCTCGGGAGCCTCTGAGGCTGGTTTATCGTTGATCATCATGACGGCCGTGCCACCGGCGCCGGCCGCCTCGGGCGCTGCCGGCTCGATCGGGGCCGGCTGGACGGTTGACGATTCGAGAGACGGTGGCGAAGTTGCAGGGGAGGCGGTCGGAGCCGTTGATGGGCCGGTGGCGCCTGCCGGCACGAAGATTGACTCCGATTCTGGGGACGGTTTGATCGACGCCTTGAGCAGTCGTTCGAGGGAGACGCCGGCTGGGATGGCCAGCCGGATGGAGCCGATCTTTGCGAGCACATCTGCCGCCTCGTTGTCCGTGCGGGGGACGTGATGAAACTCACAGCCTTCGAAGGAGTCGGTGAGCTGTTGTACGAGGAAGCAGTAGCTGGCCATGTTGGCATCCCTGGCATCCCATTTGCCAGAGACCTGCCGCACCACGAGGTCGGAGTCGCCGAAGCAGAGGATGCGCCTGATGCCGATCTCCTTGGCGAGCCGGAGCCCATGGATGATGGCCTTGTATTCCGCCATGTTGTTGGAAGCAGCGAAGTGGATCTCGAGGGCATACTTGAGCTGATCACCTTTCGGGGAGGAGAGGACTATGCCGGCACACAGGCCAATCCACATTTTTGAGCCATCGAAGTGCATTCGCCAATGCGTGGAGTCTGGGGGAGGCGGGGCGAACTCCGTCTCCGCCCAATCGACGAGGAAATTGGCCCACGCTTGCGACTTGATAGCGGTACGCGACTCGTACCGGATCTCGTGATCACCAAGGGAGATCACCACTTGGCAATCTGGCCGGTCGAGTCCTGGACGCTCATGATCTCGCAAAGTGGGCCGTGCTCACCACGGTAATGGTATGCTCTTGGAAGTACTGCTTGACCTTCTTGGCGGCTAAATATATGTCGTAACACATCTTTTGGTAGTGGGGGTGGTTCTGCTTGGACGCGGAGAGGACCTCGCTGAGGTAGTAGACGGGTCGTTGGACCGGCAGGGACTTGCCCTCGTCTGGCCGCTCGACCACCAGGACGATGCTAAGGACGCGAGTGGTCCCAGCAATGTAGGCGAGCAGCGGTTCCTTCTCAGTCGGCGCGGCCAGGATGGGTGCACGGGTGAGAGCCTTCTTGAGGCCACGGAAGGCCTCGTCCGCCTCGTCAGGCCAGTCGAAGATGCCCGACCTCTTGGTTTGACCCGGCTCGGCTGGAGTCGTCCTGCGAAGGAGCCCGTAGAGGGGCAGAGCCTTCTCTCCTAGCTGACTAATGAACCGGCTGAGTGAGGCAAGGCAGCCGGTGAACTTCTGGACGTCGCATAGCCGGGTCGGCTTCGGCATGCGTTTGATCATGTGGATCTTCTCGGGGTTAGCTTCAATGTCGCGAGCGGACACAAAGAAACCCAAGAGTTGACCGGCGGGAATGCCGAAGACACACTTCTCCGGGTTGAGCTCTATCTTGTATTCATGCAAGTTTTCGAAAGTCTCCCAAAGGTCGTCGAGGAGGCTGAAGTGCTTCTTGGTTTTGACGATGATGTCGTCGATGTAGACGTGAACGTTCCTGCCTATCTGAGGCAGGAGGCACTTCTACATGCACCGTTGGAAGGTGGCGCCCGCATTCTTCAGGACGAAGGACATGGTGATGTAGCAATAGGCCCCAAGGGGCGTGATGAAGGAGGTCTTGAGCCGGTCTTCCGTGCCTAGCTTGATTTGGTGGTAGCCGGAGTAGGCGTCCAGGAAGGACAACAAGTCGCAGCCGGCCGTGAAGTCAATGACTTGATCGATCCGAGGCAGGGCGAATGGGTCCTTGGGACATGCCTTGCTCAAGCTAGTGTAGTCGATACACATTCGCTAGGTCTTGTTCTTCTTTAGCACCAGGAGTAGGTTGGCCAGCCAGTCCGGGTGGAACACTTCCATGATGAACCCGGCTGCGAGCAGCCGGGCGATCTCTTCTCCTATATGCACCGCTTCTCCTCGGAGAAATGTCGTAGGGGTTGCTTGACCGGCTTGGCGTCCAGTCGGACGTGTAGTTTGTGCTCGACGAACTTCCTCGGGACACCTGGCATGTCTTTGGGGGACCATGCGAAGATGTCCCAATTCTCATGGAGGAAGTTGACGAGCTCGCCTTCCTATTTGCTGTTGAGGCGAGAGTCGATTGTGACGCACTAAGCCGGGTTGGCCGGGTCGAGCAGGATTTGTTTGGTGTCCTTGGACGGCTAGAAGGAGGGCTCGCTAGTGGATTGCGAGGGTGGGGCTGGCGTGGCCAGCTGGCTAGCCACAAGGGCCACGAGCTGATCGAGCTGCCGCTTCTCCTTGGCAATTTCAAGGGCCTCGGCCAGCCGGCTGCCGTCTCGAGTGCACTCGAGTGACATCTTGTAATCGCCCTTGACGGTGATGATTCCCTTGGGGCCCGGAGTCTTAAGCTTGAGGTAGGCGTAATGTGGAACCGCCATGAAGCTGACAAGGGCCGGTCGGCCCAATAGCGCGTGGTAGCGGCTCGCGAGGTCCACGACCTCGAACAGCACTGGTTCACGGCGGAAGTGGCCCGGTCCGCCGAAGAGGACGTTGAGCATGATCTTGCCAACATGAGAGCAGGATTTCCCAGGCACAATGCCATGGAAAACCGACCAGCTCGTCTTGTATCTTCAGCCCCAGCTTGCGCATCATGTCGAGGTATAGAATGTTGATGCTGCTGCTGCCATCTATCAGCACCCGCGTGAAGCGGCGGGCTCACTCCTTGGTGACGATGGTGGGGTCGAGGACCAAGGCGTAGCTGCCGAGATTCGGCATCACGGCAGGATGGTCGGCCTGGCTACAAGTGACCATCTTCTCCGAGTAGTGCATGAACTGGGCAGTTGCCGGCATGGTGGCGTTCCTGTTACGGCGGAGCCGACACTCTGCGTGCTTGCCATCTCTTCACTGGTGAAGACGACGTAGCAACCGTCTTGGTTGGGGAACTGGTCGATTGGACGACTGTCGTTTGGGGCCATTGCCGGCGCCGGGGCGGCAGCTGCGGCCGGGGCTAGCGCGGGGGCTGGCGGCATGGGGGGAGCCGGAAGGCCGTCCCCCGAGCAATCGCTATGAGAAGTTGCACTGCCAAAGCATGTGCATAGAGGGTTTGGCCCCCCGAATGGTTCTTGCATGGAAGATCAAGCATTTGCTCGAAGGTGAGCTTTGGCTGCCAGGCAACCTTGCCGGTGCGCTGGCGCTGGCCGGAAGGCTGGGCAGCCGGCTCTTGATCCTCGACAGTATTGACCTGTCATCTCCTGTAGCAAGGATCTGGCTAGTCATTCTTGCGCTTGTTGTTCTGCGACTACCGGTTGTCGGCAGCCAGCCGGGTCGCTGTCGGCGCTGTCGTCGCCTTGGCCGGCGGGGTCGTTTTGACCCGGATGGCTGAGTTGGCCGTGGCGTATTTGTCCGCCTGGATCATGAGCTTGGCCAACGTGGCCGGCTGGAAGCACATGAGCTTGTGCTTGAGAGGGGTGCCGTCCCGGCAGCCCTCGATGAAGTACTGCACAGCCTGTACCTCGTGTACTCCCTTGCAGGAGTTGCGAAGCTCTGTCCACCGAGTGAGGTAGTCGTGGAGGAATTCATCTGGCCCCTGAACGCACATGGCGAGTTCACGAGGCCGGCCGGGCCGCTTGTAGGTGCCGATGAAGTTGCGGACAAAGGCCTCCTCGAAGTCTGTCCAAGTGTTGATGCTGCCGGCCGCAAGGCTGTTGAGCCAGGTGCGGGCTGAGTCAATGAGCATGAGGGGGACGTAGCGAACGGCCACGTGCTTATTTCCCCTGGCGATGCCCACCGCGGTGGTGTAGTCGATCAGCCAGTCCTCGGGTTTGGTGGCCCCGTTGTACTTCGGACTGTCCCTAGGGAGCGTGAAGCCGGTTGGGAAAGGCTCGGTGCGGATCTGGGGGCCGAAGCAGGCCGGACCGATCGAGCCCTCCTCCTCGAGGAGAGTGAATTGCGCGAGCCGGTCGATGCGGTTGCGGGTGTCGTCCTTGTTGCGGGGACGCGCGGTCCAAGCCGAGCCGAGAGTTCAGGACGGATGGTGGGCGGCGTCGACTGCCGCGACTCGCGTCACGGAGGCGGCGTGTGCCCCCGGCTGCGCCAGCTGCCAAATGTCGGCGCTTCATGGTGGTGGCCGCTGCGAGGCGGCTCATTGGTGTGCCGGCTGCTCACTTCCCAACGTCTGAGAGGGCCAGGGGTCGTTTGCTTCGACCCAGCGGCCAAAGCTGTGATGGAACAGGAGTACTGGGCTGCCTGGCGGCCGACAGTCCCCGTGCCCTCGCGCTCGGGTCAGGGGCCTTTAGTGGCGGCGCCGCCTGGGGCAAGTAGATGTTGTTGTGCGTCAGCAGCATCAACGAGCTCCTTGATGTGGCGCTCGTTAGAGGCACGCTCTTCACCCTCCAAGGTGGCCAACTCCTCGTAGGCCACCTTGAGGGCCCGCAGGTTAGCTACGGGGGTATCGTAGACAAGCATCTTGCCGCCGAGGATCTCGGCCACCACGCGGCCGCGGTCGCGCATGGCCCCACGCCGGCTGGGCTCAGTGCCAGCCGGGGTGAGACCATAAGTGGTGGCGTACTCCCGCTGCGCCGCCTCCATGCGGCACCACATGGCAGCGAGGGCGGTGGCATCCTCGAACAGGATGCGGCGGGCCGCCTCAAGATCGGCCGCGGCGATGTCGGGGTTAGCCGTAGGGGTGATTGGAGGTTTGCTCCGAACGGGTCGGACGTGCCGACGCAGGCGGCAGCAGCGGTAGCCTCTACCCGCGCCCGTCCGGATGCGGCGGAGGAGGTGATGGCCATCACCCCCACACGATTGTGGGACCCACTGGGCTGAGCCGCAGTGAGTATGCCCACTGCTGTGGGCGGGGCGGCGCAGACGAGTACCTCCGTGGGGTACTCATTCGCGACCGGAGCCTCGGCAAGGCTGAGTCTGCCGAAGCGCTTGGTGAGCGCGTCGATGTCGGCCACCAGCCCACTGGTGTTGCCCGTAGGGCGTGCCGAGGCAAGCCCCACGAGCTCCCCACGGTTTCTCCGGGTCGAGCGGCGACGGTGGGGAATGGCGAGGGTCCCGCCCAGAGCATGAATCCGAACAGCGCCACGTATGGCCCCACGGTAGGAGCAAACTGTCGTCGTTTTCCCACGGCAGATGCCAGGAGAATCCAGGAGCTCCTAGGCCACCTTCCATGCGGCTTCCGCTAGAGAAGCCCCAATGGCCAGTCTGATGCCGCTTGTCATCGTTTTCTCACGACAGATGCCATGGGGTGGCTTATCGAAGGTGTTAGGGCCAAAGGACGTCGATGGGCTCCGGGTGCGAGATTGGGCACAAGAGGTGATGACACGCGATGTACCCAGGTTCAGGGCCCTCCGAGGGAGGTAACACCCCTAGTCCTTATTGGTTTCTTCAGATAGGTGGGTAAGTATACAAGGGTGCTCCTAGATCTATGTCTAGAGGAGGAAGAAGGAGCAGCCGACTCGTCTTCCTCTCCTAGTAGAGAGGGTATGAGAGTCTCGTGGGTGTGTGGGTGTGATCATTCGCCCGTGGATCCATCCCCATTGCATGCGGGGCTCGGGGGGTTTATAGGCCAACCCCCCGGCTCTTACAATATAATATGAGTACCAAAGTGAAGGGACCCGGCTGGCAGCCTCTTCGGCCGGCCAGAGGGTCCCGCTACTTGCGTCGTCTTGTCGTGGGCGGGGCCTCCCGGCCGAGCGGTCCTGTCTCCTGTTGGGGCCCGTCGGCAGGCACCGCGATTGGTCCTCGCCCACCTGCCCCGTTCCGGGCCGCTCGGAGGAGCGACGTTTAGCACTAGCCGGCCGAAGTCTCCGGTACGGCCGGCGGCACTATAGCCACATCGGGACAGGCAATCGAGTGGCGAAGGCATGCCCGCACTGTTCCGCCGCCCGGTCGCGCTCACCAGGGTCAGCGGCCCGGACGGTTGAACTATAGCCATGCGGGGCGGTGCGTAAGCGACCACTGTAGCCATAGGGTCGCCCGTCCCGCCAGTCGCGTCGCGTCATCATACCCGCGGACAGAGGGACGGGACGGGGCATGTCCGTCCCAAAGTTAATGGAGAGGCTGGCTCCTGGGCAGCCGGCTACTCGACCAGCCGGTTGAGGGCTCAACCGGCTGCTTGACCAGCCGGCCGAGGCGCCAGCTAGAGCCGGCTTGCGTCGTGCGCCCTCCAGCCGGCCTCGTCTAGCCGGCCGCATGGCTTCTCTTTGAAGCAAAGAGGGGAGAACCCCGTCACCTTGGCCTACCTTGGGGTATAAATCCTGTCACCGCCGAATCTGGTGACAGAGTATCCGTCACCAAATCGGAAGTGGTGAGCACCATGCATCATCAGCGCCGATGGGAGGCCATGCGGCACCCAGTTTTCTCCGACCAGGAGTTTGGCGCCCTACGCTCGGTGGATACACACCTCAGGGCCGGCCGAGCTGGATTCGGTGAAGCTATGAAGCTGATAACAACCAGTATTCAGGTAAGTGGTCGGATTTTGTAGAGTTAGTATACTTGTATAAGCCTAGTAGTCCCGGGCCTTAATTTGATTTGCCAAAAACTAATTAAGGATCTCACAACTGTTTGACTTCTAACCCAGGCCTCAAAGCAACTGTCTAAGCAATTGGCCAAGGCCCTTGAGGAGAGTCACGCAGAGGTGCAGTCCGTGAAGGCCGAACTAGCACAAGTGAAAAGTTTCACGCGAGAGGCCCATGGTAAGTGTGCTTTTATTTCTAGTCAATAGGACATATGAATTCCATGCCTACATATGGATTCCGTGTAGCAGCCGAATCAATAGGACATATGGAAAGGCAGCTGGAAGAAGCCCGAGATTCACAAAGGTGTGCGGAATCACAGCAGCAAGCCAGTTGTCTGGTTATACAAAAATAGGCCGATGAAATAAAGAGTTTGAAGACTCAATTGGCCCAAGCTCAAGAAGAAAATCAAAATCTTCGGAGGGGAGTAGTCGGTAAATACAACTCCGCTATGAGTAAGTATGTCCGATGTATAGAATGATCATAATTGCGCTTGTTGTCTTGTGTACAGGTCTCCTGACCGGACATCCTGAAGAGGAGATCGAATCGTTCCAAAGGGGCCTGCTGAAGGAGCTGACCGTTCTCCACAAGCGTGTGCAAAACGCGACGAAGGGGATGGTGAAGGTATTATGGCCCACCGAACAGCCACCCGAATGGCTGGCCGCACTTGTGGTTTTATTTAGGGGGGCTCGGTGTAGGTTCGAGCTTTGGAAGACTTCGGCCTGCTGCAAAGGAGCACGGGAGGGATGGGCAATGATCAAGACCTGTTTCTCCGAACTTAACCCTGAGAATATGGCGCGGGTTGGTCCTATAGGATCGGATGGAAAAGAAGTGCCACTTTGCCTGGTATATGACCAGGAGATGCCCGCCGCCCGGCTCTCGGAAGGAGACTATCCCCTCTCCACAATAATCAATGATCTCGATCAACAACCGAATATGTAATTTGCATATACATGTGTAAAACAATCTATGTTGTAAACTTTGTCTTAATCGGCCATCGGCTTCTCCCTCCCGGGCGAAGAGCTCGGGAGTGTTCCTTCTTATTATTCCTTCGCCGAATTGACGAATTGTATTTGAGGTGCCAGGCAATCCAGCCATGTGGTGCGAATAGACATAAAGTACATAGAAAGATATGTTATATTACAACGTAGCGAAAGAAACATCTTCCGATGAAAATAGTACCACTAACGATACCTATCGTCAGGGTTCTACGAAGAACGTAGATGGGAATCAGCATAATTGCGACTAAGGGTCCTTTTGTAATAAGAGACACAAACAACTGAAAAAAGCAACCAGGGCCGGATACGGTGTTTCCATCATAGACGATCAATTGTCTATGTATGATAGCTAGCTTTCGGCTTCACCCGTTTGAGGTACGTGTCTGGATGACCTGGTCGCAATAATCGCAAAGGTGCTCCTTTTACTCTCTAGCCGAACAAGCGGGAATGTAGAGAAAAACCACAGGAGCAAGGCAACCTAGCTTGGCAAAGTCTTAGTTCGAACTTATGCATATGATGGCTAAAACATGACAAAAGAAATGTGCATGCACAATAGGTGTGAAAATTGCCATAGAAAAGGATGGCTACTAAAAGTAGTCCCCACATACTGTGCTCGGATGTAATACTCTATGGTGTATGCCGATGATCTTAGTGCAGGATCGGTTTAGCCGAACATAGGAAGAAGAAAACTCGATCCTATCAATATAGAAAAGTGGGAGGAAAAGGAAGAAGAGGTGAAAATACAAGAAAAAGAAAAATGTAAAATGTGTGGGAATTTTGGATAGGACCGGTCTATCCGTAGAAGCGCCGTAGGCGAGCCGCGTTCCATGGGTTTGGTTCAAGGTGATTTAATGATGAGTTCCAAAGATGATAGGCTCCTCCCATGAGTATTGCGTCGATGATGAAAGCCTCCCACTTGGGGTTAAGTTTATGCTTCTGCTTCTCCGGGAGTCGTAGGACGAGTTCTCCTACATTGTATGCTTGTGCCCTAAAATACCTACTCTGGTAGCATCGCGCTTGCTGCTGATAAAGCGCAGAGCAAGCCAGAGCTATGGCGTGTTCTCCCTCCAAGGCGTCGAGGTCATCCTGTCGATCCAACTTGGCTTCCTTTTCCTCGTACATGCGCACTCATGGTGCGTCATGAATAATGTCGCAGGGGAGGACTACGTCAGCCCCATAGACAATGAAGAACGGTGTGAAGCCCGTTTATCTATTTGGGGTGGTACGCATGCCCCATAGTATGGAGTGGAGCTCCTCAACCCAATGACAGTCGGACTCATGAAGAGATCGGACCAATCGTTGCTTAATGCCGCTCATGATGAGACCATTGGCACGTTTAACTTGTCCATTGGTCTGCAGATGGTAGACTAATGCGTAATCGAGCTTAATGCCCATTTTCGTGCACCAGTACTTGACCTCTTGGGCCGTAAAATTAGATCCATTATCCATTAATATGTTGTGCGGTACACTGTAACGATGTACTACGCTGGATATGAAGTCTATAACCTGTCCAGACTTGGCTGATTTAACGGGCTTTGCCTCTACCCATTTGGTGAATTTGTTGACCATGACCAGTAGGTATTTGTTTTTCTTGGTCCCCCTTTAAGGGGTCCGGCCATGTCAATCCCCCAGACCGCGAAAGCCCAAGTGATCGGAATAGTCCAAAGACCTGTTGGAGGCATGTGACATTGATTTGCGAAGAGTTGACACCCCACGCAGTGCTTGACAAGCGACTGTGCGTCCGTTCGAGCTATGGGCCAGAAAAAATCCAGCTCAGAAAGCCTTGCTAACTAAGCTTCTTGCCATGGCGTGATGGCCACCCATGCCTGCATGTATTTCGGCAAGAAGCTCCCGTCCTTCTTCCTCGGATATGCACCGTTGTAGTACACCAGTTGTGCTTTTCTTGTATAACTCTCCCTCGTGAATCTTGTAGGCCTTGGAGTGCCAAACTATGCGCCAAGCCTCTGTCTGGTCATCGGGGAGTTCCTTTCGAAGAAGGTACGAAAGGACGGGCTCTATCCAAGGTGCAATTATTGCCATTACCTCATGAGCCGAAGGCGTTTTGTTCATTACGAAGCCGCCGATAATTTGGTCGTCCGGTTCATTGACAGGGGACAACCACATCCAGTGTATCCGGGACAGCGCCATTGTCATCGTCTTGCCACATCACGGAAGGCATAAAAAGTTGTTCCAGAAAAGTGTTCTTTGGGACAGGATCGCGCTTGGATCCTATACAAGCCAATATGTCGGTGGCTTGGTTGTTGTCGTGAGCGACATGATGGAATTCTAGCCCCTCAAACCGAGATGATATCTTGAGGACGACATTTCTATATGCCGGCATATTCGGATTTTTAGTGTCGAATTTGCCGTTGATTTGGGAGATGGCTAAGTTGGAGTCTCCTCGTACCTCTAGCCGGCGTATGCCCATTGATGCAGCCATTCGGACACCATGAAGGAGGGCCTCATATTCGGCTGCACTGCATTGTTGGAGTCCTTATACATGATTTGCAACACGTATCACACATTGTCGCCAGTGGGGGATGGGAGGATAACTCCATCCCCCAGTCCAGCCAAGGTTTTGGAGCCGTCAAAGCACATTGTCCAATGGGAGTATGCACTGTATTCCTTGGGTAGTTTGGCCTTCGTCCATTTAGCTAGAAAGTCCGCCAGCACCTGTGATTTAATGGCATAGCATGGCTTGTAGGTTATTTCAAAGGGGAGGAGCTCAATGGCCCATTTGGCAATGCGGTCGGTGGCGTCCCTGTTGTTGATTATATCTTTCAAGGGGACCTCCGATGCTACCATCACCGTGCACTCCTGGAAGTAGTGTCGGAGTTTCCTTGATGCCATTAATATTGTATAGGCAATTTTTTGATAATGTGGATATCTGGATTTGCACTGCATTAGCACCGCTGACACATAGTATACCGGCTTCTGATTCTGAAATTTATGCCCCTCCTCATCTCGTTCAATGATGATCACTGCACTGACGACCTTGTTGGTGGCCGATATGTATAACAACATGGGCTCACCGGCGCCTGGTGCCGTGAGTATGGGGTTGGTTGCCAGTATTGCTTTGATTTCTTCCAATGCAACCGCTGCTTCATCGGTCCATTCAAAAGTGTTGGTCTGTTTCAGCAGCTTGTAGAGCGGTAGAGCCTTTTCTCTGAGGTGGGAGATAAATAGGCTTAACGCCACTACGCACCCAGATAGTCTCTAGACATGCTTCAGCTCCATGGGGATTGCAAGCTCTGATAGAGCATGGATTTCAGCTGGATTTGCCTCTATTCCTCTATTGGAGACGATGAATCCAAGTAGCTTACCAAAGGGAACTCTGAATACACATTTTTCCGGATTGAGCCGTATATCATATTCGCATAAATTAGCGAAAGTTTGATGTAAGTCATCGATCAACTCTTGCTGACCTGTGTAGAGAAGGAGGTTCGAATCATGCGCTGGTATGTAGCACCAGCGTTTTTTAGCCCGAAAGGCATCGTGTTGAAGCAGAATGGCCTGTAGGGGGCGATGAAAGCCGTAGCCGCTTGATTGGATTCCTTCATTTTAACTTGATGGTATTCGTAGTAAGCGTCGAGGAAACACAACAGATCGTGTCCGGCTGTGACATCAATGATCTGGTCTATGCGTGGCAAGGGGAAAGGGCTTTGGGGCATGCTTTATTAAGGTCTTTAAATTGACACCTAGCCACCAGGGCTTGTCTTTCTTAGGTACCATCACCAAGTTTGCTAGCCACTCGGGGTGTTTAATATCCCGAATAAATCCGGCCTCGAGCACTTTGGCTAATTCTTCACCCATGGCCTGCCGTTTGGGTTTGGAGAAGTGGCGCAGAGTCTGTTTCACGGGTTTAAATCCCGGAATAATGTTTAGGCTATGTTCGGCTAGCCGACATGGGATTCCAGGCATATTAGAAGGATGCCAGGCAAAAATGTCCCAATTCTCGCGGAGGAAATGCCGCAAAGCTTCATCCATTAGGGGATTGAGTTGGGCTCTGATGGACGCTGTCTTATTGGGGTCCGTTGGATGCACCTGAAATTTAAAGATTTCCTCTATGGGTTTGAAGGATGTAGACTTGGGTCTTTTGCTAAGGACCACATCGTCTCTATTGACTATCGACCATAGAGTGGTCAACTCTTCGGCGACGAAAATTTCTACTAGTGCCTCGAGGGCGAGCGCTGCCATTTTGTTTTCGGCCCGAAGGGCTATGTTTGGATCACATGCGATCGTGATCACTCCACTTGGTCCTGGAATTTTTAGTTTCATGTACCCTAATGGGGTATAGCCTGGAACTTTGTGAAGGCGTCGTGTCCCAGTAGGGCATGATAGCCACTTGGGAAGGGGACGTTATGGAAGAGAAGTTCTTCAGATTGGTAGTTTTCGGGTGTGCCGAATACCACGTCCAGGGTGATACATCTGGAACAACATGCCTCCTTTCCTGGGATAATTCCCCGGAATGTTGTGTCGCTATGTTTGATGCGGGATCGGCCGAACTGCATTTTTTCCAGAGTGGCCTCGTATAGGAGGTTAAGACCACTGTCGCAATCCATTAGCACTTTATGTAGCCTGTCTCCATCAATTATGGGATTCAAGACTAGAGCGGCCAGAGAATGACCGAAAAGAATGGGCGGCCCGTCAATGTCCCCGAAAGTAATCGGTACGTCTGCCCATGGGCTAGTGGCTGCCACGTGGTAGACTTGCTCGTGCTCCTTAAGAGCTCTCTTGCACCTGTTACTCGACGGGAAGATTTTGTAGACGGACAAGACTTTGGCAATAAGTCCGTGTGGCGAATAAGAATGTCTACTCGACAGAGTTGTGTTGAGGATGGCCTCGCCGCTTTTTGCGACTTGCTTGACAACCCAGCAAGCTCGAAGGTTGTGCGTTGGGTTCGCGTTTAGTAATACGGAATGTATGGGGCAGGGTTTATCCAAAAGCCCGTCAAGGACAGTGCAGGCCCCCGAAAGGGGCTTGTTTCTTTTTTCGATGGGTTCATACCTGGACGGCCAATTTGGAGGTGTCCTCTTTTTCTGAGCTCCTCTTGGGTGTTCGGAGGATTTTGGTTCCATGAACAGCCGCTCGGATTGCCAGACACTCTCCATGCCACAGTAATTCTGTACCATTTCCGATAGCTTCGAGAAATCGCCTATGCGTCGGCGTGCTATGGCATTGAGAATACCCTTGTCATGGCAATTGCGAATGAAAACTGCCGTTAAATCTTGGTCGCTGAGACCTTTTACTCTGCTCCTAGCGAGTAGGAGTCTTGCTCAAAAGTGGCGGACTGATTCTCCTTGCAGTTGTTTTATGTCTTGGAAGTACGGAGATACGGGCTTCGGTGAAAAACTGGGATCCTCATCCTGGGCAGTGGGTGGGCACAAATTGGATTTTACGTCATGTTGAGTATTCGGGAATACAAACTCCGAATTGTGGCATAGATCTAGGGCCGATGATGGTCCGGTGTTGAGGCAATCCCCGATGCCTGGCTCGTCTGCGTAGCCTTGGTGATCAGATACCGGGGTGTAAACATTTTTTCAATTCCGGCTCCCAGTACGAATCCGTAGTCGGACACTCGACAGTAGTGACAAGGTGGGTGACAGGAGGTTCGTGAATCTTCCTATCATCGGGTTTAATCCCGAGGCGATCATTAATCGGAACCTGGTTATCCGGTATAATGCATTGCTTTGAGCCGATCAAACAATTAGTTTAAGAACGAAGCGATGGGAGGGTGCGTGTCGCTGATACGAGTGGATTCGTCAAGTGGTGTGACGGTTCCAGAGTCACGCCGAAGCGGATCTATGTTCCGTTCCCCCATGGGACCTGATGACTTAGACGTCAAAGCATCCGGACTTGCGGGTCTTTCTTAAAAGGTTGATGGTTCCATTGGAATGAGTGTCCCTCGTGAATCAGCCACGAACTCTAGGGTTACGAACTTAATACACTGATTTGGGGGAAACCTTCTGATCTGGCCATGACGGCTGATCGGGTTGGCATGCGATAAGATGTCGTTGCCAGTGAAACTCTGATCGGGGGCAAAAGTCCCCTCGATACAAATCTCGCCACCTACGATGAGGTGAGCCATCGATGCCTTCGGTGCTCATAGTGCAACTCTCAATGAAGCACCAATGTCGGTGTCAAAACCGGCGGTTCTCTAGTAGGGGGGCCGAACTGTGAGACTAGGATCGACGGTAACAGTAGACGAAGGGGACACGAGTTTACCCAGGTTCGGTCCCTCCTATGGAGGTAATACCTTATGTCCTGCTTGATTGTATTGATGGTGTAAGGGGTTATAGAGTTGATCTACCTCAAGATCATATGTCTAACCCTAGATGAGTTGTTCTGTCTCTACGCCCTAAAACCCTCCGGCTTATATAGATGTCGGGGGTGCCCTTAGATTACACATGGTCGGTAACATGCCGAAAAGATAACTTGCCTAACTATAACTAATAACTTGGAGAACACGTCTGGACTCCATGAAGCTTCCATCCTGGCATAGATGGTCCTCGACCCTCCAATGCTTGCCTTGCGACCCATATAGTCCGGCCCATGAATAGTGGTCGGCTATCCAAGGACCCCTTAATCCAGGAGTCCCTCACCTGGCATGCCAAAGATGTCGTGGGGAACGAACACCTATGGGATCGGAGGGACACCTTTCGGTTCGGCGGGGGAGCAGGCTCGCACAAAGAGCCGGTCAGGTGAACAACACATGAGGATTTTACTCAGGTTCGGGCTGCAAAGATGCGTAAAACCCTATGACTGCTTGGTTGTATTGAGGGTGTTCTTAGGGTTCTAGCTACAGGAGCGCCATAAGCAGTAGCTACGCATATGAGGTAGAAGATCCAAAGTCCCAAAGACCAAAAGTCCTCTACCATATCGTCCTGGGCCTCCTTTTATACTCTGAAGGGGATCCCAATAGTGGCATACAGTGCATACATGGGGTGTACAGGGCTACAATGCTATCATACCTAACACTAATGGAGTAGGACAGGTGCATTAAATGCACCGTCACGCATCTCTGTCTGTCCACGGGATGGGACAAGAGCCCGTCCCATCAGTACCGCTTAGCCCCTCCATCGCCGACGCTGCGACACGTGCCTAGGCGGGGCGACACTTTGCATGTGCGCTGGCGGGGCCTTGCCGAGGCTTTGCCTTGCCGGGTCTTTGCTTTGCCTGAGGGCTTGATGGCCATCCCGGCAAGGTCTTTTAGGGGTCTTGATTCTTCTGTGCTTGTACCTGGCAACTTCCTGTCGGGCCTCGTCACTAGGGTGGCTACTACTGCCCGTGCACGAGTAAGGGCCACTGGAGAGCCCAAAACTCTAGTGCACCGACAGGAACGGTGGAAGTTTCATGGCAATATATATCGGAATGGCTATGAAAATTCCATAATACGTAGGTATGGTGGCTGTTTCGAGGAAAATATATGGTGGCTGTTTTGAGGAAGGTGGGTTCGATGTACCAGTGAAAGTTGTCCGATACTAGAGAGGCTAGCAAAGGTGGAAGGGTGAGAGTGCGTATAATCCATGGACTCAACATTAGTCATAAAGAACTCACATACTTGTTACAAAAGTCTATTAGTTATTAAACAAGGCATTAGACGCATGCTCCTAGGGGACAGGTTGGTAGGAGTTAACCATCGCGCGCTCCCGACCCTCACACAAAGGTTGACAATCATTAAACAAATCATGCTTCGACTTCATTACATAACGGTTCACCATACGTGCAGGCTACGGGAATCACAAACTTCAACACAAGTATCTCTTCCAATTCACAACTACTCACTAGCATGAATTTCATATTACCATCTCTATTATGTCAAAACTATATGCAAGGAATCAAACTTCTCATAGTATTCAATGCACTTAATATGAAAGTTTTTATTATATCCCTCTTGCATGCCCATTATATTAGGACTAAAATCATAATCTAAAAAAATTACCATGCTGTTTTTAAAAACTCTCAAAATAATATAGGTGAGGTACGAGAGTTCAAAAATTTCTATAAAATATAACACCACCATGCTCTAAGAAGATATAAGTGAAGCACTAGAGCAACACTTCCTAGCTCAAAAGATATAAGTGAAGCACATAGAGTATTCTAATAAATTCACGATTCAGCATGTCCCTCTCAAAAAGATGTGTGCAGCAAGGATGATTGTGGCAAACTACAAAGAAAAGACTCATATTGTTGTGGGAACGAGCCTGATAGTAGATAGTAGGGGTACGAAGGGAGAGGGCAGAGTCCTGGCTACGGCGAGGATGTACACACGAATGTATGAGTTTAGGCCCCTCTCATGGAGGTAACAGCCCTACGTCTCAGTGCTCGGGAGCTTATGTCATGTGGAATATAGAGATTACAATGGTTGAGAACCCTTGTGCAGGAGGGGAGGGGCGGCTTATATAGAGTTTGCTGCCCCTCATAATTATCCAGCATCTAAGGGTCCGATCGTGGGGTTAAAGTCTTCCGTTACTGGTACGTACGTAATAAAAGCTATTAATGACAATTGAACCAACGTCTGCCCGTTGGGATCTTGATGATGGCTCCTAGTCTTCTGGCGTCGAGTGAAAGCAAGGTCTTTCGAGTGACACGCGACTGCCGAGTGAAGGAAGGAGTCTCCGAGTGGATATCTGTCGAGTGACTTTGAGCGTCTCCAGCAATCCACTCGGAAGTTCATGCTTGATCTTCAAGTCCTCCCATGTAGTTCCCTTAGGTAGGGTATGTAGGCCTTGCCTAGGACCCTACCCTAGGTACATATCCTCGTCACATATCATACAAGACGCTCCAAGCAAAACACATATCATGTGGTGAATACAAATATAGCCTTAAGTAAATTTATCGATGGTATGAAGACGAAAGAGGGGATGCCTTCCGGGGCATCCTCAAGCTTAGGATTTTTGGTATCCTTGAATGTGGCTTGGGGTGCCCTGGGCATCCCTAAGCTTAGGCTCTTGTCACTCTTTATTCCATAGTCCATCAAATCTTCACCCAAAACTTGAAAACTTCACAACACAAAACTCAACAGAAAACTCATGAGATCCGTTAGTATAAGAAAAATAAATCATCACTTAGGTACTGTTGTGAACTCATTCTTTATTAATATTTTTGTAATACCTACTGTATTATAACTTCTCCATGGTTCATACCCCCCGATACAACCCATAAATACATCAAAATAAGCAAACAACACGAAGAAAACATAATATGTCAAAAACAGAATAGTCTGTAGCAATCTGTAGACTTCAAATACTTCTGAAACTCTAAAAAATTGAAAAATTAGGAAAGTAGGACAATTTGTATAACAATCTTGTGTAAAAATGTCAGATCAAAATCGCGTTCCAGTGAATTTACAAAATTCCTGGACTGAGAGCAAAAGTTTTTGTTTTTCAGCAAAATCAAATTGCAAACACCGTAGACCATCCCAAAGGTCTTACTTGGCTCAAACGCTAATTTACACAATAAAACGAAATTATTACAGAACTAAAAATGTGCAAAACACACTAAAACAAAAACCAAAAGCAAAAAGCAAAATGAAATTGGGTTGCCTCCCAACAAGCGCTATTGTTTAACGCCCCTAGCTAGGCAAAACGCAATAGATCTAGGTATTGTCATCTTTGGTATGCAATCCATAAGTAGCTCTCATAATAGATTCATAAAGTAATTTTATTTTATTTATAGGAAAGTGTTCCATGCCTTTCCTTAATGGTAAATGGAACCTAATATTTCTTTCCTTCATATCAATAATTTCACCAATCGTTCTAACGAAAGGTCTACCAAGAACAATAGGACATGTAGGATTGCAATCAATATCAAGAACAATGAAATCTACGGGCACATAATTCCTATTTGCAACAATAAGAACATCATTAATCATTCTCATTGGTTTCTTAATAGTGGAAACCGCAAGATGCAAATTTAAGGAACAATCATCAAATTCACGGAAACCTAGCACATCACATAGAGTTTTTGGAATCGTGGAAACACTAGCACCCAAATCACACAAAGCATGGCACTCATAATCTTTAATTTTAATCTTAATAGTAGGTTCCCACTCATCATAAAGCTTTCTAGGTATAGATACTTCCAACTAAAGTTTTTCTTCAAAATATTTCATCATACCATCCACAATATGTTTAGTAAAAGCCTTGTTTTTGTTATAAGCATGAGGAGAATTCAACTTGGATTGCAACAAGGAAATACAATCAATCAAAGAGCAACTTTCATAATTAAAGTCCTAGAATTCCAAAAGAGTGGGTTCGTTACTATTTAAAGTTTTGATCTCTTTAATCCCACTTTTATCATTCTTAGTATTAAGATTTATAATCTCCGAATCACTGGGATGCCTTTTAACTAAAGTTGACTCATCTCCAGTGCCATATTTATCAAGATTTACATTATAAAACAAAGATTCAATAGGAGTCACATCAATCACTTTAAGATCTTCATCAATAATATCACGAGAACACACGTTTTCAAGCCATTCACGCTTAGCATGTATTCTAGCGGTTCTTTCCTTACACTCATCAATAGAAATTCTCATAGCTTTTAAGGACTCATTAATATCATTCTTGGGTGCAATAGATCTAATTTTCAAAGAATCAATCTCAAGAGAAATTCTATCAACGTTCCTAGCCAAATCATCAATCTTGAGAAAATTTTCTTCAATCATAGCATTGATACCATTTTGCGAACTAATCAATTCTTTAATATTATTCTAAAGATCAGAAGGCATCTTATTATAATTTTGATAAGAATTGCTATAATAATTACCATAATTATTAGAGGAATTACTAGGAAACGGCGTAGCATTGAAATTACCTCTATACGCATTATTACCAAAATTGTTCCTACCAACAAAGTTCACATCCATAGATTCATTATTATTTACAATCAAGAAAGACAAAGGCATATCATTAGGATCAATAGGAGCACTCTTACAAGCAAACAATTTCATCAATTCATCCATCTTTTCACTCAAGGTATTAATGTCTTCAATAGCATGCACCTTTTTACTAGTAGGAGATCTTTTGGTATGCCATTGAGAGTAATTTGCCATAATATTATCTAGGAGTTTAGTTCCCCTGATGTGATTTCCATAAAAGTACCACCCGCAGCGGGATCTAAGAGATTCCTAGAAGCAAAATTCAATCTAGCATAAAAAATTGTATAATGATCCATAAACTCAAACCGTGCGCGGGGCAATTTCTAATCATTAATTTCATCCTCTCCCAAGATTGTGCAACATGCTCATGATCAAGTTGCTTAAAATTCATTATATCAATCCGAAGGGAGATGATCTTAGCAGGCGGAAAGTACTTGGAAATAAAAGCATCTTTACACTTATTCCATGAATCAATACTATTATTAGGAAAACATGAAAACCAAGTTTTGGCATGATCTCGTAGTGAGAACGGGAATAGCTTCAATTTAACAATATCATTATCCACATCTTTCTTCTTTTGCATATCACACAACGCAATGAAAGTATTAGATGGGATGCAGCATCTTCATTAGCAAGGCCGGAAAATTGTTCTTTAATAACAAGATTTAGCAGTGCAACATTAATTTCATAAGATTCCGCACTAGTGGTGGGAGCAATCGGAGTACTAATAAAATCATTATTATTAGTATTGGAAAAGTCACACAACTTGGTATTCTCAGACGTGTTACAGCAAGCAATCAGTCACACAAGAAAACAGTGGGCAAAGAAAGAAGGGCGAACAAAAAGGCAAATCTTTTTGATATTTTCTGAAAATCGTTTTAGAAGTGGGCGAGGGGAAAACAAGAGGCAAATGGAAAATAATGTAAATGCAAGATATGAGTTTGTGATGGGTACTTGGTAGGCTTGATATAGATCTTGTCTTGACTTGGTATGTTTCCTCCCCGACAATAGCGCCAGAAATCCTTCTTGCTACCTCCTAAGCTTGCGTTGGTTTTCCCTTGAAGAATAAAGGGTGATGCAGCAAAGTAGATAAGTATTTCCCTCAGTTGTTGAGAACCAAGGTATCAATCTAGTAAGAGGAACAAGCAAGTTAACAATGGATGCACCTACACACACAATCAAACTCTTGCACTGAACGCTATAAAGGGGTTGTCAATCCCTTCATGGTTATTTGCAAGGATTAGATCCGATATAGATAGATGTAAACGAGAATGTAAAGTAAAAGGTAAATAAATTGAAGAAAAGTATTTTTGGTTTATAGATCTGAAAATATATTACGGAAAGTAGACTCGGGGGCCATAGGTTTCACTAGAGGCTTCTCTCATGATGGCAAGTATTACGGTGGGTGAACAAATTACTGTCGAGCAATTGATAGAAAAGTGAATAATTATGGAGATTTCCAAGCCAATAATTATGCATATAGGCACCACGTCCGTGTCAGGTAGACCGAAACAATTCTCCATCTACTACTATTAGTCCACACATCGACCGACTCATGCCTGCATCTAGAGTATTAAGTTCATGAAGAACATAGTAATGCATTAGGTAAGATAACATGATGTAGAGGGATAAACTCAAGGAATATGATGAAAATCCCATCTTTTTATCGTTGATAGAAACAATACAATACGTGCCTTGCTACCCCTACTATGTCACTAGTTGAGGACACCGCAAGATTGAACCCAAAACTAAGCACTTCTCCCATTGCAAGAATTACCAATCTAGTTGCCCAAACCACACCAATAACTCAAAGAGACTTGCAAAGATATGAAATCATGCATATAAGAATTCAGAAAAGACTCAAATAATATTCATAGATAATCTGAACATAAACCCACAATTCATTGGATCTCGACAAACACACCGCAAAAGAGTATTACATTGGATAGATCTCCATGAAGATCATGAAGAACATGGTATTGAAGAGCAAAGAGAGAGAAGAAGCCATCTAGGTACTAGCTATGGACCCGATGGTCTGTGGTGAACTACTCACGCATCATCGGAGGGTCAATGGAGTTGATGTAGATGCCCTTCGTGATCAAATCCCCCTCCATCAGAGTACCGAAAAAGGCTCCAAGATTGGATCTCACGGGCATCGAGGCTCCTAGCGGCGGAAAAGTGTTTTCATGGATCCCTTTGGTATACAGGGAATATTTGTGAATTTATAGGCCAAGAAATAGGGTTAGGGGAGCTGCCGTGGGCCCACAAGCCAGGGGGCGTGCCCGCCAGGGGGCGTGCCCTACCCCCTGGGCACGCCCCTATGGCTTGTGGCCACACGGCGGCTCTCCCGAGTTCATATCCAAGTCTTATGGGTTACTTTTGATCCAAGAAAAATATTTTATTCCTTTTGGACTCAGTTTAATATTCCTTATCTGCAATACTCAAAAACAAGGAAAAAACACAAACTAGCACTAGGCTCTAGATTAATAGCCTAGTCCCAAAAATAATATAAAATAGCATATTAATGCATACAAAACATCCAAAACAGATAATATAATAGCATGGAACAATCAAAAATTATAGATACGTTGGAGACGTATCAGCCACCCCTTGTTCCCTTGTTGGCACAATATACTCAAATATTGAAGTACTTAGATTGGTCATTGCTCGATACTCTTGTGGGCGTGATCATTTATTATATTCTAATTCAAATGTTTGAAGAAAAATGGTGGTTTGCAAATCTATAATGACATTTCGGTTGATGAAAGGCATCGGAAAGAAGATACTGGTGAAGTTTGACAGGAGAAGGGTATCAAGAAAGTTACAGAGCTATACATGGTCTCTTGAAAATATACTATGTCAAAGGTTTCTATATACTACGACTTTCACGTGCTAGAACGTTAGCTCGTAAACATAAAAGTCAACAAACGTGTTTCTTTTTTTTAGCAGATTTTTGTACATTAATGCCGGTTTTTCTGTGATGTTCACCAAAACAACCAACTTTTCTTTCCATGGAGACCACAATGATTGTATTTGGTAGATATTATCCATATCAATGACCTGGTGAAACCTCTTAATTAATCACTAGACAAAACTAAAAATCTAGAAAGATGAATAAACGATCAAGATAAAACTTTCATATGATGGAGGACAGGGCACATCATTGATGGCGGGTGCCTTACGCTGGGAATTGTGTCTTATCAGGAATGATGTGGTTTTAATAATAAATAAGTTTCTTCTCTTATACAGGTTATTCATGCATGTATGGGATGGCTCTATACTTGGTCTATCACACAGAAGCCGGAGGACAAAGACCTTTTTATGATGGCGTCTACACGGGTGGAGCGTACGGTCACGGAGGTTTTCTCCCTCCATGGATGGAGGTCTAATCTTCGGATGGGATCTATGCCACCCTAGGCTGGATTGATTTATTTTTTATATTTTTTGATGCAAAACAATGTTTATTTTTTGGTTATTTGGATTTGTTGGTTGTGTGCATAATGTTATGCGGAGGCCGGGCATTCTTTCGATGCGGTTGTATCACCTTGATAAATCAATTCAATCAAATGTCCTTTATCGGAAAAAATATTGATATAGCACAAGGACATGCACATAATTAAACGGAATGGAAAGTCTCATAGGACCTTGCAACTGTGGATTTGCTCTACCAGTGGAGTTAGGAGGATCTCTCTAGAGATAATCGATGATCAATATAGTGTTACCAAGTTCACTTCAACTCATATTCCAATTATTGGCTTAGTAACATGTCGCAACAACCAAAGACGAGGCATGACTTTTTTTTTGTGCAAACAAAGAAACAGCAACATCGATGTCCAAAAGGGTGATGTTGAGAATAGCAAGGGAAGCGAAGGAAATGCGCAACATCAATATCCAATTTGCAAGGGCTCTAGACATCGATGCCAAAATGGCAAGGGGTTGATCCAGAATCACAAGAAGCCTATGCTATTGTCCCGAAGAAAAAAATTGATAAGTGCACCATCACTTCTTTCATTCTCTTGTGGAAAATAAGGTATGGACTAATATTATTTTTCCCGCTTAGGTGAAAAAGGTAAATTAAAACTGCTAAGCGACTACAGTAAAACAATACTAGCTCTTCCATATCCACCTAGCAACCCAAGTGGAGAAAGTTTTGAGAAGTCAACATTATCGAGGAACATGTTCACGTGTTTCAGAAAGTGGCAGGCACTACAGGAAAACATGCTTTAAGTAACACAATCATGTAACAGATATAAATATGTGTTACAAGTAAAATTACGATAACACATCATTTGTCTGGAACGACAACAGTAACACATACTATGTGTGTTTGAAAGATGTGTTACATAGATATTGAGATAGTAACACTTTTTTGTTGGTCCCAGGTGTTACAACTATAGCACATAACTCTGCGTTGATACATGATAACCCACAAGTATAGGGGATCACAACAGTTTTTAAGGGTAGAGTATTCAACCCAAATTTAATGATTCGGCAACAGGGGAGCGAAAGAATATTCGAGAGTATTAGCAGCTGAGTTGTCAATTCAACCACACATGTAAGAATTAATATCTACAACAAAGTATTTAGTAGCAAAGTAGTATGGGAGTAACGGTAATGATAGCAAAAGTAACAGTAGCAGTTTTGTAGTGATTGTAATAGTAGTAGCGTAGAAGTAACTTAGCAAAGCTCAGTACGATCTCGTAGGCAATGGATCAGTGATGAATAATGAAGTTGGATGTAATTCATCATGCAACGGTTATAACATAGGGTGACACATAACTAGCTTCAATTCATCAATGTAATGTAGGCATGTATTCCATATATAGCCATACATGCTTATAGAAAAGAACTTGCATGACATCTTTTGTCCTACCCTCCCATGGCAGTGGAGTCCTAATGGAAACTAAGGGATATTAAGGCCTCCTTTTAATAGAGAACTAGACCAAAGCATTAGCACTTAGTGAATAAATGAACTCCTCAAACTACAGTAATCACCGGAAAGAATCCCAATTATTGCCACCCTGGGGGATGCGGATCATAAATCGCAATAGGTGTCTACAACTTGCAAGATAGGATCAAGAACACATATATATATTCATGAAAACATAACAGGTTCAGATCTGAAATCATGGCACTCAGGCCCTAGTGACAAGCATTAAGCATAGCAAAGTCATAGCAATATCAATCTCAGAACATAGTGGATACTAGGGATCAAACCCTAACAAAACAAACTCAATTACATGATAAATCTCATCCAACCCATCATCATCCAGCAAGCCTATGATGGGATTACTCATGAACGGTGGATAGCAACATGAAATTGGTGATGAAGGATGGTTGGTGACGATGATGGCATCGATTTCCCCTATCCGGAGCCCAAAACGGGCTCCAGATCTGGTCTCCAAAGGAAGAATAGGAGGTGGCGGCGGCTCCATATTGTGAAACGTGATGAACTGTTCTCTCTGATTTTTTTTTGCGGATAGGGTTATATGGAGTTGGAGATGAGGTGGGAGGAGCCACAGGGGCCCCACAAGCCTGCTAGGCGTGACGAGTGGGTGGCCACGCCTAGCAGGCTTGTGGCCTACAGGTGGCCCCCCTCTAGTTGATTCTTGCGCCAGTATTTTTTTTAAATCCAAAAATATTCTCCGTAAATTTTTAGAAAAATCCGAGAACTTTAATTTCTGCACAAAAACAACCCCAAGAGTGTTAGTCCGGGTTAGTTCCATTCAAATCATGCAAATTAGAGTCCAAAACAAGGGCAAAAGAGTTTGAGAAAGTGGATACGATGGATACATATCAACTCCCCCAAGCTTAACCCATTGCTTGTCCTCAAGCAATTCACTTGATAAACTGAAAGTGATAAAGAAAAACTTTTACAAACTCTGTTTGATCTTGTTGTTGTAAATACGTCTAACTGATGTTCAGATTTTCAGCAAAGATCATGGACTAACCACGTTCATAATAACATTTAGGTCTCACATTTACTCATATCAATGACATAATCAACTAGCGAGCAATAATAATAACTCTCGGATGATAACACTTTTTCAAAACAATCATGATACAATATGACAAAATGTTATCTCGCTAGCCCTTTTGAGACCACAAAACATAAATGTAGAGCACCTCTAAAGAACAAGGACTGACTAGACATTGTAATCCACGGTGAAAAGAGATCGAGTCATGATCATACTCCATATCAATTAACAGCAAAGCATACAAATGACGGTGGTGCTCTCTAACTCGTGCCTTTTATAAGAAGATGACGACTCAAAAATAAAGTAAATGAAAAGGCCTTTCGCAGAGGGAAGCATTGATTTGTAGAGGTGCCAGAGCTCGAGTTTTTCAAACAGAGGTAAGTAATAATTTTTTAGAGGTATGCTTTCATAACGACCAAAAGGTTTTCAACATCTTCCATGCTAGATACATTATAGGCGGTTCCCAAATAGAAAGACAAAGTTTTTACTCCCCCTCCACCAATCGATCACACTCCACTACGAGCCGTATCCACGGGTACCGTCCATACAAACACATTTCTAGGGGAGTTTTGTTTAATTATATTTTGCTTTTCTTTCGAGCATGGGACTGGACATCCCGATTACCAGCCACTTTCTCGTGAAATATAGTGAATCAACACATATCGTGAGAATAATCCAACTAGCATGGAAGATACTGACAGCCCCCAGTCGCCACATGAGTGATTTGGGCATTCAACACAGAAAGTTATTTGAAGGTTTAGAGTTTGGCACATGCAAATTTACTTGGAACGCCGGTAAATACTGTATATAGGTAGGTATGGTGGACTCATATGGAACAACTTTGGGTTTGAGGAATTGGATGCACAAGCAGTTTTCCCGCTTAGTACAAGTGAAGGCTAGCAAAAGACTGGGGAGCGACCAACTAGAGAGAGACACATTCATCAAAATGCTTTGAGATTAACCAACATTGAATGCAAGCATGAGTAGGATACTATGAACTTAAATATCGTGGAGGCTATGTTGATTTCTTTCAACTACATGCATGACCATGTGCCCAGTCGAGCCACTTGAATCGTTCAGAGGAGGATACCACCCCATCATACTACATCACAACCATTTTAATATGAATGGTGGCACCCAAGACAAACCATTATCCACTCTTAGCTAATTAAGCATGGCATGAGTAACTATAATCTCTAATTGTCATTGCAAATATGTTTCACCCATGATGAACTAAATTCGGAACAATGAGCTAATCATATTTATAAAACCAAGATAGGTCGAGTTCATACTAGCTTTTCTCCATCTCAATCTTTTCATCAAATATCGTCATTATTGCCTTTCACTTGCACGACCGAACGGTGTGGATAATAATAAGAGTGCACGTGCATTGGACTAAGCTGGGATCTGCAAGCAATAACTCAAAGGAGAAGACAAGGTAATATAGGCTCTCTGACAGGTAAACAATAATTCATATGAGAGCCACTTAACATTTTCATTGTGTGTCGGTGCCCTAGAGTTTTGGGCTCTCTAGTGCCCCTTACTCATGCACGGGAAGTAGTAGCCACCCCTGGCGACGAGGCCCAGTAGGGAGCTGCCAGGTACAAGCACAGGAGAATCAAGTCCCGGCAAGACCTTGTTGGGATGACCATCAAACCCTCAGGCAAAGACAAAGCCCCGACAAGCCCTGCCAGCGCATGGGCTAGGTGTCGTTCCTCCTAGGCACGTGTCGCGGCGTCGGCGCTGGAGGGGGCTAAGCGGTGCCAATGGGACGGGCTCCTGTCCCGTCCCACAGGCAGATAGAGATGCCTGACGGTGCATTAAATGCGCCTGTCCTACTCCGTCAATGTTAGGTATGATAGCACTGTAGCTCTGTACACCCCGTGTATGTGATGTCTACTACACAACCTTCTTCTTGTATACTCGTGTTGGGCCTCCAAGCGCAGAGTTTTGTAGGACAGCGGCAATTTTCCCTCAAGTGGATGACCTAAGGTTTATCAATCCGTGGGAGGTGTAGGATGAAGATGGTCTCTCTCAAACAACCCTGTAATCAAATAGCAAAGAGTCTCTTGTGTCCCCAACACACACAATACAATGATAAATTGTATAGGTGCACTAGTTCCGCGAAGAGATAATGATACAAGCGCAATATGGATGGTAGATATAGTTTTTTGTAATCTGAAAATATAAAAACATCAAGGTAACAAATATTAAACGGCGAGCAAAACGTTCTCTAAATGCTAGGAAACAAGGCCTAGGGTCCATACTTTCACGAGTGCATTTTCTCTCAACATTATTGACATAGTTGAATCATATGTAAACACCTCTCGTGCAACAAAGAGTTCACTCCAAAGTCACAAGTAGCGGAGAACTAACAAAGAAATTATTATAGGGTATGAAACCAACTCAAAGTTATCCTTTCTGATCAATCGTATGAGCTATCCCTATAAGTGTCACGAACAGCCCTAGAGTTCGTACTAAAATAACATCTTAAGACACACATCAACCAAAACCCTAATGTCACCTAGATACTACAATGTCACCACAAGTACCCATGGGCTTGATTATATGATATGCATCACATAATTTCAGATTCATCATGTTCAATCCAACACAAAGAACTTCAAAGAATGCCCCAAAGTTTCTACCGGAAGGTCAAGACAAGAATGTGTGCCAACCCCTATGCATAGATTACCAAGGTCACGGAACCCGCAATTTGATCACCAAAACATACATCAAGTGGATAAATAGAACATCCCATTGACACCACAGATATCACATCGCAAGACATACATCAAGTGTTCTCAAATCCTTAAAGAGTCAATCCGATAGGAAAACGTCAAAGGGAAAACGCAATTCATCACAACAAGATGGAGAGGGGAAAACTCCATATGATTCAATCTATATCCACAAAGCTCGTGGTACATCAAGATCGTGCCATCTCAATAACACGAGAGAGAGAGAGAGAGATCAAACACATAGCTACTAGTACATACCCTCAGCCCCAAGGGTGAAGTACTCCCTCCTCGTCATGGAGAGCGCCGGAATGATGAGGATGGCCTCTAGTGATGGTTTCCCCCTTCCGGTAGGGTGCCAGAATGGCTCCCGATTGGTATTTCATGGCTCTAGAGGTTTCCGACGGCGGAACTCCCGATCTAGGTTCGGCGTTGGGTTTTTTGGAATATTTGAGGGTTTATAGAGCTGAGAGGGAGGTCGATGGACTCCCGAGGGGCCCACAAGCCTGGTTGGCGCGCCTAGGGGGGTGGCCACGCCATGAGGCTTGTGGCCTCCTTGGGAATTTTCTGGCTTCGTCTCCAAGCTCCGTGGATGTCTTCTGGTCCATAAAAAATCACCGTAAATTTTTATTCCATTTGGACTCCGTTTGATATTTCTTTTTTGTAAAACTCAAAAACAAGGAAAAAAACAGAAACTGGCACTTGGCTTTGGGTTAAAAGGTTACTCACAAAAATTATATAAATTTGTGATAAAATGATTGTAAAACATCCAAGAATGATAATATAACAGCATGGAACACGCAAAAATTATAGATACATTGGAGACGTATCAGCATCCCCAAGCTTCATTCCTGCTTGTCCCCGAGTAGGTAAATGATAAAAACAGAATTTTTGATGTGGAGTGCTGCCTAACATGTTCATCATATTGTTTTATTCTTGTATAGCATGGACATTTGAACTTGTAAATGATTCAAAGCAATAGTCTAGTTTTAACATAATGACTTCAATACTCAAGCATGTCAACAAGCAACCATGTCTTCCAAAATATCAACACTAAAGAAACTTATCCCTAGCCCATCATGCTCAATCATTGATCCATTCATGAAACACACTCAAATATTACCTATGACCAATGCTCAAGTACGATCATAGTGCCCCCTAGTTGGTGCTTATAAGAGAAGATGGATACTCAAAGCAAAAAATAAAAATTGCATAAAGTAAATAGATAGGCCCTTTGCAGAGGGAAGTAGGGATTTGTAGAGGCGCTAGAGCTCAAGGTTTATATTGAGAGAGAAAAATATTTTGAGTGGCATGCTTTTCCTGTCAATGAAAACGACGAAGTAGCTCACAATACTTTCCATGCTAGATAAATTATAGGCAGTTCCCAAACAGAATAGTAAAGATTTAACTCCCCCTCCACCAATCAATCACACTCCACGGTGGGCCGAATCCACGGGTACCGTCCATACCAACAACATTTCTGGGGGAGTTTTGTTTAATTATTTGCATTTTTTGAGCGTGGGACTGGGCATCCCGAATACCAACCACTTTCTCGTGAATGATAGTGAATCAACACATATCTTGAGAATAACACACATAGCATGGTAAAATATTGGATACTCCCCACCATTTCATGAGCGGTACAGGCACAAAAAAGAGAAAAATTATTTTCAATATTTAGAGATGGCATGGCACATACAAATTTTCTTGGAACGACATGGAAAGATCGCATATAGGTAGGTATGGTGGACTCATAAGTTAAAACTTGGTTTAAGGATTTTGGATGCACAAGTAGTATTTCTACTTAGTACAAATGAAGGCTAGCAAATGGATGGGGAAGCAACCAAACCGAGGGACGAAAAATCACATAAGTCAGCATTGAGTCATAACTAACACCGAATAATGCACCACAAGTAGGATGTAACTTCATTGCATAACTATTTACTTTCGTGCATGCATAGGGAATCACAAATCTTAACACCAATATTCTTATTAAGCATAATTACTCACTAACATGCATGACTCACATATTACTATCATCATGTTTCAAAACTATTACAACGAATCAAATTTAATTTATCCAATGATCTTCATGAAAGTTTCTATTATATTCTCCTTGGATATCTATCACTTTGGGACTAGTTTCATATATTGTTATTGCCTTTTGGCAAGCTCAAACAAATTTAAGTGAAGTACATGAGCAAATGACAAGCTACTCTCAAAAGATATAAGTGAAGATCAATGAGTAGTCAAACAATTTAAGTAGATATGTGAGGTATCTCTCCCTCAATAAATATTTTTAGATCTTAAGTATTTTATTCAAATAGCAAGAAAAATAAAAATATCACTCTCAGAATAGCACGCATCATGTGAACGAATAAAAATTTAGGCTCAACATAGGCTAACCGATAATTGTCGATGAAGAGAGGTGGGATGCGTAGCATCCCCAAGCTTAGATGCTTGAGAGTTCTTGAAATATTTACTTGGGGTGCCTTGGTCATCCCCAAGCTTGAGCTTTTGTATCTCATTCAATCGTCTCATAGCACGGTTTCACCTATTCTCAAAAACTTCATCCAGACAAAACTCAAAAAGAACACGTGAGATAGGTTAGTACACATAATAATTAATCAACTCTTTATGTACTGTTTGTTTTTGACTTAGGCGAAAGCTGGTTCACGGCTAAGTCCCTGAGCATGAGGATTTCTCAACACTTGGATAAGTTTTGAATTTAGGCGATGATAGGTTCATAGCTAAGTCACCGAGTTAATGGACTGCCATCCACTCGGCAAGGTTTTTAACTTACGTGAAAGCTGGATCGCAGCTAAGCCCCCGAGTGTGAGAAATGCTCAACACTCGTTGAAGTTTTGAACTTAGACGAATATTGGTTCGTATTTAAGTTTTCGAGTGAATCTATAGTAATCCACTCGGAATTTATTTTTGTCTGAGGCGAAAGCTGGTTTGCAGCTAAGCCCTCGAGTGTGAGGATTTCTCAACACTCGGAGAAGTTTTGAGCTTAGGCGAAGAGGGGTTCGCAGCTAAGTCATTGAGTGAATGTACTGTTGTCCACTTGGCAGGGTTTTTAACTCACGCAATAGCTGGTTCGCAGCTAAACCTTCGAGCGTGGGGGTTGCTCAATACTCGGAGAAGTTTTTGACTTAGGCGAAGACTGGTTCGCAGCTAAGTCACCGAGTGAATGGACTGCTATCCCCTCGGCAAGGTTTTTAACTTAGGCGAAAGCTGGCTTGCAGCTAAGCCCCCGAGTGTGAGGATTGCTCAACACTTGGAGAAGTTTTGAACTTAGGAGAACACTATTTCATAGCTAAGTCACCGAGTGAATGGACTGCTATCCACTCGGCAGGGTTTTTAACTTAGGTGAAAGCATGTTTGTGGCTAAGCCCCCGAGTGTGAGGATTGCTCAAAACTCGGAGTGTTCCCAAGTGAGAACTATATGATCAGAATCATCGACTAGACTAAGGAAGTCAAACTTGCATAAATGAGATGGTCTCGAATATTTTTATTACCCCAAAACCACTTTGTTTTTAAGTATAGAAACGTCGGAGCAAATCTGCATTCCAGGCTTGCGGTTCGTCAATCTGATTCTTTAGGTTGTACAGGTGATAAGCTCCGTTGTTCAACACCTTGGTGATGATAAAGGGACCCTCCCACGCAGGAGCAAGCTTGTGGGGTTGCTGTTAATCCACTCGGAGCACCAAATCTCCCTCATGAAACGATCGACTCTTAACATGTTTTGCGTGGAAGCATCGCAGATCTTACTGATAAGTTGTGGTCCGGATCAGAGCCATCTCTCTCTCTTCCTCCAGGAGGTCTACGCCATCTTGTCTTGCTTGTTCAGCTTCAGCTTCATAGTAAAGTTCTACTCGAGGAGAGTTGTGAAACAAATCACTCGACAGGACATCTTGAGATCCATAGACCAGGAAAAAGGGAGTTCATCTTGTCAACCGATTAGGTATTATTCTCAGGCCCCATAAAACAAATGGAAACTCCAACACCCAGGCCCCGGCAGCATGTTCCAGGTCGCGCATGAGAAGAGGCTTCAGACCTTGTAGGATGAGGCCGTTGGCTCGCTCAACTTAACCATCGGTTTGGGGATGCGCAACGGAATTATAATCCACACGAGTGCCCTGGGAGGAACAGAAACATCAATTCTTCCGAGTCGAAGTTGGTGCCATTATCTATGATGATGCTGTGGGGAACCCCATACCGGAAGATTATTTCCCTCATCAATGTGACTGCGGTACGAGAGTTCAATTTCTTTATTGGCTTGGCCTCAATCCACTTTGTAAACTTGTCGACTGCAACTAGCAACTGAGTGAATCCGCTATGCCCAGTCCAGAAGGGACCAATCATATCTAGACCCTAGACAGCAAACGGACAAGCAAGGGGGATTTTCCTCAGAGCAGACGCAGGTTTGTGAGATAAGTTTGCATAGAACTGGCACCCTTCATAGTGATCGACAATGTCCTTGGCCATCTCATTGGTACATGGCTAGAAGAAACCAGCTCGGTACGCTTTAGCGACGATTGTCCGTGAGGACGCATGATGGACACAAGTTCCCGAGTGGATTTCATCTAGGATCATTCGACCTTCTTAAGGAGAAATGCATCGCTGTGTCACGTCGGTCATGCTTCTCTGAACAACTAATCTCTAATCACAGTAGAAGCTTTGGACCTGCACACGATCTATCGTGATTCTGTCTCGTCTTCAGGGAGTTCTTGTCTAAGGATATGCAATATAGGGCACTGTCTAGTCGGGAATGATGACCAAAACCTCCATGACTAAATCAATAACTGCAAGGACATCGACTTTAGTCGGATCAGTGGAGCTCATGGATTGCGGGGGCTCTTCGGGGAAAGGATCTTCATGTACCGAAGGAGTGTGGAGATGTTCTAAAAACACATTGATGTGGATAGGTCGTCGAGTGGATCCAGTCTTTTCCAGCTCATTAGCCGCTTGATTCTTCACTCGGGGAACATGATGAAGTTCTAGACCTTCAAATTTCTTCTTGAGCTTTCTAACAGCACTACAGTATCCAGTCATAGCGGGGTTTCAAACATCCCATTCTTTCATCACTAGATTGACCACCAAATCTGAGTCGCCGTAAACCATCAGGTGCTTGACGCCGAGTGAGATAGCCATATGCAACCCATATAAAAGTGCTTCATATTCTGCTTCGTTGTTGGAGGAATCGAAGTGGATCTGCAAGACATAACTGAGGTTGTCGCCTTTTGGAGATACCAGAACAATGCCAACACCGGACCCATTCAACATTTTAGAGGCGTCAAACAACATGGTCCAGTGTGTCGAGTGAACCTGGATTGGTTGTTGCTGTTCAATCCACTCGGCCATAAAATCTGCAAGTACCTGAGACTTGATTGCTTTCTTGGCTTCAAACTTGATGTCAAAGTATAGGAGTTCGATTGCGCACTTAGCCACTCGACCAATTGCGTCCCGATTGTTGAGAATCTCGGATAATGGAGCATCCTTGACAACTGAAATTGAGTGGTCCTGAAAATAGTGTGCCACCTTATTTGCTGAAAGATAAATACCCTAAACCAGCTTCTAGTAGTGCGGATATCTTTGCTTCGAAGGAGTCAATACTTCAGAAATGTAATAGATCGGACACTGGACTTTGTAGGCCTTGCCCTCTTCTTCCTGCTCGATAGTTAGCACTGTACTGATCACCTGATTAGTGGCCGCGATGTACAGGAGCAAAGGCTCTTTGCTGCGAGGAAGAACAAGCACCGGCTGGGTAGAGAGCAGGGCTTTGAGCTCTACAAACGCTACTTCGGCCTTTGGAGTCCACTCGAACGTGTCAGACTTCATCATCATTCGGTACAAAGGCAATGCCTTCTCACCGAGACGAGAAATGAATCGACTCAATACTGCCAAGTAACCTGTGAGCTTCTGAACATCTGCACACGCACAGGAGTCTTCATTCGGGTAATGGCACTGATTTTCTCAGGGTTGATGTCGATCCCTCATTTGGAAACGAGAAAACCGAGTAACTTGCCACCAGGGACGCCGAAAGTACACTTAGCAGGATTCAGCTTTATATCATACCTCCTTAGATTGGTGAAAGTTTTGGCCAAGTCAGCCAGCAGTTCAGAACCTTTGCGGGAGTTGACAACTATATCGTCCTTGTACGTCTCAAGATTCCGAGGGATCTGGTCGAGTAAACACTTTTGAATCATGCGCATGAAAGTAGGTCCGGCATTTTTCAAACTGAATGGCATGGTGATGTAGCAAAAACACCCGAATGGGGTCATGAAGGTTGTTTTTATTTCATCCGGGCCAAAATAGGCGGATCTGATGGTAACCGGAGTAAGCATCTAGAAACAATAAACGCTCGCATCCTACAGTCGAGTCAAGAATCTGATCTATGCGGGGGAGCGGAAAATGATCTTTCGGGCAGGCCTGATTTATATGCTTGAAGTCAATACAGATGCATAGTGACTTGTCCTTCTTGGGAACCATGACAACATTCGAGAGCCACTCGGAGTGGTAAATCTCCCGAATCAACTTGGCTTGCAAGAGACGAGCCACCTCTTTGCCGATTGCTTTACGCTTCTCTGCCGCCGATCGACGCAAATGCTCCTTGACCGGTTTGGCCTTCGGGTCAACTCTTAGTCGGTGCTCAGCCAGCTCCCTGGGAAGCCCCGGCATGTCAGCAGGCTTCCATGCGAAGATGTCCCACTTCTCACGGAGGAACTGGATGAGCTCGGCTTCCTATTTCTGTCGAGTGTTGACGATATATTGGTCAGCGCGGCAGTTGAATCTGTCGGGTGAATGTGTACTTTCTTCACTTCCCCTGCCGACTGAAATGCTGACTCACAAGCAGGCTTCTTAGCACATAGCAAATCAGCAGGGTCAACACTCTTCTTGTATTCTTCCAGCTCAACCATAGCCATCTGATGATCAGCGATTCTGGAGCCCTGATGGAGGCACTCCTCAGCCCGGTATCGATTGTGAGTGACCGTGATCACACCTTTGGGCCCTGGCATCTTCAACTTGATATACACGTAACATGGATGAGCCATGAAACGAGCATATGCGGACGACCCAGAATGGCATGGTATGCGCTCTGGAAATCCATGACTTCAGAAGTTAACTTTTCCTTTGGAAAATTTCTATATGTTCCAAATGTCACATCCAATGCAATCTGGCCGAGTGACTTGGCCTTCTTCCCTGGGATGACTCCGTGAAATTGCAAGTTGCTCTCAATGAATCGGGACATCGGAATGCCCAACCCTTTAAGGGTATCTACGTAAAGGATGTTCAGGCCGTTGCCACCGTCCATGAGGACCTTGCGGAGTCGAGTGCCTCCCACAACCGGATCAACTACCAAAGCCTGTCGACCGAGAGAGGCCACGTGAGCAGGATGATCCGACTAATCAAATGTGATGGTAGTCTGAGACCACTTGAGGTAGGTGGGCGTTGTAGGTACGGACATGTTGACCTCCCTGTTGATGACCTTCAATCGACTCTTGCTTTCAACATCAGCAAAAATCATCAGTGTAGCGGTGACATCAAGAAACGTTTCCTTGTCTTCATCATCCTTCTCAAGAGTTTTCTCACTCGACGGAGTCTCTTTGCACTTCTGAATGAGCAGTCGACACTACCGAGAGGTATGCTTGGGCAATATCAAGTTGCCTTCTTCGGCTTTCCTCGTGTGGATTGCACATGATATATCCATCAGATCAGTCACTGACTGGTTCTTTCCTTTATTGGGGTTAAATTGTCCCTTGGACTTCCCCTTGTTCTTTCCTTGGGCCGCCAGAGCAGCTGCCTCTGCCTGGACAGGGCCATCAGCCTTCCGCTTATGCTTCCGACTGGCATTGCCACCGACATCATTGTCGATTTCCTTTCCTTTTCCACTGCGGAGGCAGTCTTCTTCATCACCATTGGTGTGCCGAGTGGTGATTTCCATCATTTGGCTCAGCGAGATGTCACCCGTATGCCCAAACTTCAGATAGAGCTCTCGGTATTTCACTCCAGCCTTGAAAGCACAAACAGCCAGGTGCTCGGAAACATTCTCCATAGTATGATGCAGAGTGGACCAGCGCTGAATGTAATCTCTCAAAGTCTCGTTGGGCTTCTAAACACAATGTTTTAAATCAATCAGCCGGGCAGGACACTAGCAAGTAACCTCGAATGTTCTGATGAACACTCGGGCGAGATCCTCCCAGCAGTGAATGCTAGAAGGGGCTAAACCATTCATCCATGCACGAGCTGAGCCATCCAACAGTAAAGACAGATGCTTCATTGCAATGTTATCGTTACCACCGCCAATTTGAACTGCCACTCGATAATCATCCAACCATGTCTCTGGCTTTGACTCGCCAGAAACCTTGCCAATCCCAGCCGCCAACCTGAAGTTGGGGGAATTTCTGCGGAACGAATAGCCCTGCTAAAACACTCTGGACCAGAAATAACAGCAGTGCTTCCACTCAAAACATCTTTGTCATGCCCATCCCTTTGGGCCCTGCTTCTGTCGACCCGCCTCTGAGTGAGGAGGTCTCGAGCATCAAACCCAGTGTACTGCTCATCACCGAACGAGTGCCTTTTGTCCTGGTGCTGGGGCACGAAAGGACCACCCCGCGGAGGAGTGGGCACTCGACGGTGGTCATCACAGTGAAACTGATCTTTATGCTGATCTTCACAAAATACCCCGCCTCTTCGGCGCAAGGGCGATCCAGGACTATGTGTCATCTGAACAGTCTCTGCTCTTCGAGAACTACTGTGAATCCTATTGGGTGACTGTGAGACAACAGAATTTTGACACTGCACTGCATCCAGCAATGCTCAAATCTGCAACAACCCTCTACCAGCCTCTGACCGCGATGGTTGGATGGAATCTACTATCCTAGCTGCAGCTGCAACGTTTAACACAGGAGTACGGTATACCTAAACATTGTTATGTGATCCAGTCGGAAACAGCTGTCACTAACATCGATTGGAAACTGGTGGGCGCTGGCGAGCGCGCTCGTCAAGTTCTCTCTAGAGCTCTTCAAGCCGAATGCGTGTGGCCTCCAAGGCCTGGGCCTCAGCGGTCGCACCAACGATAGGAGTATGAAGGACCTCCTCATCATGGCGCAGCAGTTCACTCGATGGTCCGCCAGCCTCCAGATTGTCGCGGCCGAAGCCCGGTGGTGAGCTTTGATGGGAACCAGCCATAAGGACCTCTGCTGCAGGATGGCAGCTCTCACACTCGGACGGAACGTCAGACTGAACGGAGTCCGACTCGAACATGCTGTGAAGGGACTCGGCGGGCTCGATCGCCGCAATCTGAGGAGATGAAATTTGGCGGGCCGCTGCATGCCTGACCCAGCGCTGGAGGCATGAGCGACTGGATCGCTTGCGATGATGAACAGTGGGGAAAGGTGATGAGTATAGAGTCGACGGCTGCCGCAGAAGCACGCCGTGGGAACTCGCGCGGAAGTGCGTTGCCCCATGAACAAGCAATGCCTCGACGTCAAGAGGCGCTTCTTGGAGCCATGCCGAATTGTCGGCGATGAAGGTGAGCACTCCGAAACGGATCTCGTGGCCCAGGGAGAAAACACTGCCGGAAGACATGACCAAGGGAGAAAAATGCAACCTCGCCGGAAGTCGCTTGGAGGCCTGCCCCATGGTGGGCGCTAACTATCGTGGGAACGAGCCTGAGAGTAAAAGGTAGGGGTACGAAAGGAGAGGGCAGAGTGCTAGCTACGGCAAGGATGTACACACAAATGTATAAGTTTAGGCCCCTCTCGTGGAGGTAACAACCCTGCGTCTCAGTGCTCTGGAGCTTTGTCGTGTGGAGAATGTGTGTTACAAAGGTTGCGAACCCTTGTGCCAGAGGGGAGGGGCGACTTATATAGAGTTCGCTGCCCCTCATAAGTGTGAGGCATTCAAGGGTCCGATCATGGGAATAAAGACTAGCGTTACTGGTAACGTACAACATAATTGCTATTAATGACGACTGGCCTGACGCCTGCCAGTTGGCCTCTCAGAGGCGGCTTCTGGTCTTATGGCATCGATTGGAAGTGAGGTCTTCCGAGTGATAGGTGACTGTCGAGTGGAGGAAGGAGCCACCGAATGGATTACTGTCGAGTGACTTGAGCGCCATAGTGAATCCAATCGGAATGTTTCTTGTGATCCTTAAGTCTTCCAATGCAGTGTCCTTAGGTAGGGTATATAGGTCAAGCCTAGGACCCTACCCTAGGTACATATCCTCGTCAGTAGCAATGCAGACATATAGAAGTTCACTAAAAGGTGCATAGCTTCTTCCTTAGTTTAGAACAATCCTTCTAAGATCCACTTGTAGAATTTACTGAAAAATAAGATTCAGTGAATCGCTTGAGCAAAAGTCCATTATAAATCAGACGAGTCAACATAAACTCAATATGTGGATTGTGGTTATAATATAATGTAAACTTAGTGCATTATGGTCGAGATAACATGTATGATCCAGCACAAATATGCTTAATTGTACAAACTAGATAGAAACACAAGAGGGACAACAAAAATAGGAGTATCATACATCAAGATAGAGTGAAATTAAGAATTAACTGGGCGAGCTATGAGCCCCCACAACGCTTTGCCTTCTATAGTCGTTCGATTGAAGTGTTGTATGTCATAGATCTTTAAGTCATCCCATCGAGTGTCACTATGATTTTTTACCATGATAATCCACATGTTCCTTTCGGCCAAGTGTTCTTAGGATGCTGCTCCAAACACTAACGTGGGAGATTTCAGGTGAACCGGGCCACTTTCATAACCGAAGTTTTTGATGGGCTGCTACTCCATAGGCCTGCTTTCATGCCATCACTTCCGTTGTCGATGTCATGCGATTGGTCGGTCATGCTACATGGGAATTAGCATAAAGCCTTAGATTAGTTCGTTGATGAAAATTTATTGCCTCAATTCTTGCCGAGCCATTACTTATGTTACATGTGTAAATAAAACGAGATAAACGAGACACAAGAGACACAGATTTTTACGTGGAAACCCTTGCGCGAGAAAACCACGGACGCACGAAGGCGCAATCACTAGGAGGAGGAGTATTACAAGAACGAGACGATAGACCGTCTTTAGGTGCGACTACGTGGAGTATATATGAGGGGCAATACATGAGAGTCCTTGGTGGACAAGTAAACGAGTTGTACTCGTACGCGTCGGTACCAACGCAAAGGCCCATACCATTTGTACTATGTCTAGTCCAACACGGTAGAATTTGGATCACAATTTAACAATCTCCACCTTGAGCCAAATTCCCTCTAGTAGTCAAAGAAAGTAAAGAACTCCATCCAAATCAGCATAAATACCTTGTGCGCCAAAGTCCATAGGAGTAGTGAGAATACCAACTAAGCCTGAGCAAAGCTCAAACTTATTCTAGGAACTGGCTTTGTCATCATATCAGCTGGATTACCATGAGTACTTATCTTGCATACCTTCAAATCACCTTCAGCAACGACATCTCGAATATAGTGATATCCGACATCAATGTGCTTTGTTCTCTCATGATACATTGGATTCTTTGTAAGATATATAGCACTTTGACTGTCCGAAAATATCGTAGGGAAAGATGAATCTCCACAAAGCTCAGTGTATAAACCTGTCAACCAGATAGCTTCTTTGCATGCCTCAAAAATAGCCATATACTTGGCATCGGTAGTGGAACAAGCCACAATAGACTGCAAAGTTGCTCTCCAACTCACAGCACAACCACCAATGGTGAAAACATAACCTGTGAGTGATCTTCGTTTATGCAAATCACCAGAAAATCAGAATCAACAAAACCAACAAGTCCATCTCCAGTTTCCCGAAACTGTAAATAAGCATTAGAAGTACCTCACAGGTATCTGAAAATCCATTGAACTTCTTTCCAGTGCTCTTTTCCAGGATTAGCTATGTATCTACTGACAACACTCAATGCATATGATAAATCCGGACGAGAACATTCCATGGCATACATAAGTAAACCAACTGCACTCGAATAGGGAACTCTAGACATGTACTCAATATCTGCATCTAACTCGGGACATAAGGCTGATGATAATTTGAAGTGTGCAGCTAACGGAGTACTTACTTGCTTCGCATTATGAATACTAAAACGACGACGAACTTTATCAATATATCCCTTATCACTTAGATATAATTTTCCAAACGGTCTATCTCTGGATATTTCCATGCCAAGTATTTTCTCTACTGCACCCAAATCCTTCATCTCAAATTCATTACTCAATTGGTTCTTTAGTTCGTCAATCTCTGACATGCACTTTGCAGAAATTAACATATCATCAACATAAAGGAGCAAATAAATAGTTGAACCATTGACAGTTTTCAAATAAACACAACTATCATAATTAGACCATTTAAAACCTTGAGAGGAGCATAAAGGTGTCAAATCTCTTGTACCACTGTCGACGGGATTGCTTCAATCCATAAAGAGTTTTCTTTAACTTACAAACAAGCTTTTTTTACCAGGAATAACAAAACCTTCAGGTTGTTCCTTATAAGTATCCTCTTCTAATTCTCCATGTAAGAATGCAGTTTTAATATCCAATTGTTCAAGCTCAAAATGATCCATGGCAACAATACTAAGTAAAGTGTGAATAGAGATATGCTTCACAATAGGAGAAAATACTTCGTTATAGTCAATACCTGGAATTTGGCTATAACCTTTAGCAACTAACCTTGCTTTATATCTTGCCTCATCATTAGGAGAAACACCTTCCTTTCTTTTGAAAACCCACTTGCAATGAATAGGTTTCTTATCTCTTGGTAATTTCACTAAATCCCAAGTGCCATTATTTTCAAGTGATTCCATCTCATCATGCATTGCGGTCATCCACTTATTACTATCACTAGAAATAATAGCCTCAGAATATGAAGAAGGCTCAGCATTACCTTTGGTAAATTCAAAAATTATTTTACTAAGCTTATGTTCGATATTCTTCCTTAGTTCGCAAATGAAATTTTTTGCTACCTCCTACGTTAAATTTAAGAACTAATCCTCGGTGCCCAAGAGTTCACATGTAGCCACTTGTATAAATTGCATGTTAGACTGATTTTTTGGAAATGGATTGTTGCGAGTTGTCTATTTCAAACAGGTACAAAAATTGTAAGTCCAGAAATAGATTGAGTTGAACAACAACAAGAGAAAATGAGTAAGAGTTGTTGAATTTCACACGACTATGAGTGTATATATGGACACATTGCAAGTAGATTAACCTTCTCTTGTTATAGAAGTGCCACTTTGAGTCTATCTTTCCTACTTATAAAGGTTTGAGTTGGCGGTGAGTTCACCCACCCCACATCCTCTTCCTCCTCCTTCAATTTTTTATTATAGATGATACCTGCTACAGTCCACCTCCACGCCTTCTCTCACATGGGATCTATTGAAGTAAAAAATGCAACCGGCATCCATGCCATAGTGTCCTATCCACCATCCTGAAGCTAGAGTAAAAAATGTAGCTCATCTCCACACCATGCCTAGCAACCGCTCATTGCAATCAATGAACAGACGAGATCAAGTCATACAAAAAACATACGGACTTTCATCGCACAACAATTTCTCTCTAGAAACACCCTCGTATCTATAGGCTTGTTTTTTGGGGGGAAATGATCCATCTTCTCCTGACGACCTCCACCATGCCGATGTGCTACTCAAACTCTTAATTACCATGGGCCACTCCGGTTTCTACACCACATAGTCGATGAACCCCTCGCCATCTTCTTGCCCATGGCAGCACAGGCCGTGAGTGGGTGCTCCGCTTTGGTGCCTGAATCCAGCGCTGGAGTACACCAAGAGGGGCAGCCCGGCAAGCCGGCCGGCTGTGCAGACGAGCGGCGATGGTGCTGGTGAGCACGGTCCGTTCTACGGGTGAGCGGCTGTTGTGCAGGCAAGTGGCGATGGTGCCAGAGAGCATGGCCCGCTCTGCGGGCGAGCGCAGCGTGCAGGGCCGACTCGTTTGAGGATGCATGTGTGATGCCCCGAATTAAGTGCTACAGTAAACTCTGTAATTAAGCTAGAGTAATGACCTTGATCAAGCTTAATCATTTTTCTAATCCAATTAAGATCACTGTTGGAATCAACCCTGATTCAAATACCTTTGCAATTCAAAATCATTTGAAAAGTGATTTTTAAAAGTTTTGCAAACAGGGCATTAAAAATCATGAATGGGGTTCGATTATTCTCTAAGCTATTCTAAAATTATAACCAGATGTTTATCATGTAACTAAGTGCCTCAAATCTAATTTAATGATGGGAAAAACAATTAATTATTTGCCTTTGGATTTATAAAAATTTCCAAACAGTTTCAAATTACCCCCAAACTTTAATTGTACTACCTAATATTGCATTTATAATATTGAGCATGTTTCCTTACTTTTTATAGAGGTATTTTATATATAAAATAAGTAATAATCAAAACTAAGAAAAACGGAAATTAAAATAAAAGAGCCTAGGCCACTGTACACTGGGCCAGTGCACCTGCCAATCTGTGGTGGGAAAATTATGAAGCCATGCGTCCGGCAGGCCCGCACCAAATTGGGTAGAATTCAGTGCGGCATTCCGTACCCATCACATCCCGGAAGGGATGATGGATCACAAGAGAGAGGAGTTCTATGCTTTCACCCAGGGCAGACTGATAGTGGATGCCTATAGCCGTGAGTTCGAAAATCTTGCTCATTATGCTCCGAAGGAAGTATCCACCAATGCCAAGAAATAGGCTAGGTTCCGCAAGGGACTTTGTCCTGAGCTCCGTCAAGATCTGCGCCTACATGAGTGCACAACCTTCCAGGCTCTTGTCAACAAGGCTATCAATGCCGAGACTGGATAGACTGACTACGAGGCAACTAGGAAGCACACCCGTGACTTCAGCCCCGCATCTGGCTCGGGCTCCAACAAACGCCGGGTGTGGACGCCCTACGCATCTTTGCCGCCAAGATACACCGCAAGGCCATCCTTCTAGGCACCTCGCCCAGCACAACCCAATCCTCCGGCAAGGACATTTGGAGGTCCTCCTACCAATGCTGCTCCCCGTGCCACCGTTGTCTGCTACAAATGTGGGGAACCAGGACACTACTCCCGTGAGTGTCCTCAGAACAATGCTAAGCGGGCTGGACGTGGGAAGCCGGGAAAAGCCTTCTATGTGAAGCCAGCTCCTGCTCATGGTCGAGTGAACTATGTTTCTGTTGAGGAAGCCCTTGAGGAACCTGATGTTATCCTAGGTACGCTCCTTGTCAATAGTGATCCAGCATCTGTTCTATTTGATACTGGGGCATCTCATTCTTTCATCTCAGAAAGTTATGCACACTTGCGTAACATGTCTTTTTGTGATATGCCTACTCCTTTAGTAGTTCACACTCCTCGTTCAAAATGGCAAACTTCTATAGTGAGCCATGACAATGAGATTCTTGTGGATAGGCTAGTCTTCCTAGCATCCTTGATAGCCCTCAAGTCTTCGGACCTCAATATCATCTTAGGCATGGACTAGATGAAAGCCTACTATGCTAAGATCGATACTCATACTAGGAATGTTCAACTTACACATCCCTCGGGTGAGATAGTCAATGTCTAAACTCGAGCAGCCAAGTGCCAACTCTATTCTCTCAATGCTAGCCCTCTTCCAGAATTAGAAGATATTCCGGTAGTCCGAGACTTTCCGGATGTCTTTCCAGAAGAACTGCCAGGAATTCTACCTGTCAGACATGTTGAGTTTGTTATAGAGCTCATTCTAGGGACTGTCCCAATAGCCAGAAGACCCTATAAGATGGCACCCTTAGAACTAGCCGAACTTAAGATACAACTCGATGAGGCTTTGAAGAAAGGTTGCATCCGTCCTAGTTCTTCTCCTTGGGCTTGCCCCGTCCTCTTCGTTAAGAAGAAGGATGGATCGGATCGGATGGTTGTGGATTATCGGCCAGTGAATCTAGTCACCATAAAGAACAAGTATCCGCTCCCCAGGATCAACGATTTGTATGATCAACTCGCTGGATCCTATGTCTTTTCCAAAATGGATTTGAGGTTGGGATACCATCAAATCAGAATTAGAAATGGGACATTCCAAAAATGGCTTTTGTTACTCGTTATGGCCAATACAAGTACACCCTCATGTCCTTGGGTTTAACCAATGCCCCAGCCACCTTCTCTCGCTTGATGAATTCGATCTTCATGGAGTATTTGGATAAATTCGTCGTGGTTTACCTAGACGACATACTCATCTAGTCGAAAAATGAATAGGAACATGTCGAGCATCTATGGCATGTATTGATGAAACTTCGAGAGCATCGTCTGTATGCCAAATTCTCCAAGTGTGAATTTTGGTTGCCGGAAGTGACCTACCTAGGCCACGTAATCTCTAGTAAAGGTATTGTTTTCAATCCCGAGAGAGTTCAGGCCGTCCTTGATTGGACTCAACCTGAATCGGTTAAGCAAGTTTGGAGTTTCCTTGGCTTAGCGAGCTATTGTCGCCGCTTTGTCGAGAATTTCTCCAAGGTTGCAAAACCTCTGACTGAACTCCTCAAGAAAGATAAAAAGTTCAAGTGGACTCCACAATGCGAGCACAATTTTCAGGAGTTGAAAAGAGGACTGACCTCTGCTCCCGTTCTGGTGCCACTAGATTTCTCTAAGGACTTTGTTATCTATTATGATGCCTCGCCACAAGGATTATGTTGCATTCTCATGCAAGATCGTCATGTGATTGCATACGCATCTCGACAGTTGCGTCCACATGAGGATAATTATCCAACACATGATCTTCAGCTTGCAGTTCTGGTCCATGCACTGAAAACCTAGAGACATTACCTTCTAGGTAATCGTTGCGAAATTTCCACTGATCACCAAAGTCTGAAATATATTTTCACCCAGCCAGATTGAATCTCAGGTAAAGACGGTGGGTTGAGTTGATTACAGATTACGACTTAGGGATCACTTACACCCCAGGGAAAGCCAAAGTCATGGCTAATGCACTAAGTCGTAAGTCTTATTGTAACAACCTGATGTTGCAACAAGGTCAACCACTTCTCTATGAGGAATTTCGGAAGTTAAACCTCCACATTATTCCTCAAGGATTCCTATCCAACCTGGTGGCGAAACCTACTCTTAAGGATCAAATTATAGATGGACAAAAGCGTGATAAGGTTATTTCCCGGATCAAAGAGAACCTCGTTAGCGGTATTGCTAAGGATTTCTCTATTGATGATCAAGGTGTGGTGTTCTTCCAGAACCAATTGGTTGTTCCCAAGAGCCAACATCTTCAGCAGCTGAATCTTAAGGAGGCTCATGATTCTCCTCTCACAATTCATCCTGGTAGTACCAAGATGTGTCAGGACCTACGCCAGAGGTTTTGGTGGACAAGGATGAAGAGAGAAATTGCTCAGTTCGTTGCTAATTGCAACGTTTGTCATCGCGTTAAGGCAGAACATCAAAGGCCTGCTGGCACCCTTCAACCTTTAGCTATTCCTGAATGGAAATGGGATAAGGTCGGTATGGATTTCATTACCGGATTTCCCAGGACTAAGAGAGGTAATAATGCTATATTTGTGGTCATCGACCGCCTTTCCAAAGTGGCTCATTTTCTTCCTGTTCGAGAGAGTATAACTGCTAGCCAGCTAGCAGAGTTATATGTTTCTCGAATAGTTTCGCTTCATGGTGTTCCTTTGGAGATTAACTCAGACCGCGGAAGTATCTTTACTTCCCGATTTTGGGAAAGTTTCCAAACCGCTATGGGGACTCATCTATCCTTTAGCACTACTTTCCACCCGCAATCAAGTGGTCAACTTGAGCGAGTCAATTAAATCCTTCAAGACATGCTCCGAGCTTGTGTTATATCCTTCGGTACGAATTGGGAGAAATGTCTTCCATTTGCCGGATTTGCTTATAACAATAGTTATCAATCAAGCTTGGGCAAAGCCCATTTTGAAGTTCTCTATGGACGAAGGTGTCGAACACCTCTTAACTGGTCAGAAACCGGAGAGAGGCAACTCTTTGTCCCGGATATGATCCAGGATGCAGAGGAGCAAGTTCACATTATTCGTGAAAAGTTGAAAACAGCCCAATCTTGTCAAAAGAGCCAATACGATCGCCATCATAAGGCTGTGACCTATGAAGTTGACAAGAAGGCTTCTCTTCGGGTTACACCTCTGAAGGGTACCCATCGATTCGGTATCAAGGGAAAGTTGGTTCCTCGTTACATTGGACCTTTTTGCATTCTTGCTAAACGAGGAGAGGTTGCCTACCAATTAGAACTTCCGCCGCATCTTTCCAAGGTTCATGATGTCTTCCACGTCTCGCAACTCAAGCGTTGCTTTTCGGACCCTATCCGTGAAGTAGACCATGAAGCGCTTGATCTCCAAGATATCGAGAATATACTGTTCGTATTCTTGATCAAGCTGAGCGTACCACTCGGTGTAGGAACATCAAGTTTCTCAAGGTTCAATGGTCACACCATTCTGAAAAGGAGGCCACATGGGAAAGAGAAGATCGACTTCGACTAGAGTACCCTGCGCTCTTCCCGACGACTTCAAAATCTCGGGACGAGATTCTTTTGAGTGGGGGTCAGTTGTCACATCCCTAGCTAGTTATCTTAGGACAGCATGTGTGTGCATCATATTTCAATTTTTGCATCAACTTGAAATGGGGATCAAAAGAAAACCCAAACAATTCATTTGAACAAAACCAACTTAATGATTGTGAAAAAACAACAAATCCAAAATGCCCATCTAAAATGTCCCTTATGTGTGATAAATGTGGACATGATTATACAAGGGGTCATTTAAAATATTTGAATAGTTATAGCATTTCAAAAATAAATAAGAAAGCTACACCAAATAAAGCATTATCATTATTCAAACTTAATGCTATTAAATAGTTGGGATATTTATTACTTAGAAATTGTGCCTGAAAATAAAATAAAACTAATGTCAGAAGAATAGGGAACAAATAAAAAAGGGGAAAAGCAGAAAACCCACCTGGGCCTTACCTGTGAAGAAGAGGCCCAGCCCATGGGGGGCAGCAGCGTCTTCTTCCTCCTGCCAGGAGGAGAAGCACCTGCGTGCCACCACCAAAGCCGGCCGTCGCCACGTGCCCAACCACCTCGTCCCTGCCTGCTTGCTGCTGGCCTCACCTAGGCATGCCACGGCGCCTCCCATCGCTCTCTCCCCCTCATCCCCCTCCCTCTCCACTGCGCTCTCCCCTCTCCTCTGCCCGAGCGCCACCATCGCTGCCGCCCGCTGAACCGCGGCCATCGCAGCTGCGTCGCCTGTCCGAGCCGCCTCCGAGCTTCGCCGTGACCCCCTCGACCTCCTAGTGGAGCCAGAAGCCTCCGGGAGTTCCTCGGAGCCGTCCCGCCACTGTCTTCCCCGCCTCCAGCCGCCTCTCCCCGTTGTCGATTCGCTGGCTGCCGGTTGTCCTCGAGCCCGATGAGCCCTCCTACAGCCCCCTGTGAGCTCATCGTCGCTCTCACCCTCCCCATGTGGTTCTTTCTGCTATCTAGCGGACCTCCCCATCGTGGCCGTACGGGCGCCGCCACGGAATAGCTCGCCGGCGAGCCCTCCGGCGACGTCGAGCCCCTTGACCAGCCCCACTCGATGCGGTCGAGCATGGGCTCCCTCCCAGCACCTTCGGCGCACGAGTCCGAGCCCCCTAGCGTAGTTTCGATCAACTCTGGCGACCCTACATCGTGGGTTTGGTCGCCGTCGGCCTCGCTCCGGTGGGCGCCGACATGGCCGACCGGTTAGTGCTAACCAGCCCGGCTAATTAAGTCGTTAGCCGCTGACAGCGGGCCTCGCAAAGGGTGAAACCTCTGTTCAGCGCGGGGAATTAGCCCCTAACGCTGACACGAGGGCCCCACCCTGTCAGGTTTAACCTGGCCCGGTCTATTGACATGCTAAAGTCATAGTGAAGTCAGGCTGACGGATTAACTGAATTTTTAGTATAAAAACAAATCAGGAAATTCTAGAAAATGTTTAAAACTTCTAAAATTCATATAAATTAATCTGTAAATCAGAGGAAAATAATTTATATATGAAAGTTTATCAGAAAAATCTAATGAATCCAATGGTGTTGTTATCATGCATGTTAGGGCAACCTATGTAGTTGAACATTGACATTTACTAATAGGTTAATATATGAAATATGAAATTGAGAATGACTTTGAACCTATATTCAAAGTCACTTCATTTAACTTGGACAATAGTTGCATTAGCTCATCCATACATGCTGCCATGTCATGATCATGTATCATATTGTTACACTTGCGTGTATTGATTGCTATTTATCTGCATTGCGGTAGGCCCTGCTCCTGAGGATACCTTTGAGTATTCCAACGAAGGAAAAAAACCTTCACTAGCCAGCAAGGCAAGCAACCCTTTTGATCATTCCAATAACATCCCACACTCTCGCACCTGCTCTTGTTTATTGCATTAGGACAAATGTTCACTTGTTTGTCATACACGGTAGATGAACCCATTCCTTTGCATGACTTGTCATTGTCACAGTAAATAGCTAAACCTTGCAACCTAGCATACCTGGTCGAGGCTTGTGCCATGATGTGCTTTGCTTACTTTGCCTGCTATGCTTGCTATGCTTAGAGTTGTGTCAGGTCTGATTCATCTGGGTGATGAACTGGAGTGAAACAATGTTGTTCTGATGAGATAAGCTTATGATGAGCCCGATTTGGTATAGGTAGCGATGAGGGGCTATGTAGGAGTGCATAGCGCGTTGTCTCATTGGGACCATTCTTAGGAACTGAGTTCTGTGTTTGTGATCCAAGACTAGATACTACCACATGCTGGGCCCTGAAATATGACCCCGCTCGACTTATCAATCGCTTAGTCCTTAGTCCAGGAGTTGCAAGTAGTTTCTGATGTTTATAGCATGCTGGAGGCCATGCGTAGCGTTGACCCTAGGGGTTGGTTACGACGTGGTAGGTAGGGGCATGGTGTACCAAGGGTCACCCGAATGGTGGGCTTGGGAACCCTACGCACATCGTTTGGGGCCACAGCAGAAACTTCGGCCGGACTTTCGTGCGGGTTCAGTCTCAAATAGGCGATAGCCTGGACTAGAGGTCTTATGTGATTGACGGTCATGGCCGACTCCCTCACTGGGCTTCCGCTTGAAGGTTGCCGAGGTGCATGGTTTTATGAGCACACAGCGATAAGTGTCGAGAGAATGTGTGAAAAAGTACACCCCTACAGGGTATGAAACTATTCGAATAGCCGCATCCTCGGATATGGACTAGTTGGAAAGCTTATGTTGTTCATAGATAATTAAATGGATACTCATAAAAATATCAAGACAAGTGTGAGTATCATGGATGGCAATCTCGTAGAAGACGGAAGTGAATCCATGGTGGTGTATTGTTATGGAGTTAGTGGACTCATGTGCGATATCTAAAATTTAAACAAAGAGTTAAAATTGTGTATTGTAGGTTAGCCATGAGTCAAAGCTGGCATTGCTGCATAAACTCCACCACTCCCCTTGTTGATACATGAGCATGAATAGTCTAGGTCTGTTTTAAAGACTTGTTGAGTACGTTTGTACTCATGTTTGCTTAATAAATGTTGCAGATGAGACTCAGGACCCATCAGGTGGGTTCTATCTAGATGCTGACGTTGCCGAATAGCTGGTGTCCCAGCTATGACGTTATGCCCTGTGGTGGGCTGTACATAGTCAGGCCATGTGCCTTTTTACCCTTTCATCTGTTTGTACTCAGACAGCTTTATGCTTCCGCTTGGTTTGTATGAATTTGGTTGTATGACTTGAGTGTCGGGTCATGTGACCCCTACCTGTAAGAACATATTATGCAAGGCTCGTCTGCGCCTCTTAAATAAAAGTTATGTTGATGTATGGTTATGTTGTGATGCCATAGTTGTATCTATGCATATCGAGCATGTCGTGCGTACGTGTGACATGCAACGGTATGTATGGGATCCGACACCTAGTCATGTGCCTTTAGTAGTGCTCTTTATGGGAAACTGCCTCTTTGTGCTTCCATCGAGCCTTGGTAACCTGCTACTGCTCCGGACACATTGATTGACTGGCATGTATCCTTCTTTGCTGTTGTGTCTGTCCCTTCGGGGAAATGTCTCGCGGTGTAATGGAGTCCCTGTAGCCTGCTATGACTCATCTACGTGGAGTGATGACATTCATGTCCCACGGTGAAATGGAGTCCTTATAGCTTGCTATGACTCGTCTACACACGCTTGAGGCCGACACCTGCATTACTAGGTTACGTATGCATGTTTCCGTACGGATGTGCCACTTGGGTTCTATGACTAGTCATGTCGGCCTAGGTTCTGTGTCATTTGATTGCCAGCAACATGTTCACATACATGAGCCAAAAGACGCAAACGGTCCCAGCTAAGGTAAGGCTGCAGCCGTGGAGCTTGCCGTGCGTGAGGCCGCAAAGTGATGTGATATGTTACAGTCTGGATTCATATTACTTAGGATCGGGGTCCCGACACGGATGAATTCGATGAGCATGATTTCCTATTTGGGTTCCATATTAGCCCCAATAGTGAATTGTTGCGATGAGTCGCCCGGAGTGAAATCCACCAACTTGGTATCATCCGCCGAAAACTTGAGGGGCGGCTCAGATTCTGTGGTGGACTTCTTGAGCGGAGTCATGTCCTCGGGGTCAACATTTTCCTTGTAGAACTTGAGCTCTGCTTCAGCGTAACTTGACTCTGCATAAGCTGTGTCTCCTTCCTCCCACTCAATAGCCATCTTCCGATCACCATGCACTGTAATCGTCCCATTCAAACCGGGCATGTTGAGCTCTAAGTAGACATAGCAAGGCCTAGCCATGAACTTGGCGTAAGACGGCCGTCCAAATAGGACATGATATGGACTCTTCGTTTTTACCACCTCAAACCACAATGATTCCACCCTATAGTTGTATTCCTCACCAAAGGCGACTTCCAAAGAGATCTTACCCACTGGATAAGCTGACTTGCCAGGCACCACACCATGAAAGACTGTCGAGGAAGGCCTAAGATCCTTATCAAGCTACTTCATCCCTTGGAAAGTGTCATAGTACATAATATTGATGTTGTTTCCACCATCCATAAGCACCTTAGTAAACACATATCCTCCCACTTGGGGGGCAACTACCAAAGCCAGCCGCCCCGGGTCGTCAACACGCAGCAGGTGATCCCGTCTGCTCCAAGTTATGTCGTACTCAGACCACTTCAAGTATTGCGGGAGAGACGGTGTGATCGCATTAACCGCCCGCTTGCGCAACTTCTGATCTCGCCTGTCAAGGCTGGTTGTAAAAACATGATACTAACCCGAGCTGAGCTGCTTCGAATTACTCTGCTGCTGATTATTGCCACCAGATTGCTGATGATGCCCTCCTTGATTGCCTTGGCACTGATAGCCGGATCCTGAGACGCCAGAACCAAGGCCAGCTCCTGACCCTCCCGGCCCTAAGCCGCCTGGCGGGCCACCACCATTGATGTGATGCTGTCGCAATTTTTAATCCTAAAACTGTCGCATAATGTGGCAATTCCTCCACGTATGACCCGCCACCCTATCGGGTCGGCTGTGCTCCGGACAAGGCTTATTAAGCATCTCTTCCAAGTCGAAAGGAGTTTTACCATTATTAAAAGGTTATCTGAAGTTTCCATTCCCCTTAGCACGATTGTTCTCGGCGCTGGTGTTTGCCACCAATTCTGACCCGCCTTCTGTATTCTTCCTCTTGCCATGGTTGCCATTGCCTACCGCACCCTTGCCATTGTTATTCTTCTTACCCTGACTAGGCTTCTCCACATCAGAGCCCGGATCCTTCATATTGTTAGAGTCGGCGTACTACGTGAGAGCCGCCATGAGCTCCCCCATGTTTTGACACGAGCGCTTGAGCCGGCCAAGGTTCTGCTTCAGACGCGTAAAGTGGCAATTCTTCTCCAGAATTAAAACTGCTTTAGCCACTGTAATCTGTTCAGAAGAGTGGATGATAGTTGAGACCCGCCGGACCCAATGATGAGACGACTCATCCTCTTGTTGCACACAACGATCCAAGTCCACAATCGTCATGGGCTGCTTGCACGTTCCTTGGAATTTTTTGATGAACTTCGCCTTTAACTTGGCCTAGGAATTAATGGTGTTGGGTGGCAAGCCCTTCAACAACATGTGAGCCGGTCCTTCTAGAATCATGATAAAATACTTGGCACATACTGTGTCGTTGACATCTAACATTTGCATCGCCAGCTCATAGCTTTCAATCCAAGCCTCCGGGGCAGGTCAGCAGTGTAATTTGGGATCTTGCGAGGGCCCTTGAAATCTTTTGGCAGACGCTCGTTCCGCAAAGACGGCACTAAGCACGGCACTCCCACGGCCCTGATGGTTACTCTTGCTCCTACCGAGATGGAAGGTGCAGGTTCTTGATGAGCCGCCGCCGCCACTAGAGCCATCGCCTCTTGCTGTGCTCTCGCCAGGTCCACCAGCGCCTGAGCATCCAGAACCGCCTGATCATCTCGTGGTGGGTCCTGGTGCCAATCACTGCTAGAAAACCGCCGGTGGCTTATAACGTTGGCTGAAGATGTGGCTGGGGATGGGGGTTGAATGCACGCGACTCCGGCTTTAGGTGTACTTCTCCTATTGGGCCATCGCCGTCTGCAGGTATCCAATAACGTTCTGCACCTCTTCTGCGAAAGGCGCCTCGTCTGGGATAGGGATCGTTCCAAGCTGGGTTGTTGCTGCCACCATGTTCTCCTTCGGTTTTGAATAATGACCCGCCGGCGTTGGGAAAGCCATTGGTGAGGTCTGGTTCCGTCGGGGCGGGTTAAGCTGCTACCGAGCCGCCGGCCTACTTCAAGGTGCTTCCATTGTCTGTCCCGTTCCCGACGTGTTGAAATGGTTTCTAGCCTTGTACTGTTCTGGCAAGCGAGACTGATGCCTCATCCACTGAACCTCCACTACAGATTGCTGCTCTAGCTCTAGGCGGAAAGCATCCGCCCTAAGGCGCTTCGCCTACGCATCCATCTGAGCCTTCAGCGTGATGATCCCCTGTTGGACTTCAGTCATCTGGTCCTTCAGTCTTGCGATCTCTACGTTCCGGGCTTCTTGATTCTCAGCCGTGACCTCAGTTGCCATCAGGGCTATAAGCTCGTTCATCAGATCCAGAAGAACCTAAGCCGGCGGCGGGTCAGCCCCTGACCCAGTTGCACCGGCGGCTATACTGCTTGGGCCCGGCACTGACCCCACCATGAAGACGGCCGCATGAGTCAGCGACCCGTGATCCTCCGGCTCATGATACTCTGACTCGGGGTAAAGCTCGTCGTAGCCCCCAAGCCTGCCATCATGAAGCTGGTAGATTGATTCCATCTCTCCGCTCAAAGAACCATCCTCCGAACAGACGAGAGTTTCATGTGACATGGAACCCTCAAGATCCATGCCCTGAGTGAAGCCGACAAAGGCATGCTTCCTGCCCGGGTTAGCACGGGCGGGTTGCATGTCTCGGGCGGGTTGCATGCGCTGAGTCGGCTCGACGACGTCGGTGCAGACGTCCGGCCCGGGTGTACATGCGTCGATCTTGCTGATGAAGACGTGGATTCCACCGAAGGGAACCCGGAAACCATACTCGATAGAGTCGGCCTCGAGGCCCCAGTTGGAGTGGTCGATGTAGAGCCGGCCACGGTGACTCTTGTTCATCCTGCCAACAACGTACCCCTCGATCCTTGGGAGAGAGCCCTTTGAGAACTCAACACCATCGAGCGCTATCCCCATAGTGGGCGCCAACTGTCGTGGTTTTGTCATGGCAGATGTCCGAGGACTTAGGTTCGAGGCCATTGCTAAGGTGATGGACTCAAAGGGGTTGGTTGGGACAAAGGACGCGAGTTTACCCAGGTTCGGCCCCTCAAGAAGAGGTAAAAGCCTATGTCTTGCTTGTGTTGTATTGATTGGAGTATCGATTACAAGGGAGCGGATTCGCCTGACCTAGTTCTCGATGCGTTGGTTTCTGTCTAAGTCGCCGCGGGTTTCCCCTTTATATAGGAGGTCAAGACCATGGGTTACACAAGTCCCATACCGACTCTTACAACGCATCTGACTCTACCTCTATGTTGTCTTGCCTTCTTGGGCAAGCCGTCTCCGGGCGGCTTAACCGCCCGGGTCTTCATGCCTTCTCCCGTCTGGGCCTTCATCTTGGCCCATCTTGGTAAGCCGCCATACGGCCAGGCCTATGTCCTTTTAGCTGAATATGAGCCGCCAGGTATGACCCGGCCCCACCTAGGCGGGTCTTACCACGGGGTTATATCCCCAACAGTGTGACTCGGCGTCGTGCACCAACCAACAAAAGGGTGCGTGCTATTATTCAGCTATACGCGCTACTGCTTTTTCTTTGTGAAGGAGCAAGCTAAATTAGATGGCCTAAATTAGATAAGTCTTTGAATGACTTGCCTAATTTAGATGTGCCTCATGTACGAATAAAAGATGGTCTCCTGCGCCTTTGCCTTGATGAATTTTAAGGGCTTTAGTAAGAGAGAAAAAAGATAGATGTGGAAGCTTACTTGTAGATTTCCTAAAATTGTGTAGATTGCATCGTTTTGGTATTGCAGTTGTGCATTGTAAGTGTTTGATCATATGTGTCTAAGAAAGATATGATGCAAATGTCCTATTTCATGGCAGTTTTTTAGAAGTGGTGCCCTTTTTTAGGGTAGCCGGTGGAGATGAGGATTTTTCCATGCCCTAAAACCACATTCTCATGGCCCAAATTTTACTGTAAATATTTTTACTAGATCTGCCTTTAATTAACTAGACCATGGCCTACATACTAAGCACTCTACTAGGGTGCACTTTGACCCAAATATGACAGCCACACATGAATTGATACAAAGGTAATTGGGAATTTGGTCGAAGCTATGTTAATCAATGATGATGATCTTTAGGGATGGATCAGGGGTGCGATGGGGCCATGCATGTAATGCCCAAGATGCACATCTATCCATATTGAGGCACGGGGGCCTCGACAGGGATAGAGGTGCATCTTGTCGTTCGCAATTACAGTATCATTACATCATACATTTATGAAGAGAGGAGTATAAGAGTTGGCTTACACTCACCACATGCTAAATTACAATTCCACACAAATATGCAAATATCAGTCCAAAGACAGGGTCCATCTACGGACAGAAACAAATGAATAAAAGGATGCAATGACAGTGGCTTGCTAGCCCCGAAGATCACGACCACAGACACTCTACTCGTCTGGATAAGTGACATACATCCTGCCACGCTCCTTGTCATACTCCCACTAGAGCCGCCTCACATCATCTGGCACGATCTCATCTGTACCTGCACCTGGATTGTTGTAGTAATCTGTGAGCCACGGGGACTCAGCAATCTCGCGCCCGGGTACCAAGACTATTCAAGCTTATGGGTAGGAAGGGGGGTATGTGTTTAGTTTGTAGTAGCACTAAGCATTTATGGTGGCTAATCTTACGAGAACATGAAAGTAAATATGTGGTCTATGTTAAGGAGCGAGGACTAGAATGACCTCTAAGAGATCCTGAACACCTACTTACGTCAGACAAAACCCCACCATGTTCTCTCTCGGTTCATGTTCACGAGCACAGACGGTCAAGGTTACTCACATAGTTGGTGTATTTTATTTGAGTTTACTTCAATTTAGCTATAACCGGGTGTTAAACAAATATCCAAGTTGCCACATAACTGCGGGCATAGCTTTCCAAAAGTTTTAACCCTGTAGGGGTGCTCCAACTAGTCCATCATAAATTAACCATGCTTCGCGGGAATAACCTCGACCACGGATCTCATGATCATCCTAGGCAACTCAAAAGAAATTCCGACACCTCGAGATACCCTGAAGAAAATCAGAGTCCATCACGCAAGCCACTCGAGAAAGGTAAAACAAGTCCAGCAAGACCGCCCAACATGTAGACGAACCCGATAAGAGCCATGTATCTCGCTCTCAGGACACGACCAGATTGTCGAAACTTCCGGTAGGCCAAACACGGAGTTGCCCCTGGTGGCCACCGGCGGTTGACATTTCTGGACCAACACTCATGAGTAGCACTGGCCCGGGTTGTTGATTAATCCACGGGGTTGCAAAGCCCTATGCATTTTTATTAAGTTGTTAAGCAAATGTAGTACCAAATTTGGGTCTTGCCAGACAAGTTTTAATCTCAACCAAATAAACAAGGGGGTCCCCATAACAACCCCAAGCATGTTAGGAGCGCAAAGTATGGAAACATAACACCGATAACAAGAAACTATGGCGGTAAAAGTGGAACAAAACACTGAGCAAAAGGCCAAGCCTTCCACCATACCAACATATGTACGTGCATTAAATTAAATAACAGATAATATTGTGATATGTCAGACATCCATGTTATCACATGGAAACAACCTGCACCTGCAACCAGAACGCTATAAGAGAGGCTGAGCAGCGGTAACTTAGCCAAACAAACGTTGCTAGGATGTGTCGGGGTTAGAGGCTATCATGGCAATGTAGGAGGTTTGACATTCAAGTGGTAGGTAGCGTAAAAGTAACGATAAGAGCGAGACAACTAGCAAGCAAAAATAGTATCGGGACCCGCTTACGATCATCTTGCCTGTTGGTTCTTCAAAGGGACAAAGAGCGGGGTCCTCGTAGTTGTACTCTCCTGGATCTTCGTACTCAGGTTCAACACTCGTGTCTACCCAAAAGAAACAGTAAGAATAAACAAGCAACCAAGGTGCAATGCACAAGCAAGATGATGCATGGTTTATTTGAAGAATTTAGCATGGCAATCCTAACTAGTCATGTTTCACATGCAATAGATTAGTTATTTATGATTCTGGATAGAACCTCATGTTAAGTTAATTAAACATGCATGATCATGGCAAGTATGGATGCTTCATGCAAAATTGATACAAATGCATATGTAGAACATAGGAGACGGAGTTACGGTTCTCACGCTACGCTCACGGCAAGTTACGAAGGCAAAACACAAGACAAAGAAGGCCATGGGCTATTCCTTGGCATTCCAAGGTAGCCAATGGTTAGGCAATGAAAAACCAACCACAATAGAGTCAAAATTCAAGCAATACCATGGATCATAGCTCCCACAAGTCACAAAACACTAGAACAAACAATCTGCCACAAAACAGCAACATAGCAACTTCCACAGCCAATAACTAGAGCTACAGGAAGTCTCCAACCACAAAGAAGGCAATGACAGAAACTACATAGCATGCTAATCAAATTATCCAACTACACAATCTGGAATGGAGGCACATATCAATAAGCATGAAGCCCACAAGTTGACATGATGAAACAAACTTTAGGGACTTGGAGAAAATAATAGTTTTCTAGAATCTGAGTTAATCTGATGGCAAGTTGACAGCAGAAACTAATGGTGATAGAGACCACCTCATGGCATGGAACTTAACAGGATGGTAGAGGGCAACCTCTATTTCGAATCACTAGCACTAAGCTTGAGCTAATTCGCAACATATCACTTGGTAGCATCCACTCTTCATGGCATAAAAATATTAAAAGATTCTCAGACTTAGAAATATCTAGCATGTTTGAAAACAGTAATATTTTAGTAGCCACTTTAGAGAATGGTTCCGACTTATATGCAAGTTTAACATGACAAAAGTAAATACCATGGCATTCGACTCATCAAAGGCTACCATTTTCATGTTGGCACAATTATCATAGCATGCATGGATTAAATATAACAAAAATGACAAAATGGCACTTTGAGACAAATTGAAATTTTTTCAAACATGCTCAAAGGACCAAACAAGTTACACCAATAAATTCCTTGGGTGATTCTACCCCAAAATCATATATCATACTCATGTTTTTGATTTAACAAAACTCCCAAATCTCATGATCAACATTAACATGGCATGCCCATAAGTGAAAACTTACTCTATATGCACATAGACAAAATTGGTCATGCCTAAAGTAGTACTTTCCAGAAATGGAATTATCTAATATATCACAATGAAACAAAAACAAACACAAAACAAAAGAAAACACAATAGAGGGGACCCACCTGGCATTGCCACCAAGGCCCCTCTTGTGATGACAAGTGGACCATGGACCCGCTTGTCATACACACACACTAGCACATACACACCACACACATAGAGCACACACGAGATCTGCTACCACAGGGAATCCCACCACACTCATGCACACATGCTAGCACACCACAAATTCTTCACAGCCGCACCAGATCCCATCACAACCACACGGGATCCACACCACCACACACTAAACCGAAAAAAATTAAAGGAGTCGGGGTGGGTTTCGAACCCATGACCTGCTGGTCATTTCCCTGGCTTGATACCACTGGGCTAGGCAGGGGTATATGCATAGAGAGGGGGCGACATCTAATGACCAGACTGAAGATGGTCTTCTCCTACCTCGGACAGAACAGAAGAGGGCGACGTCGGCGAGCCCTCTGGCGACCACCGGGGCCGGCGACCTCCGGCAAGGCTGCAGAATCTCACGGGAGGCTCGTTCTCGGTGCTAGCAGGGCGAAGCGCTGGGCTACACAAGCCTGCCAGCGACGGCGATAGAGGCATGAGGCAGCGGCAACTGGCAGCGGCGATGAGGCGACCCTAAGAGCACGAGCTGCACTTCGGGGAAGGGGCAAACACACACAGGCAACAGGCAGCGGCAGAAGGCTGCCACCAGCATCAACACACACGCACACAACGCTAATGCAAAAAAAAGACTAGACTTGCCGGAGCTCCAAGGACATGACCGAGGCACACCTAGATCTATGCGCACACACGGCTAGCTACGCGGTGGCAAGGAGGAAAGGAAGGAGGGGTCGTACCTTTACCTAAGATAATGAGAGGAGGCTCAGGGCTCGAAGAGGCAACGGCGAGGAGCAGACGACTCCGAGGACCGAGTTTGAACCGATCTACAGCAAAGAAGAGGCGAAGAAGATGACGACCTTGGCGCCTTTCGGACGACGGGGAAGAAGAGGAGAATGAGGGGGTCCTTCACACGCACCAGAGAGACGGAGACGCGACGAGGGGCTACCTCCGGGCACGAGCTATTGCTCAGCCGGAGCACGGCGGACACGGCGACGGCATGCGCTTGGCTAACTCACCTAGAAGTGGCTCGGCAAGGACGAGTGGGGAATGGAGCTAGGGGAGAACCTAGGGAACCGACGACATCTTATAACGAGGCAGCGGGCACCGAACGGCCGTCAAATCGCGGGGTCATGTACGTAGCATGGCTAGATGCACATCCGTATAGGGAAGACGATGACTAACACGGCAGGAGGCCGGCTGGGCTACGAGCACTTCTGCTGGGCCGCGCGGGGGAGCAGGAAGCCCACTAACTCTCTCTCTCGCCCTAGAACAAACAGAGTTTTATTTTTTATAAATAAAGAAAACAAAACAAAATCCCCAGAGTAAAAGAAAAGGAATATTTACAAAACAAAAATACTTTTACATAAAAGGAAATATGCCCTATTTAATAAAATTAGCTAGTTGATTTTTAGAGCAATTAAATTAAATACCTTTTATAAAATAACATCCCCTATTTAATTCAAACCCCAAAGTCATAAAGCTCAAACACCAAAAGAACAACACACACAGACTCGAAATAATATTCCCTACAACTTGAACATTTTAAACAGATTTATTGAGCAAGTTAATTATGTTAAGGAAAAACAAAAGGAAATAAAAGCTTAGGTCCAAATTTGAAAATAAGGGAGAGGAGAGGAGTTGAATCCCACACATGCAGACAAGAACTTCTCACACCTCAGAACAAGATCATATGGGAGCACACCACAAGATATTATGCATGACATGATGATGAGATGACATGATGCATGAGACAATGACATGGAAAGGAGAAAACTCAATTCATTCAACACATGACACATGGGTCCACATAGGTTACATGGCCATAAATGGCAGGGGCAGCACTTGGGCTATCACAACTCTCCCACACTACAAGAGGATCTCGACCCGAGATCTAGGAACGAAAGAACTCTGGATATTCGGAACGGAGAAGATCCTCACGTTCCCAAGTAGCTTTTTTGTTGGAATGATGAGACCACTTCACCTTGAGAAACTTGATAGATTTCTTTCACGTCTTATGCTCAGTTTCTTCGAGAATAGCCACTGGATGCTCACGATCAGAGAGGTCTTCTTGGAGATCAATGTCTTGGAGGTCAGTGGTACGCTCGGGAGTCTTGAAGCACCTCCGGAGGTGAGAGACATGGAAGACATCGTGCACATTTGCGAAGTTTGGAGGAAGCTCTAGTTGATATGCAAGTTCACCTCTCTTGCCAACAACTCTGAAAGGACCAACAAAGCAAGGAGCTAGCTTCCCTTTTATTCCAAACCGCTGAGTGCCCTTCATGGGAGAGACTCTAAGATAGACTAGATCATCAACTTGAAAGGAAACATCCCGATGTTTGTTATTGTAACAACTCTTTTTTCGGGATTGAGCTGCTTTGAGGTTCTCACGAATGACACGGCATATCTCTTCTGCTTCGTTGATCATGTCATTGCCCAAGATTTGACGCTCACCGGTTTTAGACCAGTTAAGTGGGGTATGACACTTCCTGCCATAGAGAATCTCAAAAGGGGCCTTGCCTGAGCTAGCCTGAAAGCTATTGTTGTATGAGAATTCAGCATATGGAAGGCAGTCTTCCCATTTCATGCCGAATGAAATCACACATGCTCTAAGCATGTCTTCAAGGATCTAATTGACTCTCTCAACCTGACCACTTGTCTGCGGATGGAATGCAGTGCTGAAACGAATCTTGGTACCCATAGCTGTCTGGAAGGACTCCCAAAACTTGGAAGTAAAGAGGCTTCCATGGTCAGATGAGATGAGCTAAGGAATACCATGCAAAGAAACTATCCTTGACGTATACAACTCTGCTAGCTGAGCTGCCGAGATAGATTCTTTGACTGGAAGGAAATGAGCAACTTTGGTCAGCTTGTCGATAACCACAAAGATGCCATCATTGCCTCTCTTGGACTTGGGAAACCCAGTGGAAAAATCCATCTCCAGGTGATCGAATTTCCACTCTGGGATAGGCAAAGGCTGAAGGAGACCTGCTGGACGTTGATGTTCTGCCTTCACTCTGCGACAGACATCACACTCGTTCACGAACTGAGCAATTTCACGTTCCATGTGAGTCCACTAGAAGGTTTTCTTGAGATCCTGATACATCTTGGAACTGTCTAGATGAATTGATAGAAGAGAATTGTGTGCTATGTCCATGATAACCTTCCTGAGATCACCTTTTGGAACCACCAGACGGTCCTCAAAGAACAAGGTATCTTTGTCATCAACTCGAAAGCACGTATACTTCGGAATGCCCTTGGCCACACCTTTCTTCACTTTCTTCACCATTGCATCAAGAAGTTGAGCTTGGTGAACCTGATCTTCCAGAGTCAGAGAGACTTTAAGATTGGCAAGAAGTCCTTGCGGAATCATCTGAAGGTTGAGCTTGCGGAAGGCTTCAAAAAGCTCGGGTTGAAGAGGCTTCAGGATGAGACTGTTGTAGTATGCCTTTCGGCTGAGCGCGTCTGCGATGACATTTTCTTTCCCAGGAGTATACTCAATGCTTGGGTTGAAGTCCTCAAGCATTTCAACCCAACAAGACTGCCGAAGATTGAGATTGGGTTGAGTGAATATGTACTTCAAGCTCTTGTGATCGGTGTACACCTCAACTGGTCTACCCAACAAAACAAATGCCTCCAAGTCATTAGAGCATGCACAACTGCCGCCAACTCAAGATCACCAGTGGGGTAGTTCTTCTCGGCAGGCTTCAACTAACACGAGGTATAAGCAACTGTCTTCTTATCTTGCATGAGAACACCACCAAGACCTTCGAGAGAAGCATCACAGAAAACTTGGAAAGGCTTTGATTGCTCGGGAGGAACAAGAACTAGAGCTGAAGTCAGTCTCTGCTTGAGTGTATTGAACGCCACATCACACTCAGGAGACCAAACATACATGACATTCTTCTGGAGGAGATTTGACAGAGGCTTAGCAATTTTGGAGAAGTTCTCCACGAATCTTCTGCAATAACTAGCATGCCCGAGGAAGCTTCACATTCTGAGGAGGCTCCCACTTCAAGATTGCCTCAACTTTCTCAGGGTGCACTTTAATGCCCTTGGCAGAGATCACATGCCCAAGGTACACCACTTCATTGAGCCAAAACTCACACTTGGAAAACTTGGCATAAAATCGATGCTCTCTTAGCTTGTCAAGCAAAAGCCGGAGATGCTCTGCATGCTCTTCTTCTATCACCGAGAACACAAGGATATCATCCAGATAGACCAAGATGAACTCATTCTTGAAAGGAGAGAATATGAAGTTCATCATTCTTGAGAAGGTTGGAGGATCATTTGCAAGACCAAACGACATGACAGTGCACTCATAAGAGCCAAAACACGTCCTGAAAGTGGTCTTTGGAATATCTTCTTCGCGAACGCGAATCTACTGATAGCCCATGCGAAGATCAAGCTTCGAGAAAATCTTGGCACCTTTCAGTTGTTCAAACAACTCATTGATGTTGGGAAGTGGGTACTTGTTTCTGATTGTCTTCTTGTTCAATGGACGGTAATCGACACAAAGCCGATCCATGCCATCCTTCTTCTTGACAAACAAAACACCACAACACCATGGAGAAGAACTTGGTCTGATCAGACCCAGATGTTCTTGTTCATCTAGCTGGTTCTTCAACTCTTTCAGCTCTCCGGGGCCAAGTTTATAAGGGCGCTTGCAAACTGGTTCAGTTTCGGGCTCGAGGTCAATCACGAACTCGACTGGCCGGTGCGGAGGCATTCCTGGCAATTCTTCTAGAAAGACATCTTCATACTCACAAACCACCAGAATTTGAGAAATAGTCGAGATTTCACCCTTATCATTAAGAGCAAAGAGACGGATTGTGTCATCGCGAGCTGCGAAAATAATCACATCTTCTAAAGGATGAGTCAGCTTGACTTCTTTTGCTTGACAATCAACATTGTTCATAGCCACGAAGTCCATGCCCAGAATGAGATCAATGTCGGAATTTCTTAGAACAATTGGACAAGCCAGAAAAGAATATTTGCCCATCTTGATGGAAGCATCGCAAACCACAAAATGAGAATTCATTTGCAAGCCCGGAGACACCACAGTTAACGATCTAGGCAATTCTTCGCAACACAACTCATGCTTTGAAACAAATGACCTTGATATGAATGAATGCGATGTGCCAGTATCAAGCAAAACTTTTGCAGGAATAGAATTAACTGAGAGATTACCCATGATCACTTGGGAAGAATCTTCTACTTCAGCTACATTCACATGGTTCACCCTTTCATACTTGGGATTATGCTTCACCATAGCACTGCCTGGGGGCTTGACTGGAGGAGGAGGTGGAAGACGCCGCTGGTTGCACTTGTTTGAGTAGTGACCCTTCTGACCACACATGTGACAAGTAACCTCAGATAGCGGACGGAAGTTGCCTGTAGAAGGAACAAAAGCTAACTTTGGCACCTGGGGTCTCTGCTGATATCCTGGGTTGGGTGGGTGGGAAGAACCACGGACACCGAACTTCTTCTGCTATTGAGGAGGATGAAACATAGGAGGATTAGGCACCCAATATTTCTGCTGCTTAGGAACGATCTGAGAGCTGAAAGAAGAAGAATATGAATCCCTTGAATGCTTCCTTGAGTTCTCCAACTTGAGTTGAGTTGCCTCGACCTTCAAAGCCATATTGTAGAACTGATCAAACTCACGAGGCTCTTGAAGGACTAGACCCGGCAGAAGCACATCCTTGAGACAACCTCTGAACTGATAGATCATGGACTTGTCATCTGGAACATCTTGCTTAGCATACTGGGCCAAATTCTGGAACTCGATGTTGTACTGATAGACAGACTTGCTTGCCTGCTTCAGGTGCCTGAACTTCTCACGCATCTCCTCGACAAAGCTTGTCGGAATATAAGGGCCCTGAAGTCATGACAGAAATTGTCCCAAGTAACAACACGATCGCCCCTGGAATCCTTGTACGGCTGCCACCCATCTGCTGCCTGACCCTTGAGCTGGAATGACGCGAATTTGACAAAGTCTTCTGGTCTGACATTACTGCACTCAAAATTCCTACTCATGTCACGGAGCCAATCATCAGCATCAAAAGGCTGCTCACAATAGGTGAACGACTTGGGCTGGTTGGCAAGGAACTGACTGAGTGTCGCAAACTATGGTTGATTCTGAAAATTCCCTTGAAAGTCTTGCTAACCCTGATCTCTTTCTTCCAACAGCCCGAGCAACATCTGAGTGTTCGCATTGGTTGCGGCCATCACAACTTGCCGCTTCTGGGGGAGGAGGTCGTGGCGGGGGTGGTGGAACATCAGCCTGCCCTTCACCATGACCTGGATTCTCGCAAGTTGGTGGAGCCATCCTGAAGATGGACAAGAACATCAGAACCTCATTGACAAATATGTATTCAATAGCTGAATCAAATGCTTTGAAATAAATTCAATGAATAACACAAACAGGCTTCCTACTGAAAAATTAGTAATAATGCCTTCTTCGGGTTTGCGATAACATCATCAGATATAAGAAGCCACTTGCAATAACACAAAATTATTGAGTTAATTTTGCTCAGAACAAATGTATATGCCCTGATACATCTGAAGAAGATGATCCTAGATAACTACATGAGTTCCCACCTAAGAACTTCCGAAAACTTTCTGGTTATGCAATCCGGTGTGGGGGATACAAGGAGGAAATATCTCATACAACTAGCAAACCTACACCCCAACTGTATCCATCCTTCAACACATAACTAGAGGCTTTCGCAAATCCATCTAACTCGAATCCTCGAAAGCACAACGATACTAACCATGGTGGTACCCCGGAAGCCTCCCCAGTACTGGGTGACTCCGACCTTATCTCACCACGACAAGTATTGAAGTAATTTCGAACACCCTCCGTCCTAAGATATCAAGGAATCTGAATGATAACAATGTGCCAAGAATTCCCTGGAGCTCGACTCCCCGGAACAAATCAAGTCATATAGGAGGCACAAGGACAGAACTCCGTCACATCGGTATCATATAGACTCCAACATACCCGCGTGGTCCTAAAAAAATTTGAGTGAGAAGAGGAGTAGAATCAAAATTCCTAAGTCGAATACCTCACCAGAGCATAGAAGAGGAGTAAAAAGAAACCTACTCTCCGATATAACTAGACTCAAAATAGTTTTACTAGACTCGACTCGGCCAAGTTCGATCAAGCAAAGGGCTCCTATGGTCGTATGGCTCTGAATACCAACTTGTCACGCCCAAGATGCGCGCATATCCATATTAAGGCACGGGGGCCTCGATAGGGATAGAGGCGCATCTAGCCGTTCGCAAGTACATCATCATTACATCATACACTTATGAAGAGAGGAGTCTAAGAGTTGGCTTACACTCGCCACATGCTAAATTACAATTCCACACAAATAAGCAAACATCAATCCAAAGACTTGGTCCGTCTACGGATGGAAACAAACGATAAAAGGATGCAATGACACTAGCTTGCTAGCCCCGAAGATCATGACCACGGCCACTCTACTCATCTGGATAAGTGGCATACATCATACCACGCTCCTCGTCATACTCGCACTGGAGTTGCATCAGATCATCTGGCATGATCTCATTTGTACCTGCACTTGGATTGTTGTAGTAATCTGTGAGCCATGGGGACTCGGCAATCTCGCACCCGAGTACCGAGACTATTCAAGCTTATGGGTAGGAAGGGGGTATGTGTTTAGTTTGCAGCAGCACTAAGAATTTATGGTGGCTAATCTTACGAGAACATGAAAGTAAATATGTGGTCTATGTTAAACGAGCGAGAACTAGAATGACCTCTAAGAGATCCTGAAGACCTACTTACGCCAGACATAACCCCACTGTGTTCTCTCTCGGTTCATGTTCATGAGCAGAGACGGTCATGGTTACTCACATAGTTAGTGTATTTTATTTGAGTTTACTTCAAGTTAACTATAACCGGGTGTTAAACAAATATCCAAGTTGCCACATAACCGCGGGCACGGCTTTTTGAAAGTTTTAACCCTGCATGGGTCCACCAACTAGTCCATCATAAATTAACCATGCTCCGAGGGAATAGCCTCGACCACGGATCTCGTGATCATCCTAGGCAACTCTAAAGGAATTCCGACACCTCAAGATACCCCGAAGAAAATCAGAGTCCCTCACGCAAGCCACTCAAGAAAGGTAAAACAAGTCCAGCAAGACCGCCCGACGTGTCGACGAACCTGATAATAGCCGTGTATCTCGTTCTCAGGACACGACCGAATTGTCCAAACTTCCGGTAGGCCAAACATAGAGTTGCCCCTGGTGGCCACCGGCGGTTGACATTTTTCGACCAACACTCATGAGGAGCACTGGCCCAGATTGTTGATTAATCCACAGATTGTTGATTAATCCACGGGGTTGCAAACTACTATGCAGTTTTATTAAGTTGTTAAGCAAATGTAGTACCAAAGTTGGGTCTTGCCAGACAAGTTTTAATCTCAACCGAATAAACAAGGGGGTCCCCATAACAACCCCGAGCATGTTAGGAGCGCAAAGTATGGAAACATAACACCAGTAACAAAAAACTATGGCAGTAAAAGTGGAACGAAACACCGAGCAAAAGTCCAAGCCTTCCACCATACCAAGATATATATGTGCATTAAGTTAAATAACAGATAATATTTTGATATGCCAGACATCCATGTTATCACATGGAAACAACCTGCACCTGCAACTAGAACGCTATAAGAGAGGCTGAGCAGCGGTAACTTAGCCAAACAAGGGTTGCTAGGATGTGTAGGGGTTAGAGGCTATCATGGCAATGTAGGAGGCTTGACATTCAAGTGGTAGTTAGTGCAAAAGTAATGATAAGAGCGAGACAACTAGCAAGCAAAAATAGTATTGGGATCAGGGTACGACCATCTTGCCTGTTGGTTCTTCAGAGGGACAAAGAGCGGGGTCCTCGTAGTGGTACTCTCCTGGATCTTCGTACTCAGGTTTCAACACTTGAAAGCACAACATGCTCCCTGGGTGGTTTTGATAATTCATGACAACATACATTGTCTCTTTGACTGATATTTTTACCTAGTGTATTTCAGATATAGTCTATAGAGAGGGTTGGCAAAAGCAGATTGTGGACATACCCCAAGATGCAAGGGAATAGGTTGGCCAACCTTCAATCAAGATAAATCTACATTTTATATTTGTGATAAATCACTCTGAGTCATAGGAAAGCCAATACGATCAAAAGGGGGTAAGGTTTTTGTTGGTGAACAATATGCTAAAACGTGCACAAGTGATAGCTCCCAAAAATATCCACAAACTCTCCCACCAAAGTCTGTTCAAACCTACCACTCAAAATCAGTGCAACCAACTTTCCCATACCGGTGCCACCGATTCCAGAACCTAGATAGACTCTGCCAAACCCTAGCCACTTCGTTGCAACCAATTCCATACCGGTGCCAGCGAGTTTAGGTTGCCAACTTTCTGTTACACGAGTTCACATTTTCAGTCCCACCGAGAATGTTGGATCGGTGTCACCGAGATTGGAAATCTAACCGTTGGTCACCTTATCGGTGCAACCGAGTTTCCTATATCGGCTTTACCGAGATTCAAAAGTTGCCAACTTTTGGTCACTTCGGTACCACCAAGATTAACACATCGGTGTCACCGAGTTGGTCATTTTGTGTGTAACGGTTGGATTTTTGGGGATGCCTATATATACCCCTTGACCACCACCTAGTCGAAAGAGAAGCACTCGGAACTATTCCATACCTATCCTATCAGCTTTTCTGAGAGAGAACCACCTACCCTTGTGTTGAGGTCAGGATCTTCCACTCCAATCATATGGATCTTGATTTCTAGCCTCTTCAAGTTGCTTGCCACCTATCCCATCTCTTCTACCAAGCCAAACCTGTGAGAGAGAGATTGTGTGCTGAGGAGTCTATCATCTTGAAGCACGCAAGGAGTTCATCATCATTACCGAGCCTATTACCTTTTGGAGGGTGGTGCCTCCTAGATTGGTTAGGTGTCGCTTGGGAGCCTTCTACTTCGTGTTGTGGAGTGAACCAAGAAGCTTGTAAGGGCAAGGAGATCGCCTACTTCGTGAAGATCTACCCATAGTGAGGCTAGTCCTTCGTGGATGGAAGCCATATGGAATAGTCAAGGTTGCTACTTCGTGGACCCTTTTGGGTGGAGCCCTCCATGGACTCTCGCGACTGTTACCCTCAGTGGGTTGAAGATTCCATCAACGTGGATGTACGATAGCGCCACCTATCGGAACCACAGGAAAAATTCTTGCGTCTCCAACTGCGTTTGTTCTACCTATCTCAACTCTTTACTTCATATGCAATGGCTTTACTTTCCTCTGCCATATTTGTTGACATGCATGTGTAGGGTTGTTACACTTGCTAGCTTTGCTAAAAACTGTTAAAATCTGCCAACCAATTAACTTGGGAAAAGGTCAGGTTTTAAATTCCTGCTAGTAGTCTATTCACACACACCCCTTCTAGACACTCTTCTAGTGATCCCTCAATTGGTATCAGAGCATCGGTCTCCATTGCTTCTGTTTAATCACCAAGGAGGAAGACGGATGTGTCTAGTATAGGGAGTTTGAGTTGTAGAGTGCCCATTCTTGATGGAGAATATTATAGTTAATGGAAGTTTTTGATGCTTGAGTTGTTTAATGAATTTCAATTGAGAAAATATGTTATGCGCCCCTATGAGCCTCCTATTGATGAATTGCATCCCACACACGAAGAGGAAATTAACAAGCTTGGTAACCTAAGAACTGTCAATCTTATCGTTAGAGCTTTACCAAGATTCGTGCTTTCTCAAATGAAGAACTTTGCTTGTGCATATAGCTTATGGACTGACTTGGAGAAAAGATATCCAAATCTTTCCTTAGGGAATCTAGATGAAATTCTTCATCAAGCCATTGCTTTTCACAAAATGAAGCCTAGTGATCCAAACTTTGATAAATGCATGTTTGAACTCTATGATCTCATGCGTGCTAAAGGAGATGTCACCACTATCAACAACATTATCTTTGAAGCCATTCGCACTCACAAACTTGAACATTGTCATGATCACCATTCTAACGAATCTCTTGTTCTTTATGATGAGGATTTCCCACTTGATGATGACAATGTGGAACATGGCTACTATGAATAAGATGAGTTGTTTGACATCGAGTATTAGAAGATCATGAAGAATCTGAGTCTTATGGCAAACCTTACGGATTACATGTCTAGAGGAAAAGAGTGGATTCTTGACAGCGGATGTATGGATCATATGACTGGTGATAAAGACATGTTCCAAGAAATCATGCCTAATCAAGGTCCTTGACGGTACGTGACCTTTGGAGACAACTCTAAGGGTAAGGTACTTGGCCTTGGTAAGGTGGCCATATCCCATGATAGCTCTATTCAAAATGTTATGCTTGTTTAATCCCTTGGTTACAATCTTCTTTCCGTATCTAGACTTGCTGATTTCGGTTTCAATGTTCTATTCAGAAAAGTAGATTGCCAAGTGTTTGGTCAAGATAATCATAAAATTGTCTTTACCGGTATCCGTAGAGGTGATCTATACATTGTCGATTTCACTAAAAGATCCAAACCACGCACTTGTTTAATTGCTAAATCTTCTAAAGGTTGGCTTTGGCATAGAATATTAGGACATGTTGGTATCCATAATTTTGCCAAACTTACCAAAGGTGATCATATACTTGGTGTTAAAGATGTTATATTTGACAAAGATAGACTTTGTAGTGCCTGTCAAGCTGGAAATCAAGTAGGTGGAAGTCATCCTGTTAAGAATATCATGACTACTAGGAGACCACTCGGGTTACTTCACATGGATCTTTTCGGTCCCAATGCTTACAAGAGTCTCGGTGGAAATTCCTATGGTCTAGTTATAGTTGATGATTTTTCCAGATTTACGTGGGTATTCTTTCTTGGTGATAAGTCACGGGTTCAAAAGATCTTCAAGAACTTTGCTCACAAAGCGCAAAATCAGTTTGAAGTAAAGATCAATAAGGTTCGGAGCGATAACGGATCTGAGTTCAAGAACACCCATGTGGATACTTTTCTTGACGAAGAAGGTGTCTCACATGAGTTCTCGGCTATGTACACGCCTCAACAAAATGGAGTTGTTGAGAGGAAGAACTGGATACTCATTGAGATGGCAAGAACGATGCTTGACGAATACAAGACACCAAAGCACTTTTGGGCAGAAGCCATGGAAACAACATGTCATGCCACAAACCGACTTTACTTACACAAGCTTCTCGGTAAAACGGCACACGAGCTAATCACCGGTAACAAACCCCAAGTTGGATACTTTCGGGTATTCGGCTCCAAGTGCTACATTCTTGATAAGCATCGTCGTACTAAATTTGCTCCCAAATCTCATGAAGGATTCCTACTTGGTTATGGATCGAACTCTCACACTTACCGTGTCTACAACAACTTCACTCGAAAAGTTTAAGAGACGGTAGATGTGAAGTTTGATGAATCTAACGGTTCACAAGTCGAACAATTGCCATGATGTAGGTGATAAGAACCCTTTGGAAGCTATCCTAGATTTACCCATCGGCTAGATACGTCCCATAGAGGTGAAGGAAATTACTTCATCAACTCAAGTGGAAGCCCCTACCTCACGACAAGGTGAACCACAACATGACTTGGAGGCATCCACAAGCGGTACACGGCAAGATGATGAAGAGGAGGAAGTGCATCATGAAGATCCACCACAACCACCTTCACCACCACCTCAAGGGAACGATACCTTCAACAACAACGAAGATGAAGGAGATGATGATGAAGTAGAAGCTTCACCAACCAACAATCGGAAGCTGACCCGAGTTCGAGCACAAGTGACCAAGGACCATCCCCTAAATCAAATCTTTGGCGATATACAAACAGGGAGAATCACTCGCTCTAAAACTCGTCTAGCGAACTTCTATGAGCATTATTCTTTCATTTCTAGCATTGAGCCTTTGAAGGTAGAACAAGCTCTTGAAGACGCGGATTGGGTGAACGCTATGCATGAAGAGCTTCACAACTTCGAAAGGAATGAAGTGTGGACACTCGTGGAGAAGCCTGAGGATGAACACAACATCATCGGAACCTAATGGGTTTTTCGAGACAAGCAAGACGAAGACGGTCAAGTCGTGCGCAACAAGGCTCGCCTCATAGCTCAAGTATATATGCAAGTCGAAGGTATGGACTACGGTGAGACCTACACCCCTATCGCTAGACTTGAAGCTATTCGCATTCTTATTTCTTATGCCAATCACCATGATATCACGCTTTATCAAATGGATATTAAAAGTGCATTTTTAAATGGTGAGATTGAAGAAGAGGTTTATGTTAAGCAACCACTCGTCTTTGTTAATCCTAAGAAACCTAATCATGTTTACAAACTTCGTAAAGCTCTTTATGGTCTTAAGCAAGCCCCTCGTGCTTGGTACAAATGTTTAACGAAGTTTCTTATCGAAAAAGGTTTTGAAATTGGTAAAATTGATGCAACCTTATTCACTAAGAGAGTTAATGGTGAACTATTTGTGTGCCAAATTTATGTGGATGATATTATCTTTGGTTCCACTAACCCTCAATTTAGTGAAAGGTTTGGAAGGTTGATGTCTAAAAAGTATGAGATGTCTATGATGTGTGAGCTGAAATTCTTTCTTGGGTTGCAAATCAAACAATTGAAAGAACGAAATTTCATCTCTCAAACTAAGTATACCAAGGACTTGATCAAAAAGTTCAACATGCAGGAATGCAAAGGTATGAAAACCCCTATGCCTACTAGTGGACATGTTGATCTTACCAGAGAGGATGAGCCAGTTGATCAGAAAGTTTATCGATCTATGATTGGTTCACTTTTATATCTATGTGCATCCTGTCCCGTTATTATGCTGAGTGTTTGCATGTGTGCTAGATATCAAGCTGCACCAAAAGAATGTCATCTTTCAACTGTTAAACGCATTGTGGGATACTTGATACAAACTTCAAATTTTGGCATTTTGGTATCCCAAGGGATCTTCCTTTGACCTTGTTGGCTATTCTGATTCGGACTATGCCGGTGACAAGGTTGACAGAAAATCCACCTCGGGTACTTGTCAATTTTTGGGCAGATCTCTTGTATCTTGGTCCTCTAAGAAACAAAACTCGGTATCTCTATTGACTGACGAAGCTGAGTATATTGCTGCTGGATCTTATTGTGCGCAACTTCTTTGGATTACACAAACACTTAAGGATTATGGAATTCATGTTAAAAATGTTCCATTACTTTGTGACAATGAAAGTGCTATTAAAATTGGTCATAATCTTGTGCAACATTCTCGAACTAAGCATATTCAAGTTTGACATCATTTCATTCCTGATCATGTTGCCAAAGGAGATATTAGTCTTAAGCATGTTCACACTAACAAACAATTGGCCAATATCTTTACTAAGCCACTTGATGAGAAGACATTTTGTCACTTAAGGAGTGAGTTGAACATCATCGATGCTTCAAACTTGAGCTAGAGTCACTCGGTTGCATGCAAGGGCATGAGCTTTCTTGATATTTCCACGTATCTTAATATTTCATCTTATGCCATGGAATTCTGTGCTCCCTTGTATTGCAACAAATCTCTTATAGGTACTTGGAAAAACTTCATTCCACAAGATTGCCATCAACTCCAATCATAAGCAATCTTGTTATTACCAACTATCCATAACCCCTCTTGATGATGGAAGGAAGAAAACCACTCAACCATATCCTTGACATATACTTGATCTATTGCACACTTTCAATTGGTATCATGTGAATTGGATATATCTATTGTTCTTCCTTGCATGACTAATCTTTGTAGGTAACCAGTATACTAGAACAAGAAGGATTGCTCAAAATTCAAGATGATCTTCATCAACCTCGAGCATCCTCAACAAGTTCATCTACAAGCTACGTCATCAACATCACTCAAAGGTATGTACTCATGTCCTTGAAAAGGCTTTACTCCAAGAAATGAGCTGAAGCACCTCAAGTGATATGAAGACATTAAAATGTTTAATCAAAAAATGGTAACCCCATTCCGAGCTTAACATAGAGTATGACCTATGATCAAATATTCTTGCTTGGCTCCTAAGTTGATATACTCTAATATAGGTGACCTAGTCACTGCACATCATCTAGTTAAGAATCTGGTGTGATCTGCTCTCTATTGCATGATTTCTCATAACCACTCCACTCTTCTCTAGTTGATGTCCATTGTAAAAACTTCATATTTCATTGAAAAACTTTCTCTTGACTCTGTGAAAACAGAAACATGGTTTCTCTTTCGGAGCCGCCGACTCAGATCTCTTGGTCCTACCGAAATTGCAGTCAAGCTACACTACAAAATCTCGGTACCACCGATCTATCTATCCCGGCGTCATCAATGTACATTCTGTCTCTTTAGAATTCGTTTTTGCAACTCTGTATTTTCTTAAATGATCTTTCTTGAAAATACTTCTGTTACTTCGATGATCCCCTTCTCAAAAAAATACTTAGGGGGAGAAGAACTAAAGTTAATTTTGGAGAGAGAATTTCTTTATTCGAGGATCCCTGTCTTCAATGAAGAAAGGAGGAGAAGAACAAATCAGTTTCAATGTCTCTCTCAATTTTCATTTCTATGAATCCTACATTTCGATGACCCTTGTACTCAAGGATCCCTTCTCAGTCAATGATCCCTGTATCTTTCCCTGTCTTGACCTTTTTGGAAATTTATGCCAAAGGGGGAGAAGATCAAAGGCTTCAACCATTTCGGGAGAAGACCAAAGCTTCATGCTAAAGGGGAGATACATGCTTATGCAAAGGGGGAGATATCATCAAGGGGGAGAGCCAACATCAATACTCTATCTTTATAAACAGGGGGAGAATATTGAAGTAGAGAGAAGAAATTTTTTGACCTTTCTCACCTTATCCAATCCTAATATCTACATGCTAAGATTCAGGGGGAGAGGATAATCTATTTTCATATCTACCGTGAGAAAATTCTAAATGATCTTGGAGACATATCAATTCTAAGGAATACTATTTTCTATATGTCCTCCATATCTTATCTTGGAAATTTTGAGTTCTATTGCCTTGCTGTTTGGTAGAATACTCTTGTTTTTCCTAACATTGTTTTCTAAAGCGTGTTTCTATTACCAGGATGCTCAAGAACTCAAGGTAAGTATATGCATCATATCCTTGGTCAACATGATCTCTTGCTTCTTGCACAAATTGTTTGCAAGAGTGATGTCTTGAACAAAGATACATCTCATTCATATATATTTGATGCATATAGCCAAGATACACATGACTTGTTATATCCCTTCTACCTTATGTGTGTTCATGCATTCAAAAGCAACTATCCTTTAAAGGACTGCACACATTTAGGGTGAGCAAGTCTAAGTCACGTGCCTCTCAAAGTCTTCAGTATAACCATGCATATCTTTATTTGAAGCTTTGATTGTATGTTGTCATCAATTACCAAAAAGGGGGAGATTGAAAGCACAACATGCCCCCTTGGTGGTTTTGATAATTCATGACAACATACATTGTCTCTTGGACTGATATTTTTACCTAGTGTATTTTAGATACAATCTATAGAGAGGGTTGCCAAAAGGAGATTGTGGACATACCCCAAGATGCAAGGACATAGGTTGGCCAAGCTTCAAGCAAGAGGACTCTACATTTTATATTTGTGAGAAATCACTTTGAGTCATAGGAAAGCCAATACTATTAAAAGGGGGTAAGGTTTTTGTTGGTGAACAATATGCTCAAACATGCACAAGTGATAGCCGCCAAAAATATCCACAAACTCTCCCCCCAAAGTATGTTCTAAACCTACCACTCAAAATCGGTGCAACCAACTTTCCCATACCGGTGCCACCGATTCCAGAACCTAGACAAACTCTGCCAAACCCTAGCCACTTCGGTGCAACCGATTCCATACCGGTGCCACCGAGTTTAGATTAACAACTTTCTGTTACGCAAATTCACATTTTCGGTCCCACCGAGAATGTTGGATCGGCGTCACTGAGATTGGAAATCTAACCGCTGGTCACCTTATCGGTGCAACCGAGTTTCCTATATCGGCTTTACCGAGATTCAAAAGTTGCCACCTTTTGGTCACTTTGGTACCATCGAGATTAACACATTGGTGTCACCGAGTTGGTCATTTTGTGTGTAACGGTTGGATTTTTGGGTATGCCTATATATACCCCTTCACCACCACCTACTCGAAAGAGAAGCACTCAGAACTATTCCATGCCTATCCTATCAGATTTTCTTAGAGAGAACCACCTACCCTTGTGTTGAGGTCAAGATCTTCCACTCCAATCATATGGATCTTGATTTCTAGCCTCCCCAAGTTGCTTTCCACCAATCCCATATCTTCTACCAAGCCAAACATGTGAGAGAGAGATTGTGTGCTGAGGAGTCTATCATCTTGAAGCACAAGAGCAAGGAGTTCATCGTCATTACCAAGCCTATTCCCTTTTGGAGGGTGGTGCCTCCTAGATTGGTTAGGTGTCGCTTGGGAGCCTCCTACTTCGTGTTGTGGAGTGAACCAAGAAGTTTGTAAGGTCAAGGAGATTGCCTACTTCGTGAAGATCTACCCATAGTGAGGCTTGTCCTTCATGGACGAAAGCCGTATGGAATAGTCAAGGTTGCTACTTCGTGGACCCTTTTGGGTGGAGCCCTCCATGGACTCTCGCAACCGTTACCCTCCGTGGGTTGAAGACTCCATAAACGTGGATGTATGATAGCGCCACCTATCGGAACCACGGGAAAAATGCTTGCGTCTCCAACTGCGTTTGATCTTCCTATCTCAACTCTTTACTTCATATGCAATGTCTTTACTTTCTGCTGCCATATTTGTTCACATGCATGTGTAGGGATATTAGACTTGCTGGCTTTGCTAAAAACTGTTAAAATCTGCCAACCAATTAACTTGGGAAAAGGTTAGGTTTTAAATTCTTGCTAGTAGTCTATTCACCCCCCCTCTAGACACTCTTCTAGTGATCCCTCAACACTCGCGTCTACCCAAAAGAAACAGCAATAATAAACAAGCAACCAAGGTGCAATGCACAAACAAGATGATGCATGTTTTATTTGAAGAATTTAGCATGGCAATCCTAACTAGTCTTGTTTCACATGCAATAGATTAGTTATTTACGATTCTGGACAGAACCTCATGTTAAGTTATTTAAACATGCATGATCATGGAAAATATGGATGCTTCATGCAAAATTGATACAAATGCATATGTAGAACGTAGGAGACGGAGTTACGGTTTTCATGCTACGCTCACTGCAAGTTACGAAGGCAAAACACAAGACAAAGAAGGCCATGGGTTATTCCTTGGCATTCCAAGGTAGCCACTGGTTAGGCAATGAAAATCCAACCACAATAGAGTCAAAGATCAAGCAATACCATGGAGCATAGCTCCCACAAGTCACAAAACACTAAAACAAACAATCTACTACAAAACAGCAACATACCATCTTCCACAGCTAACTAGAGCTACACGAAGTATCCAACCACAAACAAGGCACTGACAAAAACTACATAGTATCCTAATCAAATTATCCAACTACACAATCTTGTATGGAGGCACATATCAATAAGCATGAAGCCCACAAGTTGACATGATGAAACAAACTTTAGGGACTTAGAAAAAATAACAGTTTTCTGGAATCTGAGTTAATCTGATGGAAAGTTGACAGCAGAAACTAATGGTGATAGATACCACCTCGTGTCATGAAACTTAACAGGATGGTAGAGGGCAACCTCTATTTCAAATCACTAACACTGAGCTTGAGCTAATTCACAACATATCAACTAGTAGCATCCACTCTTCATGGCATAAAAATATTAACAGATTCTCAGACTTAGAAATATCTAGCATGTTTGAAAACAGTAATATTTTAGTAGCCACTTTAGAGCATGGTTCCCACTTATATGAAAGTTTAATATGACAAAAATAAATACCATGGCATTCTACTCATCAAAGGCTACCATTTGCATGTTGGCACAATTATCATAGCATGCATGGATTATATATAACAAAAATGACAAAATGGCACTTTGGGACAAATTGACATTTTGTCAAAGTTGCTCAAATGACCAAACAAGTTACACAAATGAATTACTTGGGTGATTCTACCCCAAAATCATATATCATACTCATATTTTTTTATTTAACAAAACTCCCAAATCTCATGATCAACATTAACATGGCATGCCCATAAGTGAAAACTTACTATATATACACATAGACAAAATTGGTCATGCCTAAAGTAGTACTTTACCAGAAATGGAATTATCTAATATATCACAATGAAACAAAAATAAACACAAAACAAAAGAAAACACAATGGAGGGGACCCACGTGGCATTGCCACCAAGGACCATGGACCCGCTTGTCATACACACACACTAGCACATACACACTACACACACACGGCACACACGGGATCTGCTACCATAGGGAATCCCACCACACTCATGCACACACGCTAGCACACCACAAATTCTGCACAGTCGCACCAGATCCCATCACAGCCACATGGGATCCGCACCACCACACACTAAACTGAAAAAAATTAAAGGAGCCGGGGGTGGTTTTCGAACCCATGACCTGCTGGTCGTTTCCCCGGCTTGCTACCACGAGGATAGGCGAGGGTATCTGCACAGAGAGGGGGGGCAACATCTAATGACCAGACTGAAGACGGTCTTCTCCTACCTCGGACAGACAAGAAAAGGGCGACGTCGGTGAGCCCTCCAGCGACCGCCGGGGCCGGCGACCTCCGGCAGGGCTGTGGAATCTCACGAGAGGCTCTTTCCTGATGCTAGCGGGGTGAACCGCGGGGCTGCACAAGCCTGCTAGCGATGGCGATAGAGGCATCAGGCAGCGGCAACTGGCAGCAGCGGCGAGGCGACCCTAAGAGCACGAGCTGCACTTCAGGGAAGGGACAAACACATGCAGGCAACAGGCAGCGGCGGAAGGCTACCACCAGCATCAACACACACGCACACAACGCTACTGCAAAAAAAGACCGGACTTGCCGGAGCTCCGAGGACACGACCGAGGCACACCTGGATCTATGCGCATACACGGGAAGCTACGCGACGGCGAGGAGTAAAGGAAGGAGGGACCGTACCTCCTTACCTAGGACAAGGATAGGAGGCTCGGGCTCGACGAGGCGACGGCAAGGAGAAGACGACTCCGGCGACCGAGTCTGAACCGAGCTGCAGCGAAGAAGATGACAGCCTTGGCGCCTTTCAGACGACGGGGAAGAAGAGGAGCATGAGGGGGTCCTTCCCGCGCACCAGAGAGACGGAGATGCGGAGAGGGGCTACCTCCGGGCACGAGCTGTTGCTCGGCCGGAGCACGACGGACACGGCGACGGCATGCGCTTGGCTAACTCACCTGGCGGCGGCTCGGCGAGGACTAGGGGGAATGGTGCTAGGGGAGAACCTAGGGCACCGGCGACATCTTAAAACGAGGCTGCGGGCACCGAACGGCCGTCAAATCGCGGGGTCACGTACGTGCCATGGCTGGATGCATAGCCGTATAGGGAAGACGATGACTAACGTGGCAGGAGGCTGGCTGGGCTGCGAGCGCTTCTGTTGGGCCGCGCGGGGGAGCAAGAAGCCCACTCACTCTCTCTCTCACCTTGGAACAAACAAAGTTTTCTTTTTTATAAATAAAGAAAACAAAACAAAATCCCCAAAGTAAAAGAAAAGGAATATTGACAAAAAAATACTTTTACATAAAAGGAAATATGTCCTATTTAAAGAAATTATCTAGTTTATTTTTAGAGAAATTAAATTAAATACCTTTTATAAAACAACAGCCCCTGTTTAATTCAAACCCCCAAATCATAAAGCTCAAACACCAAAAGAACAACACACACAGACTCGAAATAATATTCCCTGCAACGTGGACATTGTAAACAAATTTATTGAGCAAGTTAATTTTGTTAAGGAAAAACAAAAGGAAATAAAATCTTAGGTCTAGATTTGAAAATAAGGGAGAGGAGAGGAGTTGAAGCCCACACATGCACACAACCAGAATCACACAAGAACTTCTCACCCCTCACAACAAGATCACATGGGAGCACACCACAAGATATTATGCATTACATGATGATGAGATGACATGATGCATGAGACAATGACATGGCAAGGAGCAAACTCAATTCATTCAACACATAACACATGGGTCCACATAGGTTACATGGCCATAAATGGCAGGGGCAGCACTTGGGCTGTCACAATGCACCCCCCACCCTACCCCCCCCCCCCCACACACACACCCATGCTAGAAAAATTTCTAAAAACCTCCTTATTAATTTATGGATTTGCCTCCAAATTCACTTAAAATTATCTATATGGCCCGCCAATATATATTCTGTGCAATTGCCCCCCCCCCATGTCGTATTCCTTGCTCCATCCATGATCTCCTTGGACTAACATCTCCATGAATGACATGAATATGAAGAATCGAGTCTGACCATAATAGGACAAAGCTTCACTTAATGAGGTTGAGTTGCTTTTGAGTTGAGTTACTTTTCATTTTGTTAAAAAATGTTTTGGGGGTAGGGGGCGGGGGTACGATGTACCATGGACTATGATAGCAAGTTCTTGATTTACACATCAATGTTCCTTGTTGTAACTGAAATTGAGTTTCACATATGAAGTGCTCAAGGAGGCGTAATGACAAGGACACTTCAATGCCACACCAAGTTGGTATGTTTTCTGGATCAAAGGAGAAATGCAACAACTTCAAGGCATGTTGCATGTGCAAATAATTGTGCACTTGTGTTAGCTAAGGTTCGATGTAATCCTAATGAGTTGGTGTGTGGCTCCACATATCTCTGGTGGTCTTTATAACGCCATTGCACAAGATTTTTTTATGTTGTTAAAGCCAAACCTTCTCTCAAACAAAATACTCAGTAATACATTTGGCTTTGTATTTCTATTATTCCGATTAATTTCATGTGATCCCGTGGTGTAGCATGGGCAATTTACTAGTATAACAAATAGTTCCATCTTAATAATGTAATTTGCGGAGTTGTGATCTTAAACACATTGTTGTATCCAAAGGTTTGATAAATTGCAATTTCTCTACCAATCTTATTACCAATTTAAGTATGCAACATTGTCGTTTAGTGCCTCAGTTTCAACATTAGTCTTTCACTCTTTATTTATCATTTAATTGCCTTCTTTATCTACAAGAACATGTTCTTACCTGTGGTCGGGGTCTAATGGTTGATGGATTTTGTCATCTAATTCATGCTCTTGCACAAAAAAAGCTTCTTGAGGTGATGTTGTGTAGTTTGAGCTTATCAACATACTTGCGAGCCTTTGGAACTAACCACTTGATGTATCCCTATTCTTTTGCAGACTTTGGCAACTAAAAAGGAGTGCCTATCAACAAAATTCCCCCATCTCCAGTTCCACCTCCTACTTGTTCACCATCTCTTGCAGATTTTTGGAACCAAGCAAAGAACCACTAGCATTGTGTGCTCTACAACACACATATCATGTAAGTTCCCTACCCAATACCCATGAATGCTTGCAATGCTTCTGCTTTCTACCCAATACCCATGAATGATTGTTGCTTGGCTGTTTGTTGTTCCCAAACAATTAGGAATTTCAGAATTAAATTAATTGGGCATGCAAATGATTTAGTGCAAACATCGTGTTATGTGTATTTCTAGATCGTCTAGTGATAATAATTTGGGAAAGATTTGGCCTAGCCTAGCACATATATATCAGGAAAGTAAGTATCACAGATTCAGCGTAGCCTAGAACATATCTTTTAGGGATGTACGTATCACAAATTCAGCATAGCCTAGCACATATCTTTTAGATCAAGGTGGGTTTTAGTGTTCTTTACTCAAAGCAGTATCACTAGGAGAAGTACATAATCAGCATAATGCGGTACTTAGAACATTCAGTCATGAATAAAAATCTCTTTTAGGATAGGGATGAATCCAAATCTTAATCTAGTATTATGTCAAAATATCCTAAGCATGGCAATTAACTTCTGTCAGTTTCGTTCCTGCTCCAGAAGATTTACACAGCACAAAAACATCCATGTACGTCGGCAGGTTGTCCCACCAAGCAAACATTTCACTACACAACGCTTTTAGTAATTATCATTAAAGCTTCGTGTCATGCTTTCATAGGAGCAGTAGACTTCTTTTGGTGATAGAACTTTTGTTCTATTAAACTGAAAATATTAATCTGTCCTGTGAAATGATAATATATACTAATCAATTGTGGGCATTCTGGCAATTCTATGTTGTTGTTTATTATCCTACTTTTTTCTAAAGGTATAATGTGTGATATATACCTACAAATTTTGTCAAGAAAAGATGCAAGAACATTTTAGTACATCTTGGATGCAGATGAGGTAATGTCTCAAAAGCTTCATCGTGAGACATATATTGATGTTTGGTTCCATACTAGAGGTTCAAACAAGTTTGAGATAATCCAGAAAGTGTTCTTCCTAAATATATTTGTTGGTTGTTGATACACTTTAGTTATTATATACTTCATATAGGCAAGTAATTATAAATATTGCTCACAGATACACAAGCTATGTATGATCTCCATTTGACATCTTACCTTTTTAATCTTCAAGATGTACTTATGAAAATGTATTCGTTTGAATTATATGTAATTATATATATATATCATATGTTGTTGACTGCACTTTCTAGTATCTCCATACCACAATTAAATAAATCTCCTGGAAATATATTTTCGACAGTATGCTACAAAAAAGGTGTGAAATGAATTTCTTTCTTGGGAAGTAATTTTGTTTTCCAGTGTGCAGTCGGGCTATTGGGTTTGGAGGGTTTATTCAACTTATAGAAGGGGATAAGGGATTGTATGCACCATAGAGTAGTAGAGATGGAGAAGCTCAGGCAGTCTGCGAAGTTATGGAGCCAGGTGAAGGTGGCATATCCATGTTTCCATCTTCTCTTGTCATGAATCTTATATGAAGAAATATAATTCAAGAAACAACTATGTAGGTGGAGAAATACCAGCTTTCAATAAATATCTCTCTTGGAAAAGGTAGTGCCTAGGAGGCGCTTAGGCACGCCTAGCTGGTAGGCCATGGCCAATCGCCTCGCCTAGGGCATAAGCGAAAGTCTAGGCAGGGCAAGTAAGAAATTGTTTACCCAAGAGAGAAATCATGCCATATTGTACTAATATGCCAAACAAGCCATATTCCCATGGCAATAGCTAGTAGTTAACGTATATATATGCCCTAAATTAAGAGAACACACATATAATAACCACATATACACCTTAATAGTAAAAACTATATTACCGCCTAGGCTGCGCCTAGGACGCTTAAGCATCGCCTAGGCACTAGGCGAAGGCCAATCGCCTCGCTTACGCCTACTGATTTTTCCAACCTTGATAAATATTATCCAACAACTGCATTGTAATTTGAACATTCAAATTTTCTTAAATGTGTTAACTAGCTGAAGTTTCTCAAAATATTATCATTATTTTCTAAAACATTGACATGTGTGGCAATGCCTGATCAGGACATCCCTACTAATGTTACACCCACAACTCCAACTGCTATACATACAGGACCAATTACTAGAGCTCACACACGTCAATTGAATTACCAGGTACTTTCATTTCTTGGAAATCCTTCTAATGTTTATGAACATATGATGCTGCCTAAATTAGATACTTATGTTTTACTTATGAATGAAGGACCTAGCATGGACAAGAAGGATGACCATTGGAGCGGGATCAAGCATGGAGAAGACGAGAAAGAACAATGGAGCTTCCAGTGATGATTTTCACACTTTGAAGCCACCATAATGGGAGCAAGAAGCCTTGGATGAAATATGCATGATGCCACTTTATAAAATTCGTCCCTAGGCTAATATAGGTGCTGCGCCACCTTATTTTTGGGCCGAAACGTTTGAAAAGTTCAAGCAATTTCAGAGTGAAGTTGAGAATCATCGTAACAAGAAGATTAAATTTTTGTGATCTGATCGAGGAGGTGAATATCTAAGTTATGAGTTTGGCAGTCACTTAAGACAGTGTGGAATTGTTTCATAGTTGACACCGCCTGGAACACCACAGCGTAATGGTGTGTCCGAACGTCCTAATCGAACCTTATTAGATATGGTGCGTTCTATGATGTCTCTTGCTGATTTGCCACTATCGTTTTGGGGTTATGCATTAGAGACAGCTGCATTCACTTTAAATAGGGCACCATCGAAATCCATTGAGACGGCGCCATATGAACTATGGTTTGGCAAGAGACCAAAGTTGTCGTTTCTTAAAGTTTGGGGATGTGATGCTTATGTCAAAAAAGCTTCAGCCTGAAAAGCTGGAACCCAAAGCGGAGAAATGAGTCTTCATAGGATATCCGAAAGAGACAGTCGAGTATACCTTCTATCTCAGATCCGAAGGCAAAGTGTTTGTCGCTAAGAATGGAACATTTCTTGAGAAAAAGTTTCTCTCGAAAGAATTGAGTGGGGGGAAAATAGAGCTTGATGAGGTTATTGAACCTTTACTTCAACCAGAAAGTAGCGCAGCGTAGAAAGATGTTTCTGTGGAACCTACGACGGTAGAAGAGGAAGTTAATGATGATGATCATGAAGCTTCGTATCAAGCTGTTGTTAAACCGCGTAGGTCGACAAGGGCGCGTACTACTCCTGAGTGGTACCGCAACCCTGTCTTGGAGGTCATGTTGTTAGACAACAATGAACCTACGAGCTATGGAGGAGCAGTGATGGGCCCGGATTCCGAGAAATGGTTAGAGGCCATGAAATCCGAGATGGGATCCATGTATGAAAACAAAGTATGGACTTTGGAAGTATTACCTGAAGGGCGAAAGGCCATTCAGAACAAATGGATCTTTAATAAGAAGACAGACACGGACGGTAATGTCACCGTCTATAAAGCTCGACTTGTGGCAAAGGGTTTTTCACAAGTTCAAGGAGTTGACTACGATGAGGCCTTCTCACCCGTAGCGATGCTTAAGTCTGTCAGAATCATGTTAGCAATAGCTGCCTATTTCGACTATGAAATTTGGCAGATGGATGTCAAAACGGCGTTCCTCAATGGTTTCCTTGAGGAAGAGTTGTATATGATGCAACCCGAAGGTTTTGTCGATCCAGAGAAAGCTGACAAAGTTTGCAAACTCCAGCGATCCATTTATGGACTGGTGCAAGCATCTCGGAGTTGGAATAAGCGCTTTGATGAGGTGATCAAGGCATTTGAGTTTATACAAGTTTATGGAGAAGCTTGTATTTACAAGAAAGTGAGTGGGATATCTATAGCATTTCTAATATTATATGTGGATGACATATTGCTGATTGGAAACAATATAGAAATGCTGGAGAGCATGAAGGAATATTTGAACAAGAGTTTTTCAATGAAGGACCTAGGAGAATCTGCTTTCATATTAGGCATTAAGATCTGTAGAGATAGATCGAGACGCTTAATAGCACTTTCACAGAGCGCATAGCTTGATAAAGTTTTGAAGAAGTTCAAAATGGATCAGTCCAAGAAGGGGTTCTTGCCTGTGTTACAAGGTGTGAAGTTGAGTAAGACTCAATGCCCAGTGACTACAGAAGATAGAGAAAAGATGAGTGTCATCCCCTATGCTTCAGCCATAGGCTCTATCATGTATGCAATGTTGTGCACAAGACCCGATGTCAGCCTTGCCATAAGTATGTCCGGAAGGTTTCAAAGTGATCCTGGAATGGAGCACTGGACAGCGGTCAAGAATATCCTTAAGTACCTGAAAAGGACTAAGGAAATGTTTGTCGTTTATGGAGGTGATGAAGAGCTCGTCGTAAAGGGTTATGTCGATGCAAGCTTTGACACTGATCCGGATGACGCTAAGTTGCAAACCGGATACGTACTTATTCTCAACAGGGGAGCGGTAAGCTGGTGCAGTTCCAGGCAAAGCGTGGTAGCCGATTCTACGTGCGAAGCGGAGTACATCGCAGCCTCGGAGGCAGCGAAGGAAGGTGTCTGGATGAAGCAGTTCATGACAGATCTTGGAGTAGTGCCCAGTGCAAAGAATCCAATGAACATGTTCTGTGACAACACTGGTGCCATTGCTCTGGCCAAGGAACCAAGGTTTCACAAGAGGACCAGGCACATAAAGCGACGCTTCAACTCCATCTGCGATTACATCGAGGAGACATAAATATTTGCAAAGTGCACATGGATCTGAATGTTGCAGACCCGTTGACTAAACCTCTTCCAAGGGCTAAACATGATCAACACTAGAACTGCATGGGTGTTCGATTCATTACAATGTAAATCACATAGTGATGTGAACTAGATTATTGACTCTAGTGCAAGTGGGAGACTATTGGAAATATGCCCTAGAGGCAATAAATAAAGTGTTTATTATTGTATTTCCTTGTTCATGATAATCGTTTATTATCCATGCTATAATTTTATTGATTGGAAACACATTACATGTGTGGGTAAATAGACAACACTCTGTCCCTAGTATGCCTCTAGTGAACTAGCTCGTTGATCAAAGATAGTCAAGGTTTCCTAGCCATTGACATGTGATGACATTTGATAACGGGATCACATCATTAGGAGAATGATGTGATGGACAAGACCCAAACTATAAACGTAGCATATGATCGTGTCAGTTTATTGCTACTGTTTTCTGCATGTCAAGTATGTGTTCCTATGACCATGAGATCATGCAACTCACGGACATCGGAGGAGTGCCTTGTGTGTATCAAACGTCGGAACGTAACTGGGTGACTATAAAGGTGCTCTACAGGTATCTCCGAGGGTGTCTGTTGAGTTGGCATGAATCAAGACCGGGATTTGTTACTCCGTGTGACGGAGAGGTATCTCAGGGCCCACTCAGTAATACAACATCACAATAAGACTTGCAAGCAATGTGACTAAGTGTTGGTTGCGGGATCTTGTATTACGTAACGAGTAAAGAGACTTTCCGGTAACGAGGCTGAACTAGGTATGGAGATACCGACGATCGAATCTTGGGCAAGTAACATACCGAAGAACAAAGGGAACATCATACGGGATTAATTGAATCCTTGACACAGAGGTTCAACCGATAAAGATCTTCGTAGAATATGTAGGAACCAATATGGGCATCCAGGTCCCGCTATTGGTTATTGACCGTAGAGGTGTCTCGGTCATGTCTACATAGTTCTCGAACCCGCAGGGTCTGCACACTTAAGGTTTGGTGACGTTTCGGTAGTATAGAGTTATGTATGGTGGTGACCGAAGGTTGTTCAGAGTCCCGGATGAGATCCCGGACATCACGAGGAGCTCCGGAATGGTCTGGAGGTAAAGATTCATATATACGAAGTCCTGTTTTGGTCGCCAGAAAAGTTTCGGGCTCATCGGTAGTGTACTGGGAGTGCCGGTACTGTACCGGGAGAACTCCGGGAGGGGTATTTCGACTCAAGGAGCTTCATGGGCTGTGGGAGAGTGAATATCAGCCCTTAGTGGGCTGGTGGAAACTCCCACACAAGGCCCATGTGGCTAGAGAATAAAACCCAATAGGAAAAGGTGGAAAAAGGAAAAAAAGGGAACGAATCCTAGTCCTACTAGGATTGGAGGAGAGTCCTCCAATCCTAATAGGTTCGGCCGAACCCAAGGAGGCTTGTCCCCTGGGCCAAGCCTCTCCTCCTCTCCTCCTATATATACTGGTGGATTTCTAGGGTTTTGCACTAGTTTTTTCAGCCACGTGCTACCCGTTCCTCCAGTGCATAGTTTCTCCTCTAGATCGGATTTCTGCAGTGCTTAGGCGAAGCCCTGCCGGAATTGCTCCACCACCATCGCCGGAGCGCCTTCATGCTGCCGGAGTACTCTTCCTCCTCTCCGCTCTCTCTTGCTGGATCAAGACGGCGGAGATCGTCATCAAGCTGTACATGTGCTGAACGCGGAGGTGTCGTTCCTTTGGCGCTAGATCGGAAGGTTGTGATCAAGCTCGTGGGAAGGATCATGATCAAGTTCATAGGACGGATCGTGATCAAGTTCGTGGGACGGATCATGATTAAATCGCGGGACGGATCGTGATTGGATCGCGGGACGCTCGGCGATTTGGATCGCGGGACGCTCGGCGATTTGGATCGCGAAGACGTTCGACTACACCAACCGCATTTCTTAACGCTTCCCGCTTAGCGATCTACAAGGGTACGTAGATCCACTCTCCCTATCATAGATGCTCATCACCAGGGATAGATCTGCGTGTGCGTAGGAATTTTTTTGTTTCCCATGCAACATTCCCCAACACTGGCCAGGGTTTAGTCTCGGTCCGTAGCCAACCGGGACTAAAGCCTTAGACCCTTTAGTCTCTATACTTTAGTCCCAGTTGGGGAACCGGGACTGAAGGCCCTTCCCAACCGGGACTAATGGTCTATTTTATATTAGTGAAAGAAAAAGATCTTCTGCCTGACATTACATTTTTTTAATCTATCAATGTAAACTACGGTTATTGCTGAGTAGAATTTTCTAATTTTATTTGCTTCTTGATCCCACCAGGGAATTTAGCTGCAACTCAATTATCCCTCTTTTGAATATGTAAAAGAAAATTGGACCTTCAATTATGTGATTAAATGTACACAAATATAATTTCTGAATATGGAAGGAAAGACTTTAACTTACAAAATCTCAATGCTAGGAAATTAAGTATCCTGAAGCAAAAGCATCACCAATCAGAAACTCAACTGCCCTTACTATTGGCAAAAATTGAAGTGGTAGAGAAAATCAAAGCAAAGCATCAACATAATATTGACAAATTAGGGACATAGCATATATGTTATGTTATACGTGTGTGCTTGTTGCTGTGGGCATGTGTGTGTGTGCGCGCACGTGCATGCTTTCTAATACCTAACCAAATTACTTGCAAGAAGTTTTCAAACAGTAGACGCTGGGACATAAAGAGGGGCATTGATAAAGGCGAAGTTGTCCCTGTCTTTCGATGAGATGGTGGCTATCGTTTTTGGTGGAGTAGACTTTGACGATCCGACTACGAACGTGTGATGTGGTCGCACCTTAGCAATTGCTAAACCAAATCTGAGAGGTTATTGACCACGCCGGAGCACGATCAACCTGACCACGAGGGTCTGTTTCCTGCACACAAACGAAAAACAAGCAAGAAACTAAGATTGCAATCTGGATATTGCGAATATAAGAGGAAAGCTTTATTGATGGAAGTGGGGTTCTGTGATGCCTTTGTCTGGTCGTGCAACACAAACGAAGAACGCGAAGTTGCAACTATGGCGAACTTGTAATCTAAACAAAACTCAAACCTAAAACGACGCCCTAAGGGCTGTATATATGGGGGAATAGAGGGGAATTTCTCGGCCCCTTGGAGGAGGGGTCCGAAACCAACCCTAACTCAGTTTCCCCATACATACAGACTCTAAAAACAACCTATAATATGGTATTTGGAAATTACATGGGCCTGGCCCAAAAATAAGGTGGCGAAGCACCTATATTAGCCTAGGGACGGATTTTATAAAGTGGCATCATGCTTTTTTGTCCAAGGCTTCTTGCTCCCATTATGGTGGCTTCAAAGTGCGAAAATCATCACTGGAAGCTCCATTCTTCTTTCTCGTCTTCTTGTCCATGCTAGGTCCTTCATTCATAAGTAAAACAAAAGTATCTAATTTAGGCAGCATCATATGTTCATGAACATTAGAAGGATATCCAAGAAACGAAAGTACCTGGTAATTCAATTGATGTGCACGAGCTCTAGTAATTGGTCCTGTATGTATAGCAGTCGGAGTTGTGGGTGTAAAATTAGTAGGGATGTCCTCATCATCATCCCCTTCTTGAACTAAAGTCGTCCGCGACGGAAGCTCATCTTCCTCACCCAAATAAGGCTTCAAATCTGCAATGTTAAAAGTGGGGCTAACCCATAACTCTGCAGGCATCTTAAGATTATATGCATTATCATTTATTTTCTCTAACACCTTAAAAGGACCATCAGCATGTGGCATTAGCTTTGACTTGCGCAAATCAGGAAATCTATCCTTATGCAAATGTAACCAAACAAGATGTCCAGGTGCAAAGACAACATGTTTTCTACCCTTATCTCCAACAAGTTTGTATTTAGCATTCATATGCTCAATGTTTTCCTTAGTTAACTCATGAATCTTTAATATCAATTTAGCACGTTCTTTAGCATCAAAATTAACCTTCTTCGTAGATGGAAGAGGCAACAAATCAATAGGTGCATGAGGTAAGAAACCATACACAACCTCAAACGGGCACATTTTAGTGGTAGAATGTAGCGAACGATTATAAGCAAATTCAATATGACGCAAGCATTCTTCCCACATTTTCAGGTTATTCTTGAAAACAGCCCTAAGCATAGTAGACAATGATCTAATGACTACTTCAGTTTGGCCATCAGTTTGGGGATGACATGTAGTACTAAAAAGCAGTTTAGTCCCCAAATTAGCCCATAAACATATCCAAAAGTGGCTAAGAAATTTAGCATCACGATCTGAAACAATTGTATTTGGTACACCATGCAATCGAATAATTTCACGAAAGAACAAATCAGCAACATGAGCAGCAGCATCACTTTTATGACATGGTATAAAGTGTGCCATTTTGGAAAATCTATCCACGACAAGAAATATGCTATCCCTCCCCTTCTTTGTTTGAGGTAAACCTAAAACAGAGTCCATAGATATATCCTCCCATGGAACACTAGGTACAGGCAAAGGCATATATAAACCATGAGGATTGAGTCATGACTTAGCTTTTTGACATGTAGTGCAGCGAGCAACAAAACGCTCAACATCCCATCTCATCTTTGGCCAAAAGAAATGTGTAGAAAGTACGTCCTCCGTCTTCTTCACGCCAAACTATCCCACTAATCCTCCTCCATGCGCCTCCTGTAACAACAAAAGATGAACGGAGCTAGCTGGAATGCATAGCTTGTTAGCACGGAACACAAATCCATCATTAATAACGAACTTGTTCCATGTTCTCCCTTCTTTACAATTCTGCAACACATCTCTAAATTCAACATCATGCACATATTGATCTTTGATGGTCTCCAAACCAAATATATTAAGGGCAAGTTGTAAAAGCACAGTATAATGACGAGACAATGCATCAGCAATAACATTTTCTTCACCCTTCTTGTGTTTAATGACATAAGGGAAAGTCTCAATGAATTCAACCCATTTAGCATGTCTGCGGTTCAGTTTTGCTTGACTTTTAATATGTTTCAAAGATTCATGATCAGAATGTATAACAAATTATTTGGGCCATAAATAATGTTGCCATGTTTCCAAAGTCCGAACAAGAGCATATAATTCCTTATCATAAGTAGAATAATTCAGACTAGGCCCACTCAATTTTTCAGAAAAATACGCAACAAGTTTACCATATTGTAATAACACACCTCCTAACCCAATTCCACTAGCATCGCATTCAAGCTCGAAAGTCTTATTAAAATCAGGAAGTTGGAGTAAAGGAGCATGTGTTAACTTATCTTTGAAGACCATGAAGGCTTCTTCCTGTGCGGTACCCCAAGCAAAAGGCACGTCCTTCTTTGTAAGCTCATTGAGAGGCGCAGCAATGGTGCTGAAATCTCTCACAAAACGCCTGTAGAAACTAGCAAGGCCAAGAAAAATCCTCACTTGTGTGACTGTTTTGGGCTGCGGCCAACTCTCAATAGCTTCAATCTTGGCTTTATCAACTTCAATTCCCTGTGGAGTAACAACATAGCCAAGAAAAGATACTCGGTAGGTGCAAAAGGTGCACTTCCCAAGGTTACCAAACAAACGTGCATCACGTAGAGCAATAAAAACAACACGCAAATGTTCCAAATGTTCCTCCAAAGATCTACTATAAATCAATATGTCATCAAAATAGACTACCACAAATCATCCAATGAAAGCACGTAAAACCTCATTGATTAATCTCATGAAAGTGCTAGGTGCATTAGTTAACCCAAAAGGCATGACTAACCACTCATATAATCCAAATTTAGTTTTAAATGCTGTTTTCCATTCATCTCCCAATTTCATACGAATTTGATGGTATCCACTACGCAAATCAACTTTGGAGAAAATTGTAGAGCCACTTAATTCATCAAGCATATCATCTAGCCTAGGAATAGGATGATGATAACGAATAGTAATATTATTAATGCCTCTAAAATCCACACACATGCGTGATGTACCATCCTTTTTAGGCACTAGAATAATAGGAACAACACAAGGACTAAGGGATTCGCGTATATAACCTTTGTCAAGCAGCTCCTGTACTTGACGCATAATCTCCTTCGTCTCCTCTGGATTGGTACGGTATGGCGCACGGTTGGGTAGCGATGCACCGAGTATTAAGTCAATTTGATGCTCAATCCCACGAATATGTGGTAATCCCGGTGGCACGTATTGTGGAATGACATCAGCGAACTCCTGCAAAATGTTAATGATAGCAGGAGGCAAAGAGGGAGGTATGTCCTCGAATGAAAATAATACCTCTTTGGTGTCCTGTACAATGTATAATTTGGGCCAGTTCCCAAATTATACGGGAAGATCTCACTACCAACTAGGACACCAATAACAAAGTTGATAAGATCATCCTACTCCTTCCAAGTTAGATGTGATCCATAAGTGTAGTGTGTTGTGTCGATTATGTTCTGTGTTTCACTCGAAGAAATGAAATAAGCTATAAATTATAAATTAACAAATTTAGTATGGATGAACACCAAATATTTTTAAATATAGAATGCAAATTACTTGACAAATACGCACGGTTGACAAACTCACATGGAGGTAAAACAGGAAGCATATCGACATCCACCCAAATGTCTATGTTTCCTTCGATATGATCTTCAGGACGAAGATCGAAGGCTATTTCCATATCCTCCTAAAATCCATATGCCTTGCAAAGAGCTTCCCAATTTGAGCACCCTAATTCTGTGTTAGTGCATCCATTACTTTCACAAGAAATGTGTGACCATGTTTAGTCCTCAGGTTGGTTGTCCTCGTCTCGAAACTCTCGTGCCCTTCGAAACCGAGCCTCTCCAAGAAATATCGTCTTGCATGACAGGGGATGAACTAGTCGAATTGTATAAAACAGAAATTGCATGTTGAAGGAAAGAAACAGAAGTCATGCTTAATTACGAAAAAGTTGTTGTCATCGTTGCGTACCATAGAAATATCAAAGTCCTCATAAAGCTTCATAGTGAAGAACCTGCCGTCTCGCAGCCTAGGATGGTCGCAAAGACCCTTGTCTTGACCGCACAATTCACACGTTTGGATCCTATCGTCGTTTGATGACGATGACATTTCCTGTGTTCATGATTCAAGAATTACGGCACGCTTTGATCCTAATGCGTGTGTGACTTTCGGTCTGTCGAGGCTTTCCTTAAATAACTCTCATATCCCATGGTGTGTTGGTGCGCACTCTCTCACACGGATATGGTGGTGTATATATGTTGGTGGACACTCTCTCACAGTAATAGTTCGACCTTCGGTGATGGACGCCCCCCCCCCCACTTCTCTACTTGCGCATTATATCGACGAATATACCTCAAAGAATAGAAGAAGAGGAGGCGCCCCCACGACAACAGTCGGGATTCCTCCATCAAGAACACACATGAAAGTCACACAAGGAGAAACAACAGACCAAAAGTCACACGCGCATTATACCGATAAAATATCACTAATACATTTATAATGAACTCAAATATAATATCAATAATACATCATCTTGAATAATCCAGTTATTAATGCATCATCAAATATTAACTAATACATCTCGAATATTATCATGTAAGGTCACTAATACAGATCGAATACAATAGAATAATCTAAGTCACTAGCGGTTCCTGAGTCGCGGGTGGTGGACACCCAAAGATAAGGAACCATCACGAAACCATAACTCGGGTGAGATCCCTGAAGAATCTGCCAGGTATTGTTGAACCTGGCGTCCAACGCCGCCATGTAGGGACGTGCTCGTCCTCCTCCCTGACACGGCGACCTACCACCTCTGTGGGGGCCCGCTCCCTCTACACCGAAAGTGGCCCACGTGACCGCCACCAAAGAAGCTCTGGGTCGACGATGAGACCCGGATTCCTCACCAAGCTCCGAGCCCCGGAAGGTAGCACCTCCTAGTGCTAGCCCGGCGGAGCCCAGTCCCGTACATGGCGCCTATCAAGCAGGCTCTTGCGGATCACTCGATGATGAGGATGCGGTCCGAGCATCATCGATGTCGAGACAAATTCCTATGAGAACATTTTCTTATCGTTTAATCACTAATTTTTCCAAAACCCAAGAATTTTTCTCCAATCTAACATACACATACTAATTTTTCGTAGGACTCCTAATTAACTAAAAACATAAAACAACCAAAACATAAAAAGCATCATAAACAAAATCATCTAACAATATTAATCTACTTATCCATCGACATACTACAATTTTCTTAACACGTTGTTTAATGAAAAAATGTTGCATACCAACCACAAAAATTTGCACGTTTTTAAATATGTGTGTGTGTGTTTGCGGCACCATCGGAGATGGACAGGCCAGGCGGCGGGGCTCCTACGCCGGAGATGGATGGTGCGGTGGCTCTCGGGCATCTCCGGTGGTGGCTCTAGGTGGGGCAGGGATGGGCTTGGGGAGGGGCGGACATGCATGGCGGCAATGGTGGACGGGGAGGGGCGGCCTTGCATGGCCGGCAACAATGGCGAATGGGGAGGGAGGCTTCAGGAGGAGAGGGAGGAGAGTGGCTCATAGCGGGCTCGGTAGCGAGGTCGAGGCGATGGCGAGGTCGGCCGAAGCGAGCGGGTCGGGGACGACAATCTTTGGCAGAAGGTAGCACGACATCGAGGTCAAGGGAGAAGAGGCGCGCGGCGAGCACCGACAGCTTATCGGCGTCGGGGCAGGGGCGGCGTCGAGCAGAATGGGAGAGGTTGGGCAAGAAACGGCAATGTCCTGGATATATAGAGGGACTCTTTAGTCCTGGGTCATGGCACCAACCGGGACTAAAGACCTTTAGTCCCGGCTGGTACCCCAAATTGGACTAAAGGTCCTCCCAGATTCCACGCGGGAAGGTCTTTTTCAAACGTCCAAATTCCGCGCGGGAAGGGGCCTTCCAACCAGGACTACAATTGTATTTTCTCTTTTTTTTGTTTTTCTTATTTCTTTTTTTATATTTGGAATAACTGTTAGAATATTTATATTTTTATGAATCTTTTTGCTTTAGGTCAAAACAATAGAAATTTTCTGTTAGTGCCAGTAGTTTTTCAAATTGAAATAGTTTAAATCTGAATTCATGTGAAATTTGTGTGAAACAGTAATTTGTGAATAACTTTAGTTTAAAAATAGATATTTGAGTGATTGTTTTTCCTGTTGTTTAATCTTACTATGTTTTACTATTATGTTAAATTTGGGAATTTTTAGGATAATTTAAATAGGTGTTTTAATCAAAATCAGATTCTGTTTAACTCTTTTAGTTTTATACCTTCATTTGTTTTAATCAAAATCACCCAACTAGATTCTGAAAAGGTTGAAACTTGGCATGGTATCTTCATTTCACCCACTTGGCATGTGCTAAAAAGTTGAGAGCGTTATGGCAAAAACTAGATGCACTTCGTGTACAAAATGAACAATCTCCTTCGAAGTATCGGGGTTTCGGACGAAAACTCGTCTGTTACAAAAGGATTTCAATTTTTAAAACTTATTTCAACTCCAGACTTTTTGTGCATTCAATATGAACCATTCTAAGCCACATACTAAAATTTCAACCCTATCTAACTTCATTTGCTATTTTTCCATGCATTTAATGATTTGTTTTGAGCTAAATGACCCGAAAATTAAAAAAGCACCACAAATGAACTCTGAAAAGGTTAAAACTTGGCATGGTATCATCATTTCACCCACATACTATGTGATAAAAAGTTGAAAGCGTTACGGCAAAAACTGGATGCACTTCATGTACAAAATGGACAATCTCCTTCGAAGTATCGGGGTTTCGGATGAAAACTCGTCTGTTACAAAAGGATTTCAATTTTTTTAACTTATTTCAAATATAGAATTTTTTTTGCATTAAATATGAACCATTAGAAGCCACTTACTAAAATTTCTATCCTATCTAACTTCATTTGCTATTTTTCATGCATTTGATGATTTGTTTTGAGCTAAATGATCCTGAAATTAAAAAGCACCACAAATGAACTCTAAAAAGGTTGAAATTTGACACGGTACCATGATTTCACCCACATAGCATGTGGTAAAATGTTGGGAGCGTTACAGCAAAAACTGGATGCACTTCGTGTAAAAAATAGACAATCTCTTTCGAAGTATCGGGGTTTTAGCGAAAACTCGTCTATTACAAAAGGATTTCAACTTTTTTAACTTATTTCAACTCTAGACTTTTTGCGCATTCAATATGAACCATTAGAAGCCACATATTAAAATTTCAATCCTATCTAACTTCATTTGCTATTTTTCATGCATTTAATAATTTGTTTTGAGCTAAATGACCTTGAAATTAAAAAGCGACACAAATGAACTCTGAAAGGTTGAAACTTGGCATGGTACGATCATTTCACCCACGTAGCACGTGATAAAAAGTTGAGAGGGTTACGACAAAAACTAGACGCACTTCGTGTACAAAATGGACAATCTCTTTCGAAGTATTGGGGTTTCGAACGAAAACTCGTCTGTTACAAAAGGATTTCAACTTTTTTAACTTATTTCAACTTCAAACTTTTTGTGCATTCAATATGAACCATTAGAAGCCACATACTAAAATTTCAACAATATCTAACTTTATTTGTTATTTTTCATGCATTTAATGATTTGTTTTGAGCTAAATGACCCTGAAATTAAAAAAGCATCACAAATGAACTCTGAAAAGGTTGAAACTTGGCATGGTACCATCATTTAACACACATAGCAAGTGGTGAGGGTTACAACAAAAACTGGATGCACTTCGTGTACAAACTGAACCATCCCGGCTACTCACTAGAGAAGAAAAGTGATGACGGTGTAGCCAGTCACATCCAAGGTAGAATTTTGTAGAACTGTGTAGTGTGCTTGCACCGAAGAATGCACGTCCATACATATTATTTATTTTGTTCCAAGCATGCCTTTTCCATGCAGTCTCCCCTCATGCCGCGATTGAGGAACACCAATCGGCATAATGTCAGAATAAAGTCAACACAAAACTCAATAACCTCCTCTGTTTCATGGCCCTTGAAAATGCTTCCTTCTTTCCTAACATGGTTACAAACATATTTCTTTAAGACTCCCATGAACCTCTCAAAGGGGAACATATTGTGTAGAAATACAGGACCCGGAATGGCAATCTCTTCGACTAGGTGAACTAGGACATGCGTCATAATATTAAAGAAGGATGGTGGGAACACCAACTTGAAACTGACAAGACACTGAACCAAATCATTCTGTAAGCTTGGTAGGATTTCTAAATCGATTACCTTATGAGAAATTGCATTGAGGAATGAACATAGCTTCACAATAGCTAATCGAACATTTTTTGGTAGTTAGGATAAGTCATCATCATCTAGGTTGACATTAACATATAGTTCATCCAAATCCTCCAGACGCTGCACATGCATAGATTTCAGTCAAATGAGTGGACACAATTCAAGCAGAAGTTAGGAGACAGAAAAGCCCATCCATGTGGTGATAGATTATAACATGATCTAGCAACAATTATTATGCATTTAATCGTCCAAAGATGACAATGATTACCATTCCCCGGAACTTTGCAGTGTCACTACCCGTGAAAAGCATGGGCTGCCCCACCTCCATATCCATCAAGTTCTCTGGCAGTGTCAAGGCTTCGTGCCTGCAACAAGCAGCACTTTCAGATAAGAACACACATTGTTTTCTTAATCTTACGACATATCATTCTCTATACCACCATTATGTACCGACTGTATGCTAGTTTTACAGAGGTGAAAAGGTGTTCCGGTATGAAAGAGCTAACAAAGAGAGAGTCAAACTCTTGAACATAACCCAATGCACATAATACAGTAGCAAGAGGTCATATGGCATATATGGAGTGCTAACCCACTTTCAAAGGTGAAAGAAAAGGCTCACATCAACATGCGTCTGTCCTTTCAACATGGCAGAATGCTAAGAAATTTTCACATTTTTGGAAAGTGGTAAAATCCCCTACATTGTCCAGTCGGAAGATATCGATTGATACTTAAGCAATCAAATGCGAGCAACAGATATGGAAAATAATGCGTCAGCACTGAATTAGCCCAATACTAATTTATTTCTCCGTGTTATTAAAAATAGTTAAGATAGCAAACGGGCAAAGTATGTGCCAAATGGATAAACTGTAAAATGTAAAAAACTTGCATCATAAATACACATGTATTGACCAAAGAGAAATTGCAACCTGGAGTTTATTAAAACTGACTAACGGCAACATACAAAATCGGTAACATGCAGAGAAATATAATGCCTGCATGAACCCTTGCATCAAAAGCTAGAACACCCAAACAGCCTCCCTTGACCAAGATTTTCAATTCGTGAATTTGATCAAAAATCGAAAGATTAAGACATGAGGTGGAAAATCATATGAGAAGTTATATGAATAGCTGCTGCCCCATTAACACAAGAACAGAGTCAAGTTACAGCAGCACACACAGCAAGGAGCAACGGCTAGCTCCATGCATCTCAGTTACATTTTGCTGCATGCAACAATCAGAGATATGACATCAGGAAACTTCTCGAAAACTGAAAACGCCACAATGTAGTATCGGTGCAAGCTCATCGTAAAACAAGTACTGCACAATGCAGCACATACCAATTCGTACCAGCCAAGCTGACAGGCTAACAGTGTTATCAAGCCTCTAGGAAATTTCATAAACACAAAAATTTAAGTTGTCCATGCTTTGTAAACACACAAACCTAATTTGTCCATGCAGACATCTTGGCATCTTGCAATAGCCTCCAATCTAAACTATCAAACTAACGCCAAACAGTCTAATCGCAAAAGAAACTCTACTTCCAGAGAAATGGACACCAACTCTCCATTACCACCACGGCACCACACAACCCAGATCTCGCTCGGCTCAAACATGAAGGCAGAATAGAACAACCAGTGATATGGCAACATCAGGAAACGTGTAGAGAACACTAGAATGTACTACCGTTGCAAGTTCATCGTATCATCATAAGATCAGTACTGCACAATGCAGCACATACGAATTGGTACCAAGCAAGCTGACAGACTGACAGTGTTAGCAAACCTCTAAGAAACTTCATAAACAGAGAGTTAAGTTGTCCCCAGTGTAACACACAAAGAAACTCCCATCTCCAGTGGACACCAACTCTGCATTATCACCACAGCAAGCCAGATCTCGCTCAAACAGAAGGCCTCCACATAAACCCGGCATGAGCATGAGCATACAGAAACTTGCAGCAAGGCATGGAGACGGAGGGGCACTTACTTGGCCTGCGATTTCCACTTTGGGAGGAGGGTGTGGTCCTCGTTGATCTCAACCTGCGCAAGAAATTAGTGCGATCATAACTCGAGCCGAACCAGCAAGAGTACAAGCGAATGGATCGAGCACCAAGCAGAGAAATTGGGCGAAGTTTACCGGGAGCCGGAGCCGGGACACATCATCTGCGAGGAAGAGACCATGCATACAGATTTGAGTTGGTGAGAACCCAAAACATTCCAACGACAAAAAAAAAACTGTGCAGGGGAGAGATGCGGGAGGCGACTGACTGACCGTAGAGGAGCTTCACCTTCCTCTCGTACACGACCACCACGCCACCTGCTCACAAACACATAGCACAAACGAACGCGCATCACGCGAACGACCCAGAGAGGGGGAAATAATCCGGCGAGAAACGGAGCGGGTGAGCGACTCACCCATGAGGATCCTGGAGAGCCTCAGCGCCATGGGCACCGACGGGTTCAGAATCGCCTCGCTGCACCGGAGACAAACAACCACGCACAGGTTAAAATCAAGGAGAAGGGGAAGACCGCGAGAGAAACCAGTCGGATTGGGTCGAGAAAACTGGCCGCTCACTAGATTTTGATGATGTCGTGCTTGTCGAGCCGCTTGCGGTTGATCTTGGCGTGGAGCGTAGCCGCCATCCTGCGAGACGCGGGGAACAAACACGACAGGGCGGTCAGTACCGGGATCGAAGCAGCGGTGGGCGAGCGGAACCCGCATTGGGGAGCGGATCGAGCAAAAACACCCCAGAAAACCCGGAACCAAACATCCAAAAAAAAAACTCGGCGAAAGAAGCGAAATCAGTAGCCACCGCAACAAGGTGGTCGACGGGCGCGGCCGGAGAAGGGGAGAGACGCACCATATCTGGCCGCGAGGCGCCTTCCGCGCGAGAAGCTGGTGCGAGTAGAACATTCTGGACTCGCGCGGAGACGGGACGTGATGAGGAGGAGAAGGAGGAGGCGCTGCGCCGCGGAGAGCACGGGCGGAGTCCGGAGAGGCGGAGTGGGTGGGGGTTTTGGGAGGCGGTTCGCTCGGAGTGGAAGGAGAGCGCTTGTGTTGTGGCTTGTGGGGGGAGAGAGAGGGAATGGCAGATCGAGAGAACAGTACGCGAGCTGAGGGTAGTATCGGTAATCCAGCGTGCCGCCGGCTGAATCGCGGTGCAGCCCACCTCTACAGTATGGATCGGGTTAACAAGGCCTTCGTTCATAGGATATGATTATTATAGGAACTAGGTGATGCCCCGCGCGATTGCTGTGGGAACCATGATAAAACATATGCATAAATATATGCTTGAAAAAAAATTATTTTTAAAAAATTAAGATTTTTTTTGAAATATATTTTTAAAAACAATAAAGTATATGAAACACGTGACAAAATGTTGTATAAAAAAATATAATGGACTGAAATCAAATGGGAACCATTTAAAAAAAATTGTAACATAACCTACATATATTTGCTTCAAATGTATAACGTATAAATATATGTAGGTCGTGCTAAAAAATTACATAACATGACTGTCTAAGTGAAACAAAGTAGCATGCATGGTTGCTAAGGTGGCATGGTTGCATGAGTAGATTAGTCCACACATTGTAATTTATAAATACATGCATGACTTGATGATGTGGCATACTTGCGTGAAGAGAAAAAATAGATAGTGGGTTGCAACTATTTAAGAATAGAGGATAGTAAATTTATAGAAAATGAGATAACATGCATCTTAAATTTTATGAGTGGGAATAAAAAAATGTTATTTGGTTTGCATTGTAGGATTTTTTGCATTTAGCCTATATTTTTTTCTTTAAAATGTGAGGATAAGAATCAATCATATGTAAGACTAGGACTACCTTCTTATGAACCAAAGGACTCTAAAGGAAAAAATATATAAGAATTATATCTTATAGAATTTATGTAAAATTCCTCCAAACAAAAAGGAGGCATGAACTCGAAATTCCCCTATTGTGCTTGCTCAGATCAGGTCATCTGTTGAGCATCTCCAGCCGCAGCCCCAAGAACCCACGGGGCTGTTTTTTATCGCCGGCGCACGAAAATTTCCCAGTCGCCCCTAGGACGCCGGTTTTCGTCGGTTGGGTCCCTTTTTTAGGCAAGCGACCCCGGGCCGAACCCAGCGCGCTAGGGGCGCCTGGCGCCGACTGAAGCGAAAAGTCGATTGGGCCGAGCTGTCGGTCACGCCGGCCGCTTCTTCCCGCTTTCCCTTCTTTTCCCTCCCCAATCCCGTCGTTTCCTCACCATTCTCTCCATTTCCCTTCATCTCTCTCCGCCGCCATGCCAGCGAAGAAATACGCCGCCCCTCGCCAAGCCACCGCCCCCGCCGCACCGAAGGTGAGGAAGCCTCGGGCACCGATGCCAAGGCCGTCGGGCTTAACGAACGCGCAGTGGAAGGCCGACGTCGACCGTGGGGAGGCGGTGGCCACCGATCGCCGGAACAAGCTTCTCATGAAGAAAGCCTGGGATGCGGCGGCGGCGGAGGATGAGGCGTCGTCTCAGCGGCCGATCTTCCCGGGGCAGCAGCAGGTGGGTCCGTTCACGCAAGGCACATGGGGCAGCCAGGAGAGCGTCGCGTCGTCGGCCAACCCCATCTTTCTGTCGCCGACATGGGGCGGCTACGCGCCCTCGCCAGAGTACGTCGATGGCGACGCCCTCGGTGGCTTCAACCCCAACATCACCTTCCCGCGCACGCCTTCTGCCTTCTCTGACGGCCCCCCCAATGCCTAGTACGGGTACGCACTCTCGCCGACGTAATCGGGCTCGTCCGCAACGGCACTGCAACGAGGCCCTCTGCCTTTCGCGTCTGGTTCGGCCCCCACAGTTCAGCAACACCGACGCCGAGATGGAGGAGATCATCAACACCAGCTTCGTCGCGGCCACGTCGTGCCCCGGGTTCGGTACGCAAGAGGTGGAGTGATGCGGAGCATCCTATGGACATCACCATGACAAGAGTCCGTTTGGCACGTGACAGGTGCCACAACTACTTCACATACATAAAGGTGAATCATCTCCTTTACACGTGTCCACTTGACCCCTTCCAGGATGGTATACTACTTGAAAATCCTCTCGCGTGCATACATAGGCATTGTCGGAATTTGACGGATGACGAGAAGGAGTGCCGGCACCTACGTACAACTTCACCATCCGCGAGCAAAGCTTGGAAGCGGAGACAGAAGAAGATGGAGTCCCGAATAAGGAAGAAGAGCCAGGACACCTTCCAGGTCCCGGACATCCGACCCTTGGCCCGGACATCCGGCCCCTCGAGATCATGCAAGCGCCAAGGGCAAGCCGCAGCAGAAGTCACAGGGCCCGGACATCCGGACCCAGACCCCGGACATCCGACCAACCCCGAAAGTCCGGCACCTCGCCCCGGAGATCCGACGCAGAGGAGACCCGAACCGCGAAGGATTCCAGCGCCCGAGCCCCGGACAGCCGGCCCCCCTGCCCCGGACATCCGGTACCCCCACGAAGCCCCGGACATTCGGCCCCTGTGCGGGCAGGCATGGGCCAAAGGCCCATGTATCTCTCTCTCTCACACACCTCCATCTTGCCTTGGACTATAAATAGACATCCCCCTCCTCTCTAGGGTTAGCTATGGTTTTGCTCTTTGTAAGTTGAGCCTAACTCCTTCCACTACCTCTCCCATAGAGTAGATGCCTCTATAGGAGAAGATCCCCTAGTGGATGTCAAGGCCCTTTGTGAGGGAAGATCCTCCGGAATATCAAGGCCCCATCTCCCGATGGGATTTGGGATGAACTCTACCATGTATCCTTCTTTCCCTTTGTTGTTCATGTACCTTGTGGATCTTGTGTGTGGTGAGTTTAGTGGATGTGTGATTGGACTTGTTCTTGAGTGTGTTTCTCTATTGATTTCTCCTGTGTTCTTCGTGTTTTTGAGGTTTCCCCCTCCAATTCGTGAAAGATTGACCCACACGGGCTTGCCCCATATCATATTGGTATCATGAGCCACGTTGATCACGAATTTGAAGTCTCCCCCACCGTTTTCTAGCCTAATTTTGCTTTATTTCGTCCCAATTTGAAAATCCCCACCAAAAATAGCCTCACCAAAAAATTTATGATTTGTTGGTTCTTGTGAGATTTTGTTGATTTTGATACATGAAATTCGTGTTTGGCAAGTGGATCTAGCTTTCTCACAACCTAATTCCCTAATTTTTCTTTTCCTCCATCAATTTTGACCAGAAGAGCTCAAAATTTCCGCCCAAATTGAGTTCTCATGCCCCAAATCTCGATCTAGAACTGTCGGGCCGGACATCCGGGCTACATGCCGGACATCTGGGCCCTGAAGCACAAAAATCGGGCGATTCTGGACACTGTGTCCCGGATTTCTGGCCTGAACCCCCGGATTTCCGGCCCCTGGGAATTTCAGCCTTCGTGTTTCACCGTTTTGTCCATAACTAATTCATCCGGAGTCCGATTTTGACGTTCTTTAGCTCGTTGGATAGTTTGACACTCCCCTTCCAAAAAAATAGATTCATCATCATTTGACTCCATCAAATTTTCAAAATTTTGGCATCTTTGCCTAGGTCTTCATCATAACTTCCGCATAGCTTTTCCACCATACACTTTCGCCATCCTAACCCAAATTTGTTTGAGATTTTGAGTTGCGGTTTCCGTTTCCAAAGGTGTTTTGGCTAATTAGAGACGGTTCTACATCGACAACGCCGCCACTCATCATCGCATCAGCCTCGACATCGACAACAACCACTTCGCCTTTTGGCACCCTAACCGTAAGCAAGGACGGTAACATCGATGACATCATTGTCTATATCCTTGCCATTGTTTTGATTGCTTCGAGCCTATTGCGTACATTAACCATTGAGACTAGCGAGTTGAGAATTGTCAGGCCACGTGACTTGTGCACCATAGTGTTACTCTAATGCCGCATAGCTAGTTCTAGCGTGCAAACATCTTGCTATCACCATTGTGCCATAAGTCTCTCCCGTGCATATCCATCATACTTGGCTCATATGTTGGTTTGAGCATCAAGCATAGGAGCAAAAAACGAAAAAAAAGAAAGAAGAAAAAGCTTTTAAGCAAAAGAGGAGATACAAAAGAGCTTATAAGCAATAGCAATATCATTGATCCATTTTGCATAGTTCATACTCTTGGATCATACATACATAGCATAATTGGGATTGAAGATGGCACTTCTACTCTCATAGGTTGGTGCACAAGCGCGTATCTAGCCCATTTGAGCAATCGAGCTATTGTCTCTTCTAGTATCCGTGCAACATAAGCTTTTCCCGAGTCTATCACATTTGTGCTCATTCCTTGGTTGCGTGGATCCCATTTATCTATCCGTATGTGTGTTCCTAGTGCCACTATAGCTATTGATCTATTTGCATTGCATTGCAATTTTGTGAATATTCCTCAACATTTTTTATATCCTCGATTAACAATTGTTTGAATTTTGTGCCACTTGTCCTAACCAAGACACTCGATAAGCTTTATGTTGTAGGTGTGAGTGAACAAGTACGGTACCAATTCCACTATTCTCTTAATTCACATTGAGTGAAACAGGATACATTCTCAACTTTGGGAACGGTATCTTGGTATTGTTTATCTCATTTCCCACTCACCTTTGCTTGAGTCTTGTTATGGCTAGGCAAAGCACACCATCTTCGGTCTTCGACGACTACATCGACATGAGAAACCACATCAACCAACAACTCGAGCAACTCGCCATCGACCTATGACACTCCAAAGCTCAAAAAAGAGACATGGTGGCCGCCCACATGGAGCAATTTCGACACATGGTGGCCAACTACAAGTCTTCTTCCTCTTCATCATCGTCATGGCGTAGACGCTCAAGTCGCACATCTTAGAAGAAACAAGTGTGCAAAGACCAAGATCACCACCAAGGACAAGCTTCGACGCCAAGTTCAAGGCGAACGACTACATGCATGGGTGACCCTTCCATCTTCGGAAGTATCCAAGGAAGATGGTCGAGCATGGGATTTTCCCTTCGGTCACGGAGGAGAGTGATGATGCGCCATCTTCGGCCTTCATCCACGACGAACGGCGACGAGTTGGTTGAGCATGGGATTTTCCCTTTGACCACGACGGCGTTTGGTGATGAGTTGAGATACTTTTGCCACCATATTGAGAGAGAAAGTGACTTCACCACTAGCCCCATATATGATGAGTTTCCCCCATTTCCATGTGAGGAGAGCCAGAACCCACACCACTTGAGTGAGATGAGTGACTCCACCATATGTGAGTATGAGTGCAACTACCTAGAGGGAGGGAGTGAGCCACCACCACATAGAGCGTGTGAGGTAGTTGATATGGCATGTGAGGCCATTTTGATTTCTAAAAACTTAACCTCTACCTGTATTGTGTCTTCTCATTTGGTGCTAGGTCCCATACACGATGACGCGTCGATCCTCGACGACTTCGTCCTCCCTTTTGACAAGACAATGGCCATGGTGGAATATGATGCACCCTCACATGGTTCCATCACGATGAAGATGACCATGATTTGGTCTTTGCCACCTCACCTACAGCACATGAGTGGAATGACAAAGGTAACATAGGTGAAGGTGATGCTCTTGTCCCACTAGTGGACATTGATTACTTGCATGATGTTGATCCACCTATTGCCATGCTTCATGATTATGAGACTTTCACATGTGACGACCTACCTATTTATGATGAGTTTGACAATTCTCATGTGGAGACTATTAGTTGTGATGCCATGTTGCATATAATATCTTGTGATAATTATATTGGTCACATCATGTTTGTTAATCCCATAAACTTGACACATGCTATGAGCGAGATTACCCATATTGCATCATTGCAATCTCATTGTAGTGGCTATGCATATCCCATAAAAATTAATCTCATTTGCTCATATGGCATAGACGACAAGCCCATGGTTATTGGCATTTGCTTCTCTTGTGATAAAATTTCCATGCTCCCTTTGCATAATTTGCGCAATAATTCTCATATGACATGCCATGATCTCCATGATTTGGAAATGCATTGTTTTGGATGTTGTCCATATTCTCTGCATTATGCTTCCACTATTACACATGAGCATACCTTCATAGTTTCCTCATACATTATAGGAGGTTTTGTTCCATCCCATACATTGCATGATCCCACTACTTGTGTGCACCACCCAGATGCCATGAACAACAATGCTCTTAGTTCATGTGATGCACTACATATTTCTAGTCTTGATTATGCTATACAACATAACAAACCTTTCATGATGGATGACATGTTGCTATATCATGCATCTCATTTATTCGAGCATTTGACATTTTTTGCTAATGAACACAAGCACATGCACATCCTAACGGATGATGTGTACATATACCACGCGCACACATTTTTCCCTTTGTCTTTGTTGTGTGTAGGTACACATGAACACTCGTCAACCTCACAATCCCATGAGTTGACGAAGAGAGATCTTGAGAGCAAAGATGCTTTGGGATTCATCGAAATGTGTCTCCAACCATTCCCCTCACGCAAGGACTACGCGGACCTCTTCTACTTGGCTCTCACATGGCTATGTCTTATTTCCCATTATGCTGATTATGCCCATATTGCCATGTTCATTTTGCATGTTATGCATATTCCTATGCTTTTGCCATGCTATTGTGACCCTTGCGTGCATTTACCCATGATTCATCGTTCTACTATTTTTATGTGTACTTGCATGCTTGGTGGAGATCCTCGTTGATATTGCTATGTTCCCCTTAAGATCCATGCTATTGCTTTTTGTGTTGGGAGAGTCATGATGGGAATTGCTATTTACATATGATATCTTGCCAATACGATGATGATGCTTTGCTCTTCCTTTGTGTTCATACTCGCGATGTGTCATGTGCATTATTTATGCCTATTATTTGCTGAAATGACATGATCGCCATGATTTCCTCTAGTATGTTGCATCTTCGCACTACTAGTTTGCACGCCATGATCACTATGCTTGCTTATGTTGCATCACCGATGTGCTCCTTTTATGCGGTTGATGACAACCATTGCCATACTTTGCACATGATTGACATTGCATATTGTCACATATCTCTATGTGTTGTCTCTTTCTTGCTATATGCTTTGACATGTCTTGAGTGCAACAATTCTTCTACTCTTGCTAATGAGATTGCCCCCATAGCTTTCTCACATATTATTGGAGCTTTCGACATCTTTCATGTGAAGCATGCTTGTCTCCCTTCTTCGCATCATATGCCTAGTGCCGTGAATATAGCCCTTGTTGCATCATATTGTTCATGCACTTTTGTTCCTAATGGTTATGTGCAAGAGAGAAGAACCATCATGATGGATGATGTGTTTATCTACCATGCACATACATTCTTTGCTTTGTTGTGTGTATGTGGAGGATACTTTGACTAGATGTCAACTTCCACTTCACGTGAGTTGGCGATTCGAGCACTTGCGAGTGAGCCATGCTACACCGACGCGTTTCTACATCGCACTTGCTTGCGCATCGGCATTGTGACGGATGCAAAAGGTCACGCTTTTGAGGTGACATCCTTCTCGTGCATGGATATTTTGGCCCACCCTACTTGTGTTGCTTGTACCTTGACATATATTGGTCATCTTGGACCACTTACTTGCACACATGTTAGAGATATTGCTTTCACTCATGATTGCCATCGTTCCATGCCTCATAACTTATATGCCTTGTGTGTTGCATCCAACTTGTGGATTGTTTGCTCTTATCATATGCTTGGTTGCAACAATGTCCATTCTTCACATTTGCCATGCCACATTGCTTACTACATGCTTGAATTGATTGCCTCACACATGTTGAACACTTGCTCCTTCTATTGTGTTGAGTGCCTCACTATCTTCACTACACCATGTGCACATTATGCTTGGATTGTCTTGCACTTGTCTCATGTGTCTAGACATGTCATTTTCTTTGGTGTTGTGAATGATTCCTTTGCCTACCATAGACCTTTCATTGATTGCTATGTGCATGAGTGATATAACCTTGAGGTAGATGCTTGTTCTATTGGCACACATATTGGCATCCCTACCCCACCTAGGCATCCTTGTTTCCATGATAGCATTGCGTGTGCTCAATTTGTATGCTTAGATTCCATGACACAATCCCTTGTCACACCATATGTTATGCATGACGACAACACTTGTTCGGTGAATAACCGCTTGAATGCTTGGGTTTGCACTAACGCCAACCACATTTGTTTTTCCAAGTGTTTGTCGTGTTTGCTCCTTTTGACGGAATTGCTAGTTGGTGCGACATTGGAGAGTGCCCATTGCGAGCTTGATGATGATGAGCGTTTGGTGATCGTCCACTTCTACATGGCGACAACATCTCCTTCCCATGGTGATTTGGATTTTGATCCGAGGATGGATCTTTCCCAAGGGGTAGGCGATGATGCGGAGCATCCTATGGACATCACCATGACAAGAGTCCGTTTGGCAAGTGCCACGTGCCACAACTACTTCACATACATAAGGGTGAATCATCTCCTTTACACGTGTCCACTTGACCCCTTCGAGGATGGTATACTACTTGACACTCATCTCGTGTGCATACATAGGTATTGTCGAAGCTTCACGGATGACGAGAAGGAGTGCTGACATCTATGTACAACTTCACCATCCGCGGGCGAAGCTTGGAAGCGGAGACGGAAGAAGACGGAGTCCCAAAGAAGGAAGAAGAGCCAGGACACCTTCCAGGTCCAGGACATCCGGCCCTTGGCCCGGACATCCGGCCCCTCGAGATCACGCAAGTGCCAAGGGAAAGCCGCAGCAGAAGTCACAGGGCCCGGACATCCGTGCCCAGACCCTGGACATCCGGCCAGCCCCGGAAGTCCGGCAGCTCGCCTCGGATATCCGACGCAGAGGAGATCCGAACCGCGAAGGATTCCAGCGCCCGAGCCCTGGACAGCCGCCCCTTGCACCGGAAATCCTGCACCCCCACGAAGCCCCAGACATCCGGCCCCTGGCCCGGACATCGAACACCTATGCGGGCAGGCGCCGGCCAAAGGCTCATGTATATCTCTCTCACCCACATCGTGCTTGGACTATAAATAGACACCCCCTCCTCCTCTCTAGGGTTATATATGGTTTTGCTCTTAGTAAGTTGAGCCTATCTCCTTCCACTACCTCTCCCATGGAGTAGATGCATCTATAGGTGAAGATCCGCTAGTGGATGTCAAGGCCCCTTGCGAGAGAAGATCCTCCGGGTTATCAAGGCCCCATCTCCCGATGGGATTTGGGATGAACTCTACCATGTATCCTTCTTCCCCTTTGTTGTTCATGTACCTTGTGGATCTTGTGTGTGGTGAGTCTAGTGGTTGTGTGATTGGACTTGTTCTTGAGTGTTTTCTCTTGTGATTTCCCCCTCATGTTCTTCGTGTTCTTGAGGTTTCCCCCTCCAATTCATGAAAGATTAACCCACATGGGCTTGCCCCGTATCATGGAGGAGGACATGGGCAACATGAATGATGTTGACCCTGATGAGACCGAGGAGGAGATGAAGGAAGAAGAGCCGGTGGAGCCTGTGCCGACGCCGGTGAGGGACAAAGGGAGGAAGAAGTCAAGGTCGGACAATGGGAAGTCGGCCGAGCCCCGCATCAAGTGGACGGAAAAGGAAGACATGTGGCTCGCCGAAGCGTGGAAGATGGTTAGCATGGGCCCGATCACCGGCGCGAACCAGAACACCGAGACGTACTGGAAGAGCATCAAGGCGGCGTTCGACAAGCACAAGTTGGTCGACCCCGAGTTCGCCGGCATACACATGGAGCGCTACGACAAGGCCATGTCGAACCATTGGGAGAGCATCCAAATGGCGTGCAACAAGTGGCATGGGATCCAAGAAGAGGTCCAGGCTCGCCCTGAGAGCAGTGCGAACATCGAACATCAGGTATGTCCATAAACGCCTCTGGTTGGCCTTCTTCGCCTTGTTCTTCATCGACACTTGTTCTTGTTATGGATGGTTAGGATGTTCGAGTTGTTTCGTGGGGACAGCAAAACTGACACCGACTTCAAGTTCCTCCATGTGTTCACCAGGGTCGAGTCGTGCGAGAAATGGGCCAAGGTCTGGCTTGCACTCGCCAACAAGGACGGCGTGTATAGCCCGAACACACCTGTTGCTGGGGCGGCGGAAGGGCAGACAAATGGTAACAAGAAGGCGAAGAAGGCCGGGAATGAGGCACCGGCTGCTGAACGGCTGCAGGCGTCGATCGAGCAATGCATCGCCGATGCAAAGAACCACTCATCTCTAAGGGAGGAGACGTCAGAGGCGAGGTGGTCGGCGCTGATGATGAAGCAGGACACCAAGCTCAACCTCCTCAGGACCAACATCGCAGCGAAGAAGCACAACACCGACCTGGCATTCCTCATGGGAGGCGTCACGGCGAACATGGACCCGGAGGTGAAGGTGTGGTACTTGGCAGAGCACAACCTCATCCTGAACCTCATGTCGGCATCGACCACATCGCCCAGGCCGCCGCCGAGTGCGCCTTCGTCTCCAAAGCCGCCGAACACGCCAACCTCACCCGCCGCTCCGGGGGATGACGAGCTGGCCATTTGAGTTCTATGTGCAGGTATCCCGCCTTTTAGTACGCCGGACTATTGGCAGTTTTGATCGTCGGACATGTGGTGGCGATCGGCGGCCTGTGGCATGATGGACGCTGATTTGTGGCATGACCAACGCCAAACTGTGGCATGATTGCCGACTTGCGTTGTTTTTTGATAGTGGAAAATGAAACATTTGAATTTGCATGTGCTTGTGGCCGAAACTCGGGGGTGCAACTAGGAAGTTGATCCCCCGAGGGAGAAAACAACGCCGGCTGGAACGTTTTTGGCCTTCGTCAGGTGCGCTGGGGGGGGGGGGGGCAAAACAGCTGGAGATGCTCTTAGCAAGCACGGTGAGGCCTTCTTTGTTAATAGGATAGGATTATTATAGGAATAGCAAATTTATAGGAAATGAGATGGCATGCATCTTAAATTTTATGAGTCAGATTAGAAAAAAAGATGTTATTTGTTTTACATCATATGAATTTTTTCATTGAGTCTAGGCTCTTTTTTATTTTTCTTTAGAATGTGAGGATAAGAACCAATCCTATGTAAGACCAGGACTGTATTCTGATGAACCAAAGGGCTCTAAAGAAAAAAATTCTTATAAAAATTATATATTATAGAATTCCTGTGAAATTCCTCCAAACCAAAGGAGGCCTGAAATCAGAATTCCCCTATTGTGCTTGCTCAGATCACGTCACCTCTGTTAGAGGGGGGGGGGTTCATTTGGGCAATGTCGAGCGTTGGTTGACCGTCCCAAAACGGTAGCCCGCGCAGCCGGCAAATTAGCTCGTCCTGTGTCGTTCAATTCATGTGTATCATCCTCCCATGAGATCCGAATGCTTTCGTCACGTGTTTATGATTTCTCATAGCCTCACCTCACCTGTCTCACGACACTTTCCGGCAAGGCCGTCCATGCAAAAGGACCACCGCCTCCCTCGTTCATCACCCTCGTCGTAGGTCGTGGCTCGCTACCTATCGTCCTAGATCACGGCTTGCGGCTCGCCGCCCATCGCCCCAGATCGTAGCTTGCAGTCCAGACCCATGGCGTAGCGTCTATAGGAGCCGGGTCCAGCAAAATCATGTGCTTGGTCGTAGCATTCCTCCCGCGGCCAGTTTCCAACAGGTTCCGACCATGGAGTCGTAGCAACCCGATGTGCGGAGCAGAGCATGGCGTCGAGTAGCTTGCAGCTCCCCCTGATCCACCGTTGGAGCTCTCCGTCCTAACGGTTGCATCTCCCAAACTGACCGATTCCAGCAAAAAAACATCTCACTCGACGCTCGTAGCACCTCTCCCTTGTCGAAAGTTGTAGCTATGATGCATATGGTTGTAGCATCTACCATAGCTGTTTGTAGCTAAATCGTCGATAATGGCGTCACCGGTTGCACCTCCAATGAGCACAGTCGTGGCATATGCGAGCAAGGTTGTATTAAATCATTCGATGATGGTGTCACCATTTGAAACTCTGGTGATCACGGTTGTAGCATCTGCGAGCAGGGTTATAGCTGATGTCGTCCCTGGTTGTAGCTCCGGTGAGCGTGGTTGCAGCTCCAACGCACGTGGTTGTAGCAAAATCCTCGACGGTGTCGCTGGTTGTAGCTCCGGTGAGCATGGTGGTAGCAACACTGAGAACTGATGGTATCTCTTGCAATGTACGATTGTAGCATTCGCCCGTGCGCCTGTGCAGCTATAGTGGGGAGTGCTCGCCGACCAGGGAAATGGAGGTGGAAGAAGCAACGTCATACTCTGCAGCCGAATTGGGTGATGAGCCACTATTATGTAGCGAGCGACCATGGCCGAGGATGGAGAAAGAAAGAAAAGAACAACGTCGCGCGGTGAACAAAGTGATAACGCAGCGAGAAACGAAACGCGTGCGAGAGCGGGCCAAACTTGGGTCTGTTGTCCATCGGGAAGTGTTTACCTTTTCATTTTCTTCCTCTCAGAACATATATCTAGTGATACCAAAACTTTTTTTGTGCGATGAAAGGATCGATATGATTGACTAGAGGGGGGGGGGTGAATAGGCAACTACCAATTTTTAAGCTTTTCTTAACAAATTAGGTTTAGCAACAAATAGGTTGTCTAGATATGCAACTAGATGAGCAACCTATACGATGCTAACAACAACAAAGAAACAAGCAAGAAAATAATACAATACAAGTAAGCTTGCACAAAGTAAAGGTGAGAGATAACCACAAGTGGAACCGTTGGATACAACGATGTGTTACAGGAGTTCCTTCCCTTTGAGGGGAAGTACGTCTTTGTTAGAGCGGTGTGGAGGCACAATGCTCCCCAAGATGCCACTAAGGCCACCGTATTCTCCTCACGCCCTCACACAATGCGAGATGTCGTGATTCCACTAGTGGTGCACTTGAAGGTGACGACCGGACCTTTACAAACAAGGTTGGGAAAATCTCCATAACTTAATTAGAGGCTCCCAACACGACCACGAAGCTTCACCACAATGGAATATGGCTTCGAGGTGAACTCTTCCGTCTAGGGTGCTCAAACACCCAAGAGTAATAAGATCCGCAAGGGATCAGTGGGGGAATCAAATTACTCTTGGTGAAAGTGTAGATCGGGGCCCTCTCAACCAAACCCTAAAGTTTCAGCAAGTTTTGTTGGCTAGTGAGAGAGATTGGGCAAAAATGAGCATGGGGGCAACAGTGGAGCTTTGGAAAGGATAAGAGGTGAGTCTTCTTAGAGAAGAAGACCTCTTTATATAGTGGGAAGGGAATCTGCCTGTTGCCCACTAGCCAGCTGCACAACAGCGGTAGTACCGCTCCGAGGAGCGGTACTAGCGTCCATACGGAAGTTCCACCCATAGGGCCACAACTGAATAACATAGGGTGGTACTACCGCTTCTACCAGCGGTACTACCGCTGGCATAGTGGATGGAGCAGATGTCAGGGGTAGTAGGGGCAGCGGTACTAACGCTTGTTACTACCGCCCCTACTACCGCTCTGGTGGCGCGGTTCATCAGACACCAGACAAGGGAGTGTCTGGTGCCCTGTGTCAGGAGCCGGAACTCCCCAATGGTAATACCGCTATGGCTAGCTATACTACCGTCCTCATAGAGATAGAAGTAGTAGCAGGACACTGCTGCTGCTCTAGAGGCGCAGGTCATCAGACAAGTGTGTGATGACCCGCGTGAGGTGCCAACGTCATCCAACGGTACTACCACTTTAGCAAAGTGGTACTACCACCCAGACAATTCTGAGGCAACCAAGGACACATGGCAGAGCTCCAGTTGCCGAGAAAGGACAGGTGCATAAGTGTACATATTGATTCCACCCAACCTTTCCAAATGCGGACCCCCTCTTCATAGTACGGATTTTCCCATGACTCAAGTCCACCAACACTAAATCATCAGAAAATAATCGTCTTCTCTTTTATCAACCGGAGGGGAAAATAACTGTGTCGCGCCACTTGATGATCTCTAAAAGCTCAGTGCACATGGTTAGTCCGTAAATGCATTGTCATCAATCACCAAAATCACCAGGGTAGAAATATGCCCTTATAATCCCCTCTTTTTGGTGGACTGATGACAATACGGGATTTGCATAGAGGATACCAAACTGAGTGAAGGCAAACCCCAAAATCTAGAAAATATAGACGGGCTCCCCCTAGATGTGTGCATTATTCTTAGATATGTGTTTGGAATGCAAAGTGTGCACACTAGGATCAACAACCCCCTGTATTTTATAGACCGACAACTACTTGCAATAATAGATAAGAGTGAAGTATGAATGCAAGAAAACATATGTGAGTAAAGGTAAAGGGCACATGATAAGGATGGATCAATTCATCGAAATACATTAAAGGAAAATAGTAGGGTAGCATATGTATCACACCATACGACTTAATCTTAAAAATCTCACGAACACGAACCAAAGCAAAGCAAATGACAAAAGAGTTCACGATCGAATAAATACCTACAGCTAAAACACACACTCATAGAGAGAACTAAGACGACTCGAGGTGGTAGCAATTCGTAGACCCATCGTCAATATTCTCCGGACTCGGAGCTGTAGCTTGTGGTGTCGGGTGGTGTAGAAGTGTGAGGTGGAGCACACGAGCCACACATAGTATCATCTGAATCCCACTTACAATGATGAGAAATCCAGACATCCTCATTTGTGATGGAGTTCTCAAACCCACTCGCAACCTCCAACCCCACATATCTTCCAAGCATCTTGTGGCGACTGATAGCCTTCTTCTCAACAACATGACCCTTATACTGACTATGAGCCTACAAACAAAAGAGCTTCTTCATCTTCTCCTTAAATTTCTATGCCCAAGATGGTTCAGCATGAGAAAGCACAGAACGAGTAGTAGCACCCCCTTGCACTTCAAAGTCCTCATCACCCTCATCATCCTCATCGTCCTCAGCCTCATCAGCGGGCAAATCTGCCTCGGGAGCCACATAATTCGCCCATTTGTTCTTCTGGCGGAGCTGCACAACCTTGTGAGAAACCAACTCACTGTGCTCAAAACAAATGCCTGGATAGGTCTTAGCCCAAGTGCTCTCAATCAGATGCATTAAGTATGGACCATAGATGGGAACCTTGTGGTCAGAGATGGCAAATAGCAGTTCGCTCCAAATGACATGATAAATATTGAGAATTGGCACTTCGATAGACCGCCTCATACCCTAACAAAAGAGCAATAGATCCACCAGGTAGGAGTGTACCATGTCAAAGTTGCCAACCCGAGGAAAAAGAGTGTTCCAGAAGATGCGGTGCATAATATCAAGAAAAGGCTGAAGTACATAAGATGGCTTGCCAGTGGTAGCAGAGATCTTCTTAGTATTGTAGGGCGAGAGATGCCACTTATGAGTGGGTGATGTTTCCTTGTGGGGGCGAAAACCAACTGGGTCCTGGAGCCCCTTATCCTCAACATGTAGCAAGTCCATGAACTCCTTGCAAGTACCATATAACTTCCTCCCATTTGTCATCCAAGTCAAGGTCCGGTCCTCATTAGTCCCAAGATGGACTATAGCAAAGAACACGAACAACATCTCTACATCAAAGTCCTTGTGGAACTGCATAATATGAGTAATTCACAGCTTCTCATAGAGTTCAAGAGCCTCTCCAAAGTATTGGGCATTGTTTTCCAAGAAATCCATATCAATAGACTTGACATTCGATACAAACAATTTTTCCTTATTCAGTAACACCTCATTGTAGATAGACATTTGCCGCCTGGTCCAGAAGGGACGGTTGCGAACAGCAGATTCTTGAGGAATGACATACGGATCTTGACGGAAAAGTTCCTCTCTTTGGCAGGCATCTTATCCAGGGATGGTTGCGTCTTCTTAGTAGTGGCCTTCTTTGACTGTTGCTTGGGAGGTGCATTGGGGTTGACAGAATTATCCTCCTTTGAGGTGCGAGGGCGCTTAGAGCCACCCTCACGGCTGGGGTTCCTTCGATGCTCCTGATGAGCAGAATTGCTACCACCTGAAGCCCCAAAATACCAAACGAGGAAAAACAAGTGTAAAACAGTTGCATAAGCCAGAAAAAAACGAGAAAATCTAGAGTAAAATTGAGAAACGGAGGCATTTGGTAGCACCAGCGGTAGTACCGCTGACCATAGCGGTAGTACCGTGCGGGCGGAAACCACGGGAACAGGTACAACCACCGGTCAGATCTAGTACTATGGGTTCCATCATATGCACATATTGTCCACTAGAACTTCATATCTACTCCCTAGCCATCTTCCACAACAAACTCATGGCTCGATTTGACTAAAAATCGACGAATGCAACTAGTATTGTCCAAGACCTATATTCAAAAGAGGACAACAATAGGAGAGAAGAACGGGGACAATACAGGCATCCATGGTAAGAGGAGAGGGTGGTGATAGACTACACCGGTCGTAATCGCGGAAGAGTGGCCGGAAACGAAGGGTCGGCGGTGGCCTCCGTGGCCTTGGAGTTGCCTAGAGAGAGAGAGAGCCACGAGAGAGAGAGGGGATGAATGGGTATGGGGAAGTGGAAACTTCCCCTGCCCGCTCAATAACTTTTCGTGGGAACTCATAGGTGGTAGTACCTCCTGGGATGGGCGGTAGTACCGCCCCGGTGCTACACCGCGGCAGAAGGCCCGGTAGAACCGCTCCGGCGATTGTACCACACGCGACAGCGGCAGTACCTCTTAGTACTACCACCCCTTCCACCGCTAGTACCGCCATGGGCGACCGCAAGGCATAAAGACGCTACAAGGGAGGTGCTTATGCAAATTTTGAAGAGTGGGAGATAGAAATACCAGCAAATGGTATGTAACACTCCAATTATAGGAAAACAAAGAATGAAAACATAGTACTTGGAGTGACACAAAACACGAATATGCTCTTCAAAGGAAAATGCCTCATTAGGAGGGGGCGGTGCAGGAGCCACCTATGTTTGAGTCACTTGGTATGGCACAATGAAGATTTTAACCTTGGGCCCATGACCAAAACTCGTCTTTGAAGCACAAGTGTCATAAAAAATGACTAATGTGAAAGACTTGATAGATCTATGCATAATAAGGGGAGGGAGAGTTCATTGAGAGAACAACACCCCCTATGTCCATGCCTACATATAAACTAGACATGATGATGAGTGAGGTAGGATGTCTAAGATTTCAAACCACATTGCTCAAACCAATGATATTTAGCTCATGCCTTAACTTGCAAAATCTAGCTTCATCTAATGGCTTTGTGAAGATATCTGCAAGCTGTTCATTAGTATTCAGATGAATAAGATCAATCTCTCCATGCTTGATATGCTCCCGCATGAAATGATGATGTATCTCAATATGCTTCGTCTTGCAATGTTGAACCGGTTTGTTGGCGATCTTGAGTGCACTTTCGTTGTCACAATAGAGAGGCACTTTGTCACAAGTGACACAATAATCCTTTAAAGTTTGCCTCATCCAAAGAATCTGTGCACAACATCTTGTGACGGCTACATACTTGACCTCGGTGGATGAGAGAGAAACACAATTTTGTTTCCTCGAAGACCAACTTACCAAAGAGCGACCAAGGAATTGGAAACCTCCGGAAGTTGACTTCCTCTCCACATGGTATCCTGCCCAATCCGAGTCCGAATATCCTATGAGATCAAATGAAGCACCTTTGGGGTACCATAAGCCAAAGTTTGGGGTATGAGCCAAATGTCGAAAGATTCGCTTGACAGACACATAGTGGCTCTCCTTAGGTGCGGATTGAAAGTGTGCACAAATTCCCACACTCAACATAATATCCGGTCTAGATGCACAAAGATAAAGAAGGGATCCAATCATGGAGCAGTATACCTTTTGATCCACGGCTTTACCATTGGGATCACTATCAAGATAGCATTTGAGAGGCATAGGAGTGTTGGCCTTGGGCCGATTGAGGTCATCCATCTTGAATCTTTTGAGCATGTCTTGAGTATATTTATCTTGGTTGATGAAGTTTCCTTGACTTTGTTCCTTGACTTAGAATCCAAGGAAGAACTTCAACTCTCCCATCATAGACATCTCAAACTCTTTGGTCATTAGTGCGGCAAACTCATCATTGAAAGCTTTGTAAGGAGAACCAAATATAATATCATCAACATATAGTCGGCATATGAACAAGTTCCCTTAAACCCTCTTCGTGAAAAGAGTGGGTTCAATTTTCCCAATTTCAAACCCACGGTCTTGCAACAGCTCGGTAAGGTGCTCATAGCATGCACGTGGGGATTGTTTAAGGCCATAGAGAGAATTATCGAGAATGCATACATGATTGGGGAACTTGGGATCCTCGAACCCCGGGGGTTGCTTGACATATACCAACTCCTTGAGTGGACCAATAAGAAATGCACACTTCACATCCATTTGATATAATTTAAAATCATGAGGAGAAGCATATGAAAGCAACATGCGAATAGATTCAAGACGTGCAACGAGAGCAAAGGTTTCACCATAGTCGGTACCCTCGACTTGGGAGGAGCCTTGCACCACCAATATTTCCTTGTTGCGAATGACAATACTGTTTGCATCTTGCTTGTTCTTGAAGATCCATTTGGTTCCAATGACATTGTGGTTCTCCTATAGTCTTGACACCAACCGCCACACTTTGTTGCGCTTGAAGTTGTTGAGTTCATCATGGACTTCCAGCCATTCCGTGTCCTCAAGTGCTTCTTGTACCTTAAGGTGTTCAATGGGAGAAACAAACACATAATGTGCACAAAAGTTTGTTAATTGTTTACGAGTGGTTACCCCTATATTCAAGCTATCGTAGACGTTCTCCAAAACATGTTGTTTATGTTCAATATTGGCAACTATTTTGGCAGCTCGTCTTTCTAAGATCTCCTCCATGGAAAGTTGAGGATCAACATTTGGAGTTGCATTCTATTTATGATCTTAAGCGTCATCATGTGCTTGCTCTTGATCGTGAGTATGATCTTGATCTTAAGCTTGCTCGGGGATGTCAACATGATCTTGGGTTTCACTTGGTGTATTGATACGTCCATTTTGCAGCGTGCTTTTATATTGATATTTATTGCATTATGGGATTTTATTACATGTTATGGTATAATACCTATGCCTTTTCTCTCTTATTTTACAAGATTTACATGAAGACGGAGAATGCTGGCAGCTGGAATTCTGGACTGGAAAAGGAGCAAATATGAGAGACCTATTCTGCACAACTCCAAACATCCTTAAAAGTGACGGAGAATTATTTTGGAATATATAAAAAATATTGTGCGAAACAAAAACCAGAGGGGACCCACCAGGAGTTCACAAGCCTGCTAAGCGCGGCCTAGCCCCTGCCCGGGCCTTGGTGGCTTGTGGGCCCCCTGGCAGGCCTCCGACGCCCATCTTCTGCTATATGAAGGGTTTTGACCTGAAAAAATCAAGGGAGAGCTTTCGAGACGAACCGCCGCCGTCTCGAGGTGGAACTTGGGCAGAACCAATCTAGAGCTCCGGCGGAGCTGTTCTGCCAGGGAAACTTCCCTCTCGGAGGGGGAAATCAAAGCCATCATCACCAACGATACTCTAATTGAGAGGGGGTCAATCTCCATCAATATCTTCACCAGCACCATCTCCTCTCCAAACCCTAGTTCATCTCTTGTATCCGATCTTTGTCTCAACACCTCAGATTGGTACCTGTGGGTTGCTAGTTGTGTTGATGCTAGTTGGTTTACTTGGTGGAAGATCATATGTTTAGATCCTTTATGATAATTAATACTCCTCTGATTATGAACATGAACATGCTTTGTGAATAGTTACGTTTGTTCCTGAGGACATGGGATAAGTCTTGTTATAAGTAATCATGTGAATTTGGTATTTGTTCGATATTTTGATGAGATGTATGTTGTCTCTCCACTGGTGGTGTTACGTGAACTTCAACTACATAACACTTCACCATTATTTGGGCCTAGGGGAAGGCATTGGGAAGTAATGCCGATGCTGGGTTGCTAGAGTGGCAGAAGCTTAAACCATAGTTTATGCGTTGCTTCGTAAGGGGTTGATTTGGATCCATATGTTTCATGCTATGGTTAGATTTATCTTTATTCTTCTTTCGTAGTTGCGGATGCTTGCGAGAGAGGTTAATCATAAGTGGGAGGTTTGTTCAAGTAAGGGCATCACCCAAGCACCGGTCCACCCACATATCAAATTATCAAAGTAACGAACGTGAATCAAATGAGCATGATGAAAACTAGCTTGACATAAATTCCCATGTATCCTCGGGAACACTTTGCTTTATATAAGAGTTTGTCCAGGCTTGTCCTTTGCTGCAAAAAGGATCTGGCCACCTTGCTGCACCTTTGCTACATTTATTACTTGCTACCCATTATGAATTACCTTATCACAAAACTATCTGTTACCAATAATTTCAGTGCTTGCAGAGAATACCTTACTGAAAACCGCTTGTCATTTCCTTCTGATCCTCGTTGGGTTCGACACTCTTACTTATAGAAAGGACGACGATAGATCCCCTATACTTGTTGGTCATCAAGACTCTTTTCTGGCGCCATTGTCAAGGAGTGAAGCGCCTTTGGTGAGTGGAATTTGGTAAGGAAAATTTATATAGTGTGCTGAAATTTACTGTTACTTATTACTATGGAAAATAATCCTTTGAGGGGCTTGTTCGGGGTATCTTCACCTCGACCGGAAGCACATAGAGTTGCTATTCAACCTACTGAACCTATTGAAAATATTTATTATGAAATTCCTTCGGGTATGATAGAGAAACTGCTGGCTAATCCTTATGCAGGAGATGGAACACTACATCCTGATTTGCATCTAATCTATGTGGATGAAGTTTGTGGATTATTTAAGCTTGCAGGTCTGCCCGAGGATCATGTCAATAAGAAGGTCTTTCCTTTATCTTTGAAGGAGATGGCATTGACATGGTATAGGCTATGTGATGATATTGGATCATGGAGCTATAACCGATTGAAAATGGAATTTCATCAGAAGTTTTACCTTATGCATCTGGTTCATCGTGATCGGAATTATATCTATGATTTTTGGCCTCGTGAAGGAGAAAGTATCGCTCAAGCTTGGGGGAGGCTTAAGTCAATGTTATATTCATGCCCCAATCATGAGCTCTCAAGAGAAATTATTATTCAGAATTTCTATGGCGGCTTTCTCGTAACGATCAATCCATGCTCGATACTTCTTGTACTGGTTCCTTTATGAAGAAAGATATTGAATTCAAACGGGATTTATTAGAAAGAATTAGCCACAACTCTGAAGATTGGGAACTCGACGAAGGGAAGGAGTCAGTATAAACCTTAAGTTTGATTGTGTTAAATCCTTTGTAGACACCGATGCTTTTCATGAATTTAGCACTAAATATGAACTTGAGTCTGAGATAGTAGCTTTTTTTTTGAATATTTTGCTGCTCATGTTGATCTCCCTAAGGATAAGTGGTTTAAATATCATCCTCCCATTGAAATGAGAGTAGTTGAACCTATTAAAGTTGAAGAAGAAACCATTATTTATAATTTTTATCCTTTTATTCCTACTGATTATATTGAGAATCCACCTTTCCTTGTTAGAATAAAGGAACATGCTAAAGCTTCAACTGTGGTTCATAAGAGTTATACTAGAACACCTACACCCCCTGAACGAATCAAAGTTGAACCTAGTGTTGCTATGGTTAAATATCTTTTGGTTGATAATATTGATGGGCATGTTATTCATTTCTATGATGAAGCTACTAGAATTGCTAGACCTGATACTACAGACAAACATAGACCTATTGTTGGCATGCCTGTTGTTTCTGTTAAAATAGGAGATCATTGTTATCATGGCTTATGATATGTGGGTGCTAGTGTGAGTTCAATTCCCTTTAGCTTATATAAAGAAATTATGAATGATATTGCACCAGCTGAACTAGAGGAAAATGATGTTACCATTAAGCTTGCTAATAGAGATACTATAGCACCAGTTGGGATTGTTAGAGATGTTGAAGTCTTGTGTGGGAAATAAAATATCCTACTGATTTTCTTGTCCTTGTTTCCCCACAAGATGACTTTTGTCCCATTATATTTGGTAGACCTTTCTTGAATACTGTTAATGCTAAGATAGATTGTGAGAAAGAAACTGTTACTATAAGTTTTGGGGATGTGTCCCATGAGTTTAATTTCTCTAAATTTTGTAGTCAACCCCATGCTAGAGAATTGCCCAGTAAGGATGAAATTATTGGTCTTGCTTCTATTGTTGTGCCTCCTAATGATCCCTTAGAACAATATTTGCTGGACTATGAAACGATATGCATATGAATTAAAGGAATGAAATAGAAAAGATTTTCTTTGATTAGCATCTTATTTTGAAACAGAACTTGCCTGTTGAAATACTTGGGGATCCTCCTCCACCCAAGGGTGATCCCGTGTTTGAGCTTAAACAATTACCAGATACCCTGAAATATGCTTATCTTGATGAAAAGAAGATATATCATGTTATTATTAGTCCTAACCTTTCAGAGCATGTAGAAAAGAGATTATTGAAAACTCCGAGGAAGCACCGTGCTGCTATTGGATATACTCTTGATGATCTTAAGGGCATTTGTCCCACTCTATGTCAGCATAAAATTAATATGGAGCCCGATGCTAAATCAGTTGTTGATCACCAACGATGGTTAAATCCTAAAATGAAAGAAGTGGTAAGAAATGAAATATTAAAGATTCTGGAGGCAGGTATAATTTATCCTATTGCTGATAGTAGATGGGTTAGTCCCGTTCATTATGTCCCTAAGAAAGGAGGTATTACCGTAGTTCCTAATGATAAAAATGAATTGATCCTGCAAAGAATTGTTATAGGATATAGAATGGTAACTGATTTTAGGAAATTAAATAAAGATACTAGGAAAGATCATTATCCTCTACCTTTTATTGATCAAATGCTAGAAAGACTATCCAAACACACATACTTTTGCTTTCTAGATGGTTATTCTGGCTTCTCTCAAATACCTATGTGAAAAGAGGACCAAGAGAAGACCACTTTTACTTTCCCTTTTGAAACCTTTGCTTATATATACATGCCTTTTGGTTTATGTAATGCACCTGCTACCTTTCAAAGATGTCTGACTGCTATATTCTCTGATTTTTGTGAAAAGATTGTTGAGGTTTTCATGGATGATTTTTCCGTTTACGTTGTTTCGTTTGATGATTGCTTGAGCAGCCTTGATCGAGTTTTGTAGAGATGCAAAGAAACTAATCTTGTCTTGAATCGGGAAGGTATTGTCTTGGGACACAAAATCTTCGAAAGAGGTATTGAAGTTGATAAAGCTAAAGTTGATGCTATTGAAAAAATGCCGTGTCCTACGGATATCAGAGGTATAAGAAGTGTCCTTGGTCATGCTCGTTTCTATAGGAGGTTTATTAAAGACTTCTCAAAGATTTCTATGCCTCTCCTAATCTCTTGCAAAAAGATGCTCCATTCGTTTTTGATGATGATTGTGTAGAAGCATTTGAAATTCTTAAGAAAGCCTTGATCACTTCACCTGTTGTTCTACCACCTGATTGGAACCTACCCTTTGATATTATGTGTGATGCTAGTGGTTATGCCGTTGGTGCTGTTCTAGGACAAAGAGTTGATAAGAAATTAAATGTTATCCATTATGCTAGTAGAACTCTAGAGAAATCTCAAAGGAACCATGCTACCCCTGAAAAGGAATTTTTAGTAGTTTTGTTTGCTTGTGATAAGTTCATACCTTATATTGTTGATTCCAAAGTAACTGTTCACACTAATCATGCCGCCATTAAATATCTTATGGAAAAGAATGATGCTAAACCTAGACGTATTAGATGGGTTCTTTTGCTACAAGAATTTGATTTACATATTATTGATAGAAATGGTGCTGAGAACCCCATAGCAGACAACTTGTCTAGGTTAGAAAATGTTCTTGATGACCCACTACCAATTGATGATAGCTTTCCTGATGAACAATTAGCTATCATAAATGCTTCACGTAATGCTCCATGGTATGTTGATTATGCTAACTACATTTTTGCTAAATTTATACCGCCTATTTTCACATACCAACAAAAGAAAAAAGTTCTTATATGATTTTGGACTTTACTTTTGGGATGATTCACACCTTCATAAATAAGGAGTAGATGGTGTTATTAAACGTTGTGTACCTGAGCATGAACAGGAACAGATCCTACACAAGTGTCATTCCGAGGCCTACGGAGGACACCACGCTGGATAAACAACTGCACACAAGCTATTACAATCTGGTTTTTATTGGCCTACTTTCTTCAAGGATGCTCGTAAGTTTGTCTTGTCTTGTGATGAATGTTAAAGTATTGGTAATATTAGTAGACGTCAGGAAATGCCTATGAATTACTCCCTTGTTATTGAACCATTTGATGTTTGGGGTTTTGATTATATGGGACCTTTTCTAAAGTCCAACGGGTATACTCATTTTCTAGTTGCTGTTGGTTATGTTATTAAGTGGGTAGAAGCTATTCCAACTAGTAGTGCTAATCATAACACTTCTATTAAAATGCGGAAAGAAGTTATTTTCCCTAGATTTGGAGTCCCTAGATATTTAATGACTGATGGTGGTTCACACTTTATTCATGGTGCTTTCCGTAAATTGCTTGCTAAGTATGATGTTAATCATAGAATTGCATATCCTTATCACCATCAGTCTAGTGGTCAAGTAGAATTAAGCAATAGAGAAATTAAATTGATCTTGCAAAAGACTGTTAATAGATCTAGAAAGAATTGGTCTAAGAAACTTGATGATGCATTATGGGCTTATAGAACTAATTACAAAAACCCCATGGGTATGTCTCCATATAAAATTGTTTATGGTAAAGCATGTCACTTACCTCTAGAACTAGAGCATAAAGGTTATGGGGAAATCAAAGAGCTCAACTATGATTTCAAACTTGCTGGTGAGAAGAGGTTATTTGACATTAGCTAACTTGATGAATGGAGAACCCAGGCCTATGAGAATGCCAAGTTGTTTAAAGAAAAGGTTAAGAGATGGCATGATAAAAGGATACAAAAGCGTGAATTCAATGTAGGTGACCATGTCTTGCTATACAATTCTTGTTTAAGATTTTTTGCAAGAAAGCTTCTCTCTAAATGGGAAGGGCCTTACATTGTCGAGGAAGTATATCGTTCCGGTGCCATCAAAATCAACAACGTCGAAGGCACAATTTCGAAGGTGGTAAACGGGCAAAGAATCAAACATTATATCTCATGTACTCCCATAAATGTTGTAACCAATATTATCAATACCATAACTCTGGAGGAGTACATTAGGGAGACCTACTGGGACATTTCAGACTCCAAAAAGGAATAGGTGTGTGGTAGAGTAAGCAAACACTACTGGAATCAGCATCTTTTCCGTCAGCCAGATCTTTGTCATCTGCTAGCTGACGGCAAAGAAGGTCGTTGCCATTAGCTTGCAGAAAGTTAATGACAAAGATGCTGCTGACGGCAAAGATCATGTTTGCCGTCAGCAGCATGTTTGCCGTCTGCTAGCATACGGCAAAGAGCCTAGCTAGCGGACTGCTAACGGCCACTTTCTTTGCCGTCCGCTAGCAGACGACAAAGCTTACGGCAAAGAGCCTAGCTAGCGGACTGATAACGGCCACTTTCTTTGCCGTCCGCTAGAAGACGACAAAGCTTTGTCATTTCCTAGCGGACGACAACGAAAGTGGCCGTTAGCAGTCCGCTAGCAGACGGCAAGGAGATGACCTAAATCTCTCTCTCCCTTCTCTCTTTCTCTCTCTCCCTCTCTCTTTCCCCTCTCTCACCCCCGTGCCCGAGCCGCCGCAGCCCCGCTTGCCCCGCCGCCGGCCGCCTCGCCCCGCCGCGCCGCCGCCCGAACGTACTGGCCTGCCGCCCCGCGCCGCTGCCTCGCGCCGCCGCCTGGCCCGCCGCACCGCCGCCCGCCGCCCCACCCCGAGTCGCCCCGCCTCGCCGCCCGGCCGCTCCGCCCAGGCCACCAACCACCCCGCGCCCCTGCCGCCCCGGCAACGTCGCCTCGCCGCCCCTCCCCTGAGGCGGCTGCCCGAGCACCGCTGCGAGGAAGGCCGCGACACCGCCCCTCACCTGTGGCGGGCCTCCCCCTCCTCCACCGCCCCCTCCTCCACCGGCAGCCCGACCCCCTACCCTGCGGTGAGCTCCTCCTCCTCCTCTTATTTTTTCTATTTTTTAGTTTTAGGTTTATGCTTAGTTTAGATTTAGTTTTAGTTTTAGGTTTAGGTTTACGTTTAATTTAGTTTATTTTTAGCTTTAGGTTTAGTTCTGAAAAAATAAGAAGAAAATAAGAATAATTAGAAAATGAGGAAGAAGAAGAAGAAGAAGAGGAAGAAGAGGAAGAAGAGGAAGATGATGAAGAAGAAGAGGAAGAAGAAGAGGAAGAAGAAGAGGAAGAAGAAGAAGAAGAAGACAGGAGCCCTCAACCCCCGATGCCACTAACCCCCAACCTCCGACGCCACCGATCCTCGACCCCCGACACCACCAACCCCAACCCCCGACGCCCTGGACCCCCGACCCCCGACCACCAACGCCACCGACCCCGACTCCCAACACCACCGAGCTCCGACTGCCGATGCCACTGACCCTGATGCCACTAACCCCCGATGCCACTAACCCCCGACCCCCGACACCTATTCTGCCTCCTGTTGACCAAAAAGGTGCTCTTCGGCCTTCGTGAGGCCGAGGAGGTCATAGTTTCGTAAATTGTGAGCTAGGTCACATATTTTCCTATTTTGTTATAAAAAATATCATATTTTGTGTTGATCAGGTGAATTTCAATGTGCAGTTGTTCGACGACCTCCCCGTGCATTTGACAAGCTCCCCTCCTACATTCGTTGGTGAGCACAAATGACATCTTCTCCCTCGGCACCCTTAATTTTTTTGCTCTATTCCGGTCTTCGTGTCGATGAAACTTGCTAGCTATAGGTGTCTTCCATCATCAGTATGCGTGACCACTATGCGTCTCCCGTTCAAAAGGGTTACATCTATAAATATGCATTCATTAGCATATTTATAACCGTGATTCTTTCGAATTGTCCAATATTATCCATGGACAACCTGAGTATGTGTAGATTGGGTTCATTTCTCATATGCCCTGCTCCGGATCCGATGCAGAATTTCGTCATTGCCTCCCTGTTGTTCTCCGGGTACACATCCTCTCTGCTTATTGCCGAGACGTGTATCAGGAGAATATCGGGGAGGTGCTGCCGAAATTGTGCGTCGGATCCAGAGCAGAGCATGGGAAAACAAACCCAATCTACACATACTTGGGTGGGATTAGGACCTATCTTTAGCTACTAGCGTATAGGTTGCATCGACGTAATAAAACTGACAAACTCTATTAACTGATGAATATGGTTTGCCGAATTATGTATATATATTTTGTGTGTCCAATAGCTAGGCAAGATGAATGATCGTGGGTGGATGTACACTGGTTACACTAGTCAGAAAGACATGACCCGTGAATGGATAACAAAAACCAAGGAGTTTGTGAGAGTCGCATTTGCAAATGGACAGAAAATAACCTGGTGCCCCTGTGTCCATTGCGAAAAATTTAAGAAGAAGTTAGAGTTTGAAATAATCAAACACCTGCAGAAGTGGGGTTTTACGCCTAATTATACGGTCTGGACATTTCATGGTGAGTCTGCCCAACGTGCCAGAGCTGAGGTGGTTCGTCGTCGCACCGACGAGCATGGCACCGGGATCAAAGACATGGTGCAAGAGTTTGATGATGCTCGGGATTCGGACGCTGAGATGAAGGAATATGCAAAGGCCTTCTATGAAATGTTGGAGTCTTCAAAATGTCCTCTCCACGACTACACTGAGCTTTGTCAGCTGGATGCCATCATGCAAGTAATGACTCTGAAGGCTCAGTTCAACATGGGCAGAGAATCCTACGACGCGATGATGACGATATTTGGACGCTTTCTAGCCAAAGGCCATGTATTGCCAGCAAACCTATACCAGTCGGACAAAATCCTACGTGCGTTTAAGATGCCCTTTGAGAAGATAGATGCCTGTGATAATGGATGTGCCTTATTTAGGCTTGAGTATGCGGCCTTGAACTATTGCCCCATTTGCAATTCTTCCAGGTATGTTCTGGTAGACAACGGTATGGGTGAGAAGATTCAAACCAAAATCCCCATTAATGTTCTTCGGTATCTGCCAATCATACGAAGACTTCAACGTCTTTTCATGGTTGAAGAGATAGCCAGACAGATGACGTGGCATAATTGGGGAAAAGAATAGAACTAGATGCAGATGGGAATCCGATGTTGGGACACACTTCAGACGCTTTTGCATGGAAGCACTTCGATGCATTACATACGGATAAAGCGGCAGATCCAAGGCATCCTCGAGTTGCCATCAGCATGGATGGGTTCAATGTGTATGGTATGACGGCAGCACAATACAGTTGTTGGCATGTATTTTGTCATTCCACTCAATCACCCCCCGGAGAGATTATGAAAAGAAAGAACATTTTCCTGACGTTGATAATTCCAGGGCCCAAATATCTCAGGAAGAATATGAATGTGTACATGCAACCGCTTAAGGATGAATTGCAAGAAGCCTGGGATAATGGGATCAAGACATACGACGCCGCTACCAAAAAGAACTTCAAAATGCATGTGTGGTACATGTACTCGTCGCATGACTTGCCGGCGTATGCGCTATTAGTTGGCTGGTGTGTGCATGGAAGGTTCCCGTGCCCCACATGCAAGGTAGCTCTTGAGTTCTGTTGTCTGCAGGCGGGTCGCAAGTTTTCTTGCTTCGACATGCATAGACAGTTCTTGGATCCTGACCATAAGTTCAGAAAAGACAAGAAGAATTTCATCAAAGGTAGAGTTGTCAAAAACATTGCACCACTTGCATTGACATGCCAACAAAAGCTGGATCAGATAAACGCTCTCGAGCTGGATCCAAATCGTCCAGGGTATTTCAAAGGGTATAATACGGAACACGCCTGGACTCACAAGATATGTTTGTGGGATCTGCCTTACTTTAAAGACCTCCTTTGTGTAACATCCCAAAATTCCATTTTGGAATGTTATGGAATATAGCTATGCATCATCATCACATTGGTTGAGTGAATAGAATTGTTGAAGTTCATCTGTTGAAATTCCGAAAGGCCATTTCAATTTTTCCATGTATTTGTTTCACCTATTTGAAAACCTCTGGAAATGTTCAAAGAAAGAGGGGAGTAACATGACACTCCACACCAGGGGCATCTTGGTGAAATATTTGAACAATAAAACCAGGGGGTTACTTGAAAAAATTATTGCAAAAGGATTTAAAATCAAATAGACATTTTTTGAAAAATATTTTTTTTAAAAGTATTCATTTGATAGAGGAAAAATGTTCATTAAATAGCATTAATTCCCTTGATCATTTTGATATATACATTTTCTATGTTTGGAAATATTTTGAATGCATTAAAAGAGTTTTAAATGCCCTGGAATAGATAAAGGAAATAAATTAAACCGAACTGGGCCGACCCACTGCCTTTAAGACCCGAAATCACTTCGGGACGGCCACCGACGCGTAGATCCCGCGTCCCACCCTCACTGACACGCAGGACCCACCGTCTGACCGCGACATCAGCGCGCTCGTCCCCTTCCCCGCGGCTCCGACGCTGCCGGCGATCTCTCCCTGCGGATCTCGCCCCTCTCTCCGTCCCCGACCACCGCACCTGGCCTATACAAACCCGGGCCCTCTCCGCTCTTTGTTCCACACCCGAAAGCCCCTCTTCCCTCGCTGGAACGCTGCCCCCACACCTCGCCGGAGTTCTAACTCCAACCGGACCTCCCCGAGCTCCCGCCCATCGTCACACTCACCCCCAGCCCCCTCCGACGCCACCAATCGACGTCGGAGACTCACCGCCACCGTTTGAAGCTTTCGGACGCCGCCCCGGACCACCGGCCACCGTCGACCTCGCTGGAACCCAGACCCCCACCGTTGTAAGCCACCGCAACCCTCCGTAGCCATCCGATCCTGATCTAACGCGTGAGATTAGATCACTTAAAACCCCGAACTGGTACGCGTTAAGTTTCGGTCGTCCTCTCGCTAGCTCCCGCACGCACGCTCTTGCAGCCAATCACAGCATGCCATGTAGACCCTGTCCGATCGATAGAATGTTTTTCTTTTTCTTTTCTGTTTTAGAAAACATAATGTTTTCTATTTTTGTTTTTATCATACCTTTTAAAATATTTGGTGTTTTTAGTTGATTCTATTTGCATTAGGTCACAAATTTCATGTAGTTTTATCCTGTAGTCTTACATTTCAAATTTGACCTTTAAAATTTAAATCTGACCAAATTTGCTTAAATTACTAAAATCTGTATAACTAAAGTTTAAAAATATATTTTTGTATGAATCTTTTCGCCACTGGTTTGTATTAGTTAGACCTATCATCCTATATAGTTTGAGAATTTTTAGGATAAATTTGGTTAGGGTTTTTAACAAAAACAGAATCTGTTTATTTCTTAATAGAGTTTAGTTAGTTTGATTTTAGTTTAGTTTTGAATCTGAGTTAGTTTATCTTTTGTTTTTAGTTTTCATTAGGTTCTAATGTTTCAACATTAGGTGAAATAACTTGCTATAAAAAAATTGTTTCGTTTTATACTTTATTGTTATAGGAAATCCTTATTCCTTTCATTAGGTATGGTTTTATAAAGCAAGTTAGTTTTACTTTTCACAAAACATTTTTTTGGAGATTTAATTTTGTTTTCTAATAGAGAATCTTAGTATTTTTTTTCTTTTCTGTTATCTATTGGTAAATTGCTGAAAACAGATTTATCTTATTATGTCTTAGTAGATATTTTTGCCACCCAAAACTTTTATAACCTTCTACTTTGTTTTGGTTTTCTTTCTTTTGATTGTGCTATTGATTGTTGTTGTATTATTTGTTTACCTTGCTGTTGTGTGAATTGTATTGTCGTTATGCTTATTGTGTGTTTTGTTTGATTCGTTAGATCATCCGCAGTGCGAAGCTTGTTATCTAGAGTCACTTGAGTACGAGGATCGTCACCAAGGCAAGTCACTTTGATCATGTTTACCTATGTTTTTATTGCACTAGTTCTACCATCTCCCCAATTGCATGCAAAGTAGGTAATTTGGAAACTTGGTTACTTGATGTAGTATCATGTGGTAGGTTTCCCCCTCAACCCTTTGACACCTTGGCCCCGGGAAACGTTGTTTAAATTTTGCTATGCTATTAGTAGACGGGGTTGGTTGTGTGATTCATGAGAGTTGTGAGATGACAATTACAAGACCTACATAATGATCAAGACTTCAAGATTCCGAGTTTTCAACATACCTTTGGGTGGATGATGGTTGAATGGCGCCCTGGAGAAACCAGTGGTTAGCCTAGGTGTTGCTGGAGAAGTGCCAGTATTCACGCGGAAAGGCCCACCTAAGCACAAAGAGATGGATGGATGCTTCAAGACCCAAGGCTTACCTGCACAGCCACAAGCCATTATGGGCTCTGGCTTGGTTGGATATTGTGGTGACCTTGGACAGGCGGTGGTACGAGATGTAGAAGAATGGTAGGAAAGGATGGGCACCAACAGAGTCTCAGAGGAAACCCTTAGAAGACCATGTTTTGATCATCCATTCCTCAAACACCCTGAAGTGCGAGGAATCCAACGGAGGCGATCAAATCTTGTGGGGAATGTGTGCAAAACTCTGTAGAGTACACAAACCTAATCGATTAGCCGTGTCCACGGTCATGGACAACTTGAGCCAAAGGAACTGAAACTATCTGGAATTCTCAACACAAATAATTATATTGATGTGGGTATTAATGACAACTTGGTATGAGAATTGGTTGGTGGAACCATCTCATTAATCAACCAACAGTGTAGTAATACTTTTTTTTGCCCCCTCTTGTTGTAGGAAAAATTGGCTTTATGCAAAACTTACTACCCCACCTGCCAAATATGCATATAGAATAGATGATTAGTTTACCCCCTCTTTTGTGACATTGCCGGCATATTCAATATGCTGACCTACACGGCTGCAACGTATCATTTTGCAGAGTACTTTTCCGACCAGTAGTGAGGATATGCTCTGCACTCGGTGAGATTCCCTTGGAGTCAGATGGACTCAACTACCTTTGAAGCTTCCGCAAGATTAGTTATTCTCATGAGTTGGCCTTCAGCCACTTTATTGTAATTTTTCTTGTAATAAAGGACTCGATATGAGATTTTTTCGATTAATAAAGCTGTGTGATTTCCCTTTGATATATACATTGATGTACCGTGTGTGTACCAGCATGATCTTGGGATGGTATGGAAACACCGGAGATTCGACCTTTCAGGTCGAGTCGGTACAGAAATGGTATCAGAGGACATGCTGACCGTAGGACGTAACCTCTAGGATTGGAAAATCCTTAGGATTTTTTATTTTGTCTTTAAAATCCTTATATTCTCATCGGTTAATTTCTGACTTCTCTCCGATTTATTTCAACATTTATAGATGGTCGCCTTCATCCCAGTTTTGTTCACGGAGTTTTGCCAACCTGACGTGACCATGCCCTTTGGCAAAGAGCTGGTGAAGATCGTCAGGGACGTAAGGATCGCTTTGCCAAGCATCACCGGGACTCCTATCATGTCTTTTCCACAAGATGGTCGCTACAGGATCGAGGTGCACATCCCCGGAAAGACCTTTGGAAATCGTAAGGAACCCATTGACTTCAAGTTTGTGGCGCCCAGCTAGATTCTTGGGAGAGACATGGCAATTCATCGTGCCCTCGGACGTATTTCGCCAAGCCTCAACATGGTTTGTCGTAGAGATGCCAATGGAGATATCATAAGCACTCCCACTAAAGACTCCACCATTTCCTATATCCAGACTTTGGAGACTCACATTAGGACTCTAGAGCTTCGGGTACGCGCAGACACGAATACGATCAAGAGGCTGATGAACCGCGAGATTGACCTCGAGGCTGACCTACGGGAAGCCAAGTACGGGCATGAGAATGAAGCGAAGGACTTCTTGGAGAGGATCGAGAAGCTGAACACTCGCATTGCAAATCTGGAGGAACAGCTGCACATGGGGGAAAATCTTCACCCAGAAGGAGACATGGCTCCCTTGATCAGCAACGATGATGACTATGAGGAGAGCGTCACCGGAGGATCCACAACCATGTACTTTTGAGGAGAACTTTAGTCATACCCTCCATGTATCTTTATTTCTTCATTAAAACGTAGGTCGATTCTTAGTCTTATTTGGAGACTTCTATCTCGATGTTTGCACTTGATTGAATAAATGAATGAGTGTTTTGGTGTGATATGTTGCATTGCATATGGGTAGTGAACTTTCCTTTAGGCCCTTGTTCTATTCTAATTCTCATCCCTCTGAAAACAGCAAGATGCCTCCACGATGTGATCCTGACTTCACCTTTCCACCGGAACTCACACAACTCCTCCAGCAGCAGAATGCCCTGATGAAGTTGCTGATCCAGAACCAGAACAACAACCACAACAATCACCCTCCACCTCAGGGCGAGAACCTCACCCGTTTTCTGAGACTGAATCCACCAACCTTCTCCAACAGCACTGAACCCATTGTGGCAGATGATTGGCTCTGCAAGATGGAGAGGGAACTCATCACCGCTAGATGCACTGAGGCTGAAAAGGTGCGCTTTGCCGCCCATCAACTTGTGGGGCCAGCAGCTTCATGGTGGGAGAACTACACCACCACGTACCCCATTGCTGGTATGACTTGGGATCCATTCAAGCTAGCTTTCCGCACCACTCATGTCTCAGCTGGAGCCATGACTCTGAAGAAGTGTGAGTTTCGCAACTTACGCCAGGGGAATCGCTCCGTGGACCAGTATGTGGAGGAATTTAGTATGTTGGCTTGTTATGCACCAGGAGATGTGGCCGATGATGCAGCCAAACAAGAGAAGTTCCTGGAAGGACTCAACGATGAGTTGAGCGTGCAACTGATGGTGGCTACTTTCAACAACTACCAGGAGCTGGTAGACAAGGCCCTTATCTTGGAGTAGAAGCAAAAGCAAATTGAGAACCACAAGAGAAAGTATGGACATGGGAAGCCTAACTCAGGAACTCAACAGAAGCCCCGCTACTCCCCGTACTCAGGGAATACCGGCTCAGGGACCGGTAAGTATGGAGGACACATTCATTCCGTACACAACCATGGAGGTCACAGCCATGGAGGAACTGGGAGTAACCATCCCAACAGTGGCAACTTCAAGAACGGCAATGGAAGTGGGAATGGCAACCAACACCGTCCCGCTCCAGCTCAGAAGGATCTAAGCCATATCACCTGCTTCAAGTGCCAGAAGACAGGACACTGTGCCACTAAATGTCCTCAGAACAAGCAAGGAAATGGAAACGACAACTCATCAGCTAAGAAGCCAAATCCTTTTCCCCGTGCTCAGGTGAATCACATTGATGTGGAGGAAGTCTATGATCAGCCCGAGACTGTGGTTGGTAAGTTTTTATTGAATTCACGTTCAGTTATGATACTTTTTGATTCCGGTGCAACTCATTCTTTCATATCAAGGGTAGTTGTGGAAAAGTATGGTTTACCCACCAGAACCCTTAGTCAGCCATTAAGGTCAATTCCCCAGGAGGCATGATGATGGCAGGGATAGGATGCCACGCCTTGAAACTCAATATAGGAAACCATGTTTTCCCCACCGACCTCATCGTCTTAGAGTCCCAAGGATTGAATGTAATCCTAGGCATGGATTGGTTAACCAAGTATGAAGGAAACCTTGATTATCCCAGCAAGTCTATTTTGCTCACCACCCTAGAGAAGAAGAGGATTAAGTATGTATCCCGACGTACACAAAAGAGTACTCGGTTAAATTCCCTCACAGGAGTTGTTCAGGAGGAAGTGCCGGTTGTACAAGACTTTCCAGATGTATTCCCGGATGAATTACCCGACATGCCACCAGATAGAGAGATTGAGTTTCTGATAGAGTTACTACCAGGAACAACCCCAATTTCCAAGAGACCCTATCGGATGCCCGCAAATGATTTAGAAGAAATCAAGAAGCAAATTAAGGAGTTATTGGACAAGGGGTATATTTGCCCAAGTTCTTCACCTTGGGGAGCCCCAGTTCTTTTGGTGGAGAAGAAGGATAAAACCTTGAGGATGGTAGTCGACTATCGTGCATTGAACGAGGTGACTATCAAGAACAAGTATCCTCTGCTGATGATTAACGACTTGTTTGATAAGCTAGTGGGAGCCAAAGTGTTCTGCAAGATCGATCTTCGATCAGGGTATCACCAATTGAAAATTCGTGAACAGGATATACCTAAAACAGCCTTCACCACAAGGTATGGCTTATATGAATATACAGTCATGTCTTTTGGCTTGACTAATGCTCCTGCCTATTTCATGAGCATGATGAACAAAGTGTTTATGGAATATCTAGACAAGTTTGTCGTGGTGTTCATCGATGATATATTGATATTCTCCAAGAGCGAGGCAGAACACAAGGAACACTTGCGTTTAGTTTTGGAGAAGCTTAGAGAGCATCAGTTACATGCCAAGTTCAGCAAGTGTGAATTTTGGCTGACGGAAGTAGGATTCCTTGGACACATTATTTCTGGTGATGGAATAGCAGTGGACCCCGCTAAGGTTGAAGCAGTTACTGAGTGGAAGTCACCCACCTCAGTTAAGGAGATCCGCAGTTTCCTCGGACTTGCTGGATATTACCGGAGGTTCATTGAGAATTTCTCGAAGATTGCCAAGCCCATGACAGAATTATTGAAGAAAGAGTCTAAGTATATTTGGACTGAGGAATGTGAATCCAGTTTCCAGGAGTTGAAGAAACGTTTGGTCACAGCCCCAGTGTTGATTCTGCAAATATTCGGAAAGATTTCCAGGTATATTGTGATGCTTCGCGTCAAGGACTCGGAGGAGTACTCATGCAGGAGGGAAAAGTTGTAGCCTATGCATCCAGACAGCTACGACCTCATGAGTTGAACTATGCCACCCATGATTTGGAGTTAGCAGCCATAGTGCACACACTCAAGACCTGGAGACATTTCCTTGTCGGAAATAGTTGTGATGTCTACACTGATCATAAGAGCCTGAAGTATATCTTCATGCAGAAGGAGTTGAACTTTAGACAAAGGAGATGGTTAGAGTTAATCAAGGACTATGACATGAGATTGCATTATCATCCAGGGAAGGCAAATGTTGTAGCAGATGCCTTGAGCCGGAAGAGTTATGTGAACACACTCATAACGGAAGGATTACCCAGGAGTTATCCGATGATCTCAGAGAACTTCGGCTAGAAATTGTTCCAAGAGGATATGTTGCCACACTAGAGATCTAGTCCACCTTGACCGCAAGAATTTGTGAAGCTCAAAAATCAGACAAGGAGATAGCTAAGATAAAGCAGAGAATGAAGGGTGGAAAAGCTAAAGGCTTTTGTGGGGATGAACAAGGAACTCTATGGTTTGAGAACCGAATCTATGTGCCCAATGACCCAGAGCTCAGGAAGTTGATACTTCAATAAGCCCACAATTCACCTTACTCAATACACCCAGGCAACACCAAGATGTATTTGGATTTGAAGGAAAGTTACTGGTGGACAGGTATGAAGAAGGATATTGCCAAACATGTTGCGGTATGTTATGTTTGTCAGCGAGTAAAGGCGGAACATCAGAAACCAGCAGGGTTACTCCAACCTTTGCCAATACCCGAGTGGAAATGGGATAAGCTTGGTATGGATTTCATCACAGGATTACCAGGACTCATTCAGGTTATGATTCCATCTGGGTAGTGGTCGATCGCTTGACCAAGGTGGCTCATTTCATTCCAGTGAAGACCACTTATACCAGTGCTAAGGTAGCCAAGATATATATGACCAGGATCGTATGTCTGCATGGAGTTCCGAGGAGTATCGTGTCAGATAGAGGAACACAATTTACCTCAAAGCTTTGGCATCAATTACATGAAACTTTGGGTACGAGCCTGGAGTTCAGTACAACTTTTCATCCGCAGACCGATGGACAGACTGAGAGAGTCAACCAGATCCTGGAGGACATGTTGAGAGCTTGTGCGCTAGACTATGGGTCTAGTTGGGATGACAACTTACCTTACGTAGAGTTCTCATACAACAAAAGTTATCAAACCAGTCTAAAGATGGCCCCTTTTGAAGCCTTATATGGAAGGAGGTGCAGAACACCATTGATGTGGGATGGTGTTGGCGGCCGAAAACTTTTTGGTCCCGATCTTATCCGAGATTCCGAAGAGAAGATCAAACTGATTCATGACAGACTCAAGATAGCTCAATCCCGACAGAAGAGCTACGCTGACAGCAAACGCAAGGAAGTGATGTATGAAGTGGGAGAGCGAGTTTACCTTCGTGTGTCCCCACTTCGATGAATCAAGAGGTTTGGTGTTAAAGGAAAGTTAGCACCCAGATTCATAGGCCCCTACAAAATTCTTGAAAATAGAGGCGAAGTTGCATACAAGATGGAATTGCCGGAAGGATTGTCTGGAGTTCATGATGTTTTCCATGTTTCCCAGCTGAAGAAATGCCATGCTGAGATGGCTGATATTCCTTTGAGAGACACAGTGCCCCTAGAGGCCATACAACTGGACAATGATCTGACTTACGAAGAGAAACCCGTCAAAATTCTTGAGACTGCCAACAGAGTTACCCGTAGCAAGATCATCAAGTTTTGTAAGGTTCTGTGGAGTCACCACACCGAGGAACAAGCCACCTGGGAACGCGAAGAAGATCTTCATCGAGACCACCCGCACCTATTTTCTAGCCAACCCGAATCCCGAGGGCGAGATTCATCTTAAGGTGGGTAGGTTTGTAACATCCCAAATTCCATTTTGGAATGTTATGGAATATAGCTATGCATCATCATCACATTGGTTGAATGAATAGAATTGTTGAAGTTCATCTGTTGAAATTCTGAAAGGCCATTTCAATTTTTCCATGTATTTGTTTCACCTATTTGAAAACCTCTGGAAATGTTCAAAGAAAGAGGGGAGTAACATGACACTCCACACCAAGGGCATCTTGGTGAAATATTTGAACAATAAAACCAGGGGGTTACTTGAAAAAATTATTGCAAAAGGATTTAAAATCAAATAGACATTTTCTGAAAAATATTTTTTTTAAAAAGTATTCATTTGACAGATGAAAAATGTTCATTAAATAGCATTAATTCCCCTAATCATTTTGATATATACATTTTCTATGTTTGGAAATATTTTGAATGCATTAGAAGAGTTTTAAATGCCCTGGAATAGATAAAGGAAATAAATTAAACCGAACCGCGCGGGCCCACTGCCTTTAAGACCCGAAATCACTGCGGGATGGCCACCGACGCGTTGATCCCGCGTCCCAACCTCACTGACGCGCGGGACCCACCGTCCGACCGTGGCATCAGCGCGCTCGTCCCCTTCCCTGCGCCTCCGACGCCGCCGGCGATCTCTCCCCGCGGATCTCGCCCCTCTCTCCGTCCCCGACCACCTCACCTGGCCTATATAAACCCCAGCCCTCTCCGCTCTTCGTTCCACACGCAAAACCTCCTCTTCCCTCGCCGGAACGCTTCCCCCACACCTCGTCGGAATTCTAACTCCAACCAGACCTCCCCAAGCTCCTGCCCGTCGCCACACTCACCCCCGGCCCCCTCCGATACCACCAATCGACGCCGAAGACTCACCTCCGCCGTTTGAAGCTTTCAGACGCTGCCCTCGACCACCGGCCACCGTCAACCTCGCCGGAACCCCGACCCCCACCGTTGTAAGCCACCGCAACCCTCCGTAGCCGTCCGATCCCGATCTAACGCGTGAGATTAGATCACTTAAAACCCCGAACCGGTACGCGTTAAGTTTTGGTCGTCCGCTCGCTAGCTACCGCACGCACGCTCTCGCAGCCAATCACAGCATGCCACGTAGACCCTGTCTGATCGATAGAATGTTTTTCTTTTTCTTTTCTATTTTAGAAAACAGAATGTTTTCTGTTTTTGTTTTTCTCATGCCTTTTAAAATATTTGGTGTTTTTAGTTGATTCTTTTTGCATTAGGTCACAAATTTCATGTAGTCTCATCCTGTAGTCCTAGATTTCAAATTTGAACTTTAAAATTTGAATCTAACCAAATTTTCTTAAATTACTAAAATTGTATAACTAAAGTTTAAAAATATATCTTTGTATGAATCTTTTTGCCACTGGTTTGTATTAGTAAGACCTATCATCCTACATAGTTTGAGAATTTTTAGGATAAATTTGGTTATGTTTTTTAACAAAAACAGAATCTGTTTAGTTCTTAATAGAGTTTAGTTAGTTTGATTTTAGTTTAGTTTCGAATCTGAGTTAGTTTATCTTTTGTTTTTAGTTTTCATCAGGTTCTGTTGTTTCAACATTTGGTGAAATTACTTGCTATAAAAAAATGTTGTTTAGTTTTATACTTTATTGTCATAGGAAATCCTTATTCCTTTCATTAGGTATAGTTTTATAAAGCAAGTTAGTTTTACTTTTCACAAAACATTTTTTTTGGAGATTTAATTTTGTTTTCTAATAGAGAATCTTAGTATTTTTTCTTTTCTGTTATCTATTGGTAAATTGCTGAAAACAGATTTATCTTATTATGTCTTAGTAGATATTTTTGCCACCCAAAACTTTTAGAACCTTCTACTTTTTTTTGGTTTTCTTTCTTTTGATTGTGCTATTGATTGTTGTTGTATTATTTGTTTACCTTGCTGTTGAGTGAATTGTATTGTAGTTATGCTTATTGTGTGTTTTGTTTGATTCGTTAGATCATCCGGAGTGCGAATCTTGTTATCTAGAGTCACTTGAGTACGAGGATCGTCACCAAGGCAAGTCACTTTGATCATATTTACCTATGTTTTTATTGCACTAGTTCTACCATCTCCCCAATTGCATGCAAAGTAGGTAATTTGGAAACTTGGTTACTTGATATGTATCATGTGGTAGGTTTCCCCCTCAACTCTTTGACACCTTGGCCCCACGAAACGTTGTTTTAAATTTTGCTATGCTATTAGTAGACGGGGTTGGTTGTGTGATTCATGAGAGTTGTGAGATGATAATTACAAGACCTACATAATGATCAAGACTTCAAGGCTCTGAGTTTTCAACATACCTCTGGGTGGAAGATGGTTGAACGGCGCCCTAGAGAAACCAATGGTTAGCCTAGGTGTTGCTGGAGAAGTGCCAGTATTCACGCGGAAAGGTCCACCCAGGCACAAAGAGATGGATGGATGCTTCAAGACCCAAGGCTTACCTGCACAACCACAAGCCATTATGGGCTCTGGCTTGGTTGGATATTGTGGTGACCCTAGACAGGCGGTGCTACGAGATGTAGAAGAACGGTAGGAAAGGATGGGCACCGACAGAGTCTCAGAGGAACCCCTTAGAAGACCATGTTTTGATCACCCGTTCCTCAAACACCCCGAAGTGCGAGGAATCCAATGGAGGCGATCAAATATTGTGGGGAACGTGTGCAAAACTCTGCAGAGTACACAAACCTAATCGATTAGCCGTGTCCACGGTCATGGACAACTTGAGCCAAAGGAACTAAAACTATCTGGAATTCTCAACACAAATAACTATATTGATGTGGGTATTAATTACAACTTGGGTATGAGAATTGGTTGGTGGAACCATCTCATTAATCAACCAACAGTGTAGTAATACTTTTTTTGCCCCCTCTTGTTGTAGGAAAAATTGGCTTTATGCAAAACTTACTACCCTACCTGCCATATATGCATATAGAATAGATGATTACTTTACCCCCTCTTTTGTGACATTGCCGGCATATTCAATATGCTGACCTACACCGCTGCAATGTATCATGTTGCAGAGTACTTTTCTGACCAGGAGTGAGGATACGCTCAACGCTCGGTGAGATGCCCTCGGAGTCAAATGGACTCAACTACCTTTGAAGCTTCCGCAAGATTAGTTATTCTCATGAGTTGGCCTTCAGCCACTTTATTGTAATAAAGGACTCGATATGAGATTTTTTCGATTAATAAAGCTGTGTGATTTCCCTTTGATATATACATTGATGTACCATGTGTGTACCAGCATGATCTTGGGATGGTACGGAAACACCGGAGATTCGACCTTTCAGGTCGAGTCGCTACACTTTGTCCACACAATATTGATGTGATGCACACTGAAAAGAATATCGCAGAGGCCCTTTTTGGTACATTGTTCAGCATAGAGGGGAAGTCGAAGGATAATCCTAAGGCTAGAGTCGATCAGGAGGCTCTATGTGATAGACCATTACAAAACATATGACAACTGAAAGGAAAGAAGAACTAGAGGAAGCCAAAGGCATGGTTCAATCTTGGAAGGCCAGCTATGAGGGAAATGATCTTGTGGGTGAAAATGCAGTTGATGTTCCCCGATGGGTATGCAGCGAATCTAAAGAGGGGAACGAGTCTTGACAAATTGAAAATATTCGGTCTCAAGAGTCATGATTGGCACATATGGCTTGAGCGGGTAATACCAGTGATGTTGCGTGGCTTTATCCCTGAGGATGAATGGCTAGTACTGGCAGAGCTGAGCTATTTCTTCTGTGCTCTTTGTGCGAAAGAACTATCGCCTGATGTGCTAGACGGACTAGAAGATTTGGTGCCAGAGTTGATATGCAAGTTAGAAAAGATCTTTCCATCGGGCTTGTTTAATCCAATGCAACATTTGATTTTGCATCTCCCGACCGAGGCAAGATTGGTCGGGGGGGCATGAAAAATCATTGGTGCTTCGCAACTGAGAGGATGCAGAAGACGCTTTGAGAAAAATGTAAAAATAAACATAGAGTTGAAGCATCGATGGCCGAGGCATTCATTACTAAGGAGGCGGCAAACTTCGTGACATCACACTACACAGCCAAGAATCATCATTTGCATAATCCGAAGCCTCGGTACAATGATGGAGACCGTGAAAAAGGTCGATCCAACCTCAGCCTATTCAAAGGGAAGCTCGCACCAGCCGGTGCTTCGAAAGCAATATAGTTGGATGTCATAGAATGGCGGACCATTTCGTTATATATCTTTAATAACCTAACAAAAGTGCGGCCGTACATCGAGTAAGTTCTCGGTACATTGTTTCAGAACTTCTAATTCCTTTGAAATGCTCTTATTCCCGGATATGTGATACAGTCGATACGTCTCCAAATTCTCGGATGGATCGGTGATCCAAAAGGATTCCATCTAAGAGTATGAGCTTCTGGCAAAGCATGGAGGTGGCTATCCCGGTTTCATCTCTTGGTTCAAGCAAACAGTAATTTCCATTAGACGATTTCATTTCTTCGTGTAGTTTGCGGCTAGTGCAACAATCCTTTCATATTAAACTTGTACGCTAATGCAGAGTCTATGGACTCCTAATTGAGACAAGTCACTAATGGTTTTGACTATAAGGTCCGTTCATTTGACAAATACGACATCAACGGGTATCGCTTTCATACTTTTGGCAAAGAGCTATTTATGGCTGACCAAAAGTCTACAAATTGTTGTGTCTCTGCTGTCGGTGAAGGAGGGGTCGAGTATTATGGAAGAGTTGAAGCAATTTATGAACTTACATTCTTTGGTGAAAACCCACCAAACGTCGTAATCTTCAAATGTTATTGGTTCTAGCCGAAGGAGACTAGAAGGACTCATGAACATATAGGGCTAGTCAAAATCAAACAAAGGACCCATTTAGATGTTCCCGATGTCTATATTACGGCTCAACAGGCGACCCAAGTTTTCTATCTACCGTGGGCCTGCCAAACGGATCCAAATCTAAATGGTTGGGATGTCGTTTATCACGTGCCGCCACATTTTAGACCACCTCCCCTCAATGAAGATGGTTATGAATATCACATTAACCTAGACACATATGAAGGAGAATTCTTCCAAGAAACACGTGTTTCCAAAACCCGTTTCAAGAACCGCTCTACTTCACCCCAGAACATTGAGGTAGACAGCGACAGTGAATGCGACTTCACCCCTGAGCCGGAACAAGAAGAGACGGAAGAAGAAGAGGTTACTGCTGCGGATGACCTGTCAATGCTTGACAAATTACATAAAGGTGGCCTTCCACATGTTGATGCATTTATTGATGATGCTGATCATGAGCACGTTATTACTGAGAGTGATGATGATTATGCATTTATTGATCCCGGAGCATATATAGACGATGAAGATTAATACTAGTAATGTCAGGTATTCAATTATTATTATGTACATATATATTATTAATTAGTTCATGTTATTAGGTATTTCATTTTTTTATGTTAAACTAATTTCGTTCACTCTTTGTCATTGCAGGTGTTGACAGATGGAGGAGAGGACAGCTAGGCTGTTGGAGGAGGAGAGGAACCGGAACAACGCGTCTCACCGTGCCCTATACGAGCTCCTCGTGGTAAGTTTCTCCTGCATATTAGCCAAATCATGCACGTAATGTACGTTTTAATATGACTGACTGCACGTAATCTTTGGTGCAGCATGCCTCCCGACAAGCATCGACTGATCCTTCTGCGTCTGCCGCAACCCCGACCGGTCCTTCTCCGTCTCACCCTGGCGCAACCCCGACCAGTCTTTCTTCGTCTCACCCTGACGCAAACCCGACTAGTCCTTCACCTCCGTGATGATGATAAGTTTTCCCAAGTGTTTTGCTTAATAAATGCATACTTAGCTTAAGAAATGACCAATTTAGCTCCAAAATGACCTATACTTAGCTTCTTTAGTTCATTTATGACTTACTAAGCATACTTAGGTAAAAAATGGCATGATAACATTGGTTTAGCTCCAAAATGATATAGACTTAGCTTATTTTGCTCCAAAATGACAAAATAACCTTACCTACCTCCAAAATGACCGATTATAACTAGGATAGCTCTAAAATGACCTACACTTGCCATTTTGTCCTCCAAAATGAGTAAATATGATTAGTTAGATCAAAAATGGCAAAACTACCTAGGTTAGCTCCAAAATGACCTATACTTAGCTTCTTTAGTTCATTTATGACATACTAAGCATACTTAAGTAAAAAATGGCATGATAACCTTGGTATAGCTCCAAAATGACATAGACTTAGCTTATTTTCCTTGAAAAGGACATAATAACCTTATGAAGCTCCAAAATGAAATAGACTTAGCTTATTTTCCTCGAAAATTACATAATAACCTTATGAAGCTCCAAAATGACCTATTTCCTAGCTTAGCTCTAAAATGGCCTACACTCAGCATTTTTACCTAGTTTAGCTAAAAATGGCATTTTTACCTACCTTAGTTAGAAGAAGAAAAAGATAAAGAAGAGGAGAGGAGAAAAAGAAAGAGAAGAAATATTCTTCCTCTTCTTCTTCTTCTTCTTTTTCTTCTTTTACTTCTTCTGCTAGCCATTCTTCTTCTTCTTCTTCTAACTTTCCTTTCCTAATTTGCAGATTTGCTTTCGATGAGGAAGCTTGCGTTGATGGAGTCTAATCTTCTCCTTGTGCTTCCTTTTTGTTTTGATTGTGTACGATTAACTTTGTTGTTGGATATGTTGTTGGAAACTTGTTGGATTTGTTGTTGGTAACTTTTTGTTGGATATGTGTTGGTAACTTATTGTTGGATATGTGTTGGTATGCTTGTTGAAAGTATTTTGAAATGTGTGTATATATACGTATGGAATTCTGTGAAATTGAATGAATTTAAGAAAAAACAGAAAAAATAGGGGCGATACAGGCTCTTTGCCGTCTGCCAGCCAACGGCAAAGCTGCCACGTGGCAGCCACCTGTGCAACCTGGGGTGGCATCAGGCTGGCCTATGTGGTTTCTTTTGCCGTCTGCTAGAAGATGGCAAAGAACTTTGCAACTTTGCCGTCTGCCAGCTGACGGCAAAGAAACCACATAGGCCGGCAAAGAAACCGTTGCTTTGCTGTCCGCTGGAAGACGGCAAGAACTTCGCATCTTTGCCGTCAGCCAGCGGACGGCAAAGCACGCCGTTAACCCCTTAACGGACGTGAGCTGCCATGTGTGCCGTCCACGGTCTTTGCCGTCCGCTGGCGGACGGCAAAGACCTAAGCATCTTTGTCGTGTGCCAGCAAACGACAAAGCGCCCTTTACTGTAGCTTATTCAGCTGGACGGTTGGCCGTCTGCTGGCAGACGGCAAAGCCTTTGCTGTCCACCATGCATGCCTTTGCCGTCAGGGATGGCTGACAGCAAAGTTGCTGATTCCTATAGTGAAACTGACTCAAAAAAATTTCCCAATAGCAATTTTTCTCAGTTTTGGAATATTTAATAAATTAGGAAAATTTAAAATAGTCCGAAAGGTGCACGAGGAGGCGACAAGCCTACAGGGCGCGACCTACCCCCTAGCCATGCCCATGTGGCTTGTGGACATCCCGTGTACCTTTAAGACTCCATTTTCTTGTGGTATAGTCCATTAGGTCGGTAAAAATTCATTATATAACCTCCTGAAGGTTTGGACCTTCGTATCACGACAATACCCTGGGTTTTCATTTTGAGCTGTTTCTGCAGCAGATTTAGAGCAAGATGTCTTCGCAAGAGTCGGTTGGGGAGAGCCGTGTCTCTCACCTGACACTGGGGCCCGAAGCATACAGCGGAGCCAACCTCTTTGGGCAGGCCACGGAGGAGGGTATGGAGGCCGACTTGAAAAGGGTGGATGCCATGGAGGAAGACCAAGAAGTTAACTCTCATCTACAACCTGGAGCCATGTTGGAGGAACTTCAGAGCTCAGCAATCCTGAATTCGGTCATCCCTCCTAATGCTAAATTTCTTACTTATGAAAACATGAAAGAGAGTGTTGTTTCTTCCCCCATAGCAATGAAACATCCATGGGTGATGGGAGCCCTAACCGTCACTAGAAAGCTTCGCATGGAGAAAATGGATCTTAGACGGTAAAATAACAAGCTTGACGAGGAGAATCACATTCTGAGGGGCATCATCGCCAAGAATATAACATCACCACCTCCGAAGAAGGACATCCAAGCACATGGGTATGGTCAGTCCCCTTGGCTTGTGCCAAGCTTGGGGGAGGTGCCCCGGTATCGTATCACCATCACAGCTTTTACCTTTTCTTGTTTTTCCTAGTTTGATCCTTTTGGTTTTATCTTGAGCTAGTAGAATAAAGTTTCAGTGTGGTCTAGCTTTGAGTTTTGCTTTATGTTCCCCATATGTAAGCGAGTTTGAGAGTTATATAAGAAAAAGTAGTTTTGCTGTGAGGGCTTTGCTTGTTGCTATGATCTTGAGAAAAATAAAAAAGTAATAAAAGAAGAATAGAATAAAAGAAAAGAGTATATATGATGATTTTATGGGGAGTGATGACTTCACATATAAGAGGTATGTCGAATGGAATTTATTGGGAGTTGACAAACATAGCGATTGGTCATTGGTGCAATTAAAAGGATGTAATAAAGAAAGAAAGGTTCACATATAAATATATTATCTTGGACATATTTTATGATTGTGAGCACTCATTAAAATATTATATGCTAAGAAGTTGATTTTGGATACGGAAGACAACACAACGGGTTATGTTTGCTTATTTCCGAACATAAGTTAGATGATTATAGATCCTCCAACATGTAGTGCTTGCATCCACCTCATACTAGCCAAAACTTCCGCGCCAAGTAGAGATACTACTTGTGCATCAAACACCCTCAACCCAATTTTTCCATGAGAGTCCACCATACCTACCTATGGATTGAGTAAGACCCTTCAAGTAAGTTGTCATCGGTGCAAAAAGCAATAAGAATTGCTCCTAAATATGTATGATGTTTTATTGTAAGGGAAAATAAGCATTGTACGAACTTGTGATGGTAAAGAAATAAAAGTGGCAGACTGCATAATAAAGGTTGCTATCACAAAGGGAAATACAACGCGACGTTCCTTTGCATTAAGGGTTTGCACATCCAAAAACAAAAAGCGCACGACAACCTCTGTTTCGCTCTGCGAAGGGCCTATATGTTACTTTTACTTTATAAGTACTTACCTTTATGCAAGAGTCTTGGGGATCTTCACCACTTCATATATTTCACCTTTCTCTCTTGACAAGCATTATGTGTTGGGCAATGATCTAGACACATATATCCGCTTGGATGTTGGTGATCATGAGTTATTTCTGTTGACATTACCCTGGAGGTAAATAGTTGGGAGGCAAAACTATAAGCCCCTATCTTTCTCTGTGTCCAATTGAAGCTTTGACCTCATGAGTATCGCGTGAGTGTTAGCAATTATGAAAGACTAAAAGATGGTTGAGTATGTGGATTTTCTTTACAAGCTCTTATATAGACTCTTTCCGATGTTATGATAAATTGCAAATCGCTCCAATGACTGAGAGCATAATTTGTTGGTTCTCAATAGAGTTCTTGGTTCATACTTTGTCTTGTGAATGAATTATTACTCTAGTATAAGAAATTATATATCAATAAGTATTGATGTTCTAAACATGATCACGATGCCTTCATGTCCGTATTCAATTTTATCGACACCTCTATCTGTAAACTTGTGGACATATTTATCAATCTCGGCTTTTGCTTGAGGACAAGCGAGGTTTAAGCTTGGGGCAGTTGATACGTCCATTTTGCGTCATGCTTCTATATTGATATTTATAGCATTATGGGCTTTTATTACACATTATCGTACAATACTTACACCTTTTCTCTCTTATTTTACAAGGTTTACATGAAGAGGGAGAATGCCACTAGCTGGAATTCTGGACTGGAAAAGGAGCAAATATGAGAGACCTATTCTGCACAACTCCAAAAGTCCTGAAAAGTTATGGAGAATTATTTTAGAATATATAAAAATATTGGGCAAAACAAATACCAGAATGGACCCACTAGGAGGTCACAAGCCTGCTAGGCGCGGCCTACCCCCCTGGCCGCGCCTTGGTGGCTTGTGGGCCCCCTGGCTGGCCTCCGACGCCCATCTTCTGCTATATGAAGGGTTTTGACCTGGAAAAAAATCAAGGGAGAGCTTTCGTGACGAAGCTCCACCGTCTCGAGGCGGAACTTGGGCAGAACCAATCTAGAGCTCCGGCGAAGCTGTTTTGCTGGGGAAACTTCCCTCCCGGAGGGGGAAATCGAAGCCATCGTCATCACCAATGATCCTCCCATCGAGATGGGGTCAATCTCCATAACATCTTCACCAGCACCATATCCTCTCCAAACCCTAGTTCATCTCTTGTATCTGATCTTTGTCTCAACACCTCATATTGGTACCTGTGGGTTGCTAGTTCTATTGATTACTCCTTATAGTTGATGCTAGTTGGTTTACTTGGTGGAATATCATATGTTCAGATCCTTTATGATATTAATACTCCTATGATTATGAACTTGATCATGCTTTGTGAGTAGTTACGTTTGTTCCTAAGGACGTGGGATAACTCTTGTTATAAGTAATCATGTGGATTTGGTATTCATGCGATATTTTTATGAGATGCATGTTGTCTATCCTCTAGTGGTGTTATGTGAACGTCGACTACATAAAACTTCACCATTATTTGGGTCTAGGGGAAGGCATTGGGATGTAATAAGTAGATGATGGGCTGCTAGAGTGACAGAAGCTTAAACCCTAGTTTATGCGTTGCTTCATAAGGGGATGATTTGGATCCATATGTTTCATGCTATGGTTAGATTTATCTTAATTTTTCTTTCGTAGTTGCGGATGGTTGCAGGAGAGGTTAATCATAAGTGGGAGGTTTGTCCATGTAAGCGCAGCACCCAAGCACCAGTCCACCCACATATCAAATTATCAAAGTAACGAACGCGAATCTAATGAGCATGATGAAAACTAGCATGACAGAAATTCCCATGTACCCTCGGGAGTGCTTTGCTTTATATAAGAGTTTGTCCAGGCTTGTCCTTTACTACAAAAAGGATTGGGACATGTTGCTGCACCTTTGCTACATTTATTACTTTCTACCCGTTACGAATTACCTCATCAGAAAACTATATGTTACCAATAATTTTAGTGCTTGTAGAGAGTACCTTACTGAAAACCGCTTGTCATTTCCTTCTGCTCCTCGTTTCGTTCGACACTCTTACTTATCGAAAGTACTACGATAGATCCCCTATACTTGCGGGTCATCATGTATCACAACATCATTAGGTCGATCTTGCCCTTGATCTTGTTCACTTGGATGAGGGCCTTCACTTTGTTCTTCCGAAGCGTGTCGGTCTTGTGTTGGTGATGGTTCCACTTGAGTGGAACATTGTCCTTATCCTTCGACTAGAAGGTCTTTCTCAATGGGTAGGAAGTGTCCCACACCCATTATTCTTATGGCTTGGGGAGGAATTTCATCACCTACATCACAAAGACCACTTTGCTCCACTTGAGAGACGTTATTTTCATCAATTTCCATGTTACATGTTTCCTTAGTTAGTCCGTTGGACTTGTTGAGGACACGGTAAACATGAGAGTTTGCAGCATAACCAACAAATATGCCCTGTTGAGCTCTAGGTTCAAATTTAGACAAACATGCACCTTTCTTCAGAATGAAACACTTACACTCAAACATTCGGAAGTACTTGAGGTTGGGCTTGTTACCGGTAAGGATTTTATCAGGAGTCTTGTTCAAGCCTTTGCGGAGGTAGAACCGATTGGATGCATGACATGTGGTGTTGATGGCTTCGGCCCAAAAGTTGCCCAAATATTTGAATTCCGCCATCGGTCCTAGCTGCATCCATCAATGTCCGGTTCTTCCTTTCCACAACACCATTTTGTTGAGGGGTATATGGTGTCGAGTATTGATGCTTGACCCCTTCATCACTAAGAAACCCGTTCAAGGTGTAGTTCTTGAACTCGGTGTCCTTGTCACTTCTTATCATCAATATCTTTGCCTCATGTTGTCGTTGAGCTTCATTGGCAAAGTCGATGCCGATTTTATTCGGTCTCACTGTTTCTCTTGAAGAGGTATACCCAAGTTTATCTTGAGTAGTCATCCAAAATCACCAAACAATACTTTTTTCCTCCAAGACTATCTAAATATGTGTCATCGTTTTCTCACGACAGATGCCATTGGGGGGCTTATCGTAGGTGGTTGGGGACGGAGGACACCGACAGGCTCCGGGTCCGAGATTGGGCACAAGCGGTGATGACAAATGATGTACCCAGGTTTAGGGCCCTCCGTGGGAGGTAACACCCCTAGTCCTGCTTGGTTTAGTTGGATGGATGAGTATGTGTACAAGGGTGCTCCTGGAGCTATGTCTAGAGGAGGAAGAAGGACCAGCCGGCTCATCTTCCTCCACTGCTAGAGGGGGTTTGAGAGTTCTGTGGGTGTGCGAGGGTGATCGTCCGTACCCGTGGCATGGGGGGCTCGAGGGGTTTTGTAGGGCAACCCCCCGGCTCTACAATATGTTATAAAGTACAGAGGTGGGGGGACCCGGCTGGCAGTCCCTCCGGCTGGCCAGGGGTCCCGCCCTTCGTGCCGTCTCATCATCTGTAGGGTCCACCGGCTGAGCGATCCTGTCTCCTGCTGGGGCCCGCCAGCCGGCTCTACAATTAGCTCTCGCCCACCTGCCGCGGCACGGGCCGCCGGGGCGGCATCGTTTAGCGCCAGTCGGCCGAAGTCTCTGGTACGGCCGGCGGCACTGTAGCCATGACGGGGTAGGTCATCGAGTGGGCGAGGGCGTGCCGACACTGTTCCCTTGCCCGGTCGCGCTCGCCAAGGTCAGCGGCACGGACGGCGGGCCTATAGCCTTGCGCTGTGGCGCGTCAGCGACCACTATAGCCACAGGGTTGCCCGTCGTGCCGGTCGCGTCATGTCGTCGTACTAGCGCGGACAGGGACGGGACGTCGCAGGTCCGTCCCACGGAGGAGGCGGCCCATAGGCAGCCGGCCGTGCCTAGCCGGCCTAGGGTCGAGCCGCCGCCTCGACCAGCTGTCCGTGGCGCCAGCCGGTGGAAATGCGGGCCGGACGTCCCCTAGCCGGGCACGTCAACCAGCCATGTGGTTTTCCTTCAAAGTGGAAGGGGGAGGACCCCATTGCTTTGGCCTTCCCAGGGGTAACAACCGCGTCAGTAGTCCTTGAAGCCGGCGGGGCCCCGCGTCTGGCAGATGGAGGGGAGCTGGCGGCTTCCCCTGAGCGATACCCGCCTCCGGCGCAAAGCCGAAAGGACAGCCGGGTCGGCGGTTGGACCCAACGCCTCGGGTACCGGCGCGTTGTCCTGGGACCCGCGCTGGCTCACCGCGTGCCACGCTGCGAGTGATGATGCTGTGGGTCCTGCGCACACGGGGAGATGGGACGTCGGCCTGGGCCTAGCCCGCTAGGCCCTAGTCATAGCCAGTAGGCCTCGGGGCGCAGGCCGGGATCCTCTGCACCCCGAAGCGTCTGTTACGGTGCGGAGCCCGCCACGCGTGCGCGGAGTTTCCTGGGGGAGTGGGCGCAATTAATCCAACGTCCCCCAGTCGTGGCCTCCCCTATTAAAGGAGAGGAAGGGCAGGGGGTGGAGATACCCGCATCTCGCTCACCCCCTTGCTGCCCGTCCTCCTTGCTTCTTTGCCTTCCTCGCGCAACACCGCGCTCGAACCCGCAATCGCGCCCGCGTGTCGCACCGCCGCTGCGATGGCTGATGGACGCAGCGGGAGCTGGGCTAGCTCCAGTGTGGTCAAGGCAAACATCGCAGAGCTCCGCCGTCCACGCATGTTGCCGCTGGAGGAGTGGGTGGTCGCACGCGCGCCGGGCGACAAGGTGGCACCGGCGCCATAGCTGGGGGAACATGTCATGTTCCTCTGGTATTTCTCCCATGGCTTCGGGCTCCAGGTGAGCCTTTTCTTCCGCCAACTCCTTGACACCTTTGACCTCCAGCCGCATCATCTTGTCCCCAACGCAATCTTGTACCTCGCCGCGTTCGTGACGCTATGCGAGGGTTATCTCGGAATCCTCCCGTTTATTGATTTCTTCAACGCTCTCTTCTATATTAAGCCATTGAAAAGCGACGCCTGCAGGGGCACGGTGGTGTGCTGCCGCGGCGTCTCGCGCTTCCCACCTCTTTCTCTCATCGGCTCCGCCAAGGGGTGGCACATGACGTTCTTCTACGTGAAGAACACTGACCTGAAAACACACTATATCCGGCTACCGCCGTTTGTCGACATGCAGTCCACCTAGGTAAACTGGCTGGGGGCTGCTCCGCGTGGTGTGGACTTGGAGGAGCTCGGCCGGCTCATGCAGCTGAAGAGCTTCGAGGGGTTGGTCTCTACCGACCTGGTGGCGGCTTTCATCTCGCGCCGGGTGTTTCCCCTCCAGCTGAGGCCGCACCGGATCTGCGACATGTCCAGCCGGCGCGACCCCTGCCAGCTGTCCACCGTCGAACTGACGCCAGCTCAGGTGCCGAAGCGTGTGAACGCCCTTACGACGTTCAAGCTTAAGCCCGCGTCGTGGTCCTTTGGCATGGAGCCATACGACCGCATCAACCGCCCCCCTTGGTAAGTCTTTCGTCGAGGCGGTTTTTTCTTCGTTTGATACTTCCTAGCTGGCAGTCGGCTAGAGAACTTACTATGACGTGCTGATCACAGCTGCTGGTGTGACAGAATACACCAGACGGTCCGCACCCTCAAATCTTCATGGCGGAGCATGAAAACTCTGACTTCGAAGACTATGAGGCGGGAGGCCCTCCAGAGGAGGGGGTGGACTCCTCGGGAGGAGTCGACGAGCCAACAGACCCACGAGCCGGTGCCTCCAGCGGAGCCGGAGGGTCCGGCGCGGCCGGGGAGCCCAGCGGAGCAAGTGAGTTCCTTCTTGCCCCCACGATCAGGGACTGGACGAACGACGACGACGACGATGATGATGACTTAATGATTCTGAACGAGCTTCCTCCCTCAGCGCGCCAGGGTCAGAGGAGCGAGGAGCGGCCGGCTCAAGCCCCAGCGGCCGGAGCAGCCGGCCGGGCGAAGAGGCCAGCTCAGGGGAGCCAGCGACCCCGCCGCCAGTCTCGAAATGGGTGAAGGTGGCCGCGCGGAAGCCGCCGCCGCCGCGTGCCAAGCGGGCCTTGCCCCTCGTCATTGGGTAACTTTCCTTCTCATGTGAGATTTTCTTTCGAGTCGCGAGCCGATGAATAACCAGTCCTTGGGCGCTGCAGTGACCCCATCAAGCTCCACGAAGGGGAGCCGGTAGGGGATCCGACGAATGCCGCCAGCCGGCTGGCCCGCGAGCACGTGGCCACCCAGTGGGAGGAGAAGAGGATGCTTGTGGAGCTGCGAGCCTCCAAGTCTAGAACGCGAGGAGGGGCCTCGCACTCCGGAACCTCGAGCAGCCAGAGGCGGAGGAGGTCAGTGGATCCCTCACGGGCGTCGGACTCGGCAGCGGAATCGACCCGCATGTCGAGGCCTCCATCGAGCGAGCCGTGAGGGGTGGCCATGGATCCGCCAGTGCCTCCGTCCGTGGAGGAGGCGGCCCAAGTGAGGGTGACGACGTCGGAGCCATCTCCTGAGGTGGCCCGACCCGAGGTGCCGATTGTGACCCCGCCCACGGCAGAGCCCGCCCGGGTCAAGGTGCCGGAGGTCCCGGTGGCCCCAGAGGCGGCGTCAGAGGCGGCGCTAGAGGTGGCGGCAATGAAGGTGGAGGTGCCCTCCATTGTGATCGTCGTGTCGGAGCGGCAGGAAGTAAAGGCGGTGACGACGTTAGGCGGAGGGCCAGTGGGAAGCGACTCCCAGAACCTTGCTGTCGTCAACCCGTCCCCAGCAGCTGGCGCCGTGCGAGCCTGGGTGGAAGCGGTGGCTGGTCCCGGAGGACCCTACGGTCGATGCAGGAGGTGCTTCGAGACTGGGAGGCACTTGCGCACTCGCCAGCCCTGCCGGCGCCCTAGGCGGGCGGCCCGGTCCCCTCCTTCTGGGACTTGGGGAGCGTCCTGGACCGGTGTCGGCAGGAGCTGGCCCGGTTCACGGAGGCGTCAGACGCCACCCTGTAGCATGCAGAGGTAAGCACGATTGCTTTGACTTAGAATCTTCAGTGGGGGTGCGCAAGTGCACCCACTGGGTGTAGCCCCCGAGATGCGGGCCGGCTGACCGGCTGACGGGTAGTCGGGCCGGATCTCTTTTGAGCGCGTCTTGATCTTTGCCTCTTTGTGACAGGAGGGGACCTCCCTGCGGCAAAATCTGTTCGAGGAGGCAGTCGCCATCCACGACTATGGCAAACATGGCTTCTACCGCCTGGAGGAGGAGCTGGCGTGCGTGCAAGGTCAGTTGAGCTTCGTGGGACGGGTATGCAGCCCCTGAGAGCCGGCTGACACCTGCCTTGCCTTGGAGGCGATCTCACCGCCCTCCGAGACGAGAAGACCGGGCTCGTCTCCGAGCGGGACCAGCTGGCACAAGACGTCCAGGCGGCCACGTAGGAGAAAGACCGGTTGGCCGCACTGCTGGCGGATGGGGAGGCGGCCTAGGACTGGCTCAAGGCCGAGGCGGCGTAGGAGGTGGCGTCCCGGGAGACGGCCGTCAAGGAGGCGGCTTACACCGCCTGGAGGACTGCCGCCCTCCAAGACGAGGTGACCCGCTTTGAGAGGACACTCGAGGAGGTCAAGGGTTCCTTCGCCACATCGAAAGCGACTCTAGCGTCGGAGCGTAAGGCCGCACTCAATTTCTCCCTTGGGGTGGACGACGCGACTGAAGGTAAGCGCCCATTTTTCTCTTCCCCAGCCGGTTGCTTTTTTTCCTTTGCTGGTTCTTTTGTTTCAATTTGCCTTTCTTTTCTTCTCTTCTTCTTTCTTCCAAGGCCTTTCTCGGAAACTCAGCGCCGCGCTATGCGCGCTGTTGAGGAGCACCGGGAGTACCTTCGGGAGTGCGGTCACTCCATTGAGGAGGACGTAGCGTGGGACACGGACGAGATTGGGCTCGCCATCGAAATGCGGATGACCCACCTTGAGCAGAGCATGGAGCGGCTGAAGACAGCCACCAAAGAGGTCATTGCCGCTCTATGGCCGGGCCGTGGGGGAGCTCCGACGAACCGTGTGGCCAAAATGGCTAGAGCATGCTGTTCGCCGCCTCCAAGCCTGGAAGGCGTCGGCAGCGTGAGCCGGGGCACAGATGGTGCTCCGGTTCGTCATGTCGTGGTATCGCGACATGGATCTGGGCCGGCTGGCCACCATGCGGGACGAGCCGGCCACGGAGTGGGAGGCCTGTGTGCCGGCCCTTGTGCGCCGGGCCAACGAGCTTGCGTCGTACGTCGACGCGGACGAGTTCCTGCCGGCCCTTGGCGAGGACGGCGAGCCATTGCCTAAGGACTCCTTCGGCATCCCCCAAGGCATGACGGACGATGAGGTTGCCGACGAGAGCACCGGCTCGAGCGTCGAGACGGCTAGAACCAAGAATCCCGCCTCGAAGGCCAAGGAGGCCGACCCAAAGTCCGCAACCACCTTCAAGGCGAGAGTCGAGTCGCCCAGCGACGCGCCGGCTGGGGGCACGCCGGCTGGCGACGTGCCGGTGGCCTGAGCCCCTGGGCGTTTTTTATCTTTCCTTTTTCTTTCCTGCAAGTTAGGCTCGAGTCCACCCACTGGGGGTGTTTATGTAATGAACCATGCTGGCCGTGGGCCACTTTTGTCTTAACATTTATGCTATGGCTATCTAGCGTGTTTGCCTTGTTGCTCATGCCGACTCGTCCTTATCCTTTTTTGCCCGCTTGGCTCTTTTCAGTCCTTCTCCTTCTACCCTTTGGTTTCGGCCCTGCCAGCCCGACAGCCGGGAGCCAGTCTGTAGCTGGGTCGGGGCGTCCGCCTCAAGGGAGCCGGTTCGGAACTTAGGAACCACGAGGGCTTTTCAGGATAAGTACAGTGGTAGAGGCGAGGCGGTGGTCCGGCTGGGCCTAGCCGGGGTCTCCTTTCATTTGACCTTTCATGTGAGCCAAACCTTGCCGCCCCGAGGCCCCGTCAGTTAGACAGCCGGGAGCCAGTTCTATATCTAGTAGGGGTGGGGAGGATTGGCCGGCTCACATTACTTAGCCAATTTCTGGGAGAAGCGACCTAGGTCCAGCCGGCTAGCCCCCGGGCCCGGGAGCCGGGTCGGGGAGTCGGTGAGCGAGGAAAACTTGGAGGGAAACGAAACAGGGCGTGCCCCAAGAGCCGGCCTGGGGCACCCATTGCATTCATAAGCCCAAAAGGGTGGGGATACATACATACATTGGTTTTTTCAGTAGTAAAATGGGCAGAGGAGCACCGTGGTCCATGGGCACTCCGTCTCCTCACCGGAGGCATCTCTTTTGCACTTCTACGGCTTCTGGGAGTCTATTAGGTAGCATGCGTTGTTGTGCAGCGCCTTGCTGGTGATGAATGTGCCATGGGAAGGACAACTTGTGCTGTCCGGCTGTCCACTGGATCCGCTTGATGAATTTGTCGACAGCCACCAGCAAGTGCGTCATGCCGCCTCGAGCGGTCTTGAAGGGGCCCACCATGTCCAGCCCCCAAACGGAGAAGGGCCACGAGAGGGGGAAGGTTTGGAGGGCTATTGTCGGCAGGTGGTTTTGCGTGCTGAAGCGTTGGCAGCCCTCGCACTCGTCGACCAAGTTCGTGGCCGCCTCGAGAGCAGTCGGCCAGAAGAAGCCGTGGCGGAAAGCCTTGGCCACCAGGGTCCTGGATACGGCATGATGCCCGCACTCACCCTGGTGAATGTCGAGGAGGATTTCCAGGCCCTTTTCCGGCTCGACGCATCACTGGAAGACACCGGTGGTGCTGCGATGGACGAGCTTGTTGTTGATGATGCCGTACGCCATGGCCCGGCATTGGATTTGCCTCGCGAAGGCCTCGTCCGTGGGCAGCTCGCCCCGTAGAAGGAACGCCAGGATAGGTTGGGCCCATGGGGGGCCGTGATGGGGGCCGGCTCGAGAGCCCCTAGGGATAGATATCCAGCCTTCGGGACGGGCTCGCCAGCCCCCGGGACCGGCTCGCCAGCCCCGGGGACCGGCTCGGAAGCCCTCGGACTGGATGATCAGTCTCCGGGACCGGCTCGCCAGCCCTCGAGGTTGGCCGGTCGATGATCATCATGACGGCCGCATCGTTGGAGTCATCCGCTTCGGACGTTGCCGGCTCGATTGGTGCCGGCAGGGCGGCCAATGTTTTGGGAGCCGGTGGCGAAAATACCGGACGGGCAGCCGGATCTTTCAATGGGCCGGTGGCGTCCGCTGGTATGAAGATTGACTTCAATTCTGAGGAAGGCTTGATCGATGGCTTGAGCAGGCGCTCGAGGGAGACGCCTGCTGGGATGGCTTGCTGGGTGGAGCCGATCTTTGCCAACGCGTTTACCGCCTCGTTGTTCGCCCGTGGGACGTTATGAAACTCATAGCCCTCGAAGGAGCCGGTGAGCTGTTGTACGAGAAAGCGGTAGCTGGCCATGTTGGCGTCCCTGGTGTCCCATTCGCCAAAGACTTGCTGCACCACGAGGTCGGAGTCGCCGAAGCAGAGGATGTGCTTGATGCCGATCTCCCTGGCGAGCCAAAGGCCATGGATGATGGCCTCGGCCACGTTGTTGGAAGCGGCGAAGTGGATCTGGAGGGCGTACTTGAGCTGATCACCTTTTGGGGAGGAGAGGACTATGCCGGCACCCAGGCCGGTTGTCATTTTCGAGCCGTCGAAATGCATGCGCCAATGCATGGAGTCTGGGGGAGGGCGCACAAATTCCGTCTTCGCCCAGTCGACGAGGAAGTCATCCAACGCCTGCGACTTGATGGCGGTTCTTGGCTCGTATCGGATCTCGTGATCTGCGAGGGCGATGACCCATTTGGCGATCCGACCGGTGGAATCCCGGCCGCTCATGATCTCGTCGAGCGGGGCCGTTCTCACCACGGTGATGGCATGCTCTTGGAAGTACTGCTTGACCTTCTTGGCAGCGAAGTATATGCCATAGAACATCTTCTGGTAGTGGGGGTAGTTCTGCTTGGACACGGAGAGGACCTCGCTGAGGTAGTAGACGGGTCCTTTGACCGGTAGGGGCTTGCCTTCCTCCGGCCGCTCGACCACCAGGACGACGCTGACGATGCGGGTGGTCACCGCGATGTAGACGAGTAGTGGTTCCTTCTTAGCCGGCGTGGCCAGGATGGGCGCGCTGGTGAGAGCCTTCTTGAGGCCGTGGAAGGCCTCGTCCACCTCGTCAGGCCAATCGAACATGCCTAGTTTCTTGGTGTGGCCCGACTCGATTAGAGCCGTCGTGCGAAGGAGCCCGTAGAGGGGCAGGGCCTTCTCCCCTAGACGGCTGATGAACCGGCTGAGCGAAGCAAGACAGTCGATGAACTTCTGGACGTCACGGAGCCGGGTCGGCATGGGAATGCGCTCGATCACACTGATCTTCTCGGGGTTAGCTTCAATGCCGCGAGTGGACACGAAGAAGCCCAAGAGTTGGCCGGCTGGGACGCTGAAGACACACTTCTCCGGGTTGAGCTTGATCTCGTACTAGCGCAAGTTCGCGAAGGTCTCCCGGAGGTCGTTGAGGAGGCTGAAGTGCTTCTTGGTTTTGATGATGATGTCATCTATGTAGACGCGGACATTCTTCCTATCTGAGGCAGGAGGCACTTCTGCATGCACCGTTGGAAGTCGCGCCTGCATTCTTCAGGCCGAAGGACATGGTGATGTAGCAACAGGCCCTGAAGGGCGTGATGAAGGAAGTCTTGAGCCGGTCTTCCGGGTCCAGCTTGATCTGGTGGTAGCCTAAGTAGGCGTCCAGGAAGGACAGCAAATCGCAGCCGGCCATGGAGTCGATGACTTGATCGATCCGTGGTAGAGCGAAGGGGTCCTTGGGACATGCCTTGTTCAGGATAGTGTAGTCGATGCACATGCGCCAGGTCTTGTTCTTCTTCAGCACAAGGACTGGGTTGGCCAGCCAGTCCGGGTGGAACACTTCCATGATGAACCCGGCTGCGAGCAGCCGGTTGATCTCTTTGCCTATAGTATGCCGCTTCTCCTTGTAGAAGCGGCGCAGGGGTTGCTTGACCGGCTTGATGTCTAGCCGGACGTGAAGTTTGTTCTCAGCGAACTTCCTCGGAACACCCGGCATGTCCTTGGGGGACCATGCGAAGATGTCCCGATTCTCATGGAGGAAGTCGACGAGCTCGCCTTCCTATTTGCTGTCGAGGCGGGAGCCGATGGTGACGAACTGAGCCGGGTTAGCCGGGTCGAGCATGATTTCCTTGGTGTCTTTGGACGGCTGGAAGGAGGCCTCACGGACGGATTGCGAGGGAGGAGCCGGCATGGCCGGCTGACTGGCAGTAAGGGCCATGAGCCGGTCGAGCTGCCGTTTCTCCTTGGCGATTTCCAGGGCCTCAGCCAACCGGTTACCGTCTCAAGCGCACTCGAGCGACATCTTGTAGTCACCCATGATGGTGATGATTCCCTTGCGGCCCAACATCTTGAGCTGGAGGTAGGTGTAATGGGGGACCGCCATGAAGCTGACGAGGGCCAGTTGGCCCAACAGCGCGTGGTAGGGACTTGCGAGGTCCACAACCTCGAATAGCACCGGCTCACGACGGAAGTGGCTGAGCCTGCCGAAGAGGACGTCAAGCATGATCTTGCCGACAGGGGAGCATGACTTTCCAGGCACGATGCAATGGAAGACCGTCCGGCGCGCTTGTAGGTCTTCTATCTTCAGCCCCAGCTTGTGCATGGTGTCGAGGTAGAGGATGTTGATGCTGCTGCCACCATCTATCAGCACCCGCGAGAAGCGGCAGGCTCGTTCCTTGGTGGCGATGGTAGGGTTGAGGACCAGAGCGTAGCTACCGGGATTCGGCGTCACGGTGGGATGATCGGCCTGGCTCCAGGTGACCGGCTTCTCCGACAAGTGCATGAAATGGGGAGTTGCCGGCATGGTGGCGTTCACCTCATGACGGAGCTGGCGTTGAGCGTGTTTGCCCATCTCTTCACTAGTGAAGACGACGTAGCAACCGTCCTAGTTGGGGAACTGGTCGTGGAGACGACCGTCGTTTTGGGCCAGAGCCAGAGCCGGCGCCGGGGCGACAGCTGGGGCCGGGGCCGGTGCGTGGACAGGCGGCGCGGGAGGAGCTAAAGGCCGTCCCCCCGGGACAATCGCCGTGAGAAGCTGCACCGCCGGACCGTGTGCGTAGAGGGTTTGGCCCCTGAATGGTTCTTGAAGGGGAGATCGAGCATTTGCTCGAAGGTGAGCTTCGGCTGCCAGGCAGCCTTGCTAGTGCGCTGGCACTGACTGGAAGGCTGGACAGCCGGCTCCTGCTCCTCAATGGTGTTGACCTACCGGCTCTCGTAGTGGTGATCCGGCTGGTCGTTCTTGCGTTTGTTGTTTTGCGACTGCCGGTTGTCGGCAGCCGACCGGGACGTTGCCGGTGTTGTCGTCGCCTTGGCGGGCGGGGTCATCTTGACCCGAATGGCTGAATCAGCCGTGACGTACTTGTCCGCCTTGGTCATGAGCTTGGCAAGCGTAGCCGGCTCGGAGCATATAAGCTTGTGCTTGAGGGGGGTGCCGTCTCGGCAGCCTTCAATGAAGTACTGCATGGCTTGTACCTCGTGCACCACCTCGCAGGAGTTGCGGAGCTCGGTCCACCGACTGAGGTAGTCGTGGAGGGATTCGTCCGGCCACTGAACGCACATGGCGAGTTCACGGGGACAGCCAGGCCGCTTGTAGGTGCCGGTGAAGTTCCGGACGAAGGCCTCCTCGAAGTCCGTTCAAGTGTTGATGCTATCGGCCGCCAGGCTGTTGAGCCAGGTGCAGGCCGAGCCAATCAACATGAGGGGGGCGTAGCGAATGGCAACCGCGATGGTGTAGTCAATCAGCCAATCTTCGGGCTTGGCAGCCCCATTGTACTTCGGGGTGTCTCGGGGGAGTGTGAAGCTGGTCGGGAATGGCTCGCTGCGGATCCGACGGCTGACATAGACCGGACCAATCGAGCCCTCAGGGCGGACTGCATGAGGTGTCAATGCGGTTGCGAGCGTCATTCTCGCTGTGGGGAACACGCGGCCCGATCCGGGCCGAGAGCTCGGGGCGGATGACGGGCGGAACCATCTGTTCCCTCACACGCCGCGGGGGTGGAGTGTGCCCGTGGCTGTGCTGGCTACCGCTGTTAGGCGGATCATTGGTGCGCCGGCTGCTAACAGCCGGCTATTCGCTCCCTGGCATCTGGGAGGGCCGGGGGTTGTTTGTTCCAGCCCGGCGGCTGGAGATGCGAGGGGAGCTAGAGTGCTGAGCCGGCTGACAGTCAGCAGTCCCCGTGCCCTCACGCTCGAGCCAGCGGCCTCCGGTGGCGGTGCCGCCCGACGCGAGCAGGCGCTATTGTGCATCGGTGGCGTCGATGAGCTCGTCGATGTGGCGCTCATGAGCGGCGCGCTCTTCACCCTCCAAGGTGGCCAAGTCCGCGTAGGCCACCTTTAGGTGGGAGCATATTCCCGCTGGACGGCCTCCATGCGACGCCGCGTGGCCGCGAGGGTGGTGGCGTCCTCGAACAGGATGCGACGAGCCGCCTCGAGGTCTGCTGCGGCGGCGTCGGGGTTTGTCGTCGGGGCGATAGGGGTTCTCAAGCCCCGGAGGGCCACACCGAGCGGGTGAGAGGTGCCGACGCGGGCAGCGGCAGCTCTAGCCGCAGCCCGCGCACGTCCGGAACCGCTGGAGGAGGTGATGTCCATTACTCCCACGCGATCATGGGAGCCGCTGGACTGCGTCGCAGCGAGCGCCCCCACGGCCGTGGGAGAACCGGCGCAGACGAGCACTTGCCCGGGGTACTCGTCCGTGGGCGGCGCCTTGGTAAGGTTGAGCCTAACAAAGTGCTCGGTGAGCGCGTCGGTGTCTGTCGTGAGGTCGATGGAGTTGCCCGCAGGGCATGCCGAAGCAAGCCCCACTAGCCCGCAGCTTTGCCTAGACGTGCGGCGGCGGCGGGGGATGGCGAGGGGTCCCGCCCGGAGCATGAATCCGGCCGGTGCCGTGTAAGGTCCCACGGTGGGCGCCAACTGTTGTCGTTTTGTCACGACAAATGCCATAGGAGGGCTTATCGTAGGTGGTTGGGGCCGGAGGACACCGACGGGCTCCGGGTGCGAGATTGGGCACAAGCGGTGATGACACACGATGTACCCAGGTTTAGGGCCCTCCGTGGGAGGTATCACCCCTAGTCTTGCTTGGTTTAGGTGGATGGATGAGTATGTGTACAAGGGTGCTCCTGGAGCTGTGTCTAGAGGAGGAAGAAGGAGCAGCTGGCTCGCCTTCCTCCACTACTAGAGGGGGTTTGAGAGTTCTGTGGGTGTGCGAGGGTGGTCGTCCGTCCCCGTTGCATGGGGGGCTCGGGGGTTTTTATAGGGCAACCCCCCGGCTCTACAATATGTTATAAAGTACAAAGGTGGGGGGACCCAGCTGGCAGTCCCTCCGGCTGGCCAGGGGGTCCTGCCCTTCACGCCGTCTCATCGTCTATAGGGTCCACCGGCTGAGCAGTCCCGTCTCGTGCTGAGGACCGCCGGCCGGCTCTGCGGTTGGCTCTCGCCCATGTGCCGCGACACGGGCCGCCAGGGCGGCATCGTCTAGCGCCAGTCGGCCAAAGTCTCCAGTATGGCCGGCGACACTATAGCCACACCGAGGCAGGTAATCGAGTGGGCGAGGGCGTGCCTGCACTGTTCCCTCGCCCGGTCGCGCTCGCCATGGTCAGCGGCATGGACGGCCGGACTGTAGCCATGCGCTGTGGCGCGTCAGCGACCACTGTAGCCATAGGGCCACCCATCGTGTGCGTCGTGTCATGTTGTCGTATCACTGCATAGAGGGACGGGATGTCAGACTTCCGTCCCAGGGTCAACGGAGGAGGCAGACCAGAGGTAGCCGTCCACGCCCAGCCGGCCGTGGGTCGAGCCGCCGCCTCGACCAGCCGTCCATGGCGCCAGCCGGTGGCAGTGCGGGCCGGACGTCCCCCAGCCGGGCACGTCCAACCAGCTGCGTGGTTTTCCTTTGAAGTGGAAGGGGGAGGACCCCGTTGCTTTGGCCTACCCAGGGGTAACAACCCAGTCAATATGGAGGACCAAAGAGATCCATGTGAAGGAGCTCCAAGGGACTCTTCGAGTAGATCGTAGTCGTGGTTCAGTGAGCCGTCTCATGTAGGTTTCCTTCAATACAAGCACTACAAGCACGTTCTTTGGCAAAACTCACATTTTTTAGTTTAACAACGTGATCCCCTTTGATAAGACTTTGCAAAGATCTCATATTGACATGGGATAGCCTATGATGCTAAAGTCATCCCACATCAACTTTAGCCATTAGGCAAGTCACAAGCTTAGTGTGTCGCTTCGAGAAGTTAACCACATAGAGACCGTTCTCAACATGCCCAACAAGTGCTACTTGAATAGTCTTGCTTGACAAAAGGGCCACGGTGTCAACACAAAGAAGGTACAAAAGCCCATGATTGCAAGTTGATGAACAGAAAGTAAATTGTATGCAAGGGTCTCAACAAGCATGTAATTCTCAATGGAGAGTTTCGGAGAGATTACCACCTTGCAAGACCCAATACCTTTGAAATCGCATCATCACCAATTGAAACTTGAGTGACCATAGATGTGTTTGGCGACTGGATTGTGTTTGGCGACTTTCTTTGAAGATATCTTTCCCATGAAGGATATGGGTAGCTCATCAAATCAAGAGTTGCCTAGTTCCTCGAGTCGGGATGTAGTTGCAATTTCTGAACCTACCATCCCGATGCAACTTCTTGAAGATCCCGTGGAGGACAACAATGAGACTCCTAAAAGGAGCAAGAGACAGAGGACTGCAAAGTCTTTTGGTGATGATTTTCTTGTGTATCTCATAGATGAAACTCCCAGTTCTATTTCAGAGGCCTATGCTTCTGAAGATGCTGACTACTGAAAGGAGGCGGTCCGTAGTGAGATGGATTCCATCTTGGAAAATGAAACTTAGGAGATAACTGATCGACCTTATGGGTGCAAACCTATAGGGTGCAAATGGGTGTTCAAGAAGAAGCTTAGGCCTGATGGTACGATTGAAAAGTACAAGGCACGACTCGTGGCTAAGGGTTATACCCAAAAGGAAAGTGAAGACTTTTTTGATACTTACTCGCCTGTTGCTCGACTGACCACTGTTCGAGTGCTACTTTCACCAGCAGCCTCACAAGGTCTTCTCGTTCATCAAATGGATGTTAAGACTACTTTCCTAAATGGAGAGTTGGATGATGAAATTTACATGGAACAACCAGATGGTTTTATAGTGGATGGTCAAGAAGGAAAGGTATGCAAATTGTTGAAGTATTTGTATGGACTTAAGCAAGCACCTAAGCAGTGGCATGAGAAGTTCAAAAGAACTTTAACAGATGCAGGCTTTGTTGTAAACGAAGCTGACAAATGTGTGTACTATCGACATGGTGGAGGCGAAGAAGTTATCCTTTGCTTGTATGTCAATGATATTGATTTTTGGAACAAATTTGAATGTTATTAAGGAGGTCAAGAATTTCCTATCTCGTTGTTTTGAGATGAAGGATTTGGGAGTAGCAGATGTTATTCTAAACATCAAGCTATTGAGGGATGATGATGGTGGGATTGGATTGCTTCAATCTCACTATGTGGAAAAGATCTTGAGTCGCTTTGGTTGTAATGACTGCAAGCCCTCTCCAACACCATATGATGCTAGCGTGTTGCTTCGAAAGAATTGAAGAATTGCGAGAGATCAATTGAAATATTCTCAGATTATTGGCTCGCTCGTGTATTTGGCCTGTGCCACAAGACCTGACATCTCTTTTGCTGTTAGCAAACTGAGATGATTTGTTTCAAAAGCAAGAGATGATCATTGGAAACCTCTAGAAAGAGTTATGCATTATTTGGGAGGCACTGGAATTATGGAATTCACTATACCGGGCACCCAAAGGTGCTTGAAGGGTATAGTGACTCAAACTGGATCTCAGATGCTGATGAGATAAAGGCCATGAGTGGGTATGTATTCACTCATGGAAGTGGCGCTGTTTCTTGGAAATCTCGCAAGCAGAATATCTTAACGAGGTCAACAATGGAAGCAGAACTCACAACACTAGATACAGCTACAGTCGAAGAAGATTGGCTTCGTTGGATCTTGAATGACTTGTCGGTTGTTGAGAAACATGTACCGGGTATTCTTATGAACTGTGACAATCAAACCGTGATCACGAAAGTGAGTAGTTCAAAGGATAACATGAAGTCATCAAGACATGTTCAGAGAAGGTTCAAGTCTATCAGGAAAATGAGGAACTCCAGAGTTATTGCATTGGATTATATCCAAACGTCTAAAAATATGGCAGATCCTTTTACTATGGGTCTATCACGTAATGTGATTGATAATGCATCAAAGGAGATGGGTATGAGACCCGCAATATGAGTTGTTCATAGTGGTAACCTAATCTATGTGATCGGAGATCCCATGAATTAGATGTGGAAGACAAGCTGTTGGTCAACTGAGAGGAGAGTATCCTTACTATTTAATACCACTCCATGAAGATGCAGTACTCTCCTGATCTGCATGGCAGGTTGATGTATATCTTAATGTGTTCTGAGTGGCTTATTTAGCAGATATGTTTTCCTGTAGAACATCTTTTGAAGAACACACCTATATGAGTCTGATTGTTAAATGTCGCAATCTATGAGAGTAGGGTGCTCTCTAGTAAACTCATGAAAGGTCTCGGAGTATGATGCATAAGATCCACCCGCGGGGAAGACCCACGGTAGCCTAGTATCGGTCAAGGCTTTGTGTGAAGCTAGATTCGCAGAAAACTTGCACTTCAAGGCCCAGTCCACTGTTCAAGTTGCTTACTAGTGTAGCATAGAGTTTTAGGTGGAAGTTCAGCTTAATAGTCTCCACTGCAGTACCGGTATATAAAACAATGTTTTGGAACCAAAGGCAAATTTTGTGTGCCTCTAGGATATGGTGGGGGACTGCTGGAATTTAATCGATTTTGGGCCAGCCCAATAGCTATTTCATAAATTCCTAATAAATCCTAGAGGCCCACACAGACCATTCGTGCATGGCAAGAGGTTCGACCAAAGTTTAGTCCCACATTGCTAGTTTGGTGGGAGTTGGACCTCCTTATAAGGGAGGATGTTTCCCCACATGTATGAGCATGAGAACAAGAGCGACTTATGTCTGCTACGCAACCTTCTCCTTGTAGTCATTGTTGGGCCTCCAAGTGCAGAGGTTTGTAGGACAGTAGCAATTTTCCCTCAAGTGGGTGACCTAAGGTTTATCAATCCGCAGGAGGCGTATGATGAAGATGGTCTCTCTCAAGCAACCCTGCAACCAAATAATAAAGAGTCTCTTGTGTCCCCAACACACCCAATACAATGGTAAGTTGTATAGGTGCACTAATTCGGCGAAGATATGGTGATACAAGTGCAATATGGATGGTAGATATAGGTTTTTGTACTCTGAAAATATAAAAACAACAAGGTAAATAATAGTAAAAGTGAGCACGAATGGTATTGCAATGCTTGGAAACAAGGCCTAGGGTTCATACTTTCACTAGTGGAAGTTCTCTAAACAATGATAACATAATCGGATCATATAACTAGCCCTCAACGTGCAACAGAGAGTCACTCCAAAGTAACTAATAGCAGAGAACAAACAAAGAGATTATTGTCGGGTACGAAACCACCACAAAGTTATTCTTTCTCATCGATCTATTCAAGAGTCCGTAGTAAATTAACATGAAGCTATTCTTTCCGTTCAATCTATCCTAGAGTTCGTACTAGGATAACACCTTAGGACACACATCAACCAAAACCCTAATGTCACCTAGATACTCCATTATCACCTCAAGTATCCGTGGGCATGATTATACAATATGCACCACACAATCTCAGAATCATCTATTCAACCAACACATAGAACTTCAAAGAGTGTCCCAAAGTTTCTACCGGAGAGTCAAAATGTGTGCCAACCCCTATGCATAGGTTCCCGAGGTCATGAAACCCGCAAGTTGATCACCAAAACATACATCAAGTACTCACATGAATATCCCATTGTCACTACAGATAGACACGTGCAAGACATACATCAAGTGTTCATAAAGACTCAATCCGATAAGATAACTTCAAAGGGAAAACTCAATTCATTACAAGAAGGGAGAGGGGAAAGAACATCATAAGATCCAACTATAGTAGCAAAGCCCGTGGTACATAGAGATCAAGACATCTCAAGAACACGAGAGAGTGAGAGATCAAACACATAGCTACTGGTACATACCCTCAGCCCCGAGGGTGAACTACTCCCTCCTCATCATGGAGATCGCCGGGATGGTGAAGATGGCCACCGGAGATGGATTCCCCCTCCGGTAGGGTGCCAGAACGGGCTCCCGATTGGTTTTTGGTGGCTACAGAGGCTTGCGGCAGCGGAACTCCCGATCTAGGTTTCTTTTGCGGGGTTTCTATATTTATAGAAATTTATGGCGGTGGAATTACGTCAGTTGGGCCCACGAGGAGGTCACGAGCCCGCTAGCCCCTCCCGGGGGGCAGGGCGTGCCTTGCGGGCTCGTGACTCCCTCGTGGCTCTTCTGGCCTTCTTCCAAAGCTTCGGGGGTATCTTTTGGTCCAAAAAAATCATCGCGAAAGTTTTATTCCATTTGGACTGCGTTTGATATTCCTATCTGAAAAAGGTCAAAAACAAGGAAAAAACAGAAACTGGCACTGGGCTCTAGGTGAATAGGTTAGTCCCAAAAATAATATAAAATAGCATATAAATGCATATAAAACATCCAAAGTTGATAACATAATAGCATGGAACAATAAAAAAATATCGATACATCGGAGACGTATCAAGCATCCCCAAGCTTAACTCCTACTCGTCCTCGAGTAGGGAAGTGATAAAAACAGAATTTTTGATGTGGAATGCTACCTAGCATATTTATTCTTATAATCTTCTTTATTGTGGCATGAAGGTTCAGATCCATAAGATTCAAAACAAAAGTTTAATATTGACATGAAAACAATAATACTTCAAGCATACTAGCAAAGTAATCATGAACTTTCGAAATAACATGGCCAAAGAAAGTTATCCCTACAAATCATATAGTCTAGCTATGCTCCATCTTCCTCACACAATGAATCCAAATCATGAAAGACCCTGGTATTGGTCAAGCAATTGTTTTCACACTTTTACTTTTTCAAACTTTTTCAACTCTCACGCAATACATAAGCACGAGCCATGGATATAGCACTATAAGTGGAATAGAATATGGTGGAGGTTGTGAGGCAAAAGGGCAGAGATGGTCACATCGACTCGGCGTATCAACGGGCTATGGAGATGCCCATTAATAGATATCAATGTGAATGAGTACGGATTGCCATGCAACGGATGCACTAGAGCTATAAGTGTATGAAAGCTCAAAAGAAACTAAGTGGGTGTGCATCCAACCTGCTTGCTCACGAAGACCTAGGGCAATTTGAGGAAGCGCATCATTGGAATATACAACCCAAGTTCTATAATGAAAATTCCCACTAGTATATGAAAGTGACAATATATGAGACTCTCTATCATGAAGATCATGGTGCTACTTTGAAGCACAAGTGTGGTAAAGGATAGTAGCATTGTCCCTTCTCTCCTTTTCTCTCATTTTTTTGTTTGGGCTCTTTGGCCTCTTTTTTTCATTTTTTTAAGTCCGGAGTCTCATCCTAACTTGAGAGGGAATCATAGTTTCCGTCCTTTCCTCACATGGGACAATGCTCTGGTAATGATGATCATCACACTTTTATTTACTTACAACTCAAAACTTAGAACAAAATATATGACTCTATAGGAATGCCTCCGGCAGTGTACCGGGATGTGCAATGACTCATGAGCGATATGTATGAAAGATATGAACGGTGGCTTTTCCACAAATACGATGTCAACTACATGATCATGCAAAGCAATATGACAATTATGATGTGTGTAATAATAAACGGAACGATGGAAGTTGCATGGCAATATATCTCGGAATGGCTATGGAAATGCCATAATAGGCAGGTATGGTGGCTATTTTGAGGAAGGTACATGGTGGATTTATGCACCGGCGAAAGTTGCGTGGCACTAGAGAGGCTAGCAAAGGTGAAAGGGTGAGAGTGCGTGATACGTCCATTTTGCATCATGCTTTTATATTGATATTTATCGCATCTTGAGTTGTTATAACACATTATGGTACAATACTCATGCCTTTTCTCTCTTATTTTACAAGGTTTACACAAAGGGGGAGAATGCCGACAGCTGGAATTCTGGGCTGGAAAAGGAGCAAGTTTGAGATGTCTATTCTGCACAACTCCAAAAGCCGTGAAAATCAACGAGGAATTATTTTGGAATATATAAAAAATAGTGGGCTGGAGAAGTACCAGAGAAGAGCTACAAGGAGGTCACGAGCCTGCCAGGCACGGGCCACCCCCTAGCCGTGCCTGGGGGGGCTCATGGGCCCCCTGAAGCTCCTCTGGCCCCATCTTCCCCTATATGAAGGGTTTCGTCCGAGAAAAAACCATAACAGAGCTTTCGGGAGGAGACGCCGCCGCCACGAGGCGGAACTTGAGCAGAACCAATCTAGAGCTCCGGCAGGGCTGTTCTGCCGGGGAAACTTCTCTCCCTGAGAGGGAAATCATCGCCATCGTCATCACCAACACTCCTCTCATCGGAGGGGACTCATCTCCATCAACATCTTCATCAGCACCATCTCATCTCCAAACCATAGATCATCTCTTGTACTCAATCTCCGTCTCGCAACTCCGATTGGTACTTGTAAGGTTGCTAGTAGTGTTAATTGCTTATTGTAGTTGATGCTAGTTGGTTTACTTAGTGGAAGATCATATGTTCAGAGCCTTAATGATGTTCAATACCTCTCTGATCATGAACATAACCATGCTTTGTGACTAGTTACTTTTGTTCCTGAGGACATGGGATAAGTCTTGCTAATAATAGTCATGTGAATTTGGTATTCGTTTGATATTTTGATGCGTTGTATGTTGTCTCTCCTCTAGTGGTGTTATGTGAACGTCGACTACATGACACTTCACCATTATTTGGGCCTAGAGGAAGGCATTGGGAAGTAACAAGTAGATGATGGGTTGCTAGAGTGACAGAAGCTTAAACCCTAGTTTATGCATTGCGTCGTAAGGAGCTGATTTGGATCCGCTAGTTTAATGCTATGGTTAGACTTTGTCTTAATTCTTCTTTCATAGTTGCGGATGCTTGCGATAGGGGTTAATCATAAGAGGGATGTTTGTCCAATTAATGAAAGCACCCAAGTACCGGTCCACCCACATATCAAACTATCAAAGTAGCGAACACGAATCATATGAACATGATGAAAACTAGCTTGGCAGTAATTCCCATGTGTCCTCGGGGGCACTTTACTTTATATAAGGGTTCGTTCAGGCTTGTCCCTTGCTACAAAAGGGATTGGACATATTGCTGCACCTTTGTTACTATTGTTACTTGATACCCGTTACAAATTATCTTATCATACAACTACCTGTTACCAACTATTTCAGTGCTTGCAGAGAATACCTTAGTGAAAACCGCTTATCATTTCCTTCTGCTCCTCGTTGGGTTCGACACTCTTACTTATTGAAAGGACTACGATAGATCCCCTATACTTGTGGGTCATCAAGACTCTTTTCTGGCGCCGTTGCCGGGGAGTGAAGCGCCTTTGGTAAGTGGAATTTGGTAAGGAAACATTTATATCGTGTGCTGAAATTTATTGTCACTTGTCACTATGGAAATTAATCCTTTGAAGAGCTTGTTCAGGGTGTCTTCACCTCGACCGGAAGCAGAAAGAGTTGCTCCTCAACCTACTGCACCTACTGAAAAAATTTATTATGAGATTCCTTCGGGTATGCTAGAAAAACTGTTGGCTAATCCTTTTATAGGAGATGGAACATCACATCCCGACTTGCATCTAATCTATGTAGATGAAGTTCGTGGTTTATTTAAGCTTGCAGGTTTGCCCGAGGATGAGGTCAAGAAGAAGGTCTTTCCCTTATCTTTGAGGGATAAAGCATTGACATGGTATAGGCTATGTGATGATACTGGATCGTGGAACTACAAACGATTGAAATTGGAATTTCATCAAAAGTTTTATCCTATGCATTTGGTACATCGTGATCGGAATTATATCTATAATTTTTGGCCTCGTGATAGACAAAGTATCTCTCAAGCTTGTGGGAGGCTTAAGTCAATGTTGTATTCATGCCCCAACCATGAGCTCCCTAGAGAGATTATTATTATGAACTTCTATGCTCGGCTTTCTCATGACAATCGCACCATGCTCGACACTTCTTGTACCGGTTCTTTCATGAAGAGAGATATTGACTTCAGATGGGATTTATTGGAAAGAATTAAACGCAATTCTGAAGATTGGGAGTTTGATGAAGGTAATGAGTCAGGTATGAATCTTAATTTCGATTGCGTTAAATCCTTCGTAGAACCAAATACTTTTCGTTATTTTAGCGCTAAACATGGACTTGACTCTGAGATAGTAGCTTCTTTATGCGAATCATTTCCTACTCATGTAAATCTCCCTAAGGAGAAGTGGTTTAAATATTATCCTCCTATAGAAGTGAATGTAGCTAAACCTGTTCCAGTTGAAGAGAAAGTAATTGCTTATAATGATTCTATTGTTCCTACTGCTTACATTGAGAAACCACCTTTTCCTGTTAGAATAAAGGATCATGCTAAAGCTTCAACTGTGATACGTAAGGGTTACATTAGAACACCTACACCCCCTAAGCAAATTAAAGTTGAACCTAGTATTGCTATTATTAAAGATCTCTTGACCGACAATGTTGAAGGGCATACTTGACCGACAATTAAAGATCTCTATGAAGTTTCTGCTAGAATTGCTAAACCTCATACTTGAGATAAACATAAACTGGTAGTTCGCATGCCTGTTGTTTCCGTTAATATAGGAGATCATTGTTATCATGGCTTATGTGACGTGGGTGCTAGTGTTAGTGCAATACCTCAATCTTTATATAATGAAACTAAAGATGAAATTGCACCTGTCGAGATGGAATATATTGAAGTTACTATTAAACTTGCTAATAGAGATACTATCTGCCCTGTGGGAATTGTTAGAGATGTTGAAGTCTTGTGTGGTAAAACTAAGTATCCTAGTGATTTTCTCATTCTCGCCACCACACAAGATAGCTTTGTCCCATTATATTTGGTAGACCTTTTCTCAATACTGTCAATGCTCAAATTGATTGTGAGAAACAAACTGTTACTGTTGGCTTTGAAGGAGTGTCGCATGAATTTAATTTTTCTAAGTTTAGTAGACAACCTCATGAAAAAGAATTGTCTAGTAAGGATGAAATTATTGCTCTTACTTCTATTGCTGTGCCTCCTACTGATCCTTTAGAGAAATACTTGCTTGAACGTGAAAATGATATGCATATGGATGAGAGGAATGAGATAGATAGAGTTATCTTTGAACAAAGTCCTATCCTTAAGAATAATTTGCCTGTTGAATTACTTGGAGATCCACCTCCACCAAAGGGTGATCCTGTGTTTGAGCTTAAACATTACCTGATACTCTTAAGTATGCTTATCTTGATGAAAAAAAGATATATCCTGTTATTATTAGTGCTAACCTTTCAGAGCATGAAGAAAAGAAATTATTGAAAACTCTAAGGAAGCACCGTGCTACTATTGGATATACTCTTGATGATCTTAAAGGCATTAGTCCCACTATATGCCAGCATAAAATTAAAACTGATCCTGATTCCAAACAAGTTGCCGACCCTCAACGAAGACTGAATCCTAAGATGAAAGAGGGGGTAAGAAAAGAAATACTAAAGCTCTTGGAAGTAGGTATTATTTACCCTATGGCTTATAGTGATTGGGTAAGTCCGGTGCATTGTGTCCCTAAGAAGGGAGGTATTACCGTTGTTCCTAATGATAAAGATGAATTGATCCCACAAAGAATTGTTACTGGCTATAGGATGGTAATTGATTTTAGGAAATTAAATAAAGCTACTAAGAAAGATCATTACCCTCTACCTTTCATTGATCAAATGCTAGAAAGATTGTCTAAACATACACACTTTTGCTTTCTAGATGTCTAGTCTGGTTTCTCCCAAATACCTGTTTCACAATCTGATCTGGAGAAAACCACTTTTACTTGCCCTTTCGGTACCTTTGCTTATAGACGCATGCCTTTTGGTTTATGTAATGCACCTGCTACCTTTCAAAGATGTATGATGGCTATATTCTCTGACTTTTGTGAAAAGATTGTTGAGGTTTTCATGGATGATTTCTCCGTTTATGGATCTTCTTTTGATGATTTCTTGAGCAACCTTGATCGAGTTTTGCAGAGATGTGAAGATACTAACCTTGTCTTGAATTGGGAAAAGTGCCACTTTATGGTTAATGAAGGCATTGTCTTGGGACATAAGATTTCTGAAAGAGGTATTGAAGTGGATAAGGCTAAATTTGATGCCATTGAGAAGATGCCATGCCCTACAAACGTTAAAGGTATAAGAAGTTTCCTTGGTCATGCTGGTTTCTATAGAAGGTTCATTAAAGACTTCTCTAAGATTTCTAGGCCTCTCACTAATCTCTTACAAAAAGATATTCCATTTGTTTTTGATGATGATTGTGAAGAAGCATTTGAAATACTCAAGAAGGCCTTGATTACTGCACCTATTGTTCAACCACCTGATTGGAACCTACCTTTTGAAATTATGTGTGATGCTAGTGATTATGCTGTTGGTGCTGTCCTAGGACAAAGAGTTGATAAGAAATTAAATGTTATTCATTATGCTAGTAAAACACTAGACAGTGCCCAAAAAATTATGCTACTACTGAAAAAGAATTTTTAGCAGTTGTGTTTGCATGTGATAAGTTCAGACCTTATATTGTTGATTCTAAAGTTACTATTCATACTGATCATGCTGCTATTAAATATCTCATGGAAAAGAGAGATGCTAAACCTAGACTTATTAGATGGGTTCTCTTGCTACAAGAATTTGATTTGCATATTGTTGATAGCAAGGGTGCTGAGAACCCCGTAGCGGATAATTTGTCTAGGTTAGAGAATGTTCTTGATGACCCACAACCTATTGATGATAGCTTTCCTGATGAACAATTAAATGTTATCAATGCTTCACACAGTACACCATGGTATGCTGATTATGCTATTGTTGTGAAATATATACCACCTAGTTTCACGTACCAACAAAAGAAAAAGTTCTTTTATGATTTGAGACATTAGTTTTGGGATGATCCTCACCTTATAAAGAAGGAGTAGATGGTGTTATTAGATGTTGTGTACCTGAGCATGAACAGGGACAGATCCTACAGAAGTGCCACTCCGAGGCTTACGGAGGACACCATGCTGGAGATAGAACTGCACACAAGGTATTGCAATTCGGTTTTTGTTGGCCTACTCTCTTTAAGGATGCTCGTAAGTTTGTCTTGTCTTGCAATGAATGTCAAAGAATAGGCAATATTAGTAAACGTCAGGAAATGCCTATGAATTATTCACTTGTTATTGAACCATTTGATGTTTGGGGTTTTAATTATATGGGACCTTTTCCAAAGTCCAATGGGTATACTCATATTTTAGTTGTTGTTGATTATGTTACTAAGTGGGTAGAAGCTATTCCAACTAGTAGTGCTGATCATAACACCTCTATTAAGATGCTCAAAGAAGTTATTTTCCCTAGATTTGGAGTCCCTAGATATTTAATGACTGATGGTGGTTCACATTTTATTCATGGTGCTTTCCATAAAATGCTTGCTAAGTATGGTGTCAACCATAGAATTGCATCTCCTTATCATCCTCAGTCTAGTGGTCAAGTAGAGTTAAGTAATAGACAAATTAAATTAATACTGCAAAACACTGTTAAAAGGTCTAGAAAGAATTGGTCTAAGGAACTTGATGATGCACTGTGGGCTGATAGAATTGCTTATAAGAATCCCATGGGCATGTCTCCTTATAAAATGGTTTACGGTAAAGCATGTCATTTACCTCTTGAGCTAGAGCATAAGGCTTATTGGGCAATCGAAGAGCTCAACTTTGATTTCAAACTTGCTGGTGAGAAGAGGTTATTTGATATTAGCTCACTTGATGAATGGAGAACTCAGGCATATGAAAATGCCAAGTTGTTTAAAGAGAAAGTTAAGAGGTGGCATGATAAAAGAATACAAAAACGTGAGTTCAATGTAGGTGATTATGTCTTGCTATACAATTCTCGTTTAAGATTTTTTGCAGGAAAACTTCTCTCTAAATGGGAAGGTCCTTACATTGTCGAGGAAGGATATCGTTCCGGTGCCATAAGAATCAACAACGCAGAAGGCACTTTTCCGAGAGTTGTGAATGGGAAAAGAATCAAGCATTATATCTCAGGTACTCCGATAAATGTAGAAAGCAATATAGTTAATACCATAACCCCGGAGGAGTACATAAGGGATGTTTACCAGCCTGTTTCAAACTCCAAAAAAGAAGAGGTATGTGATACGGTAAGCAAACCGACTCCAAACTTTTCCAATAGAAATTTTTCGTAGTTTTGGAATATTTAGAAAAATACAAAAATTTAAGGTAGTCCGGAAAGTGCACCAGGAGGCCACGAGCCTGCAAGGCGTGGGCCACCCCCCTGGTCGCGCCTAGGGGGCTCGTGAGCTCCTCATGCGCCTCCCGAACTCCGTTTTCTTGTGGAACACTCCTTATTGTTGGTAAAAATTCATTATATAATCCCCCGAAAGGTCTGACCCTCGTACCACGCAAATATCCTCTGTTTTTGTTTCGAGCTGTTGTGCAGACAGATTTAGATCGCTATGATGTCCACCAAGGTCTCGAAGGAAAAGTTCTTTGAGAAGGTCATGAACCCCTACCTCGCAGAGGTGCTGCAACACCCTGAAACCATGGATATGCGTGAGGGGGTGCTGCACATCCGTGACGTTGAGGGGCCCAAGAAGACCGATAGCATGGAGAAGAGGCTCAAAGCAATGGAGCAGCAAGTCTTCAAGTGCCAAGGGATGGTGAAAAGCGGACTCAACGCCAACCACATGATGATTACGGAGTTCACCAACAAGCACAAGATCGATGCCAAGGACATCAGGAAACACCTCCTCAAGCTCTATAATAGAATCGATCATCTCCAAGCCCAGATCTACGACCTGCAAAACCAGAACTGTGAGTATGAGTATAGATTTAAAGCAATGCGGTTGGCTGCAGATTTGAGTATTCCGGAGACTCGATCATCTTTCCATGATGGAGAACCTATGGCTTGGAAGATGGAGGATCAACCACGGATTCCAATGACTCCACCACCATCACCTCTGAAGGAAGACAATTAAACACACGGGTATGGGCACTCCCCTTGGCTTGTGCCAAGCTTGGGGGAGTTGCCCCGGTATCGTATCACCATCACATCTTTTGCCTTTACCTTTATATTAGTTCGATCCTTTTGGTATTATCTCTATTCTAGTAGAATCAAGTTTTTAGTATGATTTAGGTTTGAGTTTTGCTTTGTGTTAACCCCAATGTAATCGAGTTCGTGAGCTATATAATAAAGAGTGTTTTAGTTAAGGGCTTTGCTTCTTGCCATGATCTAAAGAAAATAATAATAAGAGAACAAAAGCATGAGAGATCATGTGATGATCTTATGGGAAGTGATGACTTCACATATAAAAAGAATGTTGACTGAAACTTGTTGTGGGTAGACAAACGTAGACCTTGGCATTCTTGCAATTAATAGGAAGTAATAAAGAAAGAGAGGTTCTCATATAAATATATCATCTTTGACACCATCTATGATTGTGAACACTCATTAAACTATTACATTCTAAGAAGTAAATGTTGGACAAGGAAGACAACATAATGAATTATGTTTGCCTGGTTCCAAACAATGTTATATGATTATGGATCCTTTAGCATGTGACGCTTGCTTCCACCTCATATTAGCCAAAACTTCCACACTAAGTAGAGATACTACTTGTGCATCCATAAAACCCACAACCAGTTTTGCCATGAGAGTTCACCATACCTGCCTATGGATTGAATAAGATCCTTCAAGTAAGTTTTCATCGGTGCAAGCAATAAAAAGTTGTTCCCTAAATATGTATGATCTATTAGTGTGTGGAAAAGAAGCTTTATACGAACCTGTGATGAGGAAGACATAAAAGCGACAGACTACATAATAAACTTCTTTATCACAGGAGGCAATATAAAGTGATGTTCCTTCACATTAAGAGATCACACATCTCAACCTTAAAAGCGCATGACAATCTCTGCTTCCCTCTGCGAAGGGCCTATCTTGTACCTTTACTTTTTATCTTTAAAAGAGTCATGGTGATCTTCACCAATTCCTTATTTTGCCATCATCTTGGCAAGCGTCATGTGCTAGGGAAAAGATCTATATTCATATATCAACTTGGAAGTAAGTAATCATGAATTATTATTGTTGACATTACCCTTGAGGTAAAGAGTTGGGAGGCGAAACTATAAGCCCCAATCTTTCTCTGTGTCCAACTGAAACTTTGATCTCGTGAGTACCGCGTGAGTTTTAGCAATTGTAGAAGACTAAAAGATGATTGAGTATGTGGATTTGCTTTACAAGCTCTTATTTGACTCTTTCCGATGATACGATAAATTGCAATTGCTTCAATGACTAAGGACTATTGGTTGTTAATTCTCAATAAGGTTCTTGATGCATGCTTTACATTGTGAATGAACTGTCACTTTAGCATAAGGGATTATATGACTATATTGCTGTTCTAAATATGATCATGATGCCTGCATGTCCGTATTTTATTTTATCGACACCTCTATCTCTAAACATATGGGCATATTTATCGATCTCGGCTTCCGCTTAAGGACAAGCGAGGTCTAAGCTTGGGGGAGTTGATACGTCCATTTTGCATCATGCTTTTATATTGATATTTATCGCATCTTGAGTTGTTATAACACATTATGGTACAATACTCATGCCTTTTCTCTCTTATTTTACAAGGTTTACACAAAGAGGGAGAATGTCGGCAGCTGGAATTCTGGGCTGGAAAAGGAGCAAGTTTGAGATGGCTATTCTGCACAACTCCAAAAGCCATCAAAATCAACGAGGAATTATTTTGGAATATATAAAAAATACTGGGCCGGAGAAGTACCAGAGAAAAGCTACCAGGAGGTCACTAGCCTGCCAGGCGCGAGCCACCCCCTTGGCCGCGCCTTGGGGGCTCGTGGGCCCCCTGAAGCTCCTCTGGCCCCCATCTTCCCCTATATGAAGGGTTTCGACCGAGAAAAAAGATCATAACAGAGTTTTCGGGAGGAGACGCCGCCGCCACGAGGCGGAACTTGAGCAGAACCAATCTAGAGCTCCGGCAGGGCTGTTCTGCTGGGGAAACTTCTCTCCCGGAGAGGGAAATCGTCGCCATTGTCATCACCAACACTCCTCTCATCGGAGGGGACTCATCTCCATCAACAGCTTCATCAGCACCATCTCATCTCCAAACCCTAGTTCATCTCTTGTACTCAATCTCCGTCTCGCAACTCCGATTGATACTTGTAAGGTTGCTAGTTGTGTTAATTGCTTATTGTAGTTGATGCTAGTTGGTTTACTTGGTGGAAGATCATATGTTCAGATCCTTAATGATGTTCAATACCTCTCTCTGATCATGAACATAACCATGCTTTGTGAGTAGTTACTTTTGTTCCTGAGGACATGGGATAAGTCTTGCTAATAATAGTCATGTGAATTTGGTATTCGTTCGATATTTTGATGCGTTGTATGTTGTCTCTCCTCTAGTGGTGTTATGTGAACGTCGACTACATGACACTTCACCATTATTTGGGCCTAGAGGAAGGCATTGGGAAGTAATAAGTAGATGATGGGTTGCTAGAGTGACAGAAGCTTAAACCCTAGTTTATGCATTGCGTCGTAAGGGGCTGATTTGGATCCACTAGTTTAATGCTATGGTTAGACTTTGTCTTAATTCTTCTTTCGTAGTTGCGGATGCTTGCGAGAGGGGTTAATCATAAGTGGGATGTTTGTCCAAGTAAGGACAGCACCCAAGTACCGGTCCACCCACATATCAAACTATCAAAGTAGCAAACGCGAATCATATAAACATGATGAAAACTAGCTTGACAGTAATTCCCATGTGTCCTCGGGAGCACTTTACTTTATATAAGAGTTCGTTCAGGCTTGCCCCTTACTACAAAAGGGATTGGGCCATATTGCTGCACCTTTGTTACTATTGTTACTTGCTACCCGTTACAAATTATCTTATCATACAACTACCTGTTACCGACTATTTTAGTGCTTGCAGAGAATACCTTAGTGAAAACCGCTTATCATTTCCTTCTGCTCCTCGTTGGGTTCGACACTCTTACTTATCAAAAGGACTACGATAGATCCCCTATACTTGTGGGTCATCAGTGCGTATATACCATGGACTCACATTAGTCATAGAGAACTCACATACTTGTTGTGAAAGTTTTATTAGTAATCAAAACAAAGTGCTAGACACATGCTCCTAGGGGAAGGGTTGATAGGAGTTAAGCATCGCGCGATCCCGACTGCCACACAAAGGATGACAATCAATAAAAACATCATGCTCCGACTTCCTAACGTAGCGGTTCACCATACGTGCTTGGTACGGGAATTACAAACTTCAGAACAAGTATTTCTAGATTCACAACACTCTACTAACATGACTCTAATATCACCATCTCCATGTCTCAAAACTAGATGCAAGGAATCAAACTTCTCTTACTACTCAATGCACTTGAATATGAAAGTATTTATTATATCCCTTTTGGATGCCTATCATATTAGGACTAGTTTCATAACCTAAGAAAATTACCATGCTTTTTAAGACTCTCAAAATGATATAAGTGAAGCATGAGAGTTCATCAATTTCTCTAAAATATAAAGATTGCAATGCTCTATAAGGATATAAGTGAAGCGCTAGAGCAAAAGACAAACTACTCCAAAAGATATAAGTGAAGCTCAATGAGTAGTTGAATAATTATTTAGCTATGTGAAGACTCTGCCATCTAAGAATTTCATATATTAAGTACCTTATTCAAACAATATAAATTGACACTCCAAGGATAGCCCGAATCATGTGAAGAAGCAAAAACTTAGGTTGAACAGATACTAACCGATAATTGTTGAAGAAGAAAGGTGGGATGCCAACCGGGGCATCCCCAAGCTTAAACGCTTGAGACTTATTGAAATATGGATTGGGTACGCCTTGGGCATCCCCAAGCTTGAGCTTTTGTGTCTCCTTAATTCCTCTCAGATGGTGGTTTCCAAAATCTTAAAAACTTCATCCACACAAAACTTAACAAGAACTCGTGAGATAGGTTAGTATAAATCAATGCAAAACTATATCATCCTATACTGTAGAAAATCACTAAAATTATTATTTGACATTGCACACTAAATGCCTCTGCATATTTAAAACTCCCATCATCAAATGGAATCATTAAACAAGCAAACATATGCGAACAATGCAAACATAACAGCAATCTGCCTAAACATAACAGTCTGTCAAGAATGCAGCAAGATCCATACTTAATTAACTCCAAAAAATCTGAAAAACATTCCACGCTGTAGAGAATTTATAAGAGCATATGTTTCCAAATATCAAGTTATTCCGACATACAGAAAATTCAAGGGAATTTTTGCACTACATGCAAACTTTCTGTTTTGGATCAGCAACTCCTATACTTGCAAATTAAGCATGATAAAGGCTATCCTTGACATTTTTATTGAACTAAATGATGAAAAACATTAACATGAATATAAATAACATAAATTAAGTACTAATAAAATAAAATTACACTCCAAGCAAAACACATATCATGTGGTGAATAAAAATATAGCCCCGAGTAAAGTTACCGATGGATTGAAGACGAAAGAGGGGATGCCTTCCCGGGGCATCCACAAGCTTAGGCTCTTTGGTGTCCTTGAATATGGCTTGGGATTCCTTGGGCATCCCCAAGCTTAGGCTCTTTCCACTCCTTGTTCCTTGTCCATCAGAACTTTACCCAAAACTTGAAAACTTCACAACACAAAACTTAACGAAACTTCGTGAGATGGGTTAGTATAATAAAGACAAATCATTCATTTTGGTACTGTCAAGACAAGATTCATAAATGTTCCCACACAATTCCTACTGTATATTATCATTTTCACAATTTATATCACTTAATACAATCTATGGAAACACTAAAACAAGCAAACTATGCATTCAAAACAAAATTTGTCAAGAACAGAACAGTTTGTAATGATCTGAATGATAACCATACTTCTGCACCTCCAAAAATTCTGATTTTTTTGAAAATTAAGAAAATTTGTATATGAATCATCAGCAAAAATAATCAACCTAAATTCACTCTCTGGATAGGAATTAAATATAATTTCGTGAGCGCAAAGTTTCTGTCTTTTTCAGCATGATCAAACAACTATCACCCAAACTAATCATAAAGGCTTTACTTGGCACTTTATTGAAATAAAAGCTATAAAACATGATTAATACAGAAGCTTAATCATGTGAACGCACAAAAATAGTAAGGATACATATTGGGTTGTCTCCCAACAAGCACTTTTCTTTAATGCCTTTCAAGCTAGGCATGATGATTTCAATGATGCTCACATACAAGATAAGAATTGAAACATAACAGGAGCATCATGAGGCATATGACAAGCACATTTAAGTCTAACCCACTTCCTATGCATAGGTATTTTGTGAACAAACAACTTATTGGAGCAAGAATCATCTAGCATAGGAAGGCAAAGCAAGCATAGCTTCAAAAATTTCAACACATAGAGAGGAAACTTGACTTTATTGCAATATGTAGAAGCATATGATCCTCTCTCATAATAATTTTCAGTAGCATCATGAATGAATTCAACAATATAACCAACACCTAAAGCATTGTTTTCATGATCTACAAGCATAGAAATTTTACTACTCTCCACATAAGCAAATTTATTCTCATGGTTAATAGTGGGAGTATCCTAAAAGACTTGAGCACTACAAATTGTTTCCACATTAAAAGAGTAATGTTTAGCAAAAGGTACTCATAATTGTGACAAGTTTTATCATCATTCTTATTTATAGCATAAGTATCTACACAAAAATCATCATAGATAGGAGGAATGCAATAATCATAGTAAATTTGATCACTCAAAGTGGGGGGACTAAAAGGATCATCTTCATTTAACGTAGCATCCTCAAGCTTGTGGTTTTGCATATCATAGACATAATCACTCTCATCATTAATAGTGCAATCACAATTAGCATCATGGGTATTCAAATTATTCATACTAACAACATTGCAATCATGCTCATCATTCACATATTTTATGCCAAGAATCCTATGTAATTCTTCCTCAAGCATTTGAGCACAATTTTCTTTTCCATCATTTTCACGAAAGACATTAAAAAGATGAAGCATATAAGGTAACCTTAATTCCATTTTTTTGTTTTCTTTTAATAAACTAAACTAGTGATAAAACAAGAAACTCAAAGATTCGATTGCAAGATCTAAAGATATACCTTCAAGCGCTAACCTCCCTAGAAACGGCGCCAAAAAAGAGCTTGATGTCTACTACGCAACCTTCTCCTTGTAGACGTTGTTGGGCCTCCAAGTGCAGAGGTTTGTAGGACAGTAGAAATTTTCCCTCAAGTGGGTGACCTAAGGTTTATCAATCCATGGGAGGCGTAGGATGAAGATGGTATCTCTCAAGCAACCCTGCAACCAAATAACAAAGAGTCTCTTGTGTCCCCAACACACCCAATACAATGGTAAGTTGTATAGGTGCACTAGTTCGGCGAAGAGATGGTGATACAAGTGCAATATGGATGGTATATATAGGTTTTTGTAATCTGAAAATATAAAAACAGCAAGGTAGTTAATAGTAAAAGTGAGCACGAACGGTATTGCAATGCTTGGAAACAAGGCCTAGGGTCCATACTTTCACTATTGGAAGTTTTCTAAACAATGATAACATAATAGGATCATATAACTAGCCCTCAACATGCAAAAAAGAGTCACTCCAAAGTAACTAATAGCGGTGAACAAACGAAGATATTATTGTTGGGTACGAAACCACCACAAAGTTATTCTTTCTGATCGATCTATTCAAGAGTCCGTAGTAATATAACACAAAGCTATTCTTTCCGTTCAATCTATCCTAGAGTTCGTACTAGAATAACACCTTAAGACACACATCAACCAAAACCCTAATGTCACCTAGATACTCCATTGTCACCTCAAGTATCCGTGGGCATGATTATACAATATGCATCACACAATCTCAGAATCATCTATTCAACCAACACATAGAACTTCAAAGAGTGTCCCAAAGTTTCTACCGGAGAGTCAAAACGTGTGCCAACCCCTACGCATAGCTTCCCGAGGTCACGAAACCCGCAAGTTGATCACCAAAACATACATCAAGTACTCACATGAATATCCCATTGTCACCACAGATAGACACGTGCAAGACATACATCAAGTGTTCATAAAGACTCAATCCGATAAGATAACTTCAAAGGGAAAACTCAATTCATTACAAGAAGGGAGAGGGGGAAGAACATCGTAAGATCCAACTATTGTAGCAAAGCCCGCGATACATAGAGATCAAGACATCTCAAGAACACGAGAGAGAGAGAGAGATCAAACACATAGCTACTGGTACATACCCTGAGCCCCGAGGTCGAACTACTCCCTCCTCGTCATGGAGATTGCCGGGATGATGAAGATGGCCACCGAAGATGGATTCCCCCTCCGGCAGGGTGCCGAAACAACCCCCGATTGGTTTTTGGTGGCTACAGAGGCTTGCAGCGGTGGAACTCCTGATCTAGGTTTCTTTTGGGGGGTTTCTGTATTTATAGGAATTTATGGTGGTGGAATTACGTCACTTGGGCCCACGAGGAGGTCACGAGCCTGCTAGCCCCTCCTCGGGGGGTAGGGCGCACCTTGCAGGCTTGTGAATCCCTCGTGGCTCTTCTGGCATTGTTCCAAAGCTTAGGGGGTCTCTTTTGGTCCAAAAAATGATCGCGAAAGTTTTATTCAGTTTGGACTCCGTTTGATATTCCTATCTGAAAAAGGTAAAAAACAAGGAAAAACAGAAACTGGCGCTGGGCTCTAGGTCAATAGGTTAGTCCCAAAAATAATATAAAATAGCATATAAATGCATATAAAACATCCAAACTTGATAACATAATAGCATGGAACAATCAAAAATTATAGATACGTTGGAGACGTATCAGCGACATACACGCGCACTCCTCTTCTTCCGCCCGCCTCGCCACGCCACGCCTCATCACGACGCGCCGCGGGTTGCGAGAATGAGCCGAGCCGTTGTCTATATTTTTGCTGCGCATGATTGGTATACGAAAGGTCACTCGGAAGCTGAAAGTTTTTCTATAGTGGATATTGAATACGAACACAACACCTTTCGGCTGCTACGTTTTCGTTTTGTATCCCTCTTTCCCTTCTGCTCCCGACACAGCCTATTCGCCTCCTTCTCCTATGCCTATAAAAGGGAGGTCACTCATCTCCAGAGAGACACCATAAGATCATCTCCCTCTCGCTACCGAGTTCCAAACAGTGAGCTGCTACGATCTTCTCCATCCCGGCTTGCGGCGTGCATCGCAGGCCGGGACAGTAGGCCTCCGAAACCGCACCTCTTTGAGTCCTGTACGGGAGAAGGGTGATAAGGTTTTTGGGGCGCGCTCTGCATGACTACTGACCGGTTCATCACAAACACTCCGGACACCGACGACCACTTCCCCAACGACGACTTATTCCCCGACATCGACGACCTCTTCGACGACATGGTTGGCGACGACACCGACCCCAAAGACCGGGGCTTCTGCCGCTGTTCCGTACATCCTAGTGTTCTCTCTGTTTAAGATCATGCTTCAGATTCCTGTTCCAGTTTATCTTTCATGAGCCTCTGTTCCACATATGTTCTGTTCTCCTTCACATGTGCGCATGCTATTTGCCTTCTTTTTTTAGATTACATGACTTGTTTCATCTCTACTATAATATTCATGTTTTCCATGATGTTTTATTTATTTTTCCTATTAATAAAATCATATGGTAAATTGCTCATATTTCCAACACCCTTTCCTGATTTAATGGAAAATAAAGGCCTTTGTATACAAGCATCATGGACCAGCAACATCACAAACTAAAATTAACACACACATACACAAAGCGTTATCATCATTGGCCGAGGTGAAGGCCTACTAAGCCGAACAACGACATATGTTACGCCTCTGTTTTGGTTGTGCTTACAGTTGCAAATTTTAATTGAGTACTCGTATAGGGCACTTAGAAGAATATTAAATAAAAGATGAAAGGATTAAAGATTTTAAACTACAAATTGAATAAGGAACCATGCATAGATGAAATTAAGAGTTGATACACCCATTAAAGAGATATTGCTGAGATTATAGTGAAGCAGACTTACAAAACAGAGGAGCGGAGTTAGGGGCATCTTGTACAGTGGCGCACATGGGGATGCCGGTTGAACAGCCCCGTTGCCGGGCAAGCTTTCGAGTGACGAGTCGCCAATGGCACCGCCACTTGAGATCGAGATGGGAGGATCAGGAACGCATGTGTCACGAGGAAGAAGAAATTGGCAATTAGCAAGCCCGCTCCTCTGGTTCTCAACCTCTCATGTTCCTCTCACCTTCGACCGGCCTAGAGCAGCTGGACAAAGAGGCGGCAATGGGAGGTAGCATCGTGGAGGTGGAGGAGAAAGGGAGGTGTGAAGTGAGGGAGAAGAGGGGAGGGGCACCACCACTTGAGATCCCCTCAGCGCCGCGGTATTGGCAAGGCTCCGATCAGGGAGGAGAGTAGTCGCTGCAACTTGCAAGACATAGGGTAGGGGCAGGAATGAAGGGCACGGGTCAGGCAAGGCTATAAAATTGGCCGTATGGTATATATGACCCAATTGAATGTAACAAGCCCAAAAAAGTCACCAGAGCAGCGGCCCGAGAAGGCCAACACAGCCTCACATGCGAATTAGCCTGCATGCGAGATTTACGCGGTGTTAACAACAAATCCGACGGCCAAAAATGACTAAAAGTCATGATCCAACGGATAAAAATGATGATGGCCTAAGAGGGCTGGGAGGGTGCTCTGTTTTAATGTATCTAAATAGGTAGATATAGTGGACTCTCGTGACAAGAAACTGGGTTTAAGAGTTTTTGGATGCACAAGTAGTATCTCTACTTAGTACAATTTTTGGCTAGCAAAAGATCCTAAACGAACACCACATGTTGGAGGATCCATAACAATATAACTTCTATGCAAATATTCACAACCATAACTCATTACGTTGTCTTCCTTTTTCGAACTTCAACTAATTTGCTCAAGTTTTAAAATAAATAATGGGTATTCACAATCATAGAAGATGTCCAAGATAATATATTTGTATGTGAAAGTTCTCTTCCTTATACTAATCATTCACGAATTGCTTGTATGACCAATATTGTGATTGTCAAAATCAATAGATTTTACTTTCTAAACGAGATGTGAAGCTACTACTAAGCATCAAGCACATTGATAATTTCATATTTATGATATTTCATTGATTCATGATTTATTCATATGATATAAGTGAAGCTCAAGAGTAAACATCAAAACTACTCTTCAAAATATAAGTGAAGGTCAATGAGTAGATAAACAATCAAGAAGGTATGTGAGGGCTATCTATCTCAATAAATATTTTCAGATCTAACTATTTTATTAAAACAACAATCAAAATAAAAATGACACTCCAATAATAGCACAAACCATGTGGACAAATAAAAATTTAGGCTCAATATAGGCTAACCGATATTTGTTTGATGAACATAGGTGGGATGCATAGCATCCCCAAGCTTAGATGCTTGAGACTTCTTGAAATATTTACTTGTGGTGCCTTGGGCATCGCCACTTGAGCCTTTGTATCTTGTTCAATCCTCTCATTTCACGGTTTCACCTATTCTCAAAAACTTCATCCACACAAAGCTCGAACAGAACTCGTGAGATAGGTTAGTACACATGAAAACAAATCAACACCTTATGTACTTCCAAGACAACTTGCACAATAATTTTCAAACATCAACTAATGTTTACAATTGTTTCCACAATTTATATCTACCAATATAGGCTATGAAAACTATAGGATAAGTAGATAACGAAACTATGACATCAATGTGTCCAAGCAAGACAGTGTGTAGAAATTTATGAAAACAACGTACTTATGTAACTCAAAAAATTATTTAAATTTAGTAAGTAATAAATAATTTCTATTACAACACTGTCTAAAAATTTCAGAAAATTTCCAAGTTCCAGCAAAATATGAAAATTCAAACAGTACAACAAAAGTTTCTGTTTTTATACAACACACATCAAAACTTGCAACGGAGGCATCTTAACAATTCTTGGAACTTTTTTTTGAAAAATATATTATAAATAACAGATAACAGATAAAACAAAATAAAATGATGCTCCAAGAAAAACTCATATTACGTGACAAATAAAAATGTAGCTCTAAGTACGATATATCGATAGTTTTGGAGACGAAAGAGGGGATGCCTTCCGGGGTATCCCAAAGCTTAGATGCTTGAGTCTTCCCTGAATATAACCTTGGGGTGCCCTGGGCATACCAAATCTTAGGTCCTTTTTTCTCCTTATTCACCTCATATTGGTATCTCACCCAAAACTTGAAAACTTCAATCACACAAAACATAACGGAACTTCGTGAGATAGGTTAGTGTAGTAAAGATAGATCATCCACTTAGGTACTGTCAATACAAGTGTCGGTGTTAAAACCGGTGGATCTCGGGTAGGGGGTCCCGAACTGTGAGACTAGGATCAACAGTAATAGGAGACGAAGGGGACACGAGTTTTACCCAGGTTCGGGCCCTCCAATGGAGGTAATACCCTACATCTTGCTTGATTGTATTGATGGTGTAAGGGGTTACAGAGTTGATCTACCTCGAGATCATACATCAAACCCTAGATGAGTTGTCCTCTCCCTATACCCTAAAACCCTCCGGCTTATATAGATGGCAAGGAGGCCTAGGGTTTGCACATGGTCGGTTACATGCCGAAGAGATTAACATGCCTATTTACTACATCAAACATGGAGCGCAAGCCGTGCTCCTCGAAGCTTCCATCCTAGAAACCGGGCCTTCAAATCATCCATTGTTCGACAAGTAGCCCATATAGTCTAGCCCATAAACAACAGGTCGGTTATCCGAGGACCCCCTAATCTAGGACTCCCTCAGTAGCCCTGGAACTTGCCTTCAACGCCAAGGGTCTTCAACTCCAATTGCTTCGCGAACAGAGTCTTCGGCTTGCGAGGTGAGTTCCTTCCTGCCGAACCATAGTTTGGCCTCCGATGATAAGTAGTTTTCCGCATAGTGGCATGTCCAAATTATGTGAGATATGTTGGCTTTGAAGGTCCAACGTCAGGGAAAAAAGGTAATGTTTCGTGAAGATCTCTCTGACGAAAGGTCACAGCCCACCACGACCGATAGGCCAGTTACAGGCACTCGATGCGCGGTTCGAGGCAGTTCCATCCACACGATCTATCTACATGTCGGTCGTGTCCCGTTTGATACGAGATATACTTAATCACGCGTACGCAATGGCTCACCCGTTTCGTGAAGTGGAGGGATTCATAGCGCAGCAATGGAAGCCCGAATCGGCATACCTCATAAAAGGAGAAGGAAAAACCCCAAAGGCCTTTCATGCTCTCCATTCGACTTCTCCGCCTACTATTTCCTTGCGCTTCCAGAGCATAGATCTAGGTTTCTCCTCCCTGCTCTCGAGCTCAACAATGGACGGCTCCAATGGCCAGTGGGAAGCTTCCACAGTCACCAACAAAGACATCCTCGACCTCAAGAAGGCCAGTTACCTCCCCGCCGACATTCCTCACCATGCGGCGAAGGAGGGCCAAGTGATTCCCACTCCCAGGATAGGCGAGAGGGTGGTGTTCATCACCCACTTCATCAGGGGGTTGAGCTTCCCACTCCACCCCTTCGTCATGGCGTTAATGTTCTTCTACGACCTCGACTTCCACGACCTCCCGCTAAACTCCATCATGCATATCTTGGTGTTCATCCTCGTCTACGAGGTCTTCCTGCGCGTTGAGCCGCACTTTGGGCTCTGTACGCAGGTCTTCAATATCAAGCCCAAATGCATCGGCGGCAAGCATGCGGACTGCGATGGGGCAGTCATCGCCACGTTCGCCCGCGTCGGGTGTCTGTCGGACACCTTCATTGACACCATCAAAGGATGGCAGAAGGAGTGGTTCTACGTCACCAAACCACGAGAGGAGGGCCAACTCACAGCCACCACATTGAGATCTGCTCCCCACCAGACTAGCTTCATGGCCCGAGAAGGGACTGGCTTGGGTTCGGGCAAAGAGGTGGCCGATCTGTAGAAGCGCCTCCTCTCCCTAGTAGAGGAGGGCATCAAGATAGCCAATGTGGTCCATGTGATGCTCCGAGGACGCATCATCCCCTGCCAGCGTCAGAGCACTCTGTTGTGGGCTTGAGAACTCGAAGTCGAGCCCACGGTCTAGAATCTCTTCCGCATTACGGGGGAGAAGCTGTGGAAGGCGCTCTTCAAGTCGATGAAGAGCTGGTCATCTGAGGAGGAGGCTAAGCTGGACTCCGAGGTATGATTTTCCCTTACTTGGTTGGCTCTATTACACAGAGAATCCCTTCATCCTCTTATCCGATCTATTCTGGCAAAGATGGCAAAAGAAGGCCAACAACATCAACAGTCCGGCTCCTCAGCCCAAAGACGAGAGGACCGGGCTGTTAGCTAGGATGCTCGTGGAGATACCTTACGAGGCTCCCACGAAGAAGGAGAAGAAGAAACCAGGTCAGGCTAGCCTTCGCATCAAGGACCAGCCTGATGTTGCATCCGAAGACACCCCCGCCTCCTCGAATCAGGAGGAGGCCTAAGAGGAGGAACAGGAGGAGGAGGAGGTCGAGAGCGAGGGGGAGGCAACTTCCCCTGTGCCAAGAAGAGAGTGGCGTCCACGGATGCCCCGGGACAGGCAGCCTCACCTGCCCCAAAGAAGGCTCGTCAGACGCGGGTGGTCTTGTCCGACGACAGCTCGGACTCGAGCTCCGCATCCGAAGACCCCAAGGAGGTTCCACGTAGGAGCCTAAGGGTGAAGCCCCCTCCATCCAGGTTAGTATTCGAAGACTCTCCTTCCCATAACTGGTAAATCTAGAGTTTGTTAACACACAGGTTATTGGTCCTATAGCCTCCCGCGCGTCATCCCCACCGAGGTGGTATCGGATGGGGAGACCCTACCCGCCGAACTAGTGGAGAGCGAGGATGATAGAGGCGAGGTTGTCCCTGTCTTTCCATGAGATGGTGGCTATCGTTTTTGGTGGAGTAGACTTTGACGATCTGACAACAAACGTGTGATGATGTGGCGCCTTAGCAATCGCTAAACCAACTCCAAGAGGTTATTGACCATGCCGGAGCACGATCAACCTGACCATGAGGGTCTATTTCCTGCATGCAAACAAAGAACAAGCAAGAAACTAAGATTGCAATCTGGATATTGCAAATATAAGAGGAAAGCTTTATTGATGGAAGTGGGATTCTGTGACGCCTTTGTTTGGTCGTGGAACACAAACGAAGAATGCAAAGTTGTAGCTATGGCGAACTTGTAATCTAAACAAAACCCAAACCTAAAATGATGCCCTAAGGGCATCATATATGGGGGAATAGAGGGGGATTTCATGGCCCCTTGGAGGAGGGGTCCGAAACCGACCCTAACTCAGTTTCCCCATACATATGGACTCTAAAAACAGACTATAATATGGTATTTCGAAATTATATGGGCCTGGCCCAAAGATAAGGTGCTACAACACCTATATTAGCCTATGGGCACATTTTATAAAGTGGCACCATGCATATTTCGTCCAACACTTCTCGCTCCCATTACGGTGGCTTCAAAGTGCGAAGATCATCACTGGAAGCTCCATTGTTCTTTCCCGCGCACGCACCTTCTTCTCCATGCTTGATCCCTCTGCAATGGTCATCCTTCTTGTCCATGCTAGGTCCGTCATTCATAAGTAAAACAAAACTATCTAATTTAGGCAACATCATATGTTCATGAACATTAGAAGGATTTCCAAGAAACGGAAGTACTTGGTAATTCAATTGACGTGCGTGAGCTCTAGTAATTGTCCATGTATGTATAGCAGTCGGGGTAGTGGGTGTAACATTAGTAGGGATGTCCTCATCAGGGGATGCCTCCCACCCCACCACTCTAGGTGCTACGAAGGACGCCGTGGAGGTGTCGTCCTAGCCTACTCCAATGGGGGCGGACACAGGGGGCGAGGGAGATATTACCGTGACCGAGGCTAACGCTTCGGCCACCGAAGACCAGGGGACAATCCCCCGTCCAGACATCAAGGAGGCCGGATGGATGGGCCATCGGTCCCCTACAAGGACATCTCCGGAGTGCATTGCGCCTCCGAAGGCACCGATCCAATCCCCGGTGGGTGATCGGGAAATCCGATCATCCCCGGCACCGCCAACCAGCCAGTGGTCGGCCATGGAGGACGCTCTATCAAGTGCCTTCATCCCCGAGGATCACCGCACCCTTATGGGTGCAGTACTAGAATGCGTCCAGTCCATTGACCACAGACTGAAGGAGGCCTTGAAAGGTCTCCTTGCGGGCTTTCAAGTAAGTCGCCTGATGTTTTCGCTAAGATTATTATTTATTCGCATTGTAGACATGGCAGCCCCCGAGCCCTACGTGAGATGGACAAGCTCGCCTTGGCGTCATATCTGTAATGCAGGCTTCGTCATCAGTGGCGGCCAAAAACGGTGCTGAGCTGGACGAGCTGCATCTGAAGCTCAAGCGTTCCAAGGATGAGGTGGAAGCCCTCAACAAGAGGTTCAACGAAGCGCAGGGTAAGTCCGAACTAAATCTGGATGCGTTCCCCCCGAATACTATCAATACAGATTCATTTTTAAATAGAGTTGCATTGCGTTGCAACTTCGTCGAAAGAGATCAAAAATCTCAAGGCCGAGCTTCAACATGCCAAAGATGAAGCAGCCGTGGAGAAGGCGGCAGCCAAAAGCGGCCACCGCTCTCTCCGCCCTATGAGCCACCAGTGATAAACACCAGGCTCGTGTGGCATAGATACAGGATGAGTACGCCAGCAACAAGTGCGAGTCCTTGGAGAAAAAGAACAAGGCAGTCTCAGACGAACTGTCGACCATGAGGTCCGATCTCCAGAAGGAGCGGGTGGCCAACGGTTCTTCGAGGAACAAGTTTGTCAAGCCAAGGAGATAGCTGACGGTAAGCTGTACTCCCTAAAGTGCGTATTCGGGGATAGCAAATACGAATTGCTGACCCGGGTATGGCAATCATCATGCGCGGCCACCGATCTCCAGAAGAGCGTGGCGGATGCCAATCTGCTGCTTGCCTCGGGGGGAGAGGAAGACGTAGCTCGGACATTCTAGGCACAGTTCGGAGCCCCCGAGCATCCTCCTCTTCTGGTGGAGTAGCTGAAACAGCTGATGGAGATGCACTAGATGGTGGAGCCGGCCATCAAGGACCTCTGTGTCCGCTTATGGCCCGGCGAGCCACTCCTAGGCAGCTACTTCAGCCTGATGCAACGGTTGATTGATGCTACGCCCCACCGTGACGCCGTCAAGCGCTCCTCCTGCATCGAAGGAGTCCGGATGGCCCTTGCCAAGGTCAAAGTATACTGGCCAGGGCTCAATCCCATGAAGGTCTCCAGTGACCCACCACCGCCCAGAAAGGAGCACCGATGCCCCGAGCTTTACATCGATGGAATGATGGAGAGTGCGCCGGTGATAGCGTCACAGTCTTCGGGTGAAAAAATATTTGAATGATCTTGTAATATGTCCAAAGACTTTTTATAACTTTCATGAATATTAGTATCCGCTCTTATATGGTTTTGCATTCCTTTATAACTCCTGTATGGTCGTTTAATACTGAAAGATGCGAGTCATCGGCTTCAGCCCCCACGTAGATACTACATGGGGTGTTTGTGCCAATGCACCGTGTCCCTTAGCCAAATTATAGGAACCCGAAGGCGGTTTAGTGTGGAATACTAGGCAATCGGACTATTAAGCTTTATTTCTTTCACTTAACTGAAGGGGCACGAAAAGGACTACGGGAAGCGTACGATTAGCCACCGAAGTTGTTGCGATGTTGGACGATGCCGAAGCCGACATCATAGTATTTACACAAAGGGCGAAGTCCTCGCATAACACAGAGTAACCGCTTACGAGGGTTGAAGTATAATACTTCCAGCTTGGGGTTCACAGATCGGATCGCGCATACCATGACAGTCCGGTTTCGGCTTTCTCCCCTGAGGTGCTTGACTGGACTATTCCGAAGCACAATCGCAGGGGTGCTTCCTTTGCCCTTTTAGCCGAATGAGCGGAACATAAAGGGGCAAGCACAGGAGGCGGGCAACCCAACTTAATAACCAAAGACATAATTCTGATCCGATGCATATAAAGCGAAATGCCAAGACGCCAAGCACACAATGGTTAGGAGATTTGTGTTTGAAATCAAGCTCCCGGTCTATTAGCCGGTGACTTCGAGCCATACCGAACAGGTTTCACGAGAAGAGGGAGGGAAGAAAAAAAGGCTATGTTCAAAAAATAGGACAAATGAGGTGTTAATGTGGCATGCAATTTCGCATTTCCTCAACAACTCTTATAACTCGGATTGCCGAAGCAAATGTTTACAGGTATGTGATAAGAAATAAAGTCCAACAGGAGTTGTTGTACCAGGGGTCTTCAATTGGTGACCATACGTCTTTGATATGCCCTGTTGCTAGCCGACTCCTGCTTTTAGATGCACCTTGATGGGTGTTAGTGCGGGCGGATGTTGCGAACAAAATCTTGAGAGGCCACAATATGAAAGGTGAGCTTTACGCCGTGGGCATGCTCTGTTAGGAGCGACAACATCTTGTTCGAACAACGTGTTGATGGTAACAGTTCGGGATATCCAAACATCCATCATAAGTTCCCCACCGCTACCCATGGAATCTTAAGTGCGAAGTTTTGCCTCCTCGGCATGTACTTTGCCGGTCTTGAGGTTGTGCGGTGGGGGGAGGGGTGAGTCCCTATTGAGGGGAGGAAGGAGGGTTGGTGTTTTCGGTCTGAATCTGAACTCGCTTCCCAGCCTTTCGTGCCTTTACGGCGAATGCCGAAGCTTGCCGGTCGTCTTTGTAGCTGAATTCGGCCGCCAATGCTAGTGCATGTTCCTTTGTTCTAAGGGACCGCTTTGTATTGCCATTGACAGTGATGGCCCCCTTGGGGCCCGGCATCTTGAGCTTGAGGTATGCGTAATTGTAGGATCGAAAGTAGGTCTAGAGGGGGGTGATTAGACTACTTGACCAATTAAATGTTTTGCCTATACCAAGTTTTAGGGTTGATAGTTTTTAGCATTTCATGGCAAGTCAAGTACACCCTACACATGCAAGTCTAAGAGTATATAGCAGCGGAAAGTAACAACAAGCATGTATAGAAGGGATAGGGTAGGAAGATCAAATGCAATTGTAGACACGATGATTTTTCCCATGGTTCCGATAGGTGGTGCTATCTTACATCCATGTTTATGGAGTCTTCAACCCACGAAGAGTAACGGTCGCGAGAGTCCATGGAGGGCTCCACCCAAAAGGGTCCATGAAGTAGCAACCTTGACTATTCCATACGGCTTCCATCCATGAAGGACTAGCTTCACTATGGGTAGATCTTCACGAAGTAGGCGATCTCCTTTCCCTTAGAAACTTCTTGGTTCACTCCACAACACGAAGTAGGAGGCTCCCAAGCGACACCTAACCAATCTAGGAGGCACCACCCTCCAAAAGGTAATAGACTCGGTAATTTGGATGAACTCGTTGCCCTTGTGCTTCAAGATGATAGACTCCTCAACACACGATCACTCTCTCAAAGATATGGCTTGGTAGAAGAGATGGGATTGGTGGAAAGCAACTTGGGGAGGCTAGAAATCAAGATCCATATGGTTGGAGTGGGAGATCTTGAACTCAACACAAGGGTAGGTGGTTCTCTATCAGAAAACTGATAGGATAGGTATGGAATAGTCCCGAGGGCTTCTCTTTCGAGTAGGTGGTGGTGAAGGGGTATATATAGGCATCCCCAAAAATCAAACTATTACACACAATAAGTCGGGCTCGGTGACACCGATGTGTTAATCTCGGTGGTACCGAAGTGACCAAAAGGTGGCAACTTTTGAATATCTGTGAGACCGATATAGGAATCTCGGTTGCACAGATAAGGTGACCAACGGTCAGAATGCTCAATCTCGGTGACGCCGATTCGAGAATCTCGGAGGGACCGAAACTATGAACTTGCGTAACAGAAAGTTGGCAGTCTAACTCGGTGGCACCGAATGCAGTATCGGCTGCACCGAAAAGCTAGGGTTTGGCTTAGTCAGTCTAGGGTTTGGAATCGGTGGCACCGAATATAGAATGTTGGTTGCACCGATTTTGAGTGATTGGCTTTGGACAAACTTTGGTGGGAGAGTTTGTGGGTGTCTTTGGTGACTATCACTTGTGCACGTATGAGCATTTTGTTCACCAACAAAACCTTACCCCCTTTTAATAGTATTGGCTTTCCTATGGATTCAAAGTGATTTCTCACAAATATAAAATGCAGAGTCCTCTTGCTTTATGTTTTGCCAACCTATTTCCTTGCATCTTGGGGTATTCCACAATCTCTTTGCCAATCCAACTCTCCACGGACTATTATCTGAAACACATTAGATAAAAGTATTAGTCCAAGAGACAATGTATGTTGTCATGAACTATCAAAACCACCAAGGGAGCATGTTGTGCTTTCAGGGGCTTGAGGTTAAGGCCTCAGAGTCCTCGGGGGCTATAGGCAAAGCCGTGAGCCCGATTAGTGACAAGTCGCCCGGGGAGTTGATGGAGAACTCGAAGTTTTCTGACCTCTTGATCAGGGGCGAAGCTCTCAACGCGACCTAGATGGCCGGCGGAATCAACATGCAGTACAACGTTGTCGAAGGCGAAGATCTGCCCGGGGATGAAAACGTCCATATTGCGGACCTCTTCTTTGATGACAAGGCAAGGCGTCGGTTCCATCTCACTCACAGAGGAACTCTTAATGAAAGCACCAATGTCGGTGTCAAAACCGGCAGATCTCGCGTAGGGGGTCCCGAACTGTGAGACTAGGATCGACGGTAAGAGGAGACAAAGGGGGCACGAGTTTACCCAGGTTCGGGCCCTCCTATGGAGGTAATACCCTATATCCTGCTTGATTGTCTACATGGTGTAAGGGGTTACAGAGTTGATCTACCTCGAGATCATATGTCTAAACTTAGATGACTTGTTCTTTCTCTATACCCTAAAACCCTCCAGCTTATATAGACGCCGAGGATGCCTAGGGTTTACACATGGTCGGTTACATGCCGAAGAGATAAACTTGCCTAACTATTACATCAGACGTGGAGAACAAGCCGTATTTCCCGAAGCTTCTATTTTGGAGATCGGGCCTTCAAATCCTTCGGTGTTCCGTAAGTAGTCCTCATAGTCCGGCCCATAACAGTAGGTCGACTATCCGAGGACCCCCTAATCTAGGACTCCCTCAGAGGGAACTTGGCAAGGCCTTGCCACCTTGCCAGCGCACAGGCCAGGTGTCGATTCCCATGATACGTGTCAGGGCGCTGGCGATGGAGAGGCATATGGGATGGGCTCCTATCCCATCCGGTAGAAGGTCAGGGACACCTGATGGAGCATTAAATGCATCTGTGTCAGGTATGATAGCACTGTAGCACTGTGCACCCCATGCATACACTATATGCCACTGTTGAGATCCCCGTGGTCGTATAAAAGGAGGCCCACAACATTAGGAGAGAGGAATGTTTGGCTCCCATCTTCTAGCTCATGCGCGTAGCAGCTGCTCATAGTGCTCCTATAGCTGGAACCTCAAAAATACCCATAATACATCGAAGTAGGAGTAGGATTTTACACTCCACAGCGCCCGAACCTGGGGAAAAAAACTCCCCTGTTGCCGTTCGTTTGATATGCTCTTTGTACACACCCTCTCCCCGCCAAACCACAAAGGGATCCTTGCGGTCCCATAGGTGTCGTGCACCGACAGTATATATGATGATCTAGTTTCTCATGTGCTTTGAATTAGCCACCAAAAATACTCATCAGTTCTCCCACAATATATTTTGTCTCAAGAAAAATATCCAAATTCGGTGCCACCAGCTTTTCCAAATCGTTTCTACCAAGTTTCATCCTAGACATACCCTAGGTGAAAGTGCCAGTTATCGACTAGAGGGGGGGTGAATAGGCGATTTTTATCATAGGCTTCGAAACAGTGAATGTATTCAAAGAAACCGGAAATGATTCAGGATCAGGTAGGGATATCAATCAAGGATTTATGCAATGCTAAGATAACAATGAATACATTTAGATATGTACAACATAATCATCATGAAAGCTAAGCTGTATCGAAGATAAACTTAGAAAGTATGAAGATAAACAGTAAGATGGATTGTCTTCAGTGAACGTCTTGAAGTGAGATGGACAAGCAATGGCCTCACAGTGCAATACAGAATTGTAAGAGTGAGGGATAGAACCAGTTGCTTGATGAAGACACATGAGTTGTTGGTCCAGTTCTAGTTGTTACGACAACTATATGTCTGGTTAGGGAGGCTGAGATTGAACTCAGAATACCTCGTCTTCACGTTATTCCCCTTGAGATGAAGTCACTTAGACAGATCCCAAGGTAAGTCTTCAGGGGAGACTTCCAAAAGCCGTACAAACTTGGTCACCCGACAATCCACAATGACTCTTGGACGCTCTAGACCCAGACAACTAATAGTTTGGAAGATCACAGTCTTCAAGTGTAATAAGTCTTCAGTTCTCTGAGAACATAATGACTTCGGTGATGCTCAAACACAGTAGCTTTAGGTGTTTAGGTGTATCCTCGTAGGATAGTTCCGTCTCTATGTCTTCGAGGTGGGTTGCTCCAAAATTACAATAGCCGTATCTCTCGCTAAGAAGCCACCTGTTTATGGTGGAGGGGGTGGGCTATTTATAGCCAGAAGGCAACCCAGCCTGATATGACCAAAAAGACCCTGGGTCAATGGCCAACCGACACATGTCACAACGGTTGGATTTCAAACACAGCGACAACTTTACTTGGGTTACAAGAAAAGTTGACTCAACTAACTCTGGAAGAGATTTCCTCTCAATGTCTTCACTTGATGACATAGGTATGGGTTGAGCATCACATCACTATCTGACTTTGATCACATTGACCCCACTTAATAGTACGGTGGTAACTATGACTCAGGAAAGAAGAAACTAAACTACCAAAAGACTTCGTCTTCGCATTTCATTATCTTCAAGAGAATATATTCGCATACCACCAATGGCTTCATCCGTCTCCAATGTCTTTGCACATTTTTGGGGGTAAACCAAAACTCCAAACACTTCTATCTGTGTTATCATGTGAACTCTCACAAACACATTAGTCCCTTAACCATGTTTGTCTTCAATACTCCAAAACCAATAAGGGTGGCACTAGATGCACTTACAATCTCCCCCTTTTTGGTGATTGATGACAAATTGATTTAAGTTTTCAACGGGGATAAAAATATGTGAAATAAGGATTTGAAGATTATGATTGCAAGATATAGAGAGCTCCCCCTGAAGATGTGCTTATGAAGATTTTTCTTGGAATGCAAAAGCACATGGCATGTTTTAGTTTGTGGAGATCTCCCCCTATATCTTGGAATCTCAATCACGATGCATATTATAATTTTTTGAAGATAATGAAATGCATAATGGAAAATGGACATTTGGAGTATTGCTTCGGGCGCATATGATAAACTTGAGTATAGCGCCAAAAAGTATGATAAAACAAAAGTGTGCACACGTCCATCAGAACTCAAGTTTTACAACCCAAATAGCAAATGGTCAAGAACGAGAGTTGTAAACTTAACAAAATAAGCACCCAACCCATATAGTGACTCGTTTGAAGACTATCAGCCAATGCTTCTCTCTCTTTGTCATCGAATGACCAAAAAGGGCAAAGACATTGAACACTACTCGTCCCCAGCAGGAGTTGAAGACGACTACGCATTAGAGTCGGCGGAGGTTGGTGCAGGAGAGCTTAGGGAAGTGTCGCAACGTGTAGTATAAGGAGAGGTGAAGTCTTCAACTTCGTCCTTGGCAAGACGCGCATTGATGGATAGGGCTTCAGAGGAGAAGTCACTATCTTCGAGAGAAGGCATCTTTTGCCATTTTTCCGTGTGAGGCGGCGAATCACTGTAATGGAAGTGTTTCCTATAGCCATCCTCACGAAGATCATCCTCTGCTGCGAGCATTGTCAATGTCCTCCAAGAACGACGACATGTCTCATGATCAACGAAGGCATTCTTGGTGGTGAGGTTTTGGATCCTATCGATGTCCTAGACGACAGACTGCATTTGTCTTCAAGTCCAGTCATGATGACGATCTTGTTTATGAATGGGAGAGACAAGAATCTCTCTATCTTTCATGGTGCGCTCCGTCCTGATCCGTTCCTGGCAAGGCAAGGTGTTGGTGGTGGCTTCAATGGCTGTGACACTTGGTCGAGGTTGTTGAATGGAGCCAATCAGACGTGCAACAGTGGGATCAGATGGAAGATGAAGTCCTTTCATATCAGTTGTGCCACTGGTGCCTTGCATGAGGGGATTCTTGTTCTTTAAAGGATAGGTGTCAGTACGAATGACTTCAACATCTGGAAGATAAATCTAATGATTACGAGCAGAGGGGAAGAATCTAGTGTTGGTTGTGCACTTGATGAAATGCATGATCCATGGTGCCAAGATCTTTGGTTCACACAAGGTGATACCATTGGCAGCCAAATTGCGCATGAAGAGGTCTTGAATATTAAACCTGAGGCCATAGAATATGTTGTAGACCAATGTCTTCAGAGCCCCTTCCAACATGTGAGAAGATGAATGCCCCTTGATTGGCCAAATGGTGTGGCGAACAATATGATATACACTATTGGAATCTAGAAATTTGCCATCTGCTGCCTCTTTGTCGTCTGCTAGCTGACGGCAAAGACAAGCTTTGTCGTCAGCTTTGAGAAAGCAGACGGCAAAGAAAGGACTCATGGCGTAATTCAATTATGCCGTCAGTCCTTTATTTGCCGTCTGCAAGCAGACGGTAACGAGGCCAATGGCAGACGGCAAAGAGGATGATGGGCCCCACTTGGGCACGGCTTCGGCTAGGTCAACTCTTTGCCATCTGCTGGCTCTTTGCCTTCTGCTAGCGGACGGAAAAGAAGGCCAAGGCAGACGACAAAGAGGGGAGGGGGCACCTAACGGACGACCTAGTAGACGACAAAGAGGGCATCCTTAAAGGTTGCCCCCGCGCCCCTCGATCTCTCTCTCACCACCCTCACCCACAACACCTCCCCGCCGCCACCGGCCCCTCCCGACGTCGCCAGCCCCTCCCCGCATAGCCGCCCCTCCCCGCCCTCTCCCCGCGGTGCCGCCCCTCCCTAGCCCCGCCACCCTCGTAGCACAAGCCGCTGCCAGCCCCGGAGCCCGAGCTGCCGCCGGCCAGCCCCGCCCCCACTGAGCCCGCCCCGCCGTCGGCTCGCCCGTCCGACCCGCCCAGCGGACCCTGGCCCGCTGCCCGCCGCCCCCGACGCCCCGCCCCCTACCCCATGTCGCCCCAACCCGCCGCTCCCCCCGACGACACGCCGCTCCAATACGTCGCCCCGGCCTGTCGACCCCCCCGATGCCCAGCCGCCCCGGCCCGCCGGCGCTGGCCTCCTCCACCTCCCCCACTCTGGTGAGCCCCCTCCCCCTATCTTTTTTTCAAATTTTTTCTCTGTTAATTATTATATTTCAGTTAATATAGTTTTGTTAGTCTTGTTTCATTACTGTAGTTTAGTTTAGTAGTGTAGTTAGTGTAGTTTAGGTTAGTCAGTGTAGTTAGTGTAGTTTAGTTAGTTTAGTCATTGCGAGGGAAATAGGAAAACGGATGAGAATAGGAGAAGAAGAGGAGGAGAAGAATAGGAAAAAGGAAAAGAATGAAGAAGAAGAAGAAGAAGAATAGGAGGAGCAGAAGAAGAAGAAGAAGAAGAAGAAGACCCCCGACCCCTGATGCCCGACACCACTAACCCCCAGTGACCCCCGACCTCCGACCCTCGACGCCACTGACCCCCGACACCTGACGCCACTGACCCCCGACGCCACTGACCCCCGACGCCACTGAACCCAGACACCACTGACCCCCGACCCCCAACCCCGATGCCACTGACCCTCGAGGCCACTGACCCCTGACCACCGACGCCATTGTCACCCGACGCCATTGACCCCCGAGCCCGACCCCCGACACCTCTTCGGCCTCCTGTTAACCGAAAAGGTGCTTTTCGGCCTTCCAGAGGCCGACGGGGTCATATGTTTGCGAATTATGAGTTAGATCATATATTTACCGATTTTGTTATGAAAAACATCATATATATTTGTGTTGATCGGGTGGATTTAAATGTGCGGTTGTTTCGTCACTGCGAGGGTCTGGTGTTCGATGACCTCCCCGTGCGTTCGACGAGCTCCACCCTTGCGTTCGTGGGTGAGCACAAATGCCATCTCCTCCTCCCCCTTCATTTTCTCTGTTCCGGTCTTCTGACGATGAAACATGCTAGCTGTAGGTAGATTGAATCATTAGTATGTGTGACCACTATGCATCTCCCGTTCGAAAGGGTTACATCTATAAATATGCATGCATTTGCATATTTATAACCATGATTCTTTCGAATTGTCCAACGTTATCCATGGACAGCCCGAGTATGTGTAGATTGGGTTCGTTTTCCCATATGCTCTGCTCTAGATCCGATGTAGAATTTTATCAGTGCCTCCCTGTTGTTCTCCAGGTACACATCCTCTCTACTTATTGCCGAGAAGTGTATCAGGAGAATAGCGGAGAGGTGCTGCCAAAATTCTATGTCGGATCCGGAGAAGAGCATGGGAAAACGAACCCAATCTACACATACTCGGGTGGGATTAGGACCTATCTCTACCTATTAGCGTGTAGGTTGCATGGATGTAATAAAACTGACAAACTAGATTAACGGATGAATATAGATGATGAATTATATATACATTTGTTGTGTGTTTAGTAGGTAGGCAAGATGAGTGATCGTGCTTGGATGTACACTCGTCACCCTAGTCAGGAAGACATGACCAATGAATGGTTAACAAAAACCAGGGGGTTTGTGAGAGCCGCATTTGCAAATGGCCAGCAAAAAACATGGTGCCCTTGTCCCAAATGTGACAACATTAAAAGGCAGACAAAGTTTGAAATGGGTAAACACCTGCAGAAGTGGGGTTTTACGCCTAATTATACTGTGCGGACTTTTCATGGTGAGTCTGACCAACATGCTAGAGCTGAGGTGGTTCATCGTCGCACCGACGAGCATGGTAACGGGATCGAAGACATGGTGCAAGACTTTGATGATGCTCGGGATTCGGACGATGAGATGGAGGAATCTGTAAAGGCCTTCTATGAAATGTTGGAGTCTTCAAAACGTCCTCTCCACGAGCACACTGAGCTTTGTCAGCTGGATGCCATCGCGCAAGTAATGGCTCTGAAGGCTCAATTCAACCTAGGCAGAGAATGCTACGATATGATGATGCCGATATTTGGACGCTTTCTACCCAAAGGCCATGTACTGCCTGCAAACCTGTACCAGTCAGACAAAATCCTCCGTGTACTTAAGATGCCCTATGAGAAGATACATGCCTGTGAGAATGGATGTGCCTTGTTTAGGCTTGTGTATGCAGCCTTGAAATATTTACTGAGTTTTTCTTTGCCGTGATGTTTGTCATCTGCTCATGGACGGCAAAGTCCTTTGCCGTCCGGGGTCCTTCCCTTTGCCGTAGGCCATGGCAAATGACAAATTCCTTGATTCCTATAGTGATATAGTCTTCAACAGATATTGAAGATCTTCAACAAAGAATGAAGTTGCCAAATATGCTTCAAGGGCCAAGGGCTTCATCATTATGAGCATAACACTCATGTTGGGTTCGGGCAGTTGGAAGATACTTGGTATGGCTTCATTGTTATCAGAGGATGCAAGAGGTGTTGCTCGAAGGAATTCCAAGGCATCAGTAGTGACATATGCATCTCGAATCATGACGTGCATCTTCGATGTCTTCAGGTCTCGGCCGAAGCCAGGGTATCATAGAACTGAAGAATGAGCTCTTCATTCCAGTCTTCATGATTGGTGACAAAAACCAGGAGTCCAACATCTCTAAGACAATCGATTGATGGATCAAAACATGATAGTCCTTTCATAGCTTCAAGACTGAGCCGTTTGTGTGGGAAGATTTGATTCTGACCATAGAGCACACATGTGTAGAACTTCCGTTGAGGGGTGCTCCAGAACCTATCAGACCGAATCTTCGAACGATCATATGGATTGCAGTCTGAGTCGAAGAAGGTGTTGTTGATCCTAAAGTCTCTGACGCTGAAGACAAAAGGACAAGAAGGCCCTTGTTAGCGGATCATAGGGAGCCTTGTCATTGGGTTTAGAACGTTTGGGCGCCATTGAATGTTGAATTCATATTGTGGGCCATCCTTGGTGGAGCAACCAGCCTAGGCCATTTGGTGGGAACCATTTGCCCTTCTCTGTTGTGAGCCAGGACAATGTGGTCACCATTGTCATTAGAGGACCATCTGGGATGGGGCATTGGCTTCACCCATGCTATTGTCAGCATCATTGTCTTCAGAGGCTTGAGCTTCAGTCTCAGGCACATTATGAGCAACGTCTCTGATCCTAAGAACTTCATCGATTGGTGCAGTTGGAGATGTGCGGACTTTGTCTTCATGGATGCTTTGCATCAAAGATATGTCCAAGCTAGGTCCATGACAATGACTTTATAGAGGTGATGCATTCTCAGAAGCTTCAACTTCCATGGACACAAATGGGGACTTAGGTGTTCTGGAAAAAGGAGTTGAGAAAGCAGATGGTGGAGTGCTTGAAATGTTTTAAGACACATCTGGCCTAAGGGGTGTGCCAATATGCACATACTCACTATCGTCATGTGATGGCGTGGATCAAAGGTGCATCATCTTGCAACATGGGGTGTTCTGTTTCCACATTAGCTTCGTCGGCATGAGCTTCGGGAGCAATGTCTTCATTAACTAGAATGACTTCGACAGCAGGAGTCTTTGTGGTAGCACACTGATGAAGTATCACCTGCCTCTCTTGCTTCTCAGAGGCAAGAGGAGCCATGGGATAGGTGTCACTTACAGTGGCTCCTGTTGAGCAGTGATACATCTCCAACATATCTATAATTTTTGATTGTTGCATGCTATTATATTATCAACTTTGGATGTTTTATATGCATGAATATGCTATTTTATATTATTTTTGGGACTAACTTATTAATCCAGTGCCCAGTGCCAGTTCCAGTTTTTTCCATGTTTTTGACCTTTTTCACATAGGAATATCAAACGAAGTCCAAACGGAATAAAACTTTCGTCGTGATTTTTTATGGAAAATATCAAAAATAGCAGAAGGAAAAGATACCAGAGAGGTGGCCCGAGGGAGTCACAAGCCTGGGAGGCGCGGGCCCCCCTGGCCACGGCTAGGGGGCTCGTGACCTCCTCGTGGCCCCTCTCGACATGTTCCCAGTGCCATACGGTCTTATAAATAGAGAAACCACCAGAATTAAACCTAGATCACAAGTTCCGCCGCCACAAACTTCTAGAGCCACCAAAAACCAATCGGGAGACCGTTCCGGCATCCTGCCGGAGGGGAATTCATCTACGGTGGCCATCTTCATCAACACCATTGCCTCTCCGATGATGCGTGAGTAGTTCACCACACACCTTCGGGTCCATAGCTAGTTGCTAGATGGCTTCTTCTCTCTCTTTGATCTTCAATACAAAGTTCTCATGATCTTGATGGTGATTTATCTGATGTAATCTTCTTTTGCGGTGTATTTGTTGAGATCCGATGAATTGTGGATTTATGATCAGATTGTCTATGAATATTATTTGAGTCTCTGATTTCTTATATGCATGATTTCGTATCCTTGTAATTCTCTTCGAGTTATGGGTTTCATTTGACCAACTTGATCCATAGTTCTTGCAATGGGAGAAGTGCTTGGTTTTTGGTTCATACCGTGCGGTGTCCTCACCTAGTGACAGAAGGGGTAGCAAGGCATGCATCATGTTGTTGCCATCAAGGGTAAAAAGATGGGGTTTATATCATATTGCATGAATCTATCCCTCTACATCATGTCATCTTGCTTAAAGCGTTACTCCGTTTGTTATGAACTTAATACACTAGATGCATGCTGGATAGCGGTCAATGTGTGGAGTAATAGTAGTAGATGCAGAAAGTATCGGTCTACTTGTCTCGAATGTGATGCCTATAAGTATGATCATTGCCTTAGATATCGTCATGACTTTGCGTGATTCTATCAATTGCTCAATAGTAATTTGTTCACCCACCGTAATACCTGCTATCATGAGAGAAGCCTCTAGTGAACACTATGCCCCCCGGGTCTATTTTACATATTATATATTCAGATCTAAATACAAAAACACCAAAAATACCTTGCTGCAATTTTATTTACTTATTTGTATTCATCTACTATCACTATCAGATCTCACCTTGCAAGTAATCGTAAAGGGATTGACAACCTCTTTATCGCGTTGGGTGCAAGTTTGTTTGTGTTTGTGCAGGTTTCTTGGCGCCTCATCTTGATACTGCTACTGGATTGATACCTTGGTTCTGAAACTGAGGGAAATACTTATCTCTACTTTGCATCATCACCCTTTCCTCTTCAAGGGAAAAACCAACACAAGCTCGAGAAGTAGCAGGAAGAATTTCTGGCGCCGTTGCCGGGGAGTATTCAAGTGAAGCATATCTACCAAGTACCCATCATAAACTCATCTCTTGCATTTACATTATTTACCATTTGCCTCTATTTTTCCTCTCCCCCACTTCACAAATTTTCCATTATATTCGCCCTCTCTTTTTTGTTTGCCTTTTTCTAGTCGGATCCCTTGTTTGTTATGCTTGCTTGTGTTGCCATGTGCCTTCTATTTGCTTGCATCTTCGCTTGCTAAAAATCTATTGAGATGGATCCTCATCCACTTGCTAATATTTTCAAAAGATCAAATTATGATGAACCAATTTCTAGTGATTTGAGTGCACTTGATTATCTCTATGAAGTTTTGTTTGGAAATCATGAATCTGAAATTTTTGATGAAGTACTGAAAGAAGAAATTTATAAGGAGAGTCATGATAGTTCCTTGAATGAAAAGAATGATTTCAGTGTTGTTAGTATGAGTTCTCTGAATATCCATGATGCTAATTATATGTAAAACCACAAGCTTGGGGATGCTATGCTTGATCAATATGATAATTCTTTGTTCCCAAGTTTTGGTAATGACACGTATGCTATAATTGATCATGAAAAGAATGCTTTGTGTGATAGTTATATTGTAAGATTCCTTCATGATACTACTGAAATTTGTTATGAGGGAGGAACATATGCTTGTAGGAGGTGCAATAATATCAAGTTTCCTCTCTATGTGTTCAAAGTTTTGAAGTTATGCTTGTTTTGCCTTCCTATGCTAGTTGATTCTTCTTCCCATAAATTGTTTGCTCAAAAAATCCCTATGCATAGGAAGTGGGTTAGACTTAAATGTGTTTTTCATGCTATTCATGATGCTCTTATGCATTTCTCAATTACTACTCTTATTGTGAGCATCATTGAAATCGTTATGCCTAGCTAGGGGCGTTAAACGATAGCGCTTGTTGGGAGGCAACCCAATGAATAGATTTATTTTTGCTTTTTACTTTCTGTTTTGTTGAGTCCACACCATAATGATTCTTTTATGATTGTGTTTTTTATGTTTTAATTAGTGTTTGTGCCAAGTAGAACCTTTATGATTAGTTTTGGTGATAGTTGTTTAATCACGCTGAAAAAAGACAGAAACTTTGTGCTCACGAAATTATTTTTAATTCCTATTAAGAAAGAGATTTTGAGTTGATTCTTTTTGATGCTGATTGATATGAAAATTTCCCTAATTTTCATAATTATTTCAGATTTTTTGTGTTGACAGAGGTATACGAAATATACAGATTGCTACAGACTATTCTGTTTTTGACAGATTCTGTTTTTGTTGTGTTGATTGCTTATTTTGATGAAACTATGGTTAGTATCGGGGGGTACGAGCCATGGAAAAGTGAGAATACAGTAATATAACATCAATCTAAATGGAAATTAAAGTTTACTACAGTACCTAAAAAGTTGGTGGTTTGTTTTCTTATGCTAATGCTAGCACGAGTTTCTGTTTAAGTTTTGTGTTGTGAAGTTTTCAAGTTTTGGGTGATGTACTTATGGACAATGGAATGAAGAGTGGAAAGAGCCTAAGTTTGGGGATGCCCAAGGCATCCCAAGCCAAATTCAAGGACACCGAAAATCCTAAGCTTGGGGATGCCCCAGGAAGGCATCCCCTCTTTCGTCTTCAATCCATCGGTAACATTACTTGGAGCTATATTTGTATTCACCACATGATATGTGTTTGGCTTGGAGCGTCGTGTATTATAAGAGTCTTTGATTTTTGTTTTATCACAATCATCCTTGCTGCACACCTTTTTGAGAGAGACATGCACTCATCATGAATTTGTTAGAATACTCAATGAGCTTCACTTATATCTTTTAGGCTTGGTAATTTTGCTCACATGTGCTTCACTTATATCTTTTGAGCTTGGTAATTTTGCTCACATGTGCTTCACTTATATATTTTGAGCTTAGTAATTTTTCTCCCATGTGCTTCACTTATATATTTTGAGATTGGTAATTTTGCTCTAGTACTTCACTTAAATCTTTGTAGAGAACGGCGGTGTCATATTCTGTAGAAATAAAAACTCTCAGATCTTCACTTATATCAATTTTAGAGTGCTCTCCCTAAGTAACTTGGTAATTGGCATGTGTTATGAAATTAGTCCTAAATATGATAGGCATCCAAAGAGGTTATAATAAAAACTTCCATATTCAAGTGCATTGATTAGTAAGATAAGTTTGATTCCTCGCAATTAGTTTTGAGATATGGATATGGTAATATTAGAGTTATGTTAGTAGGGTGTTGTGAATCTAGAAATACTTGTGTTGAAGTTAGTGATTCCTGTAGCATGCACATATGGTGAACCGCTATGTTAGGAAGTCGGAGCATAATTGATTTATTGATTGTCATCCTTTGTGTTGAGGTCGGGATCACGCGATGGTTAACTCCTACCAACCCTTCCCCTAGGAGTATGCGTTTAGAACTTTGTTTCCATTACTAATAAAACTTTTGCAATAAGTATATGAGTTCTTCATGACTAACGTGAGTCCATGGTATAGATGCAATTTCACCTTCCACCATTGCTACCCTCTCTAGTGCCGCGCAACTTTTGCCGGTGCACAAACCCACCATATGCCTTCCTCAAAACAGCCACCATACCTAGCTATTATGGCATTTTCATAGCCATTCCGAGATATATTGCCATGCAACTTCCACCATTCCGTCTCATGACATGTGCCATCACTTTCATTCATATAGATTCATTATTGTTCTAAGTATCGAGTTGTAAGTAAATAAAAGTGTGATGATCATCATTATTAGAGCATTGTCCCATGTGAGGAAATAAAAGAGGCCAAAGATGCCCACCAAATAAAAAAATAAAATAAATAAAAAAAGAGGCCAAAGAGCCCAAACAAAAAAATGAGAGAAAAACAGAGAAGATACAATGCTACTATCTTTTTCCACACTTGTGCTTCAAAGTAGCACCATGTTCTTCATGATAGAGAGTCTCTTGTTTTGTCACTTTCATATGCTAGTGGAAATGTTCATTATATAACTTGGCTTGTATATTCCAATGATGGGCTTTCTCAAATTGCCCTAGGTCTTCGTGAGCAAGCAAGTTGGGTGCACACCCACTAGTTTCTATTTTTGAGCTTTCATACACTTATAGCTCTAGTGCCTCCGTTTCATGGCAATCCCTACTCATTCATATTGATATCTATTGATGGGCATCTCCATAGCCTATTGATACGCTGAGTCGATGTGACCACCTCCTCCTTTTTGCCTCACAACCTCCACCACACTCTATTCCACCTATAGTGTTATATCCATGGCTCACGCTCATGTATTGCGTGAGAGTTGAAAAAGTTTGAAAAAAATAAGAGTGCAAAAACAATTACTTGGCCAATACCGGGGTTGTGCATGATTTAAATTCGTTGTGTGGAGATGATGGAGCATAGCCAGACTATATGATTTTGTAGGGATAACTTTCTTTGGCCTTGTTATTTCGAAAGTTCATGATTACTTTGCTATTATACTTGAAGTATTATTGTTTTCATGTCAATATTAGACTATTGTTTTGAATCTTATGGATCTGAACATTCATGCCACAATAAAGAAGTTACATAGAACAAATATGTTAGGTAGCATTCCACATCAAAAATTCGTTCTTTATCTCTTCCCTACTCGAGGACGAGCAAGAGTTAAGCTTGGGGATGCTTGATACGTCTCCAACATATCTATAATTTTTGATTGTTCCATGCTATTATATTATCAACTTTGGATGTTTTATATGCATGAATGTGCTATTTTATATTATTTTTGGGACTAACTTATTAATCCAATGCCTAGTGCTAGTTCCTGTTTTTTTCCGTGTTTTTGACCTTTTTCAGATAGGAATATCAAACGGAGTCCAAACGGAATAAAACTTTCGTGTGATTTTTTATGGAAAATATCAAAAATAGCAGAAGGAAAAGATACCGGAGAGGTGGCCCAAGGGAGTCACAAGCCTGGGAGGCGCGGGCCCCCTGGTCACGGCTAGGGGCTCGTGACCTCCTCGTGGCCCCTCTCGACTTGTTCCCGACGCCATACGGTCTTATAAATAGAGAAACCACCAGAATTAAACCTAGATCGCAAGTTCCGCTGCCGCAAACCTCCAGAGCCACCAAAAACCAATCGGGAGACCGTTCCGGCATCCTGCCGGAGGGGAATTCATCTATGGTGGCCATCTTCATCAACACCATTGCCTCTCCGATGATGCATGAGTAGCTCACTACAGACCTTCGGGTCCATAGCTAGTAGCTAGATGGTTTCTTCTCTCTCTTTGATCTTCAATACAATGTTCTCATGATCTTCATGGTGATTTATCCGATGTAATCTTCTTTTGCGGTGTGTTTGTTGCGATCCGATGAATTGTGGATTTATGATCAGATTATCTATGAATATTATTTGAGTCTCCTATGATTTCTTATATGCATGATTTCATATCCTTGTAATTCTCTTCGAGTTATGGGTTTCGTTTGGCCAACTTGATCTATAGTTCTTGCAATGGGAGAAGTGCTTGGTTTTGGCTTCATACCGTGCGGTGTCCTCACCTAGTGACAGAAGGGGTAGTGAGGCACGCATTGTGTTGTTGCCATCAAGGGTAAAAAGATGGAGTTTATACCATATTGCATGAATCTATCCCTCTACATCATGTCATCTTGCTTAAAGCTTTACTCCGTTTGTTATGAACTTAATACACTAGACGCATGCTGGATAGCGGTCGATGTGTGGAGTAATAGTAGTAGATGCATAAAGTATCGGTCTACTTGTCTCGGACGTGATGCCTATATGTATGATCATTGCCTTAGATATCGTCATGACTTTGCGTGATTCTATCAATTGCTCAACAGTAATTTGTTCACCCACCGTAATACCTGCTATCATAAGAGAAGCCTCTAGTGAACACTATGGCCCCCGGGTCTATTTTACATATTATATATTCAGATTTAAATACAGAAACACCAAAAATACCTTGCTGCAATTTTATTTACTTATTTATATTCATCTACTATCACTATCAGATCTCACCTTACAAGTAATCATAAAGGGATTGACAACCTCTTTATTGCGTTGGGTGCAAGTTTGTTTGTGTTTGTGCAGGTTTCTTGGTGCCTCATCTTGATACTCCTATTGGATTGATACCTTGGTTCTCAAACTGAGGGAAACACGTCTCTCTACTTTGCTGCATCACCCTTTCCTCTTCAAGGGAAAAACCAATGCAAGCTCGAGAAGTAGCAAGAAGGAGGGGTGGATGATGGAGCAGGAGGGGGTTGAGGTACTTAAGCTGACTTGGGTGGCTTCAGCTTCTTTTTCTTCTGCCTCTTCCTAGGTTGGGCTTCAGATGCAGCAGCAGCCTTGAGCTTCTTGGCTTCATCTGCGACTTTATTGGTCTTCTTAATTTTTGCAGCAGAGGAAGGCGGAGGTGATCGAGTGCCAGAGAATCCAGTTGGAAAGACAACTCCTCAAGGTTCAGGCCTTGATGGAGCAGTTTGTCATGAAGACATTGAAGCCTGTCTGGATCTCTCAATAATTTGTGGATCAAGAGAAGGCTAGCCAAGAGCCTTGCGCTTTAGCATTTCATTGTCTTCATGAACCATGATGTTGGTCTTTTTCTTGAGACGCACTAGGGAGCCTTTGACAGCTTCACATCTCTTGTCAAACACTGCCTTGAGGTCTGTCATCATAAGCTGATAGCCCTAAATCTGATCAACATTGAGTTTGTGGACGTTGGCCTTGAAGAGTGTCTTCTCATGGCTAATCCTAGCCTTTAGCTGTATGGCCTTTTGTGCCACAGTAACCTCCGCGTTCACAAGCCCTTGAAAGGTGACGCTAAGCCCAATGGGTAGCTGTAGGGCATTGATGGTGAGGGATGGATCTGAAAACGACTCGTCAATGAAGTGTTAAAGAATTGCTAGGTCAAAGAGAGGTAAGCCTTCAAGATGTTCAACTTCCTATTCCTTTTGTTGGATCAGCATTGCCAGCGCTTCATCATCAGACTCATCATCAGAGAGCTCGATCATATTAGCAGCATCCATTAGTGAGATAGATGGCTTCGGTCCTTCAGAAGCAGTAGCTTTCCTTTTCATCTGCCTAACTAGGCAACAGTCATCTTTTGTGTCTTCTTAATCAACACACCGTGACCTTAAAGCCAGAGATGTTGTCCCAACAGCCTTGGGGGCCTTTGAATCCTTAGGCTTTGAAGCCTTTGAGGGCTTTCAAGCCTTTGAGGTGTGCTTAGGCTTCGGATTAGTAGCAGGGGGCACATCAACTTCATCATGAGCATCTTCAGCATTGTTCCCAAGTATGCTAGAGGGATGCGGATTCTTTGGCATTGGTGGCCTGAACATGCATGCGTAGAATCAATCCTGATAGCATCAACCCTTGTCTTCGGATGAAGATTTTTGTAGATGATGTCAGTCCATGGGGCCTTCTCAGCACACTCTTCTGCATACTCGAGTCTTGCGCTGATGATAGGTTTCCTCTGAGTCAGACTTGTAGCGCTCATATAGATCTGGAGGTAGACCCTTTGTTGTGTCACTTTGTCTTTGTTTTCCACCCTGATACGTCTCCATTGTATCCACTTCTCCAAACTCTTTTTCCCTTGTTTTGGACTGTAATTTGCATGATTTAAATGGAACAAACCCGGACTGACGCTGTTTTAAGCAGAATTGCCTTGGTGTTATTTTTGTGCGGAAATAAAATTTCTGGGATCGTCCTGAAAATTTACGGAGAATATTTTTGGATTTAATAAAAAATACTGGCGCAAGAATCAACCAGAGGGGGGCCACCTGCAGGCCACAAGCCTGCTAGGCACGGCCACCCCCCTGGCCGCGCCTAGCAGGCTTGTGGGGCCCTGGTGGCTCCTCCGACCTCCTCTCCAGATCCATATAACCCTATTCACAGAGAAAAAAAATCAGGGAGAAGAGTCCATTGCGATTTACGATACGAAGACGCCGCCACCTCTTGTTGTTTCTTGGGAGACAAGATCTGGAGTCCGTTTTGGGGTCTTGGGAGGGGAAATCGACGCCATCGTCATCACCAACCATCCATCATCACCAATTCCATGATGCTCTCCTCCATTCGTGAGTAATCCCATCGTAGGCTTGTTGAACGATGATGGGTTGGATGAGATTTATCATGTAATCGAGTTAGTTTTGTTAGGGTTTGATCCCTAGTATCCATTATGTTTTGAGATTGATGTTGCTATGACTTTGCTATGCTTAATGCTTGTCACTAGGGCCCGAGTGCCATGATTTCATATCTCAACCTATTATGTTTTCATGAACATATATGTGTTCTTGATACTATCTTGCAAGTTGTAGACACCTATTACGAGTTATGATCCGCATCCCCCAGGGTGACAATAACTGGGATTCTTTCCGGTGATTACCGTAGTTTGAGGAGTTGATGTATTCACTAAATGCTAATGCTTTGGTCCAGTTCTCTATTAAAAGGAGGCCTGAATATGCCTTAGTGTCCATTAGGACCCCGCTGCCACGGGAGGGTAGGACAAAAGATGTGATGCGAGTTCTTTTCCATAAGGACGTATAACTATATATGGAATACTTGCCTACATTACATTGATGAATTGGAGCTAGTTGTGTGTCAACCTATGTTATAGCTGTTGCATGATGAATGACATCCAACATAATTATCCATCACCGATCCATTGCCTACGAGCTTTCGTTACTGTTACAATCACTACAAAACTACTAATGTTACTTTTGCTACCGTTACCGTTACTTCCGTACAACTTTGCTGCAGATATTAAGTCTTTCAGGTGTGGTTGAATTAACAACTTAGCAGCGAATACTCGAGAATATTGTTTGGCTCCCCTTGTGTTGAATCCATAAATTTGGGTTAAATATTCTACCCTCAAAAACTATTGTGATCCCCTATACTTGTGGGTTATCACACCCTTCTTGGGAGTACCATATCTAGCCATTGTTTACATAGGCTTTGAGGTGTGCAAAGTCTTCGATGATAGATCCAGGTGAGAGCTTGCCCCAGATGAGTGCAGATTAATCTACAAGTAGTCTGCAAATGAATACAGACTATGAGATCCAAGCGATTCTGCAGCGGACATGTACCCGTGAAAGAGTTAGAGATGCGAGGGAGTGGAAGAGATCATATGCATTGTCAGAAGATTTTTAAAACAATATATTGTCGTACGAAGATATTGACCTCATTCACCGAAGACTTTCACTTTTGCTCAAGAGAAGGTGTTTTTAGATTTGTGCGAGAATTCGCACAAGTGATAAATCAACCCAGATTGGCAACATAAGCAAATAGAGATACGAGTGTGAGATCTATTGGAATCAAGGTGGAAAAACAGATCTCAAAGACATTTGGTAATTTGCAAAGATCAAACGTGTGGTAAAATTTCAGTTTTAATTACCACGGTGAAGAACATGATGAACTAGTCGACGAGACGGAGAGGCCGAGCAGTTCGATCTGTCACACCCTAGATCGATGGTGGAAGACACCTACGGCAGCGATGGACAAGATGGTCGCGGCCGGCGTGAGTACGTTGGCAGAGGAGTCACGACAGTGAAGCGCTCCTTCTCCTGCAGCAATGAATTCCAGTGACAGCGCTAGGGTTTGGAGCTTGGAGGTGGCGGAGGAAGTGGAAGGTAATTATTGAGTTGGGGCACTTGTATTTATAAGGACAAAGACATCCGAACAGTTTGGACGTATATGCCCCGGTCTCTTCGGCTCTAATGGGACACATGGCGCACATGCAACATGTCTAACAGCCCACTACTATAATCGAAGTGGTGGCGCGAGAGATGTTGCGAAAAACATAGTAAGAGATAAGATTTTGAGAGTTTAAAGGCTTGGTTGTATTTGTCTTCGTCTGACAAGGATGCAGTGAAGACAATCAACATGTGTCAATTTAGAATGCATATGACAGGAGTTGAATAGGGTTAGAAGAGGTAAGAACAAATGGGAATGTCGGGTCCGATCACATTTTCCTAGGAAAACTCGAGGATATAGCTATAGGACAAATGTTGTATAGGACAAAACTCCAATATACATATAGATGTGCAAGGAATATTTGACTAAAACACGTGCATACTTTGAAGATAAGATTCAAATTCAAAGCTATACTCAGTGTCTCGAAGACATGTAAAGAAGCAAAGATAAAAGCAATGTCTTCGAGTTTGGTTGGTGGCGTTACCCACTATATAAGAATATTTTACCTAGACATGGCGCTCTGAAGTCATATTCTTCGTTAATGTATTCACACTCGGATTGTAATTCCTCATGAGTTGAAGACATACAATACTTTGTGTATTGTGCATCAAAGTCTTCAGTAAGCACTATGCGTTTGGATGTATGTCCATTCAAAGGACATTTGAGGATTCTAAGATATTTATCTCACACTGCAACCTTCAAAACCTCTTCACATCCAAAGGCTTCGTGAACATATCAGCCAATTGCTGTTGTGACTTCACAGGCTTGATGACGATGTCTCCCTTCAACACATGATCATGATAAAGAACAAGCACACTCAATGGATCCTGCCAAGATTGAAGTCGTAACGGAATGGCAAACCCCAACCACCGTGAAGGAAGTCAGGAGCTTGCTCGGACTCGTGGGGTATTACCGCAAGTTCGTGGAAGGGTTCTCAAGCATTGCCCGACCCATGACCCAACTTTTGAAGAAGGACAAGAAGTTCGAATGGACAGCTAAGTGTGAGGAAAGCTTCCAGGAGCTCAAGAAGAGATTGAACACAACCCCTGTTTTGGCCACCCCCCACATTCACAAGGAGTTTGTGGTATATTTTGATGCATCAAGAACCGGACTTGGAGGTGTTCTGATGCAAGAAGGCAGAGTCGTAGCATATCTATCCAGACAGCTTCGTCCTCATGAAGAGAACTACGCAACTCATGATCTTGATTTGGCAGCCGTGGTTCATGCCTTGAAGACCTCGCGACATTACATTCTGGGGAAGTGATGTGAGATATTCATAGACCACAAGAGTTTGAAGTATATCTTCACTCAAAGGAATTGAACATGAGGCAGCAGAGATGGTTGGAATTGATCAAGGATTATGACCTCAGTGTTCAGTACCACCCCGGAAAGGCCAATGTGGTAGTAGACGCCTTAAGAAGAAAGGCTTGTTCCTTGAATGCTATGATTAAGGAAAGGTTACCCGCCCTGTATGAAGAACTTGAGAGCTTTAGCTTGGAACTGGTTGCACCAGGATTCCTCGTCAACCTTGAAGCAAAGCGTACCTTGATGGATGATATCAAGGAAGCCAAGAAGGGACACGAGAGCATTGAAGGCATCAAGAGGAAGATCAAGGCAGGCAAGGCCCCATGATTCTCGGTGGACGAACAAGGAGTTGTATGGTTCGGGAATCACATCTGCGTACCCAACAAAGAGGAGCTCAAGAACCCGATCTTGCAAGAAGCTCATAACACTCCCTACTCCATCCATCCTGGAGGAACCAAGATGTATCAAGACCTCAAGGCAAGATTCTGGTGGCATGGCATGAAATGGGAAATAGGCACTTTTGTCGCCAAGTGTGACATATGCCGGAGAGTTAAAGCTGAGCACCAGTGACCCGCTGGGCTATTGCAGCCTCTCAAGGTGCCAGAATGGAAGTGGGATAAAGTTGGGATGGATTTCATCACCGGTTTACCAAAGTCAAGCAAGAGACATGATTCCATTTGGGTCATTGTCGACCACGTGACCAAGGTAGCCCATTTCATTCCTGTCAAGACCACCTATGACGGTAACAAGTTAGCCAGCCTCAACATCGAGCATATCGTGAGCCTTCACGGAGTTCCAAAGGAGATTGTGTCAGATCGTGGCACCCAGTTCACCTCAAGATTCTGGAAGATGTTTCAAGAAGAAATGGGAACCAAGCTCTCCTTCAGCACTACTTTCCACCCCCAGACCGGCGGACAAACGGAACGAGTGAATCAGATACTCGAAGATATGCTCCGTGCTTGTGTTTTGGCATATGGAGCCAAGTGGGAAGATTGCCTACCATTTGCCGAGTTCTCCTACAAGAACAGCCATAAGTCGAGTCTTCAGATGGCACCATTTGAGGTGTTGTATGGACGCAAGTACCATACTCCGCTCAACTGGTAAGAGACCGGAGGAGGATTAATTTTTGGACCAGACATCCTCCGTGAGCTGAAGAGCAAGTTCAACTTGTTCGAGAGCGCCTCGAGACCGCCAAATCAAGACAAAAGAGCCCTACAGAAATGATGGCGCTCCCACCTCTACACCTCTCCCTTCGGCGACTCCTCGGCGATCTGGACTTTTAGCCGACGTGCACGTTTTTCCCTCCGATCATTAACTCAGGTGATTGCTCACGTCCTTGGATACATCCTTTTTTGATGGGTTCATCTGGTGGCTCCACTTTGGATCTGGTTTTCTCCCATGGTGTGGCTTTTGCGGAAGACGTGTTCAAGCATTCTGGCCTTTCTGTGCACCCGATGGATCATCGGCGTTCTTTCATCATGGTGGTTTCCTTCAGCCGGCATTCTTTTCGCTTATCTGATGACGCTGTGGCTGCCGCTCTCGAGACTGCAATTGGGGGTTCGGCCATTGATTTGATGGTGGAATGCATCAAGGACAAGGTTTTCTCATTTAGGGTTTCATGTAAACAAGTTGGTTTTCTCATTCTTGATTTGTGTTCTTATAAGTGCTCTAGTTTCAAATGTTTCTTCCACCTTTGTGGTAATGGTGGGCCAAACTGGTGGCGTGAATTCAAATTATGGAAGAAGCAATGTGATGCAGAGTGGATTCTAGTGAGCCCATCCAAGCGATGCTCTGCTCTTGGTCTGATGGCAATGCATTCCAAACCGGTCAAATCTGCGTTAAAGTCTGGATCTTCTACTTGTAAGAAACTTTCTTTGGCAACTATGCAGCAGTATGAAGTTTGCAAAGGATATCGGTGCCCTGCCATGTCTGATGAGATTACTGCCCTGCAATATGCTGGTTACAACATGCCACAGCATGAGAAGGTGGTCATTCATCCACCGCCGCCGGACTCCCGTGGACGATTGCCTCGCCGCACATCACCTTCGGAACGGTCCCTCAATTCACGCCTGTCACCGCGGTTTCCGGGATTCAGGTTTCACCCAACGAAATTTCAGGGAATTTGGTCACCGGCGATGGCATGATTGGTTCCGCGACGCATGTCATGCCAGCTCTTCAGGGCGGGAACTCTATCCTTCCAAATATTTCGCCAATGGATGTTACACCCGGTTTGAATGAAAACTCTACAAGTGGGCCGGCCCTTGAGAGGCCTGTTAATCAGGGGCCTGGGCTCTCGCTTCCATCTTCATAGGAGGCCCGGGATAATTTCGATAAAATGATTAATGACATGGTGGCTAAGATTTTGTCTTGCACTGTTTGCCGCCGTCAGGGACACATGGCCTCTAACTGCCCAACTAGAGAGATTTGCTCCTCCTACTATCGGGTGGGCCACACCAAATATGAATGTGTTTCTTTTGCAATAGAAAATGGTCTAGCTTGGAAACGGAAGAGTCCCTCCCCTGTTTCGAATTTTTCGGGAACCTCTACCTATCCCGGGGATACTGCCCGTGCTGCAGAACTGCCCTCTCCCGTCCCATCACATTCAATCTCTCCGACCACACCATCGGAGCCGCCTCCATTGACGCCTCTGCCTCCAGCTTCCCCTCCTCCCATGGCCAACTTCGAGCTTGACCCAGAGCGCTACGTTCCCCATGGGCAGGACATCATCGACGATGGTCCTCATCGTTTGCCCTGGACTTATGTCACTCTGGTAACTCCTATCGCCCGACGACATGTGCAATACTTAGTGGCGGAAGTAATGCCTGCACCGTCCGCCAATCAGATTGGTCAGGTACGCCAGCAACTCATCGAGCTCTTGAACAATCCAGGTTTTCATGTTCGCTCGGCCCAACCTTGGATTGCGGGCGTGGGTCTTTTGGAGTTAAGGGATGCTGGGGAGAGATTTGCTGCCATTCAGATGGTTCCGCAGGACCTTGGGAATGATTCTTTTGTCTATTTCATGAAGCATAATGAGGGCGAGGGTTTTCGTGTTGCTACGGGTTTTCTTCAGGGATGTCTTATGTTTTTAGGAGTTCCACTGGATTTGCGGAACACAGAAGACCTCCGGGAAGCTGCCAACACCTTTGAAGAGTTTCACCAATGGGTCAGTGATGACCCATATCTTATGAGATCAGTGGTCTTTGTATCTTTCCCCGACGATGCTCTGGTGCCCCGCAGTGTCAGTTTCTCTGAATATGCTGCATGGGGTGGGACGAGGGTGTCCTGGTTAGCTGTTGTATATATTCTTGGCGCCAATTTTGTAGAGCAGTTGCCTCAGGATGAAGATCCTATGCCCCTCAATGGCGACCCACATCCTTTGCCGGGGAATCTGGTAAATAAAAACTTGATGTTTGCCCTTCCCCCATATCCAGCTCTTGGGTGGAATAATGCCCTGCTCCCTCCGATGCGTGCACACAACCAGGAGCAGAACAATCAGCATCAAGCTGATGGATGGGGTATGAAGATGCACCCGTGGATCAATAGGAGGCTCCGGCTCAGGATCAAGAATCCATGGTTATTAACCAATCTGACTCTTCAGAATCTGTCCAAGTGGTGCAGCCAATCAACCACCAGCCAAACCTTGTTGCAGTTCACGAGATGCAGCCACAAGAGCTGGAGTTCAATCCCCTGGCGATTGTACCTTACCAACAGCCCATCCTTCAGCCTATGAATCTGATGATTAGAATGATAAGAGTGGTTTATGGACCACCGTTACCACCAGTGTTGGCTTGGAAGAGGACTTTTGAAACCTTGATGAATGTCTGTACCACCCCACTAATTCCCAGGGGTCTTTCCATCCTCCCTGCTCTACCTCTGGTTTTATGCAAGAGGTCATGGTCCATTGCTTTTGATGATGTTAACTGGGTCTCCAACATGACCTTCCTGCCAGGTGATATGGCTACGCCCTCTACTTCAGTTGGGAACTGGCCTAGGGCCAGGGCTCTTTTTTCTGATAATGCAGGCACTGTCGCTGTCAACTCAGTGGCCTCTTCCGATGAGCGGTTCTCCTTCTCATCTCAGTGTGCTAGGAAAAAGGACACTTGCAAGAATCCAACGCCAGTGGTCGACTCTACCGTCCGTAGGTGCACGAGGGGGTCTGCAAAGCGGGATTGCTTTAAGCCTATACTGCAGGAGCTGCCGATGCCACTGCCGAAGAAGTGGAAACCGCGCTTCGGGCCACTTCAGCAGGAGGATGCAGAGCCAGCGCCATCTGGAGAAGGTGATCAGCATCAAGACCTCCCACCTACCACACTCATCAAAGTAATACAAGCTATCGGTCAAGGCCTTGGCATTGCCCCAGAGAAGCTGACTGTGGATCTTCTTATGGAAGATCCAGCCAAACTGCCTCCAAGCAAGAATGATGATTAGGACACCTTCTGGATACTTGTTTTGGGGTCTTAACCCCCCTTTAAATCGCTGTGTCAGAACTTGTTATGTTTGCACTTCTGCTAGTTTTCCTGTACTCGTTTATCTTGAACTATGTATGCACTGGTCGCTGTGTGACTGTGCTTTCGCTGCTACAAATTTATGTTGCTATGGATATTCGTTCAACTAGAAGCTGGCGGGTCCTCTATTGGAATGTTCGGGGATTGAATTCTGATGCACGCCAACGGGCTGTTAGAAACAAGATTGATGAAAGTTCAGCCGCTATAATTTGTCTTCAGGAAATCAAAATGCAACACATTGATCACCGCATTATTAGGAGTTTCTGTCCTAAGCGATTTGATCGTTTTGTGTATAGTCCATCCTGTGGAGCCTCTAGTGGTTTGATTGTTCTATGGAATTCTTCGGTTCTGAATGGTGTGCTCCTTGACACTCAGAGATTTGGTCTCATCATCTCTTTTACTTCCAAACACAATAGTGAGAAATGGACTTTGGTTAATGTGTATGGACCATGCCAAGGGGAAGACAGGGACCTCTTTCTTAGTTGGCTATACAACATGATTAGACCCGTTGATGAAAATTGGTTGTTGCTAGGGGATTTCAATTTCATTCCATCCACCTCTAATAGGAACAAGCCTGGTGTAGATATAAATGATATTTTCATCTTCAATGAGATCATAGGTCATCTGGGTTTATTAGAGTTACCCCTTAAGGGCAGATCATATACTTGGTCAAACATGCAGGACTCACCCCTCCTTGAACAATTGGATTGGTTTTTACATCTGCCAATTGGATTTCTTATTATCCTCTAATGCAGGTGTTGCCCTTGGCCAAAACTGCATCAGATCATGTCCCATGTGTGGTGTCTATAAACACAACCATTCCCAAAAGCAATCTTTTCAGATTTGAAAATTATTGGGTTTAGCTTTCTGGTTTCCTGGAGTGTGTGGAGAAGTCCTAGAAAGTGCCTTCTAAGAAAGGGCACATCACTGCCATCATCATGGATAAATTTAAGGCTTTGAGGCAGGCACTTAAGAAATGGCAGATTGGCCTCTCAAGAATCAAACACTTGATTGGCAATTGCAATCATGTGATTTTGTCCCTGGACAATCTGGAAGAGATCAGACCACTCTTTAGGCCTAAAGCTAATTTCAGAGTGATTGTTAAGTTACACTTGGAACACCTACTCCATATGCAGTTCCTCTACTGGAAAAAGAGAGCCACTATTCGGACTGTCAAAGTGGGGGAGGAGAACACAAAGTTTTTCCATGCTATGGCCATAGAGAGATACAGGAGAAATTTTATCTCCTTGAAGCTTGATGATGGAACTATTACTTCTGATCATGCAAAAATTGTCGGATGCTTCTGGTCAGCTTATAAAGCCAGGATGGATCAGTCACATGGGATCAATTTGTTTTTGATCTTCAATCACTGTTACACAAGGTAGATGGGTTGGATGATTTGACACCGCCTTTCACCAAGGAGGAACTGGATATGATAGTCAAGGAAATGCCCATTAACAAAGCACCAGGCCCTGACGGTTTCAACGGGTTGTTCTTTAAAAAATGCTGGCATATTATTTGTGAGGACTTTTATACTCTTGCCATAGACTTCCATGCTGGACACGCTAGACTTGAAAATATGAACTCTTCCTATATTACCTTGGTACCCAAGATGGGCTCCCCTGAGCAGGTTGGGGATTTCAGACCCATTTCTTTAACTGGTATGGGGTTGAAGTTTCCCTCCAAGATGACAGCCAATAGGCTCTAGCTGCACATTATGAAATGCATTCATAAGAATCAATATGGCTTCATTAAATCAAGGACAATTCAAGACTGTATTGGTTGGACTTTGGAATACCTACATCAGTACCACCAATCTAGAAGACCCATTGTTATTATCAAGCTTGATTTTGAAAAAGCCTTTGACTCCATTGAACATGAATTCATCTTTTAGGTACTCAGGCAAAAAGGCTTCAATAATAAATGGATTCTTTGGGTTCAACAGTTCCTTTCCTCTGGATCATCCTCAGTGCTGCTCAATGGAGTTCCTAGCAGAAAATTTCAATGTAAAAAGGGTGTTAGACAGGGAGATCCTATCTCTCCCCTTCTCTTTGCCTTTGCTATTGCAGCAAATTTTCTTCAAACATTGGTTAATGATTTGCTGCTGGCTGGAAAAATTAAGCTGTCAATCCCTTGCCATGATACAGACTTTCCCATTGTTCAATATGTTGATGACACCTTTATTATTATGCCTGCTAAGGAGTCTTAATTGATGGAATTAAAAGGAATGCTTCTCATGTTCTCTCAGTCGACTGGGCTCATATTAACTACCATAAATCTGCTATGTTGCCAGTTAATGTATCTCAGGACGAACCGCAGAGGCTAGCTGGCCCTATGGGATGCAAAGTTGATACTTTGCCCTTCACATACCTAGGTCTGCCTGTTGGCATCACTAGGCCAAGGATTGCAGATTTGATGCCATTGGTGGATAATATGGAAAGGAGACTCTCTGCCAGCTCCTCCTTCTTGGCTCAGGGGGGAAGACTACAATATCTAAACTCTGCTCTATCCTCAGTACCCATATTTTATCTATGCAGTTTAGATATCCCCCCAGGAATAATGAAGCAGTTGGAGAGAATACAAAGGCAGTGTCTTTGGAGAAGAAATGGTCAGGACCAAGCTCCTGCACTTGCTGCATGGGATTTGGTTTGCAGACCTAAAAAGAAAGGAGGCCTTGGTATTTTGAATCTGTCAGTTCAGAATGATGCTTTGCTCCTTAAACATGCTGATAAGTTCTTTAACAAGACTGAGGTGCCTTGGGTCAATTTGATCTGGAACACATACTATCATGGCAGAGTTCCACAGGGCACATCTTTGTGTGGTTCTTTTTGGTGGCAGGATATTTGTAAGAGGATGGACAATTACAGAGCTGTCACCTCTATCACACCAAATAAGGGAGACACTTTCCTCTTTTGGTCTGATTCCTGGATGGTAGGAGGTTCAAATATGCCTCTAGCACACAGGTTTCAAAGGTTGTTTTCCTTTGTCATTGATACCTTCTCCACAGCTGAAGAGGTCTTTACTGCCTTTGATGCCAATGAAATGACTGGGTTGTTCCATCTGCCGTTCTCTGAAAGGGCTTTCCAGGAACTGAAGTCCATTGAGAGCCTCCTGCAGCATTTGCCAAGGGACCAATCTATGAATGATGTTTGGTTGTGGGCGGCTGGTGGTAAGGGATACTCAGCCAAGAAATTCTATTTGCATGTTCACCAGCCCATTGTTTCGAACCCCCTTCTCAATTGGATTTGGAAAAGTTGTCGCACCATGAAAATCAAGGTATTTGCATGGATGCTTATTATGGACAGGCTGAATACTCAAGATATGCTTCAGCGCCGACATTGGAACGTATCAGAATCCAATTTCTGCGTTCTCTGTCATGCCAGGGTTAAAGAGGACCGGGACCATCTCTTCTTCAACTACTTGTTTAGTACCAGGGTTTGGAATTATCTTCAAATACAATGGCAGGGCGCATCCATGGGGGAAATTGTAATTGCAGCCAAACGAGTCTTTAATCAACCATTCTTCATTGAAGTTGTATTCACTACCTGCTGGAACATCTGGATCATTAGAAATGATAGTGTTTTCAGGAATGAAAGACCCACCTTCAGGAGATGGAAGGCAGCTTTTGTTAATGATATATCCCTATTAGCTCATAGAATTAAGGCTAGCTATAGGGATGACCTACTAAAGTGGGTTTCCTATTTACCTCCTTGAGGTTAGTTTAGTTTTTACTGCACTAACTATGTGACTTTATAGATTAGCTACTTGTTTGTAATATGTTATCTACAATAAAAGAAAAGGCTGTGGGGTGTTCTCCCCTACAGTAGTTGGTCAATAAAAAGAGCCACGCTGACTCCCACCACCGAGAAGTGAACTTCTACGTCGGTGACCATGTCTACCTCTGGGTCACGCCTGTCAAGGGAACCAAGTGTTTCCACGTCAAAGGGAAGCTTGCGCCAAGATACATCGGCCCCTTCAAGTTCACCGCTACACGTGGAGAAGTTGCCTACCAGTTAGAGCTACCTTCCGAGTTGTCGGATGTGCACAACGTCTTTCATGTGTCACAACTCCGTTAGTGTCTGCAATTCCCAACTGCCCCGACCTCTACAAGGACATCGACCATCAAGCCATCGATCTTCAGCCAGATCTCACTTATCGTGAGAGGCCAGTTCGCATTTTGGATGAAGCCGAGCGCTGTACTCGAAGCCGCATCATCAAGTACTTCAAGGTCTAGTGGAGCAGCCACTCTGAAGCTGAAGCAACCTGGGAGCATGAAGATTTTCTTAGATCGGAGTTCCCGTATCTTTTTAGCGCTTAGCCTAGGAATCTCGGGGACGAGATTCTTGTAAGGGGGGAAGGTTTGTCACACCCTGTGTTTGTATCACATTGTTACGTTTGGGTTTATAAAATTTGGAGCCAACTAAAACTTTTTCAAGGTGCTTGTGCTTGTTTTTCCATGTTGTTTGCTTGCTTGTTAATTGTGTTATGTGGCCCTACTAGGTTCTATTCCACTTCATATTCACCTTCCTTGTTCCAAACCTCTTGCCCAATGATCATGCCATGTGAATACTGCCCAAAACTATTTTTATCAAATTTTGTTTTAACTAAAAATGATTTACTCAAATTAGGTTTTCAAAACCCCCTAAAATGAGGTTTGCACTGCAAGTCCTCAAATTAGGTGGACCCTTCTTTCCCAAAGGCTTTATTTCAAACCTATATATGACTTCCCAAAACCTCCAAATATTATTTTTAAAGATTATTTTCATATTTTATTTAAAGGCTTTTTATTAAGGCTGGAAATGGTTTTTCCTAGGGAAAAAATATTTAAATGCTTTGAAAATACTTGAGAAAATTTAGAGAAACTCAGTGGACATATATTCTCCATATATATGAGTTTCAACACAAGGGCATGATCAGATCATAGGCAGAACCTCTCAAAACCCTTTCTGTTCAGATCAAACTTTTGATATATTTCTATAAGAAATATTATCAGTAAATTCCCAGAAAATTCCAGCATGTCAACACTATCATAGGTGATGATCTTGAAAATTTCCATCTCAATCCAAGTTGATTTGGTTCAAAAAACCATCCCAAAACCATTCCTGTCCAGAATCAAATTTGAGCAACTTTACATTGTGAAGTGTCTCCCCTGGCCTCGAACTTTGTGGGCATGATCTAATGGCCAAATTGTGATTATACACTAAGTGGTGCATCAAGGGTAAAATCCTAGCATCAATGGATCTACAGAAATCTGATTCTGCTAAATTCTAGGGTTCATCAAATCTCCATTATCAACTTTTCCCCCTTGAGCTCAAACTTGGTGAATCCCCTCATTTTGACCTAGCCTTTCACCCTGGTAAGTATCTCAGTAAGGTGGTAGAGTTTTCTTTCCTAAATCATTACCAAACACCTTTTGTTGAATTGGTAAAACCATCATCTCCCCACCTTATCCTTTTACCCTTGGCCCCAAATTTTTACCTCGGCATCATGCAGTCCCTCCCCACCTCCAGTAAAGTCCCTGGCGCCAGAGAGCATGAGTGCATGGGGTAAAAGCTCCATTTCCCTCTCTGGACAACATCTTTTCTCTCTTCTCTTACTTCTCCCTCTCACTCATGGCTCTTTCCCACTTTCTTTATTCCCCAATCACCTACGGGACACAAGTGGACACGCCAGAGTGAGTCAAAAGCACTGGCATGCCGGCCAAAGTCGCGCTCCAGAGGGTTGACCTCCCTCTCCTGCCCATACCCGACCATCTCGGGCCTTCCCCTCGCGCCAGTCGATGCACCTCGACGTCCGCAACATGCCAGGGAAATGGCCCCCTCTCTCCACTCTCTCTCCCCTCCTCCCTCGCGCGTGCACGTCACCGCCCAAACTGGCCAGTGGCCGTGCTCTCACACAAGAAGCCCTCGCCCCCCCTCTGCCTGTCCGCGCTCTCCAGGGCATGTCCCGTAGGCCCCAAGCCCTACCGTCGCCACCTCCTTTACCTGTCGTGGCTCGAGGGCAAGTGCCCGAGCTCTCCTGCGCTCGCCACTCCACCTGCTTCTGCATCGCCTATTTAAGGGGGGCCCGAGCACCCCCTCTCACTTTCCCTGGCCTGCTTCCACTCCCACCCCCCCTAAGCCACCCTAGAGACCGCCCGGAGCCCCTGTGCTCGGGATCGACCGAGGCACCGCCACGTCGGGGCTTCGTTGATCTCGGGCTACCGGCCCGCTCTCGCCTTCCTTTCTCCTCCTTTGAGCCTGCAGCTCACCCCTGGCTCGTTCCCCCCTCTCACCCACTCATTTTGAGGCAAGAAACGCCGGCTCCGACCCCCTCCCGAATCTCCTCCGCCGCGGCCATCTCCCCGCTGACGACTCTGACCACCTCCGGCCACCCTTCCACCTCAAGAGGACCAGCGGGTCGATGCAGAACCCGCTCCCGCCTCCAGATCCCCTTGCCACGCATCCCCTCGCCACCGGTGAGCTCTCCCCCCTCCCTGTCCCGAGGTGGGAGAAGGACCCGATAGGTGAGGCCCACCTGTTGGCCTCTCTTCCTCCCTCCCACGCTCTCTCTCTTCCCCCTCGTGTCGCTGACGACCGGGCCCGGCGCGTCAGGTTTGAACCTGACCGCGCGCGAGGCCGGCTGGCTGGCCAGCTGTGCTGGCCCAGCCTCTAGCCGCCTCTCGCCCAGGTCCAAGTGGCCCTTTTCTTTTCTTTTCTTTTTCTTTTCTGTGGGATTGTGCAAAAATCCCATAGAGCCCAAATAAAATCCTATAACAATAACTTTTGCACCTGAATTCTTAGAATATTCCATAGAATATATTAGAGCCATTTGTAAAAATGTTTTCATTATTGTTTTATTTTAAAACCTATATTTAGGCACCTTTTTGCCTCTATTATTTAACTTCTAAAATGTTTTTTCACAACAAAAACCTAGGAGAGTATTTTTAATAGGATATTTAGTATTTATCAGACTAGGTTAACATTTTTGGTAGTAGTTTGAGTGCTCTGTTTTGTGTCTTGCTTATTTCTATCATTATTTTATCGCGATGATAGATTGCGCTGTTGACGAAGAAGTTGGACCCGAAGACTTCAAAGACCCCGGAGACTTTCCTAAGCTAGGCAAGCAGCCCTTTGACCATGATGAGAAACCATTTTTATTGTATGTCATATAGCACTTACTTTCATCATAATTGATCATGTGACGTGGTGTTCCCCTTTCAGTAGGATGACTCCGATATGTTTCCCTTGACACTTGCATCATGCATGACCCTACCACCTTATGAGGGTTATGCGGGTGGGTGTAGATAGGATGCTAGTAGATGCTACGCAAGTGGGATCAGGACTATGCATACTGATGGAAAGAGAGAAATGAGTTCAAGAACTTTCGAAAACCCCGTCGGGTGCCACAAATGCCCAAGGGAGATATTGATGAGATGGGCGACTACTTGAGAAAGAAGTGGTGTGCCGGAACAAGTAAGTATATGCTTTCGAAAACGGAGAGTTCTAAGGTCTGTTGACCATCCCAACCTTACATGTGCAACCACGACACCCCTTAGGGGATGGGGCTTTTTTGATTAATATGGTTGGTACTTGCAAGGAGCCTGCATTACTACTAGCAAGAGTGAAGTGGTCACTCTTGAAAGGGGTTCGTCCCAGAGAGGAAGGTCATGCGCTCTCATTACAGGCACTGGGCACACCATTGCATGCCCTCATGGATCATATGAGTGATGTATATCATGAGGGATGGCACAAACGTGTGGACTCTCTGTTTAGCATCACCATGGGAAAGGCATTGTTCGGGTTGCTTACCTCGGGTATGTTATATACCGCGAGTCGTGGATGACATGGAAGTTCCCCGAGTCTTGTGGGTAAAGTGTGCAACCTCTGCAGAGTGTAAAACTATTCGAATAGCCGCATCCGCGGTCATGGACAGTTGGAGGTCCTTCTTAGACTACGTCCGAATGTTTTCATAAACCTTGGTGTGAGTATGGGTGTGGTGGTGACAAGAGATCACATGAGCTAAGTCCGACGACTTAGCATGATATTGAACTAAGTCCGATGACTTAGCGTGAAGAGTGAACTTGAGATGTTCAACCAATACTTATGATGATATCTGCAATTTGTTCACATGGATATCTGCTAGTTGTTGATGCATGCTCACTAGTTACTCGATCATGTCATTTGCATACAAAATTAGCTTTCCGCAAATTTACCTACTTAGTGTTATATCATGCATCATTGTTACCTTGTTCCACTACTTGGGTTGCTTGCGAGTACATTCAAAGTACTCATTGGCTTGCCACTGGTTATTTAATTGGCCAGGCATGGAAGAACAGGAGTATGTTGAAGAGTTCGTTGGAGACGAACATGCGAACTAGGACGCTTCCCGGTCAGAATGCCTCTAGGTTAAGGCAGATGCTATGGGTTCACGCTTTCGACCAAGATTTCCGCTGCTTTTGCTGTTTTAAGTGTTTGGCCCATGTGGCCCTGTCTATGTAAGACTGAGACCTTCATGGTCATTAATTGTGTAAGGCGCTAAATGTGGATGTAAGACTCTTGTTATCCATCTTCTGTGTGTTTAGTGAGCATTGATCTCTGGGATCACTGTACACGTGCATTCGGTGATCACGACTTATGAGTCAGGGTCCCCACACGGAGGGTGGATCGATCACGGTGGGCCTCTACATCAACCTTGTTGCTCCCATGGTGATGTGTGAGTGGTTCCCTATAGAGCTATGTGTTCTTAGTTAGTAACTAGATGGTTATCCCTCTCTCTCTTGATCTTCAACACAAAGTTCACCGCATCTTCATGGTGATCTACTCGATGTAAGCACTTTGTGAGGTGCGTTTGTTGGGATTTGATGAATTATGGGTTTATGTTCAGATTACTCATGAAAAAGATTTGAGTCTTCTCTGATTTATACTACGTTTCTTATTTATATGATTATTATAGCTTAGTAGATCTCTTTGATCTATTTAAATAGTTTGGCCAAATAGATTGATATCTCTTTAGTGAGAGGGGTGGGTTGTAGTGGGTTCAACCTTTCGGATTTCTATATCCCAGTGACATAGTAGGGGACAAGGTACATCTTTTTGTTTTTGCCACTAAGGATAAAACAATGGTGTTAATTCATATTGACTGAATTCTCTTCATTATTCTCCAAGCATTACTATGTTTTACTTAATACTCTAGATGCATGCTGGATAGCGGTCGATGGGCTGAGTAATAGTAACAGGTCCAGGCAGGCTTCGACCTATTTTCTTATGGACGTGATGCCTTTATAAACGTGATCATTTCCATGAATAAGGATTGCAGAACTATGCGCTTTTCTATCAATTGCCCAACAGTAATTTGTTTACCCACTTTATGCCTACTACATGAGAGATGTCACTAGTGCACACTACAACTCTTAGGTCTATTCATCCATATTTTTTAGAAGCTTTCAATACGTTGCTGCAATTTATTTCCCTTTATTTTATTTTGCACTTTACATCATTAAACTTTCGTTAACATATATCACTAGCTTGCAAATAATGAGTCCAAGGGGATTGACAACCCTCTTGCCTGCGTTGGGTGCAAGTGTTTGTTCTTTTTTATGCAGTCGCCGAAGACGGGTGTTAAGAGTTACTCCTATTGGTTTGATTAACCTTGGTTCTCTACTAAGGGAAATACTTATCACCCATTCCTCTTCACGGAAAACCCAACGCAGATCAAAGGTATCAGGAAGGATTTCTGGTGTAGTCGCGGGGGAGTATCACCAACCTGCTATCAAGTAACTTGGCACAAATTATAATTCACTTGTTCTACTTTTTATTTTTATTATATTTTATTTGTTTCACAAAAATAAAAAATACAAAAATATTTACCTTTGCTAGTTACTAGTTTACTTGTTCGCTTGCTAGTTTACTTGTCCTTGTTCTTACCTTGCTTGTTCGGTCACCATGTCTCAAGATATATTCTACAGTATTTTGTACAACCAAAGAATATTTAAAATTGAAAGCTCCATGAAAACTTTCACAACTTCACAATATGAGCACAATAAATTTGTTGTTGTTGAAATTAAGGAATACTCAACTATCCTTGATGCGAATAGTTAACAAGTTGATGAGGTTAACAAAGAAAGTATCCAATATTCAATTACAATTTGCTGAAACCGAAGAATTGATAGGGAAGATTTCTTGCAAACAAACCACTCTAGTAAATAAGATGGCTACTAAACCGAAATCTCTCTCCATTAATAATCACGATGAAGTCCTAAAATGATTGGTAATTCTCCTATTGAATCTTTACTTACTAATATGAACATAAATGATAAAGGGACTAAAGATGATTCAACTCTAGCTAGAGAGTGTATCGTTTGCTTACAGGGTGATGATCCTATTCCCGAGTCCTTCACCATCCTTCATCTTGAACTTGTCAAGTTGACTTTGTAGCACGGACAACTTAGATTCCCTGGCGGATTCGGTACCTTCGTGCGTATTTACCAAAGTATCCCAAATTTCCTTTGCATTCTCAAGACGGCTAATCTTGTTGAGTTCTTCGGGGAATATGCTGTTGAATAGAATATCGCATGGTTGAGCGTTGTATTGCAACGTCTTCTTCTGTGGTCGTTTCACGATCTGGTTTCTTTCCATCCTCAAAGAATTCACCTTGCAATCCAACATGAACAATAACCCAAACAATAGGGTTATGACCAAGAATATGCATTTTTCATTTTATGATTCCAACTAGCAAAGTTTGTACCATCAAAATATGGACCTCTATTGTGGTAATTTTCCTCATAAGCGCCATACTCTCCTAGGTTGTAGAAGCAATGCAATGGAGACCAATGATCTGTTGCAAATTGTAGGATCCGAAGTATGTCTAGAGGGGGTGATTAGACTACTTGACCAAATAAAAATTCTAGCCTTTTCCCAATTTTAGTTGTTGGCTAGTTTTCGCAATTATATCATGTCAAGCACACCCTACACATGCAAGTCTAAGAGTATAGCAGCGGAAAGTAAAGACAAACACATGTAAGTAGAGGGAAGGGATAGGGAGATCAAATGCAATGGGGACACGAAGATTTTTCTAGTGGTTCCGATAGATGGTGCTATCGTACGTCCACTTTGATGGAGACTTCAACCCACGAAGGGCAATGAATGCGCGAGTCCACAAAGGGCTCAACCCACGAAGGGTCCACGAAGTAACCACCTCGTCTATTCCATCACGGCTTATGTCCATGAAGGACTAGACTCACTCGGTGTAGATCTTCATGAAGTAGGCTATATCCTTGCCCTTACAAACTTCTTGGTTCAACTCCACACGCTACCGGAGGCTCCCAAGCAACACCTAACGAATCTAGGAGACACCACTCTCCACAAGGTAATAGATGTGGTAACAATGATGAACTCCTTGCTCTTGTACTTCAAAAGATAGGATCCTCAACACACAATCACTCTCTCACGGATTTGGCTTTGTAAAAGAGGTTGATTGGGTGGAAAGGAACTTGGGGAGGCTAGAAATCAAGATTCATATGGTAGGAGTGGAATATCTTGATCTCAACACATGAGTAGGTGGTTCTCTCTCAGAAAAATGGATGTGGCAAGTGTTGGTCTGTTCTGAGTGCTTCCTTTATGAGTGAGAGGCTGGTGGAGGGTTATATATAGGCATATCCAAAAATCTAACTGTTAAAACATTATTGCTCAACTCGGTGAGACCGAAGCAAAAAATCGGTTGCACTGACTAGTGCAAAATGTGGCAACTTTTGGCATTTCGATGAAACCGATATATGAATCTCGGTGAGTCCAATTATGGCTGGCCTAGTCAGTCCCTTGTCTTGGAGGTACTTCCAAAACTCGGAAATTCTGATTTATAGAAATGGGACAACAGAGAGTTGGTCCAGATTTCGGTTGCACCGAAATGGGATTTGGTGTCACCGAGATGCGAGGGTTGGCTTAGTGTAAGTGCATCTAGTGCCAACCTTATTGGTTTTGGAGTATTGAAGACAAACGTGGTTGAGGGACTAATGTGTTTGTCAGAGTTCACATGATGACACAGATAGAAGTCCCAAGAGTTTCGGTTTAGCCATCGAAGATGACCCCCAAAAATGTTGAAAGACATTGGATACGGGTGAAGCCATTGGTGGTATGCGAAGATATTCACTTGAAGATAATGAAATGTGAAGACGAAGTGTTTTGGTAGTTTTGTTTCTTCTTTCCTGAGTCATAGGAACCACCTACTGTTTAGTGGGGTCGATGTGATTGAAGTCAAATGCTGACATGATGCTCAACCCATACCTATGTCTTCGACTAAAGACATTGAGAGGAAATCTCTTCCAGAGTTAGTTGAGTCAGCTTTTGTTGTAGCCCAAGTAAAGTCGTCGTGTGTGTTTGAAATCCGACCATTGTGACACGTGTCGGTTGGCCATTGACCTAGGGACATTTTGGTCATATCAGGTCGGGTTGCCTTCTGGCTATAAATAGCCCACCCCCTCCACCATAAATAGGTGGCTGCTCAGAGAGAGATACCGCTGTTGTCATTTTGGAGAAACCCACATTGAAGACATTGAGAGAGAACTATCCTGCCAGGATACACCTAAACACCTAGAGCTAGTGTGTTTGAGCATCATTGAAGTCATTCTGTTCTCAGAGGACTAAAGACTTATTACACTTGAAGACTGTGATCTTCCAGATGGTTAGGCGTCTTGGTCTAGAGCATCCAAGAGTCATTATGGACTGCGGGGTGACCAAGTTTGTACGGGTTTTAGAAGTCTCCCCTGAAGACTTACCTGAGTGATTGGGTGCTGCCTAAGTGACTTTATCTCAAGGGGAATAGGCGGAAGACGAGGTCTTCTAAGTTCAATCTTAGCCTCCCTAACCAGACGTACAGTGGTCACAACAACTGGAACTGGTCTAGCAAATCGTGTGTGTTCATCTAGCAACTGGTTCTATACCTCACTCTTACAATTCTGTATTGCACTATTAAGCCATTGCTTGTCCATCTCACTTGAAGACATTCACTGAAGACATTCCATCTTACTATTTATCTTCATAATGTCTAAGTTTATCTTTGATATATCTTAGCTTTCATGATGATTATGATGTTATTATCTGAATGTCTTCGTTGTTTTCTTAGCATTGCATAAATCCTTGATTGATATCCCTACCTGATCCTAAATTGTTTCTGCTTTCTTTGAATACATTTACTGTTTCGAAGCCTTTGATTAAAATTGCCTACTCACCCCCGTCTAGTGAATAACTAGCACTTTCAATTGGTATCAGAGTGAGGTAGTCCCTTGTTGTGTGTTTCAGTTTAACCACCTGGAGTTTTAGCTATGTCGACAGCAGGCATAATCAAGGTCTCCGTTGCGTGCCCTGTCTTCGATGGCACTGACTACCCCTACTAGAAGAACAAGATGCACATGCATCTCGAAGCCATTGACAACGACCTCTCGTATGTCGTCATGGCTGGTATTACCAAGGTTGGCAAAGGTGTCACTACTGCTGATGTGAAGGGATTTGCCCAATTGGACTCGACCACCAACAACCTCATCTCTGGTTATCTTATCAAAGGATAGTATGGTCGTGTGAGTGCTCTTGAGACTGGGAAGCAAATCTGGGAATGGCTATCCAAGGTCAATGAAGGTGTCTCACCACAACGTGACTCGTGTGTTGATGTCCTCTGCAATTTGTTCAACCACTTAAAGAGACTTGACAATGAGAATGTCTAGCTCACGTTTGATAGGCTCACTCACATTTCAAATGAGTTGAATGCCCTCGGCACCACTGATATCACCAAACATGAAGTTGTGAAGAAGCGATTGAGATCTTTTCACAGTTCCTTTAACACTCTCGCTCTTGTGATCCAAGAATGCCCTGAGTTCAAGGATTTTGACCCTGTCGATATCCTTGAGAGGTCGAGCACTCACAAGTTCCAACAAGTAGAGAAAAGGGAAATCTATGGTTCAAGTTATGGTTGCTCTTGTGCCCTGAAGGCAAAGGCTGTCTCCTCATCTAAAGAAGAAGACACTAAATGTAGTTCTGATGGTGCTGAAGACTTCGACATAGAATTTTCTCTACTGGTGAGGCAGTTCCAGAAACTTGCCAAGTCCAAGAAGGCTGGAGAAATGTCTTCGCGCGACAACAAGAAGAAAACCTATGACAAGTGCAAGAAAGCTGGTAACTTCATCGCTGATTGTCCTCAATGGGAGAAGGAATCCAAGAAGAAGAGCAAATACTATGATTCTGATGATAAGAAGAAGAAGAAGTTTCACAAGTCTTCATCCCAGTCTTCATCACATAAGAAGAGTTCATCCGGGAAGGCTCATGCTTTCATTGGCAAGGAGATGGATTCTGAAGTTGAATTTGAGTCTGAAGTTGAAGAAGAATCTGAGGAGGAGTCTGATTCTGAAGTTGCTGATTTGGCTATGGCTTCTACATTAGTTGCTTCATCTGTCTTCAACCCCGAAGACAATGGCTTCATCAAAAACATTGAAGCCAGTGACGACAATAATGCTTCAGCCTACTGCGTCGTGGCAAATGGATCCAAGGTAACCTCAGAGTCTTCACATCATGACTCTGATAGTGAAGATGAATCTGATGATAACCTAAATCCAAGCTACTCTAAACTTGTTAAAAATTCCACTAAGCAAGAAAGCACTATAGAGAAAATGCAGAAATCGTTAGAGAAAAGCGATGACCTGTTGCGCGACGAGATGAGTCTGAACGAAACTATGGCTGAAGATATGCAAAGTCTTCGTTCAAGGTTTGTGGATCTCCAAAGTCATCATGATGCCCTCTCAACTGAACATGAGAAGCTTTCTCTTGAATATCTTCAAAGATATCTTGAACTAGAGAAGTTGAGGGAAACTCATGATGACGTACGGAAGGAAAACAACTCTCTCCTACCCGAACAGATCAATATCGATTAGGATGAATTCAATGCTTCATGCTTAAAATGTCTTGCTCGCGAAGCTAATGATTCAACTGCTGAATGTTCAAGTGCTTCTGAGAATGCTTTATCTTCAATTGTATTCCTGTCACCTAACCCCTCATCTAAGGAAGCCACTGCTATCACTGATAAGAATGACTGGTTGAAGACATTGCTTGAAACAGGCATGTACAAGAGTCTGAAGGGACATCGGATTCTTTGTGATGTCCTGAAGAAGACTATCCTGAACAAAAACCCTAGGAAAGAGGGTGTGGGTTTCGAAAGAAACATCAATGTTGATGGATCCTACTAGACACCTGAGCAGTATCCCAGAACTACATGGCTTGCTGTAAAAGGTCCTTTAGTTGATCCTTCCACATTATCTGGCTTAAACTGTGCAAATCCTATCATTATTGATGAATCCTTCGATTCCAACTATAAACTGTTCAAATGACAAAATGGTGAACTGTTTGCTAGGTTCATTGGCACTGGCTGCAGGAATGGTTCGCCCATGAAGAAGATCTGGGTTCCCAAAAGTCTTCTTGAGAAGCTTCGTGTGATAGTCTTGACAACATCTCTCAATAACAAGACAAACCCCAGATCAATGTCTTCAGGAACACAACGGTCTTCACATGATCGCACTAACCGTTCTGTTTCGCAGGGAAGGACTCAAATGACTCATGAATATGTGCACTATGGCATGAACCGCTATGTTCATCATACCAAGATTTTTTTTGCTTATTCATTTGAGTATACTAATCCTCCTGTGTAACATGCTATTAGGGAAACATTGCCTAAATTCTCTGATGTTGCTTTATGTGCTTCTAAGCCACCCCTTCGAATGTGGGTGGTCAAGAAGAACTAATGTATTCATGCATCATCGGGTCTCTAGATGAGATGAAGCCTAACTCAAAGATTATCTCTGGAGACCCAAAAACTTTCTTGCCTGGACGCAAGATAACTAATGCAAATGGATCTTTCCATTTATATCGTCTAGATTTTTTACCACTGTCTACTACTACATCTTCATCTTAGCATGTTACACATGCATGCTTTGGTGAACACGACTAATTCTCAAATGTAGAAAGATAAATCCAAAATCACTGACTGGATCATGGACAGTGGGTGCACTACTCGCATGACTGGTGATCGAAGCCTACTTATGGAGTCAACTCTTCGACCTCCAACTAAATATCACATCGTCTTTGCTGACAAAAGCAGCAGCAAAGTCTTCTAGCAAAGTCTTGAGAATAATGGCTTTGGCTTGGAAGGCTAGGACATGCTGGCATGATGAACTTGCATACTCTTGCCAAGAAGAGCCTCTTCATTGGCGTTGAAGATGTCAAGTTCAAGAAAGATCACCTATGTGGTTCGTGTGAATCCGGGAAGATGACAAGGGCCAAGAACCCCTTGAAGACAATCATGACTACCACTCGACCCTTCGAGCTGCGCCACATGGACTTATTTGGCCCGACTCATTATTCAGCTTTCTCTACCACTGAAAATCTTTCTAGCTTCGTGATTGTTCCTGATTACTCTAGATAAACCTGGGTGCATATATTACTCTATAAGATTGAAGTGCAGGATATCTTCAGGAGCTTTGTCAACAGGTGCATGACCAACTATGAGGTCAAGTTCAAGCACATAAGGAGAGACAACGACACTGTTGGGGATATAACCCCGTGGTAAGACCCGCGCAGGAGGGGTTGGGTTATACCTGGCGGCTCGTTAGTGTAAGGGCTATAAGAGGAAGATTGGGATGCACGGCGGCTCACCAGATGGGCCATGATGGTGGCCAAGAGTCAGGAAGAAGATGCAAGGCTTAGGCACGTAAGCCGCCTGGAGACAGGCTGCCAGAGTCGGTTAGGCAGGTTTAGAGACAAAGTCAGATACGTTGTAAGAGTCGGTTTGAGACTTGTGTAAACCGTGGTCTTGACCTCCTATATAAAGGCGAGACCCGGGACGGCTTAGAGAGGATCCAGCAGATCGAGAGCTAGGTCAAGTGAATACGCTCCCTTGTAATCGATATACCAATCATTACAGACAAAGCTAGATGTAGGATTTAACCTCATCTTGATGGGACGAACCTGGGTAAATCCGTGTCTTTCGTCCCGTCCAACCCCTTTGAGTCCACCACCTTAGCAATGGCCTCGATTCTAAGTCTTCGAACATTTGCCGTGATAAAACCACGACAGTAGGCACCCAATGTGGGGCTAGCGCGCGGTGGTGTTGAGTTCTCAAAGGGCTTCCTCGCAGGGATCGAAGGATATGCCGTTGGCTTGATAACCAAGAGTCATCGCGGAAAGCTCTACATCGACGACTCGGGATGGGGGCCTGAAGCTAACTCGGTTGAGTACGGTTATCGGGTTCCCATTGGCAAGATGCATGTGTTCACCGGCAAGATGGATGGATCTACTCCCGGGCTGAACATCTGCAACAACATCGTTGAGCCAGCCTGGCGCGCGACACCTGCCTGTGTTCAACCTGGGCGGAAGAGTGTCTTTGTTGGCTTCACACAGGACAGCGGTGACTCCTTGTTGGGAGAAACCTTGGCTTTTTCAGATGAAGGATCTTCCAGCGAGGATGGGGAATCGATCTATCAACTCCATGACGGCGGGTTAAGGGATTATGCCGATGGTTATAGTATTCCGGAGCCTTATGACCCGTCGGGCCAAGTCGCCGTGTCCATGCAGGGCCGGGTGCCGGCTTCCAATGGTGCGGCATCCGGAGCGGCTCCACCTGATGCGGAGCCTCCTAAGGCATCGACACAGGTTCTACTGGAGCTCATGAAGGAGTTGGCAGCCCTGATGGCCACGGAGGTGCCGGCTGAGAATCAAGTAGAGCGTAACGCCAAGGTCAACCGGATCAAGGGATAGATGGCTCAGGCCCAGGAGGATATTAACGCGATGCAAGCCTAGATGAATGCTGGGTCAGAGCGTTTGAGGGATAGCAGAGGCTCTCCGTTTTGATCTGGACCAGTGGGCGTTAGAGGCGGTTTAGCATAGAAGGACTCAAGTTGGTCTACCGATTCAACCTCGGAATCTTTTCAATACTCAGGGGGGCAGGCCAAGCACACCGCCAGTGGTGACCGGGCGGTAGAGGCGCCGCGGTAGTCAGACCCACCGTGGGGGAGCAGACCGTTGTCGCGACACGTTGTGACGCCGCCTGGCCATTACTCGAATCCGGTGGAAAATATGATAGCGGCGGCTGCTAAGCTTGATGCTCTCCCTTTGGCCAAAGGAACGTCGTTTGCTGAGGAGGCGAGGAACGCGATTAGCCTATTGCAGATAGCGGTGGCTTAGCAAGAAAGGTACACACACAGCCGGAGCCGGGTGCACTCCACACCGGTTCCTAGCCGTAGCTACAGTTGGCGGATTGAGTCGCCCGTGGTCTCCAGCAGTGACCAGAGGCGAAACCCACCCAATAACAACCCGCCTGAGATGGATATTCAGGGGGCTATGGATAGGGGCCGGGCTCAGCGAGGGTTGACACCGGTGGTGGATTACCCGGAGGTCCCTGAGCCGACACCAGTAACACCTGTCGGCGTCTCATCCAGGGGATTTGGTGTTCAGTGTCTTGCAGCGGATCTAAGGAGTGCGCGCCTACCCAAGGACTTTAAGGGGCCACGGAAGGTGCCCAACTACACAGCAGATCTGGCCTCAGAGGCCTGGATTAGAAGCTATGAGCTTGCTTTGGAGATGCTAGAGGTCGACGAAGAGGTCTGTGTGAAATACTTCGTCATGATGTTGGAAGGACCGGCCCGCACTTGGATAAAAGGGTTACCACCGAATACCATCACGTCGTGGGCCAAGTTGAAAGCACGGTTCATCAAGAACTTCAGAGGAACTTGCAAGCAACCGATGACGATTATGGATCTAGATCTTTGTGTGCAGTAGGAAGGTGAGTCAGCCCATCATTGGGTGTGGTGTATATTGACGGTAATCGACTCATCTGAGAATATTTCGGCATCTCAGGCTGTTCTGATCTTGGAAGGGAACTGTTGTTTTGTGCCCCTGAAGCAGAAGATCGGGCGTTTGAAACATTCTTGTGAGGATATGGGTGAGCTCATGACGGCTCTCACCAAGTATGCGGATTCAGATACCACCAAGGACCCAGACTCCGATGATGAGAAGTCAGGACAGGTTAAGAAGGGCGGCAATGGTAAGAACCAGTAGGTAGGCGTTGGGAACGACAGCCAAGGCAAGCGGAAGAACCCGGATGGCAGGTCAGAGTTTGTGGCGAACACCAACACAAAACCATCCAGGAACAACCGCACTAAGGGCAAAAGGAACTTCAGGCCATCATTTGACAGGAATAGCGCACATGTATCCCCCACACCTTACACCTTAGAAGAGGCACTAAACACACCTTGCTCGGTGCACAGCCGGCCGGACAAGGAGGCCACCCACACTTGGAGGGATTGTAGTGTTATGCGCGTGTTTTGGGAGCAAAGCCTTCATCAAAATCATAACAATTGTAATGACACATTGGGCGGGTCAAGACCAGGAGGCTCAGGTGCCGGCTTCGGTGCTGGCGGGTCAGGTTCAGGTCATCAAGGCCAAAGCAGTTAGAATCGAGGAAACCAGGGAAGTCATTTGCAGCAGAGCAATGGCGGTCAGCAACAGAATAACCACTCAGGATATCAGAGCAACCCGAAACAGCTTAGTGCGGGACAATATCATGTCTTCACGACAAGCCTAGATAAGTGGGATCAGAAGCTGGATAAGAGGGCGGTCAATGTGGCCACGCCGGCTCTCTAGCGATACTTAAAATGGTCAGAGTACCCGATTACATGGAGCCGGGAGGATCACCTACCACGGGTCGACAATCCGGGTCACTTAGCTCTGGTTGTCGCTCCTCAGGTTGGAGGGTACAAGTTCACGAAAGTACTCATGGACGGTGGTAGCAGTATCAACATCCTATACTATGACACCTTCCAGTGGATGGAGTTAACCAATAAGGCTCTTAAGCCGTCATTGACCGTTTTGCATGGAGTGGTGCCAAGCAAGTCGGCTTACCCAGTGGGAAAGATTTCTTTGGAAGTGGCGTTTGGGGATAAGTAACACTATAGGGTGGAGACCTTGTGGTTTGAGGTGGTAAAGATTAAGAGCCCATATCATGCACTGTTTGGCCACCCGGCTTTCACAAAGTTTATGGTTAGGCTCTGTTATGTTTATCTACAACTCAAGATGCCGACTCTCAACGGAACAATCACGGTCCATGGTGATCGGAAGGTAGCCATCGGGTGTGAGGAAGGGGATGCGGCTTATGCGGAATCAAGCTGCATAGAATCAGAGCTTAGGTTTTATAAGGATAACGCTGACCCGACCGATATGACGCCATTGAAGAAGCCCAGTACAGAGTCTGAGCTGCCTTTGCAGTTTGCGGCTGATGACAGGAAGATGGTGGATTTACCCCGGGTGACTCATCCAAGCAGTTAACTATTGGAGCTAATATGGATCCCGCATAGGAAAGTGCGCTCATCGAATTCATCCGTGAGAATCGGGACATCTTTGCGTGGAAGTTGTCTGACATGCCAGGTGTACCGACAGAATTTGCTGAGCACCACCTTAATGTGGATCCTAAGTTTAAGCCTATTCAGCAATTCCTTCATCGTTTCAACGAGGAGCGGCATAAAGCAATTGGAGAGGAGGCAGCTGTTGGGGAACGTTGCATGGGAAACAAAAAATTTCCTACGCACACGGAAGATCTATCCATGGTGATGAGCATCCACGAGAGGGAGTGGATCTACATACCCTTGTAGATCGCTAAGTGTGAAGCATTAAGAAACGTTGTTGGTGTAGTCGAACATCTTCACGATCCAAATCGCCGAGTGTCTCGCGATCCAAGCACGATTCGTCCCGATCAAGCACCGAACGGGCGGCACCTCCACGTTCAGCACACGCACAGCTTGATGACGATCTCCTACTTCTTGATCCAGCAAGAGGGAGCAGAGAGGTAGACGAGTTCTCCGGAAGCACGACGGCATTGCAGCGATGGTGGTGGAGCAATTCCTGCAGGGTTTCGCCTAAGCACTGCAGAAAACCGATCTAGAGGAGAAACTTTGCACTAGAGGAGAGGGTAGCACGTGGCTGAAAAACTAGTTCAAAAACCCTTAAACCTCTAGTATATATAAGAGGAAGAGAGGAGGAGGCTTGGCACAAGGGCCAAGCCTTCTAGGCTTCGGCCAAAGTGGGAGGAGAGGAGGAATCCTCCTCCAATCCTAGTAGGACTAGGACTCCTTCCCTTTTTCCCTTTTTTGCCTTTTTCCACCATTTCTCTTTGGGCTTTTCTTTCCCAGCCGCATGGGACTTGTGTGGGACTTCCACCAGACCACTAAGGGCTGGTATTCATCCTCCCACAGCCCATGTAGCCTCTTGGGTCGAAATACCCCTCCCGATGGTCCCCCGGTACACTACCGGCACTCCCGGTACACTACCGATGAGCCCGAAACTTTTCCGGTGACCAAAACAGGACTTCCTATATATCAATCTTTACCTCCAGACCATTCCGAAGCTCCTTGTGATGTCCAGGATCTCATCCGGGACTCCGAACAACCTTCGGTCACCACCATACATAACTCTATACTACCGAAACGTCACCGAACCTTAAGTGTGCAGACCCTGTGGGTTCGAGAACTATGTAGACATGACCGAGACACCTCTACAGTCAATAACCAATAGCAGGACTTGGATGCCCATATTGGTTCCTACATGTTCTATGAAGATCTTTATCGGTCGAACCTCTGTGTCAAGGATTCAGTTTATCCCGTATAGTGTTCCCTTTGTTCCTCGATATGTTACTTGCGCGAGATTCGATCGTCGGTATCTCCGTACCTACTTCAACCTCATTACCCGCAAGTCTCTTTACTCGTTCCGTAATACAAGATCCTATGACTAACACTTAGTTACATTGTTTGCAAGGCTTATTGTGATGTTGTAATACTGAGTGGGCCCTGAGATACCTCTTCGTCACACGAAGTAACAAATCCCAGTCTTGATCCATGCCAACCCACCAGACACCCTCAGAGATACCTGTAGAGCACCTTTGTAGTCACCCAGTTACGTTGCAACGTTTGATACCCACAAGGCACTCCTCCGGTGTCTGTGAGTTGCATGATATCATGGTCATAGGAACATATACTTGCCATACAGAAAACATTAGCAATAAACTGACACGATCATATGCTACGTTTGTAGTTTGGGTCTTGTCCATCACATCATTCTCCTAATGATGTGATCCCGTTATCAAATGACATCACATGTCAATGGCTAGGAAACCTTTGCCATCTTTGATCAATGAGCTAGTTCACTAGAGGCATACTAGGGACAAAGTGTTGTCTATTTATCCACACATGTAATTTGTTTCCAATCAATACAATTATAGCATGGACAATAAACAATTATCATGAAAAAGGAAATATAATAATAAACACTTCATTTATTGCCTATAGGGCATTTTTCCAACAGTCTCCACTTTTACTAGAGTCAATAATCTAGTTCACATCACTATGTGATTTACATTGAAATGAATCGAACACCAATGCAGTTCTGGTGTTCATCATGTTTAGCCCTTGGAAGAGGTTTAGTCAATGGGTCTGCAACATTCAGATCTGTGTGCACTTTGCAAATATTTATTTCCTTCTACTCGATGTAATTGTGGATGTGGTTGAAGCATCGCTTTATGTGTCTGGTCGTCTTGTGAACCCTTGGTTCCTTGGCTAGAGCAATGGCACCACTGTTGTCACAGAACAGAGGCATTGGATTCAATGCACTGGGCACTACTCCAAGATCTGTCATGAACTGCTTCATCCAGACACCTTCCTTTGCCGCCTCCGAGGCTGCGATGTACTCTGCTTCACATGTAGAATCGGCTACCATGCTTTGCTTGTAACTGCACCAGCTTACCGCTCCCCCGTTGAGAATAAATACGTATCTGGTTTGTGACTTAGAGTCATCTGGATCAGTGTCAAAGCTTGCATCGACATAACCCTTTACGACGAGCTCTTCATCACCTCCATAAACGAGAAACATCTCCTTAGTCCTTTTCAGGTACTTAAGGATATTCTTGACCGCCGCCCAGTGCTCCATTCCAGGATCACTTTGAAACCTTCCAGCCATACTTATGGCAAGGCTGACATCGGGTCTTGTTCATAGCATTGCATACATGATAGAGCCTATGGCTGAAGCATAGGGGATGACACTCATCTTTTCTCTATCTTCTGCAGTCACTTGGCATTGAGTCTTACTCAACTTCACACCTTGTAACACAGGCAAGAACCCCTTCTTGGACTGATCCATTTTGAACTTCTTCAAAACTTTATCAAGGTATGGGCTCTGTGAAAGTGCTATTAAGCGTCTTGATCTATCTCTATAGATCTTAATGCATAATATGAAAGCAGCTTCTCCTAGGTCCTTCATTGAAAAACTCTTGTTCAAATATTCCTTCACGCTTTCCAGCATTTCTATATTCTTTCCAATCAGCAATATGTCATCCACATATAATATTAGAAACGCTATAGAGCTCCCACTCACTTTCTTGTAAATACAAGGTTCTCCATAAACTTGTATAAACCCAAACGCTTTGATCACCTCATCAAAGCGCTTATTCCAACTCCGAGATGCTTGCACCAGCCCATAAATGGATCATTGGAGTTTGCAAACTTTTCCAGCATTCTCTGGATCGATAAAACCTTCTGGTTGTATCATATACAACTCTTCCTCAAGGAAACCGTTGAGGAACGCTGTTTTGAAATCCATCTTCCAAATTTCATAGTCGAAATAAGCAGCTATTGCCAACATGATTCTGACAGATTTAAGCATCGCTATGGGTGAGAAGGTATCATCGTAGTCAACTCCTTGAACTTGTGAAAAACCCTTTGCCAGAAGTCGAGCTTTATAGATGGTGACATTATCGTCCGCGTCCGTCTTCTTCTTAAAGATCCATTTGTTCTGAATGGCCTTTCACCCTCTAGGTAATACTTCCAAAGTCCATACTTTATTTTCATACATGGAACCCATCTCGGATTTCATGGCCTCTAACCATTTCTTGGAATCCGGGCCCATCATCGCTCCTTCATAGCTCGTAGGTTTATTGTTGTCCAACAATATGATCTCCAAGACAGGGTTGTCGTACCACTCGGGAGTAGTACGCGCCCTTGTCGACCTATGAGGTTCAATAGTAAATTGATCTGAAGCTTCATGATCATCGTCATTAACTTCCTCTTCAACCGTTGTAGGTTCCACAGAAACATCTTTTTGTGTTGTGCTAGTCTCTCGTTGAAGTAAAGGTTCAATAACCTCATCAAGCTCTATTTTCCTCCCACTCAATTCTTTCGAGAGAAACTCTTTCTCAAGAAATGTTCCGTTCTTAGCGACAAACACTTTGCCTTCGGATCTGAGATAGAAGGTATACTCGACTGTCTCTTTCGGGTATCCTATGAAGACGCATTTCTCCACTTTGGGTTCCAGCTTTTCAGGCTGAAGCTTTTTGACATAAGCATCACATCCCCAAACTTTAAGAAACGACAACTTTGGCCTCTTGCCAAACCATAGTTCATATGGCGTCGTCTCAATGGATTTCGATGGTGCCCTATTTAAAGTGAATGCAGCTATCTCTAATGCATAACCCCAAAACGATAGTGGCAAATCAGCAAGAGACATCATAGAACGCACCATATCTAATAAGGTTCGATTACGACGTTCGGACACACCATTACGTTGTGGTGTTCCAGGCGGTGTCAACTGTGAAACAATTCCACACTGTCTTAAATGACTGTCGAACTCATAACTCAGATATTCACCTCCTCGATCAGATCGCAGGAATTGAATCTTCTTGTTATGATGATTCTCAACTTCACTCTCAAATTTATTGAACTTTTCAAATGTTTCAAACTTGTGTTTCATTAAGTAAATATACCCATATCTACTTAAGTCATCAGTGAAGGAGAGAAAATAATGATATCCACCATGCGCTATAGCATTCATTGGACCGCACACATCAGTATGTATGATTTCCAATAAGTTACTTGCCCGTTCCATTGTTCCAAAGAACGGTCTTTTAGTCATCTTGCCCATGAGGCATGGTTCACATATGTCAAGTGATTCAAAATCAAGTGACTCCAAAAGTCCATCAACATGGAGCTTCCTCATGCGTTTTACACCAATATGACCTAAACGGTAGTGCCACAAGAAAGCGGTACTATCATTATCAACTTTACATCTTTTGGCATCAATGTTATGAACATGTGTGTCATCACTATCAAGATTCAATATGAATAAACCCCTCACATTGGGTGCAGGACCATAAAAGATATTACTCATATAAATAGAACAACCATTGTTCTCTGATTTAAATGAGTAATCGTATCACAATAAACAAGATCCGGATATAATGTTCATGCTTAACGCAGGCACTAAATAACAATTATTCAGGTTCATCACTAATAGCGATGGTAATTGAAGAGAGAGCATGTCAATGGCGATCACATCAACCTTGGAACCATTTCCCACGCGCATCGTCACTTCATCCTTTGCCAGCCTTCATCTATTCTGTAGTTCCTGTTTTGAGTTGCAAATGTGAGCAACCGAACCGGTATCAAATACCCAGGCACTACAACGAGAGCTAGTAAGGTACACATCAATAACATGTATATCATATATACCTTGTTTGTCATTGGACGCCTTCTTGTCAGCCGGGTACTTGGGGCAGTTCCACTTCCAGTGACCAGTTCCCTTGCAATGAAAGCACCCAGTTTCTGGCTTGGGTCCAGTCTTGGGATTCTTTACAGGAGTAGAAACTGCTTTGCCATCCTTCTTGGTTTTACCCTTATTGCCCTTGCCCTTGCCATTCTTATTGAAACTAGTGGTTTTATTGACCATCAACACTTGATGTTCTTTCTGGATTTCAGACTCAACGACTTTTACAATCGCAAACAGCTCGGCGACTGACTTGTTCATCCCGTGCATGTTATAGTTCATCACAAAGCTCTTGTAACTAGGTGGCAGTGATGGAAGAACTCTGTCAGTGATCGCCTCTGGCGGAAGGGCAATTCCCAACTCCGCTAGACGATTCGAATACCCAGACATTCTGAGTATATGTTCACTGATAGACCCGTTCTCCTCCTTTTTGCAAGCATAGAACTTATCAGAGGTCTCATACCTCTCGATCCGGGCATTCTTCTGAAAGATAAACTTCAACTCCTGGAACATCTCATATGCTCCATGACATTCAAAACGTCTTTGAAGTCCCGGTTCTAAGCCATACAATATTGCACACTGAACTATTGAGTAATCTGCAGAACGTGCCTCCCAAGCGTTCTTAACGTCTTCGGATGACATGTCTTTTGGTTGGTCACCAAGCGGTGCATCAAGGACATATGATTTCTGGGAAGCCGTGAGGATAATCCTTAGATGACGGGCCAAGTCAACAAAGTTACTTCCATCATCTTTCAACTGAGCTTTCTCTAGGAACGCATTAAAATTCAGGGGTGCTACTGCGCGAGCCATTGATCTACAACATAAATATGCAAAGGTTACTTAGAGTATTGTTCAAGATAATGAGTTTAGTTAATCAAATTACTAAACCTCCCACTCAAATTGACATCCCTTAGGTCATATGAGTGTCACATGATCCAAATTCACCAACTCAAGTCCGATCATCATGTGAGTTGAGGTGGTTTCAATGGTGAACATCATCATGTTGATCATATCTACTATATGACTCATGTTCGACCTTTCAGTCTCTTGTGTTTCAAGGCCATGTCTGTACATGCTAGGCTCGTCAGGTTTAACCCGAGTGTTCTGCATGTGCCACACTAGCTTGCACCCATTGTATGTGAACGTAGAGTCTATCACACCCGATCATCACGTGGTGTCTCGACAGGACGAACTTTCGCAACGATGCACACTCGGGGAGAACACAATTCATCTTGAAATTTAAGTGAGGGATCATCTTATAATGCTACCGTCGTCCTAAGAAAAACAAGGTGCATAAAAGGATTAACATCACATGCAAATCATAAGTGACATGATATGGCCATGAACTTGTGCTTTTGATCTCCATCTTGAAAGCACCGGCATGATCTCCATCGTCACCGGCACGACACCATGATTTCCATCATCTTGATCTCCATCGACGTGTCGCCATCAGGGTTGTCGCACCCATCATGCTTCTACTACTATAGCTACCGTTTAGCGACAAAGTAAAGCATTACATAGCGCTTAATGATTGACATGCAGATTATACATTAATTAAAGACAACCCTATGGCTCCTGCCGGTTGCCGTACTCATCGACATGCAAGTCGTGATATTCTATACAACACATGATCATCTCGTATATCACATCATGTAATTGACCATATCACATCACAACATACCCTGCAAAATCAAGTTAGATGTCCTCTAATTGTTGCTGCATGTTTTACGTGGCTGCTACGGGTATCTAGCAATAATAATTCTCCCCTACGCATAAACCACAACGGTGATACATAAGTTGATTTTCAACCTTCTCATGGACCGCCTTTGTCAAATCCGATCCAACTAAAATAGGACAAATAGGCACCCGCCAGCCATCTTTGTGCAACGAGGTTACACGTCCGTTGATGGAACCGGTCTCTCATAAGCGTACGAGTAAGGTTGGTCTGGGCCGCTTCATCCCACAATACCGCTAAACCAAAACACGACCAAGGGAGGAAGCAATCTAAGCATCAATGCCCACAAACTCTTAGTGTTCTACTCGAGATCTCATCTACACATAGACCTATACACTATAGGAAACAGGCACTTTGCCATCCGCCATCCCGGACGGCAAAGGCATGCATCCCGGACGGCAAAGGCTTTGCCGTCCACCAGCGGATGGCAAACCGTCCGGCTGAATAAGCCACGGTAAAGGATGCTTTGCCGTTTGCTGGCAGTTGACAAAGACCTTTGAATCTTTGCCGTCTGCCAGCAGACGGCAAAGAGCCTGGACGGCACACTTGGGCACTTAGCTCCGTTAGGGGGCTTAATGGCGTGCTTTGTTGTCCGCTGGCAGACGGCAAAGACCTTAGGTTCTTTGCCGTCTGCCGGCAGACGGCAAAGACCTTAGGTTCTTTGCCGTCTGCTAGCGGACGACAAAGCACCTTTTTTGATAGCCTAGGTGGGTTCTTTATCTTCCGCTGGCAGACGACAAAGAACCTTAGGTCTTTGCCGTCTGCCAGTGGACGACAAAGAACCCACCTAGGCCAGCCCAAGTTTGCACAGGTAGCTGCCATGTGGCCACTTTGCCGTTTGCTGACAGACGGCAAAGCTCTTTGTCGTCTGCCAGCAGATGGCAACGTGGCTATATAGCCCCTGTTTTTTTTTGTTTTTTCTTAAATCATTCAATTTGACAGAATATTCATATATAGCCAACATATACATATCCAACATACATATCCAACATACATATCCAGAACATACATATCATTCAACAAGTTCCAACAAGCATACCAAATAAGTTGAAACAAGCATATATATACCAATAATTAAGGTCCAACATATATACAAGTTTCCAACAACACACAATATGGTTTCCAACAACATATCCATACATATGTATCCAAAATATGTTTTCCATAAATATAAAGGTAGCAGAAGTAGAAGAGTACAGTCCATCAATGCACTCTTCCTCATCTATAGCAAATCTGCAAAGTAGGAAAGATATAGTTAGAAGAAGAAGAAGACTAGCTAGAAGAAGAAGAAGAAAATGAAGAAAAGAAGAAGAAGAAGTATTTATCTTCTATTTCTTTTTCTCCTCTCCTCTCCTCTCCTCTTATCCAAGGTAGTAATGCCATTTTGTAGCTAACTAATCATATCAAGTAATTTTGGAGGAAAAATGCTAAGTATAAGTCATTTTATAGATATCCTAGGTAGGATATATCATTTTGGAGGTAAGTAAGGTTATTACGTATTTTTGAGGAAAATAAGCTAAGTATAGGTCATTTTGGAGGTAAACCAAGGTTATTATGCCATTTTTACCTAAGTGAGCATATTATGTCATAAATGAACTAGCTAAGCTAATTATAGATCATTATTGAGCTATCCTAGGTAGTTATGCCATTTTGTACCTAAGTGAGTTAATTATGTCATAAATGAACTAGCTAAGCTAGCTGTAGATCATTATTGAGCTATACTAGCTACTAATGCCATTTTCTAGCTAACTAAGCATATCAAGTCATTTTGGAGGAAAAAATGCTAAGTATAGGTCAGTTTATAGCTATCCTAGGTACAATATACCATTTTCTAGCTAACTAAGCATATCAAGTCATTTTTGATGAAAATAAGCTAAGTAAAGGTCATTTTGGAGCTAAGTAGTTCATTTCTTAAGCTAAGTAGTTAATGTAAACACTTGGGAAAACTTACCATCAACACGGAGGGGAAGGACCGGTAGGGTTTGGGCCAGGGTGAGACGTAGAAGGACCGGCCGGGGTTGCGGCAGATGCAGAAGGATCGGTCGATGCTTGTCAGGAGGCACGCTGCACCAAAGATCATTTGCAATGTCTCCTTAGCATGATGCAACTCAAATGTGAATACTAGTAACTAATGACCATTTAAATGAAACTCACCATGGGTGCTATAGCAATATTGGGCATCGACGGAGGGGTCTAACCATTGCTCTGGCACACGGTCTGCACATTTTGTTTTCACGAGTCATTCATATTAGTTAGTGATGAAACGAACATTACGTGCATGATTTAGCTAATATGCAGGAGAAACATTCCCACGAGGAGCTCGTATAGGGCTCGGTGAGATGCGTCGTTCCGGTTCCTCTCCTCCTCCAATAGCCTAGCCGTCCTCTCCTCCATGTCCCTCTCCCTCTATGCCGACTGCCTATTTGCCTCCGCCAGAAGCTCCTGGGCCCTAGCCTCAATGGCGAGCTCCATTGGCCGTGGACGAGGCCTTATCTCAGGATCAAAGCTCGTCTGGCGCTTCTTGATCTCTGGGAGAGTTCTAGGACAACGTATCAGTCCATCCCCAATGGCTATCGAGCCAATGGGCCTCCCACCACCAGATATCATCACGAGCTCTGGATCAAAAGGACTCTGGCTCAGGTTGAAGTCCTCCCCTTTCCTCGCCTTCCCCTCATCTCTGTACCTCACGAGCTTGTTGTGGGAGGAGATGTTGCTGAAGCTCTCTAGATGATCGGGGTCATCCTTAGAGAATGCCTTGACCTTCTTGTACGAGGCACTATGGGCCATGGCATAGAGGTCGAACAGAGGTGGCACCTCCTTCTTGTTTTCTCGCGCCTAAAAGAGGTGAACAAAATATTAGTTAAGGGCTCAAGCTAGCATGAAGAATGAAATTGCATGAATCATGAAGCAAACCACATACCCAGTTATCCCCGTACTCAAACAGGTTGGAGCTCCCTTGATGGTGTGGCACACCTCTCATTTGGGCATGCTTCTCCTTGGCCTTGTTGTGTTCGGCTCGCCATTCGGGAGAGCACCACTCATCCACCAATGCCTCCCAATAGTCCATCCTATCCGCACACCATCTCAGGGGCACCTAAGTTAGACAAGAGAAATTTCAGCGCTACGCCTACGAATCAAATCAAAGAAACTAAGCACAAGGCCTTAAGAATAGATAATTACCTTCATAAACTTCTCCTTACTCAGATAATTTTTGCAGCACTTATTCTTGGCCCTCCTAATGTTACTCGAGGCGTAGTAGTCTCGAATAGCCTGCACCCGAGCCTCGTGCCATAAGTTCTGAAGTAGGCGCTTGCACTCGGCTTCGAGAACAATAGCCGCTCTCGCCTCGTCTTCCTCAAGACACCTGTAGAAGGTCTGCAATCAAACAAGACAACACATTAGACACTGATTAGTACAATCGCTAATTATTGTTGATTTTTAATTCTGTAAAGGGGAAATTACCCAAAAGCGACGGATCACAATGTCAGCCACCGTCTCGCACAAGACACCGTCGACCATCTCCTCCGACAGGGCTGGGGCAGCCTTCTACAGCTCCCAGGTCAATGCTACCTATGGAGCCTCACCCTCAACGGGCAACTAGACCTTCCCCGGGAAGTGGTGCCGGAGAAGCACACCAAGGACCTGGTTGGGCCTGCGGAGACGACGCTCATATTTCCAACCCCTGCAGTATGACAAGGCCAACACATTAGATATTAATTTGAAGAAACATGAAGGCAAAAGGTTAAAAAAGAGTAAATGCACTTACTTCTCCGCATTAGGCGCAATCAACCACCTCTGCTCGCGGGTCGTCGGCACGGGAGGCAGCTTTGTACAACCACACTAGTAGACTTTCTTGCCATCCTCAACCAGCTCGCCCTCGATATAGTTGTCCTCAGACAAGTAATTGTCCTCGCCACCATCAGCATGGCCACTGGCCTCAAGAGTCATGTGGGACGAAGACTCTGGGACCCGAGTCTCCTGGGACGAAGACTCTGGGACCGAAGTCTCCTGGGACGAAGGCTCGGTGACCTAAGGCTCGTCGACCCGAGGCTCATGGACCGAAGTCCGAGACGGTCCAAGTCAGACGGGTCCACCTGAGACGGAGCACTCCTGTGGTCGGGAGAATCAGCTGGGGGTGGCGGCGAGGAAGGCGCAGCAGCCTTCCTACCTCTAGCACCTCTCTTCGTCTTCCCCTGACATCTCCCGGTCGAAGAAGAAGCGCCTGCCGGTGTCTGCATGCCGTGTACCAGCGCTCTCCGGAGTTGCTGGGGTGGAATAATAGCACCCCTCCCAGCACGTGCCGTGGAAGGAGGCTCAAAGCGCTCTCGACCCCCGCCCACCATCTGTCAACACCTTCAATGACAAAGAGTGAACAAAATTAGTTCAACATAAAAAAATTGAATACCTAATAACATGAACTAATTAATAATATATATGTACATAATAATAATTGAATACCTCACATTACTAATATTAATCTTCATCGTCTATATATGCTCCGGAATCAATAAATGCATAATCATCATCACTATGAGTAATGACGTGCTCATCAGCATCAGCAATAAATGCATCAACATGTGGAAGGCCTCTATGTAATCGATCAAGCATTGTCAGGTCATCCGCAGCGGTAACCTCTTCTTCTTCCGTCTCTTCTTGTTCCTGCTCAGGGGTGAAGTCGGGTTCACTATCGCCGTCGACCTCAATGTTCTGGGGTGAAGTAGAGCGGTTCTTGAAGCGCTTTTTGGAAACACGTGTTTCTTGGAAGAATTCTCCTTCATATGTGTATGGGTTAATGTGAGGTTCATAATCATCTTCATTGAGGGGAGGTGGTCTAAAATGTGGCGGCACATCATAAACGACATCCCAACCTTTCAAACTTGGATCCGTTTGGCAGGCCCATGGTAGATAGAAAACTTGGGTCGCCTGTTGAGCCATAATATAGACATCGGGAACATCCAAATGGGTGCTTTGTTTGATTTCGACTAGTCCGATATGTTCATGAGTCCTTCTAGTCTCCTTCGGCTGGAACCAATAACATTTGAAGACTACGACGTTTGGTGGGTTTTCACCAAAGAATGTAAGTTCATAAATTGCTTCAACTCTTCCATAATACTCGACCTCTCCTTCGCCGACAGCAGAGACACAACAATTTGTATTCTTTCGGTCGGCCATAGATAGCTCTTTGCCAAAAGTACGAAAGTGATACCCATTGATGTCGTATTTGTCAAATGAACGGACCTTAAAGTCAAAACCATTAGCGACTTGTCTCAATTCGGAGTCCATAAACTCTGCATTAGCCTACAAGTTTAATACCAAAGGATTGTTGCATTAGCCACAAACTAGGCGAAGAAATGAAATCGTCTAATTAATGGAAATTACCGTTTGCTTGAACCAAGAGATGCAACCGGGATAGCCGCCTCCATGCTTTGCCAGAAGCTCATACTCTTCGATGGAATCCTTTTGGATCACTGCTCCAGCAGAAAATTTGGCGACGTATCGACTGTATCACATATCCGGGAATAAGGGCATTTCAAAGGAATTAGAAGTTGCGAAACAATGTATCGAGAACTTACTCGATGTACGGCCGCACTTCTGTTAGGTTGTTGAGGATATACAACGAAATGGTCCGCCATTCTTCGACATCCAACCCTATTGATTTCGAAGCACCGGCTGGTGCGAGCTTCCCTTTGAATAGGCTGAGGTTGGATCGACCTTTTTCATGGTCGCCATCATTGTATCGAGGCTTCGGATTATGCAAATGACAATTCTAGGCTGTGTAGTGTGCTGTCACAAAGTTTGCCGCCTCCTCAGTAATGAATGCCTCGGCCATCGATGCTTCAATTCTACGTTTGTTTTTACATTTTGCTCGAAGCGTCTTCTGCATCCTCTCAGTTGAGAAGCACCAACCATTTTTCACGCCCCCCCCAATCTTGCCTCGGTCGGGAGATGCAAAATCAAATGCTGCATTGGATTAAAGAAGCCCGGTGGAAAGATCTTTTCTAACTTGCAGATCAACTCCAGCGTCAACTCTTGCAGTTCGTCTAGCACGTCAGGCGATAGTTCTTTCGCACAAAGAGCACGGAAGAAATAGCTCAGCTCTACCAGTACTAGCCATTCATCCTCGGGGATAAAGCCACGCAACATCACCCGCATAAGCCATATTTGCCAATCATGACTCTTGAGACCAAATATTTTCAATCTGTCAAGACTCGCTCCCCTCTTTAGATCGCTGCATACCCATCGGGGAACATCAACTGCATTTTCACCCACAAGACCATTTCCCTCATAGTTGGCCTTCCAAGATTGAACCATGCCTTTGGCTTCCTCCATTCCTTCTTTCCTTTCGGTTGTTGAATGTTTTGTAACGGTCTATCACATAGAGCCTCCTGGTCGAATCTAGCCTTAGGATTATCCTTTGACTTCCCCTCTATGCCAAACAATGTACCAAAAAGGGCCTCCGCGATATTCTTTTCAGTGTGCATCATGTCGATGTTGTCTGGGCAAAGGAGGTCTTTAAAGTAAGGCAGATCCCAAAAACATATCTTGTGAGTCCAGGCATGTTCCGTACTATACCCTTTAAAATACCCTGGACGATCTCGATCTGGCTCGAGAGCGTTTATCTGATCCAGGAGCTGTTGGCCTGTCAACGCAGGTAGTGCAATGTTTTTGACAACTCTACCTTTGATGAAATTCTTCTTGTCTTTTCTGAACTTATGGTCAGGATCCAGGAACTGTCTATGCATGTCAAACCAAGAAAACTTGCGACCCGCCTCTAGCCAACAGAACTGAAGAGCTGCCTTGCATGTGGGGCACGGAAACCTTCCATGCACACACCAGCCAACAAATAGCGCATACGCCGACAAGTCATGCACCGAGTACAGGTACCACACATGCTTTTTGAAGTTCTTTTTTGTAGCGGCGTCGTATGTCTTGATCCCATTATCCCAGGCTTCTTGCAATTCATCCTACATGTACACATTCATATTCTTCCCCGGATATTTAGGCCCTGGAATTATCAGGGTCAGGAAAATGTTCTTTCTTTTCATAATCTCTCCCGGGGGGAGATTGAGTGGAATGACAAATACAGGCCAACAACTGTATTGTGCTGCCGTCATACCATACACATTGAACCCATCCGTGCTGATGGCAACACGAGGATGCCTTGGTTCTGCCGCTTTATCCTTATGTAATGCATCAAAGTGCTTCCACGCAAAAGCGTCCGAAGTGTGTCCCAACATCGGATTCCCATCTGCATCCAGTTCTGTTCTTTTGCCCAATTTATGCCACGTCATCTGTCTAGCCGTCTCTTCGACCATGAAAAGCCGTTGAAGTCTTGGTATGATTGGCAGATACCGAAGAACATTAATGGGGATTTTGGTCTGACTCTTCTCAGCCATACCGTTATCTACCAGAACATACCTGGAAGCATTGCAAATGGGTCAATAGTTCAAGCCCGCATACTGAAGCCTAAATAAGGCGCATCCATTCTCACAGGCATCTATCTTCTCATAGGGCATCTCAAGCGCACGCAGGATTTTGTCCGACTGGTACAGGTTTGGTGGCAATACATGGCCATTGGGTAGAAAGCGTCCAAATATCGTCATAATCGTGTCGTAGCATTCTCTACCCAGGTTGAACTGAGCCTTTAGAGCCATTACTTGCGCGAGGGCATCCAGCTGACAAAGCTCAAAGTGCTCGTGGAGAGGACGTTTTGAAGACTCCAACATTTCATAAAAGGCCTTTGCAGATTCCTCCATCTCATCATCCGAATCCAGAGCATCATCAAATTCTTGCACCATGTCATCGATCCTGGTACCATGCTCATCGGTGCGACGACGAAGCACCTCAGCTCTGGCACGTTGGGCAGACTCACCATGAAATGTCCAGACCGTATAGTTAGGCGTAAAACCCCACTTATGTAGGTGTTTGATCATTTCAAACTCGGACTTCTTCTTATAGTTGTCGCAATCGACACAAGGGCACCAGGTTGTTTTCTTTCCATTTGCAAATGCGACTCTCACAAACTCCTTTGGTTTTGTTAATCATTCACGGGTCATGTCTTTCTGACTAGTATGACCGGTGTACATCCACCCACGATCACTAATCCTGCCTAGCTACTAGACACGCACAAAATATATACATAATTCAGCAAACCATATTCATCAGTTAATAGAGTTTGTCAGTTTCATTATGTCGATGCAACCTAGACGCTAGTAGGTAAAGATAGGTCCTAATCCCACCCGAGTATGTGTAGATTGGGTTCGTTTTCCCAAGCTCTGCTCCGGATCCGATGCAAAATTTCGGCAGCACCTCCCCGCTGTTCTCCTGATACACATCTCGACAATAAGCAGAGAGGATTTGTACCCGGAGAACAACAGGGAGGCACTAACGAAATCCTGCATCGGATCCGGAGCTGAGCATATGGGAAAACGAACCCAATCTACACATACTCGGGCTGTCCATGGATAACGTTGGACAATTCGAAAGAATCACGATTATAAATATGCACATGTATGCATATTTATAGATGTAACCCTTTCAAACGGGAGACGCATAGTGTTCACGCATACTAATGATTCAATCTACCTACATCTAGCAAGTTTCATCGGCATGAAGACCGGAATAGAGGAAATGAAGGGGGAAGAGATGTCATTTGTGCTCATCCACAAACGCAAGGGCGGAGCTCGTCGACCGTATGGATAGGTCATCAAACACCAAACCCTCACAGCAACGAAACAACTGCACATTTAAGTCCACCCGATCAACACAAATATATAAATGATGTTTTTCACAACAAAATAGGAAATTATATGACCTAACTCATAATTCACACATATATGACCCCGTCGGCCTCTGGAAGGCCGAAGAGCACCCTTTCGGTTAACAGGAGGCCGAAGAGGTGTCGGGGTGTCGGGGTGTCGTGTTGGGGTCGAGATGTCGTGTTGGGGTTGGGGGTCGGGGGTGGCGTGTCGTGGTGTCGGGTTAGGGGGTTCCTCGACGTCCATGAAACCCTAAATAACAAGTATCATCGGTGCGAGATACATGTGGCGCTCGGCGTTGAACCCTAGATCCACATCCCACAAGTGACGCCGGCACCCTGTGTCCCGTGCGCAGCAATAGTTCTGGGTCGGTGTACATTGGTATAATGCGTGTTTGACTTTCGGTTCATCGAGGCTTTCCTTAAGTAACTCTCATATCTCTGTATTGGTGCGCTCTCTCTCACACTGGTATGGTGGTGTATATGTTGATGGACACTCTCTCACAGTAATAGTTCGACCACTGGTGATGGACACCTCTTCTCTCCTCTTCTTGCGCAATATATTGACGAGTATATCGCAGAGAAGAGAAAAAAGAAGAGGTGCCCCCACGACAACAGTCGGGATTCCTCCATCAAGAACACACATGAAAGTTCTTTAAGGAAAGCCTCAACGGACCGAAAGTCACACACGCATTATACTGATGTACATCGACCCACGATCACTCATCTTGCCTAGCTACTAGACACACACAAAATACTGATGATTGAAGACACCTATAGCTAGCAAGCTTCATCGGCATGAAGACCGGAACAGAGGAAATGATGTTTTGTATAACAAAATCGAAAAATATATGACCTAACTCATAATTCACAAATATATGACCCGTGTTGTGTCGGGGTCGGGGTGTCTGGGATGTCGTGTCGGGGTCGGGGTGTCAGGGGTGTCATGTCGGAGTCGGGGTGTCAGGGGTGTCGTGTCAGGGTCGGGGTGTCTGGGGTGTCATGTCGGGGTCGGGGTACTGTGTCGTGGTCGGGGGTACCGTGTCGGGGTGTCGTGTCAGGGTCGGGGTGTAGGGGGTGTCGTGTCGGGGTCGGGGTGCTGTGTCGTGGTCGGGGGTGCCGTGTCGGGGTGTCGGGGTCGGGGTGTTGGGTCGGGGTCTCGGGGTGTCTGGGTCGGTGTGCCGTGTCGGGGTGTCAGGTGTCGTGTCGGGGTGTCGGGGTCGGGATCGGGGTCGGGGTCGGGGTCTTCTTCTTCCTCCTTTCCTTTTTCCACTTCTTCTTCTTCTCCTCCTCTCCTCTTGTTTCTTCTTCTTCTTCCTCTTCTTCTTTTTCTTCTCCTCCTCCTCCTCTTCTTCTTCTTTTCCTTTTTCCTCTTCTTCTTCTCCTCCTCTCCTCTTTTCTTCTTCTTCTTCTTCTTCTTTTTTCTTCTCCTCCTCCTCTTCTTCTGTTTCTTCTTCTTATTATTATTTTTTGTTCTTTTCCTTTTTTATTTTTCCTTATTTTTCTTCTTCTTTTCTTCTTTTTTTCTTCTAGCTTTTTTCTTTTCTTCTTTTCTATCTAAGTTTTTTCTACCAAATATATACTAACTAATATGAAATAGTAACTAACTAATATAAACTAACTAATATGAACTAAAAAACATAAAAGGGGGGAGGGTGGAGCTCACCGGAGGGGGGGTTGAGGCGGCGGCGCGGGGCGGCGGAGGGTGAGGGGCGGAGCTGGGTCATCGGGGGTCAAGGCAGCGACGCGGCGGAGCGTCGAGGCAGGGGGTGGCAGGGGGCAGCGGGGCACGGGGTGTAGGAGGGCCGCAGGGAGGGGGCGGGCGGCGCCACGGCCTGGCTCCGGCGGTGGTGGAGAAGGGCCACGGGGAGGGGCGGCGGCGGGAGGAGGGCTGCAGGAAGGGGCGGCGGCGGGAGGGGGGGCGGCGGCGCTGAGAGAGTGAGGGGGAGAGAGATGTGTGAGAGAGAGAGGCGCGGGGGGCGCGGGGGCCGAAACGTAAGTTACCATGTTTGCCGTCTGTTGGCAGACGACAAAGAACTCTTTGTCGTCTGCCAGCATACGGCAAAGAGGGCAACCGTTAGTCCTCCCCCCGGCCGTGACATTGTGGGCCCTCCTCACCTCTTTGCCGTCAGCTAGCGGACGGCAAAGAAATCTTTGTCGTCTTCCAGCCGACGGCAAAGAAGTGGCAGATTAACCTAGCCAGTGTCGTGCCCCATGGGGCCCACTCTGGTCTTTGTCGTCTGCTGGCAGACGACAAAGAACTCTTTGCCGTCTGCCAGTGGACAGCAAAGAAGTGCAGATGGCAAAGACCATCTTTGCCATTAGCTGGTTCTTTGCTGTCTGCTTTGGAAAGACAGATGGCAAAGAGCCTCTTTGTCGTCCGCTAGCGGACGGCAAAGAGATGGAAGACGGCAAATTGTCTGATTCCAGTAGTGATGCCACTGTTGGGGAACGTTGCATGGGAAACAAAGAATTTCCTATGCACATGCAAGATTTATCCATAGTGATGAGCATCTACGAGAGGGAGAGTGGATCTACATACCCTTGTAGATCGCTAAGTGAGAAGCGTTAAGAAACGAGGTTGGTGTAGTCGAACGTCTTCGCGATCCAAATCGCCGATCGTCCCGCGATCCAATCACAATCCGTCCCGATCAAGCACCGAACGAACGGCACCTCCATGTTCAGCACACGTACAGCTTGATGACGATCTCCGCCTTCTTGATCCAGCAAGAGAGAGAGGAGAGGTATGCGAGTTCTCCGACAGTGCAACGGCATTGCGGCGATGGTGGTGGAGCAATTCCGGCAGGGCTTCGCCTAAGTACTGTAGAAAACCGATCTAGAGGAGAAACTATGCACTAGAGGAGAGGGTAGCACATTGCTGAAAAACTAGTGCAAAACCCCTAAAACCTCTAGTATATATAAGAGGAAGAGAGGAGGAGGCTTGGCGTAAGGGCCAAGCCCTCTAGGCTTTGGCCGAAGTGGGAGGACAGGTGGAATCCTCCTCGAATCCTAGTAGGACTAGGACTCCTTTCCTTTTGCCTTTTTTGCCTTTTTCCAACTTTTCTCTTTGGGCTTTTCTTTCCCAGCCGCATGGGCCTGGTGTGGGACCTCCACCAGCCGACTAAGGGCTGGTATTCATCCTCCCATAGCCCATGTAGCCTCTTGGGTCGAAATACCCCTCCCGATGGTCCCCCGGTACACTACCGTCACTCCTGGTACACTACCTATGAGCCCGAAACTTTTTTGGCGACAAAAACAAGGCTTCCTATATATCAATCTTTACCTCCTGACCATTCCATAGCTCCTCGTGACGTTCGAGATCTCATCCGGGACTCCGAACAACCTTCAGTCACCATCATACATAACTCTATACTACCGAAACGTCATCGAACCTTAAGTGTGCAGACCCTGCGGGTTCGAGAACTATGTAGACATGACCGAGACACCTCTACGGTCAACAAACAATAGCGGGACCTGGATGCCCATATTGGTTCCTACATATTCTATGAATATCTTTATCGGTCGAACCTCTATGTCAAGGACTGAGCTAATCCCGTATGATGTTCCCTTTGTTCTTCGCTATGTTACTTGCCCGAGATTCGATCGTCGGTATCTCCATACCTAGTTCAACCTTGTTACCGGAAAGTCTCTTTACTCGTTCCGTAATATAAGATCTCGTGACGAAGACTTAGTCACATTGCTTGCAATGCTTATTGTGATGTTGTATTACCGAGTGGGCCCTGAGATACCTCTCCGTCACACGGAGTAACAAATCCTAGTCTTGATCAATGCCAACCCAACAGATACCCTCGGAGATACCTGTGGAGCACCTTTATAGTCACCCAGTTACGATGTGATGTTTGTTACACATAAGGAACTCCGCCGGTGTCCGTGAGTTGCATGATCTCATGGTCATAGGAAAATATACTTGACATGCAAAAAACAGTAGCAATAAACTGACACGATCATATGCTACCTTTGTAGTTTGGGTCTTGTCCATCACATCATTCTCCTAATGATGTGATCCTGTTATCAAATGACATCACATGTCAATGGCTACGAAGCCTTTGCCATCTTTGATCAACGAGCTAGTTCACTAGAGGCATACTAGGGACAAAGTGTTGTCTATTTATCCACACATGTAATGTGTTTCCAATCAATACAATTATAGCATGGAAAGTAAACAATTATCATGAACAAGAAAATATAATAATAAACACTTCATTTATTGCCTCTAGGCCATATTTCCAATAGTAGCCCGGTTCTTAGCAGCAGGGTTCATTGTGGAGGTATTTCACCCGGAGTGGTTAGCTAACTCTGTGCTGGTGCTCAAGAAGAACGACACGTGGTGTATGTGCATAGACTACACATATCTTAACAAAGCTTGTACAGTCGACTCGTTTGCTCTCCCTCGTATCGACCAGATTATTGATGCAACGGGGGGTTGTGATAGTTTATGTTTCCTGGATGCCTATTCAGGCTATCATCAGATCAAGATGGCATTTAAAGACCAAGAGAAGACCTCGTTCATCACACCTTGTGGAGCTTTCTGCTATGTGTCCATGCCGTTCGGACTCAAGAGTGCATAGGCGACTTACCAGCATTGTGTGCAAAATTGTCTTCATGGTCAGTTCGGACGCAATGTTCATGCCTACGTGGACGACATTGTGGTTAAGTAGAGGAAGAAGGAGACGTTGTTGGATGATCTGAAGGAAACATTCGATAACTTACGGGTCTATAAGATGATGCTTAACCCGGCTAAATGTGTCTTTGAAGTTCCAACGGGTAAGCTTCCGGGTTTCCTGGTTTCAGAGCGAGGTATCAAAGCCAACCCGGACAAGATAAAGGCCATAACATCACTAGCCAAGCCGGCGAGCATCAATAATGTACATCACTTGGCGGGTCGTATTGCCGCTTTAAGCCGCTTCATCAGCCGCCTGGGGCAGAAGGCTATTCCTTTGTACCAGATGATGAAAAAGACAGATTACTTTTTGCGGAGTACGGCAGCAGATGAGGCTCTTGAAGCGCTTAAAAAGTAGCTGGTTGAGCCGCCGATCTTAGCTGCTCCGACTGAGAAGGAACCCCTGCTCCTTTATGTGGCAGCTAACAATCGGGCGATTAGTGTTGCGATTGTGGTGGAACATAAGGAGGCAGGGAAAGAGTATCCGGTCCAGAGGCTGGTCTATTATATCAGTGAGGTGCTTATCGAATCAAAGCAAAGATATCCACACTGGCAATAGCTAATATACGAGGTGTTCATGGCGAATCGTAAGCTGAAGCATTATTTTCTTGGACATCAGATCATGGTGGTTAGCTTTGCTCCATTCGGAGACATAATACAGAATCCAGAAGCCACTGGTAGAATTGCTAAGTGGGTATTGGAGCTCGGGGCACTAAATTTGAAGTATGTGCCTTGCACAGCCGTGAAGTCTCAGGCATTGGTGGAATTCATAAATGACTAGACGGAGTGTCAGTCGCCAGAGGATAAGCCGGACAATACGTATTGGATGATTCACTTTGACGGGTCCAGGCAATTGGAGGGCTCGGGGGCTGTAGTTGTCTTAACCTCTCCCAAAGGTGATAAGTTTTGTTATGTATTAAGGCTTATGTTTCCTTGCACAAACAATGCAGCTGCGTATGAAGCTTTGCTTCACGGACTTCGTGTGGCCAAGGAGATGAACTTGAGCCGGGTGAGGTGCCTCGGCGACTCTGATCTTGTGGCACAGCAGATGTCAGGTACGTGGGATTCTAAGGACCTGTGGATGGCGGCTTATCAACAAGAGTTATATGTCGTTGCTAGTGATTTCAAGGGTTATTAGGTGGACCATATCGATCGTCGCAAGAACGAGGCGGCAGATGCGTTATCAAGGCTGGGCTCTCAACGTAAGCCAGTGCCGCCTAATGTTTTCTTGGATGTGCTTTATCATTCGACTGTTAAGTTGTCATCGGAAGAGGATCTGACTGTACCTGACCCGGAGGGGCAACTAGTGGCGGCTTTGCACGCTATTCCAGACTGGACGTTGCCATATCTGGCATACCTGACCCGGGGCGAGTTGCCTGAAGATGAGACTCTAGCACGACAGATCATGAGGCGTTCTAAATCCATGACCATCATTGGAGGGCAATTACACAAGTGCAGCGTCACCGGCGTCTTCCAGCGTTGTGTCTCATCGGAGGAAGGCAAGGAAATCTTATATGAAATACATGTTGGCAATTGTTGACATCACGACGGATCGAAGTCTTTAGTGGCCAGGGCCTTCCTACATGGCTTCTTCTAGTTGACGGCTCATAAGGACACCGAGGATCTGGTTGCTAAGTGTGATGGGTGCCAGAAGTTCGGGAGACGTGCTCATGTGTTAGCTCAATAATTATAGATGATACCGATCACCTGGCCATTTGCGGTATGGGGGCTTGACATGGTTGGACCTTTCAAACGGTCTAAGGATAAAAAGACCCACCTTCTGGTGGCAGTAGACAAGTTCACCAAATGGGTGGAGGCTGAGCCGGTCAGTAAGTGTGATGGTCAGGCGGAATGGGCAAATTAGGAAGTCTTGAGAGGTATCAAGCCCTGGCTCATGGTTCCTTTGCAGAGACGCCGGGTTTTTGGGTGGAAGAATTACCGTCCATCCTTTGGAGCATTAATACTACGCCTAACAGGTCGACGGGTTACACCCCTTTCTTCATGGTTTACGGTGCGGAGGCCGTGTTACCGAGCAGCATACGTCCTGGTTCACCACAGGTGGCGGCTTATGTCGAAGCTGATAATGAGGCGGCGCGTCAGGATGCATTGGTTGCGCTGGATGAAGCACGCGATCTTGTAGTGGCTCGATCGGCGATTTATCATCAGGACCCGCGTTGCTACCATAGCCGCAGGGTCAAGACCCGGATGTTCCAAGAAGGCGACTTGGTATTAAGTTTGATTCAAGATTAGACAGATGCGCATATGCTATCACCACCATGGGAGGGGCCTTTCATGGTTAGCAAGAATCTAAACAATGGGTCTTATTATCTCATCGACGTGCGAGACGAGTCACGTACCTCCGGGCAGGAGACTCATCGGCCGTGGAACATCGCTCATCTACGGCCTTACTATACTTGAGTCATTGACTGTTACTTTTATACATACATATTTTCTTGTATTTATACTCATATAATAAAGTTGGCATCCCTGCAAGATGGGGCCTCTGCCGTTTTTCTCTTTCGCATTATAGATTTGTGCAAAGATGAACACCACCATATGGTCACTTGGGGGCTTCCAACCCGCCGGGTTTAGCTTGCTCACCCTTTTTGATCGGCTCTTCAGTCAAAACAGCACCATCGTGCGATGACTTACAAGATGGCGACTTACAAACCGGCAGCTGAAGAAGTGATGGTGTGCAAGACGATGAGAGGCTTAAGGTCACCCAAGAGGACGAGCCACCAGGTTGCGATCCATTCAAACATGGGTGCACCATTTTACTGATGAAAGATTTAAGGTTACTCAAAAGGGCAAGCCGCCATGTTGCGAGCCATTCAAACATGGGTGCCTTACCTTATCGGCATAAGTTCTCAAGTCACTCAAGAGGGCGAGACGCCATGATGTGAGCCGTTCAAACATGGGTGCCAAGCCGCTCAAGAGGGCGAGTCGCCATGATGTGAGCCGTTCAAACATGGGCGCTAAATCGCTCAAGAGTACGAGCCGCCATGATGCGAGCCGCTCAAACATGGGTGCCATGGGAGCCAAAGAGGATGAGCTGCCAGGATGCGAGCCGTTCAAACATAGGTCCCATGCGGTAAGATGGGTCGTGGACCAGTGCAAGGCGCCATAGTGGGTGAAGGCCGTCCCCCACTTTGGCAGAGTCGGTACCAGCCTGTATGTAGCTACTGCTCACGCGGGGGTGCAAGGAGCTGTCAACTCACCCCCTCCGAGGGCCTCATACACAGGCGAGGGAAAACTCTCTCTCATCTGCTACATACTCTCCGCCAAGTGGCTCATCGTACTCTTAACAAGTGACATTGTTTAAGGTTCAAACGATGGATTTATATCCCGTGAGAAGTAGCTTATGGGCCCGGGGCGCTCTCTCCGTTGTAAATTCTAGTCTGTTGCGCCCTTAGTAGTTAATCTCGCCTAGAGACCCCGAGCCATGCGAGATTGGTGGTCACTCTCGTTAGAGACCCTGCACTATTAAGCGGTTTAAAGCAACAGTTTCCTCGTCAAAAGGGCCAGAATATGAGTTTTCAAAAACCAAAAAAGAAGGGGAAAAGCAAGACCATCATACATTGCATCATACATATTGCATCATACACATTGCATCATATATTGCATTATAGCTGCATCATACATTGCATTCATATCATGGCCAGAGTAAGATGAAATATGAAGCAAGGATACCATGAAGATCTCTGGGTTATGCTTTTATCAAAGCCGCCGAGGTAAATATTGCACATTGTTTTGTTTGCATTTTGCAGAAATTATCCCTAGAAGATGAGGCGTTGATTAAGGCACAAGAAGATTGCAAAGTATATTACAAGGCTCTCTAAAGAGCTCAAAAGACAAAAAGTGACGGGGTTTATACCCCAGGTAGGCCAAAGCGACGGGGTGCTCCTCTCTCTGCTTTGAAGAAAAACCAAGTGACCGGCTAGTGAAGGCCGGCTGGAGCCCGCACGAGGCGAGCCGGCCCCAGCTGGCGCCTCGCCCGGCTGGTCAAGCAGCCGGGCGGGCCCTCGGCCGGCTGGTCAAGCAGCCGGCTGCCCACGAGCCGACTCCCTCCATTGACTTTGGGACGGACATGCCCTATCCTGTCCCTCAGTCCACGGGTATGATGACGCGATGCGACTGGTGGGATGGGCGACACTGTGGCTACATTGGTCGCTTACGCACTGCCCCACATGGCTACAGTTCAACCGTCCGGAGCGCTCACCCTGGTGAGCACGACCGGGCAGGGGAACAGTGCCGGCACGCCTTCGCCACTCGGTGGCCTGTCCCGGCGTGGCTATAGTGCCGCCGGTCGTACAGGAGACCTCGGCCGGCTGGCACTAAACCACGCCTCCCCGGGCGGCCCGTGCCGGGGCAGGTGGACGAGGATCAATCGCGGTGCCTGCCGGCGGGCCCCAACGGGGAAGGAACCGCTCGGCCGGCGGGCCCCACCCACGACGAGACGGGACGAGTAGGGGGACCCTCTGGCCAGGCGGAGAGGCTGCCAGCCGGGTCCCCCCACCTTAGTACTTGAATCATATTGTAAGAGCCGGGGGGTTGGCCTATAAAACGCCCCGAGCCCCCGCATGCACGCACACATGCATGCATGCATGGACGGACGATCAATCACACCCACAAAGCTCTCTCACCCCCTTCTAAGAGCAGAGGAAGACGAGCCGACTGCTCCTTCTTCCTCCCCTAGATTCAGCTCCAGGAGCAACCCTGTATACTTGATCACTCATCCAACATAACCAAGCAGGACTAGGGGTGTTACCTCCCCCGGAGGGCCCCGAACCTGGGTACATCGCGTGTCATCACCTCTTGTGCCCAATCTCAAACCTGGAGCCATTGGCGTCCTTTGGAACCAACACCTTCGATAAGCCACCCCATGGCATTTGTCGTGAGAAAACAATGATAGTTGTCACCCACCGTGGGGCCATACGCGGCGCCGTTCAGATTCATGCTCCAGTCGGGACCCCTCACCATTCCCCGTCGTCGCCGCTCGGCCCGGCGAAACCACGGGGGGCTCGTGGGGCGTGCCTTGGCATGCCCTGTGGGCGGCTCCGTCGGCCTGGTAGCCGACATCGACGCGCTCACCGAGCGCTTCGGCAAGCTCATCCTCGCCGAGGCTCCGGTCGCGGACGAGTACCCCGCGGGGGTGCTTGTCTATGCCGCTCCACGCATGGTAGTGGGCGTACTCGCTGCAGCTCAGCCCGGCGGGTCCCACGATCATGCGTGGGTGATGGCCATCACCTCCTCCACCGCGTCCGGACGCGGTGGGTAGCGGCTACCGCTGCTGCCGCCCGCGTCGGCATGTCCGACCCGCTCGGTGCAGCCCTCCACGGCTTAAGGACCTCGATTGCCCCGGTGGCAAACCCCGACACCGTCGTGACTGACCTTGATGTGGCTCGCCACATCCTGTTCGAGGATGCCACCGCCCTCGTGGCCACGCGGCACCACATGGAGGCGGCGCAGCGGGAGAACACCTCCGCTTACGGTCTCAGCCCGGCTGGCGCCGAGCCCAGCCGGCATGGGGCCGTGCGTGACCGCGGTCGCGTGGTTGCCGAAATCCTCGGCGGTAAGATGCCCGTCTACGACACCCCCGTAGCCAACCCACGGGCCCTCAAGGTGGCCTACGAGGAGTTTGCCACCTTGGAGGGCGAAGAGCGTGCCGCTCATGAGCGCCACATCAAGGAGCTCATCGATGCTACGAATAAGCAGCAACGTCAGCTCTCGCCAGGCGGCGTCGCCACTAAAGGCCCCCGGCCTGAGCGCAAGGGCACGGGAATTGCCGGCCGCCCGACGGTCCAGTACTCCTATTCCCCTCTGTCTCTGGCCGCCTGGTCGAGGCAAACAACCCCCGGCCCTCTAAGATGTCGGGGAGTGAATAGCCGACTATAAGCAGCCGGCACACCAACGAGCCGCCTCGTAGCGGTCGCCACCACGAAGTGCTGGCATCCGGCAGCCCGCGCAGCTAGACGCACACACCGCCTCCGCGATGCGGATCGCGGCAATCAACGCCGCCCACCATCTGTCCCGAGCTTTCGGCCCGGCTCGGATCGCGCGTCCCCCGCAGCAGGGACGATGCACGCAACCGCATCGACCAGCTCGCTCAATCCGCCCTCCTCAAGGAGGGATCGATTGGCCTGGCCTGCTTCGGCCCCCGGATCCGCACTGAGCTGTTCCCGAAGGGCTTCACGCTCCCTAGGGACACCCCGAAATAAAACGGGGCTGCCAAACTCGAGGATTGGATGATCCACTACACCACCACAGTGGGCATTGCTAGGGGGAATAAGCGCGTAGCCGTCCGCTACGCCCCCCTCATGCTCATCGGCTCGGCCCGCACCTGGCTCAAAAGCCTGGCGGCCGGGAGCATCAACACCTGGACAGACTTTGAGGTGGCCTTTGTCCGCAAGTTCACCAGCACCTACAAGCGGCCCGGCCGGCCTCGTGAGCTCGTCGTGTGCGTTCAGGGGCCGGACGAATCCCTCCGCGACTACCTCACCCAATGCACCGAGCTCCGCAACTCCTGCAAAGGAGTGCACGAGGTGCAGGCCATGCAGTACTTCATCGAGGGCTACCGGGATGGCACCCCTGTCAAGCACAAGCTCATGTGCTCCGAGCCGGGCACGTTGGCCGAGCTCATGACCAAGGCGGACAAATACGCCACGGCCGACTCGGCCATCCAGGTCAAGACGTCCCCGCCGGCCAAGGCAACGACGATGCCGGCCGCGACCCGGCCGGCTGCCGACAACCGACAGTCGCAAAACAACAAGCGCAAGAACGACCAGCCGGATTCCCGCTATGGGAGCCGGCAGGTCAATACTGTCGAGGATCAAGAGCCGGCTGCCTAGCCTTCCGGCCCATGCTAGCGCACCGGCAAGGCTGCCTGGCAGCCAAAGCTCACCTTCGAGCAAATGCTCGATCTTCCATCCAAGAACCATTCGGTTTCCAAGCCCTCCACGCACACGGTCTGACAGTGCAGCTTCTCACAGTGATTGGCCCGAGGGGACGGCCTTACGGCTCCTCCCGCGCCGCCAGCCCGTGCGTCGGCCCCGGCCCCCGCTGCCGCCCTGGCGCTGGCAACGGCCCCAAATGACGGTCGCCTAGGCGACCACTACCCCAACCAGGACGGTAGCTACGTCGTCTTCACCAGCGAAGAGACGAGCAAGCTCACCGAGTGCCGGCTCCGCTGTGAGGTGAACACCACCATGCCGGCAACTCCCCGGTTCATGCACAGGTCGGAGAAGCCGGTCACATGGAGCCAAGCCGATCATCCTGCTGTGATGCCAAATCCTGGCAGCTATGCCTTGGTCCTTGACCCCACCATCGCCACCAAGGAGCGGGCCTACCGCTTCACGCGGGTGCTGATAGATGGCGGCAACAGCATCAACATCCTCTACCTCGATACGATGCGCAAGCTGGCGCTGAAGACAGAAGACCTACAGGCGAGCCGGATGGTTTTCCATGGCATCGTGCCTGGGAAGTCCTGCTCCCCTGTCAACAAGGTCACGCTCGACGTCCTCTTCGGTGGACCCGGCCACTTCCGCCGCGAGCCGGTGCTGTTCGAGGTCGTGGACCTCACGAGCCCCTACCACGCGCTGCTGGGCCGGCCGGCCCTTGTCAGTTTCATGGCGGTTCCACATTATGCCTACCTCAAGCTTAAGATGCCGGGCCCAAAGGGAATCATCGCCGTCAAGGGCGATTACAAGATGTCACTCGAGTGCGCTCGAGACGGTAACCGGCTGGCCAAGGCCATGGAAATCGCTAAGGAGAAGCGGTAGCTCGACCAGCTCGTGGCCCTTGCTACCAGTCGGCCGGCCATGCCGATCCCTCCCTCGCAATCCACCGGCGAGGCCTCCTTCCAGCCATCCAAAGACACCAAGCAAATCCCGCTCGACCCGGCCAACCCGGCTCAGTTCGTCACCATCGGCTCCCACCTCGACAGCAAATAGGAAGGCGAGCTCGTCGACTTCCTCCATGAGAATCGGGACATCTTCACGTGGTCCCCCAAGGACATGCCGGGTGTTCTGAGGAAGTTCGTCGAGCACAAACTACACGTCTGGCCGGATGTCAAGCCGGTCAAGCAACCCCTACGCCACTTCTCCGAGGAGAAGCGGCACACTATAGGAGAAGAGATTGCTCGGCTGCTCGCAGCTGGATTCATTATGGAAGTGTTCCACCTGGACTGGCTGGCCAACCCAGTCCTCGTGCTGAAGAAGAACAAGACCTGGCGCATGTGTATCGACTACACCGGCCTGAACAAGGCATGTCCCAAGGACCGATTCGCCCTGCCGCAGATTGATCAAGTTATCGACTCCGCGGCCGGCTGCGACTTGCTATCTTTCCTGAACGCCTATTCCGGCTACCATCAGATCAAGCTGAACCCGGAGGACCAGCTCAAGACCTCCTTCATCACGCCCTTCGGGGCCTACTGCTACATCACCATGTCCTTCGGCTTGAAGAATGCAGGCGCCGCCTTCTAATGGTGCATGCAGAAGTGTCTCCTACCTCAGATAGGCAGGAACGTCCACGTCTACATTGAAGACATCATCGTCAAGACCAAGAAGCACTTCAGCCTCCTCGACGACCTCTGGGAGACCTTCATGAACTTGCGTGAATACAAGATCAAGATCAACCCGGAGAAGTGCATTTTCGGTGTTCCCGCCGGTCAGCTCTTGGGTTTCTTCGTGTCCACCCACGACATCAAAGCTAACCCCAAGAAGATCCGAGTGATCGAGCGCATGCCGAAGCCGACACGGCTCCGCAACGTCCAGAAGGTCACCAGCTGCCTTGCCTCGCTCAGCCGGTTCATCAGCCGGCTAGGGGAGAAGGCTCTGCCCCTCTACGGGCTCCTTCGCAAGACATCCCTAATCGAGCCGGGTCAAACCAAGAGGCCAGGCATCTTCGACTGACCTGACGAGGTGGACGAGGCCTTTCGTGGCCTCAAGAAGGCTCTCACCCGCGCACCAATCTTGGCCGCGCCAGTTGAGAAGGAACCGCTGCTTGCCTACATCACCGCAACCATCCGCGTCATCAGCGTCGTTCTGGTGGTCGAGCGGCCGAAGGAGGGCAAGTCCCTGCTGGTTCAACGGCCTGTCTACTACCTCAGCGAGGTCCTCTCTGCGTCCCAGCAGAACTACCCCCACTACCAAAAGATGTGCTACAGCGTATACTTCGCTGCCAGGAAGGTCATGCAATACTTCCAAGAGCATACCATCACTGTGGTGAGCACGGCCCTGCTAGGCGAGATCATGAGCGGCCGGGACTCCACTGGCCAGATCGCCAAGTGGGTGATCGCCCTTGCCGATCACGAGATCCGGTACGAGCTGAGAACCACCATCAAGTCGTAAGCCCCGGCGGACTTCCTCATCGACTGGGCGGAGACGGAGTTCGTCCCGCCTCCCCCAGACTCCACGCATTGGCGAATGCATTTCGATGGCTCGAAGATGAGGACCGGCCTGCATGCCGGCATTGTCCTCTCCTCCCCGAAGGGTGATCATCTCAAGTATGCCATCCAGATCCACTTCGCTACCTCCAAGAACATGGCGGAGTACGAGGCCATTATCCACGGCCTCCGGCTCGCCAAGGAGATTGGCATCAGGTGCATCCTATGCTTCGGCGACTCCGACCTCGTCGTGTAGCAGGTCTGTGGCAAATGGGACGCCAGGGACGCCAACATGGCCAGCTACCGCTTCCTCGTCCAACAATTCACTGGCTCCTTCGAGGGATGTGAGTTTCATCATGTCCCCCGAGCGGACAACAAGGCGGCGGATGCGCTGGCAAAAATCGGCTCCTCCCGGTAGGCCATCCCAGCCGGCGTCTCCCTCGAGCGGCTGCTCAAGCCATCAATCAAGCCCTTCCCAGATTCAGAGTCGATCCTCGTACCGGCGGGGGCTGCCAGCCCATCACTGGCCCCGGCCGCCCCTCCGGCGGCCTCGCCACCCGCTCTCGAACCGTTGGCCGCCCAGCCGGCCCTGGTCGAGACGGCAGCACCCGAGACGGCAAGCCCCGGCGGCACGGCCATCATGATGATCGACGATTCCCCGGCCTTGGGGGCTCTCGAGCTGGTCCCGGGGGCTGGCGACCCGGCCCTAGGGGCTGGGCAACAAGGCCCGGGGGCTTTCGTGCCAGCCGCCGTAGCGGCCCCTCGTGGGCTCAACCCATCCTGTCGTTTCTTCTGCGAGGCGAGCTGCCTCTAGACGATGCTATGGCTTGGCAAATCCAACACCGGGCCACGACCTATAGCATCATCAACAACGTGCTCGTCCACCACAGCTCCACCAGCGTTTTCCAATGATGCGGCGAGCCGGAAAAGCGCTCGGAGATCCTCCTCGACATCCACCAGGGCGAGTGCGGGCATCATGCCACCTCCCTGGCCCTGGTGGCCAAGGCTTTCCGCCATGGCTTCTATTGGCCCACGGCCCTCGAGGCGGCCAAGAGGCTGGTCGACGATTGCGAAGGCTGCTGGCGCTTCAGCGAGCAAAGCCATCTGCCGACAACGACCCTCCAAACCATCCCCTCTCGTGGCGCTTTGCCGTTTGGGGGCTGGACATGGTGCGTCCGCTCAAAACTGCTCGAGGCGGCATGACACACTTGCTGCTAGCGGTGGGCAAATTTACCAAGTGGATCGAGGCGCAACCAATCAAGAAACTGGACGGCCCCATGGCCTTCCGGTTCATCAACGACATCACGGTGCGCTATGGCGTTCCTCACAGCATCATCACCGATAGCGGCACCAATTTCTCCAAGGGAGTGCGTGCGCGTTTTTGCTCCAAACAAGGGATCCGGCTTGACCTGGCTTCCGTCGCTCATCCACAGTCGAACGGCCAGGTCGAGAGGGCGAACGGCCTCCTCTTGTCCGGCATCAAGCCCCGGCTCATGATGCCGCTGGTAAGGTTGGCCGGCTGCTGGATCGACGAGCTGCCGGCCGTCCTGTGGAGTCTCAGGACCACCCCAAACCGGTTGATACATCTCCAACGTATCTACTTTTCCAAACTCTTTAGCCCTTGTTTTGGACTCTAATTTGCATGATTTGAATAAAACTAACCCGGACTAACGTTGTTTTCAGTAGAACTACCATGGTGTTGTTTTTGTGCAGAAATAAAAGTTCTTGGAATGACCTGGAAACTTATGAGGATTTTTTATGGAATATATAAAAAATACGAGAAGAAGAATCAACCGGAGGGGAGCTGCCAGTGGGCCACGAGCCCAGGAGCCGTGCCCCCCTAGGTCGCGCCTAGTAGGCTCGTGGCGCCCACGTGGCCCCTCCGACCTCATCTCCAGCTCCATGTAATCTCTTTTGCCCAGAAAAAAATCAAGAAGAAAAAATCATCACGTTTTACGATACGGAGCCGCCGCCACCACCTGTTCTTCCTCGGGAGGGCAGATCTGGAGTCCGTTCCGGGCTCCGGAGAGTGGAAATCGAAGCCATCGTCATCATCAACCATCCTCCATCACCAATTTCATGATGCTCTTCATCGTTCTTGAGTAATCTCATCGTAGGCTTGCTTGACGGTGATGGGTTGGATGAGATCTATCATGTAATAGAGTTAGTTTTGATGGGGTTTGATCCCTAGTATCCATTATGTTCTAAGATTGATGTTGCTACTACTTTGCTATGCTTAATGCTTGTCACTAGGGCCCGAGTGCCATGATTTCAGATCTGAATCTATTATGTCTTCAGCAATATATGTGTGTTCTTGATCCTATCTTGCAAGTTGTAGTCACCTACTATGTGTTATGACCCGGCAACCCTGGAGTGACAATAGCCGGAACCACTCCCAGAGATGACCATAGTATGAGGATTCCATGTATTCACCATGTGCTAATGCTTTGTTCCGGTTCTCTATTAAAAGGAGACCTTAATATCCCTTAGTTTCCATTAGGATCCCGCTGCCACGGGAGGGATGGACGAAAGATGTCATGCAAGTTCTTTTCCATAAGCACGTATGACTATATACGGAATACATGCCTACATTACATTGACGAGCTGGAGCTAGTTACATATTACCCTACGTTATAATAGTTACATGATGAATGCCATCCGACATAATCATCCATCACCCATCCAATGCCTACGAGCTTTTCTTATACTGGTCCTTGCTTAGTTACTTTACCGCTATTGCTGTCACACTTGCTACACAAATCACTACTACTACTGTTACCCCTATTACTGTTACTATCATACTACTTTGCTACTAAAACTTTGCTGCAGATACTAACTCTTTGAGGTGTGGTTGAATTGACAACTCAACTGCTAATACTTAAGGATATTTTTTGGCTCCCCTTGTGTCGAATCAATAAATTTGGGTTGAATACTTTACCCTCAAAAACTGTTGTGATCCCCTATACTTGTGGGTTATCAAGACCTTTTTCTGGCGCCGTTGCCGGGGAGCATAGCTCTATTCTCTGAGTCACTTGGGATTTATATCTATATATCACTATGAAGAATTTGTGAGATCCAAAAACTAAAGTTCTGCCCTCAACTACGAGGACAGGTAAGGAACTACCATCTAGTTCTGCACTTGATTCATCTTCTGTTATGAGTAAATTTGAGACACCGCCACCTGCTATTAATTTTGATATGTCGCCTGTGCTTGATGATGCTACTTCTTCTATACATGATAATTATGATGATGCTTTGCTTGGTAATGATATACCACTTGGTGAATTTCTTGATGCACAAATTGCTAGAGTTACTACTGAATCAAATGATACTTCTGAAACTGATGAACTTATTGAAATGGAACCTGCTGTTACACCTATTAGACCTAGCCCTCCTAAATATGAATTGCCTAATATACCTAAGGGGTATGTTATGGAAGGAGAGGTAGCTGAAGACTTTCTTGCTTGTAAGGATAACTATGATCTTGAGAATTTATTACGCAAGTGGAAAGAAAAATCTCTGAATGCTAGAATGAAATATGATCCTAAGTTTGCTACTTCACCTATGTTTGTTACTGATAAGGATTATGAGTTCTCTATAGATCCCTAGTTAATCACTTTGATTGAATCTGATCCTTTTCATGGTTATGAATGTGAAACTATTGTAGCACATCTTACTAAATTGAATGATATTGCCACCCTATTCACTAATGAGGAAATTTTTTGCTATTACTATATCCTTAAGTTGTTTCCTTTCTCACTAAAGGGTGATTCTAAAACTTGGTTTACTTCTTTGCTCCTTGTTGTGTGCGTAGTCCCCAGGATATGATATACTACATTTCTGAGAAATATTTTCCTGCCCATAAGAAACAAGTTGCCTTGCAGGATATATATAACTTTGTGCAAATTGAAGAAGAGAGTCTCCCACAAGCTTGGGGGAGGCTTGTCCAGTTACTAAATGCTTTGCCTGATCACCCTCTTAAGAAAAATGAAATACTTGATATCTTTTATAATGGACTAACCAATGCTTCCAGGGACCACCTAGATAGTTGTGCTGGCTGTATTTTCAGGGAATGAACTGTGGAACAAGCTGAAATTCTGTTGAATAATATCTTGAGCAATGATAATGCTTGGACTATTCCCGAACCACCTCCGAAGCCAACTCCAAAGAAAAGAGGTATTCTATTCCTTAGTCCTGAAGATATGCTAGAAGCAAATAAATATATGCGAGAGAAAGGTATTAAATCTGAAGATGTTAAGAATCTACCACCTATTGAAGAGATACATGGTCTTGATAACCCGACACAGATAGTAGAGGTAAATTCTCTTCGTAGATTCAATGAGAATGATATCCCTTATGATAAACCTGCTAGCTTATGCTTAGATGAATTTGATAATTTTTTTGCCAAACAACAAAGTTTTAATGATTATGTTAACAGACAACTGGAACAAAATGCTAGTATGATTAATCATATAAGTGCTTGTGTGGATAGAAATGTTAATGATCTTAAGCTTATTGGTAAACATGCTTCTATGGTCACTACTCAAGTAGAGCAAATACTTAAGGCTCCAAATGACTTGCTTAATGAATTGAATGATAATTCTGTTAAAGTTGTTACTAGAGGTGGTAGAATGACTCAGGAACCTTTGTATCATGAGGGCCATCCTAAGAGAATTGAGCAAGATTCTCAAGGAATTAATACTGATGCACCTAGTCATCCTGGTAATAGGAAGAAAAATAAAGATGATAGGAATTTGCATGCTAGTAAACCTGTTGCTGTTACACCTGAGAATCCAAACGATATATCTATTTCTGATGCTGAGACACAATCTGGTGATGAACATGAGCCTAGTGATAATGTTGATAATGATGTTCATATTGATGCTCAACCTAGTAATGATAATGATGTGGAGATCAAACCTGCTATTGAACCTGATAACCCACAACCTAGGAACAAAAGATATGATAAGAGTGATTTTATTGCTAGGAAGCACGGTAAGGAAAGAGAACCTTGGGTTCAGAAACCCTTGCCCTTTCCTCCTAAGACATCCAAGAAAAAGGATGATGAGGGTTTTGAGCGCTTTGTTGAAATGATTAGACCTATCTTTTTGCAAATGCGTTTGACTGATATGCTTAAAATGTCTCCTTATGCTAAATACATGAAAGATAATGTGACTAATAAAAGAAAGATACTTGATGTTGAGATTTCCGCCATGCTTGCTAATTACACTTTTAAGGGTGGGACTCCTAAGAAACTAGGTGATCCTGGAGTACCCACTATACCTTGCTCCATTAAAGGAAATTATGTTAGAACTGCTTTATGTGATCTTGGAGCCGGTGTTAGTGTTATGCCTCTCTATTTATATCGTAGACTTGAATTAGATAAGTTGACACCTACTGAAATTTCTTTGCAAATGGCCGAAAAATCAACTTCTTTACCTATCGGCATTTGCGAGGATATGCCTATTGTGGTTGCGAACTTTACTATCCTAACGGACTTTGTTATTCTTGATATTCCCGAGCATGATGCCTTGGCAATCATCCTTGGGAGACCCTTTTTTAAACACTGCAGGGGCTGTTATTGATTGCAACAAAGGCAATGTCACTTTCCATGTCAATGGTAATGAGCACACGGTGCACTTTCCGAAGAAACAATATCGGGTTCATTGCATAAATTTTATTGAAAATTTTTAATCCATTATTATTGGAAGCTTTGAATTTCCTATACCCACTGTCAAGATGAGATATGATATACTTATTGTTGGGGATGTGCATATTCCCATTGAGGTACCCTAGTGATTTTTCGAAAAATTTCCGGTTTCATGTGATATGAAAAAAGTTTGTCAAGGAGACTTGATCAACCTCATTGATGGATTTCTTTTGATGACCATGAGATGGATGAATCTAGAAGTCACAATCTTCTACTCCCAACTTTTACTTTCGGTTACTTAGTAGAAAAATAATAAAAATAGCATTATTTTCCTGTTTTCTCCATTATCCGTCCAATAAAAAATGACCTGAAAATAAAAGTTCTTCAAATGCCCTGAAATTCAAGTATGATTTTTCTGGATTATTTAAGAATTTCTGAGATAGATAACTAGTCAGGGGGATGCACCAGTGGACCACGAGCCCAGGAGGCGCGGCCACCCCCTTGGCCGCGCCTGGCAGGCTCGTGGGTCCCATGTGGCCCCCCTCCACTTATTCCAGCACCCATCTCCTTCTTCTACCTCCAGAAAAAATCACCCCACAGCTCAAACCCGTGTTCTTGCTCATTTTGCTGCATTTTTCATTCTCCTTGTGCAAAGCCCCATTCACCAAACTGTTTTGGGGAATTGTTCCTTTGTATGTGACTCAGCCATTGGTCCAATTAGTTTTTGTTCTAGTGCTTTATTCATTGCATATTAATCGCTGCCTTGGTGACCCTGTTGTTAAGCTTTGCATGCTAATTTTATTTGGTCCCAAGTAGTTTTGATGCAAGATATGGCCTCTAGGCACTTGTAGGAGTAGTTGCTATGAGTTTTGTTAAATTTTGTTCACTTTTATTTTACGTCACTAAAAATATCAGAATTACTTCAGAAATAGGAAAATGTTTAGTAAGAGCTATCATGGTGGTTCCTCAAGCAAGAGGGGTCGCCGTCCTGCGATTCGGGAGCCCGATCCATATCAGCCGAGAGATGCATCGGTGCAACCATGTGAATGGCCTTCCAATGAATTCATGATTGATGCAGGTTTCAAGGACGAGTTTGATACATTTATTCGCAACGCCGGGCTCGAGGAATTCATCTCCAATAAATGTGAATAGTATACTTCACTCACTGCCTCCTTTGTTCGTAGATTCAAATTTTCAGTTAGCCGTGACACATCTATACTGTTTGATCTTTATGATAAATCGTATACTATGGATTTAGAGGATTTTAATAGAATATGCAAGATACCTAATTGGGGTAGTCCCAATGACCCTCCTAAGTCCTCGGTTGGAGATTTTATTTCTAGTATAACTGTTGGAGAGACTAGAGATATTACGCAGGTTACCATGGGGAGCATTCATTTTCCCGCCTTACATTATTTTGCCCTCTTCATAGGTAGATGCATTAATGGTAAGCGTGATCGTAGCCACCTATGCGCACCTGACCTCAGTATACTTAAGAGTGCAGTAACAGGTGATAGAAGTTTTAACATGGGAGCTATAATTGCTAGGAGACTAAATAACAATGCTAATGAAGGAGATTTCTTTGGTGGGATCTATGCCTCTCGCCTAGCTAATTATCTTAAAATACCCATCCAGACAGGAGATCCCCCACTTCACAGTGCTTTCCTTGATCGTGCTGCTATGATACGCTTCCAGTTCCTTGAGAGGAGCAATGAGTCCCTCCTGTACCGGCTAATATTTAACCGACAGCGTGTTTTTCATATTACCCTTCTTGCTCCTACCTTCTTTGATTTTTAGAGTAAACGGAGGTATTACATAACTAGAGAAGAGGCAGAGGAGTATGAGAGAGAAGTGAAGGCTGCTCGCCTTCGTGAGGTAGCTATTCAGGCGGTAGCTGCCGCATCCCAGTACAACCCACATTATGATTTTGGATATCGCCCGGAGTACCCAGGAGATGGTTACTTTCCTCCTTGGGAGTAGACCAACTTAGGACAAAAGCCTAAGCTTCGGGGAGTCCGTGTTTCTCACCGATTTTATATTCATGTTCACACATTCACTTTGATAGTCGGTGTTCACACTTTTTCATTATATCATCCATGCTAGCTTATTTTCTTTTCTCGCACTCTTCTTTTGTGTTTCGTTAACTTGAGAAAATCCAAAAAAAATTAAAAATGAGAAAAAAAAATTAGTTGTAACTTTACATTCTTGCATGCTTAGTAGTCACTAAAAAGAAAACCCACAAAGATTTTCCCGTTCTTCTTTTGCTTGTTGGGAGCTTTCCCGTGTAAATAGTTTTCTTTTTCTTGGGTCGAGGTAGAAGACCATGATTAAAATGATTAGTGGCTCTCATATGCATTATTGTTCATCCGTCAAAGAGCCATATTACCTTGTCTTCTCCTCTGAGTTTGCTTGCAGATTCCAGCTTATTCCAATGCACGAACACTCTTATTATTATTCACATCATTCGGTCGTGCAAGTGAAAGGCAATAATGACGATATATGATGAAGTGACTGAGCTTGGAAAAGCTGGTACGAACTCGACCTATTTTGTTTTTGTAAATATGACTAGCCCATCATTCCTAACTCAGCATTGTTATGAGAGAAACATGTTTGCAATGACAATTTAGAGATCATAGTTTCTTATGCCATGCTTAATTAGCTAGGAGCTTATAATGGTTTGTCTTGGATGCCAACATGAATTTTAAAATGATTGTGATGTAGTATGATAGGATGGTATCCTCCTTTGAATGATTCGAGTGGCTTGACTTGGCACATGTTCACGCATGTAGTTGAAACAAAATCAACATAGCCTCCATGATATTCATGTTCATGGTGATTTATATCCTACTCATGCTTGCACTCAATGTTGGTTAATCTCAATGCATGTTAATGAATGTTATCTCTCTCTAGTTGGTCGCTTCCCAGTCTTTTGCTAGCCTTCACTTGTACTAAGCGGGAATACTACTTGTGCATCCACTTAACCCAAAGTTGTTCCATATGAGTCCACCATACCTACCTATATGCGGCATTTACCTGCCATTCCAAGTAAATTTGCATGTGCCATTCTCTAAATTTTCAAATACTAATCTGTTTTTGTATGCCCGAACCGCTCATGTTGTGACAAGGGGCGGTCAGTATCTTCCATGCTAGGCGTGTTACCCTCGATATGTGTTTATTCACTATCACTCACGAGAAACGGACCGGTAATCGGAATGCCCAGTTCCATGCTCAACTCAAATAAAAATATAATTGCAAACAAAACTTCCCCTGGATTGTTGTTGGTATGGACGGCACCCGAGGATTCGGCTAGTCGTGGAGTGTGATTGATCGGTGGTGGGAGAGTCAAAACTTTACTATTCTGTTTGGGAACCGCCTATAATATGTGTAGCATGGAAGATGGTGAAAACTCTTGGTCATCGCGTTGAAAATGAAAGCATGCCACCCGAATAAATTATCTATCTCTGCTTTAAAAATCTTGAGCTCTGGCACCTCTACGAATCAATGCTTCCCTCTGCTAAGGGCCTATCTATTTACGTTTCTGTTGAGTCATCCTGTTCTTATTAAAAACACCAACTAGAGAGCAGCTCCGTCATTTGTATGCTTTGCTATTAATTGATATTGAGTATGTCTATTACTAGATCTTCTTTAGCATGAATTACAATTTCTAGTCGGCCCTTGGTCTTTGAAGGTGCTCTGCATTTATGTTTTGCGGTCTCAGAAAGGGCTAGTAAGATACCATCTATTCATATTATATCATGATTGTTTTGATTGAAGTGTTGATGTTTGAAACTTATTATTATTACTCGCTAGTTGATTAGGCCATTGATATGAGTATACCATGAGACCTGAATGTCATTGCTTATGTTGTTAGCTTATGATCTTGCTGAAAATTTGAATATGAGTTAGATATAATTACAACAACAAGGTCAAATAGAGTTCATAAAAGTTTTTGTTTGGTCTCTTTCAGTTTATCAACTGAATTGCTTGAGGACAAGCAAGGCTTTAAGCTTGGGGGAGTTGATACATCTCCAACGTGTCTACTTTTACAAACTCTTTTGCCCTTGTTTTGGACTCTAATTTGGATGATTTGAATGAAACTAACCCGGACTGACGCTGTTTTTAGCAGAACTACCATGGTGTTGTTTTTGTGCAGAAATAAAAGTTCTCGGAATGACCTAGAAACTTACGAGGATTTTTTATGGAATATATAAAAAATACCAGAAGAAGAATAAACCGGAGGGGAGCTTCTAGTGGGCCACGAGCCCAGGAGCCACGGCCCCCTAGGCCACGCCTAGCAGGCTCGTGGGGCCCATGTGGCCCCTCCGACCTCATCTCTAGCTCCATATAATCTCTTTCGCCCAGAAAAAAAAATCAAGAAGAAGAAATGATTGCGTTTTACGATACGGAGCCGCCGCCACCACCTGTTCTTCCTCAGGAGGGCACATTTGGAGTTCGTTCTGGGCTCCGGAGAGTGGAGATCGAAGCCATCGTCATCATCAACCATCCTCCATCGCCAATTTCATGATGCTCTTCATCGTTCGTGAGTAATCTCATCGTAGGCTTGCTGGACGGTGATGGGTTGGATGAGATCTATCATGTAATCGAGTTAGTTTTGATGGGGTTTGATCCCTAGTATCCACTATGTTCTAAGATTGATGTTGGTACTACTTTGCTATGCTTAATGCTTGTCACTAGGGCCCGAGTGCCATGATTTCAGATCTGAATCTATTATGTTTTCATCAATATATGTGTGTTCTTGATCCTATCTTGCAAGTTCTAGTCACCTACTATGTGTTATGACCCAGCAACCCTGGAGTGACAATAGCCGGAACCACTCCCAGAGATGACCATAGTATGAGCACTCCATGTATTCACCATGTGTTAATGCTTTGTTCCGGTTCTCTATTAAAATGAGACCTTAATATCCCTTAGTTTTCATTAGGACCCCACTGCCATGAGAGGGATGGACGAAAGATGTCATGCAAGTTCTTTTCCATAAGCACGTATGACTATATACGGAATACATGCCTACATTACATTGACGAACTGGAGCTAGTTACATATTACCCTATGTTATAATTGTTACATGATGAATGCCATCCGACATAATCATCCATCACCGATCCAATGCCTACGAGCTTTTCCTATACTGGTCCTTGCTTAGTTACTTTACCGCTATTGCTGTCACACTTGCTACACAAATCACTACTGCTACTGTTACCCCTATTACTGTTACTATCATACTACTTTGCTACTAAAACTTTGCTGCAAATACTAAATCTTTCAGGTGTGGTTGAATTGACAACTCAACTGCTAATACTCGAGGATATTCTTTGGCTCCCCTTATGTCGAATCAATAAATTTGGGTTGAATACTTTACCCTCGAAAACTGTTGCGATCCCCTATACTTGTGGGTTATCACCGGTCGACCGGCTACACCCCATTCTTCCTTGTATATGGATCCGAGGCGATCATCCCCACCGACATCGAGTTCGATTTGCCTCGGGTCGCCCTATACACGGAGAAGGACGCTAAGGAGGCAAGAGAAGACGACGTCGATCTACTCGAGGAGGCTCACGAACTGGCCTTAAGCCGGACAGCGATCTACCAACAGAAGCTCCGACACTACCATAGCAAATGGATCCGGATGCTCTCATTCCGTGAGTGGGACCTGGTCCTCAGGCGGGTCCAACGACCTGCCAGTCAGCACAAGCTGTCCTCCCCATGGAAGGGCCCGTTCATCATTAGCAAGGTGCCACACAACAACGCGTACTATATGATAGACGCCCAGAAGCCGCAAAAACGCAAGAGAGATGCCTCCGGCAAAGAGAGGGAGCGCCTCTGGAACGCGGCACTCCTATGCCCGTTTTACTACTGAGGAAAACCAATGTATGTGTGTATCCCTGTCCTTTTGGGCTAATGAATGCAATGGGCATCCCAAGCCGGCTCTTGGGGCGCGTCCCATTTCGTTTCTCTCAAAGTGTTCCACACTCACCGGCTCCCCGGTCCGGCTCTCGGGCCCGGGGGCTAGCCGACAGGACCTGGAAATGCCTCTCTGCAAAAGGCTATGTTGTGTGAGCCAGCCAAGCTTCCCCACCCTTACCAGCTACAGACCGGATCCCGGCTGTCCAGCTGACGGGGCCTCGAGGCGGCTAGGTTTGGCTCACACCAAAGGTCAAAACGGGACGGGACTCCTTCTAGGCTCGCCCGGACCCTTTACCACTCTACTTACCCTGGAAAAAAAACCGCGATTCCTAAAGTTTCGAAACAGCTCCCTTGAGGCGGACGCCCCGACCTAGCTACAGACCAGCTCCCGGCTGTCGGGCTGGTGGGGCCAAGGCCAAAGGGGAAAAGGAATAGAAATACAAGGAATCGAAGCGGGCAAAAAGGGGTAAGAATGAGGCGGCAGAATCCACATGGCAGAACATACAAACTCACGACATAAACATTAAAGGAATAGTGGCCCACCGCCGGCATTCAGTTCATTACACAAACACCCCAAGTGGGTGGATTCAAGTAATTTTGTGCAGGAAAAAGAAAGGATAACTAAGAAGAGGGACGGGGGCTCAGGCTGCCAGTGCGTCGCCAGCCGGCGCGCCCTCAGCTGGCACGCCACGAGGCAGCTCGGTCCCTGCCCCAGAGGTGGTCGTGGCCTTCGAGTCAGCTCGCTTGTCCTTCGAGGCGGGCTCCTCGGCCTCGGCCGTCTCGCCGCTCGAGTCGGTGCTCTCGTCGGCGACTTCGGAGTCATCTGGGCCCTGAGGGATGCCGAAGGAGTCCTCCGACAGCGGCTCGCCGTCCTCGCCAAGGGGAGGCAGGAACTCGTCCCCGTCGACGTACTACGCGAGTTCATTTGCCTACTGGACCAAGGCCGGCTCGCGGGCCACCCGCTCCGCGGCCGGCACGTCCCGCATGGTCGCCAGCCGGGTGAGGTCCACTCCCCGGTACCAAGACGGGATGAACCGGAGAGCCATCTGCGCTCCATCTCGGGCAGTCGAGGCCTTCCAGGCCTCGAGCTGGGGGACGACATGCTCAAGCGAAAGGGCCACGTAGTCCGTTGGAGCTCCGCCGTAGTCCTGCCACAGTGTGGCGATGACTTCCTTGCTGGCGGTCTTGAGGCGATCCATGGTCCGCTCGAGGTGGGTCATCCGCATGTCGATGGCGATCCCGATCTCATCCATCTCCCACGGGGCGTGCTCGTCGATGGAGCGGCTGCACTCCTAGAGGTTTCCCGGTGCTCCTCAATGGCGCGCGAGGCGCGGCGATATGTCTCCACGAAACGCCCTGGGAGGAAGAAGATAAGAAAGAAGGGGAAAACAAGATGAAGCGCAAGAGGCGGCAAGAAAAAGGGCAACTAATGGAAAGAGGCAATAGGTCGACACGTACCTTCGACCGCGTCGTCTACACCGATGGCGAAGTGAAGCGCCTGCTCGCGCTCTTGCTTCTGGTCTGCCTTCGAGGTGGCAAGGGAACTCCTGACCTCCTCGAGCACCTTCTCGAGGCGGGTCACCTCACCTTGGAGGACCGCCATCCTCTGGGCGGCCTTGGCCGCCTCCTTGACGACCGCTTCCTGGGCCGCCGCCTCCTTGGCTGCCTCGGCCTTGAGCCGGCCCTTGGCCACCTCCCCGTCCACCAGCAGCGTGGCCAGCCGGTCTGCCTCCTACCCAGCCGCCTTGACGTCCCGCGTCAGCCGGTCCCGGTCGGCCACGAATCCGGTCTTCTCCTCCCGAAGGGTGGCCAGCTCACCTGCATAAAACGACCAACGTTAGCAGACGGCAACAACCACCGACTCCCGGGGGCTACACACCCACTCCCACAAAGGTGTAACTTACCTTGCACGCATCCCAGCTCCTCCTCCAGGCGGTAGAAGCCGTACTTGCCGTGGTCGTGGATGGCGACCGCCTCCGCAAAAAGCTTCTGCCTCAAGGAGGTTCCCTCCTGTTGCAAACGAAACGAAGGTCAAAAAATGCTCAAAGGGAGATCCGGCCTGGCTGCCCGTCAGCCGGTCAGCTGGCCCGCATCTTGGGGGCTACAACAAGTGGGTGCGCTTGCGCGCCCCCACTGAAAACTCATAAGGTAAGAAGTCGACACACCTCGGCACGCTGAAGGGCAGCGACTGCCGCCTCCACAAAACGGGCCAGGTCTTGTCGGCATTGGTCCAGGACGCTACCCAGATCTGCAAGGGAGCGAACCGGGCCGCCTGCGGGGGAAGCCGGCAGGGCCGGCTCATACGCCAGCGCGTCCCATTCCCGGCAGACCTCCTGCATCGACCCCAGGACTCTTCGGGCCCGGCCGCTGCTACCGCCCGCACTCGCCGCGGCTCCGGCTGTTTGGGGCGGGTTGATGTCGGCAAGGGACCGGGAGTCGCCTCCTGCCACCCCCCCCCCCGACTGGCGCCGTCGCCGCCTCCTCTTCTCGCTGCTCCGGCTCGTCAGTCGCGCCGGAGGGCATCTCCACCTCCGTGGCTGTCGCCTCTGGTGGCACCACCGGCACCGCCTCCATGGCTGCCGGCTCCTCCGGCACCTCCTCCCGGGTTCAGAGGCTGGCGGGGTCACATCCGGCACCCCAGGCCGGGCTGCCTCGGGGGCCCACTCCACTGCCGCCTCGGGAGCCCGCTCCTGCACTGGCGGAGGCGGCGGCAAGTCCGTGGCCGCTCCTCGCGGCTCGCTCGACGGGGGCCTCAGCGCTTGGGCGAACTCCGCCGCCGAATCGGTGGCCTAGGGAGGCTCGGCTGACCCCCTTCGCCGCCAGCCGCTCGAGGTCGCGGAGTGCGCAGCCCCTCCCCGTGTGCTGAACCGGGAGGCTCGCAGCTCCATGAGCCTCCTCTTCTCCTCCCGCTGGGTGGCCGCATGCTCGCGGGCCAGCCGGCCGGCGGCCTCCGTCTGCTCGCCGGCCGCCTCCTCCTCTTGGAGCTCAAGGGGGTCACAGCAACAACCAAGACCCAGTGACCGGGCGGATCGCAAGACAAACACAAAGAAAACTCATGCAACAAATAAATTTACGCGATAACAAGGGGCAGGGCCCGCTTGGCTCGGGGTGGCGGCTTCTGTGCGGCTATCTTGACCTGCTTCGAGCCGGGAGGCGGGGCTGCCGGCCCCCCCAGAGCCGGCCTCTACCCCCGGCCGGGCGATTTGGAGGCTAGGCCTCAGCTCCTCGCTCCTACGGTCTTGATGCGCGGCGGGAGGAGGTCCGTCAAGGATCATCAGATCATCATCATCGTCATCGTCGTCGTCATCCGTCCAGTCGCGGATGGAGGGGGCATGACAGAACTCACCCGCTCCGCTGGGTCCTCCGGCTGCGTCGAACGCTCCGGCTCCGCCTGGAGTGCCGCCTCGCAGCTTCGCCGGCTCGTCGGCCTCTCCTGAGGAGTCCGCCCCTTCCCCCATGGGACCTCCCATCTGGAAATCTTCGGAGTCGGAGTCCATGCGCTCCACCTCGAAGATTTGTGGGTGCAGGCCGTCCGGCGTGTTTTGTTGCACCAACAGCTACAGTCAACACGCCAACATGAGTTCTCCAGCCGGCTGCCGGCTGGGGAATAACAAACAAAGAGAGAAAAGCCACCTCGACAAGAAGACTTACCAGGGGGGCAGTTGGCGCGGTCATACGGCTCCATGCCAAAGGACTACAAGGCGGGCTTCAGCTTGAACCTGGTGAGGGCGTTCACCCGCTTTGCCACCTGAGCCGGCGTCAACTCCACGGTGGACTGCCGGCAATTGTCGTGCCGGCCAGACATGTCGCAGATTCGGTGTGGCCTTATTTGGAGAGGCGACACCCGACGCGAGATGAAGGCCGCCACCAGGTCGGCAGCGACCAGCCCCTCGGAGCTTTTCAGCTACGTGAGCCGGGCGAGCTCGTCCAAGGCCACGCAGTGTGGTTCTCATGCCAGCCAATTCTGCTGGGACGATTGCCGGTCCTCGAAGGGCGGCAGCCGGATGTTGTCCGTCTTCGGGTCGACGTTCTTCATGTAGAAGAACGTTCGATGCCACCCCTTGACGGAATCGATCAAGGAGAGAGGGGGAAAGCGAGCGACGCCGTGGCAGCACACTACTGTGCCCCCGCAAGTGTCGCTCTTTAGAGGCTTGAGATAGAAGAGAGCATTGAAGAGCTCAAGAAAAGGAAGAACACCGAGGTACCCCTCGCACAGCGCCACGAAGGCAGAGAGGTACAGGATGGAATTCGGACCGAGACTGTGAGGCTGAAGATCAAATGTGTCGAGAAGAACGCGAAAGAAGATGCTCACCGGAAGCGCCAAGCCCCGGGAGAAATGCCAAAGGAACAAAACGCGCTCCCCTGGTTGCGGCGCCGGCACAACATCGCCGCCTGGCGCGCGGGCGGCTACCCGCTCGGGCGGTGGCAACATCCTCGCCTTGCGTAGCTCGGCGATGTTGGCTTCGGTGACGAACGAGCCTCCCCAGCTTCCACTGCGCGCGTCGGGCATCGTGGCGGCGACGCGACGTACGGGCGCGGGCGCGGTGTGCGCGAAGCAGCAAGAACGGCAGCACGAGAGGGCAGCAAGGAGAGCAAGAGAGGCGCGGGTACCTCCGCCTCCTGCCTCCCTCTCCTTTTATAGGCGAAGTCCATGACCGGGGACGTGGGATCGATTGTGCCCACGTTCCCCGGAAACCCCACACAAGTGGAGGGCCCGGGGCCGTAACGGCCACCTCGGGGCGCAGAAGATCTGGCCCTGGCCCCGAGGCCTATCAGGCTACGCCTGGGCCCTAGCGAACTAGGCCCAGGCGACGTCCCGTCTCCCCTCGTGCGCGGGGCCCATCGCGTTGTCATGCTCCGTGTGGCGAGTCACGTGCAGGTGCGCGTCCCGGAGCGGCACGCCAGAACCCGAGGTGTCGGGTCCGACGACTCACCTGGTTGCCCCTTCACCTTTGAACCAGAAGCGGGCAGAGCTGAAAGGAAGCCGCCAGCTCCCCACTGTCCACTGGACGTGGGCTCCCACCGGCTCCAGGGGCTACTGACGGGGTTTATATCCCCAGGTAGGCCAAAGCGACGGGTGCTCCCCTCTCTGCTTCGAAGAAAAACCAAGTGACCGGCTGGTCAAGGCTGGCTGGAGCCCGCACGAGGCGAGCCATCCTCGGCTGGCGCCTCGCCCGGCTGGTCAAGCAGCCGGGTGGGCCCTCGGCCGACTTGTCAAGCAGCCGGATGCCCATAAGCCGGCCCCCTCCATTGACTTTGGGACGAACACGCCCTGTCCCGTCCCTCTGTCTACGGGTATCACGACACGACGCGACTGGCAGGATGGGCGACCCTGTGGCTATAGTGGTCGCTAACGCACCGCCCCGCATGGCTACAGTTTAACCATCCGGACCGCTGACCCTGGTGAGCGCGACCGGGAGGGGGAACAGCGCCGGCACGCCTTCGCCACTCGATGGCCTGTCCCGGCGTAGCTACAGTGCCGCCGGCCGTAACAGAGACCTCGGCCGGCTGGCGCTAAACGACAGCTCCCCTGGCGGCCCGTGCCAGGGCAAGTGGGCAAGGATCAATCGCGGTGCCTGCCGGCGGGCCCCAACGGGGATGGAACCGCTCGACCGGCGGGCCCCGCCCACGACAAGATGGCGCGAGAAGTGGGACCCTCTGCCCAGGCGGAGACGCTGCTAGCCGGGTCCCCCCACCTTAGTACTTGAATCATATTGTAAGAGCCGGGGGGTTGGACTATAAAAACCCCCGAGCGCCCCACACACACGCACGCACGGACGGACGATCAATCACACCCACAAAGCTCTCTCATCCCCTTCTAAGAGCAAAGGAAGACGAGCCGGCTGCTCCTTCTTCCTCCCCAAGATACAACTCCAGGAGCAACCTTGTATACTTGATCACTCATCCAATGAAACCAAGAAGGACTAGGGGTGTTACCTCCCTCGGAGGGCCCCGAACCTGGGTACATCGCGTGTCATCACCTCTTGTGCCCAATCTCGCACCCGGAGCCCATCGGCATCCTTTGGCCCCAACACCTTTGATAAGCCACCCCATGACATCTGTCATGAGAAAAGAACGACAAAAAGCTTATCGGTTTTGCACTTGTTCCGGCTCAGCCGACCGGGTTACAATCATTGAAGACAAGGAGTTTAATTGCCAGGCAGGTTACCCTACGCCGGGTCTTCGGGCTCTTCGATTTGAAGACGATCCACATCCCAGTTGCTGTTTAGTAAGGCTTCAAATTAAGCATCATCGAAAAGGGGAGATGGATCAATGTCAGGGGAGAAGAGCGGCTTACGACGTGCTAGGACCAAGTCTCTGGCTTCAAAGGTAGGGTAGCGTAGCCGTTGGTTGTTTTTGTCATAAGTCGCCTGGTAGGGAACTAGGTTCGTTTCGTCAACCAATATGAAGGCAAGCCGCCGAGAGGCCTTAATGCACTTGGCATAATCGGCTTCCGTGAAGTCTGAGACGTCATTCTTCTTCGAAGGGAAGCCGTTCATCATCTCTTCAGCAGTTAATTCTGGAGCAAAGGCCAGGGACCGGCTCAGCGCAGCTATAGCTCCTCTTCTGGCGGCTGATCGTCTTATTTCCTCCACTTGCATGGGTAAAGTTGATAAGACCTCCAGGACGCCCTTCATAAATTTGGGGACGTATTAGTCCGTCATCATAGCTTTGATGGTGTAAAGGGCTCCACTATACAGTTGCTTAGTCAAGGCATCGGCTGCTTTCAACTTCATCAGACTAACAGAAGATAGCTGGCGGCTCCTTTTGCCTGCAAGAAAAAGTCGAAGGTATAAGTTGCCCGGCGAGTGTTTATTTAATGAGGATATTTTTGAGCCACATATACTTACCAAAGATAGCAACAGTCATCTTAGAGAAGTGGTCCTTAAGGGTCTTCAGCTCCGCCGATGCAAGGTTGAGCTGGTCCTCTACATCGCTTGCACGTTTCACCAAGGCGGCTTGCTCCGTTTCGGCGGTGTTCTTACGTGCAAGGAATTCAGCTTGGAGTTTTCAAGCTCTTCAATAGCCGCCCGCAACTTTTCTTCTGTTATGGCCCGGGCGGTCTTTTGGGCTGATAGGTTTTCCCTTAAGTTGGCCCGCTCAGACTCGGTGGTATTCAAAGCTTCCTGCATTTCACAGATTAAAGGTTATCAATGATAAGTCGCCGGATGAAATAGCTCTTATAAAGTCCCAAGCACATTACGAGCAATATACTTGGCACTTGGGGGCTAATGTCTGTGGTTTCAATTTCATATCTACGATGAAAGTTCTGACTCATCATTATCATAAAGCTCCGGACTTGGGGGCTACACCTGGCGAAACTTCTTACATGTGAGAGATCCAGATCATCATTATCATAATGCTCCGGACTTGGGGGCTACAATTGGATCTATAACTAAGTACTAGCTTATATGAAATTTAATCCAGTACTTGGGAGTCACAGCTTAAAGCTCTATATAATGAAATTGAAGGTTTGGAAGACCCGTCCTATTTTTTGCAATATTAATCTGGATCTTGGGGGCTAAGTACAGGTATAAGAGAGAGATAGAAGATGGATGATACCTCATATTTATTTTTCATCAAGCCAACAAGCTTGCTCTCCATATTGCGACTGGCAGACAGGAGGTTCAGATAGCCGGCGTGTAAGTCGTCTGCAGTCAACTTCTCCAAGGCAAGGAATTCGAAATCATGCTTCCCAGGAGAGTAAGTAGTAACTTTGCTGGAATGCTTCATTAGAGTATGGTGTGTGGGAGATTGATAACCCATCCCAGTGATGGTCACATCCGGGAAAGGCGTGTCTTCAGTGGAAGGCTTAGGGTTAGCCGTGGGTTATGAGAAGCCGCCGAGTAATGACCCGCCGACTCGGAAGGTGGGGGAGATTTCTCAGGCGTTTCTTTGGTAACATCAAAAGGTTTAACCGAAGAGTGGGACAACTCAGCAATATCCGGCTGTTGAGTAGTCGGAGCAGCAGTACACTCGCCGGCTTTTCTGCGTTTGGCCTGTGCCCTGAAAAAGCAAGGAGTCTGTACATAGTGTAAAGGTGATACAGGTAATATATGCACGCTAGAGGAGAAAGCTGACTCTGGGTTGACCTTCATGGGAGGAATCTTGGAAGCAGTTGAGTCGCTAGAGGAAGGAGGGGACTCCTACAAAATCAAATCAGTAAGATACAGTGATAAGACAGCATCTCAGAAATGTAAGAATCCATGGGTTCATGTTAAGTACCTCAATGGGACGTTTCCGCGGCGCCGGGTGTTAGGTAAGCCGGCCATAAGGTCCCTAGAGCCGATACTCTGGGTCTGACATTGAGAGTCATGCTGTTGTTTTTTCAAGGAAAATTTGGGATCTAAGTAAGCGAGAGGGTGCGAAAAAGGAACTTTTTGGACGACCCGCCATATCTTTGGTTGGGGGAAGTTTTCTAAGTCAGAGGAAAAATAAGTTACCTCAGGGGCATTGGCATGGCTCATTTCTGTCTCCTGCAAAGTAAAGATCATTGTTAGTAAGTTGTATAAAAAGACGGCCAAAGGAATCAGATTCTACCTCTAAGTCATCAAGCTCAAGCAAGTTTTGAGCCGACGTTTTTGGCTTGCGGCCATGGGTGTTACCCGCCTGAGACTTCTTGTTCGCAGGAGGAGTATATTTGTTCTTCCAGAAGCCGGAGTTAGCGTGAAAGCAAGAGCCGGCAATAGAGATTAAGGCTGCTACATATATATAGTTAAGATGGAGGTAAAAGAGATTTGAATGCCGTCCTTACATCTGGGCCCGGGTTTGCAGCGCAGAAAGGCTGTAACCCGACGGTAGGGCAAGCCTCTTGGGGCTCACGGGTAAGTCCCTTGATAGCAGAAACAATGTTCTCTTCTGTCAAAGCAGTGTGATTGAAGCTGAGGAAATCATTTGCATCACCCGTATACACACACATAAGCCGGTCACGCTGGCTCAGTGATAAGACCTTCCAAGAGATCCAACAGCGGGTTAAGTCAATTCGTGTCAAACTGTTCGCCAAGAGGGCTCTAATCTTGGCAAAGGCCGGAGCATACTTCACTCGTGCTGAGGCAGACATCCGATCTGGAAGTTCGGTCGTGGTGCAGAGCCGGGTAGGACGATAAACTGACAGTGGATGTTCTCCCTCTGGAGAGGTGTCTTTACAATAGAACCAAGTTCTGTTCCAATCCTTGGGGTGACTTCGCATTCGAACAGCTGGAAAAACCATATCCTTCTTCTTTGGATGGAGACTCCGCCAAGCTCCAAGCTTGGGCCAGCCGCCACTTCCATTTGGCGGTTGACGTAGAAAATGTCGCGGAAAAGGTCAACTGACGGATCTTCTTGTAAGTAAAATTTGCAAAGGACTTGGAAGTTGCACAAGTCGGAGACAGAGTTGGGAGCAATGTCCTGAGGATGCAATTTGAAGAAATGGAGGACGTCCCGGAAGAACTTAGACCCGGGCGGGCTAAAACCACATATGAGGTGGTCAGCAAAGATAACAATTTCACCCTCGTGTGGGATGGGTTTGTTCTCCGAACCCGGAACCGGCCAATTAATTACGTTTTGAGCTGACAAGGTTCCAGCGTCTACAAAATCCTGTAGAAATTGTTCAAAGATTCCAGAGCCGACCCAGTTACAAGAAGAAGACACCCAAGACATGATGGCAGGTTAAGGCTGTGAAAAGTTGCAGTACGTGGCGGGTCAGAAAGTGACTAGACAACTAAGACGACTGATGAAATTAAATACTGTGATATTAAGCCGCCGGTACAGTTTTTGGGAAAGCCGGAAGTCTGGCGGTGGGTTAAGTGAACAAGGCCGTGACGCAAAAGTTGCGAAGGACCTACAAATAGGTTTTGTATAATAAACTGAAACTGCAAGATATACAGGCAGGAAAAAATCAGGTTTCCAACGCTAGCGAGGAACCAAGGAAGAACGAACAGTCTAGCGCAAGAAGGGGAAAGAAGTACAGATCTAGGTGAGGCTTCTGTTGACTTTACACGACTGGCCGCAGTGGGAAGGCAAACAAAGAAAGATCTAAGGGATTAATCATCGGTTGGCATTACGGAAAAAAGCTTGCACACTAATGGGGTCCGACGAACTCGACAGGGTTGAAGTGCTAAGATACGGATCTAAGGGAGGAGGAAAGACATACCTAGAAGGATGCTGCGGACACACGCGAAAGTATAGAACGTTTAGGTTGATTCAGCGGCCAGGGTCGACGACGGCAACGGGGCTCCACCACCACGACGGAGCTCGAGAGCGTTGGCGTCGAGAGGAAGAAGAAGAAGTGGGGGCGGCAGAGAAAAATGAGAATACTCCTCGCGGTCCTATTTAAGAGGGCGGAAGGCCAAACCGGTGCGCAGGAATCAAGGCAAAGGATAATGACTGACCCAGACGGACCCCTCGATCTCTGGGATGACTGTTTAATGACAAGATCTATGGCATACATCACGGAATCTTTTCAAAGTAAATAAAGGTGACGTCAGGGCAGGTTATGTGTTTTCTTTCCCTTTCAGGTGACAAGAGTGTGAGACTCGCCGCAAGTTAAAAGAGGAAGATTGACATGAGCAATCTCAAATCATTCTAGGGCCTAATGTTGGGGATATAACCCCGTGGTAAGACCCGCCCAAGAGGGAACAGGTTATACCTGGCGGCTCGTTAGCATAAGGGCTGGAAGAGGAAGATTGGGCTGCATGGCGGCTCACCAGATGGGCCGTGATGGAGGCCGAAAGTCAGGAAGAAGATGCAAGGCTTAAGCGTGTAAGCCGCCCGGAGACAGCCTGCCAAAGTTGGTTAGGCAGGTTTAGAGACAAAGTCAGATACGTTGTAAGAGTCGGTTTGAGACTTGTGTAACCCGTGGTCTTGACCTCCTATATAAAGGCGAGACCCGGATGGCTTAGAGAGGATCCAACAGATCTAGAGCTAGGTCAAGCGAATACGCTCCCTTGTAGTCGATACACCAATCAATACATAAAAAGCAGGACGTAGGCTTTAACCTCATCTCGAGGCGCCAAACCTGGGTAAATCCGTGTCTTTTGTCCCGTCCAACCCCTTTGAGTCCACCGCCTTAGCGATGGCCTTGAATCTAAGTCTTCGGACATCTGCTGTGATAAAACCACGATAGGCACTGAGTTCAAGAACACGGGTATTGACACTTATCGTGATACTTTGGGTGTCACTCATGAGTTCTCAGCTCCATACACACCACAGCAGAATGGTGTCGTCAAGCGCAAGAACAGGACTCTCATAGAGATGGCTTGCACCATGCTTGATGAATACAAGACACCTCGAAGATTTTGGCATGAATCCATTGACACTGCTTGCCACATCTTGAGCAAAGTTTATCTTCACAAGTAAACCCAATGTAAGTTATTTCAAAGCCTTCGGTGCAAAGCTCATGGGGGTTTGTTGGTTGGTTATGGAAAGGATTCACACACCTACAGAGTCTTCAACACTTTTCATCACAAGATTGTTGAAACTGTAGATGTGTGATTCGATGAAACTAATGGCTCGCAAAGAGAGCACCTACCTCCTATGATAGATGAACCTGCACCTGAAGAAGCAATCAAGCTGATGGGCACTGGTGAGATCATGCCTGAGGACGCAGTGATTGAAGAAGTCATCATTCCTGCAGTCACTCATCACGAAGACAATGAGGCATCAGAAGACAATGCTACCGACGGAGACAATGCTCAGAACACAACTCAAAGTCTTCGACCTACTCATCCCTGCATGGAAAATGAAGTGCATATTGATAAGTTGTTGAGCAGCATCAATGAACCAGGTTCTCCCACTCGCTAAAGAGCTAACCAATTGGCTACCTTTTGTGGGCATTTCACTTTTGTCTCAATCATAGAACCCACCAAAGTTGATGAAGCCTTCAAGGAACCTGAATGGATTCAAGCCATGCAAGAAGAACTACATCAATTCAAGATCAACTGCGTATGGGCACTTGTCAAGCGACCAGATCCACGCAAACACAACATCATTGGCACAAAGTGGTTCTACCGCAACAAACCAGATGCCACTGGCCAAGTTGTCAAAAACAAGGCTAGACTTGTAGCCAAGGCTACATCTAGGTTGAGGGTATCGATTTCGATGAAACCTTTGCACCTATTGCTAGACTCAAAGCCATGCATTTATTGTTTTCTTATGCTAACCACTACGATATATGCCTATATCAAATGGATGTCAAAAGTTCATTCCTCAATGGTAAGATTGAGGAAGAAGTATATGTTGCTCAACCTCCAGTGTTTGAAGATCCAAAGCATCCATACATGGTCTACCCACTCAACAAGGCTCTGTATGGCCTCAAGCAAGCAGCAAGATCTTGGTATGAAACACTCAAGGAATTTCTCAAGGAGAAAGGCTTCAAACCCGGTTCACTCGATCCTACTCTATTCACTAAGACATATGATAGTGACTTGTCCATATGCCAAATATATGTTGATGACATTATCTTTGGTTGCACTAATAACAAATATAGTAATGAGTTTAGCTTCATGATGCAACAACAATATCAGATGTCAATGATGGGAGAGCTGAAGTTCTTCCTAGGGATTCAGATTCGACAACAACAAAATGGCACATTCATATCTCAAGAGAAGTATCTTAAGGATTACTTCAAGAATATTGGCATGAATGAAGCCAAAGGCTTCAAAACACCCATTCCTACGAATGGCCACCTCTGCACCGACAAAACCGATCAGAAGGTATATTGCTCCATTTTTTGCTCATTGTTGTACTTATGTGCATCTAGGCCAGATATAATGCTTAGCGTTTGTATGTGTGCTTGATTTCAAGTGGCACCAAAGGAGTTGCATCACCTTGCGGTGAAGCAAATTCTTTGATATTTGGCTCACACCCCAACGCTAGGATTATGGTACCCAAAGGGCTCTAAGTTTGACCTCATAGGATACTCAAACTCAGACTTCACTGGTGACAGAGTTGATTGCAAGTCTACATCAGGCACTTGTCACTTTGTGGGTCGATCACTTGTATATTGGTCTTCGAAGAAGCAAAATTGTGTCTCACTCTCCACTACCGAAGCCGGATACATTACTGCTGGCGCCTGCTGCACTCAGCTTCTCTGGATGAAGCAAACTCTCGGCTATAGCGTCAACAAGAATAAATTACCTCTCTACTGCGACAATGAGAGTGCTATCAAGATTGCCTACAACCCAGCACAACATTTGAAGACAAAGCACATTGATACATGAACTTCATGCAACCAACACATGACCCAAGAATCCAACTTCATGTAGGCAGAATTCACACTTGCTGAACTTGGCATAAAGCTGGTGCTCTCGAAGCTTCTCTAGGACCAATCTCAAGTGTTCCTCGTGTTCTTCCTCAGACTTGGAGAAGACGAGTATGTCATCAATAAAGACAACAACGAACTTATCCAAGTACTCCATGAAGACCTTATTCATGAGGTACATGAAGTAGGCAGGGGCATTAGTTAACCCAAATGACATGACCGTGTATTCATACAGGCCATACCGGGTTAGAAATGTCGTCTTCGGAATGTCTTGGGGTCTGATCTTCAGCTGGTAGTACCCAGACCTGAGGTCGATCTTGGAGAACACCTTGGCTCCATTCAACTGATCAAATAGGTGTTGAATCTTGGGGAGTGGGTACTTGTTCTTTATCGTGACTTCATTGAAAGAACAGTAATCGACATAGAGTCTGATAGTTCCATCGCTCTTTGACACAAATAGAATAGGCGATCCCCAAGGAGAGGCACTAGAGCGAATAAATCCCTTTCTGAGCTGCTCTGCTAGTTGTTTCTTCAACTCAGCCAACTCTTTGGATCCCATCCTGTAGGCCTTCTTATAGATGGGCCTTGATCCGGGCATAAGCTCAATGATGAACTCAATGTCGCGGTCAGGAGGCATTTCGGGAAGCTCATTAGGAAACACATCCAGGTACTCACATACCACTAGCACTTGATCCAACTCAACTCCCGATAGGCAGTTAGCCTGAGGTGCTTGAGTGGAGGCAGGGTTGGGAACATACTTGACTTCCACTCCTTGGCTGTTGGTCATGGTGACAATTCTCTTGGCACAGTCTAACATGCCTTGGTGCTTAGTCAACCAATTCATGCCAAGGATGACATCTAAGCCGGGTGAGTCCAGAACTATAAGGTCTCCTAGGAAGTCTACCCCGTTGATGTCAATCTTCACTCCCTTACAACCTATCCCGAACTTTATAACTGATCTTGGGCTTTGTATCAACATAGGACTACCCAGGGGTGTAGGTTTCATGCCACTCTCTAGTGCAAACTTTTGGTTGACAAAAGAATGCGAAGCTCCACAATCAAACAATATTGTTGCTGGGGTTGAGTTGACGAGGAACATACCCAGTATGACGTCCGGGTCTTCCTGGGCTTCCTCTGCGGTGACGTGATTCACACGACCCTTGCCATTGTTGGGATAGTTGTGGGGAGATGGGTTCCTTGGTGGTGCTCCATTAGCCTGACCTTGATTTGGCTTGGAGCGCGGTGCATCTGGCTTCTTCTTGGGGCATAGCTTAGAGATGTGCCCATACTGACCACATCCAAAGCAAGTGACTTGCCCAGGGTTGTTGTTGAAGTTCCTGCCACCATTTTTGTTATTGGGATTATTGTTGTAAGCTGGCCTGGGATTGGCATACTGCTGAGGCTGGTAGCTCGGACGAGGTGCAGGAGGTCTGGCCTGCTGCGGCTGATAGGTCGGCTTGGCTGGGGCCGGCTGCCACGAACGAGGCTTCTAGTTGCTGGTGCTACTCTTTCTGATCATCTTGCGCTTGCGAGTGTCATCGATGGCACGACGCTTGTCTTCCAGCATGAGGGCCTTGTTCACCAAGTCAAAGAAAGTGCAACAGTCGTAGATGATGAGCTGATACTGCAGGACCTATTGGAGTCCTTCCATGAAGCGCTCCTTCTTGGCAGCCTCCGTGCTGACATCTTCAGGTGCATACCTTGACAGCAGGTTGAACTTCTACAGGTACTCCTTGACAGAGCCACTTCCTTCCTTCAGCGCTCGGAATTCTATCTTTTTGAGCCATGATACCAGAAGGAATATGGGTAATGCGTAATCCTTCCTTGAAGTCATTCCGTGTGATCACACGTTCCCCTTGCATGACCTTGAATCCGTCCCACCAAGCTTGGGCGGTACCTCCGAGGCAGTGAGAGGCATAAAACACCTTCTCACGATCCTCATTGTAGTTGACCAATGCAAGGAGGTCCTCGATGGTGCGGATCCAGTCATCAGCATCTAATGGTTCAACAATCTCGGTGAAGGTTGGGGGCGAGTTCCTCATGAACTCAGATAGCATGGAGCGGCCATTGCCGTTCCTGCCTTGCTGCTGGTTGTTCACAAGGGCCCGAGCCATATGCTGGATAGCAACATTGTTGGCTTGGTGCTCCTCCCGGAGAACATGGCGAAACTGAGCTATGGTCATGTTCTCCGGTGGAGGTGGTGGCGAGGGAATGTTGCCTTGTGGCTACTCCTGGTGTCCTCCAGCGTGAGCAGCCCCACCAGCTCCCTATTGCTAGCTCGAGTTGCTGGCTTCAGGGTTGGTGAGGGAGTTGTTGCGGGTAGCAGTCACCATCCTGTTTGGAGCTGCCAAGTTAAACAACAGGGATTGACAAGAGGATAAGCAATAACGGAAAAGCGCGTCTAAGGGGGTCGGTCAAGTGCAAGTGCGCTAAAACAAAGGTCGAAAGACCAACATATATTAAGATAGATGATGGAGTCGCTTACATGTTACCTAAGGCAAAAGCATGACTTGCATCGGAACACAAACAACATAACAAACAACAAGCTCACATGGTTTCATATGAACCATTACACGGACTTGACTTCGCATGAGGGGTACATGGCTGATCCTACCCTAGGGGTTGTCGGACTTAGGTAGTGGAGTGCTCGGTCTCATAGTCATGCTCCTCTGGGTCTTCCTCCGATTCATCATCTGAATGGGCATTGTTCTCTATCGAAGGGGTCGGATACGAGGAGGTCCATCCCGATGATGCTTTGCTGCCATGTCGGTGAACAGCTCACGGTACTCTTTCGCACTAATGCGATGACGACGTGTAGGTGCATCACTAGCTGGGGGTACTCCTCCTCGATAAGCGATAGCTGGTCGTCCCTTGGGGGTTCCATCCTTCTTGATCTTGTCTGGCTTCGTCTTGGCTTGCCGAAGTAGCTCCCGGGTGTGGTGAAGATAAGAAGAGGTAAATAGTGCGGAATTCCTAAGTACAAATGCTAGGTGTAGTTTTGAAAGTAGGTTTTATCTTGGATAACATCCATGCTAACTAAGGGCTCCCTACAGTCAGGATGGCTCTGATACCAGCTCCGTGAGGACCCCAGCTCATAAGTCGTGATCATCGAATGCACGTGTACAGTGATCCCAGAGATCAATGCTCACTGAACACACAGAAGCTGGATAACAAGAGTCTTACATCCACATTTAGCGTCTTACACAATTAATGTCCATGAAGTTCTCCGTCTTACATAGATAGGGACACATGGGCCAAACACTTAAAATAGAACAAGCAGCGGAGATCTTGGTCGAAAGCGTGAACCCATGCCATCTGCCTTAACCTACAGGCATTCTGACCGGGAAGCATCCTAATTCGCATGTTCGTCTCCAACGACCTCTTCAACATACTCCTGTTCTTCCAGGCTTGGCCAATTAAATAACCAGTGGCAAGCCAATGAGTACTTTGAATGTACTCGCAAGCAACCCAAGTTGTGGAACAAGGTAACAATGATGCATGATATAGCACTAAGTAGGTAAATTTGCGGAAAGCTAATTTTGTATGCAATTGACATGATCAAGTAACTAGTGCGCATGCATCAACAACTAGCAGATATCCATGTGAAAAAATTGCAGATATCATCATAAGTATTGGTTGAACATCTCATGTTGACTCTTCACGCTAAGTCATCGGACTTAGTTCAATCCTCACGCTAAGTCGTCGGACTTAGCTCATGTGATCTCTTGTCACCACCACACCCATACTCACACCAAGGTTTATGAAAACATCCGGACGTAGTCTAAGAAGGACCTCCAACTATCCATGACCGCGGACGCGGCTATTCGAATAGTTTTACACTCAACAGAGGTTGCGCACTTTACCCACAAGACTTGGGGAACTTCCGTGTCATCCACGACTCGCGGCATATAACATACCCAAGGTAAGCACCCGAACAATGCCTTTTCCATGGTGATACTAAACAAAGAGTCCACTCGTTGGTGCCATCCCTCGTGATATACATCACTCGTATCATCCATGAGGGCACGCAACAGTGTGCCCGGTGCCTGTAAAGACCGCGCATGACCTTCCTCTCTAGGACGACCCCGTCTCAAGAGTGACCACTTCACTCTTGCCACGAATAATGCGGGCTCCTTACTAGTACCAACCATAGTAATCGACAAAGCCCCATCCCATAAGGGGTATCGTGGTTGCGTTTCTAAGGTTGGGATGGTCAGCAGAACTTAGAACTCTCCGTTTTCAAAAGCATATACTTACTTGTTTCGGCACACCACTTCTTTCTCAAGTAGTCGCCCATCTCATCAATATCACCCTCGGGCATTAGTGGCACCCGACGGGGTTTTCGAAAGTTCTTGAAATCATTTGTCTCTTTCCATCACTATGCATAGTCCCGATCCCACTTGCGTAGCATCTACTAGCATCCTATCTACACCCACCCACATAACCCTCATAAGGTGGTAGGGTCATGCACGATGCAAGTGTCAATGGAAATGTATCGGAGGCATCCCACCGAAAGGGGAACTCCACATCACATGATCAATTATGATGAAAGTAAGTGCTATATGACATACAATAAAAATGGTTTCTCATCATGGTCACAAGGCTTCTTGCCTGGCTCAGCAAAGTCTCTAGGGTCTTCGAAGTCTTCGGGTCCAACTTCTTCGTCAACAGCGCAATCTATCGTCGCGATAAAATAATGATAGAAATAAGCAACACACAAAATAGAGCACTCAAACTACTACCAAAAATGTTAACCTACTCTGCTAAATACTAAATGTCCTATTAAAAATACTCTCCTAGGTTTTTGTTGTGAAAAACATTTTAGAAGTTAAATAACAAAGGCAAAAAGGTGCCTAAATATAGGTTTTAAAATAAAACAGTAATGAAAACATTTTTACAAATGGCACTAGTATATTCTATGGAATATTCTAAGAATTTAGGTGGAAAAATTATCGTTATCGGATTTTATTTGGGCTCTGTGGGATTTTTGCAAGATCCCACAGAAAAGAAAAAGAAAAAGAAAAGAAAAAAGGCCACTGGGACCTAGGCCAGAGGCGGCCAGAGGCTGGGCCGGCCCAGCTGGCCAGCCATCTGGCCTCGCATGCGGTCAGGTTCAAACCTGATGCGTGGGGCCCGGTCGTCAGCGACACGAGGGGGAAGAGAGAGAGTGCGGGAGCGAGGAAGAGAGACCGACAGGTGGGCCCCACCTGTCGGGTCCTTCTCCCACCTCGGGACAGGGAGGGGGGAGAGCTCACCGGTGGCGAGGGGAGGCGCGGCAAGGGGATCTAGAGGCAGGAATTGGTTCGGCATCGACCCGCTGGTCCTCTTGAGGTGGAAGGGTGGCCGGAGGTGGTTGGAGTCGCCGGCGGGGAGATGGCCGCGGCGGAGGAGATTCGGGAGGCCGTCGGAGCCGGCGTTTCTTGCCTCAAAATGAGCGGCGGAGAGGGGGAAATGAGCCAGGGGTGGGTTGTGTGCTCAAAGGAGGAGAAAGGAAGGTCGGAGCGGGCAGGTATCCCGAGATCGACAAAGCCCCGACGAGGCGGTGCCTCGATCGATCCAGGCACAGGGGCTATGGGCGGTCTCTAGGGTGGCTTAGGGGGGGATTGGGAGTGGAAGGAGGCCAGGGAAAGAGAGAGGGGGTGCTGGGGCCCCCTTTAAATAGGCGAGGCGGAGGCAGGGGGAGTGGCGAGCGCGGGAGAGCTCGTGTGCTCGCCATCGAGCCACGGCAGGTAAAGGAGGGGGCAACGTCGGGGCTAGAGGCCCACGGGAGATGCCCTGGAGAGCGCGGACAGGTAGAGGGGGGCCGAGGGCGTCAAGCGTGCAAGCACGGCCACTGGCCGGTTCGGGTGGTGCCGTGAGCGCGCGAGGGGGGAGGGGAGAGAGGGGGTCGTTGCCCTGGCGTGTTGCGAACAACGAGGTGCATCGACTGGCGCGAGGGGAAGGCCCGATGTGGTCGGGTATGGGCAGGAGAGGGAGGTCAACCCTCTGGAGCGCAGCTGCGCGCTCCAGAGCGCGACTTTGGCCGGCATGCCAGTGCTTTTGATGCGCTCTGGCGTGTCCACTTGTGTCCCGTAGCTGATGGGGGAATAAATAAAGTGGGAAAGAGCCTTGTATGCTCTCGAGTAGCCATGAGTGAGAGGGAGAAGTAAGAGAAGAGATAAAAGATGTTGTACAAAGAGGGAAATGGAGCTTTTACCCCATGCACTCATGCTCTCTGGTGCTAGGGACTTTACTGGAGGTGGGGAGGGACTGCATGATGCTGAGGTAAAAAATTGGGGCCAAGGGTAAAAGGATAAGGTGGGGAGGTGATGGTTTTACCAATTCACCAGAAGGTGTTTGATAATGATTTAGGCAAGAAAACTCTACCACCTTAATGACATACTTACCAGGGTGAAAGGCTAGGTAAAAATGAGGGGATTCACCAAGTGTGAGCTCAAGGGGAAAAAGTTGATAATGGAGATTTGATGAACCCTAGAATTTAGCAGAATCAGATTTCTGTAGATCCATTGATGCTAGGCTTTTGCCCCTGATGCACCACTTAGTGTATCATCACAATTTGGCCATTAGATCATTCCCACAAAGTTTGAGGCCAAGGGGAGATACTTCACAATGTAAAGTTGCTCAAACTTGATTTTGGACAGGAATGGTTTTGGGATGGTTTGATGAACCAAATCAACTTGGATTAAGATGGAACTTTGCAAGATCATCACCTATGATAGTGTTGACATGCTGGAATTTTCTTGGAATTTATTAAGAATATTTCTTATAGAAATATTTCAAAAGTTTGATCTGAAAAGAAAGGATTTTGAGTGGTTCTGCCTATGATCTGATCATGCCCTTGTGTTGAAACTCATATATATGAAGAATATATGTCCACTGAGTTTCTATAAAGTTTCTCAAATATTTTCAAAGCATTTAAATAATTTTTCCCTAGGAAAAACCATTTCTGGCCTTAAGAAAAAGCATTTAAATAAAATATGAAAATAATCTTTAAAAATAATATTTGGAGGTTTTGGGAAGTCATATATATAGTAGGTTTGAAATAAAGCCTTTGGGAAAGAAGGGTCCTCCTAATTTGAGGACTTGCAGTGCAAACCTCATTTCAGGGGGTTTTGAAAACCTAATTTGGGTAAATCATTTTTAGTTAAAACAAAATTTGATAAAAACAGTTTTGGGCACTATTCACATGGCATGATCATTGGGCAAGAGGTTTGGAACAAGGAAGATGAATATGAAGTGGAATAGAACCTAGTAGTGCCACATAACACAATCAACAAGCAAGCAAACAACATGGAAAAACAAGCACAAGTAGCTTGAAAAAGTTTTAGTTGGCTCCAAATTTTTTAAACCCAAACATAACAATGTGATACAAACACAGGGTGTCACTGACGGGGGGATAACCCCGGGGTAGCCTCAAACGCCGCCTTGCTCTAAAACTTTCCAAACATGATTAAAGGGCGGGCCGCCTCCCCGTGCGGTCTGCCTACGCCCTATCGGTTGTGGCCTACCGGTCAGGGCCCGCTGGCTATGGTCCGCTGGCTACGGAGTGCTGGCCGGCTAGGGGTGTTACCGCCTGGTCCCCCAGCCGGCCGGGCATTGGATGCCATCGACAAGACGACCGTGGCGACAGTGGACCCCATCCCATCGGGGGTCAGCGCCCGCATGGCCACAGTGAAGGCGTTAGGGCCTCTAGCCCTAGCGGACAGTGACTGGACCTCCAACAGTGCCGGCACACCTCCAACCACTCCACGACCTACCCCGGCATGGCTACATGGGCGGCCGGCCGGACCGCTCACTTCGGCCGGACGCCGCAAGACGACGCTGCAAGGGGCGGCCCGTGCCGTGACGCGACCCGCGTCGGGCCCCGCCATGCGGGCCCTGCCGGTTCCTGCCGGCCGGCGGGGCCTACCAGCGACAAGACCCCTCAGCCGTTGGCCCCCATAGCCGGCCAGAGAGGCTGCCGGCTGGGGCCCCCCGTGACCTTCTATTCATACTGTAATCCGGGGGGTTGGCCTATAAAACCCCTCGGGCCACCCCCATGCAAAGGGGTCGAACGTTCACACACCATCCCACATACGTAGAGAGGCAGGAGAGCAGGATAGCTCCTTCTTCCTCCTCGGTCCACATAGCTCAAGGAGCATCGTTGTAACGTCACCGTCGTCTCAACCAGACTAAGCAGGACTAGGGGTATTACCTCCTACGGAGGGCCCTGAACCTGGGTACACAGTGCATCCGCCACCGTTTGTGTCTAACCCCGTTCCCGGAGTCCGCCGGCGTCCTTCGGCCCCTCTCGATAAGCCTACCCATGGCATCTGCCGTGAAGAAATCACGGCAGTTCGCGCCCACCATGGGCCCCCCGCGGCGCCGGCCGGAGTCACGCTCTGGGCGGGGCCCTTCACCACCTCCCCCGGCCGCCTCGCGTCCGGGCGGAACCGCGTGCTCTTGGGGCTTGCTCCAGCAGGTCCTGCGGCGCGGCGCGGCCGACTTCTCCGACGTGTGCCTCGACCGCGACATCGCGCTCGAAGTTGCCGCGCTCGTTGGGCAGCTTAGCAAGCTGAGCCTCGTCGAAGGGCCGGCGGCCGACGAGTACCCTAGTTGGGTGCTCAACTGCACCGGCCCTCCCTCGTCCGTAGGCGCGCTCGCTACGGGCGAGGCCGTCGGCTCCCGCACCCACGTGGGAGTAATGGTCACCGTCTCCTCCATCACCTCGGGACGTGTGTGGGTGGCTGAGGCCGGCGCGGCCGCCGCTCGCGCCGGCACCTCTGATCCACTCGCCGCCACCCTCCGGGGTCTAGGCACTCCCATAACAACGACGGCGGACCCGGCCACTGCCAGAGCCAAACTAAACGCGGCTCGCTACCTGCTGTTCGAAGACGCCAACGCCCTTGTTGCCGAGCGGCGCTGGATGTAGGCCGCGCAGCAGGAATATAACTCCGCATACGGTCTCACCCCCGCTGCCCCCGAGCCCAGCCTGCGTTGGGCCGTGCAGGAATGCGGCCGCATTGTCGTGGAAATCCTCGGCGGACGCCTCCCCATCTACGACACCCCCGCGGCCAACCTGTGCGCCGCCAAGGTTGCCTACGAGGACCTGGCAACCTTGGAGGGCGAGGAGCGGGCAGCACACGAGCAGCACATCAAGGACCTCATCGACACCGCCAATGCGCAACAGGTCGGCCTCACCCCCGGTGGGGCCGTCTCCGAGTTCCCCCATCCCGAGGGCGAGGACGCTAGGGCTGCTGACCGCCGGCCGGCTCAGCCCTCTAGTGCCCCTTGTCCCTCCGGCCGGAACTCCCGGGGGAGCCACATTCAGCACCCCCGTCATGCGGGAACAAGCAGCCGCCTGTGAACAGCTGGCGCAACAACAACCCGGCCTGTAGCGACCGCCGCGACGAGGCGCCGGGAGGAGCCAGCCGGCACACCCACGAGCACACTCCACCTCCGTGGCAAGAGCCCGCGTGGTCCGTCCCGCTCTGCGACTACCTCACGCGCTGGACCGAGCTCCGCAACTCCCGCGAGGGAGTACATGAGGTGCAGGCCATCCAGTACTTCATCGAAGGCTGCTGCGATGGCACCCCACTCAAGCACAAGCTCTTGTGCTCCGAGCCAACCTCCCTTGCGGACCTAATGTCCAAAGCGGACAAATATGCCACGGTCGATTCCTCAATGAGGATGAAGGCCAAGGCACCAGCCAAACCGGTGGCGCCCCCCGCCATGCCGTAGGCGGCGGCCGAAAACCGGCAGCAGCGGGACGGCAAGCGCAAGAACGACCAGCCCGACTACCACTACGGGAGCCAGCAGGTCGCCTCCATCGAGGAGGAGCAGCCATCTAGCCAGGCCTCCGTTCAGCACCAGCGCACCGGCAAGGCCGCCTGGCAGCCCAAGTAGAATTTCGAGCAGATGCTTGACCTCCCCTGCAAGAACCACTCCGGTGCCAAGCCGGTTACGCACACGCTCCGGCAGTGCAGCTTCTCACAGCGTTTGGCCCGGGGGGACGGCCTCCCGGCTCCCCCCGTGCCGCCAGCCCGCGCGCTGGCCTCGGCCCAAGCTCTTGCTCTGGCTCCCGGTCCGGCCCAAGCGGCCCCAGCCCCGGCTCGCAACGACGACCGGTTGCTCGACCAGTACCCCGAGCATGACGGCTGCTATGTCGTCTTCACCAGCGAGGAGACAGACAAGCACTCCCAATGCCGGCTCCACCGCGAGGTGAACGCCACCATGCCCGCGACTCCCCAATTCATGCATTGGTCCTAGAAGCCGGTCACCTGGAGCCGGGCGGACCACCCGGCCGTAATGCCAAACCCCGGCAGCTTGCCCTCGTCCTCGATCCCACTATTGCCTCCGAGAGGCGCTCATGCCGTTTCTCGCGGGGCTGATCGACGGGGGCAGCAGCATCAACATCCTCTACCTTGACGCCCTGCTCAAGCTGGGACTCAAGGTGGAGGACCTGAAAGCGAGCCGGACTGTCTTCCACGGCATCGTGCCAGGCAAGTCCTGCACCCCATCGGCAAGATCAAGCTCGATGTCCTCTTCAGCGACGCCAGTCACTTCCGCCGCGAGCCGATGTCGTTCGAGGTGGTGGACCTCGACAGTCCCTACCACGCGTTGCTGGGCTGGCCAGCTCTTGCCAAATTCATGGCGATCCCCCACTACGCCTACCTCAAGCTCAAGATGCCGGGCCCTAAGGGCATCATCACCGTCGCTGGCAAGTACCAGATGTCAATGCGTGCGTGCGAGACGGCAGCCGGCTTGCCGAGGTACAGGAGATTGCGGAGGAGAAGTGGCAGCTCGACCGGCTGGTGGCCCTCGCCTCTGCCCAGCCGGCCGTGTCGGCTCCTCCGTCCCAATCGGTCGGCGAAGGCTCATTCCAGCCATCCAAGGATACCAAGCAAGTGCCGCTCGATCCGGCCAACCCCACCCAGTGCGTGACCATCGGCTCCCGCCTCACCAGCAAATAGGAAAGCGAGCTCATCGACTTCCTCCGTGAGAATCAGGACATCTTTGCATGGTCCCCCAAGGACATGCCGAGTGTTCTAAGGAAGTTCGCCGAGCACAAGCTTCACGTATGGCCAGATGCGAAGCTGGTCAAGCAACCCCTGCACCGTTTCTCGGAGGAGAAGCGGCGTACTATAGGAGAGGAGATCGCCCGGCTGCACGCAGCCGGCTTCATCATGGAAGTGTTCCACTCAGAATAGCTAGCCAACCCAGTCCTAGTGCTGAAGAAGAACAAGACCTGGCGCATGTGCATAGACTACACTAGCCTGAACAAGGCGTGCCCCAAGGACCCATTCGCCCTGCCACGGATGGATCAAGTCATCGACTCCACGGCCGGCTGCGATTTGCTATCCTTCCTGGACGCCTACTCCGGCTACCACGAGATAAAGCTGGACCCGACCGACCGGCTCAACACCTCCTTCATCACCCCCTTTGGGGCCTACTGCTACATCACCATGTCTTTCGGCTTGAAGAATGCAGGCGCTACCTTCTAGTGCTACATGCAGAAGTGCCTCCTGCCTCAGATAGGCAGGAACGTCCACGTCTATGTGGACGACATCATCGTCAAATCCAAGAAGCACTTAAGCCTCCTCGACGACCTCCGGGAGACGTTCGCCAACTTGTGCGAATACAAGATCAAGCTCAACCCGGAGAAGTGTGTCTTCGGCGTCCCAGCCGGCCAACTCCTGGGTTTCTTCGTGTCCGCCCGTGGCATCGAAGCTAACCCTGAGAAGATCCGAGCGATCAAGCGCATGCCCAAGCCGGCCCGGCTCCGCGACGTCTAGAAGTTCACCGGCTGCCTTGCCTCCCTGAGCCGGTTCATATGCTGGCTAGGCGAGAAGGCCTTGCCTTTCTACAGGCTCTTACACAAGACGGTCCTGTTCGAGCCGGGCCGGGACCTCTCAAAGAAGCCGGCCCTATTCGACTGGTCCGACGAGGCGGACGCGGCGTTTCACGGCCTCAAGCGGGCTCTCAGCAGCGCGCCCATCTTGGCCGCGCCGGCTGACGAGGAGCCCTTGCTCGCCTACATCGCGGCAACCACACGCGTCGTCAGCGTAGTCCTGGTGGTGGAGCGGCCCGAGGAAGGCAAGGCACTGCCGACGCAGCACCCCGTCTACTACCTCAGCGAGGTCCTCTCCGCCTCCAAAGAAAAACTACCCCCACTACCAGAAGATGTGCTACGGCATATACTTCGCCACCCAGAAGATCAAGCAGTACTTCCTGGACCACGTCATCACCGTCGTGAGCACAGCGCCGCTAGGCGAAATCATGGCCGGCCGAGACGCCACCGGCCGGATCGCCAAATGGGCCATTGCCCTGGCCAACTACGAGATCTGGTACGAGCCGCGCACCGCCATCAAATCTCAAGCGATGGCCGACATCCTCGTCGACTGGGCCAAGACCCAGTTCGTACCGCCTCCGCCCGACTCCACGCACTGGCGCATGCATTTTGACGGCTCGAAAATGAGGACCAGCATGGGTGCCAGCATAGTTCTCTCCTCCCCGAAAGGTGACCAGCTCAAGTACGCCCTCCAGATCCACTTCGCCGCCTCCAACAACATGGTCGAATACGAGGCCCTCGTCCACGGCCTCCGGCTCGCCAAGGAGATCGGCGTCCAGCGCATCATTTGCTTCGGCGACTCCGACCTCGTGGTGCAACAGGTCTCTGGCGAATGGGATGCCAGGGACGCCAACATGGCCAGCTACCGCTTCCTCGTCCAGTAGCTCACCGGCTCCTTTGAGGGCTGCGAATTCCACCACGTCCCTCGGGCGGACAACAAAGCGGCCGACACGCTGGCCAAGATCGGCTCCACCCGGCAGGCCATCCCAGCCGGCGTCTCCCTCGAGCGGCTGCTGAAGCCCTCGATCAAACCTTCTCCCGAATTGGAGTCCATCTTCGTCCCGTCGAGCGCGGCCGACCCCTCGGCGGAGCCAGTTGCCCAACCAGCCCCACCAGCTCCATCACCACCGCCCGCAGAGCCGGCGCCTTCTGCCACGACAATCAAGCTGGTCGCGTCTGCGCGCTCTAGGTCCGTCTCCATCATGATGGCGGTCAACACTCCGGCCGCTTCTTCACCCCCGGGGACTGCCGAGCCGGTCCCGGGGACTAACGCCCTGGCCGCGGGGGCCGAGCCGGCCCTTGTATCTGCTCCCTCATGGGCCCAGCCCATCCTGGCGTTCCTCCAGCGCGGCGAGCTCCCCTCCGTCAAGGCCACTGCAAGGCAGATCCGGCGCCGAGCCTCGGCATACAGCATCATCAACCACGAGTTGGTTCATCACAGCACCACCGGCGTCTTCCAACCCTGCGTCGAGCCGAAGAAAGGGAAAGAGATCCTCCTCGACATCCACCAGGGTGAGTGCGGGCATCATGACGCCTCCAGGTCCCTGGTGGCCAAAGCTTTCCATCACAGCTTTTACTGGCTGACCGCTCTAGACGCGGCCAAGGAACTGGTCGACAAGTGTGAGGGCTGCCAACGCATCAGCACGCAGAGCCATCTTCCGGCTAGTGCCCTCCATACCATCCCCCTTTCATGGCCTTTCGCCGTCTGCGGGCTGGACATGGTGGGACCCTTCAAGACCGCGCGAGGCGGCATGATGCACTTACTGGTAGTCGTCGACAAATTCACCAAGTGGATTGAGGCCCGACCAATCAAGAAACTGGCCAGTCCCACGGCCGTCCGGTTAATCGAAGACATCACGGTCCTCTACGGCTTCCCCCACAACATCATCACCGATAACGGCACGAACCTCGCCAAGGGCGTGCTAGCGCGCTTTTGCTCGAGGCGGGGCATCCGGCTCGACCTCGCATCTGTGCTCACCCTCAGTCAAACGGCCAGGTCGAGAGGGCAAACAGCCTGCTCCTGTCCGGCATCAAGGGGCGGCTCGTGATGCCACTGGTCCGATCGGCCGGTTGCTGGGTCGAGGAGCTGCCGACTGTCTTTTGGAGCCTCCAGACCATGCCCAACCGGTCGACTGGCTAAACTCCTTTCTTTCTCGTTTACGGGTCCGAGGCGATCATCCCCACCGACATCGAGTTCGATTCGCCTCGGGTTGCCCTATACACCGAGAAGGACGCAAGGGAGGCAAGAGAAGACGGCGTCGACCTGCTCGAGGAAGCCTGCGAACTGGCTTTGAGTCGGACGGCCATCTACCAGCAGAAGCTCCGGCACTACCACAGCAAGCGGATCCGGCCACTCTCCTTACGCGAAGGGGACTTGGTGCTCAGGCGGATCTAGCGAACTGCCGGCCAGCACAAGTTGTCCTCCCCATGGGAGGGCTCGTTCATCGTCAGCCGGGCGCTGCAAAACAACACGTACTATCTAATAGACGCCCAGAAGCCGCAAGAGAGATGCCTCCGGTGAGGAGACGGAGCGCCCATGGAACGCGGTGCTCCTCTGTCCGTTTTAATGCTAAGAACCAATGTATGTACCGTCCCCTTTTGGGCTTGTGAATGCAACAGGGGCCCCAAGCCGGCGCCTGGGGCATGCCCCTTTTCGATTCTCCAAAGTTTTTCCTGTTGTTTTGAAACTCTTCAACCGGGTCCGGCTCCCGGGCCCGGGGGCTCGGCCGGCTCCACCCCGAGGCGGACAAATGGTGTGGGCAAGCAATCCTTCACCTCCCCTCCCTAACCAGCTACAGACCGGCTCCCGGCTGTCCGGCCGAAGGGGCCACGGGGTACGAAGGAACTTCCCACACAGAGGTTGGCCAACGTGTGGCAACCGGACTAGCCCAACGAAGCTACGCTACCCCTAGTAGCCGGCCTCTGCCGACTTGACCTAGCCCTGGCCGGTTGACTCTAAGAGCCCACTGCTTTTCCCCAAGGACGAAGCCCCTTGCCTGTCCCAGACCGGCTCCTGGCTGGCCGGCAGGCGGGGTGGAAGCCGGAAGGAATCCCGACGCGTGAATATGAGTCAAAAGGCTAAGGGCGAAAGAAGAGCCGGGACGCACATTATTTGGCAAAGAGTAAATGACATAAATCACAATGATCAAAAAGGCCCACGGCCACGAGTTCACTACATATACTACAAATACACCCCCAGTGGGTGGAACTCCGGTACTATGGCAAGATGCAGAAGAAAGAAAAAAACCTAAACGACGGCAGCTTCGGGCCGGCACTCCTCCGGTGTCGGCGCTTCTGGAGCCGGCGGTGCTCACGCCTCTGAGGCTGGCGGTGCTGACGCCTTCGAGGCCGGCGCTTCCGGGGCGGCCGAGGTAGACGCCCCCGCTCCCGCATCCGGAGCCGGCTTGGACTCGGCGTAATCGTTGATGTCGGACTCCCCGTCGCCGTCTCAGCGGCGCTCCCCTCCGGGTCGTCCAGGGCGAGCCCATACTGGTCCTCCGCGATCACCACGCCATCCGCCCGCGCTCCGGGACGAACTCATCCCACGCGGCGAAGGATGCAAGATCACTCGCCCTCCCCTGCAGCTTGTCGGCCACCTTCTCCAGCTCCGCGTCGGTGCCGGCACGCTGGGCCATGAGCAGGCCCAAGTTAAGCTCGGGGTACCACGACTTGGCGATGCGGAGCGCCATGTCTGCACCGGCGCGTGCCGCGGAGGCCCTCCACGCATTCACCCACGCGGCCCCAGACTCCAGCCACCTAGACAGCCGGTTCATGGAGCCTGGGTCCACCGTGCTGGGCCAGAGGGTGTGGACCAGCGTCGAGCTAGCCTCCTGGAGCCACTTCAGGGCCCGGACCACCTCCGTCAGGCGCGCGTCGGCTGCGATCCCCACCTCGTCCATGGTCCAAGGGGCAATATCCCCAACGGCTTCCCCCTGTGCCCGCCGGGCCTCGCGGGCGGCCTCCACAGCCGCGTCTGCAGCCTCCTGCGTGCCGGGGAAGAGCCGTAAGGAGGAGGCAAAAGATAAGCAGAAGGCAAGAGGTAAGCAGAAGACAAGAAAACCCAGAACAAAAGATGAGAAAAGAACAAGGCTGAAGACACTTACGGTGCAACATCCGGTCCAATTCGTGGCCTTGCTCCTATAGCTGCACCTCCCTGGTCGACCACTCCTAGCGCTGGCGCTTGCCCTTGTCCGGGGCCGCTTGCGCTTCCTCGGCCGCCTTGGCGAGCACGACATCCTTAGCCTCCAGTTGCTCGCGGAGCGCCTTCTGCTGTTCCTCTGCCTCCCGGTGGAGGGCCGCCTCCTGGTCCACCAGCGCTTGGCGGTGGGCCGCCTCCTGCGCCTCCCGCTCCGCCTTCGCCTAGCCCGCCACCCCACGGAGTCGGTCGCGCTCCGTCGTCACGGCATCTCGCTCCTCGTAGAGGCTCACCACCTGGCACCGGAGGCAGACCGTCTCGACGTGGGTAGCTTCACGGGAAGAAATCTCTGCTGTCAGAAGACAACAAAGAAGGGATTCAGCCCGCCTCCGGGGCAACCGGCCTGATTCCAGGGGGCTACACCCCCCACCAAAATTACAAGTTCTTACCTCGCAAGTCCGCGGAGACGATCGCGATCCGATTCTCAAGTCCTCGGTACAACCCCAGCAGGGCGTTGTACGCGGCCACCCGATGGTCATGCCTCGCCTGCAAAACTATAAAAACATAGCCGCTTCAGGCTCGACCCACCTGCACCCCAGCCGGCCCGAGCCTCGAGGGCTACACCCAGTGGGTGCGCTGGCGCGCCCCCACTGGAAAGAAGAAAAGATGAGAAGAAGGAAAGGAAACTCACTGCGACCGCTTGCTCCAGGCTCACTAGCCGGTCGTTGGTGGCCCGGGCGTCCTGTGACGTTTGGGTGCGGTAGGCGGCGAAGGCATCTACAACGGCGGCCACCGCCGCCCCGAGCGCGTTCGGCGGTTCAGCAGGGGCTGAGCTCCCGGCCGCCACCCTTGTCTGTTGCGGCTGGCCCCCGTTCGTAGGTCCTCCCTTGTCGGAGACCATGACGGGGCTGGCCCTCCTTGTCGCCCTCGCGCTAGGGGCCGCTGTCGACGCGCTTGCAGCAGCCGCCTCCTCGATCGTCGTGGCCCCCACCTCCGGCGCTCCGCCACAAGTGGTTCCTGGCCGGCTCTCACCCGGTGCTGGCACCTCAGAGGCAAGCATCCCCGATGCCAGCATTTTCGGAGGCGGCGCCTCCGCCCTTGATGGCACGACTCTCGTCTCCGGCGGCGCGTCGTTCGTCACTAGCGGCACGTCGTCCGCCATCGGCTGGGTGGCGTCGCGGTCCTGCTCCGCCGTGTCCTCCGCGGCCTTCGAGCTCGCCTCCGCCCATCGTCCCGTACCGTGGCGGTCCGTCGACCTCCTCTCCGGGCAGCAGGGTAATGGCTCCCACGCTCCGCCAACAGCCTCCCTGCTGGCTGCCTTCTGCTTCTCTACCGCCTCCTCCCATTGGCGGAGCTCCTCAACGCACCGCTCCCGCTCGACCACCTAGAGGTCGAGCCACGCCTGGCACTCCTTTGCCTCAGCGGTCGTCGGTGCCGCTGCCCTCTCCGCACCGCCGCCAGGGGTTCTCCCCAGCGTGCGCGCCTCCCTGGTATTAATGAGATAAGGGGCGGGGAGGGAGGAAGGATTGGGATGAACTGAGGTAGGGGAAGAGGTGAACTTACCCGGCAACAACGGGGACCGCCCGCCTCGTGGGTCCCACCGGGGTAATCCTCTGCTTCTTGTCCCCGCCTCCGCAGCTGCCGCCCGGCTGTGCAGTCGCCACGTGCTTGGGCGCCGGCTTAGGGGCGGACGGCCCTTTCCCCCTATCATCCGCGACCGGGCCTCCCCAGCTGGAGCCACCGCCGGCTCGTGGTTGGCGCTTCTGCGGCACCGTGACCTCCCCCTCCGAGAACTCGGGCTCCTCTGGGGCCTCTGCAACACGAGCCTGCTCCTTCTCAGCATTGTCATCGGTCCAATCCCGTAGACATGGCTGGGGAGGAGACTCACTAGAAGACACAGCCTCTTCGGCCTCCTCGGTCTCCGTCTCGGCGTCGCGCGTCTCCAACGCACCGGCTCGCCCAGAAACGGCCGGCTCCACGTCGTCGGCGTCCTCGACCTCCTCGAGGTCCGACTCCACCATGTCAGGCGCCGACTCCTCATAGTTCTGCAAAAGCGGGAAGTTTTGCGGGCAAGCCGGGCAGCGTGCCGTCAGACCAAAGGGGGACGAACATTACAGCAGCAAAAGAGTGGGGGAAGAAGCCGGTTGAGTACTTACCCGCAGCGCTGGGCGGCTCCGGTTGTACGGGATCTTCCCCCACTGCCATTCGCCCTCCTTCATCTTTGCCGTCGTGATGGCGTTCACCTTCCTCGCCACGTGAGCCGGCTTCAGCTCCTTGGTGGAGAGCCGACAAGGGTCATGGCGTCCCCCCATCTGGCAGATGAGGTGCGGCCGGCGCTGCAGCGGTTGCACCCGGCGTGCCATCATCGCAGCCAGCATGTCGATGGCTTTCAGCCCCTCCAACCTGGTCACCTCGAGGAGGCGCTTGCAGAACCGGTCGGCTATCTCGGGAGCCTGAGGCGGCATCGCCCGCTAGTTCAACATTGCGGTCGGCGGGTGGTTGACGAAGTCGGGGAGGTTGATGTAGTCCTCCTCCGGCTTCGCATTCTTCACGTAGAAGAACCCCCGTTGTCAGCACTTCACCGACTCGTGCAGCGGAAGCTTCGGGAAGCCGGTCCCCTTGCGCATGTGAATCAGGGTGCCTCCGCAGGCGGTCATTTTCATCTGCTGCGTCGCTGGGTCCTTTGCCCTCTGCCGTTTTAGGAAGAATAGCCGGCACCAGAAGTCGAGCCTCGGCTCGATCCCTAGATACCCCTCGCAGAGGGTGACGTAGGCCGCCAGCTCTAGGATGGCGTTGGGGGCAAGGTGATGCAGCTGCAGGCCGAAGCGCGTCAGGAACCGACGAAATAAAGCACCGGCCAGCAGCCCTAGCCCGCGGTGGAAGTGGTCGGCATAGAACATGACCTCGCCCTCCCGCGGTGCCAGGGAGTTCTCCGCCCCGGCCAGGCGCACTTCCAAGTATGCCTCCGCCGGGAGCTTGCGGCGGTGGCGGAGATGCTCGATGAAGGTTTCGTCGATGTAGCTCGCCATCCCACGCGCCCTTGCTCGCCATGGTCACGGAGGGGGTGCGCGGTCGCAACGGTGGGCGTCGGTGCTCGGTGGCGGCATGGGCTTCCGGCGGAGGCAGGCGGCGGTGCGGCTCGCCCACGAGGTATGCCTTGTTTGTCCCTCTCTATTTCTCTCTCGCGCGGCGAAGGGAGCAGGGAGGCGAGGGCAAAGCGACAGGGGCAAGGGGGGCAAATGGGTTGTTCCTCTTGCCCCCCTCTCCCCATTTATACCCCGCACGGGCGATCGTGGGGAGCGGACTCGTCGTGCACGGCCCCCACGATTCCCGAAGCGCGCGGGGCGGACATCATGGCGTTCGGGAACGCCAACCGTACGCCCGCGCCGTACGAGATCCGTGCGCGCGGTTCGAGCCCGCGGCCGTGAGGGGCCTGCCCTGCTGTCTGTCAGGCCACGGCCCGCTGCACCCTCCACGCGGCGCAGCTCCCCTGCCCGGTGGGGGGACTCGAGGCGGCGCGTGAGGCCTCGGCCGGCTATAGAGCCGGCTGCCGCCTGCTTGCGTCGTCCGGCTCTCGAGGCGTCCCGCAGTGCATAAATGCTCTTCAAGCCGGCGAGGACCGCCATGGCTCGTCGGCGGGCCTCCCCGGCTTCGGGGACTACTGACGGGGGGATAACCCCGGGGTAGCCTCAAACGCTGCCTTGCTCTAAAACTTTCCAAACATGATTAAAGGGTGGGCCGCCTCCCCGTGCGGTCCGCCTACGCCCTACTGGTTGTGGCCTACTGGTAAGGGCTCGCCGGCTGCGGTCCGCCGGCTATGGCGTGCTGGTCGGCTAGGGGTGTTGCCGCCTGGTCCCCCTGCCGGCCGGGCATTAGATGTCATCGATAGGACGGTCGTGGAGACAATGGACCCCATCCCATCGGGGGTCAGCGCCCGCATGGCCACAGTGAAGGCGTCAGGACCTCTGGCCCTAGCGGACAGTGACCGGGCCTCCAACAGTGTCGGCACGCCTCCAACCACTCCACTACCTACCCCGGCATGGCTATAGGGCGGCCGGCCGGACCGCTGACTTCGGTCGGACGCCGCAAGACGCCGCCGCAACGGGCGGCTCGTGCCGTGACGCGACCCGCGTTGGGGCCCGCCACGTGGGCCCTACCGGTTCCTGACGAGACCCTTCAGCAGGCGGGGCCTACCGGTGACAAGACCCCCCAGCCGGTGGCCCCCACAGCCGGCCAAAGAGGCTGCTGGCTGGGGCCCCCCGTGACCTTCTATTCATATTGTAATCCGGGGGGTTGGCCTATAAAACCCCGCGGGCTACCCGCATGCAAGGGGGTCGAACGATCACACACCATCCCACATACGTAGAGGCAGGAGAGCAGTATAGCTCCTTCTTCCTCCTCGATCCACACAGCTCAAGGAGCATTTTATAACCTCACCGTCATCTCAACCAGACTAAGCAGGACTAGGGGTATTACCTCCCACGGAGGGCCCTGAACCTGGGTACACCGTGCGTCCGCCACCGTTTGTGCCTAACCCCGTTTCCGGAGTCCGCCGGCGTCCTTCGGCCCCTCTCGATAAGCCTACCCATGGCATCTGCCATGACGAAACCACGACAGTGACACTCCGGCAGGGCACCGAAACACGGCTCCAGATGTGCACACGGCGGAACAGAAACTTGCGGCAGCAAAATAATTATTTCGGCAGGCTCTCTAGGGTTTTGGGGATTAATGAGAATCTGTAGGCCAGAGTAGGATGTCGGGGGCCACCCGAGGGGGCCAACATACAACAAGGCATGGACACCCCCCTAGGCGCCCTGTTGCGTGCTCTCTCCCTCGTGCGGCCTTCGGTCTCCTCCCGAAGATTCCAGGTCTTTTTTTGGTCTAGAAAAAATCTCTGAGGCAATTGGACTTCGTTTGGTAAGGTAAACCTGAAAAGTCGAAAAATGCACTAGGTTAATAGGTTAGTGCTCAAAAATAATATGAATTGGTAACTAATCGCCCAAATAGAATCCTAGAATGCTACCTAATTGTTGAGCATCAAAATCTATAGAGATAGATCAAGATGCTTGATGAGACTTTCAATGAGTGCATACCTTCACAAGATTTTGAAAGAGTTCAAAATGGATCAGCCAGAGAAATAGTTCTCGTATGATTTGTAAGGTGTGAAGTTGAGTGAGACTCAAAGCTCGACAACGGCAGAAGAAAGAGAAAGGACGAACGTCGTCCCCTATGCCTTAGCCATAGGCTCTATATTATGCCATGCTGTGTACCGCACCTATGTGTGCCTTGCCATGAGTCTGTCAAGGGGTACAAGAGTGGTCCAGGAGTGGATCACTGGATAGCGGTCGGAATTATCCTTAGTAACCAGAGGACTAAGGAAATGTTTCTTGATTGTGGAGGTGGTAAAGAGTTCTTCGTAAAGAGTTACGTCGATGCAAGCTTTAACACCTATCCGGATGACTAGTAGTAGCAATCTGGATACGTATAGTGGAGCAGCCATTTGGAAATAGTACCAAGTGGAGTGTGGTAGCAGTGTTTACGGTTTGACATAGAGATTTGCAAAGTACACACGGATCTGAATATCGCAGACCCGTTGACTATAAGACCTCTCTCACATGCAAAGCATGATCGAGCCCCAAAACTCATTGGGTGTTAGATTCATAACAATGCGAATCACATGGTGTTGTGAACTAGATTATTGACTCTAGTGCAAGTGGGAGACTGTTGGAAATATGCCCTAGAGGCAATAATAAATTAGTTATTATCATATTTCCTTGTTCATGATAATCGTTTATTATCCATGCTATAATTGTATTGATCAAAGACTTAAATGCATGTGTGGATACATAGCCAAAACCATGTCCCTAGTATGCCTCTAATGGACTAGCTCGTTGATCAAAGGATGGTTAAGGTTTCCTAGCCATGGACATGAGATGTCATTCGATAACGGGATCACATCATTAGGAGAATGATGTGATGGATAAGACCCAAACTACAAACATAGCATATGATCGTGTCAGTTTATTGCTACTGTTTTCTGCATGTCAAGTATATGTTCCTATGACCATGAGATCATGCAACTCACGGATATCGGAGGAGTGCCTTGTGTGTATCAAACGTCGCAACGTAACTAGGTGACTATAAAGGTGCTCTACAGGTATCTCCGATGGTGTCTGTTGAGTTGGCATGGATCGAGACTGGGATTTGTTACTCCGTGTAACGGAGAGGTATCTCGGGGCCCACTCGGTAATGCAACATCACAATAAGCCTTGCAAGCAATGTGACTAATTGTTAGTTGCGGGATCTTGTATTACGGAACGAGTAAAGAGACTTGCTGGTAACGAGGTTGAACTAGGTATGGAGATACCGACGATCGAATCTCGGGCAAGTAACATACCGAAGAACAAAGGGAACGATATACGGGATTAACTGAGTCCTTGACATAGAGGTTCGACCGATAAAGATCTTCGTAGAATATGTAGGAACCAATGTGGACGTCCAGGTCCCGCCATTGGTTATTGACCGTAGAGGTGTCTCGGTCATGTCTACATAGTTCTCGAACCCGCAGGGTCTGCACACTTAAGGTTCGGTGACGTTTCGGTAGTGTAGAGTTATGTATGGTGGTGACCGAAGGTTGTTCGGAGTCCCGGATGAGATCCCGGACGTCACGAGGAGCTCCGGAATGGTCCGGAGGTAAAGATTCATATACAGGAAGTCCCAGTTTGGTTTCCGGAAAAGTTTCGGGCTCATCGGTAGTGTACCGGGAGTATCGGTATTGTACCGGGAGTGCCGGTAGTGTACCGGAGGACATCCGGGAGGGGTATTTCGACCCCAAGAGGTCCATGGGCTGTGGGAGAATAATAACCAGCCCTTAGTGGGCTGGGAAAACAGCCACAAAGGCCCATGGCGCAGGAGAGAAAGTCCTAAAGCAAAAAGTGGAAAATCAGCCAATAGGAGGCAATCCTACTCCAACTAGGATTGGAGGTGAAGTAGGATTGCTCCCACCTCCTATTTCGGCCGATCCAAAGGCCTTGGATGCCTCTCCTCTCCTCTCCTCCTATATATACTAGTGGATTGGGTGGTTTTTGGACAGAATTTCCGGCCACGTGCTACCCGTTCCACCGGTGCATAGTTTCTCCTCTAGATCGGTTTTCTGCAGCGCTTAGGCGAAGCCCTGCCGGAATTGCTCCACCACCATCACCGGAGCGCCGTCACGCTGCCGGTGAACTCTCTCTCCTCTCCACCTCCTCTTGCTGGATCAAGACAGTGGATATCGTCATCAAGCTGCACGTGTGCTGAACGCGGAGGTGTCGTCCGTTCGGCGCTAGATCGGAAGGACCGTGATCGAGATCGCGAGACGGTTCGTGATGTGATCACGGAACGGATCGTGATGAGTTCACAGGATAGATCGTGATGAAGATCGTGAGATGGATCGTGATGAGATTGCGGGACGGATCGTGATGAGTTCATGGGACGGATCGTGATTGGATCGCGGGACGGATCGTGATGAGATCGCGGGACGCTCGGCGATTTGGATCGCGAAGATGTTCGACTACACCAACCGCGTTTCTTAACGCTTCCCGCTTAGTGATCTACAAGGGTATGTAGATCCACTCTCCCTCTCGTAGATGCTCATCACCATGGATAGGTTTGCGTGTGCGTAGGAAATTTTTTGTTTCCCATGCGACGTTCCCCAACAGTGGCATCATGAGCTAGGTTGATGGTTCGATGAGATCTCGAGTAGAACACAAAAGGTTTGTGGGCATTGATGCTTAGATTTCTTCCTCCCTTGGTCGGATTTTGGTTCAGCGGGATTTTGAGATGAAGCGGCCCGGACCAACATTACTTGTACGCTTACGAGAGACCGGTTCCCTCGATGCAACTTGTTGCTTAGATGGCTTGCGGGTGATAGTTTCTCTCACTTTAGTTTGATCGGATCCGACAAAGGCGGTCCTTGAGAAGGTTGAAAAGCAATCTATGTATCACCGTTGTGGTTTATGCGTAGGTGAGAATCGTTCTTGCTAGATACCCGTAGCAGCCATGTAAAACATGCAACAACAATTAGAGGACGTCTAACTTGTTTTTGCAGGGTATGTTGTGATATGATATGGCCAATTACATGATGTGATATATGTGATGTATGAGATGATCATGTGATGTATAGATTATCATGACTTGCATGTCGATGAGTACGGCAACCGGCAGGAGCCATAGGGTTGTCTTTAATTATTGTATGACCTGCGTGTCAATCATTAAAGCGCTATGTAATCTTTACTTTATCGCTACAGTAGCAATAGTAGTAGAAGCATGCAGGGCGTGAAAACCCCGATGGCGACACGTTGATGGAGATCATGGTGTCATGCCGGTGACCATGGAGATCATGCCGGTGCTTTCTAGATGGAGATCAAAAGCACAAGTTCATGGCCATATCATGTCACTTATGATTTGCATGTGATGTTAATCCTTTTTATGCACCTTGTTTTGCTTAGGACGACGGTAGCATTATAAGGTGATCCCTCACTTAATTTCAAGATAAATTGTGTTCTCCCCGAGTGTGCACCGTTGCGAAAGTTCGTCGTGTTGAGACACAACGTGATGATCGGGTGTGATAGACTACGTTCACATACAACGGGTGCAAGCCAGATTTGCACGCGCAGAACACTCGGGTTAAACTTGACGAGCCTAGCATGTACAGACATGGCCTCGGAACACAAGAGACCGAAAGGTCGAGCATGAGTCATATAGTGGATATGATCAACATAATGATGTTCACCATTGAAGCCACCTTAACTCACGTGATGATCGGACTTGAGTTGGTGAATTTGGATCATGTATCACTCGAATGACCCGAGGGATGTCAATTTGAGTGGGAGTTCTTAAGTAATATGATTAATTGAACTCATTATCATGAACATAGTCAAAGTGTCTTTGCAAATTATGTTGTAGATTACTAGCTCGCGTTGTAGCTCCCTTGTATTTTTATATGTTCCTAGAGAAATAGAGTTGAAAGATGTTGGTAGCAATATTGTGGACTGGGTCCGTGATCTGAGGATTGTCCTCATTGCTGCACAGAAGGCTTATGTCCTTAATGCACCGCTTGGTGCGCCACCCCCTCTAGCGTCGTCTATAGATGTTGTGAACATCTGACAGACACGTTTCGATGACTACTTGATAGTTTAGTGCGTCATGCATTACGGCTTAGAATTGAGGCTCGGAAATGTTTTGAAACGTCACGGAACATATGAGATGTTCTAGGAGCAGAGATTGTGATCTTAGGCTCGTGCCTTTGTTGCGAGATATGAGATCTCCAACAAGATTCTTTGCTTGTAAGATGAAGGAGAATAGCTCAATCGTTGAGCATGTACTCAGATTGTCTGGGTACTACAATTGCTTGAATCAAGTGGGAGTTGATCTTCCAGATAAGATAGTGATTGATATAGTTCTCCAAGTCACTGTCACTAAAGCTACTAGAACTTAGTGATGAACTATAATACACCAGGGATAGAAGTATTGATCCTTGAGCTGTTCGCGATGTTTGACACCGCGAAGGTAGAAATCAAGAAGGAGCGTCAAGTGTTGATGGTTAATCAAACCATTAGTTTCGAAAAGGGCAAGAGCATGGAGGGAAACTTCATGGATAGCAAGTCAGTTACTGCTCCAGTGAAGCAACCAAAAATTGAACTCAAACCCGAGACTAAGTGCTTCTATTATGAGGGGAGAGGTCGCTGAAGCGGAACAACCCTAGATACTTGGTAGATAAGAAGGCTGGCAACATCGACAGAAGTATATTTGATATACGAGTTATTGATGTGTACCTTGCTAGTACTCCTAGTAGCACCTAGGTATTGGATACCGGTTCGGTTGCTAAATGTTAGTAACTCGAAATAAAAGCTACGGAATAAACGGAGAACTAGCTAAGGGTGAGGTGACGATATGTGTTGGAAGTGTTTCCAAGGTTGATGTGATCAACATCGCACGCTCTCTCTACCTTCAGGATTAGTGACGAACCTAAATAAATGTTATTTGGTGTTTTGTGTTGAGCATGAACATGATTAGATCATGTTTATTGCAATACGGTTATTCATTTAAGTTAGAGAATAATGGTTATTCTGTTTACATGAATAATACCTTCAATGGTCATGCACCCAGTGAGAGTGGTTTGTTGAAATCTTGATCGTAGTATTACACATGTTCATAACATTGATGTCAAAAGACACAAAGTTAATAATGATAGTACCACATACTTGTGGCACTGCCGCTAAATGTCATATTGGTATAAAGCGCATGTAGAAACTCCATGCTGATGGATATTTGGACTCATTCGATTTCGAATCGGTTGAGACATGCGAACCATGCCTCTTGGGCAAGATGACTAAAGGACCCCGTTGGATGGAGCGGGCAAGTGATTCATTGGAAATGATACATGTTGATGTATGCAATCTAGTGAGTCTTGCAGCGTGCAGTGGATATCGTTATTTTCTTACCTTCACTGATGATTTGAGTAGATATAGTGTATATTTACTTAATGAAACACAAGTCTGAATCGTTTGAAAGGTTCAAGCAAATTCAGAGTGAAGTTTAAAGATCATCGTGACAAGAAGATAAAAATGACTGCGATATGATCGTGGAGGTGAATATCTAAGTCACGAGTTTGGCATACAACTTAAGACAATGTGAAAGTTGTTTCACAACTAAACGCCACCTTGAACACCATAGTGTGATGGTGTGTCCGAACATCATATTTATGCTCTATTGGACATGGTGCGTATATGATGTCTCTTGTCGTTTTACTACTATAATTTTGGGGTTATGAATTAGAGACAACTACATTCACTTTAAATAGGGCACCATCTAAATCCGTTGAGATGACACCGTGTGAATTATGGTTTGATAGAAACCTAAGCTGTCATTTCTTAATGTTTGGGGCTGCGATGCTTGTGTGGAAAATGTTTTCACATAATAAGCTAGAACCCAAAGCGGACAAATGTATCTTCATAGAATACCCTAAGAACAGATGGGTATGCTTTCTATCTCAGATCCGAGTGCAAAGTGTTTGTTGCTAGAACTGGGTCCTTTCTCAAGAAAAAGTTTCTCTCGATAGAATTGAGTGGGAGGAAGATAGAACTTGATGAGGTTGTTAAACCCTTCTTCAACCAGAGAGTAGCGCAGCGCAGAAAGATGTTTCTGTGAAGCCTACGTTAGTTGAAGAGGAAGTTAATGATGATGATCATGAAGCTTCAGGATCAAGTTACTATCGAACTTCGTAGGTCGACAAGGATGTGTACTGCTCCTGAGCGGTACGACAACTCTGTCTTGGAGGTCATGTTGTTGGACAACGATGAACCTACGAGCTATGGAGAAGCGATGATGGGCCCGGATTCCGACAAATGGTTGGAGGCCATGAAATCCGAGATAGGATCCATGTATTAAAACCAAGTGTAGACTTTGGTAGACTTGCTCGTTGGACGGCAGGTCGTTGAGTACAAATGGATCTTTAAAATGAAGACACACACTGATGGTGAATGTCACTATTTGTAAAGCTCGACTTGTTGCAAAGATGTTTGTGACAAGTTCAAGGAGTTGACTATGATGAGACTTTCTCACTCATAGCGATGCTAAAAGTCTGTTGGAATTATGTTAGCAGTTGCTGTGTTTTCAATTATGAAATCTGGCAGATGGATGTCAAAACATCGTTTCCTTAATGGTTTACTTGAGGAAAGGTTGTATGTGATACAACCAGAAGGTTTTGTCAGGCCTAAGGATGCTAAAAGGTGTGCAAGCTTTGGTGATCGTTCCATGGACTGAAGCAAGCATCTCGGAGTTGGAATATACGCTTTGATGAGGTGATCAAAGTTTTGTTGTTTATAGAAAGTTTATGAGAAACTTGTATTTGCAATAAAGTGAGTGGGAGCACTATAGAATTTCTGATAAGTATATGTGGATGACATATTGTTGTTCAGAAATAATGTAGAGTTTCTGGAAAGCATAAAACGGTTATTTGGAAAGTGATTTTCAAAGGAAGACCTGGATAAAGCTACCTAATTGTTGAGCATCAAAATCTATAGAGATAGATCAAGATGCTTGATGAGACTTTCAATGAGTGCATACCTTCACAAGATTTTGAAAGAGTTCAAAATGGATCAGCCAGAGAAATAGTTCTCGTCTGATTTGTAAGGTGTGAAGTTGAGTGCGACTCAAAGCTCGACAACGGCAGAAGAAAGAGAAAGGACGAACGTCATCCCCTATGCCTTAGCCATAGGCTCTATATTATGCCATGTTGTGTACCGCACCTATGTGTGCCTTGCCATGAGTCTGTCAAGGGGTACAAGAGTGGTCCAGGAGTGGATCACTGGATAGCGGTCGGAATTATCCTTAGTAACCAGAGGACTAAGGAAATGTTTCTTGATTGTGGAGGTGATAAAGAGTTCGTCGTAAAGAGTTACGTCGATGCAAGCTTTAACACCTATCCGGATGACTAGTAGTAGCAATCTGGATACGTATAATGGAGCAGCCATTTGGAAATAGTACCAAGTGGAGTGTGGTAGCAGTGTTTACGGTTTGACATAGAGATTTGCAAAGTACACATGGATCTGAATATCGCAGACCCGTTGACTATAAGACCTCTCTCACATGCAAAGCATGATCGAGCCCCAAAACTCATTGGGTGTTAGATTCATAACAATGCGAATCACATGGTGATGTGAACTAGATTATTGACTCTAGTGCAAGTGGGAGACTATTGGAAATATGCCCTAGAGGCAATAATAAATTTGTTATTATCATATTTCCTTGTTCATGATAATCGTTTATTATCCATGCTATAATTGTATTGATCAAAGACTTAAATGCATGTGTGGATACATAGACAAAACCATGTCCCCAGTATGCCTCTAATGGACTAGCTCGTTGATCAAAGGATGGTTAAGGTTTCCTAGCCATGGACATGAGATGTCATTTGATAACGGGATCACATCATTAGGAGAATGATGTGATGGATAAGACCCAAACTACAAACATAGCATATGATCGTGTCAGTTTATTGCTATTGTTTTCTGCATGTCAAGTATATGTTCCTATGACCATGAGATCATGCAACTCACGGATATCGGAGGAGTGCCTTGTGTGTATCAAACGTCGCAACGTAACTGGGTGACTATAAAGGTGCTCTACAGGTATCTCCAATGGTGTCTGTTGAGTTGGCATGGATCGAGACTGGGATTTGTTACTCCGTGTAACGGAGAGGTATCTCGGGGCCCACTCGGTAATGCAACATCACAATAAGCCTTGCAAGCAATGTGACTAATTGTTAGTTGCGGGATCTTGTATTACGTAACGAGTAAAGAGACTTGCCGGTAACGAGGTTGAACTAGGTATGGAGATACCGACGATCGAATCTCGGGCAAGTAACATACCGAAGAACAAAGGGAACGATATACGGGATTAACTGAATCCTTGACATAGAGGTTCGACCGATAAAGATCTTCGTAGAATATGTAGGAACCAATGTGGACGTCCAGGTCCCGCCATTGGTTATTGACCGTAGAGGTGTCTCGGTCATGTCTACATAGTTCTCGAACCCGCAGGGTCTGCACACTTAAGGTTCGGTGACGTTTCGATAGTGTAGAGTTATGTATGGTGGTGACCGAAGGTTGTTCGGAGTCCCGGATGAGATCCCGGACATCACGAGGAGCTCCGGAATGGTCCGTAGGTAAATATTCATATATAGGAAGTCCCAGTTTGGTTTCCGGAAAAGTTTCGGGCTCATCGGTAGTGTACCGGGAGTGCCGGTAGTGTACCGGAGGACCTCCGGGAGGGGTATTTCGACCCCAAGAGGTCCATGGGCTGTGGGATAATAATAACCAGCCCTTATTGGGCTGGGAAAACAGCCACAAAGGCCCATGGCGCAGGAGAGAAAGTCCTAAAGCAAAAAGTGGAAAATCATATCCTACTCCAACTAGGATTGGAGGTGAAGTAGGATTGCTCCCACCTCCTATTTCGGCTGACCCAAATGCCTTGGATGCCTCTCCTCTCCTCTCCTCCTATATATACTAGTGGATTGGGTGGTTTTTGGACAGAATTTCCGGCCACGTGCTACCCGTTCCACCGGTGCATAGTTTCTCCTCTAGATCGGTTTTCTGCAGCGCTTAGGCGAAGCCCTGCCGGAATTGTTCCACCACCATCACCGGAGCGCCGTCACGCTGCCGGTGAACTCTCTCTCCTCTCCACCTCCTCTTGCTGGATCAAGACGGTGGAGATCGTCATCAAGCTGCACGTGTGCTGAACGCGGAGGTGCCGTCCGTTCGGCGCTAGATCGGAAGGACCGTGATCGAGATCGCGAGACGATTCGTGATGTGATCACGGAACGGATCGTGATGAGTTCACGGGATAGATCGTGATCAAGATCGTGAGATGGATCGTGATGAGATCGTGGGACGGATCGTGATGAGTTCATGGGACGGATCGTGAATGGATCGCGGGACGGATCGTGATGAGATCGCGGGACGCTCGGCGATTTGGATTGCGAAGATGTTCGACTACACCAACCGCGTTTCTTAACGCTTCCCGCTTAGAGATCTACAAGGGTATGTAGATCCACTCTCCCTCTCGTAGATGCTCATCACCATGGATAGGTTTGCGTGTGCGTAGGAAATTTTTTGTTTCCCATGCGACGTTCCCCAACACGGGCAACTAGCAAAAATCTCTCTTATCTACGCACAACCACAATGGTGATGATCAACTTGCCTTTTAAACTTCTACAAGGTCCGGCTTCCTCGCATACGATTCAACTAACGTGAGAGAGACAGACACCCACCAACCACCTTTATGCAAAACAAGTTGCATGTCAATCGGTGGGACCAGTCTCTTGTGCAAGGACAAACAAGGATCTTTTGAGTCGCTTCATCTGACAATACCACCGAATCAAAAAAAGAGTAAGGATATAAGCAATCTGAACATCAACATGCACAAACACTTTGTGTTCTACTTGCGCATATCATCTACGCATAGACCTAGCTCATGATGGCACTATTGGGCAACGTTCCATGGGAAACAAAAAAATACTATGAACATCCAAGATATATTCATGGATATGCATAGCAATGAGAGGGGAGAGTGTGTTTACGTACCCTATAGACCATTAACCGAAAGCGATATAAACGTGGTTGATGTATTCATACGTCTTCACAATCCAATCATGATTCGTCCCGACCTAGCGCCGAATGGACGACACCTCCGCATTCAGCAAACATGTAGCTCGATGACGTCTCCACCTCCTCGATCCAGTGAGCGAGGGCAGAATAGTAGGCAGGTTCTCTGGCAGCACAACATTATGGTGGAGGTGGTGGTGGACCTAGTACAACAAGCCTTCACCAAGCACTACTAGAATGAGGAACCGAAGAGAGAGAGAGAGGTGCCAAGGGCTTGTTTGTACTCTTGGGGTGCCCTTACTCTCTATATATAGGTAGAGGGGCATGGTGGACATCCCTCCAAGCCATAGGGGCGTAGCCAAGGGGGAGGAGGTGGACTCCCAGTCGAATTCCCTCCTTTTCCATACACCAGTGGACTTTCAACCCCTCCCAAGCCACATGGGCCTTAGGGACTTGTGCGTTTGGCCCAATAAGTCCAGGGTACCTCCCCTTAGCCCATGCTAGCCCTTCGAACGTGGTGGAACCCTTGGTGGACTTCAGAACTCCTCTGAAAGTTTCTGGAACCTTTTGGAAGCTTCCCGCTAGAATACCAAAAAAACTGCAATGTTTTCTGGAACCCTGAAAATACTTTTCCATATATAAATAGTTACCTTAGACCATTCCGTAGATCTTCGTGGCGTGCATGATCTCATTCAGGACTCCAAAAAACACTCGGTCAGCAACATACATAACCCAACAATAGTATATCGTCATCGAACGTTAAGCATGCGGACCCTACGGGTTTGAAAATCATGTAGACATGACCGAGACATCTCTCCGGTCAAAAACTAATAGAGGGACCTAGATTCCCATATTGGTTCCTGCATATTCCACGAAAAATCTTCATCGATTGAACCTCAATGTCAAGGATTCAGTCAATCTCGTATGGGGTTCCCTTTGTCCATCGCCATGTTACTTTCTTGAGATTCGATCATCGGTATCTCCATACCTAGTTCAATCTCTTTGCTGGCAAGTCTCTTTACTCATTCTGTTATACAAGATCCCTTGACTAACATGTTAGTCACGTTGCTTGCAAGCTTCTTGTGATGTTGTATTACTAAGAGGGCCCAGAGATACCTCTCCGTCCTATAGAGTGGCAAATCCCGGTCTTGGTCCATGCTAACCCAACAGACACCCCCGAAGATACCTGTAGAGCACCTTTATGATCACCCAGTTATGAAGTGACGTTTGATCCACACAAGGCATTCCTCCGATGTCAGGGAGTTTCATGATCTCATGGTCTTAGGAACATATACTTGACATGAAGAAAGAAATAGCAACAAACTAATTGATATGATCAAATGCTATGCTTATGTTTGGGTCTTCTCCAGCACATCATTCTCCTAATGATGCAATCCCATTATCAAATGACAACTCATGTCTAAGGTTAGGAAACCTTAACCATATTTGATCAACGAGCTAGTCTAGTAGAGGCTCACTAGGAACATAGTGTTCCCTATGTACCCACACATGTATCTGAGTTTTTGATCAATAGAATTCTAGCATGGATAATAAACAATTGTCATGAACAAAGGAAATATGATAATAACCAATTTATTATTGCCTCTAGGGCATATTTCCAACATCGATCACGGAGGCCATCTACATCAACCTTGTTGTCTCCATGATGATACCTGGGTAGAACACCATAGACCTACGGGTCGATATCTAGTAACTAGATGGCTTCTTTTCTCTCTTTGATCTTCAATACAAAGTTCATTGCAATCTTCGCGGTGATCTATTCAATGTAATCTTTTTCTGAAGTGTGTTTGTTGGGATCTGATGAATTGTGGGTTTACATTCAGATTATTCATTAAAAGTTATTGAGTCTGCTATGAATTTCAATATGTATGATCTTATAGCTTTGTATTTCACTTCAATCTATCGGTTTAGTTTGGCCAACTAGATTAGTTTATCTTCAGTGGTAGTGGTGTGTTGTAATGGGTTCAATCTTGCGATGCTCTATCCTTGGGACAGAAGGGGTCAATAAATGTATTTGTATTGTACCATTAAGCATAAAACGACGGGGTCTGAACATATTGCTTGTCTTACTTTTTTCTACATCATGTCTTCGTGCTCCAAGCATTACTTTTGGGACCCCGATCCTACGCAAGAATCCAGCCTGTAACACATCACATCACTTTGCGGTCTCATGCACGGTTATCTCCACGCCTGCCACCTTACCTGGGCCGGGACCGTTTGCATCTTTTGACTCACGTATGTGAATGTGTAGCTAGCATTCAAATGTCAAAGAACCCAGGCCGACATGACTAGTCGTAGAACCCAAGTGGCACATCCGTACAGGGATAGGCATACGTAACCCAACAATGGAGGTGTTGATCTGTGCGTGTGTAGACAAGTCATAGCAAGCTACAAGGACTCCATTACGCCGTGGAACATAAATGTCATCACTGCACGTAGACGAGTCGTAGCAGGCTACAGGGACTCCATTACACTGCGAGACATTTCCCCAAAGGGACAGACACAACAGCAAAGAAGGATACATGTCGAGCAATCAATGTGTCCAGAGCAGTAGCAAGCTACCAAGGCTTGATGGAAGCACAAAGAGGCATTTCCCCATAAAGAGTACTACTAAAGGCACATAACTATGTGTCGAATCCCATACATACCGTTGCACATCACATGTACGCACGACATGCCCGATATGCATATATACAAGTATGGCATCACAACATAACCATACAACATTACAACATTTATTTAGAAGGCTCGGAAGAGCCAACACAATAAGATGTTACAATCTGAGGTCACAAGACCCAACATTCAGAGCATTCAAACAAACAAGCGGAAGTTAAACATGTCTGGGTACAAACATCTACAAAAGTGTCTAAAGGAGCCTGAAAAACTACATCGACCCTACCAAAGGAACCAGACCTCTGTCTAGGATTCCCAAGCTAATCCGGTCAACATCGAACTTCACGTTGTAACGATCACTAATAAGACTGACATCTCCTCTGCAAAACATAAATTAAGAAAACGTGAGTACAAAGGTACTTAACAAGACTTACATCAGAATTATCTACATATGCATGAGTATCAATGAAGGGGGTTGTGGAGTTTATTGCAGCAAGCCATCTTTGACTCTTAGCTGACCTGTACTACGACTACAAGTGCTTTCTTTGAGGTGGGATAGCATACATGAGTCCACATATTCACCAATCAATACACCACTATGGATCCACTCCCGTCTCCCTACGAGAAGGACATCCATAGCACTCATGCTTATCTTCTGTATTTTAGAGTATCCACTTCAAGTTGTCTATGAACCACATAAGTTCTCCAAGTAGTCCATATCCAAGGACACGACTATTCGAATAGTTTATTTAACCCTGCAGGGGTATACTTCTTCACATGTACTCCCGCCACTTATCGCCATGTGCACGGAAAAGGCACCTCGGCAACCTTCAAGCGGAAGCCCAGCGAGGGAGTCGGCCATGACCGTCAATCACACAGAACCCTAGTCCAGGTTTATCGCCTATTTGAGACTGAACCCGCTCGGAAGTCTGGCCGAAGTTTCCACTACGGCCTCAAACGATGTGCACAGGGTTCCCAAGCCCACCGTTCGGGTGCCACTTGGTACAGTGTGCCACTGTGCCTATACCGCATCACAGTCCACCCCGTCGGGCAGCGCTATGCACGGCCGCCAACACTTTTCCTACAAACACCAGAAACTAGTTGAAACTCCTGGACAGAGATCTAGGCGATTAATAAGTCGAGCGGGGTCATACTTCAGGGCCCAACATGTGGTATTAACTGTCTTAGATCACAAACACAGAACTTAGTTCTTAAGGATGGTCCCAATGAGACAACCCGCCATGTACTCCTATATGGCCTCTCATCGCTACCTTTACCAAATCGTGTTCACACACTTAGCTCTCACATAGTAGGACATGAACACTGCCATTCCGATTCATCGCCCAGATGGATCAGACCCGACACGACACGACTCTAAGCATAGCAGGCACAATAAGCGAGCATTGATGAGTAAGCACAACAATGCTCAAGCAGTTGCTACTCATGCTAAGTGGTTTCAACTATTTACTGTGGCAAAGACATGTCATGCAAAGGAATGGGTTCAACTACCGAGAACATGTAACAGTTGAACCGTGATTGTCCTAATGCAACAAAAGAGAGCAGGAGCGAGAGAGTCGGTTCATATCAGTATGCTGAAGGGGTTTGCTTGCCTGACACTTCTGAAGATAACAATGAGTCTTCATCGGTGACAATGACCTCAACGTCGGAATCATTGTCTACCGAGAAGGAGAAACACTGACAAACAGAGAAATGAACACATTCAATGCAATGCAACAACCATGATGCATGATATGACAAGTTAAGGTACTGAATTAACCTAGAGGAATAATTAGCCAAGTTAATTGAAGTGGGATTCAAACAAGTTTGAATTCTAACTCCAAATGATATTTCCTATATTGCCCTAATCATAAAATGTCCTACTTGGTGATGTTAACTTGTTCAAACATACATTATCATGGAATAAATACTTTCATTGCATTTTTTGATCATTTTTCATATATAAATTATTTTCATCTGAGTTACGGTTGAATTTCTATGATTTTTAGAAGTTTTAAACATTTTCTAAAAATAAATAAATCATTTAGATTTATTTAAATTTCTAGAAAAAGCTTTACTGCGTCAGCGTGATGCCAAGATGATGTCAGCAGGTCAACATGGCCGTCCAAGGTCAAACCTGACGTGCAGGCCCCACATGTCAATGACACAGGGTCATCTCAAGAGGCTGACTATTTGGCCTAGGTCAACCCTGACGTGGCCAGGTCAAAGATGGCATGTGGGACCCGGATGTCATTGACTTAGAGTTAACCTAGCGGGTTATTTTAGATTAAATAACTAATCTCGTGTTTTAATTAGTGGGTGGGTCCCAGCTGTTAGTCTCTCGGGGGAATAGTTAGACAGGTCATTAGCGGCTAAATAAGCCGGACACGTCAACCGACCAGGGTTAGCCGCCGGCGACCAAGATCTATGGCGGAGTCCGACCGAAGAGCTCGGGCTCACCCTATAGGCCACGGCTGGATGCGTGGATGGGCTCTATGCAAAGCTGGCAATGCGCCGCATCCCAAGAAGGCAGTACCAGGTCGAGGGGTTGCCTGAGCTCGCCGGGGTCGAGCTCACGGTGGTGGCCGGAGTTCGGTATCGAGCGGCAAGGGCTGCAGGGCATAGGAGGCTAGATAGAGGGGCTCAAAATCTTCCTGGAAGCTCTAGGAGCTCGTTGGCGCTATGGTTGCAAGCGAGGGAGGCTAGTGGCTACGGGCATGATATGTCTCCAACATATCTATACTTTTTGATCATTCCATGCTATTATATTATCAACTTTGGATGTTTTCTATGCATGAATATGCTATTCTATATTATTTTTGGGACTAACTTAGTAATCCAGTTCCCAGTGCCAGTTCCTGTTTTTTCCGTGTTTTTGACCTTTTTCAGATAGGAATATCAAACGGAGTCCAAACGGAATAAAACTTTCGTCATGATTTTTTATAGAAAATCTCAAAAATACCTGAAGAAAAAGATACCGGAGAGGCGGCCCGAGGAAGCCACGAGCCTGGGAGGCATGGGCCCCCCCTGGCCGTGACTAGGGGGCTCGTGACCTCCTCGTGGCGCCTCTCGACTTGTTCCTGACTCCAAACGGCCTTATAAATACGGAAACCCTCAGAAATAAACGTCGATTGCCAGTTCCGCCGCCACAGACCTCCAAAGCCACCAAAAACCAATCGGGAGACCGTTCCGGCATCCTGCCGGAGGGGAATTCATCACCGGTGGCCATCTTCATCAACACCATTGCCTCTCCGATGATGCGTGAGTAGTTCACCTCAGACCTTCGAGTCCATAGCTAGTATCTATATGGCTTCTTCTCTCTCTTTGATCTTCAATACAAAGTTCTCCATGATCTTCATGGTGATCTATCCGATGTAATCTTCTTTTGCGGTGTGTTTGTTGAGATTCGATGAATTGTGGATTTATGATCAGATTATCTATGAATATTATTTGAGTCTCCTCTGATTTCTTATATGCATGATTTCATATCCTTGTAATTCTCTTCGAGTTATGGGTTTCGTTTGGCCAACTTGATCTATAGTTCTTGCAATGGGAGAAGTGATTGGTTTTGGGTTCATACCGTGCGGTGTCCTCACCTAGTGACAGAAGGGGTAGCGAGGCACGCATCATGTTGTTGCCATCAAGGGTAAAAAGATGGGGTTTATATCATATTGCATGAATCTATCCCTCTACATCATGTAACTTGCTTAAAGCGTTACTCCGTTTATCGTGAACTTAATACACTAGATGCATGCTAGATAGCGGTCGATGTGTGGAGTAATAGTAGTAGATGCAAAAAGTATCGGTCTACTTGTCTCGGACGTGATGCCTATATGTATGATCATTGCCTTAGATATCGTCATTACTTTCCGCTATTCTATCAATTCCTCAACAGTAATTTGTTCACTCACCGTAATACTTGCTTTCATGAGAGAAGCCTGTAGTGAACACTATGGCCCCCAGGTCTATTTCCATATTATATATTCAGATCTAAACACAAAAACAAACTTTGCTGCAATTTTGTTTACTTATTTATATTCATCTACTATCACTATCAGATCTCACTTTGCAAGCAATCGTAAAGAGATTGACAACCTCTTTATCTCGTTGGGTGCAAGTTTGTTTGTGTTTGTGCTGGTTCCTTGTGGCCTCATCTTGTTACTCCTACTAGATTGATACCTTGGTTCTCAAACTGAGGGAAATACTTACCTCTACCTTGCTGCATCACCCTTTCCTCTTCAAGGGAAAAACCAACGCAAGACAAGAACTCTCCTATCAACTTGCCAATTTCTGGTGACGTTGTAGAGAAGTAGCAGGAAGAATTTCTGGCGCCGTTGTCGGGGAGTAATCAAGTGAAGCATATCTACAAGTACCTATCACAAACTCATCTCTTGCATTTACATTATTTGCTATTTGCCTCTCGTTTTCCTCTCCGCCACTTCTAAAAAACACAAAATAAAATAATTTTTGCCTTTCTTTATTTGACCTTTTCTGTTTGCTTGTGTTCTTGTCTGCTTGCTAAGTCACCATGTCTGAATCATTCAAACACAAGATTACTCTGCCTAGGTTTAATGCCTTGGATAGCCCTCCTGTCTTTTCCAAACTCACAAATAATGAGTCTATGGGAAGACGTCCTGAGGTTGCTATAGACACTTTCAGTAGTGTTGATGATGGGGATCCGGTGCTTTTTCACTATTCTCTTAATGAATCCTTAAAAGACGCTTGGGACAGACTGCTGAGGATTCAAACTAGTCATATCCCTCCTTATCATATTGAGTTATACTTAAAAAGCTTTTACGCCGGATTGCCCCACTCATTAAAACAAATCTTGGATTCTATATTTGATAAGGGTTTCCTTTTAGGAGATGCCTTCGACACTTATGAAAAGATGAAAGCTATATTTGGGCATCCCAAGGGAGAAAATGAGACCACTGCCCTCATCTGTTTCTACCAAAACGAATCAATAAAATAAATGAAGGCTAGTTTAGACACGAACTTTCGCAATGATCTAAATCTTTCTTCAGCTATAAATGGTCATGTACTTTCACAAAATAGGAAGATAGATGCTCTCGACAAAAAGGTCTCCCCTTGTTCCCAAAGAAAGAATATGACAATACTTGATGCTATTGCCTTATGCCTAGCTAAGCGCGTTAAACAATAGCGCTTGTTGGGAGGCAACCCAATGAATAGGTTTATTTTTGCTCTTTTACTTTATGTTTTGTTGAGTTAACACCATAGTGATTCTGTTATGATAGTGTTTTTTATGTTTTAATTAGGGGTTGTGGCAAGTAGAACCTTTATGATTAGTTTTGGTGATAGTGGTTTAATCATGCTGGAAAAATACAAAAACTTTGTGCTCAAAAAATTATTTTTAATTTTTATCCATAAAGGGCTTTTGAGTTTATTATTTTTTCTGCTGATTGATATGCAAATTTCTATAATTTTCATAATTGTTTCAGAATTTTTGAGTTAGCAGAGGTACACGAAATATACAGATTGCTTCAGACTGTTCTGTTTTTGACAGATTCTGTTTTTGTTGTGTTGATTGCTTATTTCGATGAAACTATGGGTAGTATCGGGGGGTACGAGCCATGGAGAAGTGATAATACAGTAATATAACAACAATCTAAATGGAAACTAAAGTTTACTACAGTACCTACAAATTTGGTGGTTTGTTTTCTTATGCTAATGCTATCACGAGTTTTTGTTTAAGTTTTGTGTTGTGAAGGTTTCAAGTTTTGGGTGATGTTCTTATGGACAATGGAATAAAGAGTGGCAAGAGACTAATCTTGGGGATGCCCAAAGCATCCCAATCCAAATTAAAGGACACCAAAAACCCTAAGCTTGGGGATGCCCCAGGGAGGCATCCCCTCTTTCGTCTTCAATCCATCGGTGACGTTACTTGGAGCTATATTTTTATTCACCACATGATATGTGTTTTGCTTGGAGCGTCGTGTATTATAAGAGTCTGTGCTTTCTGTTTTGTCACAATCATCCTTTCTGCACACCTTTTTAGAGAGACATGCACTCATCGTGAATTTGTTAGAATACTCAATGAGCTTCACTTATATCTTTTGAGTTAAGCAATTTTGCTCACATATGCTTCACTTATATCTTTTGAGCTTGGAAATTTTGCTCACATGTGCTTCACTTATATATTTTGAGTTAGGCAATTTTGCTCACATATTCTTCACTTATATCTTTTGAGCTTGGTAATTTTTCTCACATGTGCTTCACTTATATCTTTTGAGCTTAGTAATTTTGCTCCCATGTGCTTCACTTATATCTTTTGAGATTGGTAATTTTGCTCTAGTGCTTCACTTAAATCTTTGTAGAGCACGGCGGTGTCATATTTTGTAGAAATACAAACTCTCGAATCTTCACTTATATCATTTCGAGAGGATCTCTCTAAGTAACTTGGTAATTGGCGTGTGTTATGAAATTAGTCCTAAATATGATAGGAATCCAAAGAGGATATAATAAAAACTTTCATATTCAAGTGCATTGATTAGTAAGATAAGTTTGATTCCTCGCAATTAGTTTTGAGATATGGATATGGTAATATTAGAGTTATGTTAGTAGGGTGTTGTGAATATAGGAACACTTGTGTTGAAGTTAGTGATTCCTGTAGCATGCACGTATGGTGAACCACTATGTTAGGAAGTCGGAGCATAATTGATTTATTGATTGTCATCCTTTGTGTAGAGGTCGGGATCGCACGATGGTTAACTCCTACCAACCCTTCCCCTAGGAGTATGCGTTTAGCACTTTGTTTCGATTACTAATAAAACTTTTGCAATAAGTATATAAGTTCTTCATGACTAATGTGAGTCCATAGTATAGATGCACTTTCACTTTCCACCATTGCTACCCTGTCTAGTGCCGCGCAACTTTCTCCGGTGCACAAACCCACCATATGCCTTCCTCAAAACAGCCACCATACCTACCTATTATGGCATTTTCATAGCCATTCCGAGATATATTGCCATGCAACTTTCACCATTCCGTCTCATGACATGTGCCATCACTTTCATTTATATAGAGTCATTATTGTTCTAAGTATCAAGTTGTAAGTAAATAAAAGTGTGATGATCATCATTATTAGAGCATTGTCCCATGTGAGGAAATAAAAGAGGCCAAAGATGCCCACCAAATAAAAAAAGAGGCCAAAGATCCCAAACAAAAAAATGAGAGAAAAGAGAGAAGGGACAATGCTACTATCTTTTTCCACACTTGTGCTTCAAAATAGCACCATGTTCTTCATGATAGAGAGTCTCCTGTTTTGTCACTTTCATATGCTAGTGGAAATTTTCATTATATAACTTGGCTTGTATATTCCAATGATGGGCTTCCTCAAATTGCCCTAGGTCTTCGTGAGCAAGCAAGTTGGGTGCACACCCACTAATTTTCATTTGTGAGCTCTAGTGCATCCGTTTCATGGCAATCCCTACTCATTCATGTTGATATCTATTGATGGGCATCTCCATAGCCTATTGATACGCCGAGCCGATGTGACCATCTCCTCCTTTTTGCCTCAAAACCTCCACCACACTCTATTCCACCTATAGTGCTATATCCATGGCTCACGCTCATGTATTGTGTGAGAGTTGAAAAAGTTTGAAAAAATAAGAGTGCGAAAACAATTACTTGGCCAATATCGGGGTTGTGCATGATTTAAATTTGTTGTGTGGGGCTGATGGAGCATAGCCAGACTATATGATTTTGTAGGGATAACTTTCTTTGGCTTTGTTGTTTCGAAAGTTCATGATTACTTTGGAATTATGCTTGAAGTATTATCGTTTTCATGTCAATATTAAACTATTGTTTTGAATCTTATGGATCTGAACATTCATGCCACAATAAAGAGGTTACATAAAACAAATGTGTTAGGTAGCATTCCACATCAAAAATTCATTCTTTATCACTTCCCTACTCGAGGACGAGTAGGAGTTAAGCTTGGGGATGGTTGATACGTCTCCAACATATCTATAATTTTTGATCATTCCATGCTATTATATTATCAACTTTGGATGTTTTATATGCATGAATATGCTATTTTATATTATTTTGGCACTAACTTATTAATCCAGTGCCCAGTGCCAGTTTCTGTTTTTTCCGTGTTTTGACCTTTTTCAGATAGGAATATCAAATAGAGTCCAAACAGAATAGAACCTTCGCCATGATTTTTTATGGGAAATATCAAAAATACCTGAAGAAAAAGATACCGGAAAGGCGGCCCGAGGAAGCCACGAGGTCGTGGCTAGGGGGCTCGTGACCTCCTCGTGGCGCCTCTCGAGTTGTTCCCGAATCCAGATAGTCTTATAAATAAGGAAACCCTCGGAAATAAACCTAGATCGCAAGTTCCGCCGCCGCAGACCTCCAGAGCCACCAAAAACCAATCAGGAGACCGTTCCGGCACCCTACCGGAGGGGAATTCATCACCGGTGGCCATCTTCATCAACACCATTGCCTCTCCGATGATGCGTGAGTAGTTCACCTCAGACCTTCGGGTCCATAGCTAGTATCTAGATGGCTTATTCTCTCTCTTGGATCTTTAATACAAAGTTCTCCATGATCTTCATGGTGATCTATCCGATGTAATCTTCTTTTGCGGTGTGTTTGTTGAGATTCGATGAATTGTGGATTTATGATCAGATTATCTATGAATATTATTTGAGTCTCCTCTGCTTTCTTATATGGATGATTTCATATCCTTGTAATTCTCTTCGAGTTATGGGTTTCGTTTGGCCAACTTGATCTATAGTTCTTGCAATGGGAGAAGTGCTTGGTTTTGGGTTCATACCGTGCGGTTTCCTCACCTAGTGACAGAAGGGGTAGCGAGGCATGCATCGTGTTGTTGCCATCAAGGGTAAAAAGATGGGGTTTATATCATATTGCATGAATCTATCCCTCTACATCATGTCATCTTGCTTAAAGCGTTACTCCATTTATCATGAACTTAATACACTAGATGCATGCTGGATATCGGTCGATGTGTGGAGTAATAGTAGTAGATGCAGAAAGTATTGGTCTACTTGTCTCGGACGTGATGCCTATATGTATGATCATTGCCTTAGAGATCGTCATGACTTTGCGCTATTCTATCAATTTCTCAACAGTAATTTGTTCACTCACCGTAATACTTGCTTTCATGAGAGAAGCCTCTAGTGAACACTATGGCCCCCGGGTCTATTTTACATATTATATATTCAGATCTAAACACAAAAACACTAAAAATACTTTTCTGCAATTTTATTTACTTATTTATATTCATCTACTATCACTATCAGATCACACTTTGTAAGCAATCGTAAAGAGATTGACAACCTCTTTATCGCGTTGGGTGCAAGTTTGTTTGTGTTTGTGCAGGTTCCTTGTGGCCTCATCTTGTTACTCCAACTGGATTGATACCTTGGTTCTCAAATTGAGGGAAATACTTCCCTCTACCTTGCTGCATCACCCTTTCCTCTTCAAGGGAAAAACCAACGCAAGACAAGAACTCTCCTATCAACTTGCCAATTTCTGGTGACGTTGTAGAGAAGTAGCAGGGCACCACAGCCATGGTGGACTGCGACAACGGTTGCTCACAGGGTGGAGACTAGAGAAGGAATACGAGAGGGGAAAGGTGAGGGAAGGACTCAGGGGCTCACAGTGAGACGAAAGGCATGGTCATCGGCCTCGGGGGCGCTCTCGACATTGCGAATCGACCAAAAACATACTTATGGCACCGGCGGCGAGGAAGACGACCGCGGCGAGGATGACGACCGCAGCGAGGATGAGATGCACCACGGGCTCGATTTCTTCAGCTTGGAGACGCAGTGCTTGACGTCAGGGCTCTGGGATGTTCCAGCTGGGCTAGAGGTGGCCGGAGGCCGCAGGGATAGCGAGGGCGACGACGAGCTCCACTCGGTGAGCTTTGTTCTAGCGACACAGGGACGAGAGAGAGGTGAATGGGGACGAGGGAGAGATCAGGGGGGGTCCCGGGGTGTCGTGGCATCCTCAGAATGTTCGGGGCATCGTGCTGGAGGCACGAGGTGGCAAGGCGTCGGCGGCGAGCTTGCCACGGCTCTGCCTGTCCTCCTGGCACGAGGAAGAAGACGACTCAGCCCCTGGTGGGCTGGGCCTCTTCTGCCACTTAAGCCCAGGTACTATTTCCTTTTTTTCTAATTTCTTCCCTTTGTTATTATTTGTTTGGGAAAAATCCTAATGTCAATAATCCTTAAATAATTCCTAGGGTTTAAGAATATTATTTCTAGGCCCCACAACAATTATCAGAATTTTTGGGAGCAGCTAAAATAGTTAGTCTTTTATTTGTCATTTTTAGCAATGTTGCTGGTTTACTAAAATTTCCAAAATAGTTATGAAAATACGGTTCACCCTGGTATGTTGATTCCAACATTTATCAGAGAGGGGGAACATTTTCAGAGAGCATTTTGGATTCATTGAAAATTCAGTTGTTTGAGTTTGTTTATTCAATGAAGTGCTAGGATTTGACATCCCCATTTCAAATACAGTGGAATTTAAACATGATGCCATGATGGTTAATGCAATGACAAGCAATGGCTAGCTAGGGCTGTGACAATTACTTCGTTTGGCATGAACTTAATACCATTGTCCATGATGGATAGCGGTCGATTGGTGAAGTACTAGTAGTAGATGTGAAATCATTGCCATGAATAACATGTTTATGAATGTGATGCCTATATACATAATCATTGCCATGAATAACATGTCATAACTATATACACAATTCTATCGATTGCCTAACAGTCATTTGTCTACCCGTCGTATGCTACTTTCAATTGAGAAGCCTCTAGCAAACACTATAGCACCCGGGTCTACTTAAACATAAAAAAACATCTTTATTACCTTTCTACACTTTATTTACTTGTATTTTATTTAGCATTTACAATATCTACTCTATCAATGTTTAATCCTTGCAAGTGATGAGTTCAAGGGGCTTGACAACCCTGTTGCCCGTGTTGGGTAGAAGTGATTGGTTTTGTGTGTGTAGGTGTTGTTTAAGGGAATTTGCATTGGTTCTCATGTTCAATAACCTTGGTTTTCACTGAGGGAATACTTATGTCTATTGTACTGCATCTCCTCTCCTCTTCAGGGAAAATCCCAACGTCGCTCACAAGTAGCAGCTCCCTCCAAGAACTCAACACCATCGTGCGTTTGCCCCATGGTGGGCAGCAGCTGTCTTGGTTTTGTCACAGTAGATGTCATCGTGAGAGTACTAAGTTATGAGACCATCACTGCTAGGTGGTCACTTGAATGGGGTTGATCGGGAATGAAATATGTGAGTTTACCCAGGTTCGACACCTCACAGTGGAGGTAAAGGCCTATTCATCCTTGATAGATACTGAAGATGATCTCGATTACAAGGTATTACTTTTGCTACCTAGTTGTCGAGGGTTCCTAACCTAGTCTTTTGGACCTAGGGACTCCCCTTTATATAATATATCGAGTCCCTAGATTTACAAAAGATTCTGGTTTGCACTCTTAACCTGTATCCTACTCTAACTCTTATTAGTATTGATCTCTAAGTTAGGAAGATCTCCCTTTTGGACCTAATGTGTGAATCAGCCCACTGGGTTCCTTCTGAGAGTCGGCCTCCTATCGAGTTTCGTTCTTGGCCTTCAGCCTTTCTGTAGGATCCCAAGTATGTCTAGGTGGGGTGATTAGAGTACTTGACTAAAATAAAAATTCTAGCATTTTCCCTATTTTAAAGGTTAACAAGTTTAGTAGTTACATAAAGTTAAGCACACCCTACACATGCAAGTCTAAGAGTATAATAGAGGAAACTAAAGACATACAGGTGTAAGTAGAGGGAAGGGATAGGAGGATCAAACGCAATGGGGACTCCAAGATTTTTCCCATGGTTCCGATAGGTGGTGCTATCATACGTCCACGTTGATGGAGACTTCAACCCATGGAGGTTAACGATCGTGATACTGCACGGAGGGCTCGACCCATAAGGGACCACAAAGTAGTAGCCTCATCTATTCCATCACATCTTACGTCCATGAAGGACTAGCCTCACTCAGGGTAGATCTTCACAAAGTAGGCGATCTTCTTGCCCTTACAAACTTATTTGGTCAACTCCACACAAACACAGAGGCTCCCAAGCAACACCTAACCAATCTAGGAGACACCACTCTCCAAATGGTAATATCTATGGTAAGAATGATGAACTCCTTGCTCTTGTGCTTCAAAAGATAGTCTTGTCAACACACAATCACTCTCTCATAGATTTGGCTTGGTAGAAGAGGTTGATTGGGTGGAAAGCAACTTGGGGAGGCTAGAAATCAAGATTCATAAGGTTTGAGTGGAAGATCTTGATCTCAACACATGAGTAAGTGGTTCTCTTTCAGAAAATGGATGAGGCAAGTGTTGGTTTGTTTTGAGTGCTCTCTCTATGAATGAGATGGAGGTGGAGGGTATATATAGGCTTCTCCAAAAATCCAACAGTTACAACATTATTACCCAAGTTGATGAAACCGAAGCAAAAATTCGGTTGCACTGACTAGTGTAAAATGCGGCAACTTTTGGCGTTTCGGTGAGGCCGATACATAATTCTCGGTGAGTCCGATTTTGGCTGGCCTAGGCAGTTTCCAGTTTCCGTGTCACCGATTCCTAAAACTCGGAAATTCTGATTCTTATAAATTGGATACCCAAAAGTTGTACACCGATTTCGGTTGCAATGAAATCAAACGTGGTGTCACCGAGAATCTAGGGTTTGGCTCTCTCTTTCGAATCCTTGTGATCTATAAGACTTCCCCCTTTGGAAACAAGCTACCAAAAAGTTTGAAGGTATAGAGCTAAGTATCACTTCGAGATCGATCTCCTTCATGAGATGATGAAGTAGCTCCGGTCATCTTGGAACGAGTCGAAAGAACAGCGTACACGAATGCTTCTGCTAAAGTCCTGTGAGATTGTGGAGTAGACATGGGGGGTGTTGAGGGAGCTAATGCAGGTGCTGATGAAGATGGTGTCATCTTTGGAACCGGCACTACAAATGATCTAACCTGTGTCCTGAACTGATTGTGAGTCTGGAGAGGAGCATTGTCATCATCATCACAAGAGTTGGGGCTTGGCACTGCATCCACTTCCTTCTTGAAGCATTAACTTTGATAGTCAGCTCTGCCACCTTGTTATCCAAGGTATGAAACTTGGTTTCCAGTATCCTCTCTAGGCTCTTCTAGTTCTTTAGAACCTCTTTTGCGTTCTTCTCTATCCATTGGATAGTGTTGATGAGATATGCCATTTGGTCATTCTTTGTCCTCGGCATTTGAGCACTAGTGGCTCTAGCAGCTTCAACCATGTCCTCTTCCTCAATATAGGCTTGTGCAGTGGTTGACGTGGGATGACTTGGATCCATATCCATGACATTATCCTCAAAGTCTAGTTGTAGGGGCAGGTGTGGTCGATCAAGCAGATATTGTCTCTTCCCAACTTTGGAGTCGGTTAGCATCTTGATGTAAGGAGCATATCCACACGACCTCTTTTGGATAGCACCTATTTTTTATGGTCTCAACAATCAGATCCATCACCCTGATCCTTGTATGTCTATCCACATGATGGAGCATGTTAATGGAATAACAACCTATCATCTTGTCATCACCCGACTTGGTCATCAAAGTATGCCTCAGAATAGTATTAGAAGTGGGTAGACCAACTTGCAAGAAATAGTCTGATCGAAGTTTATGTGTCTTCACATATGCCCTAGGAATGGGGTTAAACATGTTAACCATGGAGTCTTGGTTCCTCTTGGCCTCAGCATACACATCAAGATCACCATCATGCGTCTTTGGGGCTCCTAAGATGGCAGCCCACTCATCAACCATCGACTGGTACCTAGTGCCCTTAGTCATCCATACAATCTTCCCTTCAGGATAAAAATGAGTTGCAAAATAGAATTGCATGATCATCTCATCGTTCCAAGCAGTCATCTCTCTTCCAACAAATTCGTCGATGTCAATGGCCTTGAAGTTTTCTTACACATGAGGGAAGTATTCTTCATTCTCCTTGATGAACTTCCAATCAATATACCTCATGTCACTGACAGCTAGACTATTTTCTAGCAAGACAGTCTCATAAAAATCATGCTCCTCCTTAGGGTGAAAGCGAGCATCAACAATAGTCCTTTTCCTGATATCATAGGGATCATCATCTCTCCACTTCATGAGTCCTTGATCCTTTCTGTCCTTAATATTTTCTGCCACTGGAGGATCATTGTTGTGGTCTAGCAGGTCAGGTCCAAGTTTCCTCAAAACAGCAACTTCCTCATCATCTGCTGCATCTTTGGAGGTAGAACCCTTGTTCTTCTCAGCAGCTGGCACATCTCTAGCTGTCCTCTTAGGTTTGGAGGAAACTGGCTTGGCCTTTGGAGTTGGCTTGCTTGGCACAACATCCTTCATAAGCTTTCTTTGCTTAGAAGGAGGATGGTTAGCAGGTTCCTCCTCTTATTCTTCCTCATGCTCGGCTAGATCTTCATACATTGAAGTTGGCCTTCCTTGCACACCGATAGTTCTCTTCCTCCCTCTCTTTTTGGCTGTCTTCTTGGCCAAAGTATTTGTTTGCCTGGAGGTGTTGGGGAACTCAAGTATAAGGGTCATCCCTGCCTTAGCTGACTCAGGACCTCTCGGGATATGTGTTGCATAATCCTTTGTTGCAAGGTTCCTTTTAGATGTGGCATCATCAGGAAGGAAATCTTCATCCTCCTCATCAAAGTTCTTCTTCTCCCTAACCCTGCTGGCTGCCTTGGGCAAGCCATCTGAACTAGGGGTGCCTAGGTCCTCAGAACTAGCCTCTGGACTAGTACCTGCATGAATATCATCACTTGGCTCTCTGAAATCATTCTGACTATCATCTGACCCTGACATGACTGAGCTATGACCGAGTGAATTAGTTTTAGAGGAGTGGAAAAGATGATCATCACAAAATACAGATTTTTTGCAAAATTTGAACATAAAAACTTAGTTTCATATTTCTAATGTGTGAGTTTTGGTTCCACCGAGTTTTAAATTTTGGAGCATTCGAGACAACAAACTTCATTAACAGAAACTTGGTCACCAGTTTCGGTTTCACCGAAAAGTGACTTGGTCTCACCGAAATTGTGCTCAGTAGCCCTAAAAATCCAAATGAGTAACACCGATAGGAACTTTCTGTTTTACTGAGAAGTCCTTTTTTGGTGGGAAACCCACATTGTTGATGCTGATCTGTTTCCACTCGGTGACTCCTAAATGCATGCAGCGGAAAACTAAACCTAATTTGCTCATTCGCCTATCTCTATGGAAATTTCTTGTGGATAGAAGCATTGCAAGCAGTGGAAAGAAGAGGAAAACATCCTAATATACTACAATCAGAGGTTGGAGCGCAAGAGGGGGTTGAAGTTTTACCCTAACTCGACGAAAACTTTGCTAAGGAGGCAATGACGGAGAGATTCCCGTTGACGGCGGGGGACTCCTGCTGTGAAGGTGCATGGGAGGAAAGGTAGATCGTTTGTGGACTCGAGCGGTGGTAGAAGTGGGTTGAGGGTTTTCTGTTTGAAGTAGAATTTCAAAGTATGAGCCCGCAGAGGTATATATACCCACCTGCTGTCTGTGACACCGAGCAGAACATTTCGGTTCCACTGAGATGCATAACTGCCTGTCGACAGGGCTACTCGGTGACGCCAACACTTTGAGATTGGTGGTACCGAGATTGAAAATCTAGATCAACCCTAGTGCTTTGGTGGAACCGGCTTGTCAGATTTGGTCACACTGAGAGACACATGGGAGGTTTTGGAGGTCAGACGTTGTCGAAATGGTAATTCAAAGTGCTCCTCACCTAGAGGGTCCGGAAAGTGCTTGCTCAAATTTTGTGATCAAACATGAATAGAATTTGCGACAAGAAAGCATAGATAGATATAGGTGGTACTTAGGCATTCCTGTACATCCAAATGACTACAAAAATGAAAGCCAAAGAACAACAATTGGATGTCCTCGAATGAACAAAAATACGCATACGTACATGCTCACACAACAAAATGTCAAATAAAACATGGCAAACATGCAAAACCACTCTAGTATCTACTAATCACTTTCGCGATGACGAATTCATCTATATACGAGTATATTGACTTAGGATTCAAGTAAGAATACTTGATCATAGGTTATACTCACCATTTAAGCATATCTGGGGTTCCCACTTTTACATAAAACTTTTAATGTGTTCACATCTTAAGAGATGCTTTAACTCATATAATATGATGTCCATGGATTCACTATTTACCTTGTCCCTGCTTACCAATGAGGGATTTGTGACCGTTGAAATATTGCGTAAGGTTGGAGTTGATTGCATTAGTTCTTGCCAATGATGAATGTGAGTGAATCTTGTTGGCGGAGTCATCCCTCAGGAACATCTTTAGTTCTTCTTCTGGGGACCCACAACAACTTGATGGGGATCCTTGGAGTTGAAGTAGCACTTGATGAAGTAGACCTTGTACTAGCTTTGGGAACCCACTTGACCATGGCTTGTGATTCTTCTTCAAATGAGTCAATCTCCTCTTGAAGCTTCTCTTTGCCCTTGAGCTTGTGGTCTTGTCATCGAAGGTCATCTTGAGCTTTTGTTCCCTTAGAAAGAGTAGGATCATACTTCTCCTTTTGGGGAACAAACTTTGTCTTGGGGTATTGACCTTCTTCCCATTCAACTCCATTGGCATTGAACTTTCGTAGATAACCAATACATTGGTTCTTCAAGTGCCATCCTTTCTTGCACACAATCTCCTCAAATTGCTTACTTCTGGCAAGACTCTTGTACACACCATTTTCTATAATTCTGTTTAATAAATCATTTTCTTGCTCAAGTGTAACTTGGGTAAGAGAATCATTAGTGGAATCAATAGAAGTACTAGGGACAACATCATTGGATTTAGCATTAGTGTTGTTGTTACTAGATGAAGAACCTTTCTCGCCTTTGTTACTTGTTTGCTTAGATTTAACTTGTGGCACAAATGTGGACAAGAGTAGTCGTTTGGCAAGATAAGAGGAACTCTTCTTTGGAAGATCATCATTGATAGCTTTAAGAAACTCATGTTCTTGCCCCAAATTTAGCTTCTGGAAGTGTAGCTTCTCGAAGCATAGCTTCTCTTGAGTTCTAAAAAGCTCTCTACAATCTTATTGAGTAGATTCATGAGCTAAATTAAGAGTGTTTAGTTCCCTAGTTAGATGCTCAATCTCCTTATTATCATCATCACACGACTTATCTTTACTAGCATGATCATTATCAAGTTCATTTTGACTAACATCACTAGTTTTATCAAAAATCAAGTCATCATCTCCTAGTAAGTCATCCCCATCACTATTAAAGTCAAAGTATTCGAGGTGTGATACATTGGGGCCTTTAGTCATGAAGCAACTTCCACTTCCTTCATTTGGTGAATCAAATATGTCATAGGAATTGGAGTATACGAGTGCTAATCCGGTAACACCTTCATCTTGACTATAGTCGGAGTTGGAGTGGTAGCTTCTCTCGGATTGGTTACCGGAATCAGAGCCAGAAACCCATTTACCAACATGAGCTTGATGTCTTATCCTTGTAAAGCTCTTGGTGTACTTGTCCTTCTTCTCTGAGTCCTTGCTTCTCCGGGAGGGTCTTCGCTCATAGCGATCTTCTCTACTTCTTCTTTGTCTACGAGGTGTCTCATCTCGTGAGATTCTTCTTTTAGGTGATTGTTCTGTTCTCTTGTGGGGAGCCGTGCACTCATTGGAAAAGTGTCCGGGTCTTCCACAATTGTAACAATTCCGGTCACGACTAGAGGAATGCTTCTCTTCATATCTTGAGTTGGAGCTTCTCTCTTTGCCTCTATTTTTGTAGAACTTGTTGAACTTCTTGACCATGAGGCTTATCTCTTCATAGGTAACAAGGTTGTCACATGAGGTAGTGGGAGTGTAACTAGTAGTTTTCTATGCACTGCTTGACTTGGTGTGAAGCTCTTCTTTGTCCTTCCAATGACTTCTGTGGGCTTGAGATCTCTGTAGTTTGGCATCATTTGGATCAATGTAAACACGGTGTCATACTTTCCATCCAAGGATCTACAGATCCTCTTTATGATGAATTTGTTAGTCATCTCTTCACTTCCTAAGCTGGCAATCTCATTTGTGACGAGAGCAATCCTAGAGTACATTTCTGTGACTCCTTCACCATCCTTCATCTTGAACTTTTCAAGTTGACTCTACAACACATGCAACTTAGATTCCCTGACGGATTCGTTACCCTTGTGCATATCGACCAAAGTATCCCAAATTTCATTTATATTCTCAAGACAACTTATCTTGGTTAACTCTTGAGGGCATAGGCAGTGGAATAGAATTTTGCATGCTTGAGCGTTGTATTGCAACTTCATCAATTCTTTCACGATCCGGTTCCTTTCCATCACCAAACAATTCACCTTCCAATCCAACACGAATAATAGCCCAAACAATGGGGTTATGATCAAGAATATGCATTTTTCATTTTGTGCTTCCAACTAGCAAAGTTTGTACCATCAAAACATGAACCTCTATGATGATAATTTCCCTCACTAGATGCCATACCCTCCTCGGTCCTGAAACCATTGCTATGAACACCAAAGCTTTGATACCACTTGTAGGATCCTAAGGATGTCTAGAGGGGGGCTTATTAGAATACTTGATCAAAATTAAAATTCTAGCCTTTTCCCAATTTTAAAGGTTGGCAAGTTTTAGCAATTATATCAAGTCAAGCACACCCTACACATGCAAGTCTAAGAGTTTAGCAGCGAAAAGTAAAGGCATGCAAGTGTAACTAGAGGGAAGGGATAGGAGTTTCAAAAGCAATGGGGACTCAATCCTTTTTCTCGTGGTTGCGATAGGTGGTACAATTGTACATCCACGTTGATAAAGACTTCAACCCATGGAGGGTAACGACTGCGAGAGTTCACAAAGGGCTCCATCCATAAGGGTCCACAAAGTAGCAACCTCATCTATTCCATCACGGCTTACGTACACGAAGGTCTAACCTCAGTCGGGGTAGATCTACACAAAGATGGCAATCTGCTTGCCCTTACAAACTTCTTGGTTCAATTCCACATGAAGGTGGAGGCTCCCAAGCGACCCCTAACCAGTCTAGGAGACACCACTCTCTAAAAGGTAATGGATATGGTAAGAATGATGAACTCCTTGCTCTTGTGCTTCAAAAGATAGTCTCCTCAACACACAATGACTCTCGCAGATATTTGGCTTGCTAGAAGAGGTTGATTGGGTGAAAGCAACTTGGGGTGGCTAGAAATCAAGATTCATATGGTTGGAGCGGAAGATCTTGATCGGAACACATGAGTAGGTGGTTCTCTCTCAGAAAATGGATGGGGCAAGTGTTGGTTTGTTCTGAGTGATCTCTATACGAATGAGAGGGAGGTGGAGGGGTATATATGTTGTTATTAATTACCAAAATAACCTAGGGAGAAGCGTGCTTTCACTTTTTGTCCTACCGTGACCCGGAAATTTTTGGAACTATGCCCTAGAGGCAAGAATAAATTGTTTATTATCATATTACCTTGTTCATGATAATCGTTTATTATCCATGCTAGAATTTTATTGACCGGAAACTAAAATACATGTGTGGATATATAGACGACACCATGTCTCTAGTGAGCCTCTGCTACACTAGCTCATTGATCAAAGATGGCTAAGGTTTCCTAACCATACACATGAGTTGTCATTTGATAATGGGATCAAATCATTGGGAGAACGATGTGATGGACAAGACCCAACCGTAAGCATAGCATATGACCATATCACTTAGTTTGTTGCTACTGATTTCTTCGTTTAAAGTATTTGTTCCTAAGATCATGAGATCATGCAACTCCTTGAGACCGGAGGAATTCCTCGTGTGTATCAAATGTCACTTCGTAACTGGGTGATCATAAAGGTTCTTTACAGGTATCTTCGAGGGTGTTTGTTGGGTTGGCATGGATCGAGACTCGGATGTGTCACTCCGTATGACGGAGAGGTATCTCTGGGCCCTCTCGGTAATGCAACATCACAAGAAGCTTGCAAGAAATATGACTAACGAGTTCACCATGGTATCTTGTACTATGGAACGAGAAAATAGACTTGCTGATATAGAGATTGAAGTAGGTATGAGGATACCAATGATCGAATCTCAGGCAAGTAACATACCCCTAGACAAAGGGAACTTCATACCGGATTGATTGAATCCTTGGCATCGTGGTTAGACCGATAAATATCCTCATGGAATATGTGGGAATTAATGTGTGCTGTCGGTGTCAAAATCGGCGGATCTCGGGTAGGGGTCCCGAACTATGATACGACAATCGACGGTAACAGGAGAGGAAGGGGACACGGATTTACCCAGGTTCGGGCCCTCCTATGGAGGTAATACCCTACATCCTGCTTGGTTGTATTGATGATATGGTGGTTACAGAGTTGATCTACTTCGAGATCGAATAGATAACCCTAGCTGAGTTGTTCTGTCTCTATACCCTAAAACCCTCCGGCCTATATAGGTGCCAAGGATGCCTAGGGTTTACACATGGTCGGTTACATGCCGAATAGATAAACATACCTATTTACTACATCAAATGTGAAGCGCAAACCATGCTTCCCGAAGCTTCCATCCTGGCGACAGGGCCTTCAAATCTTCTGATGTTCGGTAAGTAGCCCTCATAGTCTAGCCCATAAGAATAGGTCGACTATCCGAGGACCCCCTAATCCAGGACTCCTCCGTAGCCCCCAAACTTGGCTCCAACGCAAAGGGTCTTAAGCTCCAATTGCTTCGCGAACAGGGTCTTCGGCTTGCGAGGTGAGTTCCTTCCTGCCGAAGCATTGTTCGGCCTCTGATGACAAGTAGTTTCCCGCATAGTGGCACGTCCGAATACTGTAAATTAATTGGCTTTGAAGGCCAAACGTCAGGGGGAGAAACAACGCTCCTATGATGAAAGGCTATGACCCACCACGATAGCTAGGCCAGTTGCAGACTCGATTCGCGTTTTGAGGCCATTTTAATCCTCACGAGCTATCAATATACCGATCATGTCCTGTTTTACACGGGTTATACTTAATCAAGTGCACCCAACAGCTCGCGCATCTCAGGAAGTGGAGAGATTCACGGTGCAGCCGGGGGAGTCCAAATCGATAGGCCTCATAAAAAGAGGTAGAAAACCCCGAAGCCTATTCACGCTCTCCATTCGATTTCTCCTCCTCCCATTCCCTTGCACGTCCGGAGCACAGATCTAGGTCTCTCTGACCCCACCTATGAGCTCAGCAATGGCGGACTCCAATGGCCAGTGGGAAGCTTTCATGGTCACCGATTGGGATATACTCGACCTCAAGAAGGCCGGCTACCTCCCCGCCAACATCCCTCAGCGCGCAGCGGAGGAGGGCCAAGTGATCCCCACCCCCAAGCCAGGCGAGAGGGTGGTGTTCATCCCCCACTTCATTCGGGGGCTAAGTTTTCCTCTCCACCCCTTCGTCCGTTGGCCGATGTTCTTCTACGGCCTCGACTTCCACGACCTCCCGTCGAACTCCATGATGCACATCTCGGTGTTCATCCTCGTCTGTGAGGTCTTCCTGCGCATCGAGCCACACTTCGAGCTCTGGCTGCAGGTCTTCAACATCAAGCCCAAGTTCGTTTGTGGCAAGGACGCAGACTGTGGTGTGGCCGTCATCGGCAAGCTCACCCACGTCGGGTGGCCGTCAAGCACCCTCATCGACACCATCAAGGGGTGGCAAAAGGAGTGGTTCTAAGTCACCGAACCACAAGAAGAGGGTCAGCACTCTACCGCGCAATTCAGATCCGGCCCCCCACCATACTAGCTTCATGGCTCTAAAAAGGCTCTAAAAAGGCCTTGTTTGGGACCAGGCAAGGAGGTGACTGACCTGTAGAAGCGCATCCGCTCCATGGTCGAGGAGGGCACCAAGTTAACCGATGTGGTCCAGGTGATGGTCCAAAGACGCATCCTCCCCTGCCAGCGCCGGGACACTCCCCTGTGGGCTCGAGAACTCGAAGTCGAGCCCACAATTCGGAACCTCTTCCGCACTACGTGGGAGAAGTTGTGGAAGGCACTCTTCAAATCAAGGAGGAGGACAAGGGTCTGCATGCTTCAAAGCCTGATTCTGAGGTATGATATACCCGAGCTTGGTCGGCTTTATTACATAGAAGATTCATAACCCCTTACCCGATCTGTCCGTGCAGAGATGGCTGAAGAAAGCCATCAACATTAACAATCCAGGCCTCAGCCCGAAGACGAGAGGACCGGGCTATTAGCCAAATGCTCGTGGTGAAGCCTTACGGGGCTCCCCGAAGAAAGAGAAGAAGAAAAAAGCAGGCCAGGCTGGAATCCGCATCAGGAACTAGCCTGATGCCGCATCCGAGGATACCCCCACCTCCTCAGGTCAGGAGGAGGCTAAGGAGGAGGAAGAGGAAGAAGAGGAGGAGGAGGAGGCCGAGGTCGAGGGTGAGGGGGGAGGCGATTCCCCCCATGCCATAAAGAGAGCGACATCTTCGGACGCCCCGGAGTAGGTCGCTTCTCCTGCCAACAAGAGGGTGCGGCAGACGCGTGTGGTTCTGTCCGATGATAGTTCAGACTCGGGTACCATGCCCGAAGACCTCGAGGAGGTTCCACAAAGGAGCCTACGGGTCAAGCCCCCCATCCAAGTTAGGATCCGAACACCCTCCTGTTCATTATGAGCAGATTTAGAGTTTGCTAATATGCAAGTTATTGGCCTTGCAGCCCCCCACGCGTTATCCCCACCGAGGTGATATCAGATGGGGAGACCCCGCCTGCCGAGCTGGCGGAGAGCGGGGATGCCTCGCATCCCACCACTCCAGGCGCCACGAAGGATGCCATGGAGGTGTCGTCCCAACCCACTCTTATGTAGGCGGACACTGGCGGCGACGGAGATGGTGCCGTGGCCGAGGCTAATGCCTCGGCTACTGAAGACCGGGGGGCAACACCCCGCCCAGATACCGAGGAGGCCGGACGAGCGGGCGCTCAGTCCCCTCCGAGAACATCTCCGGAGCGCACTATGCCTCCAGAGGCACCGGTCCAATCCCCGGTGGGTGATCGGGGAATCCGATCATCATCGGCCCCACCGACCAATAGGTGGTTGGCCATGGAGGAGGCTCTATCGACCGCCTACATCCCCTCGGATCACCACACCCTTATGGGTGCGGTACTATAGAGTGTCCAGTCCATTGACAACGGACAGAAGGAGGCCTTCAAAGGTCTCCTTGTGGGTCTTCAAGTAAGTCACCGAAAGATTTTATTTATTCACATTGTATACATGGCAGCCACACATCCCTAGGTGAGGTGAAAAAACTCACCTAGGGGTCACATCTGAATCCAATACCGAACTAGATGCACTTGAAGTGTCCAGAATGTGAGAATAACTCGACATATGATCTGATTGTCTATAACTCGGGAATTGAGAGCCCATTTAATGTATTAACTGTGTGTGTAATGCATGCTTCATCATCGGCGGCGGACATAAATGGCGCCGAGCTGGACGAGCTAAATCGGAAGCTGAAGCGCTCCGAAGATAAAGCTGAGGCCCTTAACCAGAGGCTCGACGAGGCTCGATGTATGTCAAAACAGTATCTGAATGCCTTTGTCTGAGCTCTATAGTCCGAATAGTGTCAATGCAGCTTCTTCATATTGTATAATGCATGAGCAGCCTCGGCGAAGTAGGTGGAGAGGCTCAAGGCCGAGCTCCAGCGCGTGAAGGACAAGACGGCTACCGAGAGGGTGGCTGCTAAGGAAATGGTTGTCGCCCTTTCTGCCATGCGGGCCACTAGTGGCAATCATGAAGCTCACGTGGCCAAGGTCCAGCAGGAGCTCAAGAATGCCAGCGAAAGATGCGAGGCCTTGGAGAAAAAGAATAAGGCGAGCTCGGCCGAACTACCCACCATGAAAACCGAACTCTAGAAGGAGTGGATGGACAAATGGTTCTACGAGGAGGAAGTGCGCCAGGCCAAGGAAATAGCAGACGGTAAGGCGTACTCACTAAAGTGCATATTGGGGGATAGCAGATTCGAATTGCTTACCCGGGTGTGGTGATCCTCAGGCGCATCCTCCGATCTCCAGAAGAGCGTGGTGGACGCCAATCGGCTGTTCGCCTCGCGGGGAGAAGGAGATGAAGCTCGGCTATTCTGGGCACAGTTCGGGTCCTCCTACTCGATATCCGCCGGTTTTGACATCGACAGTATCTTGACTGGCATGGCTCACAAAGGAGCGCTGGCTCGAAACCAAAGTGCGCCCTCCTCTTCTGGTGGAAACAGCTGAACGAGCTGCACCAGATGGCAGAGTCGGCCTTGAAGGGCCTCTACATGTGCTTATGGCCCGGCGAGCCGCTACCAAGCAGCTACTCTGGCCTGGTGTAGAAGTTGATCGCTTGACGGGGTTATTACCCCTAGGTAGGCCAAAGCAATGGGGTCCTCCCCATTTTGCTTTGAAGAAAAACCACGCAGCCGGCTGGCCGTGGCCAGCTGCAGGACATCTGGCGCAAGCCAGTGCCGGCTGGCGCCCCGGCCGGCTGATCAAGGAGCCAGTTGGGCCCTCGGCCGGCTAGGCGCGACCGGCTGCCCACGGGCTAGCTCTTCCGTTTGCTTTGGGACGGATGTGCCCCGTCCTGCCCCTCTGTCTGCGGGTAGGACGACGTGACGTGACCGGCACGACGGCCAGCCCTGTGGCTGTAGTGGCCGCTTATGCACTACTGCGCTTGGCTATAGTCCAACCGTCCTGGCCGCTGACCCCGGTGAGCGCGACCGGGTAGGGGAACAGTATCGGCACGCCTTCGCCACTCAATTACCTACCCCGACGTGGCTACAGTGCCGCCGGCCGTACCGGAGACTTCGACCGGCTGGCGCTAGACGACGCTTCCCTGGGCGGCCCATGTCGCGGCAGGTGGGCAAGGGCCAATCGCAGTGCCGGCTGGCGGGCCCCAACGGGAGATGGGACCGCTTGGTTGGCGGGCCCCTCCCACGACGAGACGACGTGAGCGGTGGGACCCTCTGGCCAGCCGGAGAGACTGCCAGCCGAGTCCCTCCACTTTGTACTTAAAGCATATTGTAAGAGCCGGGGGGTTATCCTATAAAAAACCCCGACCCCCATGCAACGGGGACGGAGGACCGCTCTCATACACCCACAGAACTCTCATACCCTCTTTCATAGTGGAGGAAGATGAGCCGGTTGATCCTTCTTCCTCCTCTAGACACAACTCCTGGAGCATCCTTGTACACATACCCATCCATCCAACTAGACCAAGCAGGACTAGGCGTGTTACCTCCCTCGGAGGCCCCGAACCTCGGTTTATCGTGTGTCCTCACCGCCTGTGCCCAATCTCGCACCCGGAGCCCGTCAGCGTCCTTTGGCCCCAACACCCATGATAAGCCACCCCATGGCACCTGTCGTGAGAAACCGACGACAACTGGCGCTCATCGTGGGGCCATACGCGGCGCCAGCCGGATTCATGCTCCGGGCGGACCCCTGGCCATTCCCTGTCGTCGCCGCTCATCCCGACGAAACCGTGGGGAGCTCGCGGGGCTTGCGTCAGCACGCCCTGAGGGCAACTCCGTCGGCCTAGTGGCCGACATTAACGCGCTCACCGAGTGCTTCGGTAGGCTTAGCCTCGCCGAGGCTCTGGCCGCTGACTAGTACTTCACGGAGGTGCTCGTCTGCGTTGGCCCACCCACTTCAATGGGCGCACTCGCTGTGGATCAGCCCAGTGGGTCCCACGATCGTGTGGGGGTGATGGCTATCACTTCCTCCACCGCATCCATACGGGTGCGGGTCGCGGCTACCGCTGCTGCCGCCCGCGTCAGCACGACCGACCCGCTCAGTGCGGTCCTTCGAGGCTTAAGCACTCCGATCGCCCCGATGGCGAACCTCGACACCGCCGTGGCCGACCTCGAGGCGGCTCGCCACATCTTGTTCGAGGACGCCACCGCCCTCGCGGCCACGCGGCGCCGCATGGAGGCGGCACGACGGGAGTACGCTTCCGCCTATGGACTCACCCCGGCTGGCGCCGAGCCCAAGCGGCGTGGGGCTGTGCGCGACCGCTACCGCATGGAATCCGAAATCCTTGGCGGCAAAATGCCTGTCTATGACACCCCCGCGGCTAACCTGCGGGCTCTCAAGGTGGCCTACGAGGAATTGCCACCTTGGAGGGCGAAGAGCGTGCCACCCATGAGCGCCACGTCAAGGAGCTCATCGATGCTGCTCATGCGCAACAGCATCTGCTTGCAACAGGCGGCGCCGCCACTGAAGGCCCTCGGCCCAAGCGCGAGGGCACAGGAACTGCCGGCCGCCAGGAGGCCCAGTACTCCTGCTCCCCTCGCATCTCCGGCTGCCGAGTCGAAGCGAACAACCCCCGGCCCTCTCAGACGCCGGGGAGTGAGCAGCCGGCTATTAGCAACCGACGCACCAACGAACCGCCTCGAAGCAGCTGCCACCATGAAGCACCGGCATCCAGTAGCCGGCGCAGCCAGGGGCACACGCCGCCTCCATGATGCGACTCACGGCAGTCGACACCACCCACCGTCTGTCCCGATCTCTCGGCTCGGCTCGGACCACGCGTCTCCCGTAGCGAGAATAACGCCCGCAATCGCATCGCAAACTCGCGGTATCCGCCCTCCTCGAGGAGGATGGCTCGATCAGTCCGGCCTGCTTCGGCCCCCGGATTCGCACTGAGACGTTCCCAACCGGCTGCACACTCCCTAGGGACACCCCGAAATACAACGGGGCCACCAAACCCGAGGATTGGCTGATCGACTACACCACCGCGGTGGGCATCGCTAGGGGAATAAGCGTGTCGCCGTTCGCTACAACCCCCTCATGCTGATCGGCTCGGCCCGCACCTGGTTCAACAGCCTGTCGGCCAGCAGCATCAACACCTGGACGGACTTCGAGGAGGCCTTCGTCCGCAACTTCATCGGCACCTACAAGTGTCCTAGACATCCCCACGAACTCGCCATGTGCGTTCAGGGGCTGGACAAATCCCTCTGTGACTACCTCACCCGATGGACCGAGCTCCGCAACTCCTGCGAGGGGGTACACGAGGTGCAAGCCATGCAATATTTCATCAAGGGCTGCCGGGACGGCACCCCCCTCAAGCACAAGCTCCTGTGCTCCGAGCCGGCCATGCTGGCCGAGCTCATGACCAACGTGAACAAATACGCCATGGCCGATTCGGCCATCCGGGTCAAGACGACCCCGCCGGCCAAGGCGACGACAATGCCGACCACGACCCAGCCGGCTGCCGACAGCCGGCAGTCGCAGAACAACAAGCGCAAGAATGACCAGCCGGATCCCTGATGCGTGAGCCGGCAGGTCAATACCGTCGAGGATTAAGAGTCGGCTGCCCAGTCTTCTGGCCAGCGCCAGCACACCGGCAAGGTTGTCTGGCAGCTGAAGCTCACCTTCGAGGAAATGCTCGATCTCCCCTGCAAGAACCATTCAGGGTCCAAGCCCTCTACGCACACGCTCCGGCAGTGCAGCTTCTCATAGTGATTGGCCCGGGGGGACGGTCATCCGGCTCCTCCCGCGCCGCCAGCCCGTGCGCCGCCCCCAGCCCAAGCTGCCGCCCTGGCGCTGGCAATGGCTCCGAACGACGGTCTTCTAATCGACCAGTTCCTCAACCAGGACGGTTGCTACGTCGTCTTAACCAATGAAGAGACGGGCAAGCACGCTCAGCGTCGGCTCCGCCGTGAGGTGAACGCCACAATACCGGCAACTCCCCAGTTCATGCACTAGTCGGAGAAGCCGATCACTTGGAGCCAGGCCAATCACCTTGCCGTGATGCCAAATCCCGGCAGCTATGCCTTGGTCCTCGATTCCACCATCGCCACCAAGAAGCGAGCCTGCCACTTCTCACGGGTGCTGATAGATGGCGGCAACAGCATCAACATTCTCTACCTTGACACGATGCATAAGCTGGGGCTGAAGATAGAAGACCTGCAAGCGAGCTGGACGGTTTTCCATGACATCGTGCCTGGAAAGTCCTGTTCCCCTATAGGCAAGATCAAGCTCGACGTCCTCTTCGGCGGACCTGGCCATTTCCGCCGCGAGCCAATGCTGTTCGAGGTCGTGGACCTTGTGAGCCCCTACCACGCGCTGTTGGGCCGGCCGGCTCTTGTCAGCTTCATGGCGGTCCCCCATTATGCCTACCTCAAGCTCAAAATGTCGGGCCCCAAAGGGATCATCACCATCAAGGGCGACTACAAGATGTCGCTCGAGTGCGCTCGAGATGGAAGCCGGCTGGCCGAGGCCGTGGAGATCGCCGAGGAGAAACGACAGCTCGACCGGCTCGTGGCCCTTGCGGCCAACCAGCCGGCCGTGTTGGCTGCTCCCTCTCAATCCACCGGTGAGGCCTCCTTCTAGCCATCCAAGGACACCAAGCAAATCCCGCTCGACCCGGCCAACCCTGCTTAGTGCGTCACGATCGGCTCCCGCCTCGACAACAAATATGAAGGTGAGCTCGTCGACTTCCTCTGTGAGAATCAGGACATCTTCGCATGGTCCCCCAAGGACATGCGGGGTGTTCCGAGGAAGTTAGTCGAGCACAAACTACACGTCCGACTAGACGTCAAGCCGGTCAAGCAACCCTTGTGCCGCTTTTCCAAGGAAAAGCAGTGTACTATAGGCAAAGAGATCGCCTGGCTGCTCGCAACCGGGTTAATCATGGAAGTGTTCCACCCTGACTGGCTAGCCAACCCAGTCTTGGTGCTGAAGAAGAACAAGATCTGGCGCATGTGCATCGACTACACTAGCCTGAACAAGGCGTGTCCCAAGGACCCATTCGCCCTGTCGCGAAACAATCAAGTTATCGACTCCACGGCCGGCTGCAACTTATTGTCCTTCCTGGACGCCTACTCGGGCTACCACCAGATCAAGCTGGATCCGGAAGACCGGCTTAAGACCTCCTTCATCACGCCCTTTGGGGCCTACTGCTACATCACCATTTCCTTCGGCCTGAAGAATGCCGGCGCCACCTTCCAACGGTGCATGCAGAAGTGCCTCCTGCCTCAGATAGGCAGGAACGTCCACGTCTACATCGATGACATCATCGTCAAAACCAATAAGCATTTCAGCCTCCTCGATGACCTCCGGGAGACCTTCGCGAATCTACGCGAGTACAAGATCAAGCTCAACTCGGAGAAGTGTGTCTTTGGTATTCCCACTAGTCAACTCTTGGATTTCTTCATGTCTGCCCGCGGCATCGAAGCTAACCCCGAGAAGAACAGCACGATCGAACACATGCCGAAGCAGACCCAGCTCCGAGACGTCCAGAAGTTCATCGGCTGCCTCGCCTCACTCAGCCGGTTCATCAGCCAGCCGGGAGAGAAGGCCCTGCCCCTCTACGGGCTCCTTCGCAAGATGGCTCTAATCGAGCCGAGTCAAACCAAGAGGCCGGGCGTCTTCAACTGGCCTGACGAGGCGGGCGGGGCTTTTCCGAGGCCTCAAGAAGGCTCTCACCCATGCGCCCATCCTAGCCACGCCGACTAAGAAGGAACCGATGCTCGCCTACATCGCGGAGACCACCCGTGTCATCAACGTCATCCTGGTGATGGAGCGGCCGGAGGAGGGCAAGTCCCTGCCGGTCTAACGGCCTGTCTACTACCTTAGTGAGGTCCTCTTCACGTCCAAGCGTAACTACCCCCACTACCAGAAGATGTGCTATGGAATATACATCGCCGCCAAGAAAGTCAAGCAATACTTCCAAGAGCATACTATTACCATGGTGAGCACGACCCCGCTTGGCAAAATCATGAGTGGCCGGGACTCCACCGGCCGGATCGCAAAGTGGGTCATCGCCCTCGCCGATCATGAGATCCGGCATGAGCCAAGAACCTCCATCAAGTCACAGGCGTTGGCGGATTTCCTCGTTGACTGGGGGGATATGGAGTTCGTTCTGCCTCCCCAGACTCCACGCATTGGCGCATGCACTTCGACGGCTGGAAAATGAGGACCGGCCTGGGTGCCTGTATGGTCCTCTCCTCACCGAAAGGTGATCAGCCAAAAATACACCCTCCAGATCCACTTTGCCACCTCCAACAACGTGGCTGAGTACGAGGCCATCGTCCACGGCCTCCGGCTCGCCAAGGAGATCGGCATCAGGCGCATCCTCTGCTTTGGCGACTCCGACCTTGTGGTGCAGCAAGTCTTTGGCGAATGGGATGCCAGGGACGCCAACATGGCCAGCTACCGCTTCCTCATGCAACAGCTCACCGGCTCCTTTGAGGGATGTGAGTTTCACCACGTCCCCCAAGCGGACAACGAGGCGGTGGATGCGCTAGCAATGATCGGCTCCACCCGGCACGACATCCCAGTCGGTGTCTCCCTCGACCGGTTGCTCAAGTTGTCTATCAAACCTTCCCCAGAATCAGAGTCAATCTTCGTGCCGGCAGATGCCACCGGCCCATCGACGGCCCCGGCTGCCTTCCCGGCAACTTCGCCACCGGCTCCCGCATCGACCAACCAGCCTCGGGGGCTCCCGAGCCGATCCCGGGGGCTAGCAAGCCGGCCCCAGGGACTGATCAACCAGTCTCGGTGGCTCCCGAGCTAGCCACCGTCGCGGCCCCCTCGTGGGCCCAACCCATCTTGGCGTTTCTTTTGTGAGGCGAGCTGCCTCCGGATGAGGCTCTAGCCAGGCAAACCCAGCACCGGGCCTCGGCCTACAGCATCATAACAAACGAGCTCGTCCACTGCAGCACCACCGGCGTCTTCCAGCGATGCGTTGAGCCGGAAAAGGGCCTGGGGATCCTCCTCGACATTCACCAGGGCGAGTGCGGGCATCATGCCGCCTCCCAGACCCTGGTGGCCAAGGCTTTCCGCCACGGCTTCTACTGGCCCACGGCTCTCGAGGCAGCCAAGAAGTTGGTCAACGAGTGCGAGGGCTACCAACGCTTTAGCACGCAAAGCCACTTGCCGGCAACGTCCCTCCAAACCATCCCCCTCTCATGGCCTTTTGCCGTTTGGGGGCTGAACATGGTGGGCCCATTCAAGACCGCTCGAGGAAGCATGACGCACTTGCTGGTGGTCATCGACAAATTCACCAAGTGGATCGAGGCGCGACCAATCAAGAAGCTGGATGGCCCCACGACCGTCCGGTTCATCGACGACATCACTGTATGCTACAACGTTCCCCACAACATCATCACCGACAACGGCACCAACTTCACCAAGGGCGCATTGACGCGTTTCTGCTCCAAGCAAGGGATCCGGCTCAACCTGGCCTCCGTCGCTCATCCACAGTCAAACGGCCAGGTCGAGAGGGCGAACGGACTCATCCTGTCCGGCATCAAGCCCCGGCTCGTGACGCCGCTCGGAAGGTCGGCCGACTGCTAGATCGATGAGGTGTCGGCCATCCTTTGGAGTCTCAGGACCACCCCAAAGCGGTCAACCGGCTATACTCCCTTCTTCCTTGTGTATGAGTCCGAGGCAATCATCCCCACCGACATCGAGTTCGATTCGCCTCGGGTCACCCTATACACAGAGAAGGACGCTAAGGAGGCAAGAGAAGATGGCATCAATCTACTCGAGGAAGCTCGCGGACTGGCCTTGTGCCAGACGGCGATCTACCAGCAAAAGCTTTGGCACTACCGAAACAAGCGGATCCGGCCACTCTCGTTCCGCGAGGGGGCTTGGTCCTCAGATGGATCCAGTGAACCGCCGGACAACACAAGATGTCCTCCCCATGGGAGGGCCCGTTCATCATCAGCAAGGCCCTATACAACAACACGTACTACCTGATAGATGCCCAAAAGCCGCAGAAACGCAAAAGATATGCTTCCGGTGAAGAGATGAAGCGCCCATGGAACGCGGCACTCCTGCGTCCATTTTACTGCTAAGGAAAATCAATGTATGTATGTATCCCCGTCCTTTTGGGCTTATGAATACAATGGGCGCCCCAAGCCGGCTCTTGGGGCACGCCCCATTTCATTTCTTTCAAAAATATTCCTCACTCAACGGCTCCTCGGCCCGGCTCCCGGCCTCGGGGGCTAGCCGGCTGGGCCTAGAAGCGCCTCTCTGAAAAATGGCTAAGTAATGTGAGCCGGCCACAAACATCCCCACCCTTACCAGCTACGGAACCGGCCCCGGCTGTCCGGCAAATGGGGCCCCGGGGCGGCAAGGTTTGGCTCAAACGAAAGGTCTAAACAAAGGAGACCCCTTCGGGGGCCAGCCAGACTATCGCCGTGTCTCTACCGCTCTACTTATCCCGAAAAAAACCCCGCGATTCCTAAGTTTCGAACCGGCTCCCTTGAGGCGGATGCCCCGACCCAGCTACAGACTGGCTCCCGGCTGTCAGGCTGGCGAGGCCAAAGCCAAAGGGGAAAAGGAAGAGAAATGGAAAGAGTCGAGGCGGGCAAAAAAGGATAAGGACGAGGCGGCATGAGTCACAAGGCAAAACACAACAAGATACTCACGGCATAAATATTAAGGCAAAAGTGGCCCACTGCCAGCATTCAATTCATTACACAAACACCCCGAGTGGGTGGATTCAAGTCTTACATGTAGGGAGAAAAAAGAGAAAGATAAAAAAAGATGCCAGGGGCTTAGGCCACCAGCGCGTCGCCAGCCGGCGTGCCCTCAGCCGGCTTCGTTACACAAACACCCCGAGTTGGTGGATTCAAGTCTTAGATGTAGGGAGAAAAAAGAGAAAGATAAAAAAAGATGCCGGGGGCTCAGGCCACCGGCGCGTCGCCAGCCGGCGTGCCCTCAGCCGGCGCGTCGCGGGACGGCTCGGTCCTCACCCCGGAGGAAGTTGCGGCCTTTTGGTCGGCCTCCTTGTCGTGGGGCGGCTCAGCCCTCGCCCCGGAGGTGGCCGCGGCCTTCGGGTCGGCCTCCTTGTTCTTCGAGACGGGCTCCTCGGTCACGGCCATCTCGCCGCTTGGGTCGGTGCCCTCATCAGCGACTTCAGCATCATCCGGGCCCTGAGGGATGCCGAAGGAGTCCTCGGGCAGCGGCTTGCCATCCTCGCCAAGGGGCGGTAGGAATTCGTCCGCGTCGACGTACGACGTGAGCTCGTTGGTGCGCTAGACAAGGGCCAGCTCACGGGCCTCCCCCTCTGCGGCCGGCACGTCCCGCATAGTCGCTAGCCGGCCCAAGTCCATGCCTCAGTACCAAGACGTGACGAACCGGAGCACCATCTGCGCCTCGGCTCGGGCGGCCAATGCCCTCCAGGCCTCGAGGCGGGGGACAGCATGCACCACCCACTGAGCCACGCAGTGCGTCGGAGCTCCCCCGCGGCCCGGCCACAGTGCAGCGATGACCTCCTTTCCGGCGGTCTTGAGCCGCTGCCCGCTCCGCTCGAGATGGGTCATCCGCGTCTCGACGGCGATCCCAATCTCGTCCATGTCCCACGTGGTGTGCTCCTCGATGGAGCGGCGACACTCCCGGAGGTATTCCCGACGCTCCTCAACAGCGCACGAAGCGCGGCGATGAGTCTCCGGGAAATGCGCTTCAAGGAAGAAGAAGAGAAGGAAAGAAAAAGCAAGATGAAACACGAGAAGCGGCAAAAGAAAGAGCAACCGGCTAGGGAAGGAGAGAGGTTGGCACCTACCTTCGATCGCGTCGTCCACTCCGATGGCGAAGTGGAGCGTCGCCTCGCGCTCTGACTTCTGGGCCGCCTCCAAGGCGGCAAGGGAACCCTTGACCTCCTCGAGCGCCCTCTCGAGGCGGGTCACCTCGCCTTGAAGGGCGGCGGTCCTCAGGGCGGCGTCAGCCGCCTCCTTGACGGACGCCACCTCCTTTGCTGCCTCGGCCTTGAGCCGGTCCCGGGCCGCCTCCTCGTCAACTGGCAGCATGGCCAGCTGGTCCGTCTCCTGCCCGGCCGCCTGGACGTCCCGCGTCAGCCGGTCCCGTTCGGCGACAAGCCCGGTCTTCTCCCCCTGAAGGGTGGCCAGCTCACTTGCAAGACACAACCAACGTCAGTGGGCGGTGGCAGTAGCCGACTCTCGGGGGCTATATGCCCCTCCTACGAAGTGCAACCTACCTTGCACGCGCGCCAGCTCCTCCTCCAGGCGGTAGAAGCCAAACTTGCCGCGGTCATTCATGGTGACCGCTTCCGCGAAGAGCTTTTGTCGTAGGAAGGTTCCCTCCTATCACAAATAAAAAGAAGCAAAGGTCAATATATGCTCAAAGGAGATCCGGCCCGGCTGCCCGTCAGCCGGTCAGCCGGCATGCATCTCGGGGGCTACACCCAGTGGGTGCGCTCGCGCGCCCCCACTAAAAACTCTAAGGCAAGGTGCCAACTTACCTATGCACGCTGAAGGGCGGCGTCCGCCGCCTCCGCAAACCGGGCCAGCTCCTGCCGGCACCGGTCCAGGACACTCCCCAGATCCACGAGGGAAGGGACCAGGCTGCCTACCTAGGGAGCCGGTAGGGCCGGTACGCTCGCCAGCGCATCCCAGTCCCGGACGACCTCCTGCATCGACCGCAGGGTCCTTCGGGCCTAGCCACCGCTGCCGCCCGGACTCACCGCGGCTCCGGCCGTGGGGTGCGGGTTGATGACGGCAAGGGTCCGAGAGTCGCCTCCCACCGGCCCCCTGCCCGGCATCGTCGCCGCCTCCTCTCTCGTCCGCTCCCGAGCATCGGTCGCACCGGAAGGAATCTCCACCTCCATGGCCTCCGCATCCGGCGGCACCTCCGTCGCTGCCTCCTGGGCCGCCGGGACCTTCGGCACCTCGACCCGGGCCGGTTCAGCCACATGAGGGGTCACCTCCGGCACCTCAGGCCGGGTTGCCTCGCGAGCCGGCTCCGTTGACGCCTCCTTCTCCTAGACCGTCTCTTGTGCGGGCGGAGGCGTTGGTGGGTCCATAGCCGCCCCTCGCGGCTTGCTCGACGGGGGCCTCGACATGCGAGTGGACTCCGCTGCCGAGTCCAAAGCCCGCGGAGTCTCGGCCGACCCCCTTCGCCGCCGTCCGCTCGAGGTCTCGGAGTGCGTGGCCCCTTCCCACGTTCCGGACCTGGAGGGTCACAGCTTCGCAAGCCTCCTCTTCTCCTCCCTCTAGGTGCTTGCGTGTTCGCGGGCCAGCCGGCTGGTGGCGTCCGTCTGCTCCCCCGCCACTTCCTCCTGGTGGAGCTCGATGGGGTCGCTGCAACGCCCAAGGACTGGTCATAAACGGTTCGTGAGGCAAAAAAAAGAAAACTCGTGCGAAAACAAAGAACTTACGCAATGACGAGGGGCAGGGCTTGCTTGGCACGCGGCGGAGGCTTCCGCACGGCCGTCTTGACCCGCATCGGGCCGGGCGGCGGGGCCGCCGGCCCCTCCTGAGCCAGCCTCTTCCCTCGGGCGGCCGCTTCGGCTGCGGGCCTCAAGCCGATTGCTCCTTGCTCCTCCGGTCCTGGCGCGCTGCGGCACGAGGCCTGTCTAAGATCATCAAATCATCATCATCATCATTGTCGTCTGTCCAGTCCCAGATGGAGGGGGCAAGAGGGAACTCACCCGCTCCGCTGGGTTCCCCGTCTGCTTTGAACCCTCCGGATCCACTAGGAGCGCTGCCTCGGGGATCCGCTGGCTCGTCGGCTCCTCCCGAGGAGTCCACTCCTTCCTCCGTGGGATCTCCCATCTGGAAGTCTTTAGAGTCGGAGTCCTCGCGCTCCACCTCGAAGATCTATGGGTGCGGGCCATCCGGTGTGTTCTGTCGCACCAACAGCTGTGGTCAGCACTTCAACGTAAGCTCTCCAGCCAGCTACCGGCTGGGGAATACCAAACAAGAAAGAACCGCCTCGACGAAAAACTCACTAGGGGAGGCCGGTTGATGCGATCGTAGGGCTCCATGCCGAAGGACCACGAGGCAGGCTTCAGCTTGAACATCGTAAGGGCGTTCACCCGCTTTGCCACCTGAGCCGGCGTCAGCTCGAGGTGGACTGCTGGTAGGGGTCATGCCGGCCGGACATGTCATAGATCCGATGTGGCCTCATCTGGAGGGGCGACACCCGGCATGAGATAAAGGCCGCCACCAGGTCGGCGGTGACTAGCCCCTCGGCGCTCTTCAGCTGTGTGAGCCGGGTGAGCTCGTCCAAGGCCACGCCTCGCGGGGCAGATCCCAGCCAGTTCTACTGACAGGACTGCCTGTCCTCGAACGGCGGCAGCCAGATGTAATCCATCCTCGGGTCGACGTTCTTCACATAGAAGAATGTCCGGTGCCACCCCTTGACAGAGTTGATCAGAGAAAGAGGGGGAAAGCGAGCGACGCTGTGGTAGCACACAACTGTGCCCCCGCATGCGTCGCTCTTCAAAGGCTTGAGATAGAAGAGGGCATTGAAAAGATCAAGGAAAGGGAGGACGCCGAGGTACCCCTCGCACAATGCCACGTAGGCGGAGAGGTACAAAATCGAGTGTGGACCGAGGTTGTGCGGCTGGAGGTCAAAAGTGTCAAGCCGAAGGTAGAAAAAGATGCTCACTGGAACCCCGAAGCCCCGAGAGAAGTGCTAGAGGAACACGACACGTTCCCCTGGCTGTGGCGCCGGTGCTACCTCGCCGCCCGACGCGCGTGCAGCCACCCGCTCCGCCGGCGGTAGCATGCGTGCCCGGCGCAGCTCGGTGATGTCTACCTCGATGACAAAAGAACCACCCCAGCTGCCGCTGCGTCCGTCGGCCATCGCGGCGGCAGTGTGGCGTGTGGGCGCGGGTGCAGGCTCGGGTGCGACCGGGGGACGAGCGGGGAGTGGGTACTTCCGCCCCTACCCTTCCTCTCCTTTTATAGGAGAGGCCACGAACGGGGGACGTGGGATCAATTGTGCCCACTCCTCCTGGAAATTCCGCGCGCGTGGGTGGCCCCGGGCTGTTATGGCCGCTTCAGAGCGCAGAGGATCCCGTCCTCCGTCCCGAGGCCTACGAAGGCTACGCCTGGGTCCTACCGGGAAAGGACTGGGAGACATCCCGTCTCCCCACGTGTGCGGGACCCGCGGCATCATTACTCGCCGCATGGCATGCTGTGTGCCAGCGCGGGTCCCAGGGCGGCGCGCCGAACCTAAGGCGTCGGATCTAACGGCCGACCCGGCTGCCCCTTCGCCTTCGAGCCGGAGGTGGGTGGCGCTCAGGGGAAGCCGTCGGCTCCCCGCCGTCCGCCAAACGCGGGCCCTCGCCGGCTTTGGGGTCTACTGACGGGGTTATTATCCCTAGGCAGGCCAAAGCAACGGGGTCCTCTCCCTTTCGCTTCAAAGAAAAACCACGCAGCCGGCTGGCAGTGGCCGGCTGCAGGACATCCAGCGCAGGCCAGTGCCAGCTGGCGCCCTGGCCGGTTGATCAAGGAGCCGGTTGGGCCCTCGGTCGGCCGGGCGTGGCCGGCTACCCACGGGCCGGCTCTTCCATTGACTTTAGGACGGACGTGCCCGTCCCATCCCTCTGTCCGCGGGTACGACAACGTGATGTGACCGGCACGACAGGCAGCCCTGTGGCTATAGTGGCCGCTTACGCACTACTGTGCATGGCTACAGTCCAAAAGTCCCGGCCGCTAACCCCGGTGAGCGCGACCGGGTGGGGGAATAGTACCTTCACGCCTTCGCCACTCGATTACTTGCCCCGGCGTGGCTACAGTGCCGCCGGCCGTACCAGAGACTTCGGTCGGCAGGCGCTAGATGACGCTCCCCCGGGCGGCCCGTGTCGCGGCAGGTGGGTGAGCGCAATTGCAGAGCCGTCTGGCAGGCCCCAATGGGAGATGGGACCGCTGGGCCGGCGGGCCCCGCCCAAGATGAGATGGCGCGAGCGGTGGGACCCACTAGCCAGTCAGAGAGACTACCAGCCGGGTCCCTCCACTTTGGTACTTAAAGCATATTGTAAGAGCCGGGGTTGGCCTATAAACCCCCCCGAGCCCCCCATGCAACGGGGACGGACGATCGCTCGCATACACCCACAAAACTCTCATACCCTCTTTCATAGTGGAGGAAGACGAGCCGGCTGCTCCTTCTTCCTCCCCTAGACACAGCTCCAGGAGCATCCCTGTACACATACCCATCCATCCAACTAGACCAAGTAGGACTAGGGGTGTTACCTCCCTTGGAGGGTCCCGAACCTGGGTACATCGTGTCTCATCATTGCCTGTGCCAATCTCGCACCCGGAGCCCGTCGGCGTCCTTTGGCCCAACACCCACGGTAAGCCACCCCATGGCATCTGTCGTGAGAAAATGACGACATCGCTGCTTCGCCCTGCCTCGACACCGTCAAGCGCTCCTCCTGCATCGAAGGAGTCCAGATGGCCCTTGCCAAGGCCAAAGTGCACTGGAAGGGGCTAAATCCGATGAAGGTAGCCACCGACCCGCCGCCACCCGGTAAGGAGCATCGATGCCCCAAGCTATACTTTGATGGAGTGATGGATAGTGCTCGGGTGATAGCGTCGCAGTGTTCGGGTGAAAAAATGTTTGAATGAGCTTGTAACGTGTACGAAGACTTGCATTAACTTTTAATGATGTTAGAATTTTCTCTTATATGGTTTTGCATTCCTTTATAACTCCTATGTGGCCATTTAATACTGAAATATGTGAGTCATCGGATTCAGCCCCCACGTAGATACTACATGAGGTGTCTACACCTATGTACTGTGTCCGTTAGGCGTATTATCGGAGCCCGAAGCTGGTACAGTGTCGCAGACTAGCCAATCATACTATAGTGCTTTATTTCTTTCACTTAGCCGTAGGGGCGTGAAAAGGACTACATGAAGCGTATGATTAGCCACCAAAGTGTTGTAATGTTTGGACCAACCGTGGCCGAAGCCGATATCACAATGTCTGCATAAAGGGCAAGTTTCTCACATAACACAGAATAACCCCTTACAAGGATTGAAGAATAACACTTCTAGCACGGGGTTCACAGATTGGATCACACATACTATGACAGTCCGTTTTTGGCTTTCTCCCCTAAGGTTCTTGACCAGACTATCCGGAAGCACAATCGGTGAGGTGCTCCCTTTGACCCTTTAGCCGAACGAGCGGAACATAAAGGGGAAAGAATAGGAGTGAAGCAACCCAACTAATTGACCAAAGACATAGTTTGTAACCAATGCTTATAAAGCGAACGCCAAGGCGCTGAACACATGATAGGTAAGGCGATTTGAGTTTGGACTCGAGACCCGGTCTATTAGGGAGAAAGGAGAAAAATATGTTCCCGAAAAAGGACAGATGAGGCGAACTTGCACCATGCAATTTTGCATTTTCTCAACAACTCTTATAACTCGGATTGCCAAAGCAACTATTTACAGGTATGTGAAAGAAAATAAAAGTATACAAGAATTGTTGTATCATGGGTCTTCGATTGGTAACCTGACATCCTCTATATGCCCCCTTGCTAGTTGACTCCTGCTCTTAGATGCGCCTTGATGGGTGTGAGTGTTCGGTGGGTGCATTTTTCCAACAAAAATTTGAGAGGCCGCAAATTTGTAGGAGAGCTTTACGCCATAGGTAGGTTCTTTGAGGAGCGCCTGCGTTTTGTCCGAAGACGTGCTGATGGTAACAGTTCGGGGCAGCCGAACACCCATCTTTTTTCCCCACCGCTACATGGAATTTTAAGTGCGAAAATGTGCCTCCTCGGCACATACTTTGCTCGTCATGAGGTTGTGCGGTGGGGGGAGAGTCCCTATAAAGGGGAGGAGGAAAGATTTGAGTTTTCGGCCTGAAGCCGAACTCGCTTCCCAGCCTTCTGTGCCTTTATGGTGGATGTCGGAACTTGCCGATCTTCTTTGTATCTAAATTCAACCGCTAGGGCCAGTCTATGTTCCTCAGTTCTAAGGGAGCGCTCGATATTGTCGTTGACAGTAATGACCCCCTTGGGGCCCGATATCTTGAGCTTGAGGTATGAGTAGTGTGGGACCGCGTCGAAACGAGCGAACGATGTCCACCAAGTAGCGTGTGATAGCCGTTGCGAAAGGGCATGATGTCAAAGATCATGTCTTGGCTGCAAAAGTTATTGGGCAAGCCGAATACAACTTCCAGAGTTACAGAGCCCGTGCATCGGGCCTCAACGCCCGAGATCACTCCTTTGAAGGTAGTGTTGCTAGGTTTGATCCTTACTGGATCTATGCCCATCCTTTTCATCATATCTGAGTAAATTAGGTTAAGGCTACTTCCTTCGTCCATTAGGACCTTTGTGAGGTAGTACCCATCTATAATGGGGTCTAGGACGAGGGCAGCCGAACCCCCAAGGTGAATACTGGTCGGATGATCATGCCGATCAAAGGTGATCGGGTATGCTGACCATGGGTTGTACTTTGGGGCTACGGGTTCCACAACACAGACTTACCGGAGGGCGCACTTCCTCTCCTTCTTCGTTGTCTGGGTGGCGTATATCATGTTCACCGTTTTGACTTCGGGAGGGAATTTCTTGTGTCCACCACCAATTGGACCCCGAGGCTCATCCTCATCCTCGCTGCAAGAGCTTTTGCCTTGGTATTCTAGTGGTATCTTGCCAGCCTGTTTAAACACCCAGCGGTTGCGGTGTGTGTGGTTGGCGGGATTTTCCGAAGTCCCATGGATTTGGCAAGGCCTTTCCATGATCTTCTCGAGCTGAGTGGGTCCGTCACAATTGCCTTTAGGAGGCTTCTTCCGCTGCCCAGTTCGAGAGTTGCAGAATCCTGCATTTACAGATGTATCACCGGCATTGCTATTATTGTGCTAGCTCTTATTCTTATTGCGCATTGGCTTTGAATTACCATCCTAGGCTTCAAGTGCGACAGGATCTTCCGAGTTGTAGCTGCGTCTAGCCAGCCAATTGTCTTCACCTGCGCAAAAGCGGGTGATGAGGTTGGTAAGGGCGGACATAGTCCGAGGTTTGTCCTAGCCTAGCGGGCGGGTCAGCCATTAGTCCCGGATATTGTGTCGGAAGGAGGCTATGGCCTCAGCATCCGGACAATCGACGATTTAGTTCTTCTCAGTCAAGAACCGGTTCCAGATTTGCCGAGCAGACTCATCGGGCTTCTGGACAACAATGCTGAGATCGGAAGAGTTTGGTGGGCGGACATAGTTTCCCTGGAAGTTAGAGCGGAATACATCTTCCAGGTCCTCCCAGCATCCAATGGAGTTTTCGGGGAGGCTGTTTAACCAGTGTCGAGCTGGCCCCTTAAGCTTAAGAGGGAGGTATTTGATGGCATGGAGATCGTCTACTCGCGCCATGTGGATATGGAGGAGGAAATCCTCAATCCATACAGTTGGGTCAGTGGTCCCATCATATCGTTCTATATTCACGGGTTTAAACCCCTCGGGGAACTGATGTCGCATTACCTCATCTATGAAGCATGGTGGGTGAGCGGTGCCTCTGACACATGCTATGCCGCGCCTGTATTTGGTGTCTGTATGGGTCCGGTTGCGTTGCTGGACTCTGTTGTTTTGGTTGAACCATGGTCCGTATCCGCCGCATCTATCGGGCGAGTACTCTCTGGTTCCATAGATAGATCTTGTGCGGCCTGCTCTATGATCCAGGTCATCTCACAGTCGAACTTGTCATTGGGCTCTAATGGCTCCTTACCCTGTCTTCGGGGCACTACCCATATATAGCCGACGTCGTCAGCCGTCCTGTCCCGACTACGAGGGGGGCAGTCCGGCTTTTCATAGGGAGTACGGTTTGGAGACCGAGTATTAGTAAGTTCATGATCGAATTGCGGCAATAGCCTTCTCCGATGGTAGCTTTTGGGCTGGTTGGACAGACCGGTGTCGTATACTTCCTCGGCTCAAAGGACTTTCGTCCATCGATCATTGAGGTCTTCCTATTCGGCTTTGAGCTGCCATTCTTTACCCTTTAGGCTGCGCGCCATTGCTATGAGTTGTTGCCTGATTTCATCCTGATCTTCAAGGTTATCAAGGATGTACAAGTTATCGGCATCTGGCATATCTTCCTCCTCAACAGGGGGAAGGTACTCATGGCCTTCGGGGTTGCTGGTGTTATCAGGGTTGTTTTGGTCCTCGGGCCCTTGCGGACCCTCTAACTGGTGCTCGAGGATATCGGGATTGCCATGCATGATCAGTAGGGGCATTATTGTCCCCGTTGCTGATAATAGCTCTTCTTCCCTTTTTGCTTTTGGCCGCTTATGCGATTTCCAGCGCCTTGATAGCGCATCGCCTGATTTGTCGTTGTTGTTGTGAGTTGTGTTGTCGCCATTGGTGGCAGGAGTATCCACCATGTAGACGGCGTATGTACAAGTGGCGGTCCAACTCCCAGTGGTAATGTGGGTGGGAGCACAGTCCTATTCATCCATGTATTCTGCCTCCTCGGAGGCATAGTCCAGCATTTCGGTTAAATCCTCAATAGTGGCTATCAAGTGGGTGGTGGGTGGTTCGATAAATTCGTCCTGGTCCGTACCGTAACCGAACCAAGCATAGATCAGCGTTGGATCGTGTGTGATCTTCATCAACGAGAATTGATCCAGGGCCTTGTCGACCGCTGAGGGCCCGATCGGATCTAGCTATTCGGAACTCGTGGAGTTAACCTCCAAGACGTTGAGACATGGGAAGTGTTCGGCAAGAAGATGTGTCCGGTCATCTGGCTTAATGGCCGAACTGGGATAAGAGATTAGCTCATCGCCATGGGTGACCCCATCGGCTTGTCCGAAGAAGGGGTTCGAGGTGAAAGCCTTAGAGTCCTCGGGGGCTACATGCGAAGATATGAGCCCGATTAGTGACAAGTCACCCCGAGAGTTGACAGAGAACTCTAAGTTTCCTAATCCGACCTCTCGATTAGGGGCGAAGCTCTCAATGCATCCTAGATGGCCAGTGGAATCAACATGCAGCAGAACGCAACCAAAGGTGAAGATCTGTCCGGGGGAAAAAGCGTCCATGTTGCGGACCTCTTTGTTGATGACAAGGCGAGGCGTCGATTCCATCTCGCTCACAGAGGAACTCTTAATGAAAGCACCAACGTCGGTGTCAAAACCGGAGGATCTCGGGTAAGGGGTCCCGAACTGTGACACTAGAATCAACGATAACAGGAGACGAAGGGGACACGGATTTACCCAGGTTCGGGCCCTCCTATGGAGGTAATACCCTGCATCCTGCTTGGTTGTGTTGATGATATGGGGGTTATAGAGTTGATCTACCTCGAGATCGAATAGCTAACCCTAGATGAGTTGTTCTGTCTCTATACCCTAAAACCGTCCGGCTTATATAGGTGCCAAGGATGCCTAGGGTTTACACATGGTCAGTTACATGCCGAAGATATAAACATGCTTATTTACTACATCAAATGTGAAGCGCGAGCCGTGCTTCCGAAAGCTTCCATCCTGGCGACTGGGCCTTCAAATAGTCCGATGTTCAGTAATTTGTCCTCATAGTCCGGCCTATAACAATAGGTCGGCTATCTGAGGACTCCCTAATCCAGGACTCCCTCATGGGCATCGAGATCTCGCTATTGGTTATTCACCAGAGAGATGTCTCGGTCATGTCCACATGATTCTCGAACCCATAGGGTCCTCACGCTTAACGTTCGGGGATGATATAGTATTATTGTGTTATGTATGTTGGTGACCGAATGTTGTTTGGAGTCCTGGATGAGATCATGGACATCATGAGGAGCTCCGTAATGGTCTGGAGGTAAAGATTTATATATGACAAGTCATATTTTGGCTACCGGAAATGCTTCGGGTTTTTACGGTATTGTACCGGGAAGCTTCTAGAAGGTTTCGGAAACTTCCGGAGGAATCCGAAAGTACACCAAGGGCTCCACCATGTCCCAAGGGTTTGCATGCGATGAGGGGAGGTGCCCTGGCCTTATTGAGTCCAACGCACAAGTCCATCGAGGCCCATGTGTCTTGGGAGAGGAGGAAAGCCCACGTGTGTATGGAAAGGGAGGGAATTGGACTAGGAGTCCAACTACTCCCCCTTGGCTGCACCCTAGGGTTTGGAAGGGCTGTTCCCCATGCACTTACACCTATATATAGAGGGGAGGGGACACACCAAGCCCTTGGCACCCCTCTCTCTCCCGTTGCTTCGTTTCTCCTATGCTCGTAGTTCTAGTAGTGTTTGGCAAAGACCTGCTGAACTAGCTACACCACCACCTCCACCACACCATCGTGCTGGTTGAGAACCTAGCTACTACACCACCCTCACTCACTGGATTGAGGAGGCAGAGACATCACCAATATGCACGTGTCGTGAATGCGGAGGTGTCGTCCGTTCGGCGCTAGATCACGACAGGTCACGATTGAATCATGAAAACCTATGACTATCAACCGCGTTATATACGCTTTCACTTAGCGATCTACAAGGGTATGTAGATGCACTATCCCTCTCATAGCTATACTTCACATGCAATATTCCCCAATAGTGGCATTATGAGCTAGGTCTATGTGTAGATGATATGCACGAGTAGAGCACAAAGTGTTCGTGGGCCATGATGTATAGACTGCTTAGCCCCTTAGTCTTATTTTGATTCGGCAGTATTGTGGGATGAAGCGGATCGGACCAACTTTACTTGTCCTCGCACAAGAGGTCGGTTCCACCAACTCACATGCAACTAGTTTGCATAAAGGTGGCTGGCGGGTGTGTGTCACTCCCACTTTAGTTGAATCGGATTCAACAAACGCGGTCCTTGTAGAAGGTTAAAAGGCAACTTTATTATCACCATTGTTGCTTTGTGTAGGTAAGAACTATTCTTGCAAGTTTCTCATAGCAGCCACGTAGAACTTACAACAACAAACTACAGGATGTCTAACTTGTTTTTGCAGGGCATGTTGTGATGTGATATGGCCAAGACGTGATTTGATATATGTGATGTATGAGATGATCATGTTTTGTAATAGTTATCACCACTTGCATGTCGATGAGTATGGCAACCGGCAGGATCCATAGGATTATCTTTAATTTATTCTATGCATTTTCTTTACATTATCGCTATGAGTTAGCAATAGTTGTGCATGCAATCGTTGGTGCGCCAACCACATGACGACAGAGTGATGTAGATCTTGATGATGGAGATCATGGTGTCATGCTAGTGACGATGGAGGTCATGTCGGTGCTTTGGATATGGAGATCAAAAGAACAAGATGATGGTGGCCATATCATGTCACTTATATGATTTGCATGTGATGTTTATCCTTTTATGCATCTTATTTTGCTTAGGACGAGGTAGCATTATAAGATGATCCCTCACTAAATTTCAAGATAAAATTGTGTTCACCCCAAGTATGCACCGTTGCGAAAGTTTGTTGTTTTGAAGCACCTCGTGATGATCGGGTGTGATAGCCTCTTCGTTCGCATACAACGGGTGTAAGCCAGTTTTACACATGCGGAATACTTGAGTTAAACTTGACGATCCTAGCATGCACAGACATTGCCTCGGAACACAGGAGACCGAAAGGTCGAACATGAGTCATATAGTAGATATGATCAACATGGAGATGTTCACCATTGAAACCACCTCATCTCATGTGATGATCGGACATGGGTTGGTGTATTTGGATCATGTCACACTTAGACAACCTGAGGGATGTTGATTTGAGTGGGATTTCATTAGTAATTTGATTAATTGAACTATTTATCATGAACATAGTCAATACATTTTTGCAAATTATGTGATAGATCAATGACTCGCGCTATAGCTTCCCTGAATTTTGATACGTTCCTAGAGAAATGCTAAGTTGACAGATAGTGTAAGCAATTGTCAATACTGGGTCCATAATCTGAGGATTTTTCACACTGCTGCATAGAAGGCGTATTTCCTCGATGCACCGCTCGGTGTGCAAACCCCTCTACCGTTATTTTTGGATGTTATGAACGTCTGGCAGACACATTCTGATGACTACTCAATATTTAGTGTGCCATGCTTTGCGTCTTAGAATTGAGGCTCCAAAAATGTTTTGAACACCATGGAGCATATGAGATGTTCCAAGAGCTAAAATTGGTATTTCAGGCTCATGCCCGTGTTGAGAGGTATGAGACCTCTGACAAGTTCTTTTCCTACAAGATGGAGGAGAATAGCTCAGTCATTGAGCATGTGCTCAGAATGTCTGGGTGCTACAATCACTTGAATCAAGTAGGATTTGATCTTGCACATAATATAGTGATTGAGAGAATTCTACAGTCACCGTCACTAAGCCAATAGAGCTTTGTGATGAACTATAACATGCAAGGGATGGAGATGATGATCCCTGAGAAATTCGCGGTGCTTAAGGCCGTGGAGGTAGAAATCAAGAAGAAGCATCAAGTGTTGATGGTTAACAAGACCACTAGTTTCAAGAAGGGCAAGGGCAAGAAGGGAAGCTTCAAGAATGGAAAGCCAGTTGTCGCACCAGTGAAAAAACACAAGGTTGAACCCAAACCAGAGACTAAGTACTTCTATTGCAAGGGGAATGGTCATTGGTAGGGGAACTACCCCAAATACTTGGTAGATAATGTGACATCCCAAATATGGAATGTTATACTAATTAATAGAATGATTGATTATTTGATTGAGTGATTGAATTTGAGTGAAAATTTGAAACTTTTAAAAACTTTTGAATGAGAGGGAATGACATGACTTTCCCCTTTTGCTGTTGAATTCAAAATTCATCCAACTCCAAATTAGTGAGAGAAGATGACATGACTTCTTCATAATAAAACATTTGAAAAGTGAATTTGAAAACTATTTGAAATCTTTCTGTTATGGAGTTCATTTCATATTTGGTTCCATTTTAAAGTTTGAAAGAATTCAAATTCCATTGAATTTTTTTAAGAGGAGTAATATGACACTCCAAACCAGGGGCCATTTGAATCTTATTTGAATTTATAAAAATCAGAAAATTATTTCTGAAATATTTCATATTAGGTTTCAAAGCCATTTTTGAAATTTGTTTTAAAAATGTATTTTTCTCCAAAAATAAAATGTATGGAAAAAAAGGGTAAAATGATTCCCTTCAAAATAAAAATGAAGATAAATGAATTTGGAGGAATTTTGGTATTTTCAAAATGATTTCTTTGCATTTTATGCGCAATAGTAGCACTGTTTGAATTTACTGATTTTCTAGGAAATTTTTTTGACAGTGAAAATATGTTCATCTTTTAGATTTTATTTTTCTCGTCATTTTGATATATAATATGTCTATATAAAAGTATTTCTTGTTTTCCTTTTATTCAACTTCCTTTTTTGTTTTTGTTTTATAAAAGGATTTTTTTTCTTTTATTAGGAAAGATCGCCCAGAGGTCCAATAGTGGATTTGGGCCATCGCCCCTGTCACTACCGAATCGATACCCGAGCGGGTATCCAATCCCTTCCCTTCCCCCTCTCTCTCTGTCGCGTGGACCCACCTGACCGACCGAGCCCACGTCGCGGTAAACCTTCCTTCCCCCACCCCAATTTGCTTCCCGTCGCCGCAGACTCGCCGGATCTGAGCCGGATCTCCCTCTCTTTCCTTCCTCGAGCAACCCCGAGCCCCTATATAAGTTTCCTGCCTCGCCCGCACTCCGTTCCACCCCGATCCCCATGTTCCCCGTTGCCAGAATGCCGCCCCCGCACCTCACCGGAGTTCCTCCCCACCATCGAAGCTCCTAGAGCTCGTGCCACTCACCTCACCCAATCCTGAGCCCCTCCGCCGCCACAAATTGATGCCGGAGCGTCTCCGCCTTCGCCTGGTGCTCTCATCCTTGCCGTAGACCCTTTGTAACACCGTGCCACCACTCTCGTCGGAGCTCGACCTCTACAGGAGCTCTCCGAGCTCGTATAGCTCACCGCCGTCATCCCCGAGTTCGCCTTCGACCACCACTAGACGAGCCGATCCGCGACACATCGTCTGGTGTCGTCACCATTGCTGGAGACCCACCGGAGCTCCCTCCACGATGACCCCGAGCTCCGTGTCGCCATTGCCGCCTTGCCGGTGACCTTGCCCCTGTAAGTCGCCCCTCCGTTAGATCTAATCTTAAGTGCGTGGATTAGAAGCAACATACCTCTTCGGTTTATTTTAAATGAACCGACCGGTTTTCTTTTAGCTATTTTGACCGAAGTGTTTTCCTTTAAGTTCCAGCCATCCGCCAGTTTAGCTCTAGCGTGCACACCTTAGGACTAATCAGGAGAAGCCACGTAGCCCCCTATTCGTTAGAGTAGTTTTCCTTTTTCTGTTTTAGTTTCTTTTACAATTTTTGTTCTGTTTTTGTTTTCTTTATATCTTTTATTTTTTTAGTTGTTTTAATTTTATTATTTTTGCATTGTGTCATACATTTTGTCTAGTTTCTGTAGATATCAATTTGACAATGTTTGAAAAAACTAAATTTCTCAAATCACTAAAAATTGGATAACTTGAGTTTAAAAACTTGTTTTTGAGTGATTCTCTTTGCTAAGGATTTGTATTGGTTATATTTATCACCCTGTTCAGTTTGAGAATTTGTAGAATACTTTAAATTTGGGTTTAAAGCAAAACAGATTCTGTTTTAGTTCTTTTTAGGTTTATTTCTATTTATTGTTTTCAATTGTTTTTAATTTATTTTCTTTTGTATTAGTAGACAAGTTTTACTTTGTTTTCTGATATTTATTAGTAGTACTTCAACCAAGCTTATTTTATGTTATTTATTATTTTTATAGCATGGAGTCAATTCTAGTTTCATAATAACTTGCAAATTGATTTCAATTGCTGGTTGGATTTCCTATTTGAAATTATTTTCATAAATTATTTTATATGGTTTACTTTCTGTTAACTTAGTTATTGTATCCTTTTGTTTTATCTTATTTTAGTATTTTATTGTTTTTCTTGTGGTTAAGTTTATTAGGCAGAAATTTATGTTGTTTATAGTATTCTTTTCTTAGTTCTTAGTTGTTCCTCAAAAGTAATTCTTTTTGCTACTAAAATATTTACTAAAATACTTTTGTTATATTTTACTTTGTCTTTGTTTTGTTACTATTGAAAATAGTTGTTTGTAGGGAAAACTATTTTTGGTTGTTTTGATGAAGTTTTGTTGTTGTAACTTTTGTCTTAAGTATTTCCTTCATCACAACATTTTTGTGTTTTTTTTGTGTTGCTTATTGTTTGATAGTATTGTTTGCTAGAGTGAATGCTTATGTGAATGCAATGTTTGATTATATAGATTTCATCGGAGAGTGACAAATAGTTCTATCAAGTTATTTTGTGAGAACGATTTTATCTTCATCAACCTTACCAGGCAAGTTCACTTTTACCATCTATTTCATACCTATGTTTTATTGCATGTATTGAAATCATTCAACAAATCCCTCCAGTAGTGTTATTGAAATTCTTGTAGTTGAGTAGAATGCATGAGGTAGGAACCCACCACTTGTTACTAAAGCCCCGGGAACGCTAGTTATTTTAATGCTATGCTAAAGTAGACGGGGTCTGGTATGAGTGTTCGTGAGTGGTGTGAGAAGGAGGACTCCACGTCAAAACGACAACTTCATGAAGGCATCTTCAAATCTTGCATCTTCAAGACCTCAAGACTTCGAGACTCGAAAAACAAGTTTTCAATACACACTACTGGGTGAAGGATGGATTTGATGGGCACCCTAGAGTAACCAGTGGATGGACGGGATGCATGGAGAAGCGCCATGACATCTTGCGGAAAGCTTCTCCCAGACTCAAAGATACGAATGAATACTTCATGCCCGGAATCTTCTCCCAGACTCAAAGTCATTATGGGCTCTGGCTTCGTTGATCTTTGTTGTGACTCTGGCTGGGCAGTTCTATGAGATGTAGTCGACGTTAGGATTGGATGGGCACTGACAGTAGTCAGGGAAACACTCTGAAAGACCATGTTTTGGTCGTCCTATTCTCAAACACCCGGCAATGCGAGGACTTACAAGGAGGGAAGGAATCTTGTTGGCAAAGTACACAACACTCTGCAGAGTTAAACCTTGTCAATTAGGCGTGTCCCTGGTTACGGACAATTTGAGCCTCTGGACTTGGATCTGAACTCTCAACACTGGAATGATAATTAATTGTGGGCAACTTATGATACTTGTGGGCATTCATACATCGGTTGGCGGAACCATATCATGATAGATAACTCTGTAGTGAAAACTCTTGATATTCCTTTGTTGTAGGAAAATAAAACAAAATCAGCTTTTATGCAAAAACTCAGACACAGAGCCACAAAGCCTTACTGCATTAGAATAGTCTTTATCTTCTGTTCTGCTATGGTGATCTTGCCGGTACATTCAATGTACTGACCTACATGGCTGCAACGTCTTATGTTGCAGATAAGTTCTACGACGAGTAAGAGTACGATTCAGGGTTACGGTCTGCACTCAACCTGCCATTGGTGTTATTGGGACTCCACTCCCGTTGACTGTTTCCGTTGAGATTTCGAGGTATATATTAGTTTTACGTTATTTACATTTGATTGCACTTTGATATATACATTGATGTACTGTGTGTGCCAGCATACTGATCCAGGGATGGCACAGAACACACAGAGGCTTGACTCGTTTTGAGTCGGGTCGCAATAGATAATAAGGCTGGCAGCGTCAACAAAAGTATATTTCATATACGTGTTATTGATGTGTACCTTACTAGTACTCGTTGTAGCGCCTTGGTATTAGATACCGGTTCAGTTCCTAATATTGGTAACTTGAAACAACAGCTGGGGATAACCGAAGACTAGCTAAGGGCAATGTGACGTTGTGTCTTGGAAGTGTATCCAAGGTTGATGTGTTCACCACGCTCCCTCTACCTTCAGGGTTAGTGTTGAACCTAAATAAATGTTATTTGGTGTCTACATTGAGCATGAACATGATTAGATCATGTTTGTCGCAATACAGTTATTCATTCAAGTCGAGTAAATTGCACAGAAGTACCACAATTGGGGCAGAATGGGCGGATTGGTACCATGATTGCTAATTTTTCCATGTCAGTACCATCTGTGTGCCAGGTTTTTGCAAATAGGTCTAAAACAGCATTTTATATGTATTGACGGGCGTTCCGACATGCGGGGGCCACCCATCAGGTGCCACGATGGCCAATAGGCGCGTGCCCGCCCGCTGACTAGGACAAGGCCGGCTCGGTCGGTCTCTCTTACCGGTTTGGTTGAACCAACCAGAGTCGGACCCCTCCTCCACAACAAACCCTAGCTCTCTCATCCTCTCCCTTCTCTCCGACGATGGCTACGGTGACCCCCGACGGTGGCGACGGCGGTGGCGGCGGTCGTTTCCCGGCCGACTACAGTGACCTTCCTGGCCTCGGGCCCGATGACCATGCGGGTCTCGACGGCTCCAGTTCGTCCTACTACACCGGCAATGACAAAGAGGAGGAAGAGGTGCCCCTGTCCATGGATCAACGGGTGCGTCTCGCTGAGATTTGGCTGGCCAACCCCAACACAAGCCATCAGTGGACTAGTGGAGCTGGTGGAGTGATGTAAGTTCCAAAATCATTTTGCTTTTCTCATTTTCGAATCACAGATAGTGTTTTTGTTCTTGCAGCACTTGAAAAATTATTTTTTTGCCGTGGCTTGTATGTTAGATGATGCTATAGGGGATGTTAGGATTCGTTTTGATGCTGGATAGGAAGATTTGCATATAGTTGATCAGTAGTGCTATTATTTCTATTAACTACATTGATTAGTAGATATGTTAATTTTTCTTTATCTGTTTCTGTTAACTAAATTGAATACTTCTCATTTCATTTGTTTTATAGTTTGAATGAAGACATTTGGGAAGTCAGGTTCCATTTTGATGCAAGAAAACCATTGGAGAGGAAGTTGTCCAGTTCAGATATTACTTATCTGAATTTGGTTGCATTGTTGGAAACACAAGGATTTCATGCATATGATTGTTTGTATCACATTTCAGATCCATCTTTAGGATAGAAAGGGCTGGATTTGGTAGATAGTAATGCTAAAATACATATGATAAAGAAGACTTTAAAGAGGAAGGATACTTTGGTGCTTAATTTGTTAGCTAGGGCTTGTCAACCACCTCTTAGTGAATTTGTGATTCAAAAATGTGATGAGCAAGATTTGTCCACTATTGTGTACCAGGAGCCTGTTGTGTTTGATCTGGGTGAGACTCCTATCTTAGCTATTGATCAGTAAGGAGTAGTGTTTGAAAGTCATGTAGCAGCTCTACCACACCTCCTGGTGTTTGCACACAAGAGAGCAAGAATGTCAGTGCCAAGTTGAAAGCTGTTTTGGAAGAAGAAGAAGAAGAAGATGGATATGAGGCTTCTAAGCAAAGTGATGCTTGTGCCTCTAATGAAGATGGTATTTATGATATGTGTGATGATGAAGATGTAGAGCTGGAAGAGGGAAAGAGACAGAGAGGGAGAGAGATAGAGAAGTACTAGAGGAAGAATCAGATGATGAACAATCAGAAGAGGAAGAAGAGCTGCATTATGAGGGTGACACTGAAGTTGATGAGCCATTTGAGGTAGAGGAATATAACACATTGGGGTCACAAAAAGAACAAACTATAGTTGTACCTGTAAACAAGAAGCAGAAGCTGCTAGTTAGAAGAGGACCAACAACAAGGTCACATTCCAATCAGTTACCAGATGTTGAACTTGATTTCAAACCTTCATCAGATGAAGAAGAGAAGGGTTTGCTTAGGGAGAGTGATGATTATGGTTTTGATCCACTCTCTTTTGTGTTACCAAAGAAGAGGAAGAGTAGGGCAAAGAAAAGGCCAGCTAGGAAGTGGTACAATGAGAAAATGGACTAACCACATCAACAACTATGTCTGCAGTTGTGTTTTAGGGACCAGCATCAACTTAGAGATGCTTTGTTGAATTTGCACATCACTCAGAGCAAGAATTTCAAGTATCATAGGAATTCTGATAAGAGGATAATTGTGCAATGTAGAGAAAAACATTGCCAGTTCTTTATGGTAGCAGCTGTTATAAAACGGGAGAAAACCTTCGTAATTAAGAAGATGAGACTAGACCACACTTGCCCTAGTACTACTGAGACCACCAGGGTGAGTGGTAAGTGGCTAGCACAGAAATATGAGCACCTCTTTAGATCTGATCCAAGTACTGGCATTCAGACTATAATTGATGCTTGCATGAAAAAAATATGGTGTAGATGTGCCTAAGTTAATGGCAAACAGGGCAAAGAACATAGCTATTGAAGTTGTGTTAGGAGATCACAAGAAGCGATATCCCAGGCTTAAATACTATGCTCAGACTGTCATGGACACAAACCCTGGAAGTAGAGTAGTTGTCACTACTGTTACACCAACACCAACTGAAAAAATTCCCCACCCAGGCCCAAGATTTCATGCCATGTTCTTTTGCATCAATGGAGCAAGGGAGGGGTTTCTCAAGGGGTGCAGGCCATTCATTGGTTAGTTTATGAACCTTGTGCACCACTTTCCTATTGTATCTCTATCTCATTTACATTTATTTAATTAATTGAAATTTTGATTATGCAAGTGTTGATGGATGCTTTATTAAGCTCACAACTGGTGTTCAACTTCTTGTTGCCACTAGTAGAGATGGCAACAACAATATATATCCACTAGCATTTGGCATAGTTGGATAAGAGGACACACCTAATTGGTGTTGGTTTCTACACCAACTCAAAATTTGCCTAGGGGGAGAAGTGGGAAAGTTTGGACCATATACTATAATGTCAGATAGACAAAAGGTATGCATACTTTGTTTTGCATAGATGTTTACAAGTGTTGCACCACTTCAACATTTCTTAGACTTGTTAAATTGTGGGTATCAGGGATTAATTAATGTAGTGAATGTTGTGTTTCCAAAATGCAACCAAAGATTCTGCCTTAGACATTTATATGCAAATTTCCAGAATGCTAGGTTTAGGGGGGAAGATCTTAAGAAGTGCATGGATAATGCTAGCTATGCCTACAATGAACACAAATTTAATATTGCAATGAATGATCTCAAAGATGAAAGTGAGGAAGCTTGGAATTGGTTACTGCAATACCAAAGAAAACTTGGGCAAGGCATGCATTTGATACAAACTGCAAGACTAACTTGGTAGTGAACAACTTGTCTGAGGTGTTCAACAAGTACATTCTAGATGTTAGGAAAAAACCTATAAGGACAATGTGTGATGGGATAAAAGATAAGCAGATGGTGAGGTGGAACAGGAACAGAGAGAGTGGAAAGACATCAAGATGGATGATAACACCTCATTACAGTAAGAAACTAGAGATTGAGAAGGAGAGGGCCAAATACTGCAAGCCCATACAAGCTGGGGTTAACTTATGGCAAGTTACTAGTGGGCAGCAAACACAAGCTGTCAACTTGGCGGCTGAGACATGTGGATGCAGGAAGTGGGACCTTACTGGCATCCCATGCAACCATGCCATCTCTGCAATAAACAAGGCTAAAAGGAATCCAGAGGATTATGTCAGCAAATTCTTTAAGAAAGAATTATATGTGGCAGCTTATGAACCAATGATCTTTCCTGTTCCTGGTGAGCATGATTGGACAAAGACCCCTGGTCCAGACATAGAACCACCTGCATTTAAAGTGAAGAGAGGAAGAAAGAAAGAAAAAAGTATCAAAGGCAAATTTGAAGTACCAAATCCAAAAGACACTTCAAGAATGGGAACCATAACATGTGGCAATTGTGGTCTCCAAGGGCATAGGTACACAAATTGTCTTAAATAGTTGAAGCCTGAGCTAGCTTTGAGGAAAAACAAACATGTGGTGATAATCTTGGAACCCTTTATTGTACATTTGTTTCCTTCTAGTATTATTAACTTGTTTCCCTTTGGATGCAAGGCTACTCCAAACAACTCACAGTCAACAGTTGTTGCTAGTGCTCCTACACCACCACCGGCAAGAGATGCTGCTCCAACCCCTACAACACCACCATCTGGCAGAGGAAGAGCTGCCGGGGAGGAGCTACCAGGGGAGGAGATGGCAGGGGAGGAGCTGCCAGAGGAGGAGCTAGCAGGGGAGGAGCTGGCAGAGGAGGGGCTGGAAATGGAGGAACTGGCGGGGGAGGGGCTAGAAGAGGAGGGGCTGGCAGAGGTGTTCCAAGGCCATTCAATGCCCCAATGCAATCTTCCTCCACTTCTGGTAGTATTCCTACTGATGGTACACACAGTGGATGGATGGCCTACTTCACTGCTAGTGGTGCTGGAAGATCTACCATGTAATGTAGAACTGATGCTAAACCAGCTTGTAGTTAGTTTGGTTCATGGTTGCTTATGTGGATGATTATGTTGTTGGATATGTTGATGGATATGTTCATTCTTATGTTGAAGTTGAACTCTTGATGATCTTATGTTGATGATCTTATGTTGATGATCTTATGTTGATGATTATGTTTATGGATATGTTGTCATTTGTCCAAAACCTATAAAAACCCATCACTGAGGGTTTAGGGTTCCTGGGGGTCGATGAAACCACCAAACCACCTCATAATACTCACAACTCACAATTAATCACAGCTCACAATTAATAATAAGAACTCACAATAATAATCACAACTCACAAATCACCTTGACATCGCCAAACACAAACGTTACCATCACAAATACCATAAACCTAACAATTACCATAAAACTCACAATTCACAAATACATAGTGGAGTTCAAATGCATAGTGGAGTTCAAATGCATATTAAACATACTAGAACCTTGGTTCACAAATACATAGTGGAGTTCAAATGCTTACAAACAACCTTTGCTCACAAAGGATGGATAGAACCATTGCTAGATACATACACAACCAGAGTCTTAGAATTAGTAAAACCATACAATACACATCCAAAGTTAACTAGGTCACTGCTATTCCATCCTACCCAAAAGGTCAGCAATGTACACTACTCTTTTCATCTAGTTCATTTTTGTAAGATGGCCATGATTTCCTTCACCTTCTGCTCGAGCTTCTCCTCTCCTTTCATTAACTCAGCAATCTGATGCTCCAACTGACCCTTCTCTTCACTATGCACTTCATTTCCCTTTAGCGGATCAGCAATCTAAAACTTCAACTCCAGCTTCTCTTGGATCAGCTTCTCCTCAGACTTTGTGAGCTCTGCATTCTTCAACTCCAATTTCTCCATAGCTTTAATATGCACTTGCTTATCTTTCAGATGCTTCAACTTCAAGTTCTGGATGAAAGCTACCTGAGCTCTTATCAAGTTAACAAGGAGTTTATACTTGTCATTAAGATGCTTGTGGTCTCCATCTTTCTTTGCCATCTGTCCTTTCATATCAGCAACGAATTCACTTCTGCATTGATGCTGATAGGTTACGTGTGACTGCAGATAACTGAAATCAATCACCCTTGACTCCTGGTGATCAACTAGATCGTGCACATCTTTAACTAACTTCTCATAGTTGGCATCCAGCTTCTTATTCTCTTCTGTTAGATGGTGAATAGTCAGAGAACTTTCAAGATTATCAGTCACCCTAGCTTCCTTGGCATCTTGATACATTTCCCAAAGCACTGCATTATTATGGGCCAAGGGTGATCAACCCATTTAACAAAACCACAATTTGACCCTTCCTGCAAATACAACAAAATATATACTGAGTTCATAATATGGATAACAACATGTGCATCACAAAATTAAGAAACTTGTCCCATTCAAAGACTTGTCCCTCTAACAGCAACTAAAAAACTATCTAATAGAGCACTAAATTAAACTTAAACAACTATGAAATTATCAAAGTTAGCACTTCCTCTAACAAAGCACATACTCTAACTTGCCAATGTGAAGTAAGAAAGAAACTTACAGGCTCTGCACCCTCTAACAGCAACTAAAAACTATCTAACACGGTAGTTAATTAAACTTAAATAGCTATGAAATTATCAAAACTTAGCACTTTCTCTAACAGAGCACATTCTCTAACAACAATAAGTATAACAGGCAAGAGCTGCTTCTCCTACTCCTACACAACCAACTAAAACTAACTAAACACATGACCATATAGCATATAACAAATTCTACACACTTTCTCTAACTTGCCAATCTGAAGTAAGAATGAAACTTATAGGCTCTGCACATGATAAGAACCTTCTCCCTGTGTTTGTGCCTTCAAATGCCACACCCCTCTTCGATGCCTTGCCATGCTTCTCACAAAAAAACCATAATCTCAAGCTCAAGCCCATGGTAATTCGGGTCCTCAACCGATTCTGGAACCTGCACAAGCATTGATTCCTCTTCAATCCACTTCCAAACATTGATTCCTCTTCATATGCACAAACATTGATTCCTCTTCATATGCACAAGGTCGTACAAACGCAATGGATCCAACAGAAAAATCCCCAAAGTTCCTAAACCTAACCCTAATACAGCTCGAATCAGCTCACCTGGTACATCCGGTCGGTGGAGGAGGTGGAGGAGCGAAGGTACGGGAAGCTCCCCTCGTCGTTGCTGCTCTCATCCTCGAAAACCATGGCGGCGGGCAGCGGCGCGGTGCTGGCGGCGCTTGGGAGCGATAGGGAGAAGAGTGGCGGGAGGAGGGAGACTGGTCCGATGGTGAGATACCGACACAGTCGGCCTTGTCCTAGTCAGCGGGCGGGCATGCACCTATTGGCCACCGTGGCACCTGACGGGTGGCCCCCGCATGTCGGAACGCCCGTCAATACATACAAAACGCTGTTATAGACCTATTTGCAAAAACCTGGCACAAAGATGGTACTGACATGAAAAATTTAGCAATCATGGTACCAATCCGCACGTTCTACCCTAATTGTGGTACTTCTGTGCAATTTACTCATTTAAGTCAGAGAATAATGGTTGTCCTGTTTACATGAATAATACCATGTATGGTCATGCACCCAATGTGAATGGTTTATTTAATCTCGATTGTAGTGATACACATGTTCATAATATTGATGCCAAATGATGCAAAGTTAGTAATGATAGCACCACATACTTGTGGCACTGCCGCTAAGGTCATATTGGTGTAAAGCGCATGAAGAAACTCCATGTTGATGGATCTTTGGACTCACTCGATTTTGAATCACTTGAGACATGCGGACTATGCATCATGGGCAAGATGACTAAGACCTCATTTTTCGGAACAATGGAGCCGGCAAGTGACTTGTTGGAAATCATACATATTGATGTGTGTAGTTCAATGAGTGATGAAGTAGGGGGTGGATATTGTTATTATCTTACTTTCACAGATGATTTGGCTATATACGGGTATAATTACTTGATGAAACACAAGTCTAAATTTTTGAAAAGTTCAAGCAATTTCTGAGCGAAATTGAAGATCATTGTGACAAGAAGATAAAATGTCTATGATAGGATCATGGAGGTGAATATCTGAGTTACGAGTTTGGTATGAAAGACAATGTGGAAGTTGTTTCCCAACTCACGCCACCCGGAATACCAAAATGTAATGATGTGTCTGAATATCATAACCGTACTCTATTGGACATGTTGTGCTCTATGATTTCACGTATCGATTTGCCACTATGGTTTTGGGGTTATGCATTATAGAAAACTACATTAACTTTAAATAGGTCACCATCTAAATCCATTGAGATGACACTGTATGAATTTGGTTTGGAAAGAAACCCAAGTTGTCATTTCTTGGAGTTTGGGGATAATACGACACTTATGTCTGATAAGCTTGAACCTAAAGAGGAAAATTGCATCTTCATAAGATACCCTAGAGCAACAATTGGGTGTACCTTCTATGACATATCCGAAGGCAAGGTCTTTGTTGCCAAGAATGGATCAATTCTAGAGAAGGGGTTCTCTCGAAAGAAATGAGTGGGAGGAAGGTAGAACTTGATAAGTATATCGAGCCTTCACTTGAATTGAAAAGTTGCCTAATGCACAAAAGTGTTCCTGTGATGCGTACACCAATTGAAGAGAAAGCTACTAATGATGATCATGAAACTTCAGATCAAGTTATTACTGAGCCTCGTAGGTCGATGATACGTCTCCAACATATCTATAATTTTTGATTGTTTCATGCTATTATATTATCAACTTTGGATGTTTTATATGCATGAATATGCTATTTTATATTATTTTTGGGTCTAACTTATTAATTCAGTGCACAGTGCCAGTTCCTGTTTTTTCCGTGTTTTTGACCTTTTTCAGATAGGAATATCAGACAGAGTCCAAACGGAATAAAACTTTCGCCATGATTTTTTATGGAAAATATCAAAAATAGCAGAAGGAAAAGATACGGGAGAGGTGGCCCGAGGGAGTCACGAGCCTGGGAGGCGCGGGCCCCCTGGCCGTGGCTAGGGGGCACGTGACCTCCTCGTGGCCCCTCTCGACTTGTTCCCGACGCCAGACGGTCTTATAAATACGGAAAACCTCATAATTAAACCTAGATCACAAGTTCCGCCGTCGCAAACCTACAGAGCCACCAAAAACCAATCGGGAGCCCGTTCCGGCACCCTGCCGGAGGGGGAATCCATCTCCGGTGGCCATCTTCATCATCCCGGCGATCTCCATGACGAGGAGGGAGTAGTTCACCCTCAGGGCTGAGGGTATGTACCAGTAGCTATGTGTTTGATCTCTCTCTCTCGTGTTCTTGAGATGTCTTGATATCGATGTACCATGGGATTTGCTACTATAGTTGGATCTTATGATGTTCTTCCCCCTCTCCCTTCTTGTAATGAATTGAGTTTTCCCTTTGGAGTTATCTTATCGGATTGAGTCTTTAAGAACACTTGATGTATGTCTTGCATGTGTCTATCTGTGGTGACAATGGGATATTCATGTGAGTACTTGATGTATGTTTTTGTGATCAACTTGCGGGTTTCGTGACCTCGGGACCTATGCATAGGGGTTGGCACATGTTTTGAATCTCCGGTAGAAACTTTGGGACACTCTTTGAAGTTCTATGTGTTGGTTGAATAGACGATTCTAAGATTGTGTGATGCATATCGTATAATCATGCCCATGGCTACTTGAGGTGACAATGGAGTATCTAGGTGACATTAGGGTCTTGGTTGATATGTGTCTTAAGGTGTTATTCTAGTACGAACTCTAGGATAGATTTAACGAAAAGAATAGCTTCGTGTTATTTTACTACGGACTCTTGAATAGATCGATCAGAAAGAATAAATTTGTGGTGGTTTCGTACCCGACAATAATCTCTTCGTTTGTTCTCCGCTATTAGTTACTTTGGAGTGACTCTTTGTTGCACGTTGAGGGCTAGTTATATGATCCAATTATGTTATCATTGTTGAGAGAACTTCCACTAGTGAAAGTATGAACCCTAGGCCTTGTTTCCAAGCATTGCAATACCGTTCGTGCTCACTTTTACTATTAGTTACCTTGCTGTTTTATATTTTCAGATTACAAAAACCTATATCTACCATCCATATTGCACTTGTATTGCCATCTCTTCGCCGAACTAGTGCACCTATACAACTTACCATTGTATTGGGTGTGTTGGGGACACAAGAGACTCTTTGTTATTTGGTTGCAGGGTTGCTTGAGAGAGACCATCTTCATACTATGACTCCCGCGGATTGATAAACCTTAGGTAACCCACTTGAGGGAAAATTGCTACTGTCCTACAAACCTCTGCACTTGGAGGCCCAACAACGTCTACAAGGAGAAGGTTGCATAGTAGACATCAAGCTCTTTTCTGCCGCCGTTGCTGGGGAGGTTAGCGCTTGAAGGTATATCTTTAGATCTTGCAATTGAATCTTTTAGTTTCTTGTTTTATCACTAGTTTAGTTTATTAAAATAAAACAAAAAAATTTAATTACTGTTACCTCATATGCTTCATCTTTTTAATGTCTTTCGTGAAAATGATGGAAAAGAAAATTGTGCTCAAATGCTAGAAGAAGAATTACATAGGATGCTTGGCACAAAATATGTGAATGATGAGCATGATTGCAATGTTGTTAGTATGAATACTTTGAATATCCATGATGCTAATGATATGTAAAGCTACAATCTTGGGGATGCTATGTTTGATAAAGATGATCTTTTTAGTTCCCCCACTTTGAATGATCAAAATTATTATGATGAAAGCATGCCCCCTATCTATGATGATTATTGTGATGATAATTATGATATAAAGAAGAATGATGATAAAACTTATCACAATTATGAGTACCCTTTTTCTAAACATTTCTCTTTTAATGTGGAAACAATTTGTAGTGCTCAAGTCTTTTACGATACTCCCACTATTAATCATGAGAATGAATTTGCTTACGTGGAGAGTAGTAAAATTTCTATGCTTGTAGATCATGAAAAGAATGCTTTAGGTGCTGGTTATATTTTTGAATTCATTCATGATGCTACTGAAAATTATTATGAGAGAGGATCATATGCTTCTACATATTGCAATAATGTCAAGTTTCCTCTCTATGTGTTGAAATTTTTGAAGCTATGCTTGTTTTGCCTTCCTATGCTAGATGATTCTTTCTCCAATAAGTTGTTTGTTCACAAAATACCTATGCATAGGAATTGGATTACACTTAAATGTTCTAGTAATATGCTTCATGATGCTTCCATTATGTTTCAATCATTATCTTTTTTGTGAGCATCATTGAAATCATCATGCCTAGCTTGAAAGGCATTAAAGAAAAGTGCTTGTTGGGAGACAACCCAATATGTATCCTTACTTTTTTTGTGTGTTCACATGATTAAGATTCTGTATTAATCATGTTGTATAGCTTTTATTTGCATAAACTTCCAAGTAAAGCCTTTATGATTAGTTTGGGTGATAGTTGTTTGATCATGCTGAAAAAGACAGAAACTTTGCGTTCACGAAACTATTTTTAATTCCTGTCCAGATAATAATGTTAGGTTGATTATTTTTTCTGCTTATTTATATAAAAATTTACTTAATTTTCACAATTGTTTCAGAATTTTTGTAGGTGTAGAAGTATGGTTATCATTCAGATCATTACAGACTATTCTGTTCTTGACAGATTCTGTTTTCAATGCATGGTTTGCTTGTTTTAGTGTTTCCATAGATTGTATTAAGTGATATAAATTGTGGAAATGATAATATGCAGTAGGAATTGTGTGGGAAAATTTATGAATCTTGTCTTGATAGTACCAAAATGAATGATTTGTCTTTATTATACTAACCCATCTCACGAAGTTCCGTTAAGTTTTGTGTTGTGAAGTTTTCAAGTTTTGGGTAAAGTTCGGATGGAAAACGGAACAAGGAGTGGAAAGAGACTAAGCTTGGGGATTCCCAAGTCATCCCAAGCAATATTCAAGTACACCAAAGAGCCTAAGCTTGGGGATGCCCCGGGAAGGCATCCCCTCTTTCGTCTTCAATCCATCTGTAACTTTACTTGGGGCTGTATTTTTATTCACCACATGATATGAGCTTTGTTTGGAGCATCATTTTCTTTTATTAGTACTTACTTGCTGTTATTTATATTAATGTTAATGTTTTTTCATCATTTAGTTCAATAAAAATGTCAAGGATAGCCTTTACCATGCTTAGTTTGCAAGTATAGGAGTTGCTGTTCCAAAACAGAAAGTTTGCTTGTAGTGCAAAAATTCCCTAGAATTTTCCGTATGTCAGAATAACTTGAAATTTGGACAAAGTATTCTCCTATAAATTCCATACAGCTTGGAATGTTTTAAGATTTTTTGGAGTTATTTAAGTATGGATCTTGCTGCATTCTTCACAGACTGTTCTGTTTAGGCAGATTGCTGTTATGTTTGCATTGTTCGCATATGTTTGCTTGTTTAATGATTCCATTTGATGATGGGAGTTTTAAATATGCAGATTAATTTAGTGTTAAATTTCAAATAATAATCTTAGTTATTTTCTACAGTATAGGATGATATAGTTTTGCATTGATTTATACTAACCTATCTCACGAGTTCTTGTTAAGTTTTGTGTGGATGAAGTTTTTAAGATTTTTGAAACCACCATATGAGAGGAATTAAGGAGACACAAAAGCTAAATCTTGGGGATGCCCAAGGAACCCCAATCCATATTTCAGGAAGTCTCAATCATCTAAGCTTGGGGATGCCCCGGTTGGCATCCCACCTTTCTTCTTCAACAATTATCAGTTAGTATCGGTTGAACCTAAGTTTTTGCTTCTTCACATGATTCGTGCTATCCTTGGAGTGTCATTTTATTTTGTTTGAATAAGGTACTTAGGATCTGAAATTCTTAGATGGGAGAGTCTTCACACAGCTAAATAATTATCCAACTACTCATTGAGCTTCACTTATATCTTTTGGAGTAGTTTGTCTTTTGCTCTAGCGCTTCACTTATATCCTTATAGAGCATTGCAATGTTTATATTTTAGAGAAATTGATGAACTCTCATGATTCACTTATATCATTATGAGAGTCTTAAACAGCATGGTAATTTTCTTAGGTTATGAATCTAGTCCTAATATGATAGGCATCTAAAAGGGATATAATAAAAACTTTCATATTCAAATGCATTGAGTAGTAAGAGAAGTTTGATTCCTTGCATGTAGTTTTGAGACATGGACATGGTGATATTAGAGTCATGTTAGTAGAGTGTTGTGAATCTACGAATACTTGTTTTGAAGTTTGTGATTCCCGTAGAATGCACGTATGGTGAACCGCTATGTTAGGAAGTCGGAGCATAATTGATTTATTGATTGTCATCCTTTGTGTGGCGGTCGGGATCGCGCGATGGTTAACTCCTACAAACCCTTCCCCTAGGAGTATGCGTTTAGCACTTTGTTTCGATCACTAATAAAACTTTTGCAATAAGTATATGAGTTCTTCATGAGTAATGTGAGTCCATGGTATAGATGCACTTTCACCTTCCACCATTGCTACCCTCTCTAGTGCCGCGCAACTTTCGCCAGTGCACAAACCCACCATATACCTTCCTCAAAACAGCCACCATACCTACCTATCATGGAATTTTCATAGCCATTCCGAGATATATTTGCCATGCAACTTCCACCGTTCCGTCTCATGACATGTGCCATCACTTTCATTCATATAGAGTCATTATTGTTCTAAGTATCGAGTTGTAAGTAAATAAAAGTGTGATGCTCATAATTATTAGAGCATTGTCCCATGTGAGGGAATAAAAGAGGCCAAAGATGCCCACCAAATAAAAAAAATAAAAAAAGAGGCCAAAGAGCCCAACAAAAAAATGAGAGAAAAAGAGAGAAGGGACAATGCTACTATCTTTTTCCACACTTGTGCTTCAAAATAGCACCATGTTCTTCATGATAGAGAGTCTCTTGTTTTGTCACTTTAATATGCTAGTGGAAATTTTCATTATGTAACTTGGCTTGTATATTCCAATGATGGTCCTCCTCAAATTGCCCTAGGTCTTCGTGAGCAAGCAAGTTGGGTGCATGCCCACTAGTTTCTATTTTTGAGCATTCATACACTTATAGCTCTAGTGCATCCGTTCCATGGCAATCCCTACTCATTCACATTGATATCTATTGATGGGAATCTCCATAGCCTATCAATACGCCGAGTTGATGTGATCATCTCCTCCTTTTTCGCCTCACAACCTCCACCACACTCTATTCCACTTATAGTGCTATATCCATGGCTCACGCTCATGTATTGCGTGAGAGTTGAAAAAGTTTGAGAAGCTAAGAGTGCGAAAACAATTACTTGGCCAATACCGGGGTTGTGCATGATTTAAATTCATTGTGTGAGGAAGATGGAGCATAGCCAGACTATATGGTTTTGTAGGAATAACTTTCTTTGGCCATGTTATTTCGAAAGTTCATGATTACTTTGCTAGCATGCTTGAAGTATTATTGTTTTCATGTCAATATTAAACTTTTGTTTTGAATCTTATGGATCTGAACCTTCATGCCACAATAAATAAGATTATAAGAATAAATATGCTAGGTAGCATTCCACATCAAAAATTCTGTTTTCATCACTTCCCTACTCGAGGACGAGTAGGAGTTAAGCTCGGGGATGCTTGATACGTCTCCAACGTATCTATAATTTTTTATTCTTCCATGCTATTATATTATCAACTTTGGATGTTTTATATGCATGAATATGCTATTTTATAAAAAATTTGGGACTAACTTATTAATTCAGTGCCCAGTGCGAGTTCCTGTTTTTCCGTGTTTTTGACCTTTTTCAGATAGGAATATCAAACGGAGTCCAAACGGAATAAAAATTTCGCCGTGATTTTTTATGGAAAATATCAAAAATAGCAGAAGGAAAAGATACCGTAGAGGTGGCCTAAGGGAGTCACGAGCCTCGGAGGCGCGGGCCCCCCTGGCCGTGCCTAGGAGGCACGTGACCTCCCCGTGGCCCCTCTCGACTTGTTCTCGACGCCAGACGGTCTTATAAATACGGAAACCCTCAGAATTAAACCTAGATCGCAAGTTCCGCCGCCGCAAACCTACAGAGCCACCAAAAACCAATCGGGAGCACACACCTTGACAAAATTTTAAAGGAGTTCAAAATGGATCAGTGATATGGGGCAAACCCGAGGGTGGCCCGATCTTCACAAATTGGAGGTTGATTCGGGGAATAACATGAAGAACACGAGGAACACGAGAGGAAACCATGATGAAATCAAAGGGGAAAATACTCTATTGGATAAGATCCACACCAAGTACTCCTCCAATCACAAGAAATACATGAGGTGCATCAAGATCCAAGAACAACAACGGAAATAAGGATACATGGGTAGTTCATCCAAATCTCTAGGAGAGATGGGCCTTGAAATCCACTAGGGATCTTCCCTCAAAAGGGGCCTTGACATCCTCTATGGATCTTCTCCGATGGAAGTCTCGATCTCCATGAAAGAGGTAGAGGAAAGAGCAAAGCTCAACTAACTATGAGCTATCACTTTGCTAACCCTACAAAGGAGGTGGGGGAAGAGTATATATAGTCTTAGCCACCAAGGGGTAAGTGGGAGAGAGATACAAGGCCATAGGCTCGCGGCTGCACACAGGCAGGCTTGGACATCCGGAGATTGTCGGATGTCCGATGGCTCGTGAAGGACCGGACGTCCTGAGGGTGCTGGTTGTCCGAGGCTCAGTCGTCAGGAGGCTTCAAAAATCCGGCATTTAGGTGCGGGTGTCTTGGCTCTGGATTTCCGAACGGGCTCGAACGTCCGGTGGCTGGGATGTGTCGGACATCCAGGTGGCTTCGGTCGTCCGGATGCTGTAGAGTTCTACTCGTCCTCTGGCTGGGCTGGACTCCAGGCATCGAATGTTCGGAAGACGTCGGAAGTCCGGAAGACGTCGGACGTCTAGAAGTTGTCGGCCGTCCGGCCACTGTAGACTCCGCGGCTCCATCATCTTGCATCTTTGCTTCTAAGTTTTCATCGCGGATGGGGTAGGCGTACTCTTGAGCTTGGACTCCTCCTCAGTGATTGTGTAGGTTTTCTCACATCTATGCATGAACACGAGAGAGGGGTCAAGTGGTATACCATCCTCGAAGGGAACAAGGTAAGGATGCAATCATGTGTGACAATATACCAAGCATCTACCTCATGGTCATAGCAACCATGCGTAGAGTGCTCAACGAAGGGTCTATGGTAGGTATAGGAATCATTCACAACACCAAATAAAATGAAGTGTCTAGACACATGGTGCAAATGCAAGACAATCCAGGCATAATGTCAACATGGTGTAGTGAAGATAGTGACGCACTCAACACAATAGAAAGAGCAAGTGTTCAACATGTGTGAGGCAATCAAGTCAAGCATATATCAAGCAATGTGGCATGGCAAATGTAAAGAATGGACATTGTTGCAACCAAACATATGGTAAGAGCAAAAGTACATGAACAATATGATGCAACAATGGCTATATTCATGGCACTAGGCATACTTTGATAACAAGGAACACAAACATGGTTCACATGAAAGATGTCAAAAGCTCCAATAATATGTGAGATAGCTATGGGGGCAATCTCATTAGCAATATTAAAGGCATTGTTGCACTCAATACATGGCAAATATATCATGAGAAAGGCAACACATGGAGACATATGACAACACTCAATAGCGAACATGTGCAAAGGATGGCAATGGTTGTCATCAACCGCATGAGAGGCGCAAATAGTAATCATCAGCGATGCAACACAAGCAAGCCTAGTGAGCATGTCGTGCAAACTAGTAGTGCGAAAATGCAACATACTATAGGAAATCGTAGCAATCATGTCATGTGAGAGAATAATAGGCATAGACAATGCACATGACATATCGCAAGCACGGAAACAAAACATGATCAAGACATCATCATAGGCATGGGGCACAAATCAAACATGGCAATAGCAAGTAATATCTCCACCAAGCTTGTGAATACACATGTACGTACAAGAATCTTGTGCCATGTGAGATGCAAGGCATGGGTCACAAATGCATGGCAAGGGCATAAAAATAAGCATATCATGCAAAGTGAACATCGTAATATGGGCAAAGGATATATAATGGACAATAACCCATAACCATGTGAGAGCCATGTAGAAGAAATGTGCAAAGTATTTGCACAAAGGGGTGGGTGGGGGGTAAGCACTTCATGGTGGCACACGTCTTCTTCGCTCTCTAGATCTCTTTTCGTCAACTCATGTGCTTGCGAGGTTGGCGAAGAATCATGTGTACCTACACAAGAAGGAGACACACAAAACAAGGTGTGTTCATGGTAAGTATACACATCATCCATCATGATGTGTATGTGCACATGAGAGTTAGCACAACATAAGGAATGCTCAAAGAAATTTCAGGCATGGTATAGGAATACATAATCAAATGATAGTTATTATGCTCAACATGATTGGGACACAGATTGTAGCAAGTACGGGGCACATGCATATCATTTATATCAATGGCAAGCATAGTGTGCACACAATTGCGGGTATCATGCAAAGCGTAGGATGGATGTGGGGACCCCGACTCATAAGTCAAGATCACCGAATGCACGTGTACAGTGATCCCAGAGATCAATGCTCACTGAACACATAGAAGCTGAATAACAAGAGTCTTACATCCACATTAAGCATCTTACACAAATGGTGACCACGAAGGTCTTAGTCTTACAAGCATAGGTCCACACGGGCCAAACACTAAGTCTAGAACAAGCAGTGGAAATCTTCGTCGAAAGTGTGAACCCATGCCATCTGCCTTACCCTATAGGCATTCTAACTGGAAAGCATCCTAGTTCGCATGTTCGTCTCCAACGAACTCTTCGACAAACTCCTGTTCTTCCATGCCTGGCCAATTAAATAACCAGTGGCAAGCCAATGAGTACTTTGAATGTACTCGCAAGCAACCCAAGAGTGGAACGGGGCAATAATGATGCATGATATAGCACTATAGGTAATTTGCAGAAAGCTGATTTTGTATGCAAGTGACATGATGAAGTAATAGTAAGCATGCATCAACAACTAACAAAGTATTCCTGATAACACATTTGTCGATATCGTCACGAGTATCAGTTGAACACATCATGTTCACTTGTTCCGGTACACCACTTCTTTCTCAAGTGGTCACCCATCTCATCATCATCTCCCTCGGGCATTAGTGGCACCCGACGGGGTTTTCGAAGAGTATTTGAAAACACACCCCTCTCGGTATCATCATGCATAAGTCCCATCCCACATTGCATAGCGTCTAATAGCAACCTAACTACTCCACCCGCACAACCCTCATAAGGTGGTAGGGTCATGCTCGATGCAAGTATCAACGGAAAGTACCGGGGGCATCCCACCGAAGGGGAAACCACCACAACATGAGATTGATATGCCAAAAGTAAAGTGCTATATGACATGCAATGGAAAGGGTTATGAATCATGGTCAAAGGGTTGTTTGCCTGGCTCGACAAAGTCTCCGGAGTCTTCGAAGTCTTCGAGTCCAACTCCTTCGTCAATGGTGCAATCTATCGTCGCGAAATAACTGATAATAAATAAACAAGTATGCAAACAGAGCACTCAAACTACTCAACAAAAATGTTCACCAACTATGTTAAATACCTAAAGTCATACTAAAATTATCTACAAAAGGTTTTGCTGTGAAAATCCTTTTAGAAACAATTAAACAGAGGCTAAAAAGTTGCCTTTAATAGGTTTTAAATAAAAGCAATGTATAAAAGGTTTTCACAAATTTCCACAAATGGCACCATTTAATTCTACAGATTATTCTAAGATTTATGGTGCAAAAATTATTTGCATTGGACAAATAATTGATCCTGTGGAATTTTTGGAAAAACAGACAAAAACAAAAAAGGAAAAAGGGCCACAGACCCGGTGCCAGGGGCGGCCAGGGGCTGGGCCGGCCCATCTGGCCAGCTGGCCGGCCGCGCACGCGGTCAGGTTCAAACCTCATGCGCGGGGCCCGGCGCCAGTGGCACATGCGGGGGGAGAGAGAGTGCGGGAGGGGGAAGAGAGGCCGACAGGTGGGCTCCACCTGTCGGGTCCTTCTTCCTCCTCGCGATAGAGAGGAGGGGCGCTCACCGGCGACGAGGGGAGGCACGATGAGGGATAGCAAACGCAGGGATGAGCTCGGGGAGGACCCACCGGTCCTCTGGAGGTGGAAGGAGGGCCGGAGGTGGACGGGGTCACCGGCGACGAGCTCCCGCGGCGGAGACAGCATCGAGAGGAGGTCGCCGGGGTTGTTCCAAGCTGCAAAGAAGGCGAGGATGAGGGGGGATCAAAGCAGACAGACAAGGGAGGCCTAATGGAAGAGAAAGGAGGGCCGGAGGGGGTCTGTACCAGGAGATCGACGGTGAGGTTGCCGCGGCGGTCCTCGGGTCGATCCCGAGCACAGAGAGAGGGGGAGGAGCTCGGGCTCCGTAGGTGGCCTATTGGGGTGGAGAGAGAGGGATCAGAGGGGAGAGAGGGGTCTCGGGGACCCTTTTATAGGCAGGGGCGAGTCCACCGAGTGCGCCGTGCGCCAGTGACCACGGGGTGCTCACCTCAAGCCACGGGAGGGAGAGGGGAGGCCCTGGGGGCATTCCTGGGGTTAGTCCAGGCCGGGGGGAGAGAGGAGAGAGGAAGGGAGGCGTGCGCGTGCGAGCTCGAGGGTTGACCAGTTCGGGCGACGCCACACGCGTGCGGAGGAGGGGCGGAGGAAGGAGAGAGAGGAGGGGGCCGACCGCCCCATGTCACGGACACCGAGGGCGTCTCGAGGGACACGCGGGGGAGGCCCTAGGTGGTCGCGGCTGTCCATTGGGCGGTGGCTACAGTGCCTGTCGGCACTATAGCGCGCTCAAGAGCGTGCGTATGGCATGCCATGGCATCCCATCGGCGTCTTCTGTGCGGCCACTTATGCCCAAGGGATCTAGGGGGAGAAAAGAAACTGGGCTAGGCCCTTGGATGCTCTGGGGAGGGATTAGAATAGAAGGAGAGAGCGAAAAGAGGTCCTGCCAGGTGGACCATAGGGTAAAAATGAGGGTTTCACCCTCTTACCCATGGAGTCCTGGCTTGAAATTTTTACTGGGGGTAACCAGTGTCCCCTAGAAGCTGTGGTAAAAAGGAGGAGGCAAGGGTAAAAGGGTTTGAGGTGAAAATGCCAATTATTCAAATCTGGCAGAAGGTGTTTGATGATGATTTGGGGGCTCAAATGGACTTGGATCAACTTGAGATTTGATAGGGTCAAGGGGTGATGGAAAACAAGTGTGATCACCAGGTTTGAGAGGGTTTGAAGAAAGTTCACAATGGGACTTAGGGAAAACCTAGAAATAGGCAGAATCTGTTTTCTATAGATTCAAAGGTGTTAGGCTTTAACCCTTGATGCACCACTTAGTGTATCATCACTATTTGGTCATTAGAGCATGCCCACAAAGTTTGAGGCCAAGGGAAGACACTTCACAACGTAAAGTTGCTCAAATTTGAATCTGGATAGAAATGGTTTTGGGTTGGTTTGATGAAGCAACCCAACTTAGATTGAGATGAAACTTTGCAAGATCATCACCTATGATGGTGTTGTCTTGCTAGAATTTTCCTAGAATTTATTGAGAATATTTCTTATAGAAACATTCTAAAAGTTCAATCTGAACAGAAAGGGTTTTTAGGGGTTTTGCCCATGTTATGATCAAGCCCTTGTGTTGGAACTCATATATATGGAAAATATATGTCCCCTGAGTTTCTCTAAATTTTCTCAAATATTTTCAAAGCATTTAAATATTTTTTCCTTAGGAAAAGCCATTTTTGGCCTTAAGAAAAAGCCTTTAAATAAAATATGAAAATAACCTTTAACAACAATATTTGGTGGTTTTGAGAAGTCATATGTATAGTAGATTTCAAATAATGCATTTGGGAAGAAAAGATCCACCCAGATTGAGGACTTGTAGTAAAAACCTAAATTCAGGGGTTTTAGCAAACCTAAATTGAATAAATCCTTTTTGGTGAAAATAAATTGTGATAAAAATAGTTTTGAGCACTATTCACATGTCATGATCATAGGGCAAGGTATTTGGATCAAGGAAGATGAAGGAGGGGACAAGTGGAACCTAATAGTGCCAAACATGATCATTCAAGCAAATCAAACAATCATCAATCCAAACAAGCATTCACTCCAAAAAGTTTTAACTAGTTCCAAATTTTATAAATCCAAACATAACAATGTGCCAAAACACAGGGCGTGACAGACCTTCCCCCCTTACAAGAATCTCGTCCCCGAGATTCCTAGGCTAAGCGCTTAAAAGATAAGGAAACTCTGATCTGAGATAATCTTCACGCTCCCAGGTTGCTTCTGCTTCTGTGTGGTTGCTCCACTGGACTTTGAAGTACTTAATGGTGCGGCTTCGGGTGCAGCACTCAGCTTCATCCAAAATGCGGACAGGCCTCTCACGATAAGTGAGATCTGGCTGAAGGTCGATAGCTTGAAGGTCGATGTCCTTGTAGAGCTCGGGGCAGGTGGGAACTTGCAGACAGTTCCGGAGTTGTGACACGTGAAAGACGTTGTGCACATCTGACAGCTCGGAAGGTAACTCTAGCTGATAAGCAACTTCTCCTCATCTTGAAGGGATCTTGAAGGGTCCGATATATCTTGGCGCGAGCTTTCCTTTGATGTGAAAACGCTTGGTTCCCTTGAGAGGCGTGACCCTGAGGTAGACAGGTCTCCAACGTCGAGGTTCAGTTCTCGGAGGTGAGAGTCAGCGTGGCTCTTTTGTCTTGACTTGGCGGTCTTGAGATGCTCGCGGACGAGTTGAACTTGCTCTTCGGCTTCGCAGAGGATATCTAGTCCGAATACCAATCCTTCTCCGGTTTCCGACTAGTTGAGGGGAGTATGGCACTTGCGTCCATACAACACCTCAAACGGTGCGATCTGAAGACTCGACTGATAGTTATTGTTGTAGGAGAACTCGGCGAAGGGTAAGCAATCTTCCCACTTGGCTCCATATGCCAAAACACAAGCGCGGAGCATGTCTTCGAGTATCTGATTTACTCACTCTGTTTGCCCACCGGTCTGGGGGTGAAAAGCAGTGCTGAAGGAGAGCTTGGTTCCCATAGCTTCTTGAAACTTCTTCCAGAACCTTGAGGTGAACTGGGTTCCTCGGTCTGACACTATCTCCTTTGGTACTCCATGAAGACTCACAATCCGGTTGATGTAGAGGTTTGCGAGCTGGCTTCCATCGTAGGTGGTCTTGACTGGGATGAAGTGGGCTACCTTGGTCAGGTGATCAACAATGACCCAGATGGAGTCATGTCCCTTGCTTGACCTTGGTAAACTGGTGATAAAATCCATCCCGACTTTATCCCACTTCCATTCAGGCACTCTAAGGGGTTGCAGTAGCCCAGTAGGTCGCTGACGCTCAGCCTTGACCCTCTAGCATATGTCGCACTTAGCCACGAATGTGCCTATCTCCTCTTTCATGCCATGCCACCAAAATCTTGTCTTGAGGCATTGGTACATCTTGGTTCCTCCAGGATGGATGGAGTAGGGAGTGTCATGAGCTTCTTGCAAGATCAGGTTCTTGAGCTCTACTTTGTTGGGCACGCAAATGTGATTCCCGAACCATACAACTCCTTGTTCATCCTCTGAGAATCCTGGGGCCTTGCCTGCCTTGATCTTCCTCTTGATGCCTTCAATGCTCTCATGTCCCTTCTGGGCTTCTTTGATATCATCCATCAAGGTAGGCTAATCTTCGAGGTTGGCGAGAAATCCTGGTGCGACCAGTTCCAAGACGAAACTCTCAAACTCTTCATACAAGGCGGGTAGCCTTTCCTTAATCATAGCATTCAAGGAACAAGCCTTTATGCTTAAGGCGTTAGCTACCACATTAGCTTTTCCGGGGTGGTATTGAACACTGAGGTCGTAGTCCTTGATCAACTACAACCATCTTCATTGCCTCATGTTCAATTCGCTTTGAGTGAAGATATTCTTCAAACTCTTGTGGTCTGTGAATATCTCACATCGTTTCCCCATAATATAATGCCGCCATGTCTTCAAGGCATGAACCACTCTTGTGGTCTGCCAACTCTAGATCGTGAGTTGTGTAGTTCTCTTCATGAGGACGTAGCTGTCTGGAAAGATATGCTACGACTCTGCCTTCTTGCATCAGAACACCTTCATGTCCGATTCTTGATGCATCACAATAAATCACAAACTCCTTGTGAATATCGAGGGTGGCCAAAACAGGGGTTGTGGTCAATCTCTTCTTGAGCTCCTGGAAGCTCTCCTCGCACTTAGCGGTCCATACGAACTTCTGGTCCTTCTTCAAAAGCTGGGTCAAAGGACGAGCAATGCTTGAGAACCCTTCCACGAACTTGCGATAATATCCCGCGAGTCGGAGGAAGCTCCTGACTTCCTTGATGGTGGTTGGGGTCTGCCATTCAGTCACGGCTTCAATCTTGGTAGGATCCACTGACAATCCTTCTACAGTCAACACGTGACCCAAGAATCCAACTTCATACAGCCAGAATTCACACTTACTGAACTTGGCATAAAGCTGGTGCTCTCGAAGCTTCTCTAGGACCAATCTCAAGTGCTCTTCATGCTCCTCTTCAGACTTGGAGAAGACAAGGATATCATCAATGAAGACAACAATGAACTTGTCCAAATATTCCATGAAGACTTTATTCATGAGATACATGAAGTAGGCCAAGGCATTCGTCAATCCGAATGACATGACCGTGTATTCATACAGGCCATACCGGGTCACAAACGCCGTCTTTGGGATATCTTGGGGTCTGATCTTCAGCTGATAGTACCCAGACCTGAGGTCGATCTTGGAGAACACCTTGGCTCCATTGAACTGATCAAACAGGTCCTCGATCTTGGGGAGTGGGTACTTGTTCTTTATTGTGACCTCATTGAGATAACGGTAATCGACGCAAAGTCTGATAGTCCCGTCCCACTTTGACACAAATAGAACAGGCAATCCCCAAGGAGAGGCACTAGGGCGAATAAATCCTTTCCTGAGGTGCTCTGCTAGTTGCTTCTTCAACTCAGCCAACTCTTCGGATCCCATCCTATAGGCCATCTTATAGATGAGCCTTGATCTGGGCATAAGCTCAATGATGAACTCGATGTTGCGGTCAGGAGGCATTCTGGGCAGGTCATCAGGAAACACATCCGGGTATTCACATACCTTTGGCACTTGATCCAACTCAACTCCCGACAGGCAGTTAACCTGAGGGGCTTGAGTGGAAACAGGGTTGGGGACATACTTGAATTCCACACCTCGGCTGTTGGTCATGGTGACAATCCTCTTGGCATAGTCTAACAGGCCTTGGTGCTTGCTCAACCAATCCATGCCTAGGATTACAGCCAAGCCTTCCGACTTCAGGATGATAAGGTCGGCTAGGAAGTCTACCCCATTGATGTCAATCTTCACTCCCTTACACCCTATCCCAGACTTCATAACTGAATCGGGGGTTTGTATCAGCATACGACTACCCAAGGGTGTAGGATCCATGCCACTCTCTAGTATAAACTTTTGGGTGACAAAAGAATGTGAAGCTCCACAATCAAACAATATTGTTGCTGGGGTTGAGTTGACGAGGAACGTACCCAGTATGACGTCCGGGTCTTCCTGGGCTTCCTTTGCGGTGACGTGATTCACATGACCCTTGCCATTGTTGGGCTGATTGCGGGGAGTTGGGTTCCTTGGCGGTGCTCCACGGGCTTGACCTTGAGCTGGCGCATTGGGGCGCGGTGCATTTGGCTCCTTGTTGGGGCACAACCTAGAGACGTGTCCTGGCTGACCACATCCAAGGCAAGTGACTTGCCTAGGGTTGTTGTTGAAGGTCCTGCCACCGTTGTTGTTATTGGGGTTGCTATTGTAAGCTGGCCTGGGGTTGGCATACTGCTGAGGCTGGTAGCTCGGACGAGGCGCAGGAGGTCTAGCCTGCTGCGGCTGATAGGTTGGCTTAGCTAGGGCTGGCTGCCATGGGTGGGGCTTCTGGTTGCTTAAGCTTCCACTGCTGATCATCTTGCGCTTGCGAGTGTCATCGATGGCACGATGCTTGTCTTCCAGCATGAGGGCCTTGTTCACCAAGTCGAAGAAGGTGCGGCAGTCGCAGATGATGAGCTGATACTGCAGAACTTCCTGAAGTCCTTCCATGAAGCGTTCCTTCTTGGCAGCCTCCGTGCTGACATCTTCAGGTGCATACCTTGACAGCAGGTGAAACTTCTGTAAATACTCCTTGACAGAGCTACTTCCTTGCTTCATCACTCGGAATTCCCTCTTCTTGATAGCCATGATCCCAGAAGGAATATGGGCAGCGCGGAATCCTTCCTTGAAGTCATTCCACGTGATCGCACGTTCTCCTTGCATGACCTTGAATCCATCCCACCAAGCTCTGGCGGTACCTCCGAGGCAGTGAGAGGCATAAAGAACCCTCTCACGATCCTCATTGTAGTTGATCAAAGCAAGGAGGTCCTCGATGGTCCGGATCCAGTCATCAGCATCCAATGGCTCGGCTGTCTCGGTGAAGGTCGGGGGCGAGTTCCTCATGAACTCCGACAACGTGGAGCGGCCATTGCCGTTCCTACCTTGCTGCTGGTTGTTCACGAGAGCCTGGGCCATCTACTGAAGAGTAGCATTGTTGGCCTGGCGCTCCTCCCGGAGAACTTGGAGGAACTGAACTATGGTCATGTTCTCCGGCGGAGGTGGCGGCAGGGGAACGTCGCCCTGAGGATGCTCCTGGTGTTCTCGAGCGTGAGCAGCCCCACCATTACCCTATTGCTGGCTCGAGTTGCCGGCTTCGGGATTGGTGAAGGAGCTGTTGCGGGTAGCAGTCACCATCCTGTTTGGAGCAGCCAAGTCAAACAACTGGGGTCGACAATAGGATAAGCAAAACGGCAAAGCGCGCCTAAGGGGGTCGGTCAAGTGCGAGTGTGAAGAAACAAAGGTCAAAAGACCAACAACATATATTAAGATAGACGATGTAGTCGCTTACATGTTGCCTAAGGCAAAAGCGCGACTTGCATCAGAACACAAACAACAAAACAAACAAGAAACACATGTGGTTTCATATGAACCATTACACGGACTCGACTACGCATGAGGGATACATAACTGATCCTACCCTAGGGGTTCTCGGACTTAGGTGGTGGAGTGCTCGGTCTCGTAGTCACGCTCCTCTAGGTCTTCCTCTGGCTCATCCTCAGAACGAGCATCGTTCCCGGTCGACGGGGTCGGGGAACGAGGAGGCCCATCCCGATGACGCTTTGCAGGCGGGTCGATGAAGAGCTCACGGTACTCCTTCGCACTCATGCGACGACTACGCATAGGTGCATCACTGGCTGGGGGTACTCCTCCTCGATAAGCGATAGCTGGTCATCCCTCGGGGGATCCATCCTTCTTGATCTTGTCTGGCTTCGTCTTGGCTTGTCGAAGTAGCTCTCGGGTGTGGTGAAGTTCCTCGCGGAGCTTCACGGACTCCTTCATCAAGTTGTGAACCAGACTCTCGGCGGAGAGGCTGAAGTAGGTCTGGAACCTGAGTGGTGCGCCATCTTCCTTGGTTGTAATCAGCGTCCAACTCTCACCAAAGTCATCCTTCCTAAAGGGAAGGTAACGAGTAGCTGGCTCATCAGCCATCTCTGGAATGATGTCTCGAAGGTATAGGAGTGCCTTGAGTGCAGCTGTCTCGGTGGCAAGCATCATGGTCTCCATCCGTGGTCCTTCAAAGAACCAACTCGTCGGGGAGTCATTTGCCTTAACGACCACATCCACGTGGTACTCCTTCGTGATGGCATCGACCCAATGCTCGTGGTAGAGGAAAATGGGTGGTTGGCGAAACTGGCACTTCTCCAGACTATCCCCAAGGAGTAAGGGAAAGCCAGATGTTAGGAAGGCTTCGGGTACAATGGCCATCTAAGTTCCAAAGCTAGGTGTAGTTTTGAAAACGACCTTATCCTACTAACATCCATGCTAGCTAAGGGCTTCCTAAAGTCAGGATGACTCTGATACCAGCTCTATGGGGACCCCGACTCATAAGTCAAGATCACCGAATGCACGTGTACAGTGATCCCAGAGATCAATGCTCACTGAACACACAGAAGCTGAATAACAAGAGTCTTACATCCACATTAAGCGTCTTACCCAAATGGTGACCACGAAGGTCTTAGTCTTACAAGGATAGTGCCACACGGGCCAAACACTAAGTCTAGAACAAGCAGTGGAAATCTTCGTCGAAAGTGTGAACACTAAGTCTTATAGAAACATTCCAAAAGTTCAATCTGAACAGAAAGGGTTTTGAGGGATTTTGCCCATGTTATGATCAAGCCCTTGGGTTGAAACTCATATATATGGAAAATATATGTCCCCTTAGTTTCTCTAAATTTTCTCAAATATTTTCGAAGCATTTAAACAATTTTTCCTTAGGTATTTCTGGCCTTAAGAAAAAGCCTTTACATAAAATATGAAAATAATCTTTAAAAACAATATTTGGTGGTTTTGAGAAGTCATATATATAGTAGATTTCAAATAATGCATTTGGGAAGAAAAGATCCACCCAAATTGAGGACTTGTAGTACAAACCTAAATTCAGGGGTTTTAGCAAAACTAAATTGAATAAATCCTGTTTGGTGAAAATAAATTGTGACAAAAATAGTTTTGAGCACTATTCACATGGCATGATCATATGGCAAGGTATTTGGATCAAGGAAGATGATGGAGGAGAGAAGTCGAACCTAATAGTGCCAAACATGATCATTCAAGCAAATCAAACAATCATCAATCCAAACAAGCATTCACTCCAAAAAGTTTTAACTGGTTCCAAATTTTATAAATCCAAACATAACAATGTGCCAAAACACAGGGTGTGACAATGGGTCAAAATCTACTAATGTGTATGATGAAGCTTTGGGGTTTTCCTCGTGTGCAATAGCGGAAGCATACTATGGAGAGTATGGACAACATCCAAAACCATGCATATAAAAAGCATGGAGATCATGGCATGGCATATGACAATTATTGCACAAATAAGGCAAAGGAAGAATGGCAATATCATCACAAGAAAAGCAAATGCCAATAATCATGGGCTTGTCATCTATGGTATATGAGCAAATGGGACTTACTTTTATGGTATATGCATAGTTACTGTGGTGAGATTGCAAAGATGCAATATGAGAAATTTCACGCATAGCATATGACAAGTCAAGCGGATTGCCAAACATGATGTGACCTATAGAGTTCTCACAAGAAATCCTATGCAACATGGCATCACAAGTAATAGAATCCAGATGTGAATCGTCAAACACATCATAAATGGGTAATTCATCAGATGGGGAAGTCGCATAATCATGAATCATGGCAATAGGTGGATCGACACCATGCAAGCAATCAATATCCACTAGTGGGACAAGAGCATCACCTTCACCTATGTTACCTTTTTTATTCCACTCATGTGGCTTAGGTGAGGTGGCATAGACCAACTCGTGGTCCTCTCCATCATGATGGAACCATGTGGGGGTGTATCATATTCCACCATGGCCATCGTTTTGTCCATAGGGAGGATGAAGTCCTTGAGAATCGGCGCGCCATCATGTATGGGACCAAGCACCAAAGGATAAGACACGATAGAGGTAGAGGCTAAGTTGTCAGAAATCGAAATGGCCTCACATGCCCTATCGACTACCTCACTCTCTCTATGTGGTGGTGGCTCACACACTCCCTCGAAGTAGGTGCGCTCAAACTCACATATGGTGGAGTCACTTGTCTCACTCAAGTGGTGGGGATTGTGTCTCTCCTCACATGGGAATTGTGGCAGATCAACATATATGGGGATAGTGGTGAAGGCACTCTCACTCTCAATATGGTGGCATAAGTCTCACAAGTCATCTCCAAATGCCATCGTGGTCGAAGGGAAACTCCCATGCTCAACCATCTCATCACCGTCGTCGTGGATGAAGGCTGAAGATGGCACATCATCACTCTCACCGCCAAAGTTGGAAGCGTCATCCATTCTTGCCACCTTGTCGCTCACCTCCAAAGCATGCTCCTTGAGTGGCTCCGTAGTTGTAGTCGTCTCCGTGACATCTTCAAAAAGAGTCATGGTAGACTCGGCATCATCAATGCCACAAAGAGGGGTGGCGATGAAGTGGAACTTGGTAGCATCGTCTTGGTGCTCGTCGGGCTTGGACATCCTGGTGGTACCATCCTCATGCTCGTTGTCGTTGAGGCTGGTCATCACGAAGTGTGCATGGGGTCGAGTAGGCTTGGCCTTGAGTTCTTGTGCCGCCTTGAGAGCACCAATGTAGAGTTCGCCGAGAGACTTATAGTTGTTATGGAAGTTAAGATTGGCTCTTTCGTTGTTCAATCCCATCATGAAGTAGAACTTCATCCAAATGGGATTGGTCACACCAACTCATTCATGGACTTGGATCCTTGTATGGTGTTCTCCAATTGGCGTTGAAGATGTTTCGTGTAGGTGGAAGGCACAAACTCTTGCCGCATCGCTTTCTTCGTCTTGGACCAACTCATGTCGAAGCTTTTCGAAGATGTGTGAAGCCACCATGTCGATGCGTCGCCATGGAAGTTTCTTGTGGCGTACTTCACTTGATCTTCAGAAGGGACTTGAAGTAGATTGAACTAGTGGTCCATCTTGAGCTCCCACTCGAGATAGTCCTTGGGGTCTTGACTCCCACGGAAAGGAATTTCATGGTCGATCTTGAGGTCATAGTAGCTCATGGAAGTCGCATACTTGAGCTTGGGGAGCTTCTCTTGAAGTGCTTGTTGTCCAAGATGTCGCATATCCAAAGGCGAAGATGCCTTGAAGTCGCTTGGTGAAGATTCCAATGTAGGTGGTGAAGTCATTGAGCAGGGGTTGGTGTCAAGCTCATGACCTTCACACTTGTTCTTTGTTGGACGCCTTGATGGTGGCGTCATTATTTCTTCATGTCGTTGATGGTGTCGATGCCGGTGTGATCTAGCCAGAGATGGTTTTCCTCGGGAGCATGTGCACTTGAGTGTCTTCTCGAAGATGATGAAGACCTCTCACGGTTCTTGATAAGGACCTTGAGCTCATCCATTTGAGCATCTATCTTGGCGGCGATGAAGTTCTTCATGGCATCGAACTTGTCATCGTGGTGGTAGACTGAAGTAGATGTGAGAACGAGATGGAATGAACATACCAAAGTTACCTCTTTTTGAAGTTGTAGATGGATCTCAAAAGACCACAATGTATGCAAAGAAAGAGTGCACTCGGTGAAAAACCTTGTCCAATTCTCACAACCTACACAAATGGCTTATAGTGGAGCTCGCTGGGGTTAGTGGCACAAAAATCAAGCAAAATGAAGTCCAAGATATTGTAAATGTTTAAATAAATCCAATGGACTCAAAATGGAAAGCACGTGATCATAAATATATAGGAGGGCAATATAGAAACACGCATTGTGGGATAATGGGGCTTGTGCAACTATAGGAATGAGAAAGCTCGTGTTGGACAAACACAATGAGATACGCTAGGTTATTGCATGTTTGGGCACAATTCACCATTTGGCTCCAATCCTATTCATGCAAGAAAAATGTTCCCTATTCCAAGTATCCACATGCACAAGTATCTCCTTTCATGCTCAACTCTATGCTTATAAGCTTATGATCTTTCTTTCTTGCTTATAAGCTTTTTCTCTTTTTTGACTCTTCTCTTCCTTTCCACTATTACTATTGAGCCTCAACCAAATATATGAGACAATTATCACAAGATATGCACGGGAGCAATCAATTGCACCATATGATATTTCAAATGATGCAATAATACGATATCGTATCACTATGGTGCTCAAGTTTTCGCGAAGCCCGACAATATTTGGATAGCTAGTCTCAATAGGTATGAAGGTAATCACAAAGATGGTGGGGCTATCAAGATGTAATGGCACAGAAGGAAAAGTGTATGACAGAATGGATACCTTCGTCAAACTTAACCTTTCATGAAGTCGGAAGTAACCGGCCTTGCTTCCGGTTGAATATGGTATCAAAGGATGGATGGTCGCCGTCAATGTTCAATGTCGTTGGTCAATGTAGATGATGAGCCGATACAAGCCGATGATGGTTGATGATGAAGTAACCATCCCTAAGTAGCCGAAACACCTTAGGAGACTCAAATCACAACTCAAGCAACCACGAATTCAATGGGAACCAAAATGGGTTAGGTTGCGAAAGTCTATGATGGTAATGCGGATGATATGGTGGAGGGCCCAGGCAAAGTTGCCTAAATGTAAAATATTTGATGGTGTCAAATGATGGAGGAGCTAATTTTTGGGGCTGGGGGTGTTAGCTACCAAACGAGCTAAAGAACGTCAAAATCAGAGTTCGGATGAATTAGTTATGGCCGAAACAAAATTCCAGCCGAGTCATTTTCTACAGGTTACGGACGTCCGAGAGATGTCGAACACCTGAGGGTCGGACGTTCGGAAGGTCTGGACATCCAAGATTTTTGTCCTGTTTAGTTGTTCTGAACGTCCGGAAATGGTCGGACGTCCGAGGGTCGTTGGGGTCCGAACGTTCGGAGATGGTCGGACATCCAAGGGGTCGGCGTCAACGCGGGATGGGAGTTTCGGGACGCGATTTTGGGCTCGAAATTGAAGAGAAAAAGGGAAAATTAAGGCTAGGGAACACTAAGAGAAGTAGATGCACTTGCCAATCAGCAAATCCACGGATCAAAATCAACAAAAATTCACAAGAGCAACAAATCACAAGAAAATTTTGGGGGCTATTTTTGTGGGGAATTTTCTAAATTGGGGCAAAAAAATCGAACTAAAGCAAGAAAAGTGAGGGGTAGGGCTCCAAATTCGTGGCAACGTGGCTCATGATACCAATATGATACGGGGAAAACCCGAGGGCTGCCCGATCTTCACGTATTGGAGATGGATTCGGGAAAGAACACGAGGAACACGAGAGGAAAACATGGGGAAATCAAAGGGGAAAACACTATATTGGACAAGATCCACACCACGTACTCCTCCAATCACAAGCAATACATGTGGTGCATCAAGATCCAAGAACAATAATGGAAATAAGGATACATGGTTAGTTCATGTGAATCTGTAGGAGAGATGGGCCTTGAAATCCACTAGGGATCTTCCCTCGAAAGGGGCCTTGACATCCTCTATGGATATTCTCCGATGGAGGTCTCGATCTCCATGGGAGAGGTAGAGGAAGGAGCAAAGATCAACTAACTATGAGCTATCACTTTAATAACCCTAGAAAGGATGTGGGGGAAGAGTATATAATCTTAGCAACCAAGGGGTAAGTGGGAAAGAGATACAAGGCCATAGGGCCGAGGATGCACACAGGCAGGCTTGGACATCCGGAGGTTGCCGGACGTCCGATGGATCATGAAGGACCGAACGTCCGGAGGGCGTCGGGCGTCCAGAGGCTTCGGAAATCCAGCATTTTGGTGCGGGTGTCTTGCCTCCGGATTTCCGGAGGGGCTCGGACATCCAAAGATTGGGATGTGTAAGACATTCAGGCGGCGTCGGTCGTCCGACCGCTGTAGAGTTCTGCTAATCCTGTGGCTGGGCTGGACTCCAAGTGCCGGACGTCCGAAAGACGTCGTACATCCGGAAGCTGTCGGACGTTCGGCCGTTGTAGACTCCACAGCTCTGTCTTCTTCCGTCTTCGCTTCCAAGCTTCCCTCGCGGATGGTGTAGGCATACTCTTGAGCTTGGACTCCTCCTTGGTGATTGTGTAGCTCCACTCACATCTATGCATGAACTCGAGAAAGGGGTCAAGTAGTATACCATCCTTGAAGGGCACAAGTTGACACGTGTAAAGGAGAAGATTCACCTTTGTATGTTTGGAGTAGATGTTGCACGTGTCACTTGGCAAAGGGGCTCTTGCCATGGTGATGTCCGTAGGATACTCGGCATCAATCAGTCAAAGGAGTTCTTGCATGTATTGTAAGGTGTGAAGTTGAGTAAGACACAAACCTCGACCATGACAGAAGAAAGAGAAAGAACGAAGGTCGTCCCCTATGCCTCAACCATAGGCTCTATATTGTATGCCATGTTGTGTACCGCATGTGATGTGTGCCTTGCCATGAGTATGGCAAGGGGGTACAACAATGATCCGGGAGTGGATCACTAGACAACGGTCAAAATTATCCTTAGGTACCTAAAGAGGACTAAGGAAATGTTTCTCGGTAATGGAGGTGATAAAGCGTTACGTCGATGCAAGCTTTGACACCAATCCGAACGACTCTGACTAGAAAGCCGGATACGTATAGTGGAGCGGTCATTTGGAAAGCTCCAAATGGACCATGGTAGTAGCATCTAAGGTATGACATATAGATTTTCAAAGTACACACGGATCTGAATGTTGCAAACCTATTGACTAAAACCTCTCTCACAAGCAAAACATGATCAAACCCCAGAACTCATTGGGTGTGAATCACATGGTGATGTGAACTAGATTATTGACTATAGTGCAAGTAGGAGATTGTTGGAAATATTCCCTAGAGGCAATAATAAATTGTTTATCATCATATTTCCTTACTCAAGATAATTATTTATTATCCATACTAGAATTGTATTGAGCAGAAACTAAAATACATGTGTGGATATATAGACAACACTGTGTCCCTAGCGAGCCTCTACTAGACTAGCTTGTTGCTCACAGATGGTTAAGGTTTCCTAACCACAAACATGAGTTGTCATTTGATAAGAGGATCATATCGTTAGGAGAATTATCTGATGGATAGGACCCAACTGTAATCATATCATATCATCGTATCACTTAGTTTTTTGCTACCGCTTTCTTCATGTCAAGTATCTATTCCTAAGACCATGATATCATGCAACTCCCTGATGGCAGAGGAATGCCTTGTGTGTACAAAATGTCACTTCTTAAGTGGGTGATCATACAGGTGCTCTATAGGTATCTTTGAGGGTATCTGTTGTGTTGGCATGGACCGAGATTGGGATTTGTTACTCCGTATGACGGAGAGGTATCTTTGGGCCCTCTCAGTAATACACATCACAAGAAGCTTGCAATCAATATGACTAAGGAGTTAGTCATGGGATCTTGTATTATGTGACGAGTAAAGAGACTTTCTGGTAACGAGATTGAACTAGGTATGGAGATACCGACGATCAAATCTCAGGCAAGTAACATACAACTGGACAAAGGGAACTGCAGACGTGATTGATTGAATCCTTGGCATCGTAGTTCGACCGATAAAGAACTTCATGGAATATGTGGGAACCAATATGGGCATCCAGGTCCATCTATTGGTTATTGACTGGAGAGGTGTCTCGCTCATGTCCACATGATTCTCGAACCCGTAGGGTCCGCACGCTTAATGTTCGGTGGCGATATAGTATTATTGGGTTATGTATGTTGGTGACTCTAATGTTGTTCGGAATCCCGGATGAGATCTCGGACGTCACGGGTAGCTCCGGAATGGTATGGAGGTAGAGATTTATATATGGGAAGTCCTATTTTAGCTATCGGAAAAGTTTCGGGTTTTTTCGGTATTGTACCGGGATGCTTCTAGAAGGTTCTAGAAACTTCCGAAGGAGTACGGAAGTCCACCAAGGGTTCCACCACATCACAAAGGTTTACATCGGCTGAGGGAGGTGCCCTGGCCTTATTGGGCTAGACAAACAAGTCCCTCAAGGCCCATGTGGCTTCGGAGAGGAGGAATGTCCACCCGTGTATGGAAAGGGACGGAATTGGACTATGAGTCCAACTCCTCCCCCTTGGCTACGCCCTAGGGTTTGGATGGTCCATTCCCCCAAGTCCCTCCAACTATATATAGAGGGGAGGGGCACCCTAAGAGGACACACCAAGGCCTCGGCGCCCCTCTGATGCGGAGCATCCTACGGACATGACCATGATAAGACTCCCTTTGCCAAGTGACACGTGGGACATCCACTTCATACTTACAAAGGTGAATCTTCTTGTTTACACGTGTCAACTTGTTCCTTTCGAGGATGGTATAAAACTTGACCCATCTCTCGTGTGCATGCGTAGGTGTGAGCGGAGCTACAAATTCATAGAGAAGGAGTCCAGGCTCAAGAGTACAACTACACCATCTTCGAGGGAAGCTTGGAAGCGGAGACGGAAGAAGACGGGGCTGCAGAACTCTACAGTGGATGGATAAGCGGAATCCTCCGGACGTCCAACACTCTACAACGTCCGGACGACCGACGCCTTCCGGACGTCGGACAACCTTCATTGCCCGGACGACCAACGCCCTCCGGAAATCCAACGCCACCTCGACCGTACCAAATTGACGGACATCCGAAGACCTCCGAACGACTGAGCCACAGACGTCCGACGCCCTCCGAATGTACGGTCCTTCGTGAGTCGTTGGACGTTCGACCACCTCCGGACATTTGGCACTGCCTGTGCGCAGCCGCGGGCCTTGGGCCTTGTATCTCTTCCTCACTTCCCCCTTCGTGGACAAGACTATATATACTCCACCCCCACCTCCTTTCTAGGGTTAGCAAAGTGATAGCTCATAGTTAGTTGAGCTTTGCTCCTTCCTCTACCTCTCCCATGGAGATCGAGAACTACACCGGAGAAGATCCATAGAGGATGTCAAGACCCCTTTCGAGGGAAGATCTGTCTATGGATTTCAAGGCCCATCTCTCCTATAGATTTGGATGAACTGCCTATGTATCCTTATTTCCATTGTTGTTCTTGGATCTTGATGCACCTCATGTATTGCTTGTGATTTGAGGAGTTCTTGGTGTGGATCTTGTCCAATAGAGTGTTTCCCCGTTGATTTCTCTATGTTTTCCCCTCGTGTTCTTCGTGTTCTTCCTCGGATCCACCTCCAACTCGTGAAGATCGGGCCACCATCTACTACGCCGCCCTCGCTCACTGGATCGAGGAGGCGGAGACATCACCGAGCTACACGTGTGCTGAACGAGAAAGTGTCGTCCGTTCGGCGCTAGATTGGGACGTATCATGTTTGGATCGTGAAGACGTACGACTACATCAACCGCGTTATATACGCTTATGCTTAGCGATCTACAAGGATATGTAGATGCACTCTTCCTCTCATAGCTATACATCTCCATTGATAGATCTTGCGTGTGCGTAGGAAATTTTTTGTTTCCCATGCAACGTTCCCCCAACAGGAATGAGATGACTGATAGGGCCTCCAGCCTCTTTGCCGGGTCATCCTATTGTCAGGTCTCAATGCTGGGAATCATCCCCAACACTAAGGGCAGCGGCATCACGTAGAGTTGGCACCCACCCCCGATAGGTTGGGTCAATGTTAACTCTGATGGTGCAATTAATGCATGCAATTAGGTGGTCAACTCGGGATCATTACATAGAGATCAACAAGGGTTGTTCTTAGAAGCCGTATTGAAGCGGTATAACGACATCAAGGACCCGTTCCAAAGTGAGCTACTGGCATACCGAGATGATGTAGAATCTGCGGCGAGAAGATAATATAAATATGTTACAATTCGGGTGGACTTCGCTACACTTGCATATTTCTGGCATGACACGAGCCCTACTGATTTAAATGGAGCACATATCATGATGGAAATTAGAAGGATAACCAATCATTGTATGGATTGAGGATTCTTTGGACTCCACGTGATGCAAACTGGCTTCGCATCTACGCGCGACAGAAGCTCTTAGGAATTTTCTATTACTTCCTTCGATGTAATTCCTGGATTCCTAACTAGATTTCTTCAATCATATATTAATCTCTTGTTAGTTTGATGAAGTGAGGGGTTTGCTTCAAAAAATCAAACATGGTCAAATTCAGATGTGAGAATTGGATAGGTGAGGTAGTCCTGGTTTAAGGGGTCCTCTGATAGCCGACCTATTTATCATGGGCCAGATTATGTGGGCCACTGGCTGAGCATTGGATGATCAAAGGCCCCGTCGCCAGGGAGGAACCTTCAGGAGTCGTGGCGTGTCATCCAAGTTTTTAATAGTATATAGGCATGCTTTTTCCTTCGAGGTGCAACCGACCATGTGTAAACCCTAGGTACCCTCGGCGTCTATATAAGCCGGAGGGTTTAAGAGTGTAGGGCAGAGAAACTCGTCTAGGGTTTACCTTTCCATCTCGAGGTAGATCAACTCTGTAACCTTCATATCATGAATATAATCAAGCAGGACGTAGGGTTTTAGCTCCATAGGAGGGCCCGAACCTGGGTAAACATCGTCTACTTCATCCCCTGTTACCATTGATCTTAGTCTCACAGCTCGGGACCCCCTACCCGAGATCCGATGTTTTTGACACCGACATTGGTGCTTTCATTGAGAGTTCCGCTGTGATTGCCAAAGGAATCGATGGCTTGCCTTGTCATAAGCAACGAGATCTACAGCCAGGATATTCTCATCCCTGATCAGATCTTCACATGCGACGACCCTGCTTGCAACCCAGGCCCTGGAGTTCGCTGCGGAGATAGATCGGTATCGGTCCCTGATCTAGCACGCAACTCGGAACCCATAATTCCGGACTCACATCGTGGCGTGCAATCAAAGTTTTTCCCACCCACCACCCAAGTCGAGCACTCAAGCATCGTAGCAGAGTCCAAGTCTTCGGACTTATGAGATGTTAAACAGTTACCAGGAGAGTCGGTTCATCGTTTCTTGGCTAGATTCCTAAACAAAGCATGAGGTCTTAGTGAACAGGAGATAATGGCAACCTTCAATCGCAATTGCCATGATGAAGGGATTCTCAATGCCCTGGCTCGTCGGCACATTTGCAACTTCACCGAGCTTCGGATTTGGTACAAAAATATTGTGCCATGGTTAGCACCTGGCAAGCCAAACGACTACTTTTGGAACCACTTTTACCGAGTACCCTAGAGGATATCGGGAAAAGGGGATACCTCTGAAGCGGCTAGCCGAACTCGAACCCGTCGAAAATAGAAATAGACCCCTTATAGGGGTCAGAACTATCCTTAACGGGCTATTGGATAAACCATGCCCTATACATTATGTATTGCTAAACACAAGCCTGACTCATAGCCTTAGAGCTTGCTGGGTCATCGGGCAGGTCGCAAAAAGTGGTGAAGCCATCCTTGAGGCACTATCGCTGAATAGGCGCTCCACATTTCCACCAAGATACAACGCCGAAGTCCTGACGATCTACGAAATGTTCCCCTCAAGGAACGGGAGGAAAATAGCTCTTAGAGAACTCAAACAGGTCTATCATGTGGCAGCAACAAGTTCATGGGGAGACATTCCCATTACCTTCAGAGATACTGACCAACCAGCCATTCGTCCCGGTCATACACCGGCCGCACTGGTCCTAAACCCCATCGTCGATGGCTTCAGGTTGCATAAAGTGCTAATGGATGGCGGCAGTGGTGTAAATCTTATCTACGAAGATACCCTGGAAAAATGTAGTTTGACCGATCTCGCATCGAGCATAGCAACACGACATTCCGGGGGATCAGTCCTGGGAAAGAGGCACGTTGTTTAGGACGTATCACCCTGGACGTAGTGTTCGGCACGCCCGAAAACTACCGATCTGAAGAACTTATCTTCCATATCGTGCCCTTCCCCAGGGCCTACCACGCTCTACTAGGGCGTGACACTTTCACAAAATTCCAAGCTACACCACATTACGGGTATATCAAGCTCAAGATTCCAGGCCCAAACGGGGTAGTCACAATCGCCAGAGATCCGAATATATCCCTTCAAGCTAAAAATAAAACAGCAGTGCTCGCCCTCGAGGCACTAGCTGAGACCTTCGTTGTAGAAGAACTGACCGCACTTCGGTCAATAGTAGACAAGGATGATGTCATCCTTTGCAAAAGGCTCAAACCCACGTCCTTTAAACCTATAGATGAAATCGTTACATTTCAGGTACACCCAAGGGACCCCAATAAGACAGCATCCATCGGAGCTCAGCTGGACCCCATAGTGGACGAAGCATTGCGAGCATTCTTATGAGATAACTGGGACATCTTCGCCTGGCATCCTTCCGATATGACTGGAATCCCACTGCGGCTATCAGAACATAGTTTGAACATCATCGCAGGCTTCAAGCCCGTTAAGCAGACTCTGCACTGCTTTTTTGAGCCCAAACGACAAGCTATGGGTGAAGAATTAGCCAAACTGCTAGAGGCCAGCTTCATATGGGAGATTAAGCACCCCGAATGGTTAGCAAACCTGGTGATGGTACCAAACAAAGACAAATCGTGGCGGTTGTTCGTCGACTTTAATGACCTCAACAAGGCCTTCCCTAAGGACCCTTTCCCCCTACCATGCATAGACCATATAATTAACACCATAGCCGGACACAACTCATTGTGTTTCCTCGGCACTTATTTCAGATACCATCAGATCAAAATGAAGGAATCTGATCAAGCCACAACCGCATTCATCACCCCTTACGGGCCATTCAGCTTCAATACTATGCCCTTCGGGCTTAAAAATGTTGGGGCTACATACCAGCGCATGATCCAGACTTGTCTCTCAAAACAAGTCGGCAAAACAGTCGAGGTGTATGTGGACGATGTGGTAATCAAAACCAAACATGTCAGCCAGCTAATTGACGACCTAAGGCAAACCTTTGCCAGCCTACGTGAGTACGATATACGACTCAATCCGAATAAATGTGTATTCGGAGTCCCCACTGGTAAACTGCTCGGATTCATTGTTTCCCATAGAGTAATAGAAGCAAATCCGGCCAAGATCTGCGCCCTATCAAAACTTGCAGTTCCCACAGAGCTAAAGCATGTCTAGAGGTTGGCTGTTTGCGTGGCGGCGCTAAGCCGCTTTATCTCCCGCCTCGGCAAAAAGGCTTTACCGTTCTACAGATTGCTGGAATGGACCAACAATTTCGAATGGACCGATGAAGCAGCGGCTGCGTTAGAAGAAATTAAAACACTGCTCGGAAGTAATCCCATACTCACCACACCAGGCACTAGTGAACCCATGTTATTATACATATCGACCACCAACCAAGTTGTTAGCGTAGTGCTCGTCGCCGAATGAGAGGAGGAGGGACACAAATTCCGAATACAGAAGCAGGTCTATTACGTGTCATAAGTACTAACGCAGTGCAAGTCCAGATACCCGCACTACCAGAAGATAGCCTATACAATATATATGGCATCACAAAAACTAAGACACTACTTTCAAGACTGTTCGGTTACGGTGGCATCCGAAGTATACCTGAACAATATAATCAACAATAGGAACGCCACCGGCCAATTGGGCCATTGAGCTCCTTCCTTTTGAAATTGCCTACAAGCCATGACGAGCTATCAAATCTCAGGTGCTGGCAGATTTCCTTGCCGAATGGACAGAGGCCGAGCTCCCCAACGAATATAGTACATACTCCCATTGGATGATGTACTTCGAAGGATCCAAAACTTTAGCCAGACTGGGGGCTGGAGTTATTCTGGCATCCCCCATAGGCGACAACGTTCAATGCATGTAGCAGATCATGTATGCTAATTCCAACAATGCAGCCGAATACGAAGCACTCTTGCACGGTCTTCGGATGGCAGCATCAATGGGCATACCACGGTTGGAGGTACGGGGAGACTCCAACTTGGCCATCTCCCAAATCAAAGGCAAATTCGATGCCAAAACCCCAAAGATGGCGGCATACAAAAAGGTTGTCCTCAACATATCTGCACGGTTCGAGGGGCTAGAATTTCCCCATGTCGCTAGAGGCAACAACCAAGCCATCGACATACTGGCCCACATGGGTACAAACGCGACCCTATCCCAAAAAACACTTTCCTGGAACGGCTCTTTAAGACATTAGTGGTTTGGCAGGACGATAATAAGGGTGTCGGTCTCACCAGCGCGGAAGAGGTTGTTCCCCCTATAAACGAACCAGATTACCAAATCATTGGCGGCTCCGTAATCGATGAAATGCCCTCGGCTCATGAGGTCATGGCATTAATGTGCCATGGACCGAGCCCTTCCTTGCCTACCTTCTTCTCAAAGAACTCCCCCATGATCAAACGGAGGCGCGATGCATAATTCGGTGATCGAAAGCCTATAGAGTCCATGAGGGTGACTTATACAAGAAAGGCACCACCAGAGTACTACAGCGGTGCATATCTGAGGAAGAAGGATGGCAACTCTTAGCTGAAGTCCATGCAGAGATGGGCGGCCATCACGCCGCGACAAGGGCCTTAGTTAGTAAGGCCTTTCAGGCCGGTTTCTTCTGGTCCACTGCTCGAGCGGACGCCCAGTCACTTGTCAAGCACTGTGTGGGGTGTCAACTTTTTGCAAATCAAAGTCACATGCCCCCAACAGATCTTCGGACTATTCCGATTACCTGGCCTTTGCAGTCCGAGGGCTAGATATGGTCAGACCACTTAAAGGGGGGATCAATTAGAATAAATACCTATTGGTCATGGTTAACAAATCCACCAAATGGATAGAGGCAAAACCTATCAAATCAGCCAAGTCCGGACCAGTAATCGACTTTACATCCGACATGGTACACCGTTACATCGTCCCGCATAGTATAATGATGGATAATGGATCCAACTTCACAGCCCAAGAGGTCAAAGACTGGTGCGCAAAAATGGGCATCAAGCTCAATAACGCATTGGTGTATCACCCGCGGACCAATGGACAAGTCAAACGAGCGAACGGCCTCATCATGAGTGGCATTAAACCACGTATTGGCCAATCCCTGCATGAGTCCAACTATCATTGGGTAGAGGAGCTTGACTCCGTTCTGTGGGGCCTGCACACCACCCCAAACTGATCAACGGAATACACACCGTTCTTCATTGTCTACGGGGCAGAAGCAGTCCTCCCCTGTTTATTCACGACGCACCAATGGTGCGCATGGACAAGGAAAAGGAGGCCGGGTTAGATCGGTTGGACGACCTGGACGCCTTAGAAAGAGAGCTCGACATAGCCCAGGCTCGTTCTACTTTTTATCAACAACAGACCCGATGTTACCATAGTAGGGAGGTCAGGGAAAAAGCGTATAGTGTGGGTGAACTCGTCTTATGGCTCCCGGAGAAGCAGAAGCATAAACTCAACCCCAAATGGGAGGGCCCCTTCATACTTGACAAAGTACTCACGGGAGTGGCTTACCGTCTTCGAAACCCGTCAGACAACTGCCTTGAACCAAACCCATGGAACGCAGCTCGTCTTCGACGCTTCTACGGATAACCCGGTGTCGTCATACTCTTTACCCTTTACCTCCTTTTCTTTTCTTTTTCTTTATTTTTTCCTTTCCCTCCCACCTTGATTTTTGGTAGGATTGGGTTTTTTTCTTTTCTTCCCAAGTCTATGTTCGGTTCAGCCGATCCTGTATCAAGATTTTTGGCATACATCCTTAATTGTTAAATCTGAACACAACACCTGGGGGCTTCTTCCCAAAGCCAATGATTTTATACTCTAAGCATCTATTCACATTCACTAAGATTTTTGCCAAGCTGGGTTTCCTCACTCTTGTGCCTACCCTCTAGGTTCCCGATTGTTCGGCTAGAGGGTAAAGGGAGCACCTCTGCGATTGTTACGACCGGGTCATCCGGATACATACCTCAGATGGGTCAAGCCAAAAGCTAGCTATCTTCAGTAGAAAATTGGTCGGCTACGATGGAAACAACAAATGAAATTATGGTCGTTGTCACCATTACTCGGGCTTCTTTTCTCACAAGAGATATCAGTCGCATACTAGTAGTATACAGCCTTACTATCTACGATTTACGTAGCAGCCTGAAGGGAGGTACCGATGGAGGTACTATTTTCTTTGCAAGATGTTTCTTACGCTAAGTAGTAATATAACATATCTCCGTGTGCATTTTCTGTCTGTTCGCACCAAATGGCTAGATTGCCTGGTTCTTCGAAGGAATTCCGTATTATCAAGGGATATTTCATAAGGAACACTCCCAAGCTCTTAGCATGGGAGGTCGAAGCCGATGGCCGGTTAAGACAAATTTTACAGCGCAGACGGAGCAATTTTTGATTTAAAGTACATAGTTACATAAAATCATACATTTGGCTGCTGGTCAAGATTGTCTATTATGGCATCTCGGGTGGAATCTTCGGGCGAAAGACGAGCGGCAGGCATCACTTGGTCGTACACCAAATGAGGCGGCACTTCTTGCCCATCCGGCCCTGCCGGCCCAACCCGAGCCATATGCTCAGGGTTAAGGCCGGTATAACGGGTCTTGATCATCGCTCATGCCTCTCGTCCTCCCTCCCGAAAGGCCGATGTCTTCCATAGCTCGAACCGACTTCGGGCTCGCTTGAACCAATGAACCAGTTCGGTCATCTCCTCCGGAGGTTGCTCCGCGGGCCATAGCGCTTTTATCATGCTCTTCGTGGCCTTCTGAGCCCGCTCATGAAGGGCGGACAGTTCCTTCAGAAGGCTTCCCGGGTAGGATCCGATCTCTTCTTCGGGCCGTCCGGGTAGGAGACCTATGAATGAGACAAGGAATATCCATTACACCTAATGTATGAAAGGTATTCAAGGATGCTATAATTGCACTTACTAAACATGCCCTTCTGTAATTTCTGGTTCGTTTCATGGCTCTGGGCCAATTGACCGTTTAAACTCTCGATCTCTTCGGCTTGCTGCTTGTTCTTTGCCTGGAGGCGTTTCTTCTCTTCTAGGTTTCGTTGCAACGAAAGGCAGTCAGCCTCATTTTGGGACTCGGCATACCTCTAAGATTCTCGGGCTATATCTAAATCTTTTTGCAACTTCCCTATTGATTCAACTGCTACAAAGTACCCTTGCGTCAGCATGGGATTATATACTAAGATCAGCAGAACAGGTATACACACCATGTGCCTCCCGGGTAAAATTCTGCACTTTTTCCAATTCGGCCTTCGCAGTTTCCACCTATGCTCGGCTCGCCCCCAGTTCCATGGCCAGTTACTCGTTCTGCTACCATGAGGCCTGTATCCACAGTAAAAAAAATACGCGAATCCTTAATTCAGTCATTCCGACCAATTCAAGGCTCGGGGGCTACTGGGTCACATGTGTGTTCGGATTCTTATAGCCAATCACTCACCTACAGGCTGGATGATATTAGTTTCATGGCTTCCCCGAACCCAGCTCGGGCAGGTCAGATGTGTGTGTCAGGCGAGTGTAGTGTCGGGGGATAACCTTGGGGTACCCTCAAACGACCCTTTACACCAACCTTCTAAAACAACTATAGGGCGAGCCGCCTCACCCTGCAGTCCGGCTCTGTGTTGACGGCTACGATGAGCCGACTGGCTAGGAGCGGAGACTCATGGCTCCCTAGCCGGCCACACATTGGATGCCACGGTCAAAGTACGTGTGGCAACAATGGCCCCCATCCCATTAGAGGTTAGCGTCTACATGGCCATAGTGGAGGCAATAGTGCCTCTGACTCTGGCCGACTGCGACCGGGCGCACGAATAGCGCTGTCGGTCGTACCGTTGACCGCGGCCGGCTGCCAATAGGCGACGCCTCGAAGGACGACTCGTGCCACCAGTGGGCCCCTCCGGCTCCCGACGGGACCCCGCAGCTGGCGGGTCCTACCAGCGACAAGACCCCTCAGTCAGGGGCCCCCACGGCCGGCTAGAGAGGCTGCCAGCTAGGGCCCTCCTGAAGCCTTCTATTCGTATTGTAATCCAGGGGTTGGCCAATAAAAAACCCCGGAGCCCCCCCCCCCCCGCATGCACGGGGCGATCGATTAACTCACCAGACCACACACACCACACTCACATAAGGAGGCAACAAAGGCAGTCTAGCTCTTTCTTCCTCCTCTAGTCTTACAACTCCAGGAGCGCCATTGTAACCTCACCACCTTCTAAACTAGACCAAGCAGGACTACGGGTGTTACCTCCCACGGAGGGCCCTAAACCTGGGTACATCTCGTGTCCATCATCGCTTGTGCCTAATACCACGCCCAAAGCCCGTCGGCATCCTTTCGGCCCCAACCACTCTCGATAAGCCTACCCATGACATTTGTCATGAGAAAACGACGATAGTTGGCGCCCACCTTGGGGCCATACGCGACGCCAGCCGAGTCACGCTCCGGGCGGGACCCTCCATCACCTCCTCCGGCCGCTCTGCGTCCGGGCGGAACCACATGCTCATGGGGCTTACTCCGGCAGGTCTAGCGGGCGATGTTGCCGGCCTCTCCAATGAGTGCCTCGGCAGTAACCCCTCGCTTGACATCGCCGCACTCACCGAGCGCGTCGGTAGGCTCAGCCTTGCCGACGAACCTATGGCCGACGTGTACCCTAGTTGGGTACTCGACTGCACTGACCCGCCCTCGTCCGTTGGTGCACTCGCATCGGGCGAGGCCAATGGCTCCCACGTCCGCGTGGGTGTGATGACCACCGCCTCCTCTACCTCTTCTGGCCATGCGCGGGCCGAGGCCGACAAGGACACTGCCCACGCCGGGACCTCCGACCTGCTCAACGCCACCCTTCGGGGTTTGAGCACCCCCATTGCTCCGACACCAAACCAGGCCACCGTCACAGCCGAGCTGGAGGCGGGCCACTGTCTCTTGTTCGAGGACACCAGCCCCCTCGTGTCCGAGCGGCGCCAGATGGAAGCCGCGCAACGGGAGTACATCTCCGCCTACGGTCTCACCCTGCCTGGCGTCGAGCCTACCTGGGGAGCCATGCGCGACTTTGGCCGCGTGGTTGCTGAGATCCTTGGCGGCAACCTGCCCGTCTATGACACCCCTGCGACCAACCTGCAAGCCGCCAAGGTAGCAAACGAGGACCTGGCCATCTTGGAAGGTGAGGGGTGCACCTCACGCGAGCGGCACATCAAAGACCTCTTCGACACCGCCAACGTGCAGCAAGTCGGCTTCATCCCCGGTGGAGCCGTCTCCGAGGTTCCCCATCCTGAGGGCGTGGGCACTGGGGCTGTTGGCCGTCAGCCGGCTCAGCACTCCAGCTCCCCTCGCCCCTCTGGCCGACGGGCCGAGGCAAGCAACGCTCGGCGCTCCCAGCTACACGGAAATGAGCAGCCGACTATCGACAGCCAACACAATGAAATCCCGGTTGGAGGCAGCTACCACAACGAGGCACCGGCTGGTGGTAGCTGGCACAGCCGGGGGCACACCCCGCCTCCACAATGAGAGCTGACGTGGTCCATCCCGCCGACCGCTCGGCACAGATCTCGCGGCCCGGCTCGGACCGCGGGTCCTCCATAGCGAGAATGACGCGGGCCACCGCCTAAACCGGTTGGCACAGTTGGCCCTCCTCAAGGTGGAGGACTCAATCGGCCTGACATGCCTCGGCCCTCGGATCCACAACAAGTCGTTCCCAACCGGATTCACACTCCCTCGCGACACCCCAAAGTACAACGGGGCTGCCAACACCACGGCGGTCACCATAGCAAGGGGGAACAAGCGCGTAGCTGTCCGCTACACCCCCCCTCATGCTGATCGGCTCGGCCCGCACCTGGCTGAATAGCCTGGCGGCCGTCAGCATCAACACCTGGACGGACTTTGAAAAGGCGTTCATCCACAACTTCACCGGCACCTACAAGCGCCCTGTCCGCCCCCGCGAATTGGCCATGTGCGTTCAGTGTCTGGACGAGGCCCTCCGTGACTACCTCACCCGATGGACCGAGCTTCATAACTCCTGTGAAGGGGTGCATGAGGTGCATGCCATCCAGTACTTCATTGAGGGTTGTCGTGATGGCACATACCTCAAGCACAAGATCTTGTGCTCCGAGCCGGCAACATTGGCAAACCTCATGGCCAAGGAGGACAAGTATGCCACGATGGACTCCGTGATTCGGGTCAAGGTCAGCATGCCCGGCAAGGCGGCTCCGCCGCTGGATGGGTCACGATCGGCTGCCGACAACCGGCAGCCACAGAACAATAAGCGCAAGACCAACCAGCCGGACTCCCGCTACAGGAGCCGGCAGGTTGCTACCATCGAGGAATAGCAGTCGGCTGCCCAGGCTTCCGACCAGCGGCAGCGCCCCGGCAAGGCCGCCTGGTAGCCCAAGCTCACCTTCGAGTAGATGCTCGACCTCCCCTGCAAACATCATCTGGGGCCAAGCCCTCCACGCATACGCTCCGGCGGTGTAGTTTCTCGCAGTGGTTGGCTCGGGGGGAAAGCCTCTCGGCTCCTCCCGCGCCACCTCTCCGCATGCCGGCACTGGCGCCGGCTCCGTGCCGGCCCTAGCTCAGGCTTCGGCCCAGCAAGACGGCTGCCTGCTCGACCAGTTCCCCAACCGGGATGGTTCCTACGTCATCTTCACCAACAAAGAGATGGGAAAGCACTACCAGCACCGGCTACACCGCAAGGTGAACGCCATCATGCCTGTGACACCTCGGTTCATGTACTAGTCCGAGAAGCCGGTTACCTGGAGTCGGGCCGACTACCCGTCCATGATGCCGAGCCCTGGCAGCTACGCCTCGTCCTCGACCCCACAATCGTCTCTGAGAGACGCGTCTGCCGCTTCTCGCGGGTGCTGATCGACGGGGGCAGCAGCATCAACATCCTCAATCGCGACACCATGCTCAAGCTGGGGCTCATGGAGGAGGACCTGCAGGCGAGCCGAACGGTTTTCCATGAAATCGTGCCAAGAAAGTCTTGCACCCCCATCGGAAAGATCAAGATCGACGTTCTGTTCGGCGGCCGGAGCCACTTCCACTGCGAACCTATATGGTTTGAGGTGGGGACCAAGATAGTGTTGGAAATATGCCCTAGAGGCAATAATAAATTGTTTATTATCATATTTCCTTGTTCACGATAATCGTTTCTTATCCACGCTATAATTGTGTTGATCGGAAACTCAGATACATGTGTGGATACATAGACAACACCATGTCCCTAGTATGCCTCTAATAGACTAGCTCGTTGACCAAAGATGGCTATGGTTTCCTAGTCATGGACATGAGATGTCATTTGATAACGGGATCACGTCATTAGGAGAATGATGTGATGGACAAGACCCAAACTACAAACGTAGCATATGATCGTGTCAGTTTATTGCTACTGTTTTCTGCATGTCAAGTATTTGTTCCTATGACCATGAGATCATGCAACTCACTGACACCGGAGGAGTACCTTGTGTGTATCAAATGTCACAACGTAACTGGGTGACTATAAAGGTGCTCTACAGGTATCTTCGAGGCTGTCTGTTGGGTTGCATGGATCAAGACAGGGATTTGTTACTCCGTGTGATGGAGAGGTATCTCAGGGCCCACTCGGTAATACAACATCACAATAACCCTTGCAAGCAATGTGACTAAGTGTTAGTCATGTGATCTTGTATTATGGAACGAGTAAAGAGACTTATCGGTAACGAGGTTGAACTAGGTATGGAGATACCGACGATCGAATCTCGGGCAAGTAACATACCGAAGAACAAAGGGAACATCATACAGGATTAACTGAATCCTTGACATAGAGGTTCGACCGATAAAGATCTTCGTAGAATATGTAGGAACCAATATGGGCATCCAGGTCCCGCTATTGGTTATTGACCATAGAGGTGTCTCGGTCATGTCTACATAGTTCTAGATCCCTAGCGTCTGCACACTTAAGGTTCCATACCGTTTCGGTAGTATAGAGTTATGTATGGTGGTGACCGAAGGTTGTTCGGAGTCCCGGATGAGATCCCGGATGTCACGAGGAGCTCCGGTATGGTCCGTAAGTAAGGATTGATATATAGGAAGTCCTGTTTTGGTCGCCGGAAAAGTTTCGGGCTCATCAGTAGTGTATCGGGAGTGCCGGTAGTGTACCGGGGGACCATCTGGAGAGGTATTTCGACCCAAGAGGCTACATGGGCTGTGGGAGGAGTTAAACTAGCCCCTGGTGGGCTGGCCGAAGCCTCCTCTAAGGTTCCATGCAGCTGGAGTGGTTTGAGAAGAAAAAAATCCAAAGGTGGAGAGGTGGAAAGAGTTTCCAAGTGGAAAGGAGGAATCCTACTCCTAATAGGATTGGAGTAGGACTCCTCCACCTCCAATTTCGACCAAACCTTGAGGGTTTGAGGCTGCCTCCTCCCCTCCCTCCCTCCTATATATACTAGAGAATTTAGAGGAAAAATTTTACCCTAATAGCCACGTGCTACCTCTCCTCTAGATCGCAGTTTCTCCTCTGGATCGGTTTTCAGCGATGCTTAGGCCAAGCCCTGCTGGAATAGCTCCACCACCATCGCCGCAATACTGTTGTGCTGCCTGAGAACTCATCTACCTCTTCGCTCCCTCTTGCTGGATCAAGAAGGCGGGGATCGTCATCGAGCTGTATGTGTGCTGAACGCGAAGGTGTCGTCCGTTCGACGCTAGATCGGAAGGACCGTGATCAAGATCGCGAGACGGATCATGATGAGATTGCGGGACAGGTCATGATGAGTTCGCGGGACGGATCATGATTGGATCGCGGGATGGATCATGATGAGATCATGGGACGCTCGGCGATTTGGATCGCGAAGACGTTCGACTACACCAACCTCGTTTCTTAACGCTTCCCGCTTCGCGATCTACAAGGGTATGTAGATCCACTCTCCCTCTCGTAGATGCTCATCACCATGGATAGATCTTGCGTGTGCGTAGGAATTTTTTTCCCATGCAACATTCCCCAACAGTGGCATCATGAGCTAGGTCTATGTGTAGATGAGATCTCGAGTAGAACACAAAGAGTTTGTGGGCGTTGATGCTTAGATTGCTTCCTCCCTTGGTCGTGTTTTGGTTCAGCGGTATTGCGGGATGAAGCGGCCCGGACCAACATTACTCGTACGCTTACGAGAGACCGGTTCCATCGACTAACGTGTAACTTCGTTACACAAAGATGGCTGGCGGGTGTCCGTTTCTCCTACTTTAGTTGGATCGGATTCGACTAAGGCGGTCCTTGAGAAGGTTGAAAAGCAACTTATGTATCACCGTTGTGGTTTATGCGTAGGTGAGAATTGTTCTTGCTAGATACCCGTAGCAGCCACGTAAAACATGCAACAACAATTAGAGGACGTCTAACTTGTTTTCGCAGGGTATGTTGTGATGTGATATGGCCAATTACATGATGAGATATATGTGATGTATGAGATGATCATGTGTTGTATTAGAATATCACGACTTGCATGTCGATGAGTACGGCAACCGGCAGGAGCCATAGGGTTGTCTTTAATTATTGTATGACCTGCGTGTCAATCATTAAGCGCTATGTAATGCTTTACTATATCGCTAAAAGGTAGCAATGGTAGTAGAAGCATGGTGGGCGCGACAACCCCGATGGCGACACGTTGACGGAGATCAAGATGATGGAGATTATGGTGTCATGTCGGTGATGATGGAGATCATGCCGGTGCTTTCAAGATGGAGATCAAAAGCCCAAGTTCATGGCCATATCATGTCACTTATGATTTGCATGTGATGTTAATCCTTTTATGCACCTTGTTTTGCTTAGGGCGATGGTAGCATTATAAGGTGATCCCTCACTTAATTTCAAGATAAATTGTGTTCTCCCCGAGTGTGCACCGTTGCGAAAGTTCGTCGTGTCGAGACACCACGTCATGATCGGGTGTGATAGACTCTACGTTCACATACAACAGGTGCAAGCCAGTGTTGCACATGCAGAACACTCGGGTTAAACTTGACGAGCCTAGCATGTACAGACATGGCCTTGGAACACAAGAGACCGAAAGGTCGAACATGAGTCATATAGTAGATATGATCAACATGATGATGTTCACCATTGAAACCACCCTCACATGATGATCGGACATGAGTTGGTGAATTTGGATCATGTATCACTCGAATGATCAGAGGGATGTCAATTTGAGTGGGAGTTCTTAAGTAATTTGATTAATTGAACTTATTATCATGAACATAGTCAGTAGTGTCTTTGCAAAATTATGTTGTAGATTACTAGCTTACGTTGTAGCTCCCTTGAATTTCTATATGTTCCTAGAGAAATAGAGTTGAAAGATGATGGTAGCAATATTGCGGACTGGGTCCGTGATCTGAGGATTGTCCTCATTGCTGCATAGAAGGCTTACGTCCTTAATGCACCGCTTGGTGCGCCACCCCCTCTAGCGTCGTCTGTAGATGTTGTGAACATCTGACAGGCACGTTCCGATGACTACTTGATAGTTTAGTGCGTCATGCATTACCGCTTAGAATTGAGGCTCCAAAATGTTTTGAACGTCACGGAACATATGAGATGTTCTAAGAGCTGAAATTGGGATCACAGGCTCGTGCCCAAGTTGTGAGATATGAGATCTCCAACAAGATTCTTTGCCTGCAAGATGAAGGAGAATAGCTCAATCGTTAAGCATGTGCTCAGATTTTCTGGGTGCTACAAACGCTTGAATCGAGTGGGAGTTGATCTTCCAGATAAGATAGTGATTGATACAGTTCTCCAAGTCACTGTCACTAAGCTACTAGAACTTGGTGATGAACTATAAAATGCCAGGGATAGAAATAATGATCCCTGAGTTGTTCGCGATGTTTGACACCACGTAGGTAGAAATCAAGAAGGAGCATCAAGTGTTGATGGTTAGTAAAACCACTAGTTTCGATAAGGGCAAGGGCAAGGAGGGAAACTTCATGGATGGCAAGTCAGTTGCTACTCCAGTGAAGCAAAACAAAGTTGAACTCAAACCCGAGACTAAGTGCTTCTATTATGAGGTGAGCGGTCGCTGAAGTGGAACAACCCTAGATACTTGGTAGATAAGAAGGCTGGCAATGTCGACACAAGTGTATTTGATATACATGTTATTGATGTGTACCTTGCTAGTACTCCTAATAGCGCCTGCGTATTGGATACCGGTTCGGTTGCTAAATGTTAGTAACTCAAAGTAAAAGCTACGGAATAAACGGAGACTAGCTAAGGGTGAGGTGACGATGTGTGTTGGAAATGTTTCCAAGGTTGATGTGATCGACATCGCACGCTCTCTCTACCTTCGGGATTAGTGACGAACATAAATAAATGTTATTTGGTGTTTTGCGTTGAGGATGAACGTGATTAGATTGTGTTTATTGCAACACGGTTATTCATTTAAGTTAGAGAATAATTCTTATTCTGTTTACATGAATAATACCTTCAATGGTCATGCACCCAGTGAGAATGGTTTGTTGAATCTTGATCATAGTAATACACATGTTCATAACATTGATGCCAAAAGATACAAAGTTAATGATGATAGTACCACATACTTGTGGCACTTCCGCTAAATGTCATATTGGTATAAAGTGCATGAAGAAACTCCATGTTGATGGATCTTTGGACTCATTCGATTTTGGATCGGTTGAGACATGCGAACCATGCCTCTTGGGCAAGATGACTAAGGACCCCGTTTTCCGGATTGATGGAGCGGGCAAGTGATTTATTGGAAATGATACATGTTGATTTATGCAATCCAATGAGTCTTGTAGAGTGCGATGGATATCGTTATTTTCTTACCTTCATTGATGATTTGAGTAGATATAGTGTATATTTACTTAATGAAACACAAGTCTGAATCATTTGAAAGGTTCAAGCAAATTCAGAGTGAAGTTTAAGATCATCGTGACAAGAATATAAAAATGTCTGCGATGTGATAGTGGAGGTGAATATCTGAGTCACGAGTTTGGCATACAACTTTAGACGATGTGAAAGTTGTTTCACAACTCACGCCACCTGGAACACCATAGTGTGATGGTGTGTCCAAATGTCATAGTCGTGCTCTATTGGATATGGTGCGTGCCATGATGTCTCTTATCGTTTTGCTACTATTATTTTGGGGTTATGCATTAGAGACAACTATATTCACTTTAAACAGGACACCATATAAATACGTTGAGATGACACCGTGTGAATTATGGTTTGATAGAAACCTAAGCTGTCATTTCTTAATGTTTGGGGCTGCGACACTGGTGGAAAATGTTTTCACCTAATGAGGTTGAACCCAAAATGGAAAAATGCATCTCCATAAAATACCCTAAGAACAGTTGGGTGAACCTTCTATCTTAGATCCAAGCATAAAATGTTTGTTGCTAAAACTGGGTCCTTTCTCGAGAAAAAGTTTCTCTCAAAAGAATTGAGTGGGAGGAAGATAGAACTTGATGAGGTTATTGAACCTTTGTTTCAACGTCAGAGTAGTGCAGTGCAGGAAGATGTTTCTGTGAAGCCTACGTTAGTTGAAGAGGAAGTTAATGATGATGACCATGAAGCTTCGGATCAAGTTACTATCGAACCTCGTAGGTCGACAAGGATGCATACTGCTCTTGAGTGGGATGACAATCATGTCTTGGAGGTCATGTTGTTGGACAACGATGAACCTACGAGCTATGGAGAAGCGATGATGGGCCCGGATTCTGACAAATGGTTGGAGGCCATGAAATCCGAGAAAGGATCCATGTATGAAAAACCAAGTATAGACTTTAGTAGACTTGCTCGTTGGATGGCAGGTCGTCGAGTACAAATGGACCTTTAAGATGAAGACATACGCTGATGGTAAATGTCACCATTAATAAAGCTCGACTTGTTGCAAAGAAGTATACGACAAGTTCAATGAGTTGACTGTGATGAGACTTTCTCACTCATAGCGATGCTAAAGTCTGTTGGAATTATGTTAGCATTTGCTGCATTTTTCAATTATGAAATCTGGCAGATGGATGTCAAAACATCGTTTCCTTAACGGTTTACTTGAGGAAAGGTTGTATATAATACAACCAGAAGGTTTTTTCAGTCCTAAGGATGCTAAAAGGTGAGCAAGCTTCAGTGATCCTTCTATGGTCTGAAGCAAGCATCTCGGAGTTGGAACATACACTTTGATGAGGAGATCAAAGTTTTTGAGTCTATATAAAGTTTATGAGAAACTTTTATTTGCAATAAAGTGAGTGGGAGCACTATAGAGTTTCTGATAAGTATATGTGGATGACATATTGTTGATCGGAAATAATGTAGAATTTCTGGAAAGCATGAACGGTTGTTTGAAACGTGATTCTCAAAGGAAGACCTGGATAAAAGCTACCTAATTATCAAGCATCAAGATCTATATAGATAGATCAAGATGTTTGATGAGACTTTCAATGACTACATAACTCGACAAGATTTTGAAAGAGTTCAAAATGGATCAGTCAGAGAAAGAGTTTTCGCCTGATTTGTAAGGTGTGAAGTTGAGTGAGACTCAAAGATCGACCACGGCAGAAGAAAGAGAAAGGACGAACGTCGTCCCCTATGCCTTAGCCATAGGCTCTGTATAGTATGACATGTTGTGTACCGCACCTGTGTGTGCCTTGCCATGAGTCCATCAAGGGGTACAAGAGTGATCCAGGAGTGGATCACTGGATAGCGGTCAAGATTATCCTTAGTAACTAAAAGACTAAGGAGATGTTTCTCGACTATGGAGGTGATAAAGAGTTCGTCGTAAAGAGTTACGTCGATGCAAGCTTTAACACCAATCCGGATGACTCTTAGTAGAAATCCAGATACGTATAGTAGAGCAGCCATTTGGAATAGCTCCAAGTGGGGTGTGGTAGCAGTGTTTACAGTTTGACATAGAGATTTGCAAAGTACACACGGATCTAAATGTCGCAGATCCAATGACTATAAGACCTCTCTCACATGCAAAGCATGATCGATCCCCATAACTCATTGGGTGTTATATTCATAACAATGCGAATCACATGGTGATGTGAACTAGATTATTGACTCTAGTGCAAGTGGGAGACTGTTGGAAATATGCCCTAGAGGCAATAATAAATTGGTTATTATCATATTTCCTTGTTCATGATAATCGTTTATTATCCATGCTATAATTGTGTTGATCGGAAACTCAGATACATGTGTGGATACATAGACAACACCATGTCCCTACTATGCCTCTAATAGACTAGCTCGTTGATCAAAGATGGCTATGGTTTCCTAGTCATGGACATGAGATGTCATTTGATAACGGGATCACGTCATTAGGAGAATGATATGATGGACAAGACCCAAACTACAAACGTAGCATATGATCGTGTCAGTTTATTACTACTGTTTTCTGCATGTCAAGTATTTGTTCCTGTGACCATGAGATCATGCAACTCACTGACACCGGAGGAGTACCTTGTGTGTATCAAACGTCGCAACGTAACTGGGTGACTATAAAGGTGCTCTACAGGTATGTCCGAGGGTGTCTGTTGGGTTGGCAAGGACCAAGACTGTGATTTGTTACTCCGTGTGACGAAGAGGTATCTGAGGGCCCACTCAGTAATACAACATCACAATAAGCCTTGCAAGCAATGTGACTAAGTGTTAGTCATGTGATTTTGTATTACGGAATTAGTAAAGAGACTTGCCGGTAACGAGGTTGAACTAGGTATGGAGATACCGACGATCGAATCTCGGGCAAGTAACATACCGAAGAACAACGGGAACATCATACGGTATTAACTGAATCCTTGACATAGAGGTTCGACCGATAAAGATCTTCGTAGAATATGTAGGAACCAATATGGGCATCCAGGTCCCACTATTGGTTATTGACCGTAGAGGTGTCTCGGTCATGTATACATAGTTCTCGAACCCGTAGGGTTCGCACACTTAAGGTTCGGTGACGTTTCGGTAGTATAGAGTTATGTATGGTGGTGACTGAAGGTTGTTTGAAGTCCCGGATGAGATCCCGGACATCACGAGGAGCTCCGGAATGGTCCGGAGGTATAGATTGATATATAGGAAGTCCTGTTTTGGTCGCCGGAAAAGTTTCGGGCTCATCGGTAGTGTATCGGGAGTGCCGATAGTGTACCGGGGGACCGTCGGGAGAGGTATTTCGACCCAAGAAGCTACATGGGCTGTGGGAGGAGGTAAACCAGCCCCTCGTGGTCTGGCCGAAGCCTCCTCTAAGGTCCCATGCTGCTGGAGTGGTTTGAGAAGGAAAAAATCCAAAGGTGGAGAGGTGGAAAGAGTTTCCAAGTGGAAAGGAGGAATCCTACTCCTAATAGGATTGGAGTAGGACTCCTCCACCTCCAATTTTTCGACCAAACCTTGAGGGTTTGAGGCTGCCTCCTCCCCTCCCTCCCTCCTATATATACTAGAGGATTTAGAGGAAAAAGTTTACCCTAATAGCCACGTGTTACCTCTTCTCTAGATCGCAGTTTCTCCTCTAGATCGGTTTTCAGCGGTGCTTAGGCAAAGCCCTGCTGGAATAGCTCCACCACCATCGCCGCAACGCCATTGCGCTGCCGGAGAACTCATCTACCTCTCCGCTCCCTCTTGCTGGATCAAGAAGGCATGGATCGTCATCGAGCTATACGTGTGCTGAACGCGGAGGTGCCGTCCGTTCGGCGCTAGTTTGGAAGGACTGTGATCAAGATCGCGAGACGGATCATGATGAGATTGCGGGACGGATCGTGATGAGTTCGCGAGACGGATCGTGATGAGATCGCGGGATGCTCGGCAATTTGGATCGTGAAGACGTTCGACTACACCAACCGCGTTTCTTAACGCTTCCCGCTTAGCGATCTACAAGGGTATGTAGATCCACTCTCCCTCTCGTAGATGCTCATCACCATGGATAGATCTTGCGTGTGTGTAGGAAATTTTTTGTTTCCCATGCAATGTTCCCCAACAGATAGTCCCTACCACGCGCTGCTAGGACGGCCGGCTCTTCTCAGGTTCATAGTGGTCCCCCATTATGCCTACCGTCGCTGGTGACGACAAGATATCGATCGTGTGCGCACAAGACGGCAAATGGCTAGCCGAGGCCCTGGAGATTGCCGAGGAGAAGCGGCAGCTCGACTGGCTCGTGCCCCACACCTCTGGCCAGCCGCCTATGCCGTCTCCTTCATCCTCGTCAGCCGGCGAGGCATCGTTCCAGCCGTCTAAGGACACCAGGACGGTGTCGCTCGACCCGGCCAACCCCAAGCAGTGTGTCACTATTAGCGCCGTCCTCGACAGCAAATAGGAAGGCGAGCTCGTCGACTTCCTCCGTGAGAATCGGGACATGTGTGTGTGGTCTCCGAAAGACATGTCGGGTGTTCCGAGGGAGTTCGACGAGCACAAGCTTCATGTGCGTCCGGATGCGAAGCCGGTCAAGCAACCCCTGCACCGTTTCTCCGAGGAGAAGCGGCATACTATAGGAGAAGAGATCGCCCGGATGCTCGCAGCCGGCTTCCTCATGGAAGTGTTCCACCCAGACTAGCTGGCCAACCCAGTCCTGGTGCTGAAGAAAAACAAGACATGACGCTTGTGTATCGACTACACGAGTCTGAACAAGTCGTGTCCTAAGTACCCGTTTGCCCTATCACAGATCGATCAAGCCATTGACTCCACAGCCGGCTGCGACCTACTGTCCTTCCTGGATGCCTATTCCGGCTACCACCAAATCAACCTGGACCCGGCCGACAGGCTGAAGACCTCCTTCATCACCCCTTTCGGGGCCTACTGCTACATCACCATGTCCTTCGGCCTGAAGAACACAGGCACCACCTTCCACAGCTGCATGCAGAAGTGCCTCCTCCCTCAGATAGGCAGGAACGTCCATGTCTACATTGACGACATCATCGTCAAGACTAAGAAGCACTGTAGCCTCCTCGAGGATCTCCGGGAGACATTCGCCAACCTGCGCGAATACAAGATCAAGCTCAATCCAGAGAAGTGCGTTTTCAGCGTCCCAGCTGGCCAACTCCTGGGTTTCTTTGTCTCTGCTCGCTGCATCAAGGCTAACCCAGAGAAAATCAGGGCGATCGAGCGCATGCCCAAGCCGACCCGGCTCGTGACATCCACAAGTTTATCAGCTGTCTTGCCTCGCTCAGCCAGTTCGTCAATCGGCTGGGTGTCACACCCTTTGATTTGCCTCATGACTAAGATATCATGACTCGAAAATCAGGGCCAATTAAAACTTTTGTGTGCTTGTGATGCTTGACTTGGTTGTTGATTTCTTGTTTGCTTACTGGTGCTCTATATTCAAAAAATCCCTCCTCATCTCAAAACCCTTTTTCCTTGATCCCCACTCTTGTCCAATGATCATGCCATGTTATTAGGACTTAATTATATTTTTACAAAATATTATTTTGGCCAAAATGGTTTTATTCAAATTAGGCTTTTCAAAAACCCCTGATTTGGGATTTGTACTACAAGTCCTCAAATTGGGTGGATCCTTTTTTCCCAAATGCTTTATTTGGAACCTACTATATATATAACTTCCCAAAACCACAAAATATTATTTTAAAAGGTTATTTTCATATTTTATTTAAAAGCTTTGTCTTAAATCCAGAAATGGTTTTTCATAGGGAAAAATTATTTAAATGTTTCAAAAATATTTGAGAAAGTTTAGGGAAACTCAGTGGACATATATGTTCCACATATATGAGTTTAAACACAAGGGCTTGATCATATCATGGGCAAAACCCCTCAAAACACTTTCTGTTCAGATCAAACTTTTGAGATGTTTCTATAAGAAATATTCTCAATAAATTCAAGGAAACTTCTAGCAAGTCAAAACCATCATGGGAGATGATCTTGCAAAGTTTCATCTCAATCCAAGTTGATTTGCTTCATCAAAGCAACCCAAAACCATTTTTGACCAGAATCAAATTTGAGCAACTTTATATTGTGAAGTATCTCCTATTGGCCCCAAACTTTGTGGACATGCTCTAATCACCAAATAATGATGCTACACTAAGTGGTCCATCAAGGTTAAAAGCCTAGCATAACTAGATCTACAGAAACCTGATTCTGCTAGTTTCTAGTGTTCACAAAGTTTCCATTGCCAACTTTGCTCACTTGAGCTCAAACTTGGTTATCAGCCCTAGTTTTGACCACCCTTTGATCCTGTTAATTCTCAAGGCAAGTAGAATTAATTTGCTTGGCCAAACTCTCATCAAACACCTTCTGCTCATTTACCAAATTTGGTGTTTGGGCCCTTCCACTATTCTCCTTAGCACCAAAATTTTACCTCAACTCTCCCTAGTCCCCTTCCATCTCCAGTATAGGGCCCATGGACTCAGGTCACTGATTGGGGGGTGAAAGCCCCATTTTTATCCCCTGGACAGTAGAAAACCTCCTCTCTCTCCAACTATCCTTCTCTTCTAAGGGACTCCAGAGCATCCTATGCTCCCTCCCCCTTTGTTTAAACCCCCTGGCGCTTGTGGACAAGGTGTGGTGGCCCAGAGCGCGTGGTGGCATGGCCATGCCGGCCATAGGGGCGCTCTGGAGCGTGCTACAGTGCGCTCCCGCACTGTAGCCGCCGCCCAATCGCCAGCCCCGACCACCTCGAGCCCACCCACTCTCGCCATACGGTCGGCCTCGACGTCCGGGACACGCAAGGACCTGTCCCCCTCCTCTCTATCCTTCTCCCGCGCGTCCCCTAAGCCGCCCGGCTCGGCCAATGGCCGGCCTCGCATGCGCGATGTGTCTGAGCCTCCCCGCTCCCTCTCTCCCCTTCCCTGGCCCGAGACCTAGTCCAGGAGGGCCGTAGACATGGGCAAGAGCTTCCCCGAGTGCGCTTGGGACGGCCACGGCCTCGCCGGACCTCAGTCCAAGGTGCGCCAGCCCCCGGACTGTTTAAGGCCGCCCCGAGCCCCTCTCGGATCTTCTCTCGCTTCCTCTATCCCTCTATCGAACCCCTAGGCCTCCCCTCTCCTTTCCCTTGCTCTGGATGCTCGACCCGAGTCGGAGCACCGCCTTTGCAGGTCGCTGCCAACCGGCCGGCACAGCGCCCCCGGCCTCCCTTTCTCCTCCCTCAGCTTCACCAAGGCCTCAGGAGCCCGACCCCCACTTCAACCCCCCTTTCCCCCATGCAGAGTCGTCAGACCCCCCATGGCCGCTGCCGGCCTCCGCCACGACCAAGGCCCTGCTCAGCTCAGAGCCTCTCGGCGACCGTGACCAGCACGGGGAGGACTGCCTCGGTCCCCTGAGCACGCTGCTAGGCCAGGAGGCTGGATCGGTGGCCGGTATCGCCGACAATCGCTGTTAGGGTTCGCCCCTCCCCGCGGCCGTGGGAGAGGGCATGGGAGGAGAAGGACGAACCTGCCATCAGGGCCCACCCGTCAGCGAGCCAAGGGCCGAGCCCCCTATTTAAGTGGAGACCTAGCTCCGCCCGAAGATGCCTTCGCCAGGGGAAGGTGCATTCCCCTGGGTGCCCTTTCGGCGTGGCACTCTGCTAGCCAGGCTAGGTCGCTGGGCCGGCCTAGGCGCTATCCTGCGCCCAAAGCGCAGTTTAGAACCAATGTAAGCCTTTTTCCATTTTTCTGTTTTTGCAGAATTTGTAAAATTCATAGCAAATTCATTTGAACTCCAAATTGGATGATTCAAATTCCTGTGTGTCCCTGAAATCTTGACCAACCCAAATATGTGCTTTGCACATTTTTCCAGAAAACTTTTGTTCATAGTTTAAATTTATATTTGAATTTAAACTGTGGAACCCCTCCTTGCAAAATTCCTAGGGCATCCAAATCAACTCCAAATGAAGTGATTCCAATTTATGGGTACTCTAAATATCATGCCTTATTTATCAGGCCTTGGTAAACATTTTTACCATGCACCTATTCTATTGGATCTAATAAATGACCTAATCTCCATTCATTTCATCTTTGGGGATTCATAGGAAAATCATCCCACCTCCAAATCCAGAGAGAGACCAATTTCCACATGTTTCTAAAATCATGTCCTATTTGTTGGGTCCATCCAATCATTCTTATAAAAATATTTTCTGTTGACCTCTTAGAGGATCATCAATTCCTCCATTCATCCGTTCCTAAATCATCATTGATCCTACTCTAGTTCAACCATTTTATATATTTTTCTCATGACCAGAGAGGTCTAAGAAAAATATATTTCTTATTTATAGAGCACTTGTATTTTCTGTTTGTTGTGTTGCTTATTGCGGTTGTTTCCGGCGATAGTTGACGAAGTAGAATAAATGCTCAGAGTAGACGAGAAGCGGGTGAAAACCTCGAAGAAATTGCTAAGCCTGGCAAGCAGCCCTTTGACCATGTCAAGAAACTATTTTCATTTGCATGTCATATAGCACTTTACTTCGGGCATATCGATCATATGTTGTGGTGTTCCCCTTCGGTGGGATGCCTCTGGTACTTTTCCGTTGATACTTGCATCGAGCATGACCCTACCATCTTATGAGGGTTGTGCGGGTGGGAGTAGATAGGTTGCTAGTAGATGCTACGCAAAGTGGCATGGGACTTATGCATGGTGATACCGAGAGGGATGTGTTTTCAAATACTCTTTCGTAAAACCCCGTCGGTTGCCACTAATGCCCGAGGAAGATGATATTGAGATGGGTGACCACTTGAGAAAGAAGTGGTGTACCGGAACAAGTGAGAGTGGTGGTTTTTCGAAAAAGGATAGGTGTAAGTTGCGACCGCAATTCCGACCTTACATGCGCAACCACGATACCCCTTATGGGACGGGGCTTTGTTGATTACCTTGGTGGGTACTAGCAAGGAGCCCGCATTACTAGTGGAGGGAGTGGCGTGGTCACTCTCGATACGGGGTCTTACCGGTATGTACGATCATGCGCTGTCTTCACAGGCACCGGGCACACCGTTGGTCCCCTCATGGATGGTACGGTTAGAGCAAGGCTCGTGTGATGTACATCATGAGGGCTGGGTACCAATCGAGTGGACTCTGTGTTTACTATCGTCGGGGGAAAGGCATTGTTCGGGTGCTTACCTCGGGTATGTTATATACCGCGAGTCGTGGATGACATGGAAGTTCCCCGAGTCTTCTGGGTAAAGTGTGCAACCTCTGCAGAGTGTCAAACTATTCGAATAGCCGTGTCCACAGTCAAGGATAGTTGGATGACCGCGCTTGTGCTACGTCCAAATGTTTAACTTGTGTGTGTGGGTGAGTGTGTTGGTGACTAGAGGTCACCTGAGCTAAGTCCGATGACTTAGCTTGAGAAGTAAACTAAGTCCGATGACTTAGCATGAACATGATATGTTCAACCGATGCTTATGATGATACCTGAAAGTTGTTCACATGAGTACCTGCTAGATGTTGATGCATGCTTACTATTACTTGATCATGTCACTTGCATTAAAAATCACCTTTCCACAAATTTACCTATAGTGCTGTAACATGCATCATTATCGCCTCGTTCCACACTTGGGTTGCTTGTGAGTACATTCAAAGTACTTATTGTCTTGCCACTAGTTATTTTATTGGCAAGGCATGAAAGATCAAGTTACGACGAGGATTACTTTGGTGACGGTCATGCGAGCTAGGACGCTTCCCAGTCAGAATGGCTGTAGGTTAAGGCAGATGGCATGGGTTCACGCTTTCGACCAAGATTTCCGCTGCTTGTTCTATACTGAGTATTTGGCCCATGTGGCCCTATCCGTGTAAGACTAAGACCTTCGTGGTCACCATTTGTGTAAGACGCTAAATGTGGATGTAAGACTCTTTTATTCAGCTTCTGTGTGTTTAGTGAGCATTGATCTCTGGGATCACTCTACACGTGCATTCGGTGATCTCGACTTATGAGTCGGGGTCACCACAGAGCTGGTATCAGAGCCAGGTTCACTGTAGGAAGCCCTTAGTTAGCATGGAGGTTAGTTAGGACAAATATTGTTTTCCCAGACCCTTCAAAACACTTGCAAAGCCTACCATATTTCTTATCTCTTCTAAGATTTCAAATAAACTGAGGGATTGTGCCTAGCACTTCCACCATTTTTCTTCTTGGCTCTCCTCATCTACCTTTTCAAAACTTTGCAAATGGTCGCTACTACCCTTGTGCCCCTGACCGTGGGATTCCTTGTAATCCTCGTGGGTAACCTGGAAGGAAGCCACCTTGCCAGGCGATTGCCGCCATATCTTGGACCCAAGTTGGCAACACTAGACAAGGAGCTACCAGCAGAAGACACCTTCTCAAAAGGATGAGGACGTCAAGACTTGGATGATGGTGACACCTTCGACACAGCCCCAAGATGATGCCACCCTGGCCTTCGATGACCAGGGCACAAGACCTGCAATGTCATGACAATGCGTCGCTAATAGAGCAACCATGTCCTTCTCATTGTTATATCAGTAACCACCGGTGGATGAGAACCTCGCCAATTGGTCTGACTCACCATAGTGAGAAGGAAGACGGTTCTCATCATCCCCCGCTCTTGGTACCAATGATATCATCAACTTGACCGACAGGATACAACTCTACCATGCCTTGTTAACGACATTGCATAAAAGGTTGCCTACCTGGAAGCTCGATGTCTCAGAAGACCAGAAGACACTAGCACGACTGCGAAGGCACCAGAAGACCCTGTCAACAACTACCATGAAGGCTCATCTTCGTCGTCAACTCTACAGACCCGAAGTCGTCAAGGGCCCATCAGGTGCAACCAGGATCGTTTGAGTAACAACAACCGGAGACATAGCAACACCCGAAGAAGACCCAGAAGACTAAGCGGACTCCTCTCCAAGACAAGAAGCAAGCATGACTACTGAATCCGAGAACCCCTAGGCTAGGATGAGTCGTGTGTCCCCCATGCGAAGTCGAGTCCGTTTGATGGTTCTGATGGAACCATGATGTGTGTTGCTTGTTTTCCCTGTTGGTGCTTTGGCATGAGTCACACTTTTGCCCTAGGCAACAAGTGCGCGACCATGTCACCTACCTTACCTCAATGGTTGTGTTTGGTCTTTTCAACACTTGTTTGATTGCACTTGCACCATACCACCCCCTTAGGAACGTTCCTCTATGCTACTTTTCCTCTTCCCCCTCTCGTCAACCGAAGACCAACAAGACCAAATGCACCAAGGATCCACCTCGACAAGCAACTGACGCTGAAGACTTCGACTACGATGAACTCAACAAGACGTAACCCCGTGGAGTTATGCTTTTCCCTCAAGGTTGGAAACCTTCCCTTGCCTAGTCTAGAAATCACAAGTTCCCCAGCACAAGTCTCTGAATCACGTGTTTAATACACGGAATTGCCAGAGCACTTATTGAACTCCAATAACCCCTACCTAACACCGGGTTCATTATGGAGCTAGTGATCATAATGAACGAACATCCTTCATTCTTACTCTAGCACAAGAACCTCGATGCCACAGGAAGGGTCATTCTGAGGATATACTAATTATGGGCAATGATTGATTTAGCCATAATATATGTCTCGAGGAAATAGTTGAGACCGTTTGGTGGATTTCGAGGCTTAATGTTGGTGGGCGAACTTGGTGGATCAAGATTGATAGAGTAGCGTAACTTACTTGTACCTTGAGCCAATTGGATCTTATAGAACCATTGTATTCACAAGCTGAGATTCTTGGTGGATTAATGAATTGACTTTGGCAAGTAATGTTGATATTGGATTGATGGTGATATGATAGTGACGGGAGTAACTAGTAGGGACTTCTTACTAGATGTAAACCTTGGATTTAAATAGGTGCTCGAGATCAATCAAACCACATGGTTCAGAGTAATTTGGATTTAGTCCAATGATCTTGATCATGATACCATGTTTCTCGGTGGATGATAGTAGAAGGAATCGGATGATGTTAGGGATAATTCAGGGATCTATATAAGCTTGACCTTGGAGTTTAGTTGGCCATGAGACTGGAAGTTCATGGATATATTATGATAATAGTTCTTGCAACAGTATGTAGATTATACGAACTCAAGGAGGTTATGTTGGACACCATCGATGTTGGATTTGTAGTGGTAATGAATCATGTAATAATGGATGATATTCGTGGATCGATTAAGTTCGATTCGTAGGAAGGAGACAAGATCTCGGATTAGTTTATTACATGTTTCCTTATCATAGTAATGTAGTACCTTAGACCTTGGATAGGCCAGAAGGACATTTGGATTGATAGTGTCACGATAGCTTAGTGGCTTGTAATTTATCCCGAGGATTTTTACATAGGGATATGTGTGAGTTAGCGATAGCATGCATATGAGATTCTTTCGGTATAATCCATCTATCAAACCTTGGAGGGATGAATAGCATGTGTAATTTTGGGGCTTGTCTCATATGGATGATACCTTCGAGGATATAGGGTGATTTTGTTTGGAGTAATAGGCTGTACTGTTGGCATCCAATAGTTGTGCTCGGGATAAGGTGCTAGACGTTCACTCACATCCTAAGCTCCTTGAAACCCGAAGCTTTGCCAGACCATGACGCGGTCGGGCTAAGGCCATAGGCTCTGGCCCTAAGTCAAAGGACCATGGTCGATGCCCCATCGTGACCACCACCCACCCTTTTCATAAGGAAGGCGGCCACGAAGACCCCTACTAGGTTGGACCTCAAACCCTTGACGCTAGTGACCATTCGGGGCGAGTGCCCACTCCTCTAACATACCCCATGAGCATGTGTTTATGTGGTACTTCGGGAAATAGGTTTTCGTCCTCCAGGATGACATACTTATTTATCCAATAAGAGGAGGAACACTTTAGTCCTGTTTGGACCACCCCCAGGAACACCGATTGCCATGCCTCTCGAGCATAAAAGGTTCCACCTTGAAGAAGTTGGGTTCCCTGAAGCACCCTCCCTGCAAAAGAAGACCTCCTGGCCCAAGGAAGATGAAGGACCACTACGATTGCGAAGCCACGACAATGACAAAGAAGAAGCAAGAGAAGGCAATCACCACTCCTCTTCGGGCTACATCAACTAGACTACATCACGAAGCGCCGACGTTCAAGCCCAATGAAGCCCTTGGACATCGAGAGGATTAAGGAGCCCCTTGCTTTAAATGGTCACCTATCGGCTCCTGACTAGGATGGAACTGAGAAGTTGATGGCACCCTCACTTCCCCACTTTGGCGGTGTACGGTGAACCTGGCTCGATCATGGTAACCCACCTATTGAAGGTAGTTCACCCCGCTTGCCAAGCGTCAGACCTTGGGGATTGGGTGGATGATCTATACTCTGAATAGTTGGCTTATCTAGAACCCCACTGAAACCTTCCCAAATGATAGGGCCCGTTTTGACACCAGGTCTCTAAGCTCGGTCTTAGGGGCGAGAACCAACACAGACCTCGCCACGGAGAGATGAGTAGACCAAACGCTCGAAGGTCGTCCAGAAACGTGCGTCCACGACGATGAGGGCAAGCGACCAAAGAATAATGAAGAATCTACCTAAGCAACTTACTCAAGCAAAAGATCTCGACGAGAAGCCCAAAATGACGCACCTCAGCACTATTAAGGATGGAGACCGCCTACGACTAAAGACACCTGATTTAAGGGGGATAACGACTTCCCCGTCAACGAGGAGCTATACCAAGGCTCGACCCTTCTATTTTAACATGAGACATCTAGATGTCACTGACCAACGTGAGCAGTCCTACGACCAGCACGCAGACACACTACTTGGCCACGTATTCCGACCTAGGAATAATGCACAAGCCAAGCCCTTGCCAAAACCCCATTCACCCTGAGACGAAGTCAGCAATGCACTCGAAGACATCATCAAGCACTTCAGGACCCAGAAGGACAACCATGCTAGAGCAGAAACAACATGGGATGTGAAGACTACCTCACCCCTACATTTTCGCATCGTTCTTACACCTAGCCTGGGAATCTCGGGGACGAGATTCTTGTAAGGGGGTAGGTCTGTCACACCCTACGATTTGCCTCATGACTAACATATCATGACTCAAAAATCAGGGCCAATTAAAACTTTTGTGTGCTTGTGATGCTTGACTTGGTTGTTGATTTCTAGTTTGCTTACTAGTGCTCTATATTCATAAAATCCCTCCTCATCTCAAAACCCTTTTTCCTTGATCCCCACTCTTGTACAATGATCATGCCACGTTATTAGGACTTAATTATATTTTACAAAATATTATTTTGGCCAAAATGGTTTTATTCAAATTAGGCTTTTCAAAACCCCCTGATTTGGGATTTGTACTACAAGTCCTCAAATTGGGTGGATCCTTTTTCCCCAAATGCTTTATTTGGAACCTACTATATATATAACTTCCCAAAACCACAAAATATTATTTTAAAAGGTTATTTTCATATTTTATTTAAAATCTTTTTCTTAAAGCCAGAAATGGTTTTTCATAGGGAAAAATTATTTAAATGTTTCAAAAATATTTGAGAAAGTTTAGGGAAACTCAGTGGACATATATTTTCCACATATATGAGTTTCAACACAAGGGCTTGATCATATCATAGGCAAAACCCTTTTTGTTCAGATCAAACTTTTGGAATGTTTCTATAAGAAATATTCTCAATAAATTCCAGGAAAATTCTATCAAGTCAACACCATGATGGGAGATGATCTTGCAAAGTTTCATCTCAATCCAAGTTGATTTGCTTCATCAAAGCAACCCAAAACCATTTCTGACCAGAATCAAATTTGAGCAACTTTACATTGTGAAGTATCTCCTATTGGCCCCAAACATTGTGTACATGCTCTAATAACCAAATAATGATGCTACACTAAGTGGTGCATCAAGGGTAAAAGCCTAGAATGACTAGATCTACAGAAACCTGATTCTGCTAGTTTCTAGGGTTCACAAAGTTTCCATTGCCAACTTTGCTCACTTGAGCTCAAACTTGGTTACTAGCCCTATTTTTGACCACCCTTTGATCCTGTTAATTATCAAGGCAAGTGGAATTAATTTGCTTGGCCAAACTCTCATCAAACACCTTCTGCTCATTTACCAAATTTGGTGTTTGGGCCCCTTCCACTATTCTCCTTAGCACCAAAATTTTACCTCAACTCTCCCTAGTCACCTTCCATCTCCAGTATAGGGCCCATGGACTTAGTTCACTCATTGGGGGGGGGGAAGCCCCATTTTTATCCCCTGGACAGCAGAAAACCTCCTCTCTCTCCAACTTTCCTTCTCTTCTAAGGGACTCCAAAGCATCCTATGCTCCCTCCCCCTTTGTTTAAACCCCCTAGCGCTTGTGGACAAGGTGTGGTGGCCCAGAGCGCGTGGTGGCATGGCCATGCCGGCCATAGGGGCGCTCTGGAGCGCGCTACAGTGCGGGAGTCCGCCACCCAATCGCCAGCCCCGACCACCTCGAGCCCACCCCCCCTCTCGCCCAACGGTCGGCCTCGACGTCCGGGACACGCAACGCCCCTATCCCCCTCCTCTCTATCCTTCTCCCGTGTGTCCCCGAAGCCGCCCGGCTCGGCCAATGGCCGGCCTCGCACGCGCGACGCGTCTAAGCCTCCCCGCTCCCTCTCTCTCCTTCCCTGGCCCGAGACCTAGTCCACGAGGGCCGTAGACATGGGCAAGAGGTTCCCCGAGTGCGCTTGGGACGGACACGGCCTCGTCGGACCTCGGTCCATGGTGCGCCAGCCCTCGGGCTATTTAAGTCCGCCCCGAGCCTCTCTTGGCTCTTCTCTTGCTTCCTCTCTCCCTCTATCGAACCCCTAGGCCTCCCCTCTCCTTTCCCCCGCTTTGGGTGCTCGACCCGAGCCGGAGCACCGCCTCTACAGGTCGCTGTCAACCGGCCGGCACAACGCCCCCGGCCTCCCTTTCTCCTCCCTCAGCTTCCCCAAGGCCTTAGGGGCCCGACCCCCACTTCAACCCCCCTTTCCCCCATGCAGAGTCGTCGGACCCCCCATGGCCGCCGCCGGCCGCCGCCGCGACCAAGGCACTGCTCAGCTCAGAGCCTCTCGGCGACCGTGACCGGCACGGGGAGGACCGCCTCGGTCCCCTGAGCACGTCGGTAGGCCGAGTGGCTAGATCGGTGGCCGATATCACCGGCAATCGCCGTCGGGGTTCGCCCCTCCCCGCGGCCATGCGAGAGGGCGCGGGAGGAGGATGATGAACCTGCCATCGGGGCCCACCCGTCAGCGAGCCAAGGGTCGAGCCCCCTGTTTATGTGGAGATGGGCTCCACTGGAAGTTGCCTTCGCCAGGGGAAGGCTCATTCACCTAGGTGCGCTTTCGCCGTGGCACTCTGCTGGCCAGGCTGGGTCCCTGGGCCGGCCCAGGCGCCATCCTGCGCCCAAAGCGCAGTTTAGCCCCATTGTAAGCCTTTTTCCATTTTTCTGTTTTTGCAGAATTTGTAAAATCCATAGCAAATTCATTTGAACTCCAAATTGGATGATTAAATTCCTGTGTGTCCCTAAAATCTTGACCTACCAAAATATGTGCTTTGCACATTTTTCCAGAAAACTTTTGTTCATAGTTTAAATTTATATTTGAATTTAAACTATGGAACCCCTCCTTGCAAACTTCCTAGGGCATCCAAATCAACTCCAAATGAAGTGATTCCAATTTATGGGTACTCTAAATATCATGCCTTATTTATCAGGCCTTGGTCAACATTTTTACCATGCACCTATTTTGTTGGATCTAATAAATGACCTAATCTCCATTCATTTCATCTTTGGGGATTCATAGGAAGATCATCCCAACTCCAAATCCAGAGAGAGACCAATTTCCACATGTTTCTAAAATCATGTCCTATTTGTTGGGTCCATCCACTCATTTTTATAAAAATATTTTCTGTTGACCTCTTAGAGGATCATCAATTCCTCTGTTCCTCTATTCCAAAATCATCATTGATCCAACTCTAGTTCAACCATTTTATATATTTTTCTCATGACCAGAGAGGTCTAAGAAAAATATATTTCCTATTTATAGAGCACTTGTATTTTCTGTTTGTTGTGTTGCTTATTGCGGTTGTTTCCAGCGATAGTTGACGAAGTAGAATAAATGCTCAGAGTAGACGAGAAGCGGGTGAAGACCTCGAAGACATTGCTAAGCCAGGCAAGCAGCCCTTTGACCATGTCAAGAAACTATTTTCATTTGCATGTCATATAGCACTTTACTTCCGGCATATCGATCATATGTTGTGGTGTTCCCCTTCGGTGGGATGCTGCCGGTACTTTTCCGTTGATACTTGCATCGAGCATGACCCTACCCCCTTATGAGGGTTGTGCGGGTGGGAGTAGGTAGGTTGCTAGTAGATGCTACGCAAAGTGGGATGGGACTTATGATGGTGATACCGAGAGGGATGTGTTTTCAAATACTCTTTCGTAAAACCCCGTCGGATGCCACTAATGCCGAGGGAGATGATATTGAGATGGGTGACCACTTGAGAAAGAAGTGGTGTAACGGAAGAAGTGAGAGTGGTGGATTTTTGAAAACGGATTGGTGTAAGTTGCGACCGTTATTCCAACCTTACATGTGCAACCATGATACCCCTTATGAGATGGGGCTTTGTTGATTACCTTGGTGGGTACTAGCAAGGAGCCCGCATTACTAGTGGCGGGAGTGGCGTGGTCACTCTCGATACGGGGTCATACCGTTATGTACGATCATGCGTTGTCTTCATAGGCACCGGGCACACCGTTGGTCCCCTCATGGATGGTACGGTTAGAGCGAGGCTCGTGTGATGTACATAATGAGGGCTGGGTACCAATTGAGTGGACTCTTTTTTTAGTATCGCCGGGGGAAAGGCATTGTTCGGGTGCTTACCTCGGGTATGTTATATACCGCGAGTCATGGATGACATGGAAGTTCCCCTAGTCTTGTGGGTAAAGTGTGCAACCTCTGTAGAGTGTCAAACTATTCGAATAGCCGTGTCCACAGTCAAGGACAGTTGGATGACCGCTCTTGTGCTACATCCAAATGTTTAACTTGTGTGTGTGGGTGAGTGTGTTGGTGACTAGAGGTCACCTGAGCTAAGTCCGATGACTTAGCGTGAGAAGTAAACTAAGTCCGATGACTTAGCATGGACATGAGATGTTCAACCGATGCTTATGATGATACCTGAAAGTTGTTCACATGGGTACCTACTAGATGTTGATGCATGCTTACTATTACTTGATCATGTCACTTGCATTAAAAATCAGCTTTCTGCAAATTTACCTATAGTGCTATAACATGCATCATTATGGCCTCGTTCCACTCTTGGGTTGCTTGCGAGTACATTCAAAGTACTCACTGGCTTGCCACTGGTTATTTTATTGGCCAGGCATGAAAGATCAGGTTATGATGAAGATTACTTCGACGACGGTCATGCGAGCTAGGATGCTTCCCAGTCAGAATGCCTGTAGGTTAAGGCAGATGGCATGGGTTCACGCTTTCGACCAAGATTTCCGCTGCTTGTTCTGGACTGAGTATTTGGCCCATGTGGCCCTATCCGTGTAAGACTAAGACCTTCGTGGTCACCATTTGTGTAAGACGCTAAATGTGGATGTAAGACTCTTTTATTCACCTTCTGTGTGTTCAGTGAGCATTGATCTCTAGGATCAGTGTACACGTGCATTCGGTGATCCCGAGTTATGAGTCGGGGTCACCACATGGGGGAGAAGGCCCTGCCCCTCCACGGGCTCCTGCGGAAGACGGCTCTGGTCGAGCCGGGCCGCGACACCACGAAGAATCCGGCCATATTTGATTGGCCCGACAAGGCGGAAGAGGCCTTCCATGGCCTCAAATGGGCTCTCACCAGCGCGCCCATCCTGGCCGCGCCGGCTGAGAAGGAGCACTTGCTCGCCTACATCACGGCGAGCACGCGCGTCATCAGTGTCGTCCTAGTGGTGGAGCGGCCGGAGGGAAAGACACTTCCAATACTATGCCCCATCTACCACCTCAGTGAGGTCCACTCCGCCTCCAAGCAGAACTACACCCACTACCAGAAGATGTGCTACGACATATACTTCGCCACCCAGAAGATCAAGCAGTACTTCCAGGAGCATGTCATCACCATGGTGAGCATGACGCCGTTGGGCGAAATCATGAGCGGTCGGGATGCCACCGGACGGATAGCCAAGTGGCCCATCGCCTTCGCCTACTACGAGATCCGGTACGAGCCGCGCACCGCCATAAAGTCACATGCGATGGCCGAATTCCTCATCGACTAGGTCAAAACCCAGTTCGTGCCGCCTCCACCCAACTCCACGCACTGGCGCATTCACTTCAACGGCTCGAAGATGCGGGCTGGCCTAGGAGCCGGCATCGTCTTATCGTCTCCAAAAGGTGTACAACTCAAGTACGCGCTCCAGATCCACTTTGCCGCCTCCAACAACATAGCCGAGTACGAGCCCCTCGTTCATAGCCTCCAGCTTGCCAATGAGATCAGCATCAAGCGCATCCTATGCTTTGGCGACTCCGACATTGTGGTGCAGCAGGTCTCTGGCGAATGGGACGCCAGAGATGCCAACATGGCCAGCTATCACTTCCTCGTCCAGCAGCTCACCGGTCCTTCGAGGGCTGTGAGTTCCATCATGTCCCTCAGGCGGACAACGAGGCAGTCGATACGCTGGCAAAGATCGGCTCCACCCGACAGGCCATCCCACCTGGCGTCTCCCTCGAGCAGCTGCTCAAACTGTGGATCAAGCCCTCCCCCGAATCGGAGTTTATCTTCACGCCGGGTAACATAGTCAGCCATCATCGGATCCGGCTGCCCATCCCGCACCATGAGCACCGATCGCCCTGCCGGCACCATCAACCTCGCCTGCCCAGTCAGCACCACTAGTTCTGACTATCGAGCAGGCCACCTCCACGGCGGTCGGCTCCGTGCCTGCAACCGTCATGATGGCAGTCAACGCCCCTCCCGCTGCCTCGGTCCCAGGGGCTAGCGAGCCAGTCCCGGGGACTGATCAGCCGGCCCCGAGGGCTGGCGAGCCTAACCCGGGGGCTGGTCAGCCGGCTGCATGGGCCTCAGCCATCTCCGACATCCCACTTGAGCCCAAGCCGGCTCCCATCTCGGCACCTTCATGGGCCCAGCCCATTCTAGCGTTCCTCTTGCACAGCGAGCTCCCTCCCGACGAAGACGAGGCTCAATGGATCCAACGCCGTGCCCCCTCCTACAGCATCATCAACCACGAGCCGGTTCATCATAGTACCACCGGCGTCTTCCAACGCTGCATCGAGCCAGAGAAAGGTCAAGAAATCCTCCTCGACATCCATCAGGGCGAGTGTGGGCACCATGCCGCCTCCAAGACCCTGGTGGCCAAGGCGTTCCGCCATGGCTTCTACTGGCCGACTGCCTTGGAGGAGGCCAAGCAGCTCGTCGACAAGTGTGAAGGGTGTCAGCACTTCAGCACGCGAAGCCACCTGCCGGCTGCGGCGCTCAAGACCATCCCTCTGTCGTGGCCCTTTGCTCTCTGGGGACTCGACATGGTGGGGCCATTCAAGACTGCTCGAGACGGCATGACGCACCTGCTACTGGCCGTCGACAAGTTCACCTAGTGGATCGAGGCCCGGCCCATCAAGAAGATGGATGACCCCACGGCCATCCGGTTCATCGAGGACATCACAGTCCGCTATTGCGTCCCCCACAGCATCACCAATGACAATGACATGAACTTTGCCAAGGGCGTGCTAGGGCATTTCGGTGCCAAGCAGGGTATCTGGCTCGACTTGGCGTCCGTCGGCCACCCACAGTCAAACGTCCAGGTCGAGAGGGCAAACGGCATGATCCTGGCCGACATCAAGCCCCGGCTCGTGGCACCGCTGGTCAGATCAGCCGGCTGCTAGATCGAAGAGCTGTCGGCTGTCCTCTAGAGCCTCAGGGCCATGCCAAACCAGTCAACCGACTTCACGCCCTTGTTCCTCATGTATGGGTCCGAGGCGATCATCCCCACGGACATCGAGTTCGACTCGCCTCGCGTCTCCATGTACACGGAGACGGACGCAAAGGAGGCGAGTGAAGACAACGTCGACCTCCTCGAGGAAGCCTGCGAGCTGGCGCTGAGCCAAATGTCTACCAGCAGAAGCTCCGGCACTACCACAACAAGCGGATACGGCCCCTATCCTTTCGGGAGAGGGACCTAGTCCTTAGGCGGATCCAGTGAACAGCCGGCCAGCACAAGCTATCCTCCCCTTGGGAGGGCTTGTTCATCATCAGCAAGGCGCTGCACAACAACGCATACTATTTGATAGAGCCCAGAAGCTGCAGAAGCACAAGAGAGACGCCTCCAGCGAGGAGACGGAGCGCCCGTGGAACGCGGCGCTCCTCCATCTGTTTTACTGCTAAAAACCAGTGTATGTATGTTTCCCTCCCCTTTTGGGCTTATGAATGCAACAGGTGCCCCAAGCCTGCTCTTGGGACACGCCCTTTTCATTTCCTTCCGAACTATTCTCCCGCCTCACCGGCTCCCGGGCCCGAGGGCTCGCTGGCTAGCCCTGGCACCCTCCCCCGAAGCCGGTCAAGTAATGTGAGCTCAAGTAAGCCCTATCACCCCTCCCAGCTACAGACCGGACCCCGATTGTCCGGCTGGAGGGTCATCGGGAGGGCAAAACTTAGGACACACGAAAATCGATCGCAAGGGGATCGCCGGCTAGTGCTAGCCGAAACGCTCTTTTTAGCCTCTGCTACTCACCTTACCCGAAATACTCTTGCGGTTCCAAAACTTACGACCAGCCCTCCCGAGGTGGACGCCCCGTCCCAGCTATAGAGCAGCTCCCGGCTGCCCGGCTAGCGGGGCCGAAACCAAGGGGGACAAGGCTTGGAGCAGCCAGAACCAAAAGGGCAAAAAAAGGGTAAGGCTGAGCCGGCATGCATAAAACAACATTTCGGCAACCAAAAGCTTCATAAAACTTAAAAGGCCCATGGCCACGAGTTCATTACATCTACACCCCCGGTGGGTGGAATTGAGGTCTAACGAAATGCAGAAAGATAAAGGGCCCTAGGTGGCGGCAACGACGTCTTCTCCTCTAGCACCCCCCGAGGCGGCTGACACAGAGGCCCCGTCCTTGGCTCCGGCACGGCCAACGCTGGCTCCCGTCTCTGGGTCCTGAGCAGGCTTGGAGTCGGTGTAGTCATCGGTGTTGGAGCCGGCGTCTTCATCGTCCGTTTCAACGGTGCTACCCTCCGGGTTATCCAGTGCGAGCGCGTATTGGTCCTCTGGAACCGCCTCGCCGTTTGCCCTCCGCTCGGGGACATACTCGTCCCACACAGCAAAGGAGGCGAGGTCGCTCGCCCTCACCGCCAGCACATCGATAACCGTCTCCAACTCTATGTCGGTGCCGGCATGCTAGGTTGTGAGCAGCCCTAGGTCCATCTTGGGGTACCAGGACCTCGCAATGCGAAGTGCCATGCTCGCACCAGCGCGCGCAGCAGAAGCCCTCCAGGCGTTCACCCACGCGGTCCCGAACTCCAGCCAACTCAACAGCCGGCACATGGAGGTCGGTTCCACCCCACCCGACCAGAGGGTGCGAATCAGCACCTTGCCGGCCGCCTAGAGCCGCTTCAAGTCCCTAACCACCTCCGCCAGCCGCACCCTGGTGGTGAGCCCCACCTCGTTCAAGGTCCAGGGGCAAGCTGCGCAATGGCGACCCCCTGTGCCCACTGGTCCTCACAGTAAGCCTCCACGGCCACCTACGCGGCCTCCTACGTACCGGGGAAAATCCCTAAGAAGAAAAGAAGGCGAGGGATGAGCAATGAAGAAAACCAAAAACCCAGAAGCAATGCGCTGAAAGGACGAGACGGTGAAGACTTACCGCGCAGCATCCGGTCCACCTCGTGCCCTTGCTCCTACAACGCCGCTCCCTGGCCGACCACTCCTGGAGCCGGTGCTCGTGCTCATCTCGAGCCGCCTGCGCCTCCTCGGCCGCCTTCGCTAGTGTGGCGTCCTTGGCCTCTAGCTCCTGGCAGAGGACCCTCTCCCGCTCCTCCGCCTCCCGATAGAGAGCCGCCTCGGCCTCGCAGTCCGCCAACTCTTGGTGGTGGGCCGCCTCACGCTCGGCCATCTCCGCCTGCGCCTGACTCGTCTCCTGGCAGAGTCGTTCACACTCTGTGGTCAGGAGATTCCACTGGTCGCCGAGCTCCACCACCTAGCATCGGAGGTTGACCGTCTTGGCATGGGTGGCTACCAAGGACAAGGAAGTTTCTGTTAGAAGACAAGAAAAGAAATGGGATTCGGCCCGCCTCCGTGGCAGCGGGCTCGAATCCTGGGGGCTACGCCCCCACCCAAAAGTTGCAAGGATCTTACCTGGCAGTTCCGTGGATAGAGTGGTCAGTCGGCCCTCGGCTTCCTGGTACAGGCCCAACAGGGTGTTGTACGCGGCCTCCCGGCGGTCGTGCGCTGCCTGCGAACGAAGATACAAAGATGCGTTTAGATTCGACCCGCGTGCACCCCATCCGGCTCGAGTCATGGGGGCTACACCCAGTGGATGCGCCCGCGCGCCCCCATTGGAAAAAACGACAAGGCAAAAAGAAAAGTTAAGCACTTACTGCAACGACTTGCTCAAGGTTCACTAGCCGGTCGTTGGCGGCCCGAGCATCCTACGTCGTTTGGGCGCGGCAGGCGGCAAACACGTCGGTAACGGCAGTCACTACCGCCCTGAGGGCTCTTGGCGCTCTGCCAATAGCCGGACCGCTGGCCGTAGCCCAGCTTTGATGTGGCCTCCCTCCGTCTGCAGGCCCGGTCACCCCCTTGCCCAAGGTCACCAACGTGTCGGGGGGCCCACATGACGGGCCCGCACCAGCCGTCCCTCCGGACGTCACGATCGCCCTCGACGGTGCTCCGCTTCCGGCTGCGCCCCCCTTGTTCGCCTGCGGTGTCGGCACCTCTAGAGGCGGCATCTCCGGTGCCGGAACCCCCAGATCTGGAACTTCGGCCTGTGAAGGCTCCTCTGCCCCCAGCGATACGTCCTCTGCCCCCGACGGGGCCGCGTCGTGGCCGGCCTCCTCTCCTCCGCCTACACCGCCCACCCTAGCGCCGTCCACCGCACGTGCATCCTCCGCGGCCTTCGCCTGCGCCTCCGCTTGCCGCGCTAGGTCATGGTGGTCCTTGGACCTCCTCTCCCGGTCGCAGGGGAAAGACTCCCATGACTGGCCGGCTGCCCCCCCCCCCCCGTCAGCTCCTCCCGACGGCGACGTGTTCCTCGCCGCCTCCTCCCAAGGGCAGCGCTCCTTGTCACGCCGCTCCTTCTCAGACGCCTCGAGGTTGTGCCACGCTTTGCGCTCCCTCTCCTCGGGGGTGCCATCCCCGCGGTCTCGTCGGCCGGGGTCCTCCCCAGGGCGTGTGCCTCCCTGAACGGGCAAGATAAGAAAAAAGGGGGAATCAAACAAACACAACAACGGTTGGAAGAAAGCTTGACTTAACTGATAATGACGGGGACTGCCCTCCTCGCGGGGCCCGTTGGGGTGACCTGCCGTTTCTTCCCGCTGCCTTCGCGGCTGCCCGTTTGGGTTCCGGCCCAGCGCTGGCCGACTACTTCCCTCGGCCGCCTGCGGTCGTGTCCCCCCGGCTAGGCTCGCGGTCTGTGCGGCGGAGACGTTTCATCGGCATCGTGACGTTGCCATCCGAGGCCTTGGGGTCCTCCAGAGCCTCTATATCGCGCATCTCCTCCGACTTAGCATCATCGTCACTCCAATCCCGCAAATTCGACTGGGGACGGAACTCACTCGCCGACTCGGTTGCTTCCATCTCCGTCTCTACTTCGCTGGCTTCGGATGCGCTGGCTCGCTTCGAGGTCGCCGGCTCCACGTCATCGGCGTCCTCAACCTCCTCGGGGTCCAAGTCCACCATGTTGGTGGATGGCTCCCCATAGTTTTGTAGCTGCGAGAAAACCTGCAGGTGGGGGAAGCTTCTCCCCGTCAGGCCATGGGAAGACGCCGTCTTGGGAGAAAAAGAGGAGGGGGAGACGGCTAGTTACTTACCCGCGGCGCCGGATGGCTCCGGCTGTACGGGGTCTTCCTCCATTGCCACCCTCCTCGCTCAGCTTCGTCGTCGAGATGGCATTCACCCTCCTCACCACCTGAATCGGCTTCAGCTCCTTGGTGGAGAGCTCGCAGGGGTCGTGTCACCCTCCCATTTGGCAGATAAGGTGCAGCCAGATCTGCAGCGGCTGCACCCGGCACGCCACCATCACAGCCAATAGGTCGGAGGCCTTCAGCCCCTCTGTCCTGGTCATCACCAGCAGGCGCTCGCAGAGCCAGTCCGCCGTCTCGTGCACCTGGGGCGGAGCCGTTCACCAGTTCAGCATCGCAACCGGCGGTTGGTTGGCAAAGTCGGGGAGGTTGATGTAGTCCTCCTCCGGCTTCGCGTTCTTCACATAGAAGAACCCCCGCTACCTATTCTTCACCGAGTTCTGGAATGGGAGCTTCGGGAAGCCGGCTCTGTTGTGGATGTGGATCAGAGCGCCTTCGCAGGGGGGTCATAACCTTCTCATTCGTCGCCAGGTCCTTCACCGTGTAACGCTTGAGTTAGAACAAGTGGAACCAGTGGTCGAGCCACGGCTCCACCCCCAGGAACCCCTCGCAAAGCGTGATGAACTCCGCCAACTGTAGGATGGCGTTGGTGGCGAGGTGGTGCGGCAGCAGGCTGAACCATGTCAAGAACCGCCAGAAGAAGGTACTTGCCGGTGCCCGAGCCCGCGGAGGAAATACTCCGCGAAGACGACCACCTCACCCTCCTATTGGGCTAGTGAGGGAGTCCTAGATTAAGGGGTCCTCGGGAGGCCGACCTGTTTCTTATGGGTCAGACTGTATGGGCCGCTTCATGAACACTGATCTCTAGGAAGGAAGCTTTGGTAATGGTGTCTTTTCCTCCATGTTTGATGTCGCAAACAGGCATGTTTATCTCTTCGGCATGTAACCGACCATGTGCAAACCCTAGGTACCCCTGGCATCCATATAAGCTAGAGGGTTTTAGGTTATAGATATAGAATAACTCATCTGGGGTTTAGCTCTTTGATCTCGAGGTAGATCGACTTTGTAACTTGTCCATCACCAATACAATCAAGCAGGACGTAGGGTATTACCTCCATAGGAGGGCCTGAACCTGGGTAAAACCTTGTCGCCTTTGTCTCCTGTTACCATCGATTCTAGTCTCACAATTCGAGACCCCTACCCAAGATCCGCCGGTTTTGACATCGACATTGGTGCTTTCATTGAGAGTTACACTGTGAGCACCCAAGGAATCGATGTCTCGCCTTGTCATCAACGAAGAGGTCCGCAACATGGACACTTTCGTCCCCGGACAGGTCTTCGCCTTTGGCAGCATTGTGCTGCACGCCAACCAGACCGGCCATCTAGGCCGTGTCAAAAGCTTAGCCCCTGGTGAAGAGATCAGATTCGGGAACCTAGAGTTCTCCGTGGATCCTAGGGGTGACTTGTCACTAACCGGGCTCACAGTCTCGCCTGCCATACCCAAAGACTCTCAGGCTTTAACCTCGAGCTCCGTTTTCGGTCTCGCCCGCGAGGTTAACTCTGGCGATGGCCCGACTTTTAGTCCGGGTCCGTTCATAGTGCCAGAGGACCGGATACTTGTTCTTGCCAAACACTCCACTCGTCTGGATGCGTCGAGGATCAACTCCGACAGATCCATGCGGTTTGACCCGATCGAGCTCTCGACATTGAACGAGGCCTTAGATCGAATCTCATCAATGAAAATTACCAACGATCCAACCCCGGTCTGTGCTTGGGTCGTCCACAAAGAGGGTCAGGACGAATTTTTTAACCCACCAAACACCCACTTCATAGCCACAGTCAAAGATTTGACAGACATGTTGGACTATGCCTCTGACTAGGAAGAATACATGGATGAAGACGACTGCACTCCAACCCCTGTTAAAACTAGGCAATGGGCCGCCACTTCTACATATGACGTCCACATGGTGGACACCCCTGCCGCTAATGGTGACAAAACTCCTAATAATGATGGCGACAAGTCGGGCGACGCACTGTCAAGCCGTCGGAAACCGCATAAGCGGTCCAAAGGCAAAAGGGAAGGAAAGCTATTATCGGGACCAAGGACGATACCCCTGAGGACCGTGGCGATCCCAATATCCCCGAACACACATTAGAGGGTCAGGAAAGGCATGAGGACCAGAGCAACCCCAACAAATTCAACGACTCTGATGATGACAATTACCTCCCTCCAGTCGAGGAGGAGGACATCCCGGCAGCCAATGACCTAGACATTCCTGATAACTCTGAAGATCAGGAACTGTTCAGACAACAGTGTTGGAAATATGCCCTAGAGGCAATAATAAAATAGTTATTAATATATTTGCTTGTTCACGATAATTGTTTATTATCCATGCTATAATTGTATTGATTGGAAACACATTGCATGTGTGGATATATAGACAACACTTTGTCCATAGTGTGCCTCTAGTAAACTAGCTCGTTGATCAAAGATGGTCAAGGTTTCCCAGCCATTGACATGAGATGTCATTTGATAACGGGATCACATCATGAGGAGAATGATGTGATGGACAAGACCCAAACTATAAACATAGCATTTGATCGTGTCAGTTTATTGCTACAATTACATGTCAAGCATATGTTCCTATGCTTGATAACCCACAAGTATAGGGGATCGCAACAGTTTTTGTGGGTAGAGTATTCAACCCAAATTTATTGATTCGACACAAGGGGAGCCAAAGAATATTCTCGACTATTAGCAGCTGAGTTGTCAATTCCACCACCTGAAAGACTTAATATCTGCAACAAAGTGTTCAGCAGCAAAGTAATATGGAAGTAACGGTAACAGTGGCAAAGTGATAGTAGCAGTTTGTAGTGATTGTAACAGTAGCAACGGAAAAGTAACTGAGAGAAGATCAATATATGGAAAGCTCATAGGTAATGGATTGGTGATGGATAATTATGTCGGATGGCATTCATCATGCAACAGTTAGAACATAGGGTGACACAGAACTAGCTCCATTTCATCAATGTAATGTAGGCATGTATTCCGTATATAGGCATACGTGCTTATGGAAAAGAACATGCATGACATCTTTTGTCCTACCCTCCCGTGGTAGTGCGGTCCTATTGGAAACTAAGGGATATTAAGGCCTCCTTTTAATAGAGAACCGGAACAAATCATTAGCACTTAGTGAATACATGAACTCCTCAAACTATGGTAATCACCGGAAAGAATCCCAGTTATTGTCACCCTGGGGGATGTGGATCATAACTCGTAATAGGTGTCTACAACTTGCAAGATAGGATCAAGAACACACATATATTCATGAAAACATAATAGGTTCAGATCTGAAATCATGGCACTCGGGCCCTAGTGACAAGCATTAAGCATAGCAAAGTCATAGCAACATCAATCTCAGAACATGGTGGATACTAGGGATCAAACCCTGACCAAACTAACTCAATTACATAATAAATCTCATGCAACACATCACTGTCCAGCAATCCTACAATGAGATTACCCACGAACGGTGGGGAGCATCATGGAATTGGTGATGAAGGATGGTTGATGATAACGAAGGTGTCGATTTCCCCTTTTCGGAGCCAAAAACGGACTCCAGATCTGGTCTCCCCAGGAAGAACTGGTGATGGCGGCGGCTCCATATGGTGAAACGCGATGAACTCTTCTCTCTAAATTTTTTCCTCGACAAATAGGGTTATATGAAGCTGGAGAGGAGGTCAGAGGAGCCACGGGGGCCCCTCAAGTCTACCCGGTGTTGTCAGGGGGGTGGCTAGGGCTAGCAGGCTTGTGGCCTGCTGGTGGCCCCCCTCTGGTTAATTCTTGCGCCAGTATTTTTCATAATTCCAAAAATATTCTCCGTAAATTGTCAGGACGATCCGAGAACTTTTATTTCTGCACAAAAATAACACCAAGGCAATTCTGCTGAAAACAGCGTCAGTCCGGGTTAGTTCCATTCAAATCATGCAAATTAGAGTCCAAAACAAGGGCAAAAGAGTTTGGAAAAGTAGATACGTTGGAGATGTATCAAGTCCCCAAGCTTAAACCTTTGCTTGTCCTCAAGTAATTCAGTTGATAAACTAAAAGTGATAAACAAAAACTTTTACAAACTCTGTTTGATCTTGCTGTTGTAAATATGTCTAACTTATGTTTAGATTTTCAGCAAAGATTATAGACTAACCATATTCACAATAACATTTAGATCTCACATTTATTCATGTCAACGTCATAACCAACTAGAGAGCAATAATAACAAGTCTCGGATGACAACAATTTACCAAAACAATCATGATACAATATGACATAATGGTATCTCGCTAGCCCTTTTCGAGACCGCAAAACATAAATGTAGAGCACCTCTGGGGAACAAGGACTGACTGAACAATGTAATTCACGGTAAGAGTGATCCATTCATGCTCAAACTCAATATCAATTAATAGCAAGGCATACAAATGACAATGGTGCTCTCTAACTGGTGCCTTTTATAAGAGGATGATGACTCAACAATAAAGTAAATAGATAAGCCCTTCGCATAAGGAAGCATTTATTTGCAGAGGTGCCAGAGCTCAAGCTTTTAAAATAGAGATAGGTAATGATTTTGGAGTGGTATGCTTTCGTTGCTCACATAATGACAAAGAGGTTTTCAATATCTTCCATGCTAAATACATTATAGGTGGTTCCCAAAGAGAATGGTAAAGTTTTTACTCCCCCTCCACCAATCAATCACACTCCACGGTGAACCAAATTCACGGGTACCGTCCATACAAACACATTCCTGGGGGAGTTTTGTTTATTTATATTTTGCTTTTTTATTTCGAGCATGGAACTGGGCATCCCGATTACCAGCCACATTCTCGTGAATGATAGTGAATCACCACATATCGTGAGAACAACCCACCTAGCATGGAAGATACTGACAGCCCCCAGTCGCCACATGAGCGATTTGGGCATACAAAACAGAATGTTTATTTGAAGGTTAGTTTAGCATGTGCAAATTTACTTGGAACGGTAGGTAAATACCGCATATAGGTAGATATGGTAGACTCATACAGAACAACTTTGGGTTTATTGAGATGGATGCACAAGCAGTATTCCTGCTTAGTACAAGTGAGGGCTAGCAAAAGACTGGGGAGCGACCAACTAGAGAGCGACACAGTCATCGACATGCTTTGAGATTAACCAACATTGAATGCAATCATGAGTAGGACATAATTCACTATGAACATAAATATTGTGGAGGCTATGTTGATTTGTTTCAACTATATTCGTAAACATGCACCAAGTCAAGCCACTTGAATCATCGAGAGGAGGATACCATTCTATTATACTACATCACAACCATTTTAATGTGCATGTTGGCACTCAAGACGAACCATTATCAACTCTTAGCTAATTAAGCATGGCATGAATAACCATAATCTCTAATTGTTATTGCAAACATGTTCAACCCATAATGTACTGAATTCGGAATGATGAGATAATCATATTTACAAAAGCAAGATAGGTTGAGTTCATACCAGCTTTTCTCCATCTCAATCTTTTAATGAAATATCGTCATTATTGCCTTTCACTTGCACGACCGAATGATGTGAATAATAATAAGAGTGCATGTGCATTGGACTAACCTGGAATCTGCAAACAATAAACCAAAGGAGAAGACAAGGCAATATGGGCTTGTTGTAAGATAAACAATAGTGCATATGAGAGCCACTCAACACGTCATTGTGGTCTTCTCCTTACGGACCAAAGAAAAGAAAGGAAAATTATTTACACGGGAAAGCTCCCAACAAGCAAAAAGAAGAACGAGAAACCTTTTTGGGTTTTCTCTTTAATGCTACAATTAAGCAACTAGGAAATAAAGCTAGAACAATTTTTTTTGTATTTTCCTCAAAGTTTATTAAACACACAAGAAGAAAGCAAAACAAGAATTAAACTACCATGGATAATACAATGAAAAAGTATGCACACCGACAACTGAAATAAGTGTGTGAACATGAATGTAATGTCGGTGAGAAATACGTACTCCCCACAGCTTAGGCTTTTGGCCTAAGTTGGTCTAGGGACATGGCTGGAAGTAACCTTCTCCGGAATACTCCAGAGGACACTGAGGGTTCCACTGATTAGCGATCTCCTATGGCTCCCACTGAAAAACTGGGGTCTGATATGGATCCAGAGCCGGTGCCGGCTCAGGTGCCGGGGGTTGCTCCAAACCCCAATATTGGTAGATGTCATCGGCCATAACAGTGTACATGCCTGAATGAATATCGAACAGAGAAGAAGGTAGGGTAATAATCTCACAAGTACCCTGACTAAATACTAAGTTGTAAAGCAGCCTCCTATCATCATTCTTTTCCCTGCTCTTATTGGAAGGAATAGGTGCATCAGTATTAACTCTTTGAGAATCTTGTTCAATTCTCCTAGGATGGCCCTCGGGATACAAAGGTTCCTGAGTCATTCTACCACCTCTAGTCACAACTTTAACAGAATGATCATTGTCTTTACAATTCATCTCATTAAGCAAATCATTTTGATCCTTAAGTACTTGTTCTACTTGAGTGTCTACCATAGAAGCATGTTTACTAATAAGCTTAAGATCATTGATAGTTCTACTCAAAAAATCACCCAGGCGATCAAGCATATAAGCATTATGTTTCAATTGTCTACTAACATAGGCATTGAAATTTTCTTGCTTCATAATAAAATTATCAAATTCATCCAAGCATTGGCTAGCAAGGTTATTATAAGGGATATCTCCTTCATCAAATCTTCTGAGGGAATTTACCTCTACTACCTGTGTCGAGTTATCAAGACCATGTATTTCTTAAATAGGTGGTAGGTTCTTAACATCTTCAGCTTTAAGACCCGTTTCTTTCATATATTTCTTTGCCTCTTGCATATCTTCGGGACTGAGGAATAGAATACCTCTTTTCTTCGGAGTTGGCTTTGGAGGTGGTTCGGGAATAGTCCAATCATTATCATTGCTCGATATATTATTCAATAGTAATTTAGCTTGTTTAACAGTTCGTTCCCTGAAAACACAACCATCACAACTATCTAGGTAGGCCCTAGAAGCATCGGTTAGTCCACTATAAAAGATATCAAGTATTTCATTTTTCTTGAGAGGATGATCAGGAAAAGCATTAAGTAATTGGAGAAGCCTCCCCCAAGCTTGTGGGAGACTCTCTTCTTCAATTTGCATAAAGTTAAATATCTCCTGCAAGGCAGCTTGTTTCTTATGGGCAGGAAAATATTTTTCAAAGAAGTAATAAACCATGTCCTGGGGACTACGCACACAACCAGGGGCAAAAGAATTAAACCATTTCATAGCATCACCCTTTAATGAGAAAGGAAACAACTTAAGAATATAGTAATAGCGATTTTTTTCCTCATGAGTAAATAGGGTGGCTATATCATTCAATTTGGTAAGATGTGCCACAACGGTTTCACATTCATAACCATGGAAAGGATCAGATTCAACCAAAGTAATTACCTCAGGATCGACGGAGAATTCATAATCCTTATCAGTAATAAAGATGGGTGAACTAGAAAACTTAGGATCATATTGCATTTTAGCATTCAGAGATTTTTCCTTCCACTTGCGAAGCAATTTCTTAAGATAATCTCTATCCTGACAAGCAAGAAAATCCCTAGCTACCTCTCCTTCCATAACATAACCCTCAGGTATATCAGGCAATTCATATCTAGGAGAACTAGGTCTAGCAGCTGAATCATAGTGTTTAGTTTCAAAAATTTCATCAGATTCAGAAATATTATCAGTTTCAGCATTAGCTCTAGCAATTTGTTCATCAAGAAATTCACCCAGTGGCATAGTATCATCAAACAAATTATCATAAGCATCATGCATAGCAGAAGTAGCATCATCAATTACCTGCGACATATGAGAATTACTCGCGGGTGGTGGTGTTGCAAACTTACTCATAATACAAGGTGAATCAAGTGCAGAGCTAGATGGCAGTTCCTTGCCTCCCCTCGTAGTAGAGGGATAGATCTTGGTTTTTGGATCTTTCAGATTCTTCATAGTGATCAACAGATATATATCCCAAGTGACTCAAAGAATAAAGCTATGCTCCCTGGCAACGGCTCCAGAAAAGGGTCTTGATAACCCACAAGTATAGGGGATCGCAATACTTTTCGAGGGTAGAGTATTCAACCCAAATTTATTGATCTAACACATGGGAGCCAAAAAATATTCTCGAGTATTAGCAGCTGAGTTGTCAATTCAACCACACCTGAAAGACTTAATATCTGCAGCAAAGTGTTGAGTAGAAAAGTAATATAGAAGTAACGGTAACAATGGCAAAGTGATAGTAGCAGTTTGTAACGACCGTAATAGTAGCAACGGAAAAGTAACTCAGCAAAGATCAATATATGGAAAGCTCGTAGGCAATGGATCAATGATGGATAATTATGTCGGATGGCATTCATCATGCAACAGTTATAACATAGGGTGACTCGGAACTAGCTCCAATTCATCAATGTAATGTAGGCATATATTCCGTATATAGTCATACGTGCTTATGGAAAAGAACTTGCATGGCATCTTTTGTCCTACCCTCCTGTGGCAGCAGGGTCCTATTGGAAACTAAGGGATATTAAGGCCTCCTTTTAATTGAGAATCGGACCAAAGCATTAGCACTTAGTGAATACATGAACTCCTCAAACTATGGTAATCACCGGAAAGAATCCCAGTTATTGTCACCCTGGGGGATGTGGATCATAACTCGTAATAGGTGTCTACAACTTGCAAGATAGGATCAAGAACACAAATATATTCATGAAAACATAATAGGTTCAGATCTGAAATCATGGCACTCGGGCCCTAGTGACAAGCATTAAGCATAGCAAAGTCATAGCAACATCAATCTCAGAACATGGTGGATACTAGGGATCAAACCCTAACCAAACTAACTCGATTACATGATAAATCTCATCCAACCCATCACTGTCCAGGAAGCCTACGATGAGATTACTCACGAATGGTGGGGAGCATCATGGAATTGGTGATGAAGGATGGTTGGTGATGACGAAGGCGTCGATTTCCCCTCTCCGGAGCCCAAAACGGACTCCAGATTTGGTCTCCCGAGGACGAACTGGCGATGGCGGCGGCTCCATATCGTGAAACGCGATGAACTCTTCTCTTTGATTTTTTTTCTCGGCAAATAGGGTAATATGGAGCTGGAGAGGAGGTCGGAGGATCCATGGGGGCCCCACAAGCCTGCCCGATGCGGCTAGGGGGGTGGCCGCGGCTAGCAGGTTTGTGGCCTGCTGGTGGGCCCCCTCTGGTTAATTCTTGCGCCAGTATTTTTTTATTAATTCCAAAAATATTCTCTGTAAATTTGCAGGACGATCCAAGAACTTTTATTTTTGCACAAAAATAACACCAAGGCAATTCTGTTGAAAACAACGTCAGTCCGGGTTAGCTCCATTCAAATCATGCAAATTAGAGTCCAAAACAAGGGCAAAAGAGTTTGGAAAAGTATATATGTTGGAGACGTATCAGTGCTCTCAAGGTATCTCTGACGGTGTCTGCTGGGTTGGCATGGACCAACACTGGGATTTGTTACTCCATGTGACGGAGAGGTATCTCAGGGCTCACTCGGTAATACAACATCACAATAAGCCTTGCAAGCAATATGACTAAGTGTTAGCCACGGAATCTTGTATTACGGAACGACTAAAGAGACTTGTTGGTAATGAGATTGAACTAGGTATGGAGATACCGACGATCGAATCTCGGGCAAGTAACGTACCAAAGAAGAAAGGGAACATCATACGGGATTAACTGAATCCTTGACATAGAGGTTCGACCGATAAAGATCTTCGTAGAATATGTAGGAATCAATATGGTCATCCAGGTACTGCTATTGGTTATTGACTGTAGAGGTGTCTCGGTCCTGTCTACATAGTTCTCGAAGCCGCAGGGTTTGCACACTTAAGGTTCGGTGACGTTTCGGTATAGATGAGTTATGAGTGTTGGTGACCGAAGGTTGTTCGGAGTCCCGGATGAGATCCCGGACGTGACGAGGAGCTCCGGAATGGTCCGGAGGTGAAGATTCATATATAGAATGTTCCATGTTGGTCACCGGGAAAAGTTCGGGCGTCACCGGTAACGTACCGGGGGTGTCAGAAGGGTCTCGGGGGTCCACTAGAAGGGGCCACCAGCCCCGAAGGGCCACATGGGCTGTGAGAGAGGGCGCACCAGCCCCTGGTGGGCTGGACGCACCTCCCACAAGGGCCCATGCGGCTGGGGGTTGGTGGGAGAGCCAACCCTAGGGCTGGCGCTACCTTGCCTTGGGTGGCAAGCCACCCTAGGGCACCTCCACCCTTGGCCGCCACCCAAGGGGGAAACCCTAGGGGTTGGGTGCACCACCTCTCCCCCTATTTATATGTGAGAGGGAGGAGGGCAGCCGCACCTTAAGCCACGGCGCAGCCCTTCCTGCCTCTCCGATAGCCTCCCCTCTAGATTGATTTGGCGACGCTTAGCGAAGCTCTGCCGGATCAGCTCCACCACCACTGCCACCACACCATCGTGCTACCGGCGAACCCATCTACCTCTCCGCTCCCTCTTGCTCGATCAAGAAGGTGGATATCGTCATCGAGCTGCACGTGTGCTGAACGCGGAGGTGCCATCCGTTCGGCACAAGATCGGGAGTTCGTGGGACGGCTAGCGATTTGGATCGTGGATACGTACAACTACTTCAACTGCGTTCTTTAATGCTTCCACTTAGAGATCTACAAGGGTATGTGGATCCAATCTCTCCTCTCATAGATGCTCATCTCCTAGATTGATCTTGGTGAAGCATAGGATTTTTTTGTTTCCCATGCAACGTTCCCCAACAGTGGCATCATGACCTAGGTCTATGCGTAGATGAGATCTTGAGTAGAACACAAAGGAGTTTGTGGGCGTTGATATTCAGATTGCTTCCTCCCTTAGTCTTTTTTAGGATCAGCGGTATTGTGGGATGAAGCGGCTCGGACCGACTTTACTCGTACGCTTACGAGAGACCGTGTTCCATCTAATGACATGTGACTTTGTTGCATAATTATGGATGGCGGGTGTCTGTCTCTCCCACTTTAGTTGGATCGGATTTGATTAAGGAGGTCCTTGTAGAAGGTTGAAAAGCAATCTTCATATCACCGTTGTGGTTTTGCATAGGTAAGAATCGTTCTTGCTAGATACCCATAGCAGCCACGTAAAACATGAAACAACAATTAGAGGACATCTAACTTGTTTTTGCAGGGTATGTTGTGATGTGATATGGCCAATTACAAGATGAGATATATGTGGTGTATGAGATGATCATGTTTTTTATAGAATATCACGTCTTGCATGTCGATGAGTACGGCAACCGGCAGGAGCCATAGGGTTGTCTTTGATTATTGTATGATCTGCGTGTCAATCTTTAAGCGCTATGTAATGCTTTACTTTATCGCTAAGCGGTAGCAATAGTAGTATGAGCATGGTGGGCGCGACAACCCCGACGGCGACACAATGATGGAGATCATGGTGTTATGCCGATGACAATGGAGATCATGATGGTGCTTTGGAGATGGAGATCAAAAGCACAAGTTCATGGCCATATCATGTCACTTATGATTTGCATGTGATGTTAATCCTTTTATGCACCTTGTTTTGCTTAGAATGACGGTAGCATTATAAGGTGATCCCTCACTTAAATTTCAAGATGAATTGTGTTCTCCCCGAGTGTGCACCGTTGCGAAAGTTCATCATGTCGAGACACCACGTTTTGATCGGGTGTGATAGACTCTATGTTCGCATACAACGGGTGCAAGCCAGTGTTGCACATGCGGAACACTTGGGTTAACAAGCCTAGCATGTACAGACATGGCCTCGGAACACAAGAGAACGAAAGGTCGAACATGAGTCATATAGTAGATATGATCAACATGATGATGTCCACCATTGAAACCACCTCAACTCACATGATGATCGGACTTGAGTTGGTGAATTTGGATCATGTGTCACTCAGATGACCTGAGGGATGTCAACTTGAGTGGGAGCTTTAGTAATTTTATTAACTAAACTCCTTATCTTGAACAATAGTCTTAGTAACCTTTGCTTATTTATGTTGTAGATCAATGGCTCGCGCAGTAGCACCCCTGAATTTTCATGCGTTCCTAGAGAGAGCTAAGTAGAAAGATGATGGAAGTAACTTTGTGGACTAGGCCCATAATCTGAGGATTATCCTCACGGCTTCCCAGAAGGAATATGTCCTTGATGCACCGCTTGGTAACCAACCCACAGACATGTCATCCGAAGACATTAAGAACGCTTGGGAGGCACGTTCTGGAGATTACTCAATAGTTTAGTGTGCAATATTGTATGGCTTAGAACCGGGATTTCAAAGACGTTTTCAACGTCATGGAGCATATGAGATGTTCCAGGAGTTGGAGTTTATCTTTAAGAAGAATGCCCGTATCGAGAGGTATGAGACTTCGGATAAGTTCGATGCTTGCAAAATGGAGGAGAACGGGTCTATCGGTGAACATATACTCAGAATGTCTGGGTATTTGACCCGTCTAGAAGAGTTAGGGATGCCCCTTCTGCCGGAGGCGATCACTGACAGAGTTCTTCAATCATTGCCACCTAGCTACAAGAGCTTCGTGATGAACTATAACATGCACGGGATGACCAAGTCAGTTGCTGAGCTATTTGCGATGCTGAAAGTCGCTGAGTCTGAAATCCAGAAAGAACATCAAGTGTTGATGGTCAATAAAACCACTAGTTTCAAGAAGCATGGCAGGGGCAAGAAGGGTAACTCCAAGAAGGGTAGCAAAGCAGTTGCTCCTCCCGTGAAGAAACCCAAGGCTAGACCCAAGCCAGAAACTAAGTGCTTTCACTGCAAGGGAACTGGTCACTGGAAGTGGAACTGCCCCAAGTATATGGCTGACAAGAAGGCGGCCAACAACAAACAAGGTATATATGATATACATGTTATTGATGTGTACCTTACTAGCTCTCGTTCTAGTGCCCGGGTATTTGATACCAGTTCGGTTGCTCACATTTGCAACTCAAAGCAGGACCTACGAAATAGACGGAGCCTGGCTAAGGATGAAGTGATGATGCACACGGGAAATGGTTCCAAGGTTGATGTGATTGCTGTCGGCACTCTCTCTCTTCACTTACCATCGGGATTAGTGATGAACCTGAATAATTGTTATTTAGTGCATGCGTTAAGCATGAACATTATATCTCGATCTTCTTTATTACGAGACGGTTACTCATTTAAATCAGAAAATAATGGTTGTTCTATTTATATGAGTAATATCTTTTATGGTCATGCACCCAATATGAGGGGTTTATTCATGTTGAATCTTGATAGTGATGATACACATGTTCACAACATTGATGCCAAAAGATGTAGAGTTGATAATGATAGTACCACTTTCTTGTGGCACTGTCGTTTGGGTCATATTGGTGTAAAACGCATGAGGAAGCTCCATGCTGATGGACTTTTGGAGTCACTTGATTTTGAATCACTTGACACATGTGAACCATGCCTCATGGGAAAGATGACTAAAACGCCATTCTCTAGAACAATGAAACGGGCGAGAGATTTGTTGGAAATCATACATATTGATGTGTGCGGTCCGATGAACATTGAGGCGCGCGGTGGATATCAGTATTTTCTCACCTTCACTGATGACTTAAGTAGATAAGGGTATATTTACTTAATCAAACACAAGTCTAAAATGTTTGAAAATTTCAAGAAATTTCAGAGTGAAGTTGAGAATCATCATAACAAGAAGATTAAATTCCTGCGATCTGATTGAGGAGGTGAATATCTGAGTTATGAGTTCGGCAGTCACTTAAGACAGTGTGGAATTGTTTCAAAATTGACACCGCCTGGAAAACCACAGCGTAATGGTGTGTCCGAACGTCGTAATCGAACCTTATTAGATATGGCACGTTCTATGATGTCTCTTGCCTATTTGCCGCTATCGTTTTGGGGCTATGCATTAGAGACAGCTGCATTCACTTTAAATAGAGCACCATCGAAATCCGTTGAGACGACACCATATGAACTGTGGTTTGGCAAGAAGCCAAAATTGTCGTTTCTTAAAGTTTGGGGATGTGATGCTTATGTCAAAAAGCTTCAGCCTGAAAAGCTGAAACCCAAAGCGGAGAAATGTGCCTTCATAGGATACCCAAAAGAGACAGTTGGGTATACCTTCTATCTCAGATCCGAAGGCAAAGTGTTTGTCGCTAAGAACGGAACATTTCTTGAGAAAGAGTTTCTCTTGAAAGAATTGAGTGGGAGGAAAATAGAACTTGATGAGGTTTATTAACCTTTACTTAAACCAGAGAGTAGCGCAGCGCAGAAAGATGTTTTTGTGGAGCCAACAACGGTCGAAGAGGAAGTTAATGATGATGATCATGAAACTTTGGATCAATTTACTATTGAACCTCGTAGGTCGACATGGGTGCATACTACCCCTGAGTGGTACAGCAACCCTGTCTTGGAGGTCATGTTGTTAGACAATGATGAACCTATGAGCTATGGAGGAGCGATGATGGGCCCAGATTCCGAGAAATGGTTAGAGGCCATGAAATCCGAGATGGGATCCATGTATGAAAACAAAGTATGGACTTTGGAAGTATTACCTGAAGGGCGAAATGCCATTCAGAATAAATGGATCTTTAAGAAGAAGACGGACGCGGACGGTAATGTCACCGTCTATAAAGCTCGACTTGTGGCAAAGGGTTTTTCACAAGTTCAAGGAGTTGACTACGATGAGACCTTCTCACCCGTAGTGATGCTTAAATCTGTCAGAATCATGTTAGCAATAGCTGCATATTTCGACTATGAAATTTGGCAGATGGATGTCAAAACAGCGTTCCTTAATAGTTTCCTTGAGGAAGAGTTGTATATGATGCAACCGGAAGGTTTTGTCGATCCAGAGAATGCTGACAAAGTTTACAAACTCCAGCGATCCATTTATGGACTGGTGCAAGCATCTCGGAGTTGGAATAAGAGCTTTGAAGAGGTGATCAAAGCGTTTGGGTTTATACAAGTTAATGGAGAAGCTTGTATTTACAAGAAAGTGAGTGGGAGCTCTATAGCATTTGTAATATTATATGTGGATGACATATTGTTGATTGGAAACAATATAGAAATGCTGGAAAGCGTGAAGGAATATTTGAACAAGAGTTTTTCAATGAAGGACTTGGGAGAAGCTGCTTTCATATTAGGCATTAAATTCTATAGAGATAGATCGAGACGCTTGATAGCACTTTCACAAAGCACATATCTTGATAAAGTTTTGAAGAAGTTCAAAATGGATCGGTCCAAGAAGGGGTTCTTGCCTGTGTTACAAGGTGTGAAGTTGAGTAAGACTCAATGCCCAGTGACTGCAGAAGATAGAGAGAAGATGAGTGTCATCCACTATGCTTCAGCCATAGGATCTATCATGTATGTGATGCTGTGCACAAGACACGATGTCAGGCTTGCCATAAGTATGGCTGGAAGGTTTCAAAGTGATCCTGGAATGGAGCACTGGACGGTGGTCAATAATATCCTTCAGTACCTAAAAGGACTAAGGAAATGTTTCTCGTTTATGGAGGTGATAAAGAGCTCGTCATAAAGGGTTACGTCGATGCGAGCATTGACACTCATCCGGATGACTCTAAGTCGCAAACCGGATACGTATTTATTCTCAATGGGGGAGCGGTAAGCTGGTGCAGTTCCAAGTAGAGCGTGGTGGCCGATTCTACATACAAAGCGGAGTACATCGCAGCCTCAGAGGCAGTGAAGGAAGGTGTCTAGATGAAGGAGTTCATGACAGATCTTGGAGTAGTGCCTAGCGCACTGAATCCATTTGATTTGTTCTATGATAACACTAGTGCCATTGCCCTGGCCAAGGAACCAAGGTTTCACAAGAGGACCAAAAACATAAAGCGACGCTTCAATGCCATCCGCGAGTACATCAAGGAGGAGGACATAAATATTTGCAAAGTGCACACGATCTAAATGTTGCAGACACATTGACTAAACCTCTTCCAAGGGCTAAACATGATCGACACCAGAAGTGTATGGGTGCTCGATTTATTACAATCTAAATCACATAGTGATGTGAGCTAGATTATTGACTCTAGTGCAAGTGGGAGACTGTTGGAAATATGCCCTAGAGGCAATAATAATATAGTTATTATTATATTTCCTTGTTCATGATAATTTTTTATTATCCATGCTATAATTGTATTGATTGGAAACACATTGCATGTGTGGATATATAGACAACACTTTGTCCCTAGTGTGCCTCTAGTAAACTAGCTCATTGATCAAAGATGGTCAAGGTTTCCTAGCCACTAACATGAGATGTCATTTGATAACAGGGTCACATCATTAGGAGAATGATGTGATGGACAAGGCCCAAACTATAAACATAGCATATGATCGTGTCAATTTATTGCTACAGTTTTCTGCATGTCAAGTATATGTTCCTATGACTGTGAGATCATGCAATTCACTGACACCAGAGGAGTGCCTTGTGTGTATCAAACGTCGCAACATAACTGGGGGACTATAAAGGTGCTCTACAGGTATCTCTGAGGGTGTCTGTTGGGTTGGCATGGATCAACACTGGGATTTGTTACTTCGTGTGACGGAGAGGTATCTCAGGGCCCACTCGGTAATACAACATCACAATAAGCCTTGCAAGAAATGTGACTAAGTGTTGGCCACGGAATCTTGTATTACGGAATGAGTAAAGAGACTTGGCGGTAATGAGATTGAACTAGATATGGAGATACCAACGATCGACTCTCGAGCAAGTAACATACCGAAGAATAAAGGGAACATCATACGGGATTAACTAAATCCTTGACAAAGAGGTTCGACCGATAAAGATCTTTGTAGAATATGTAGGAATCAATATGGGCATCTGGGTCCCACTATTGGTTATTGAATGTAGAGGTGTCTCTGTCCTGTATACATAGTTCTCGAACCCGCAGGGTCTGCACACTTAAGGTTCGGTGACGTTTTGGTATAGATGAGTTATGAGTGTTGGTGACCGAAGGTTGTTCGGTTTCCCGAATGAGATCCCGGACGTTACGAGGAGCTCCAGAATGATACGGAGGTGAAGATTCGTATATAGGATGTTCCATGTTGGTCACCGGAAATGTACCGGGGGTGTTGGAAGGGTCACGGGGGTCCACCGGAAGGGGCCGCCAGCCCCGAAGAGCCACATGGGCTGTGATAGAGGGTGCACCAGCCCCTGGTGCGCTGGCCGCACTTCCCACAAGGGCCCATGCGGCTGGGGGTCGGTGGGAGGGCCAACCCTAGGGCTGGCACCACCTTGCCTTGCGGGGCAATCCACCCTAGGGCGCCTCCACCCTTGGCCGCCGCCCCAAGGGCGGAAACCCTAGGGGTTGGGTGCACCACTCCTCCCCCTATATATATGTGAGAGGGAGGAGGGCAGCCGCACCTTAAGCCATGGCGCAGCCCTTCCTCCCTCTCCGATAGCCTCTACTCAAGATTGATTCGGCGATGCTTAGCGAAGCTCTGCCGGATCAGCTCCACCACCACTGCCACCACACCATCGTGCTACCGGCGAACCCATCTACCTCTCCGCTCCCTCTTGCTCGATCAAGAAGGTGGATATCGTCATCGAGCTGCACGTGTGCTGAACGCGGAGGTGCCACCCGTTCGGCACTAGATTGGGAGTTCGTCGGACGGCTTGCGATTTGGATCGTAGAGACGTACAACTACTTCAACCGTGTTCTTTAACGCTTACGCTTGGCGATCTACAAGGGAATGTGGATCCAATCTCTCCTCTCATAGATGCTCATCTCCTAGATTGATCTTGGTGAAGCATGGGAATTTTTTTGTTTCCCATGCAACGTTCCCCAACAAACAGCTCATAGCAATGGCGTGCAGCCTAAAAGTGAAGGAACGACAACTCAAAGCCGAGCAAGATGACCTCAACGATCGATGGACCAGAGTCCTCTTAGCTGAGGAGGGGTACAGTACCGGTCTATCGGACCAACCTAAAAGTTAACCATGCAGAAGGCTGCTGCCGCAATTGGTAACTAGCTCATTGATACCCCGTCTCCCAAACATACCCCATACGGCAAGCCGGACCGTCCTCCTCGCTAGCGTGTGATAACCCACAAGTATAGGGGATCGCAATAGTTTTCGAGGGTAGAGTATTCAACCCAAATTTATTGTTTCGAAACAAAGGGAGCCAAAGAATATTCTCGAGTATTAGCAGTTGAGTTATCAATTCAACCACACCTGAAAGACTTAATATCTACAGCAAAGTATTCAGTAGCAAAGTAATATGGTCATAACAATAATGTTGGCAAGTTATAGTAGCGGTTTGTTATGTTTGTGACAGTAGCAATGAAAAAGTAACTTAGCGAAGATCAATATATGCAAAGCTCGTAGGCAATGGATTAGTGATGGATAACTATCTCGGATGGCATTCATCATGCAACAGTTATAGCATAGGGTGACATAGAACTAGCTCCAATTCATCAACGTAATGTAGGCATGTATCCCGTATATAGTCATGCGTGCTTATGGAAAAGAACTTGCATGACATCTTTTGTCCTACCCTCCCATGGCAGCGGGGTCCTATTGGAAACTAAGGGATATTAAGGCCTCCTTTTAATAGAGAAACGGACCAAAGCATTAGCACTTAGTGAATACATGAACTCCTCAAACTACGATAATCACCGGAAAGAATCCCAGTTATTGTCACCCTGGGGGATGCGGATCATAACTCATAATAGGTGTCTACAACTTGCAAGATAGGATCAAGAACACACATATATTCATGAAAACATAATAGGTTCAGATCTGAAACCATGGCACTTGCGCCCTAGGGACAAGCATTAAGCATAGCAAAGTCATAGCAACATGGAATTGGTGATGAAGGATGATTGGTGATGACGAAGGCGTCAATTTCCCCTCTCCGGAGCCCAAAACAGACTCCAGATCGGGTCTCCCGAGGAAGAACAGGAGATGGCGGCTGCTCCGTATCGTGAAACGCAATGAACTCTTCTCTCTGATTTTTTTTCGCGACAAATAGGGTTATATGGAGCTGGAGAGGAGGTCGGAGGAGCCACGAGGGCCCCACAAGCCTGCTAGGCATGGCCATGGGGTGGTCGCGCCTAGTAGGCTTGTGGCTTGCAGGTGGCCCCCCTGTGGTTACTTCTTGCGCCAGTATTTTTGTTAATTCCAAAAATAATCTCCGGAAAATTTCAGGACGATCTGAGAGCTTTTATGTCTGCACAAAAATAACACCAAGGCAATTCTGCTAAAAACAACGTCAGTCCAGGTTAGTTCCATTCAAATCATGCAAATTAGAGTCCAAAACAAGGGCAAAAGATTTTGAAAAAGTAGATACGTTGGAGATGTATCAGCGTGACAGGATGGCTGACGACCCCGATTACAGACCAGCTAGGCCCCGGAGATGGGGAAAGGAGCCGCTAGAGCCCAATGATAGGTTCGACCTACGAGACGACCTAAACTTCAGAGCAGGTCGCACAAGATCCATCTATGGATCTAGAGGCTACTCACCGGATAGACGGGATGGGTACACACCATGGCTCGACCGAAGCAATAACAGAGACCGGGAATGCAACCGGTCTAGAACAGACGCCGAATACAGGCATGATATAGCTCGGGTTCGAGGCGCCGCTCACCCTTTGTGCTTCATAGATGAGGTGATGCGGCATCAGTTCCAAGAGGGGTTTAAACCTATGAACATCGAACGGTACGATGGGACAACTGATCCAATCGTATGGATTGAGGACTTCCTCCTACACATCCACATGGCACGAGTAGATGATCTCCACGCCATAAAACATCTCCCTCTAAGACTCAAGGGGCTAGCTCGGCATTGGTTAAACAGCCTCCCCGAAAACTCCATCGGATGCTGGGAAGACTTAGAGGATGCATTCCGATCTAACTTCCAGGGCACCTATGTCTGGCCGCCAGATTCCTTCGACTTAAGCAACGACATATAGAAGCCCAGAGAGCGCGCGACAATTCTGGAATCTATTCTTGACCAAGAAGAACCAAATTGTCGATTCTCCGGATGCTGAGGCAATAGCCTCTTCCGGCATAATATTCGGGATGAATGGCTGGATCGCCTTCTGGTTGCCCCCCTCTGGTTAATTCTTGCGCCAGTATTTTTTATTAATTCCAAAAATATTCTCCACAAATTTTTGGGATAATCTGAGAACTTTTATTTCTGCACAAAAATAACACCAAGGCAATTCTGTTGAAAACAGCGTCGGTCGGGGTTAGTTCCAGTCAAATCATGCAAATTAGAGTCCAAAACAAGGGCAAAAGAGTTTGAAAAAGTAGATACATTGGATACGTATCAACTCCCCCAAGCTTAAACATTTGCTTGTCCTCAAGCAATTCAGTTGATAAACTAAAAGTGATAATGAAAAAATTTTACAAACTCTATTTGATCTTGTTGTTGTAAATATATCTAACTTATGTTCAGATTTTCAACAAGGATTATAGAGTAACAACATTCACAATAACATTTAGGTCTCACATTTACTCATAGCAATGACATAATCAACTAGCAAGCAATAACAACAAGTCTCGGATGACAACAATTTTATCAAAACAATCATGATAGAATATAACATAATGGTATCTCGCTAGCCCTTTCTAAGACCGCAAAACATAAATGCAGAGCACCTCTGGAGAACAAGGACTGACTAAACATTGTAATTCACGGTGAGAGAGATCCAGTCATGCTCATACTCAGTATCAATTAATAGCAAGGCATACAAATGACAATGGTGCTCTCTAACTGGTGCTTTTTATAAGAGGATGATGACTCAACAATAAAGTAAATGGAAAGACCCTTCGTAGAGGGAAGCATTGATTTGCAGAGGTGCCAGAGCTCAAGCTTTTAAAACAGAGATAGGTAATGATTTTGGAGCGGTATGCTTTCATTGCTCACATAACTACCAAGAGGTTTTCAATATCTTCCATGCTAGATACATTATAGGTGGTTCCCAAACAGAATGGTAAAGTTTTTACTCCCCCTCCACCAATCAGTCACACTCCACGGTGGGCCGAATTCACGAGTACCATCCATACAAACACAGTTCTCGGGAAGTTTTGTTTAATTATATTTTGCCTTTTATTTCGATCATGGGACTGGGCATCCCGATTACTAGCCACTTTCTCGTGAATGAGAGTGAATCAACACATATCGTTAGAATAACCCACCTAGCATGGAAGATACTGATAGCCCCCAGTCGCCACATGAGGGATTTGGGCATACAAAACAGAGATTTTATTTGAAGGTTTAAAGTTTAGCACATGCAAATTTACTTAGAACGGCAGATAAATACCGCATATAGGTAGATATGGTGGACTCATATGGAACAACTTTGGGTTTATTGACATGGATGCACAAGCAGTATTCCCGCTTAGTACAAGTGAAGGCTAGCAAAAGACTAGGGAGCGACCAACTAGAGAGCGACACAGTCATCGACATGCTTTGAGATTAACCAACATTGAATGCATGCATGAATAGGATATAACTCACCATGAACATAAATATCATGGAGGCTATGTTGATTTGTTTCAACTACATGCGTGAACATGTGCCAAGTCAAGCCACTTGAATCATCTAGAGGAGGATACCATTCTATCATACTACATCACAACCATTTTAATGCGCATGTTGGCACTCAAGACGAACCATTATCCAATGTTAGCTAATTAAGCATGGCATGAATAACTATAATCTCTAATTATCATTGCAAGCATGTTCAACCCATAATGTACTTAATTCGAAACGATGAGCTAATCATATTTACAAAAGCAACATAGGTTGAGTTCATACCAGCTTTTCTCTATCTCAATATTTTCACCAAATATCATCATTATTGCCTTTCACTTGCATGACCAAACGATGTGAATAATAATAAGAGTGTGCATGCATTAGACTAAGCTAGAATCTGCAAACAATAAACCAAAGGAGAAGACAAGGCAATATGGGCTCTTTGTAAGATAAACAATAATGCATATGAGGGCCACTCAACATGTCATCATGGTATTCTCCTTATGACCCAAGGAAAATAAAGGAAAATTATTAACACGGGAAAGCTCCCAACAAGCAAAAAGAGGAACGAGAAATCTTTTTGGGTTTTCTCTTTAATGCTACAACTAAGCAACTAGGAAATAAACCTAGAATCAATTTCTTTTGTATTTTCCTCAAAGTTAATTAAACACACAAGAAGAAAGCATAAAGAAGAAAATAAACTACCATTGATAGTACAATGAAAAAGTATGAACACCGACAACTGAAATGAGTGTGTGAACATGAATGTACTGTCGGTGAGAAATACGTACTCCCCCTAGCTTAGGCTTTTGGCCTAAGTTGGTCTAGGGCCATGGCTGGCCTGGATAATATCCAAAGTCAAAGTTGGGGTTGTACTGAGCTGTGGTGGCTACCACCTGGACCACTGCAATGTGAAGGCGAGCGGTTTTTGCATTTCGCTCGTACTTGTTTGCCTCCTATCTGGTTATAAAATATCTCTCCGCGTGAAAGAATCAGTGAGTTGATAATATTGCTTGCATCGATCTGAAATGAAATCCTCAAGGCCAGCATTCCGTATGTACGCATAAAACGCTTCCTTGAATCCGGTGTTGTCCGTGAATTGATCCGATGGCCATTCACAAGGTAGTACTCGACCTTCCCTGGGTAGTTCAAAATCGGGCTCACATAGTGCGAGTCTTGGGGCTTTCTTGCTTGAGGAACCACCTTGGTACATTCTCCTCAACATCTTTTCTTTCTCTGATAAATTTCTGAAATTTTTAGTGAGTGAAAATAAAGGGAACAAAACTCAACAAAACTCATAGCAACTACTCCCTCAAGTGCCTAGAGACCATATCATGCATCAAAACTAATTGGGACCATACAAATTTAACATGCAAGCTCAAAAACACAGTCACCACAACAGGAAAAATTTGCAATATATAAGTCACTAGAACAAAAACTAATTGGACCATTGGAGGAGTCACATACCGATGAGCAATCCCCTAAAACAGTTTTGCAAATGGAGCTTTGAGCAAGGAGATCGATAATGGCAGCAAGATGAGCTAGAACACAGGTTTGAGCAATGGTGGGATTTTTTCTGGAGGAAGATGAAGTGAATGAGTGCTGGAATAAGTGGAGGGGGGCCATGTGGGACCCACAAGCCACAAGGGCATGCCTAGGGGGTGGTCACGCCCTGCAGGCTTGTGGCCCACTGGTGCAGCCCCCTGATGCATTCTCGGTGCCAAAAATTCTTAAATATTCCAGAAAAAATCATACTAAATTTTCAAGGAATTCTCGGAACTTTTATTTTCAGGTCATTTTTCTATTGCACAGAAAACTCAGAAAACAGAAAAATAATAGCATTTTTACTTAATTTCATCTAGGTAACAAAAAGTAAAAGTTAGGTGCAGGAAGTTGTGCTTTCTAAATTCATCCATCTCATGCTTATCAAAAGGAATCCATCAATAAGGTTGATCAAGTCTTATTAACAAACTTCTTTCGAATAACATGAAACCGAAGAATTTTCGAATAACACTAAGTTACCTCAATGGGGATATGCATTTCCCGCACAATAAGTATATCATATTTCTTCTTGACAGTAGGAAGAGGGAACTCAAAGTCTCCAATAATAATTGTTGGAATTTTTTCAATAGAGTTAATACTATGAACTTGAGGTTGTTTCTTCGGAAAGTGGATCGTATGTTCATTACCATTAATATGAAAAGTGACAATGCCCTTGTTGCAATCAATAACATCCCCTGCAGTATTCAAAAAGGGTCTACCAAGGATGATCGACATGTTGTCATCCTCGGGAATATCAAGAATAACAAAGTCCGTCATGATAGTACCATTTGCAACTACGACAGGTATATCCTCACAAATACCAATAGGCACAGCAGTTGATTTATTAGCCATTTGCAAAGAGATTTCAGTAGGTGTCAACTTATTCAAATCAAGTCTACGACATAAAGAGAAAGGCATAACACTAACACCAGCTTCAAGATCACATAAAGCAGTTTTACCATAATTTTCTTTAATAGAGCATGGTATAGTAGGTACTCCGGGATCTCCTAGTTTCTTAGGTATTCCACCTTTAAAAGTATAATTAGCAAGCATGGTGGAAATCTCAGCTTCTGGTATCTTTCTTTTATTTGTCACAATATCTTTCATATACTTATCATAAGGAGACATTTTCAAAATATTAGTCAAGCGCATACGTAAAAAGACAGGTCTAAGCATTTCAGCAAAGCGCTCAAAGTCCTCAGCATCCTTTTTGTTGGATGGTTTAGGAGGAAAGGGCATGGGTTTCTGAACCCATGGTTCTCTTTCTCTACCATGTTTCCTAGCAATGAAGTCTCTTTTATCGTATCTTTTATTCTTAGGTTGTGGGTTATCAAGATCATCAGCAGGTTCAATCTTCACATCATTATCATTACTACATTGAGCATCAGCATGAACATCATTATTAATGTTCTCACTAGGCTCATATTCATCACCAGATTGTGTCTCAGCATCAGAAATAGAAATATCATTTGGATTCTCAGACGTATCTATAACAGGTTCACTAGCAGCATGCAAAGTACTATCATCATTCTTTTTTCTACTCTTATTGGAAGGAATAGGTGCATCGGTATTAACTCTCTGATAATCTTGCTCAATTCTCCTAGGATGGCCCTCAAGATACAAAGGTTCCTGAGTCATTCTACCACCTCCAGTCACAACTTTAATAGAATAATCATTGTCTTTACTATTCATCTCATTAAGCAGATCATTTTGAGCCTTAAGTACTTTTTCTACTTGAGTGCTTACCATGGAAGCATGTTTACTAATAATCTTAAGATCATTGACAGTTCTACTCAAATAATCACCCAAGCGATCAAGCATATAAGAATTATGTTTCAATTGTCTACTAACATAGGCATTGAAATTTTCTTGCTTCATAATAAAACTATCAAATTCATCCAAGCATTGTCCAGCAGACTTATTATAAGGGATATCTCCTTCATCAAATCTACTGAGAGAATTTACCTCTACTACCTGTGTCGGGTTATCAAGACCATGTATTTCTTCAATAGGTGGTAGATTCTTAACATCTTCAGCTTTAATACCTTTTTCTTTCACAGATTTCTTTACCTCTTGCATATCTTCAGGACTGAGGAATAGAACACCTCTTTTATTTGGAGTTGGCTTTGGAGGTGGTTCGGGAATAATCCAATCATTATCATTGCTCAATATATTATTCAATAGTAATTCAGCTTGTTCAACAGTTCGTTCCCTGAAAACACAACCGGCACAACTATCTAGGTAGTCCCTAGAAGCATCGGTTAGTCCATTATAAAAGATATCAAGTATTTCATTTTTCTTGACAGGATGATCAGGCAAAGATTAAGTAATTGGAGAAGCCTCCCCCCAATCTTGTGGGAGACTCTCTTCTTCAAGTTGCACAAAGTTAAAGATTTCCTGCAAGGTAGCTTGTTTATTATGGGCAGGAAAATATTTTTTAGAGAAGTAATAAATCATATCATAGGGACTACGCACACAACCAGGAGCAAGAGAATTAAACCACATCATAGCATCACCCTTTAGTAATAGCGAATTTTTTCCTCATGAGTAAATAGGGTGGCTATATCATTCAATTTGGTAAGATGTGCCACAATACTTTCAGATTCATAATCATGGAAAGGATCAGATTCTACCAAAGTAATTAACTCAGGATCAACATAGAATTCATTATCCTTATCGATAACAAAGATAGCTGAAGTAGCAAACTTAGGATCATATTGCATTCTAGCATTCAAAGATTTTTCCTTCCACTTGTGAAGCAATTTCGTAAGATCATCTCTATCCTGACAAGCAAGAAAGTCCCTAGCTAACTCTCCTTCCATAACATAACCCTCGGGTATATCAAGAAATTCATATCTAGGAGAGCCAGGTCTAGCAGGTGAATCATAGTGTTCAGTTTCAATAATTTCATTAGATTCAGGAATATTATCAGTTTCAGCATTGGCTCTAGCAATTTGTTCATCAAGTAATTCACCCAGTGGCACAATATCATCAAGCAAAGTATTATCATAAGCATCATGCATAGCAGAAGTAGCATCATCAATTACTTGCGGCATATCAGAATTGCTAGCAGGTGGTGGTGTCGCAAACTTACTCATAAAAGAAGGTGAATCAAGTGCAGAGCTAGATCAGCTCCTTACATCCCCTCGTAGTAGAGGGATAGATCTTGGTTTTTGAATCTTTCATATTCTTCATAGTGATCAACAGATATATATCCCAAGTGACTCAGAGAATAAAGCTATGCTCCCCAGCAACGGAGCCAGAAAAAGGTCTTGATAACCCACAAGTATAGGGGATCGCAACAGTTTTCGAGGGTAGAGTATTCAACCCAAATTTAGTGATTTGGCACAAGGGGAGCCAAAGAATATTCTTGAGTATTAGCAGTTGAGTTGTCAATTCAACCACACCTGAAAGACTTAATATCTGCAGCAGAGTATTCAGTAGCAAAGTAATGTGGTAATAACGGTAATGGTGGCAAGTGATAGTAGCAGTTTGTAGTGTTTGTGACAGTAGCAATGGAAATGTAACTTAGCGAAGATCAGTATATGAAAAGCTCGCATGCAATGGATCAGTGATGGATAATTATGTCGGATGGCATTCATCATGCAACAGTTATAACATAGGGTGACACAGAACTAGCTCCAATTCATCAATGTAATGTAGGCATGTATTCCGTATATAGTCATACGTGCTTATGAAAAATAATTTGCATGACATATTTTGTCCTACCCTCCCATGGCAGCGGGGTCCTATTGGAAACTAAGGGATATTAAGGCCTCCTTTTAATAGAGAACCAGACCAAAGCATTAGCACTGAGTGAATACATGAACTCCTCAAATTACGGTAATCACCGGAAAGAATCCTAGTTATTGTCACCCTAGGGGATGCGGATCATAACTCGTAGTAGGTGTCTACCACTTGCAAGATAGGATCGAGAACACACATATATTCATGAAAACATAATAGGTTCAGATCCGAAATCATGGCACTCGGGACCTAGTGACAAGCATTAAGCATAGCAAAGTCATAGCAACATCAATCTCACAACATAGATGATACTAGGGATCAAACCCTAACAAAACTAACTCGAATACATGATAAATCTCATCCAACCCATCACCGTCCAGCAAGCCTATGATGAGATTACTCACGGGCAATGGAGAGCATCATGGAATTGGTGATGAAGGATGGTTGGTGATGACGAAGGCGTCGATTTCCCCTCTCCGGAGCCCAAAACGGACTCTAGATCTGGTCTCCCGAGGAACAACACGCGATGGCGGCTGCTCTGTATCGTGAAATGCAATGAACTCTTCTCTCTGATTTTCTTTCTCAACAAATAGGGTTATATGGAGCTGGAGAGGAGGTCAGAGGAGCCACGAGGGCCCCACAAGCCTGCTAGGTGCGGCCAGGGGGTGGCCGCGCCTAGCAGGCTTGTGGCCTGCAGGTGGCCCCCTCTGGTTACTTCTTGCGCCAATATTTTTTATTAATTCCAAAAATATTCTGCATAATTTTCAGTACGGTCCGAGAGCTTTTATTTATACACAAAAATAACACCAAGGCAGTTCTGCTGAAAACAACGTCAGTCCGGGTTAGTTCCATTCAAATCATGCAAATTAGAGTCCAAAACAAGGGCAAAAGAGTTTGAAAAAGTAGATACGTTGGAGACATATCAGCGTGACAGGACGGCTGACGACACCGGTTACAAACCGGCTAGGCCCCGGAGATGGGGAAAGGAGCCGCTAGAGCCCAATGATAGGTTCGACCTACGTCACGACCTAAACTACAGAGCAGGTCGCACAAGATTCATCTATGGATCTAGAGGCTACTCACCCGATAGATGGGATGGGTAGACACCATGGCTCAACCAGAGCAATAACAAAGACCGGGAATGCAACCGAGCTAGAACATATGCCTAATACAGGCGCGATATAGCTAGGGTTTGAGGCGCCGCTCACCCTTTGTGCTTCACAGATGAGGTGATGCGGCATCAGTTCCCAGAGGGGTTTGAACCCGTAAACATTGAACAGTACGATGGGACAACTGATCCAATCGTATGGATTGAGGACTTCCTCCTCCACATTCACATGGTACAAGTAGATGATCTCCACGCCATAAAACATCTCCCCCTAAAACTCAAGGGGCCAGCTCGGCACTAGTTAAACAGCCTCCCCGAAAACTGCATCGGATGCTGGGAAGACTTAGAGGATGCATTCCGATCTAACTTCTAGGGCACCTATGTTCGGCCACCGGATTCCTTCGACTTAAGCAACGTCGTATAGAAGCCCGGAGAGTCTGCATGACAATTCTAGAATCGGTTCTTGACCAAGAAGAACCAAATTGTCGACTGCCCGGATGCTGGGGCAATAGCCTCTTTCCGGCATAATATTCGGGATGAATGGCTGGCTAGCCATCTTGGCCAGGATAAACCTCGGACTATGTTCGCCCTTACTTCCCTCATGACCCACTTTTGCACGGACGAAGATAATTGTCTAGCACGATGCTGCCACAACTCCGAAGACCCCGGAACCTCTAAAGGTCGGGACGGCAACGGGAAACCCAAGCACAACAACAACAAGTATCGGCACAGTAACAGTGATGCAGACGGTACTGCTGTTAACGCTGGCTTCCGCAATTCCTGACCTGGGCAGCGGAAGAAGCCTCCTAGAGGAAATCGCGACGGACCAACCCCACTGGAGAATATCATGGAAAGGCCTTGCCAGATCCACGGGACCCAAGAGAAGCCTGCCAACCGCACACACCATAACTATTGGGTGTTTAAACAGGTCAGCAAGCTCCTGCCCGAGGATCAAGGCAAGAGCCCTGGCAGCGAGGACGAGGATGAGCCTCGGGGTCCGATTGGTGGAGGACAAAATAAATTCCCTCCAAAGGTCAAAACAGTAAACATGATATACACCACCCATATACCCAAGAAGGAAAGGAAGCGTGCCCTTCGTGACGTCTGCGTTGTAGATCATGTAGCTCCAAAGTATAACCCCTGGTCGGCATATCCAATCACCTTTGATCGACGTGATCACTGGACCAGTATCCGTCATGGGGGTTCAGACGCACTCGTCCTAGATCCCATCATAGATGGGTATCACCTCACAAAGGTCCTAACGGACGGAGGAAGTAGCCTTAACCTGATTTACTCAGACACGGTGAAAAAGATGGGCATAGATCCGTCAAGGAGTGATCCCAGGCTACTTCCTCAGTAACATTACCTTTAAAGGAGTGATCCCAGGTGTCGAGGCCCGATGCACAGGCTCCGTAACCCTAGAAGTTGTGTTCGGCTCGCCCGATAACTTTCGCGGTGAAGACTTGATCTTTGACATTGTACCCTTCCACAGCGGCTAACATGCCCTACTCGGCCGGACAGCATTCGCTCGCTTCAACATCGTCCCGCATTATGCATACCTCAAGCTCAAGATGCCCGGCCCCAAGGGGGTCATCACTGTTAATGGAAACATGGAGCGCTCTCTACGAACCGATGAACATGCGCTGGCCCTAGCAGCCAATTTAACTACAAAGATGATCGGCAAGCTCCAGCATCTGTCGTAAAGGCACGCAATATGGGGAAGCGAGCTCGGCTTCAGTCCGAACTCTTGGAGACTTCCTCTCCCCTCAAATAGGGACTCGCCCCCCATCTCACAACCCTAGGACCAGCAAAGTACGTGCCAAGGAGGCACAACTTTGCACTCAAAAATCCATGGGTAACGTTGGGGAAACAAACGTGGGTGTCCGGCTGAACCGAACCACTACCATTAACATGTCTTCGGACATAACGCGTGTACAATTAAAAGGCATGCGGACATGGCGTAAAGCTCATCCACAATTCGGCGACTTCTTAAGACCTTGTTGGCAAGATCCGTTCGCCAAACAATATCATCCATTAAGGTGAACCAAGACGCAGGAGTACATAAGCGGCGGGGCACACCGAAGATTGAAGACCCCTGGAACAACCACTCCTGTAAAACTTCTTTTTCTTCACATACCTGTACTCGGTTGCTTCGGCACTCTAAGTAATAAGAGTTGTTGAGAAAAAATATAGCATAATTATACATATTTGTTGTCCTTTTTGGCACATATTTTCCTTTTCTCCCTCTTCTCGTGAAACAGTTCGGTATGTTACGACATAACCGGGTAATAGACTGGGGGGCTCGATTTTAAAACCAAATTGCCTTATGTACAACTTATTATGCATTCGGTGTCTTGGAATTAACTTTATATGCATCAACTCTGAACTATGTCTTGGGTCAATAGTTGGGTTGCCCGGCTCCTGTGCTTGACCCTTTATGTTCTGCTTGTTCGGCTAAAAGGGCAAAGGGAGAACCTGTGCGATTGTGTTTCCGAATAGTCCGGTCAAGCACCTTAGGGGAGAAAGCCGAAAACTGACTGTCATAGAATGCGAGAGCCGGTCTATGAATCCGAGCTTAAAGTGTTATACTTAAATCCTCGTTAGAGGATATTCTGCGTTATGCGAGGGGTTTGCTCTCCATGCAAACCATGTGATGCTGGCCTTAGTCACGGTTCATCCGAACATCACAACACTCTGGGGGCTAGTCATCAACCCCTTGCAGTCCTTTTCGCGCCCCTACGGCTAAGTGAAAGAATTAAAGCACTATAGTCCGATTGCCTAGTCCGTCGCACTCTATCGCCTTTCGGGTTCCCATCACTCGGCTAAGGGACATAGTGCATTGGCAGAGACACCCCATGTAGTATGTACATGGGGACTGAAGCCGACGACTCACATCTTTCAGTTTCAAACGGCCAGACGGGAGTTATAAAGGAATGCAAAACATTGAAGGCATGATAACATTAAAGCTTTAAAATGTCTTCGGACACATTACAAATTTATACATGCATGTTATCTTTCATACAGTGTGACGCTATCGCCCGAGCACCTTTCATTACTCCGGCGAACTACAGCTCGGGGCGTCTATGTTCCTTCCCGGGAGGCGACGGGGCAGTGGCTATCTTCATTGGATCCAGCCCCGGCCAGTGCACCTTGGCCTTGGCAAGGGCCATCCAGACTCCCTCGATGCATGAGGAGTGGTTCACAGTGTCGACGCAGGGTGAAGCGGCAATCAGCTTCTGCACCAGGCCAAAGTAGCTACCTGGCAGCGGCTCGTCGGGACATAAGCGGATGCAGAGGTCCTTCATAGCCGGCTCCGTCATCTGGTGCAGATCCATCAGCCGGTTCAGTTCCTCGACAAGAAGAGGAGAGTGCTCGGGGGCTCCGAACTGCGCCCAGAACGGACGAGCTTCATCTCCTTCTTCCCTCAACGCGTACAACTGATTGGCGTCCGCTACGCTCTTCTGGAGGTCGAAGGAGGCGCTTGAGGAATGTCACACCTGGGTAAGCAATTTGAACTTGCTATCCCCGAAGACACACTGCAATAACTACGGCTTACCATCTGTTATGTCCTTCGCTTGGCGGACCTGCTCCTCAAAGAACCGCCTATCCACCCGCTCCTCTTGGAGATTGGCTTTTAGGGTGGATAGTTCGGCCGCATGCTCCTTGCCTTTTTGCTCAAGGACCTCGCACTTGTGGCTGGCGTCCTTGAGCTCCTGCTGGATCCCCTGCACCCACACCTCATGTTTGTCACTGATGGATCTCAAAGCCGAAAGCGCGGTGGCCGCTCGTCCGGGCGCCGTCCTCTACACTGCCACTTCATCCTTGTCCTGCTGTAGCTCGGCCTTGAGATTTTCCACCTCCTTCGTCGAGGTTGTTTGATCATTAATACTATGAAAAAACTGCATTGATAGTATTCCGACAAAGGTGTCCGGATGTTGATTCAGACTTACCTTGCGCCTCGTCGAATCTTTTGTTGAGGGCATCAAGCTCATCTTCCGAGCTTTTGAGCTTCTGATTCAGCTTGTCCAGGTCGGTGCCATTCATAGCCGCCGGCGGCGATGAAGCCTGTAATACACAAATCCTTGTCAGGTTACATGGGTTCAATACTTTTGAACTATTGTTAGTCCGATCACATGTCCAGTCCTCTTAGGGGTTATTCGAACATTCTGAACGCACATTTTTGTATGTATTTCAAAATCGGATCCATGAGTGACCTTACCTAGGGCTTGAGGGCTGCCATGTATATAATCATAAAAATAAATAAACATTTTTGCAGACAAGAGTGTCACGTGGCTTACTTGAAAACCCATCAGGAGACCCTTGAAGGCCTCCTTCAGTCCGTTGTCGACGGACTAAATTCTCTGCAATACCGCACCCATAAGGGTGCGGTGCTCCTCGGCGATGGAGGCGCTTGACAAAGCTTCCTTCATGACAGGCCACCCATTGGTTGGTGGCGCCAGTGGTGATTGGATAACCCGATCACCAACCGGGGTTTGAACTATTGCCTCTGGAGGCGTGTTACGCTTCGGAGATACCCTTAGAGGGGACTAAGTGGCTACTCGTCCGGCCTCCTCAGTATCAGGGCAGGGAACCTCCCCCCGGTCTTCAGCGACCGAAGCATTAGCCTCGGCCATGATGTCGTCTCCCCCGCCGCTAGTGCCCAGCTCCATGGGAGTATGCTGGGATGACACCTTCACGGAGTCCTTCACGACGTCCGGAGGGGTGGGATGCGACGCCCTCCCGCTCTCCTCTAGTTTGGCGGGCGATGTCTCCCCGTCTGACACTTAGTCGGTGGGGAGCATGCGCGGGGGGCTGCAAAGTCAATAAATGCCCGCACGTTATTAAACTATAAACTCATCCATGACAAATAAAGGAGTCTTCGGATTCTCACCTTCGAGCAGGGGGCTTGACCCTTAAGCTCCTCTATGGAGCCCTCTCAAAGTCATCGGACTCGGTATCCGAGTCTGAACTATCGTCGGACACGATTACCTGTGACCGATGCCCCCTCTTCAGGGCAGGAGAGGGTACCACCTCCATGGCGTCTTATAATGCCGCTCTCTTTCTTGCGAGGGGGAATCGCCCTCCCCCTTGTCTATGTCCTCATCCTCATGCTCCTCTTGATTCGAGGAGGCATGGGTTTCTTTGGGCGCAGTCTCTGGCTCGTCCCTGATGCGCAAGCCTTCTCGGCCTGGTTTCTTCTTCTTCTCTTTTTTCGCAGGCGCCTCCATGAGCATCTCCGCTAACAGCCCAGACCTGGAGTCTTCGGGCTGAGGCGTTGGACAGTCGATGCCCGTGGCTTTTCTCAGCCATTTCTACGAAGTGATCGGAAAAGATGTTATAGATCTCATCTATGAAGGACAGAGCCGATCAAGCAAAATTATACCATACCTTGGAAGCGGGCTTGGTGGCGTGCATGCCCCGATCTTCCTCTTCGGATGGCCCATCCTCTTGTGACTTGAAAAGCACCTTCCATAGCTTCTCTCGCGTAGTTCGAAAGAGGTGTAGAATTGTGGGTGCATCGTCGAGTTGACGAGCCCACAGGGGAGCATCCCGGTGCTGGCAGGGGAGGATGCGCAGCCGGAGCATAACCTGGACCACGTTGGTCAGCGCAATGTCGTTGTTCAGAGAATGCTGGGTGGCGCAAGGCTTCTTGTCACCATCAGTGATTCATCGCGCTCTCTACCTCGAACTTAGTAACGGATACCGTGTTCCCAGAGTCTTCAGGGGCCGGATTGACCACACGGGCCTCCGCAGCGGGTTCAGCATGGGCAGAAGTTCTTGAATCGTGAGCATTGCCGGACTCCTTGGCAACATCCTCAGCAGGAGATGGGTGAACTTGCTGCTTGAGTATTTTAACATGTGATCTCTTGTGAGGCCCTATCGATCATAATAATAAATTAAGCATCCGAACAAAGTACCTTTGAGCTAAACGAGTGGTCGGGCATGTCCCCGCGACCGGCTCACTTGACGGATCCTTGTTGCTACCCAGTCTGGGCATTGCCGCCGTAGTCGATGTTCGTCACGCGGACCGACGACACTTGGGAGCAGGAGCCGGCGCGTTTGGTTCGGTGGAGGATACTGGCCTTTTGTGGGGCAAATTTTTCTTCTTCTGGCCTGTAGTAGGGGAAGAGAATGATCCGGGGTAATCGGCTATGATAGCCACCTTGGAGAGGTCGAGGCTCTCTTGGTAGAAGACCCCGTCTTCAAACTCGACTGATAGCTCTGAGTCGTCATGAAATCCTGGATCTCGTTACGAGAATAGTTCTCGGGTTGGGGGGGATAGTTAACCATCTCGAAAAAGCTCCTCCAATCTTGTTCACACAGATTAAAGGCTTCGGTCAGAAAGGGACAAATGTAAAACTTGAATTCGGGTCACGAGTCGAAAAGCTCACCCATTCGATGGGATTGTAACTTGAGTAGCCCTCCTTGGTCGGTAGCCGAACAAAATCTTCTTTCTCCCATTTGTATAGGTCAGCAAGTGCGGGTGCTAATGTTGCTTGATTAGCAGGGCCCAGTCGTCGGGAGCGAGTGGTGTCACTTTTCCCATTGTAACACCACAAAGGGTGTATTGTTTGCTGTAGAGGCTAAACACATCGGATGATGATGGCAGCCATCACATGTATCATGGTCAACTTATGATGAGATAGTAGCCTCACGTGGGCAGCCAAGCGTTGCACTTTGGTGCCGTCCTCCTGGGATGAACTCTTCGGTCGCCAGTTGTACCTTTTATTCAAGGGGGCGTCAGAGTATTCGGGCAAAACCCTCCGAGTTGGACCGATAGGGGAACGCCCTCGATATAGAACCACTCCGACGACCATTCTTCGGACTCCTTCTTCGGTGTCCCCACTGGATACCCTGTCTCGGCTATGCGCCATATTTCGGCTCCTCCAACCTCTAGAATTGTCTTGCCCCAAGTACGAGGGACAAGGCAGAAGTACTTCCTCCACAATTCAAAGTGTGCCTCGCAGCCTAGAAACGTCTCGCAAAGGGCGACGAAACCCGAGATATGTAGAATGGACCTAGGGGTGAGATGATGAAGCTGGATCCCATAAAACTCCAATAATCCCCTCAAGAAAGGATGAATGGGAAACCTGGGACCCCGCAAGAGGAAGGGCACGAAGCATACTCGCTCTCCCTTTTGAGGATTAGGGAAGTTTTCCACGAAGGCTTTGCCGTCGAAAGAAGTCAAACTAGCATGGGTAACCGCTAGATTAGAGGAAGGAACATACCCTTGGGTCTCGAGGTTGCGCAGTCGAAGGAGGGATACAAATCAGCTTGCCCAATCCTCGGGACGAGAGTTGTAAGGGCACGAGGAAGAGCTCGGAGCGCTCGCCATGTTCTTGTGGTGATCTCTCGCTGAAGGTTTTTTCTGATGGGGAGGAAGAAGAAGATGTGGCCTAGACCACGATTCAGTTTGTTTAAATGGGTGGTGCCTCCTTTGTGGGAGGGGTAGCCTTGTAAAAAGCTGTTGGACCGCTCGTCTCCTTGGGCGCACAACGGTCGAGAGGCGCTGACAGTTATTACAATGGACCCTGCAAGTTTATGACGCTTGGGATTTCACCGATGACAGGATGGTTGCTAAACAAGAATGGATGGAGGGACTCGCCTCGCAAGCCGAAGACTTTGACGAGCGAGATTGTCTGGATATTATACCTCGGCATTGGAGGCTAGTCCGGGGGCTACTGAGGGAGTCCTGGTTTAAGGGGTCCTCTGATAGTCGACCTGTTTCTCATGGGTCGGACTATGTGGGCCACTGGCTGAGCATTGGATGATCAAAGGCCCCGTTGCCAGGGAGGAAGCTTCACGAGTCATGGCTTGTCCTCCAAGTTTTTAATAGTAGATAGGCATGTTTTTTCCCTTCGAGGTGCAACTGACCATGTGTAAACCCTAGGTACCCTTGGCATCTATATAAGCTAGAGGGTTTTAGATTGTAGGGAAGAGAAACTCGCGCGGGGTTTAGCTATTCGATCTTGAGGTAGATCAACTTTGTAACCTTCATATCATCAATATAATCAAGCAGGATGTAAGGTTTTACCTCCATAGGAGGGCCCGAACCTGGGTAAACATCGTCTCCTTCGTCTCATGTTACCATCGATCCTAGTCTCATAGCTCGGGACCCCCTACGCGAGATCCGTCGGTTTTGACACCGATAATAGGATCACCCATGTTCTCAAATTTTAGACATTTGGTAGCACCCTCATCCTCATCCTCCATGGTCATGTTGTGCATGATCACACAATGTGTCATCACCTTCCACAAGGTCTCCGAACCTCATCGTTTAGCAGGTCTATGGATAACTACAAAACGGGCTTGGGGCACTCAAATGTCCTCTCCACATCCTTTCTACCTCCTTCTTGTCTCTGGGCAAAGTGACCTCTTTTATGACCAACTCGCTCGGAGACGTTGTTGACTAAGATCGCCCATGGAGGATAGATATCGGGAACCAAATAGTAGCTCATGTTGTACTCATGCCCATTGATATCATAGCTGTATGGAGGAGCATGTCCTTCACTCAACCTAGCAAACAATGGAGACCCCTATAGTACATTGATGTCATTGTGAGACCCCCTGACATGCCAAAGAAAGCGTGCCAAATCTAGAGGTCCTGTCATGCAACTACTTCAAGAATGATGGTCGGCTTCTTAATATGGCCCTGGTATTGCACCTATAGAGCTTTTGGCAGTTCTTCCATAGTAAGTGCATGCAATCAAGAGATCCAGACATACTTGGCCACCCTCTTGCTTCAGACATTGTCATGAACCTTTTGGCGTCTGTGACAGTTGGTAATCTCAAGTATTGAGGTCCAAACACCTCAATCACCACATTAGCAAATCTAACCATGGCGTCTTTACATGTTCTCGCACACATCTGGAGGTACTCGTCCCACGAATCTGCGGGTGTGTCATATGCAAGCATCTGCAATGCATCAGCGCACTTCTAGTAACTATAGAATCCAATTCTTTTTATGGCATTGTTCATCAAGATGAAGTAGTCGTCGTAAGACCGTACACCATTGTATAGGCGATCATGCACATTTATTCGCATCCAAAAGTGCTAATGAAAATTTTCCGTGAATAGGGCATCCGGGGCAAAGTAGTCATTCATCAGCGTCAATGGACTTATGCATTGTTACGATTTGGCACTCGATGATGCTTGAGCAATCCCTTGAAATTGGGAACATGCTCTTCCGCACGCTCCGTGTCTGCAAGGACTGCCTGCATCATCATTGTTCCATTCACATAATCCTCCTCATTGGATAACTCAACGTGGTGATCATAGTCCACCGACCGATGCGGGACAACGTTGGATGGTAAACTACAACCGCATAGTGTGATTCGTACATTTGCGGGCGACTTGAGCATCTGCTTTGGAGATGCCCTAAGCTCCCACGAATAGAGAGCTCTCGCGATTTGGACCGGGATGATTTTCTTGTCCCCAATTGTCAATATTTTGCTCGTACGGGCACATGTTGTTGCGTGTCAACGATGACTCCACGGAAAATTGACGCGGATGATGTTGTTGGTCCCTATGCTTACATGTTATGTACTATATCTCTAGAGGATCATTTGGTTCATAGGATAGGAATATCATAGGATTTAGGAAAATATAGGAAGTGAGATGACATGTATCTGAACTATTATTGGAAAAGAGATGTTATTTGATGCATAGAATATGAAAAAAATGTGTTTAAGATAATGTTCCTTTTCCTTCGAAATGTGAAGGATTGATTTATATCCTACATAGTAATATGGATCCGTACCTACAAACCATAGGTCTCCAAAGGATTTTTCCAACAAAATTCTTATCCTCTAATATTTATACAAAATTCATATAAAGCAAAAGCGAGCTAAAGCTTCTAAGCTCCTTGGAATAGAGAGTCATCAATGATTTGGGCCCTAATTTTTTTGGTATTACCGGTTGTCAGCGATTTTCTCGCACGAGCATACGTGCTACGTGTCGAAGATGACTCCACGGAAAAAGTGTCGCAGATGTTTCCACACCCCAGTTACCCTCGCCCCCTCACATAAACCTTGGTCCATTGGTCACCAATTTATGTCATACCAACATTTTCTTGGTATCTGTAAAATGGGATAATGGCATGGCGGCGGGTGCGCACAACCTAGCAGGCAGAGAGGCCTAGGCGATGGATTGGCTAAAATTCATGGTGGCGACGATGGCCTCCGTTTGGATGCAACAACGTGAGAGCCGGTGCTCGGATCCATGGAGGCCTGGACAGGGGGCGACATCTTCCATTGGTGTTTGGAGCAAGGACGACCACCCTGAACGACCGCAACAATGAGATCAAGGGTCGCATGACTATGTGCACCAGCGTAGGCGTGACTGAAGTGGTGTCACGCAGCATGGGCACTCGCCAGAGGCACATAGGGAATTTCTCAAGGGACCTAGAACTAGGGCAGCGGCTTGGTGGATGCCACGAATCAACTTGTGGTAGTGTCGAGTGGCAACGGGCGCATCCATGTTGTGGCATGGGTGACCCCAATAAGCTTGGCAATGATCTAAGACGGGAAGAACTCTCACCAACGTGCTAGTGGCTTTTGGGCAGGGTCTGAAGTATTGACTAGTGCAACTATCGGAAGATCCGATGTGAAGATGATGATTGTAGCACCATTTCATGTTTGGGATAAATACCCTTGCCCTCACTTTTATTGGTATGGCTCGGCAGTTGCGAAGTTGGGGTCCTTACCTTGTTGAAGGTGTTGTCTCCTTGCAATTGTCCCAACCTTCATTGGTTGGTCGTGGCAAGCCACATAATGAAAATTTGTTTTTGATCTTCTCTTGCTAGACATGATGACGACGACAAAAGGTCGTTATTCATTCTTAAAGGTATTGTTGTGTAAGAAGTCGACTTACTCGTAGGTGTTAATTTCATATCTTGTAAAGGTTCAATCGTGATTCCCTGTGTTATGTAATTTCCATGTCGATGTTTAGTTTCGTTGGCCTACATCGACTATAATTAAATATGACTGTGTGCATCATAAATAGAGGCCGGGGGTTTCAACTTCATTTTCAAAAAAAGTATGAAGTATTGTACCAGTCTCTTTCCACCATCCTCATAGTGCACGAGACAAATGTATTTCTTTTGATTAGTTCATAGTCTATGTTTACATGCCATGTTTACGATTCAGTACTTGCTTCATCCAAAAATATAAGATGCACATGTTTTCAATATTTTGATTGAACCAACTATTGGTTCAACTATATGGCAAACATTTCATAGCAAATTGATGCTATCAAAGTGTCTTGGAATATGAATTTAGCGATCTCGATCAATTTTGTATCATGCAATCAACATATTGTACTATAAATGCTGATCAAATGAATCTTGAGAAATGTGTAAGCCTCTTTTTTTGCAGATGAAGGGAGTATTCAGTTAATTATCAAATCAAAGCATGTATTCAACCTAGAACACGTGTTGGCTTAAGTAATTAAGAGAATTCCTTATTTAATATCATGCTTAAATTTTATGCCCTATTTGACATCGACAAATTATTTCTTTCCTATATAGCAACAAGTCTAAATTTTATGTCTTTTATAACATTTTTGTCCATTTTAAGCCTAAATGACACCAGAAAAGACCCTTTTGCTCTTCATGTGGTATGTTTATGTGCACGTGCACACACATATATGCTACTGATGTTGCGTGTGTACTGTTGCATGTGTGATGTTGTGTGTTTGTGCGTGCGTATGCGATTGCTGCTACGTGCGCGTGTACATGTGTGTGCGCGCACGTGTGCCATTGCTATTGTGTGTGTGGTGTTGCGTGTGTACGCGCGCGTGCATGCTGCTGCTATGTGTGTGTTGCGTGCGTGTGCGCGCGCGTGGGGCTATGTGTATGTGTGCGCGCGTGTTGCTGCATGGCCTGCTATGTGTGCGCATTTATGTGTGTGCGCGTACGTGCCATTGTTATTGTGTGTGGTGTTGCGTGTGTGCGTGCGCGTGCATGCTGCTGTTATGTGTGTATTGCGTGCGTTTGTGTGCGCGCTGCATATGTGTTGTGTGTGTGTGCGTGCTGATGTGTGCATGTCTGTGTGCGCAGTTACGTGTGTAGGCTACTGTTCAACACACATATATCACATAAGGGGCAATAGTCATTTTACATGTCATTTAGATTTAAAATAAACAAAAATGTTATAAAGGACATAAATTTAGACTCAATGTTATATAAGAAAGAAAAAGTTGTTTAATGTCAAATAAGAAAACGAAATTTAAAATAATGTTAAATAAGGAATTGTTTCTAAGTAATTAGCCAACTTGTGAGTAACAGCTATTAACTTGATTCAGCCGTCGTCGCCATCCTTCAAGTGCTCCGTTACCCACTTCGTTTCTTCTAGAGTGACTGCCTCCGGCTTTAAATCACGGACACGTTAGGGACACAAGTATCTACATAGGTTCATGCATGGTGAACGGATGTGTGAACCCTAACCTAACATGGTCAAAGCCAATTGCCATATGAAGTCCTCCCTTTTCAGAAGTACTACCTCCATTTCAAGATACAGGATGTTCTGGTAGCTTAAAATATTCTACCAAAACGTCTTATATTTTAATACTGAGGTAACAGTATATAAGCCAGAACTATTTAAAGTAAAGGCCCTGATTATTTGAACCAACCTACGTATTTAAACTATTGACTCCTTTTTATATATCTACAGAAGATAAAACGTAAAAAAAACAGGGTCAATGGAAAATAGTAGTTCTATTAATGCATCTCACCTTTCGAGAGTGTCATTCTAATCTCGAGCTCGAATGGTCATGTTGTGAACAGTAAAATTAAAAAAAAGAGAAAAAGAAAACTCCAAAAACTGTAATTTTTTGTTGGAAACTTTGAGATATGTTTGAAGCGGATGCAAATTTTCATCACGAAATCACATTGGTGGAAGTCATAAAAAAAATCAAGGCTCCAAAATGTGTTTGAAATAAACATTTTCAGACCATTGATTTTGTTTCTTTCGTCATGCCTTGCACTGATGTGATCTTGTGAAGAATTTTTGCATTCACTGTAAACATTCCTGAAAGTTTGCAACATAAAGAACATCTTTCTTTTCTATATTTTTTTTGAATTTACTGTTCATCCAGGAGAATTTGAGCTTGAGATTCGAAGCTCCACGTCCCTCACCATTACTCTATTAAATTCAATATAAGTGTCGTTTAGATTTAGGCCTTGCCACGCCACACTTGCTCATGCTATTTTTTTTTGTCAAAGTTGTCTAAGGTTAGTTCAATAAAATGTATGTCACAAATAGGCAAGCCAAAAAGGAAATTGCCACACTTTTGTGTGTATGTTACGTGGGTCCCTAATGTGGCAAAAAATCTGAACTAAGATGAGGCTTGAACAAAACACCTTTTTAAATTGTTCAAATTTATCTAAGCTTTAGATGCGACAATCTAAGGCAACCACAGTCACAAACAAAACAGCCCATAGTATATGAACGACGGCAAACTAGTTTAACATGATCAAACACATTATTTATTGCAAGGAACTTTGGGCACTATCTTTCACCTATCAAAAACTAATAAACAATAAAAAATATAGGGGCTTTCTTTAGACTTAAAATGGACATAGAGATTGTTCCTGAAGCAACTTTATTCCGAGATGAATCGAGTAAATTAAGTGATCCGTGTGTACACAGAAAAGCTGCCGACACAATAAGAAAAGAGACATATATGGCAGCACAAGTACGAACAGTATTTGCACACGTCCATGAACACACGCGCGCCAGATACATTGGCACCTGGATGAAACAAGCAACGCTAATGGGTTAATGGCACAAATGCGTTGTATGTGGGATCGTGGTTAGATCGATGTAGATCACTGTTCCGATGGCGGAACTAATTCTATATCCACGAATACAATATCTGGCTTAGTTAATCTAACACACGCACGCACGAACGAAGCGAGCTAATCTTACTGCTCAAGTTAGCCAAGCCAGCACGTATACCTGAACCTTCCCCCCTCTCTCTATATATATAGTTGTCCGTCGCCGAGGAGTTGAAGCATTTGTGAAAAAGGTCGCCTGTCACGTAGCTAGCTAGCCAGCCAGGCTAGGCGTTTGTTGTGGACGAGAGTCGGTGAGTTGATGTGCTGCGGCGCCGAGCTGGCGGACCCTGGAGAGCACCGGCGGCGGCTCGCCGCCGGCAACGACGACGACGGGGGAGACGGACGGGATGAGCATGCACTGCCACCGCCGCCGCCCAACACGACGATGTGGCGGCGCAGACAGGCGCAGGAGATGTCGGCCATGGTGTCGGCGCTGGCGAAGGTCGTCGCCGGCGGCGGCGGCGAGGGTGGCATGGCGATGGCGTCTTCCACCAAGAGACCCGCCGAGCATGAGGCCTTCACGCATGAGGCGTGGTGGTCGACGTCGTACGGAGGTGGAGACGGCGACGGCGGAGCGCCGTCGGCCTCTTCCTTCCTTGCCGGTACGTAGTACGCTTGACAACGACCATGCATCTCCATGCATAAGCATCGTGCAACACGCATAAAACGACACGTAATAGTACTATTGCTAGCCTTAAACAAGTTTTTTTTTGAGTTAAGGACAGTGCTAACGACTCGATCTTTTTTCTGTTTGGGAGCTCAGCAATCCCATGTTAGATAGCAAAACAACTAGTATTTTTATTCTGTACTATATACGAAACGAAATGAATAAATCTAAATATGTTTATGAGTTGTTTAATTTGCTATTAAGTTTGTCAAAGTTTGTCACATCTAAAATTAAACAAGTTTGATCAATTTAGATGAGTGTTTAGTGAAGGCCACAGTCCGACATCACATATAAAGAAAAATGTGACAAAAAATTTAGACTTGTCAACTTGTGACTTTTATTTTGTTAAACTAATCTTAATTAAAATTGACAAAAATTGTGTGATAAAGTGTGGCAATCCAAGACATATAGAAGAGGAGGAAGTAGATCTTAGAAGAAGAGAGAATCAAATTAAGATTTGTAAAGTACTGCTATCATGGATGATTGGGTAGATGTGCACACGAGCATGCGTGCCGCGTCATACACGTGTTCCTCGCCACCTACAACAGGGCAGAAGGAAGAAGAAGCAATAAGTATGTTGGTCTTCTTCTTCTTCCATGTGCTCGATATGTCCAATTAAAAAGGGTTTGAAATCTTAGGAGCCGCCAAGAGTATGAAAGGAAATCTGCATTATCGTTTTCCCACTGTTCCATTCATACTACATTGGCAAACGTAGGCTGATTCAATACAATAATGATGCAAGATCTAGCAAAACAGAGCAACTGGGCAGGAAAGCAGAGGAACATAGATAGAAAATTACAGTACGACTCGGTTGTGTTCTTTCCTGGTCATGCAAATATAGTAATTTCTTAGTGGCTAGCTAGTGAAAATTCACCATCTTCATTGGGGACTAATCATGATCTCCTCTGTTTATTTGACCCGCGAGCAGATTGCATAGCAACGCCCGCGGCATCCTACTCGCCGCACGGGGCGGCAGCCGGCGACGAGGAGCTTCCTTCGCCGTCCTCCGCCGAGTCGGGTGGCGGAAGGGGCGCGCCGAGGAAGCGGTACAGGGGCGTGCGGCAGCGGCCATGGGGAAAGTGGGCGGCGGAGATCCGTGACCCGCACAAGGCGGCGCGCGTGTGGCTCGGAACCTTCGACGACGCCGAGGCCGCCGCGCGTGCCTACGACGCCGCCGCCCTCGGATTCCGCGGCAGCCGCGCCAAGCTCAACTTCCCGGAGTCCGCCACCATCCCGCCGCAGCAGCAACCTCCTCCTGCGCCGGCATTAGCAATGCCACCGCCGCAGCGGCCCGAGGCGCTGCTGGAGTCGCAGGCTTATTCTCACTACGCCAGGTTCCTGCTGCCGAGCACCGGCGAGCCGTCACGACTTCCCGCCGGCTCGACACCGAGAACGCCGGCGCCGCCTCTGATTTACAGCTTCGGAGCCAGAGCGAGCTACCCCTTGCAGCCGGAGAGCAGAGGTGAGGGTACTGCTAGTACAGAATGCCCGGCTCCGGTGGTGACATCAGCAGCGGCGTGGGCAGCCTACACCCATCAGCAGCCTGAGCGGCGGGATGACCCATCGGTGTGATCCCAACGCAACATTCGCTGACGGTCAAAGCGACGCCGACGGATACTAGACAAGGAAGGAAGGAAGAATGAATGAATGGTGGACTCGTTTCTCACGTCGCGTGGTCATCGTGTTCAGACGGACAGCAATTGTTTGGTTTCTTGGTGGAGTTTCTCAAGATAAATTTCGTTTATTTATGTCTATGAACAGAGCGTCTTGTTATTTCAGATAACACAAATCGATTCACTTTTATTTCTATTAGTACTCCCTCCGGTCCTTTTTAGTCTGCATATTAATTTTAGACAAAGTCAAAGTATCTCTACTTTGACCAAACTTATAGAAAAAAGTATCAATATTCACAATGCTAAATCAATATTATTGTATTCATTACGAAATGTAGTTTCATGAAATATATATTTGATAGTGTAGGTATCTATATTTTGTAATGTATGCTTGGTCAAAATTTGCAAAGTTTGGTTTGACACAAATCTAATACGCGGAGTAAAAAGGACTGAAGGGAGTACTAGAGTGTAAACTTGAATTTGGTAAAAAAAAACGCCCGCAAATTCACCGTCTCCGTCGGCAGAGAGTCATTTGACTTCGTACGGATTGATACCTGTCTATGCACAGAAATACAAGACCGCGTTTGGTAGGCTGCATACAGTTTAATCAAGCCCTCATGAAATAAAAATGGGCATGATTGTGTGTAAGGAGTTCTGGCTCGCATCGCAACGAAACTTAAAGCACACAGAACTTGGCTTGCTAGGAACGCTCGGATCGGCCGTTTTTTGCGATCCAAGCTGAGTCGGGTGCAAAAGAAGAACGCGGTGCAGGAGGATTCGGTCAAAGATGACGGGAGAGGGAAATCGGCGGAGGCGGGATGACGCGAAATATACCCGCATCACCCCCATTTACTTGCTCACCCCGAGCTCTAGGACAAGCCATCCTTTGTTATTGGCACCGACGACGGCGACGACTAAAATCTAAGGCTGCGACGGCGATGGCGGCATTGGTGGCGACAACAGCACTCCCCGACGGCGAAAGCTGCTTCTCCCCTTCTTCTTCGACTACATCTGGCCATCCTCGTCTCCGCCATGTCTCCCCCGACCCCGAAGCTGGTAAGCTACCCTCTTCCCCTCCTCTGTTTGGACCGTTTAGGGTCGGTAGTGCCATCGCTGGCCGCATCATGGATGACGCTTAGGTTGTCAATGAACGAATGAAGTTTCTAGTTCAGGAAGCATCTCCGACAACTGTGGTTCGGGTATGGATCTTGTTGGTCCATAAGACAGTTGTTCGTTGGAATGGGAGACCTCAAATCCGGTATGGTCCGATGTTACTCCGGGATAAGGAGAGGATGGCGCATTTGAACTGCATCTACAACTGCAACTACACAGAGGCTGTGTGGATGCTTTGCATGAAAAGAGCTCCTTTTGCCAGGCTTGTGCAAACGTTCAAGCAAGGGGCTGCTAGCAGATAGAATTCACACCAATGTGGAAGAGCAAGTAGCCATGCTTCTCCGTGTTGTTGGTCATAATCAGAGGTTCATTGTTGTACACAACACCTTCAGGAGGTTAATGGAGACCACCTTCGGGTACTTCAAGCAAGTGGCGTATGCTATTGGGGAACTCATAGGAGAGATGATCGTGTCACCAAGCGACCGGACTCCTACCAAGATTAGCACTAGCCCAACATGGTATTCATACTTCAAGGTGAGCATTGAAAGTATGTTGTTAATGCCTTCATATCATGTTCTTGTTCTGTTGTAGCCATAACACCATCTTGTAATGTCATTACAGGATTGCATTGGCGCAATAGATGGTACTCATGACATTGCCAGAGTGTCGAGGTCACAAGCTACATCATATAGAGGGAGAAAGCACTACACAAGCCAGAATGTGCTTGATGTTGTTGACCTTGATCTGAAGTTTACATATATCTTGGCTGGCTGGGAAGGATCAGCACATGATGCTAACATTCTCAGTGACAGCATATGTAGACCTGGTGGCATCAACATCCCAGACAGGGGTGGAGCTACATTGGGGGGAAATCGGGCCTTGGGCCACCCAGCCCAGCACAAAATAGGCAAAGAAGACACAAAAAATGGGCTTGAAGATCAAGTGGTGTGTGTAAGTTTTGAGTTTGGCCTGCCCAACAATTGGCCCATCGTTCCGCCACTGATCCAGGATGGCAAATTCTACCTAGGAGATGTTGGATATGCTTGTCGGTCAGGTGTTCTTCCACCCTTCAGGGAAACCAGGTACCATTTGAATGAGTTCTTTGGTAGGAACTATCCTAGGACTCCATAGGGGCTATTCAATCTCAGACACTCCGGCCTTAGAGTAACTGTTGAAAGGGCATTTGGAGCTCTGAAGAACAGGTTTAAGATCCTGGATCATAAGCCATTCCACCCTTACCCTACCCAGGTTAAGCTTGTTCTTGCATGTTGCATCATTTATAACTGGATCCTGCAATGGGGAACTGATGAATTTATGCCGCAGGAGGAAGATGTGACTCCCGGTGAGGTGATCAGCTCCGGCCATGATGTGGAGGCGTTTGACAATGAAGCATGAACTACTAGGAGAAAGGCTAGTAGTAGCGCTGGAAATAGGGCTAGTAGTAGTGCGGGTGCCAGCGCTACTAGTACGGCGCTACAGCTAACTTTTAGTAGTAGCATCGTTTGCCCAGCACTACAGCTAAAGTTTAGCAGTAGCGCCTCTTAACCATCCCTACTGCTAACTGAGTTAGCAGTAGCATGCTTTTCAAACCCCTGTCACTATTAAACGCACATATTTCTTTTTATATTTATGTTGTATTTACACACGGTTATACATATTAATATACAACATCAATAATTATTATGCCAGCAACAACATTTAGATTAAAGTGGATGGATGCAAGTGATCATGTCTGGCACGAATCGCATAAAACAGAATAACATCATCATAATAATCATCCTAATCGATCATGCCAAGTTAATATAAACCAGAAAAACTTCTCTCTCATAGGACCTAGTCCTACCTACTAGGTAAAATCTCATAAAACAGAATAAGACCTATGTCTCCATGATGAAGCAAAGATATCCAACGGTCTCCAACTTGTGCCTTGCGGTCCTTCTTTTTTCCTCCTCATGCTTCAATTTGGATCCGTCTTTGTGGTTTGCGCTCAGTCGAGTATGGAAAAGAGAACTAGACCCTCGCAGGGCTTTTAATTGTCATATAACCTATGCCATGCATCAACAGAGGCACACCATCATTTGACAGTTTCTACTGAAGAACATAATAGTAGCCTAGTTAGCAATGTAATCAACACCATTTACGCAATAGTAGTGTACTTCATTAGCAACTCTTACCAAAATATTTCCGTGAATGTCATCCGCCCTCAACCTATGCACCAGTGGCATGTAAAATGTATAATTTGGGCCAGGTCCCATATTATACGGGAAGTTGTCCCTGCCAAATAGGACACTATGGGCGTTCTGGAATCGAGGGTACCAGATCTGCTTGCCTGCGGCCCAGCGCATGGCCCACCTCGACGGCCCGGTACGCCTAGCAGCAAGCCCCTCGAGTCAAGACCCTCGCGAGAGCCCCGGCCTCACAAAGCCAACAACGCCAGGGCTTCTAGAGGAGTGGCCTCCCTAGTCTGCCTCCCGAGGAGCGGAGATTTCTATGCAAGTACCCTACCTCATGAGGCTGCGATGATGTGAGCCATGACGACCGAAGCCAGGCGGGCGTCAGCGGGCTCAAAGGGGATAATTTCCTCTTCGGTGCTAAGGGAGCAAGGGCAGGCATAGATTCCCGAAGAAGGGCCCAAAGCTTTCCATTCTGGTGCAACAAGACCAAGACCATGGGCTCGCCAGGACAAATGTCATCGCCAAGCCCACCTGTGCGTCACGCCCAGAAGCTTTGCACGCGAAGACCACTTTCCGTCAGGATAAGATGTACCTATTGTCCCCTTTCAAAATTGTCCTTTGTGGGATCCCTTCCCGCCTGTGCGATAAGGGAAGAGGACCAAGGCCACTATAAATACGGACTAGCATCCACCATAGAAGGGATCGGTCCATCCTCACCCCAGAGCCCTCGTGAGGTCGCCCAACCACTGTACTAGTTCATCCACATCCTCCTCACGAGGCTAATCCACCAAAAGCAAGAGTAGGGTCTTACACCCCAAGGTGGCCCGAACCTGGGTAAATCTCTGTGTTCATCTTCTTGCCCGCTCGCAAGTATTCGACGAGGCATGGTCGCGGGGTGGCGAGCTTGAGGCTAGAGCTGGTTGAGATCTTTGCACACGCCCCAGAGTCCGAACCTTGTTGGGTCTGCGGAGCCCCAATTAGGACATTTGGCATGCCACGTAGGGGTGTGTCATAATCCTCCCTCCAGTTTTGCTTCGTCTCCGCTTCGTCGCTCCCATGGCCGACGCCCGCCAAGTCCGCGCCGAGCGCTGGGCTGCTCGCGTCGCCCAGACGGTGCCCGTGGGCCACGGCGTCCCGCACCGCTCCGCCTCTCCTATAGCTAACGATGCCACTGACCCAGGTGCTCACGAGCAGCGGGACTCGTCGCTGTCACCCTCCGTGCAGCGTGATGGTCGCACCGCTACTCTGTCCCTCACTGCCGCCGCGGCGCTGTCCTCCCACGCTTGCAGCGGGCTAGTGAATGCGCAGGCTGCGCTGCTCATGGCGTGCGAGCTAATGTGTTACCACCCCGCCAACGATCGCTATGATTACTGGCTTGGTCGCATCACCGAGCTCGTCAACGCCGCCGGCGAGGCCATGGCGCCCTCCCACTGGCTCCATCCCCCGCCCTCCCAGGCGGGAACTGTGGCTCACGACACGCCTCCTCCTCCTCCTCCGCACGGCGCCGACCTTGAGCCCAGACGCGAAGCACGCCTACGTGACCCGCCACGTGGGGCGCCGGCGTAGGCACGGGACGAAGCAAGCTGCCAAGTGGTGACGCGGCTGCAAGGTGACGCGTGTGCGCTCCCCGCGACGCCGCGCCAGCATCAAGACCATGCGCCGCCCGAGGTTGCGACGCACGAACACCAAGACTGAGCTCTGATGACCCACAAGTATAGGGGATATATCGTGGTCCTTTCGATAAGTAAGAGTGTCGAACCCAATGAGGAGCAGAAGGAAATGACAAGCAGTTTTCGGTAAGGTATTCTCTGCAAGCACTGAAATAGTCGGTAACAGATAGTTGTATGATAAGATAATTTGTAACGGGTAGCAAGTAACAATAGTAACAAAGGTGCAACAATATGGCCCAATCCCTTTTGTAGCAAGGTACAAGCCTGAACGAACTCTTATATAAATAAAGCGCTCCCGAGGACACATGGGAATTACTGTCAAGCTAGTTTTCATCATGTTCATATGATTCGCGTTCGCTACTTTGATAGTTTGAAATGTGGGTGGACCGGTGCTTGGGTGCTGTCCTTACTTGGACAAACATCCCACTTATGATTAACCCCTCCCGCAAGCATCCGCAACTATGAAAGAAGAATTAAGACAAAGTCTAACCATAGCATTAAACTAGTGGATCCAAATCAGCCCCTTACGACGCAACGCATAAACTAGGGTTTAAGCTTCTGTCACTCTAGCAACCCATCATCTACTTATTACTTCCAAATTCCTTCCTCTAGGCCCAAATAATGGTGAAGTTTCATGTAGTCGACGTTCACATAACACCACTAGAGGAGAGACAACATACAACGCATCAAAATATCGAACGAATACCAAATTCACATGACTACTATTAGCAAGAGTTATCCCATGTCCTCAGGAACAAACGTAACTACTCACAAAGCATAATTATGTTCATGATCAGAGAGGTATTGAATAGCATTAAGGATCTGAACATATGATCTCTCACCAAGTAAACCAACTAGCATCAACTACAATGAGCAATTAACACTACTAGCAACCTTACAAGTACCAATCGGAGTCGCGAGACGGAGATTGGTTACAAGAGATGAACTAGGGTTTGGATATGAGATGGTGCTGATGAAGATGTTGATGGAGATGAGTCCCCTATGATGAGAGGAGTGTTGGTGATGACGATGGCGATGATTTCCCTCTCCGGGAGAGAAGTTTCCCCAGCAAAACAGCCCTGCCGGAGCTCTAGATTGGTTCTGCTCAAGTTCCGCCTCGTGGCGGCGGCGTCTCCTCCCGAAAGCTCTATATTGATTTTTTTTCTTGGACGAAACCCTTCATATAGGAGAAGATGGGGGCCAGAGGAGCTGCAGGGGGCCCACGAGCCCCCCAGGCGCGGCCAGGGGGGTAGGTCATGCCTGGCAGGCTCGTGGCCTCCTGGTGGCTCCTCTCTGGTATATCTTTGGCCCAGTATTTTTTATATATTCCAAAATAATTCCTCGTTGATTTTCACGGCTTTTGGAGTTGTGCAGAATAGACATCTCAAACTTGCTCCTTTTCCAGCCGAGAATTCCAGCTGCCGGCATTCTCCCTCTTCAGGTAAACCTTGTAAAATAAGAGAGAGAAGGCATGAGTATTGTACCCTAATGTGTAATAACAACTCATAATGCGGTAAATATCAATATAAAAGCATGATGCAAAATGGACGTATCAACTCCCCCAAGCTTAGACCTCGCTTGTCCTTAAGCGGAAACCGAGATCGATAAATATGCCCACATGTTTAGAGAAAGAGGTGTCGATAAAATAAAATACGGACATGCAAGCATCATGATCATATTTCGAACATCGATATCGTCATATAATCCCTTATGCTAAAGTGACAATTCATTCACAATGTAAAGCATGCATCAAGAACCTTATTGAGAATTAACAACCAATAGTCTCTAGTCATTGAAGCAATTGCAATTTATCATAACATCGGAAAGAGTCAAATAAGAGCTTGCAAAGCAAATCCACATACTCAATCATCTTTTAGTCTTCTACAATTGCTAAAACTCACGCGGTACTCATGAGATCAAAGTTTCAGTTGGACACAGAGAAAGATAGGGGCTTATAGTTCCGCCTCCCAACTATTTACCTCAAGGGTAATGTCAACAATAATAATTCACGATTACTTACTTCCAAGTTGATATATGAATATAGATCTTTCTCTAGCACATGACGCTTGCCAAGATGGTGGAAAAATAAGGAATTGGTGAGGATCACCATGACTCTTTTAAAGATAAAAAGTAAAGGTACAAGATAGTCCCTTCGCATAGGGAAGCATAGGTTGTCATGCGCTTTTAAGGTTCGGATGTGTGATCTCTTAGTGTGAAAGAACGTCACTTTATATTGCCTCCTGTGATAAAGAACTTTATTATGCAGTCTGTCGCTTTTATGTCTTCCTCATCACAGGTTCGTACAAAACTTATTTTTCACACACTAATAGATCATACATATTTAGGGAGCGATTTTTATTGCTTGCACTGATGACAACTTACTTGAAGGATCTTATTCAATCCATAGGTAGGTATGGTGGACTCTCATGGCAAAACTGGGTTGAGGGTTTTAGGGATGCACAAGTAGTATCTCTACTTAGTGCGGAAGTTTTGGCTAATATGAGATGGAAGCAAGCGTCACGTGCTAAAGGATCCATAATCATATAACATTGTTCGGAACCAGACAAACATGATTCATTATGTTGTCTTCCTTGTCCAACATCTACTTCTTAGCATGTAATAGTTTAATGAGTGTTCACAATCATATATGGTGTCAAAGATGATATATTTATATGTGAACCTCTCTTTCTTTATTACTTCCTATTAATTGCAACAATGACCAAGGTCTACGTTTGTCTACCCACAACAAGTTTCAGTCAACATTCTTTTTATTTGTGAAGTCATCACTTCCCATAAGATCGTCACATGATCTTTCATGCTTTTGTTCTCTAATTATTATTTTCTTTAGATCATGGCAAGAAGCAAAGCCCTTAACTAAAACACTCTTTATTATATAACTCATGAACTCGATTACATTGGGGGTAACACAAAGCAAAACTCAAACCTAGATCATACTAAAAACTTTATTCTACTAGATAGAGATATTACCAAAAGGATCGAACTAATATAAAAGGTAAAGGAAAAAGATGTGATGGTGATACGATACCGGGGCAACTCCCCCAAGCTTGGCACAAGCCAAGGGGAGTGCCCATACCCGTGTGTTTAATTGTCTTCCTTCGGAGGTGATGATGGTGGAGTTGTTGGGATCCGGGGATGATCCTCCATCTTCCAAGGCATAGGTTCTCCATCATGGAGAGATGATCGAGTCTCCGGGATCTTCAAATCTGCAGCCAACCGCATTGCTTTAAATCTATACTCATACTCACAGTTCTGGTTTTGCAGGTCATAGATCTAGGCTTGGAGATGATCGATTCTATTATAGAGCTTGAGGAGGTGTTCCCCGATGTCTTTGGCGTCGATCTTGTGCTTGTTGGTGAACTCCGTAATCACCATGTGGTTGGCGTTGAGTCCGCATTCCACCATCCCTTGGCACTTGAAGACTTGCTGCTTCATTGCTTCGAGCCTCATCTCCACGCTTTCGGTCTTCTTGGGCCCCTCAACGTCACGGATGTGCAGCACCACTTCACGCATCTCAATGGTTTGAGGGTGTTACAGCACCTCCGCGAGGTAGGGGTTGATGACCTTCTCAAAGAACTTGTCCTTCGAGACCTTGGTGGACGTCATAGCGATCTAGATCTGTCTACACAACAGCTCGAAACGAAAACAGAGGATATTTGCGTGATACAAGGGTCAGACCTTTCGGGAGATTATATAATGAATTTTTACCGACCATAAGGAGTGTTCCACAAGAAAACGGAGTCCGGGAGGCACACGAGGAGCTCACGAGCCCCACAGGCGCGGCCAGGGGGTGGGTCCCACCTGGCAGGCTCGTGGCCTCCTGGTGCGCTTTCCGGACTACCTTAAATTTTTGTATTTTTCTAAATATTCCAAAACGGAGAAAAACTGCTATTGGAAAAGTTTTGGAGTCGATTTGCTTACCGTATCACATACCTCTTCGTTTTCGGAGTCTGAAATAGGCTGGTAAACATCCCTTATGTACTCCTTTGGGGTTATGGTATTAATTATATTGCTTTCTACATTTATGGGAGTACCTAAGATATAATGCTTGACTCTTTGTCCATTCACAACTCTCGGGAAAGTGCCTTCTGCGTTGTTGATTTTGATGGCACCGGAACGATATACTTCCTCAACAATGTAAGGACCTTCCCATTTAGAGAAAAGTTTGCCTGCAAAAAATCTTAAACGAGAATTGTATAGCAAGACATAATCACCTACATTGAACTCACGTTTTTGTATCCTTTTATCATGCCACCTTTTAACTTTCTCTTTAAACAACTTGGCATTTTCATATGCCTGAGTTCTCCATTCATCAAGTGAGCTAATATCAAATAACCTCTTCTCACCAACAAGTTTGAAATCAAAGTTGAGCTCTTTGATTGCCCAATAAGCCTTATGCTCTAGCTCAAGAGGTAAATGACATGCTTTACCGTAAACCATTTTATAAGGAGACATGCCCATGGGATTCTTATAAGCAGTTCTATAAGCCCACAGTGCATCATCAAGTTTCTTAGACCAATTCTTTCTAGACCTATTAACAGTCTTTTGCAGTATTAATTTAATTTCTCTATTACTTAACTCTACTTGACCACTAGACCGAGGATGATAAGGAGATGCAATTCTATGGTTGACATCATACTTAGCAAGCATTTTACGGAAAGCACCATGAATAAAATGTGAGCCACCATCAGTCATCAAATATCCAGGGACTCCAAATCTAGGGAAAATAACTTCTTTAAGCATCTTAATAGAGGTGTTATGATCAGCACTACTAGTTGGAATAGCTTCTACCCACTTAGTAACGTAATCAACAACAACTAAAATATGAGTATACCCATTGGACTTTGGAAAAGGTCCCATATAATCAAAACCCCAAACATCAAATGGTTCAATAACAAGTGAGTAATTCATAGGCATTTCCTGACGTTTACTAATATTACCTATTCTTTGACATTCATTACAAGACAAGACAAACTTACGAGCATCCTTAAAGAGAGTAGGCCAATAAAAACCGGATTGCAATATCTTGTGTGCAGTTCTGTCTCCAGCATGGTGTCCTCCGTAAGCCTCGGAGTGGCACTTCTGTAGGATCTGTCCCTGTTCATGCTCAGGTACACAACGTCTAATAACACCATCTACTCCTTCTTTATACAGGTGAGGATCATCCCAAAAGTAATGTCTCAAATCATAAAAGAACTTTTTCTTTTGTTGGTACGTGAAACTAGGTGGTATATATTTAGCAACAATATAATTAGCATAATCAGCATACCATGGTGTACTGCGTGAAGCATTAATAACATTCAATTGTTCATCAGGAAAGCTATCATCAATAGGTTGTGGGTCATCAAGAACATTCTCTAACCTAGACAAGTTATCTGCTACGGGGTTCTCAGCACCCTTCCTATCAACGATATGCAAATCAAATTCTTGTAGCAAGAGAGCCCATCTAATAAGTCTAGGTTTAGCATCTCTCTTTTCCATGAGATATTTAATAGCAGCATGATCAGTGTGAATAGTAACTTTAGAATCAACAATATAAGGTCTAAACTTATCACATGCAAACACAACTGCCAAAAATTATTTTTCAGTAGTAGCATAATTTCTTTGGGCACTGTCTAGAGTTTTACTAGCATAATTAATAACATTTAATTTCTTATCAACTCTTTGTCCTAGGACAGCACCAACAACATAATCACTAGCATCACACATAATTTCAAAAGGTAGGTTCCAATCAGGTGGTTGAACAATAGGTGCAGTTATCAAGGCCTTCTTGAGTATTTCAAATGCTTCTTCACAATCATCATCAAAAACAAATGGAATATCTTTTTGCAAGAGATTAGTGAGAGGCCTAGAAATCTTAGAGAAGTCTTTAATGAACCTTCTATAGAAACCAGCATGACCAAGGAAACTTCTTATACCTTTAATGTTTGTAGGGCATGGCATTTTCTCAATGGCATCAACCTTAGCCTTATCAACTTCAATACCTCTTTCAAAAAAATTATGTCCCAAGACAATGCCTTCATTAACCATAAAGTGGCACTTCTCCCAATTCAAGACAAGGTTAGTATCTTCACATCTCTGCAAAACTCGATCAAGGTTTCTCAAGCAATAATCAAAATAAGATCCGTAAACGGAGAAATCATCCATGAAGACCTCAACAATCTTTTCACAAAAATCACAGAATATAGCCATCATACATCTTTGAAAGGTAGCAGGTGCATTACATAAACCAAAAGGCATACGTCTATAAGCAAAGGTATCGAAAGGGCAAGTAAAAGTGGTTCTCTCCTGATCAGATTGTGAAACAGGTATTTGGGAGATACCAGAATAACCATCTAGAAAGCAAAAGTGTGTATGTTTAGACAATCTTTCTAGCATTTGATCAATGAAAGGTAGAGGGTAATGATCTTTCTTAGTAGCTTTATTTAATTTCCTAAAATCAATTACCATCCTATAGCCAGTAACAATTCTTTGTGGGATCAATTCATCTTTATCATTACGAACAACGGTAATACCTCCCTTCTTAGGGACACAATGCACCTGACTTACCCAATCACTATGAGCCACGGGGTAAATAATACCTGCTTCCAGGAGCTTTAGTATTTCTTTTCTTACCACCTCTTTCATCTTAGGATTTAGTCTTCGTTGAGGCTCGGCAACTGGTTTGGAATCAGGATCAGTTTTAATTTTATGCTGGCAGAGAGTGGGACTAATGCCTTTAAGATCATCAAGAGTATATCCAATAGCAGCATGGTGCTTCCTTAGAGTTTTCAATAATTTATTTTCTTCATGCTCTAAAGGTTAGCACTAATAATAATAGGATATATCTCTTTTTCATCAAGATAAGCATACTTAAGAGTATCAGATAATTGTTTAAGCTCAAACACAGGATCACCCTTTGGTGGAGGTGGATCTCCAAGTAACTCAACAGGCAAATTATTCTTAAGAATAGGACGTTGTTCAAAGATAATTATATCTATCTCATTCCTCTCAGCCATATGCATATCATTTTCATGTTCAAGAAAATATTGCTCTAAAGGATCGGTAGGAGGCACAGCAATAGAAGTAAGAGCAATAATTTCATCCTTACTAGACAATTCTTTTTCATGAGGTTGTCTACTAAACTTAGAAAAATTAAACTCATGCGACACACCTCCAAAACCAACAGTAACAGTTTGTTTCTCACAATCAATTTGAGCATAAACAGTATTGAGAAAAGGTCTACCAAATATGATGGGACAAAAGCTATCTTGTGTGGTAGCAAGAACGAGGAAATCAGTAGGATACTTAGTTTTACCACACAAGACTTCAACATCTCTAACAATTCCCACAAGGCAGATAGTATCTCTATTAGCAAGTTTAATAGTAACATCAGTAAATTCCATCTCGACAGGTGCAATCTCATTTTTAATTTCATTGTATAAAGATTGAGGTATTGCACTAACACTAGCACCCACGTCACATAAACCATGATAACAATGATCTCCTATCTTAACGGAAACAACGGGCATGCCAACTACAGGTTTATGCTTATCTCTAGTATGAGGTTTAGCAATTCTAGCAGAAGCTTCACAAAATTGAATAACATGCCCTTCAACATTGTCGGCCAAGAGATCTTTAATAATAGCAATACTAGGTTCGACTTTAATTTGCTTAGGGGGTGTAGGTGTTCTAATGTATCCCTTACGTATCACAATTGAAGTTTTAGCATGATCCTTTATTCTAACAGGAAAGGTGGTTTATCAATGTAAGCAGTAGGAACAATAGAATCATTATAAGCAATAACTTTCTCTTCAACTGGAATAGATTTAGCTACATTAACTTCTATGGGAGGATGATATTTAAACCACTTCTCCTTAGGGAGATTGACATGAGTAGCAAATGATTCACATAAAGAAGCTACTATCTCAGAGTCAAGTCCATGTTTAGCGCTAAAATCACGAAAAGTATTTGTTTCTATGAAGGATTTAACGCAATCGAACTTAAGATTCATACCTGACTCCTTACCTTCATCAAACTCCCAATCTTCAGAGTTGCATTTAACTCTTTCCAATAAATCCCATCTGAAGTCAATATCTCTCTTCATGAAAGAACCGGTAAAAGAAGTGTCAAGCATGGTGCGATTGTCATGAGAAAGCCGAGCATAGAAGTTCATAATAATAATTTCTCTAGGGAGCTCATGGTTGGGGCATGAATATAACATTGATTTAAGCCTCCCCCAAGCTTGAGCGATACTTCTCTATCACGAGGCCAAAAAATTATAGATATAACTCCGATCACGATGTACCAAATGCATAGGATAAAACTTTTGATGAAATTCCAATTTCAATCGTTTGTAGTTCCGGGATCTGGTATCATCACATAGCCTATACCATGTCAATGCTTTATCCCTCAAAGATAAGGGAAAGACCTTCTTCTTGACCTCATCCTCGGGCAAACCTGCAAGCTTAAATAGACCACAAACTTCATCTACATAGATTAGATGCAAGTCGGGATGTGATGTTCCATCTCCTGTAAAAGGATTAGCCAACAGCTTCTCTAGCATACCCAAAGGAATCTCATAATAAATATTTTCAATAGGTGCAGTAGGTTGAGGAGCAACTCTTTGTGCTTCCGGTCGAGGTGAAGATACCCCGAACAAGCTCCTCAAAGGATTAGTTTCCATAGTGACAAGTGACAATAAATTTCAGCACACTATATAAATGTTTCCTTACCAAATTCCACTTACCAAAGGCGCTTCACTCCCCGGCAATGGCGCCAGAAAAGAGTCTTGATGACCCACAAGTATAGGGGATCTATCGTAGTCCTTTCGATAAGTAAGAGTGTCGAACCCAACGAGGAGCAGAAGGAAATGACAAGCAGTTTTCAGTAAGGTATTCTCTGCAAGCACTGAAATAGTCGGTAACAGATAGTTGTATGATAAGATAATTTGTAACGGGTAGCAAGTAACAATAGTAACAGAGGTGCAGAAATATGTCCCAATCCCTTTTGTAGCAAGGGACAAACCTGAACGAACTCTTATATAAAGTAAAGCGCTCCCGAGGACACATGGGAATTACTGTCAAGCTAGTTTTCATCATGTTCATATGATTCGCGTTCGCTACTTTGATAGTTTGATATGTGGGTGGACCAGTGCTTGGGTGTTGTCCTTACTTGGACAAACATCCCACTTATGATTAACCCCTCTCGCAAGCATCCGCAACTACAAAAGAAGAATTAAGACAAAGTCTAACCATAGCATTAAACTAGTGGATCCAAATCAGCCCCTTACGACGCAACGCATAAACTAGGGTTTAAGCTTCTGTCACTCTAGCAACCCATCATCTACTTATTACTTCCCAATGCCTTCCTCTAGGCCCAAATAATGGTGAAGTGTCATGTAGTCGACGTTCACATAACACCACTAGAGGAGAGACAACATACAACGCATCAAAATATAGTCCAGCCCATGAGAAACAAGTCGGCCACCCGAGGACCCCTTAAACAACCAGGACTCCCTTAGTAGCCCCCAAACTAGCCTCGAATGCTAAGGGTCTTAGCTCTAGGTGCTTCGCATGATCAGAGGCTTCGGCTTGAGAGGCGAGTTCTTCTCCTCAGTTAGTGATCGGCCGAGTTTAGTTCGGCCTTCGATGAGAGGTAGTTTTCCCGATGAGAGGATAGTCCGAACACCATGAATAGCTTAGCTCCGAAGGCCAAGCGTTAAGGAGCAAACAATGTTTCCTGACAACCTTTCTGACAAAAGGTCACGACCCACCACGACCACTGAACCAGTTGCAAAAACTCGATTCGCGGTTCGAGGCCGTTTTTTCATTAGCATGATTCATCATTGCATAGATCGTGCTTTGTTTTCCCACAGGATATGCTTAATCATGCGCGTATAAATGCACGCATCTCTTGGGAAGCGGAGGGATTCACGGCGCAGTAAAGGGAGGCCAACCGGCGACAAGCCCCATAAAAGGGAAAAAAACAAGGCCTAGCTGCACTTCCCATTCGCATCCTCTGCTTCCCCAATCTCCTAAGCCTCTAGAGCCCAGATCCAGTTCTTTCACAACTCCCCCTCCGAGCTCAGCCATGGCTGGTTCCGGTTCCAACGGCAAGTGGGAGGCCTCCACGGTCACCGACCAGGATATCCGGGACCTAAAACAGGTCGGCTACCTCCCCGCCAGGGTCTACCAATGTGTCGTTGATCCCAAACAGGTGGTTCCCACTCCCAAGACCGGCGAGAGGGTGGTGTTCGTCCCCCCACTTCATCCCGGGACTCAGCTTCCCGCTCCACCCCTTCGTTAGGGGCCTCATGTTCTTCTACGGACTCGACTTCCACGACCTCCTGTCGAACTCCTTCATTCACAGATCAGCCTTCATCATCGTCTGTGAGGCCTTCTTGCGGGTCGAACCGCACTTTGGACTATGGCTCAAGGTGTTCAACATCAAGCCGAAGTGTATCGCAGGCAAACACGTAGACTGCGGTGGGGCGGTCATCAGCAATCTCCCCCGCGTCGGATGTCCGTCTGGCACCTTCATCGACACCATCAAGACTTGGAAAAAAGAGTGGTTTTATATTACCGAGCCAAGGGAAGTAGGTTGGGCTGCTCCGGTCGAGTTCAGATCTGGTCCCCCCACAAGATTGACCTCATGGCTCCAAAGGGCCTCGACTGGGAGTCGGATGCGGAGGTGGACAACTTGTAGAAGCGCATCACCCCAATGATCAAAGGCAAGATCGAGCTGGCCAACATGGTCCAGATCATGCTTCGACGATGCATCCTCCCCTGTCAGCGTCGGGACTATCCCATGTGGGCTTATCGGCTTGACGATGATCCTACTGTTCGCCAGCTCTTCCGCGCCACTCCGAAGAAACTGTGGAAGGCGTTGTTCAAGGCTCAGGAGAGCTCGCCAACCAAGGAGGAGGATCGGGGCCTACATGCCGATAACCCTCCTTCCCAGGTATAACATAGTTTCAATTGATTAGCTTCGTCTTCCGAAAGAAAATCTAAACACCTTTCCGATCATCTTTGGAGAAATGGTTGAGCAAAGCCACGGGCATCAAATGCCCGACACCATAGCCCAAACACCCGAAGTCCAAGATGTTATCGGAGATGCTCGTTGTGGCGCCTTACAAGGCACCAGAAAAGAAAGAGAAGAAGAAGAAAGGCCGAGGAGGTCTCCGCATCAAGGGCCAGCCGGACGCTGTGTCCGAGGAAACCCATGCCTCCTCTAATCATGAGGAGGATCATGATGATGAGGGGGAAGGCGATTCCCCCCTCCCAAGAAAGTGGGCGGCGTCACCAGACGCTGTAGAGGACGTACCACCTCCTGCTCCGAAGAGGGCGCGTCGGTCGACGTTGGTCCTGTCCGATGAAAGTTCGGACTCGGATACCGATTCCAAAGACTTCAAGAAGGTTCCTCAAAGGAACCTAAGGGTCAAGCCCCCAGCTCGAAGGTAAGAATCCGAAAACTCCCTGAGCTATTTATGCCAAGTTTTAAATGTTATTAACATGCGAGTGCCTTTTGATCTGCAGCCCACCACGCGTTCTCCCCACCGATCCAGTTTCGGACGGGGAGACCCCACCCGCCGAGCTAGCGAAGAGTGGGACCACGTCGCATCTCACACCTCCGGGTGCCATGAAGGATGCCACGGAGGTGTCATCCCACCAGGCTCCTTTGGGGCCGAACACCAGCGATGGGGGTGACGACATCATGGTCGAGGTTAACACCACGGTCGTCGAAGACCAGGAGGAGGAGCCCCTTCCGAACACTGAGGAGGTCGGACGAAGGGATGTCCAGTCCCCTCCAAGGTCATCTCCGGAGTGCACCACGCCTCCGGAGCCACCGATTCAATCCCCAGTTGGAGATCGGGCTAACTGACCACCACCGGCGCCACCGATCATTGGATGCCCGATTATGGAGGAGGCTCTATCAAGCGCCTCCATCTCCGAGGATCACCACACCCTTATGGGTGCAGTTTTGCAAAGCATTCAGTCCATTGATAGCGGACTGAAGGAGGCCTTCAGCGGTCTCCTGACGGGCTTCCAGGTGAGCCACGTAATGTTCTATTTTTCGAATATTAATTTATTACATTTGTGCTATCGTTATATATAGCATCCCCTGAGCCCTAGGTGAGTTTAGAAAAAAACTCACCTGGGGGTTAAGCACAAATTAGCGACCGGACAATGTACGAGACGATATTTGTTCGGAATGTTCTAACAGCCCTTAAGAGGACCGAACATAGGGTCGTGTTTAGGACAGTTCGGAGGTTTGAACCCATGTAATCTGATAGGGGTTTGTTGTTTGTAGGATTCGTCATCGGCGGCGGCTGCTAATGTCGTCGAGCTATACGAGCTAAATCGGAAGCTCAAGAGCTCCGAAGATGAGTTTGACGCTCTGAATAGGAGGTTTGACGAGGCGCAAGGCGAGCCGGATTATAATATCAGAATTTTCCGTCATGAGTGATTCGCGTTGTCGAATTAGTATGCTTATATATTTATTGCTTTCATAGCCTTGGCAAAAGAAATCAAAGAACTCAAGGCTGAGCTGCAGAAGGCGAAGCAAGAGGCCGCGGACGAGAAGGCAGGGGCCAAACAAGTGGCTACCGCGCTTTCTGCTTTAAAAGCCACAAGTGCCAAGCATGAGGATCGGGTGGAGGAGATCCAGCGGGATCTCAAGGACACCGACCAGAAGTGTGAGGACCTTGAGAAGAAGGGCAAGGAGCAGGCCACCGAACTATCCACTCTGAAATCTGATCTCCAAAAGGAGCGGGTGGATAGGTGGTTCTTTGAAGAGCAGGTCCGCCAAGTTAAGGCTATCACGGATGGTAAGCCGTATTTACTGCAGTGTGCCTTCGGTGATAGCAGGTTCGCATTGCTCACCTAACTGTGGCGTTCCTCAAGCGCCTGCTCGGACCTCCAGAAGAGCATAGTGGACACAAACCAGTTCTATGCTTCGCGGGGAGAAGGAGATGAAGCTCGACTATTTTGGGCGCAATTTGAAGGCCCCGAGCGCTCTACTCTTCTCATCGAGCAAATGAAGCAGCTGATGGAGCTACATAGGTTGGCGAAGACGGCCATGAAGGATCTCTATATCCGGCTATGACCCGACGAACCATTGGCGAGCAACTACTTCGGCCTGGTGCGGAAGATGAGCGACGCCTCGCCTCGGATCGACGCACTAAGGCGTTCTTCCTGTGTCGAGGGAGCTCAGATGGCCTTTGCAAGGGCCAAGGTGCACTGGTCGGGGCTTCATCCGAAGAAAATAGCCACCACTCCTTCGCCCTCTAGAAAGGAGCATAGGTGCTCTGAGCGATACTTCTCCGTAGTGATGGAGGGTGCTCGGGCAATAGAGGCTCAGTGTTCAAAAGAAAACATTTATGAGTAAACGTGTTGTAATATGTCCGGAGACCTTTGAACTCTTTTATGGTTATGATGCATGGTCTATCATGTCTTTTATGTTTTGCATTCTCTATAACTCCCGTGTGGCCGTTTAAACTGAAAGTTGCGAGTCGTCGGCTTCAGCCCCCAGGTGGATACTACGCGAGGTGTCTCTGCCTACGCACTGTGACCCTTAGCCGAGCTATCGGTACCCGAAGGCGGTAGTGTGAGGGGGACAAGGCAATCAGAGCATAGTGCTTTATTACTTTCACTTAGTCGTAAGAGCGTGAAAAAGGAATGCGGGGGCTGATGACTAGTCCCCCGTCGTTTGTGATGTTCGAAAGAACTGCGGCTAAATCCGTCATCACACGGTTTGTACGAATGCCAAACCCATCGTATGACACAGAATAACCTCTAACGAGGTTTTTAGTATAACACTTAAGATCGGATTCACTGACTGGTTCTCGCATACTATGACAGTCAGTTTTCGGCTTTCTCTCCTAAGTTGCTTGACTAGGCTAGCTGGAAACACAATCAGAGTGGTTCTCCCTTTGCCCTTTTAGCCAAATGAGCATAACGTAAAGGGGCAAGCACACGAGCCGGGCAACCCAATTATTGACCCAAGACATAGTTCGGAACCAATGCATATAAAGCGAATTCCATGACTCTGAACGCATAATCGATTGTGCTTAGGGAGATTTTTTTAATTCGGGCCCCCGGTCTATTAGCCGATTGCATCGTAATGTGTACCAAACAGTTTCGCAAGAAGTGTTTAGGTGGGAAAAAATAGAGTACGTGTCAAAAAAGACAGTGAAGCGATCATGCATAATGGTTTTATATTTTGCTCAACAACTCTTATTGTTCAAATTGCCAAAGCAACTATTTATAGGTATTTGAAAATGAAATATATATTTTACAGGAGGGGTTGTACCAGGGGTCTTTGATGTGTGAACTACGTCCTCGATGTGCCTTGTCGCTTGTTTGCTCCTGCACCTCCTAGGGAGTTGTATACCTTTATGGGTGGTGCTGTCAGCGAACGGACCTTGGAAAGAAAATCTTGAGAAGTCGCTGAAGTATGGATGAGCTTTATGATTTAACAGGTCCTTGATGGTACACGTAGTATGTCCAAAGACATTTAATGGTAGTAGTTCGGTCCATCCGAACACTTACCCTTTGATAGTTGTTCCCCACTGCCGCCCATGGAATCTTGAGCGCAAAGTTGTGCCTCCTCGGCACGTGCTTTGATGGCCTTAGGTCTGTTCAATGGGGAGCGAGTCCCTATTTATGGGGAGAAGAAGGTTCTGGGAGTTTGGGCTAAAACCAAGCTCGCTTCCCAACCTTGCATGCATTTACGGCAGATGTCAGCGTTTGTCGATCATCATTGTAATGGAATTCAGCCGCCAGGGCCAATGCATGTTCCTCAGTTCGGAGGGAGCGCTCCGTGTTTCCGTTGACAGTAATGACCCCCTTGGGTTCGGGCATCTTGAGCTTAGGTATGCGTAGTGTGGGACGGCCTTAAAGTGAGCGAACGTTGTACGGCCTAGCAGGGCGTGATAGCCGTTGCGGAAAGGTATAATGTCGAAGATCAAGTCTTCGCTTCGAAAGTTATTGGGCGAACCGAACACTACTTCCAGGCTTACAGAGCCCGTGCATCGGGCTTCGATGCCTAGGATCACTCCTTTAAAGGTAGTTTTGCTGGTTTTGATCCTTGACGGATCTATACCCATCTTTTTCATCGTGTTTGAGTAAATCAGATTAGGGCTACTTCCTCCGTCCATTAGGACTTTAGTGAGGTGGTACCCATCTATGATGGGGTCTAGGACGAGGGCGTCTGAACCCCCATGACGGATACTAGTCGGGTGGATGCGTCGATCGAAGGTGATCGGGTATGCCGACCATGGGTTATACTTCGGGGCTACAGGCTACTGGTCGGGTGGTCACGTCAATCGAATGTGATCGGGTATGCCGATCATGGGTTATACTTCGAGGCTACAGGCTCTATGGCGTGTGGACCTCTCGAAGGGCGCGCTTCCTCTCCTTTTTGGGTATATGAGTGATGTATATCATATTCACAGTTTTTACCTATGGAGGGAACTGCTTCTGTCCACCACCGATCGGACTGCGGGGCTCATCCTCGTCCTCGCTGCATGGGCCCTTGCCTTGATCCTCGGCCGCGAGTTTGCCGGCCTGCTTGAACTCCCAACAGTTACGATTGGTGTGGTTGGCGGGCTTCTCTTGAGTGTCATGGATCTGGCAAGGCCTCTCCCTGATCTTGTCCAGCGGGGTGGGTCCCTCGCGATTGCCTTTAGGGGGCTTCTTCCGCTACCCGGGTCGGGAATTACGGAAGCCGGTGTTAACGGCCGTGTCATCGGCATCACTATTGATATGCCCGCGCTTATTCTTGTTGCGGTTTGGTTTCCCGTTTATGTCTCGTACTTCGGAGGTTCCGGGGTCTTCGGGGTTGTGGCTCCATCCTGCTAACCAGTTATCCTCGCTCGCGCAAAAGCGAGTCATGAGTGATGTAAGGGCGGACATTGTCCTTGGTTTATCCTGGCCGAGCTGGCGAGCCAACCATTCATCCCGAATATTGTGCCTGAAGGAGGCTATTGCCTCGGCATTTGGACAGTCAACGATTTGGTTTTTCTTGGTCAAGAACCAATTCCAGAATTGTCGAGCGGACTCTCCTAGGTTCTGGACGACGTTGCTCGGGTCAGAGGAGTCCAGCGGCCAAACATAGGTGCATTGGAAGTTAGATCGGAATGCATCCTCTAGATCCTCCCAGCATCCGATGGAATTTTCGGGGCGACTGTTTAACCAGTGCCGACCTGGCCCCTTAAGCTTTAGGGGTAGATACTTGATGGCGCAGAGATCATCTCTTCGCGCCATGTGGATGTGGAGGAAATCCTCGATGCATACGGTTGGGTCAGTTGTCCCATCGTATTGCTCTATGTTCACAGGTTTAAACCCCTTCGGGAACTGATGCTGCATCACCTTGTCCGTGAAGCACAATGGATGGGCAGCGCCTCTAACCCGAGCTATGTCGCGCCGGTAATCGGCGTCTGTTCTGGCCCGGTTTCGTTCCCGGCCTCTATTGTTGCAGTCGAGCCAAGGCCGGTACGCCTCCCATATATTGGGTGAGTACCCTCTAGATCCGTAGATGGATCTTGTAGGACCTGCTCTATAGTCCAGGTCATGTCGCAAGTCAAACCTGTCATCGTGCTCTATTGGCTCTTTTCCTCGTCTTCGAGGTATCGTCGGCCTATAATCGGTGTCATGAGCCGTCCTATCTCGTCCTTGAGGAGAGCGGTCTGGCTTGTCGTATGGGGTATGTTTGGGAGACGGTGTATCAGTAAGCTCGTCATCAAATTGTGGCAGCAGCCTTCGGCATGGATAGCTTTTGGGTTGGTCCAATAGACCGGTACCCTATCCTTCCTCAGCTGATAGGACCCTCGCCCATCGATCGTTGAGGTTGTCCTGTTCGGCTTTAAGCTGCCGTTCTTTTGCCTTCAGGCTGCGGGCCTTGGCTATAAGTTGTTTCCTGAACTGTTCTTGATCTTCAAGGTTATCCGGGATGGCTAAGTCATCAGCTTCCAGGATGTCCTCCTCCTCGATAGGGGGAGGTAATTGTCGTCCTCGGAATCATTTAGATCATCGGGGTTGTGCTGAACTTCCGGCTTCTCCTGGACCTCTAGCGGGTGTTCGGGGATACCGGGATCACCAAGGTCTTCCGGGGTATCTCCGTCCCCGGTGCCAGCAATAGCTTTTCTTCCCTTTTCCCTTTGATCGTTTGTGCGGCTTCCGACACCTTGACGGCGCTTCACCCAATTTTTCGTCGTCGTTTTTAGGTGTGTGCTCGCCATTAGCGGCTGGAGTGTCCACCATGTAGATGTCATACATGGAGGTGCAGCCCATCGCTCGGTGTTAACAAGGGTGGGAGTGCAATCTTCCTCATCCATGTATTCTGCCTCCTCAGAGGCGTAGTCCAACATGTCGGTTAAATCCTCGATAGTGGCTAACAAGTGGGTGGTGGGTGGGATGAAAAATTCTTCCTGACCCGCCCTGAGACTGATCTGAGAATGGATCGGGGTTGGGTCATTGGTAATTTTCATCGACAAGATCCGATCTAGGGCCTCATTGAGTGTCGAGATCTCTATCGGGTCAACCTGCTCAGAGCTTTCGGAGTTAACCTCCGATGCGTCCGCGCAAGGGGAGTGTTCGGTAAGAACAATTATCTGGGCATCTAGCACTATGGTCTGGTCCATACTAAAAGTCAGGTCATCGCCGGGTGGATCCCATGGACGGGATCGAAAGAGGAATCCGAGGTTAAAGCCTCGGAGTCTTTGGGCGTGGCAGGCGAGACTGCGAGCTCGGTTAGCGAAAGATCGCCCCGAGAGTCTACGAAGAACTCTAGGTTCCTGAATCTGACCTCTTGATCAGGGGCGAAATTCCCGACCCGGCCAAGACGGCTGGTCGGGTCAGCGTGCAGCACAATGCTGTCGAAAGCGAAGATCAGTTCAGGGATAAAAGTGTCCATGTTGCGGACTTCTTCGTTGATGACAACATGAGCCATCGACTCCTTTGGTGATCACAGCAAAACTCTCAATGAAAGCACCAATGTCGGTGTCAAAAACGGCGGGTCTTGGGTAGGGGGTCCCAAGCTGTGAGACTAGGATCGATGGTAATAGGGGACGAAGGAGACGATGTTTACCCAGGTTCGGGCCCTCCTATGGAGGTAAACCCTACGTCCTGCTTGATTATATTGATGATATGAAGGTTACAGAGTTGGTCTACCTTGAGATCAGATAGCTAAACCCTAGATGAGTTGTTCTCTGCCATACAACCTAAAACCCTTTGGCTTATATAGACGCCGAGGGTCCCAAGGGTTTACACATGGCCGGTTACACATCGAAGGGAAAAAATATGCCTATCCACTATTCCAAACATAGAGGACACGCCATGATTCCCGAAGCTTCCTTCCTAGCGACAAGGCCTTCGGTCAATCCAATGTTCAGTAAATGGCCCATATAGTCCAGCCCATGAGAAACAAGTCGGCCACCCGAGGACCCCTTAAACCAGGACTCCCGCACCTGCGGCGCGTGAAGTAGCAGTCGGGCGATACCCTGCACAAGTACATACAGTGCTTCACGAACGTTCACCTCAAAATCCGGAAGGCGTCAGATGAGGTCGTCATCTCGGTGTTTACCGATGGCGTCAGGGACGTCAAGATGAAAGAGGAGCTCACCATCCATGACGATATGTGCTTGGCCCTGGAGATCTTCAACCTGGCGAACAAGTGCGCAAGGGCCAAAGAGGGCCGCCTCTCCCTCCTCGAGCTTCCGTAGGCAGGCCCTGAAGACAAGAAGGACAAGGCTAAGGAGGCAAAGTGCAAGGGCTCCATTGTGCTGGTAGCGGAGCTCGAGATGAAGCGCAGTCGTGACCATGATGAGCCCCCCAGGGGCAACCGCCCATTTTGCATCTTGCCCAACACTCACACCCACAACACCAACTACTGCCAGGAGCTCAGGGCGTTCCGCGGCGGGTGCTTCGGCTGTCGCCCCGAGCATGGTGACCGTGGCTACGGTCGCGAAGGGGGCCGCAGCGGAGGCCGCTGGGACAACCGCGACCCACGTCGGGACTGGCGCGACCAGCCTCGCGAGGACCGCTGCATGACGAGCCTCGCGACGGACCCTGGTGCGATCAGCCTAGTGAGGCCAGTCCTTAGGGCAATGCGGGCCTTCCTCCCCTGCCGCCGCCGCCAAGGAGAAATGACGATAACCGATAGGATGATGGGGCCGGGGGTTTCCAGGAGCCTCCTGCGATCGCCTGCATCCTGGGTGGTGCTCAGGCCACTGCCTTGAACCTCAAGCGACACAACTACCACACTAAGCTCATCGACTTTGACGTCGCCCACATCGGCCTCCCGTACAACACTATCCTCGGGTACCCTGCCCTCGCCAAATTCATGGCAGCAACCCACCATGGCTACAACGTCCTCAAGATACCTGGGTGCAAATGCATCATCATGGTCGCTTGTTATGAGAAGGATGTAGTCCGCTCCCTCGAACGCGCCTACCAGGCCACGACGGCTGAAAATTCTTACGACGAGGGCGACATCCTGCCTCCTGAGGACACCCCCAAGAAGAAGAAGCAGCTCCTCCCCAAGAGTTGTCAGGGGACAGAGATTCCCACGGACGGCTCCTCAGGCCCCACGTCCATTGTTGGGGCGCCTCTCCCTCCCGCATAGTAAGGCGCAGCTGATGCCTCCCTCGGGGCGGGCTCGAAGGCTTCCACCTGGAGAGCTTCCGACCTGACCGGTGCAATGAGGAAGGTGCTCGGGCACCACTTGAGGGCGTGCTTCGACGCGCGCCCCCACAAGCAAGGAGCACGGTGCGAGGTGCTAGGGGCCCGGGAATTCATCACCAACGCGATCAAGAAGCTTCAGGAGGCGCAGGCCATGCATGGTGAGCATCGCCCTACACCACCCAGTGCAGTTGCCGCCCCCGACGTGGGCGACGGGCTACGTGTCTGCGTCGACATCCCAGGCCTCAACAGGGCCTCTTCGAGCCCTCGCGTGTCGTACACAGTGGGGGCTACCCCTTCAGCTACGTCTGCATGCCCTTTGGCCTCGTGAATGTGGGCGATGCGTACCAGCACCTCACGCAGGCCGTGCACGCATCTCAGGAGGACCGGCGCCTCGTGGTCCTTCAGGAGGCGCCAGACCCTCGCGAGCCCCCCCCCTGGGGGGGTCTCGCTGGCCCCTCGAGCCTCTGGAGCCCTCGGGCTCGTGAGGATCAAGCTTCAACAACTACCCCAATGCTTCAGCAACATCATTGCCAGGTGACCTTTTGGTTTGTTCAATTGAGGGTGCCCCTTGGGCTGCATCATCCTCAAGCTCTTAGGGCACGTCCGTGCAGTTGTATCGTTTTGCACATGTATCAGAACTGGTTCTGCACTTGATGGATTTTCTAAGTATTCCAACTTGCATGGCCGGTGCTTCATCACCATGAATGTCGATGCGCCCTAACAACCCCGCCCTCGACCGCCTCATGATTAAGGGCTGGCACGGTGTCTGTGCTCGGGTCCGTCCCTGCAGCGTTGATAACCAAGCGATCGAGCTCTATCTCGTGGGCCAGTCCCGTGCACGTCACCTCCTTGGGTCATTGGTGCTTTATCGTCGCATGATCTAATCGAGAGTGGGTGAGTCAGGGCGCGTGGCCCGGTTCGTATAACCGCAGTTTGGCGCTTCATCATCGCGGGAGCCGCACGCCGGGTGTCTTTCCTCGGGTTTATCGCATGAGAAGACTGGACACGGCGTCTGTGCTCGGGTCCGTCCCTATAGCATCGATAAACCCAACGACTGAGCTCTGTCTAGCAGGCCAGTCCCGTTCATTTCACCTCCTAGGGTCCTTGGTGTTTGGCCTTCTCATGTGATGGCCTCCGGAGATTAGTTCGGTGCAGGTTAGCCCCATCACACAGGTTTTCTAAGCGCGTCCCATGCCAGAAAATTCATGCGCAACCCGCCTTGAGGTAGGGCCTCATGAATCCCACGCTGGCCCACGGGTTCCCAGATACACCTCCTCCAGTTCTGTCGTGCGAGTCATGCGTACGAACGAAATTGGGATGTACACGCCCAAAGACTAACACAGAGCTCTCTTCCCACGCCCAAGTGGAAGTCCCATGCTCTGCGCTGGCGGACGACCCGGTCACTCGGCGGCTATGCCCATGCCCAAGTGGAAGCCCCATGCTCCACGCTGGTGGATAAACAACTGAGGGCACCCTAGCGGCTGCACCAACCTCAGGATGGCCTCTCGGCTCTTCACATGGCCCCGTCATGCAGCGTTCCCCTGGGAGGCATGCGCGAGGGGGCTGGACGAGGGTCTACGCTCAGGCCAGGCCTGGCGCGCCACCTCACCGTGTCCCTGGTACCTGGTTTTCTTGTGTCTCTTCCAGGCAAAAGCTGGCGAGGAAAGGTATGGGGGCTCCGAATTAACCTCATCGTCGCCATGTTTCTTTCATGAGGGCTGCTCGTACGTCAAGGGAGACCCTGAGCATCACGACTCAGGGGACTCACTAGTCATGTAGCCCCTCGCCTCTTGGTCTCGTCCTAGTGATCCGGATGCCCCAACGGTGGTCGAGGTATGCGTGGGATTGGGCCCTGCCGACGCGGAGCACAAAGGCAAGCAGGAAGGAAAACAAAGCATGAAAAGAAATCACGGAGTTCAAATGGCTATTATAGGCACTGAATGTTTTGCGAATTCAAACAATTCTTACACCTCCAAGAGGCATGACAAATGCCGCATGTTGAAATCTAGGAGGAGGGGCCGTCATCGCCATGGTCTTTGCTGCCGCTTGTCCCAGTCACGGCGAGCTCGTCGCCAACATCGTTGTTGTCGCTGTCGTCGCCATCGCTCGCCTTCATCGCCTGGGGACCGACGTCGGGGACACAGGTGAACTTCTTCACCAGCGTGTCCACGGAATCCTTCACGGCCGCCGCCGCAACCACGAGACTCAAGGGCAACCGAGATGATCATCGCGTAGAAATCGAAGCCGGGCTCGTGGAGGTAGAGATGGTTGAAGACACGCGTCGAGGCCATTGAGAAAAGGCCGCAACACTTGACTTCCAGGATGGCGTCCACCTGGGCGGAAGCACCTTCGAGAACCTCAGCGAGCTTGGAGGAGAGCCCTGCATAGCCGCCCTCAGGGGTCGCCAGTGGCTCCTTGAATCCTCCCTTGCAGATAGAGTACAATGCCTGGCAAATCCCGAGGTCGATGGAGGGGAAGGCATTGCGCTCCGCGGTCACCTTATTTTTAGCAGTGACAAGGATCCTCTCCCTGGCATCCACCTGGGCCGCCGCCTCGGAGACATGCTAGGCATGGGACGTCTGGGCTTCTACCACCTCCTCCTTCAGCTTGGCTAGACACTCGTGTTCTGCGGCTTGGTCAACAGTCACTTGGGACAGCACGGAGTCACAATTGGCGAGCTTTGCCTCGCGGGCCTTGAGGTCCTCCTCCCGCTGATGGAGCTGTTGTGTGTGCGTGGCTTGCTCCTCCTAAAGGGCCTTTAGGTTGGCCTCTGCGTCGTCGCAGTGCTCCATGGAAGATGCTGCTTCGGCCAGCGTCGTGTCGTGGGCCGCCTTGGCTTCGGCGGCCTCCTTCCTGCTCTCCACGGTGGCAGCCTCAGCCCGACCCCAGGCCATCTTGGTGGCCGTATCGGCCTGGAGCCACCCAGAAATAAGCCCCAGGCGCTCCCTCGCGAGGCACCTATCGGCGTCTTGGAGGTCGACCCGGATCCGGCCGAGCGCGATGTAGGCCTCATCCAAGGCCCCAGGCCTAATCAGAGGGCAATAGTTCACGAGCGCGAGAGCCTGACCAGGAGGCAGCACCGGCACGTCGGCGGGTGCTGTGACCAAGGGGGCAGTGGCGTGGCAGTCTTGGGGCACCAGAGGCTCCAGGTTCTTCTTGAGCATGACAAGGGCGGACAACTCTTGGAAATATGCCCTAGAAGCAATAATAAAATGGTTATTATTATATTTTCTTGTTCATGATAATCGTTTATTATCCATGCTATAATTGTATTGATTGGAAACTCAAATACATGTGTGGATACATAGACAACACTGTGTCCCTAGTATGCCTCTAATAGACTAGCTCGTTGATCAAAGATGGTCGATGTTTCTTGGCCATAGACATGAGATGTCAGTTGATAACAGGATCACATCATTAGGAGAATGATGTGATGGACAAGACCCAAACTATGAACATAGCATATGATCATGTCAGTTTATTGCTATAGTTTTCTGCATGTCAATTATCCATTCCTATGACCATGAGATCATGCAACTCAGTGACATCGAAGGAGTAACTTGGGTGTATCAAACGTTGCAACATAGCTGTCTGACTATAAAGGTGCTTTACAGGTATCTCCGAGGGTGTCTGTTGAGTTGGCATGAATCAAGCCTGGGATTTGTTACTCCGTATGACGGCGAGGTATCTCAGGGCCCACTTGGTAATACAACATCACAATGAGCCTTGCAAAAAAAGTGACTAAAGAGTTAGCCATGTGATCTTATATTACGGAACGAGTAAAGAGACTTTCCAGTAATGAGATTGAACTAGTTATAGAGATACCAGCAATCGAATCTCGGGCAAGTAACATACCGAAGAACAAAGGGAACTACATACGGGATTAACTGAATCCTTGACATAGAGGTTCAACCGATAAATATCTTCGTGGAATATGTACGAACCAATATGGGCATCCAGGTCCCGCTATTGGTTATTGGTCGTAGAGATGTCTCGGTCATGTCTGCATAGTTCTTGAATCAGCAGGGTCTGCACACTTAACGTTTGGTGGCGTTTCAGTATTATTGAGTTATGTATGTTGGTGACCGAAGGTTATTCGTAGTCCTGGATGAGATCCCGGACATCACGAGGAGCTCCAGAATGGTCCGGAGGTAAAGATTGATATATAGGAAAGTGGTATTTGGGTTCCGAAAGAAGTTTCGGGTACTTTCGGTAGTGTACCGAGAGTGAGGAATGGGTTCCAGGGGTCCGTTGGGTGGGGCCCACCCACCCCGAGGGGCACATGGGACCAAGAGGTGGCGCACCATCCCCTGGTGGGCTGGGAGGCTGACCCCATGAGGGCCCATGAGCCCAAAGAGGAAATGGTGGAGGGTGGGAGGAGTCCTTGTTGGAGTAGGACTCCTCCCCGCACCCCGCCTCCTTGTTGGAGGTGGACACCACCTCCTAGCCGGTGGCCAAGGTCCCTAGGGGAAACCCTAGGGCACCTCCTCCCACCCTTTCCTCCTATATATAGTGGAGGTTTGATGGCAGCCCACCACCTGAAAAGCCACATGCTTCCCTCCTCCCTCTAGATCGTCGTTCTCCTCTAGATTAGTTCGGGAGAAGCTCGACGAAGCCCTACCAGATTAGTTCACCACCACCACCACCATGCCATCGTGCTGCTGGAGAACTCCTTCACCATCATCGCCCCGGTCAGCTTCTTGGCCACCATATCCAAAGAGATCCGCTCCAAGACGGGTTTCGCCCAGGGATCGGTGAGCTTCGCGGAGCCCCACGCGAGGGTCTTCTCGGGCAGCTCCGTCGGGAGCTCCAACACGGATCGAGGCCCTAGGTGTCCAGGAAGACCCAGCGGTGCCTGAAGCCTTCCACCTTATTCCTGGCCTTGAGGAGAACCTTCCCGCTCTGGATGGCGACGAAGGATACGCACGCCGACCGGTGCATGATGTCGTGGAACCGCAGGTTGAAGTAGTGGCAGAAGAGGGTCACTGAGGTCCTCGCCTCGTAGTAGAAGGCGAAGACAGACAGGGCAAGATGAAATTGGGCTGAAGATGGAGGGCCTGGATCCTGTAGTGCTCAAGGATGGCGGTGAAGAACCCCAATAAGAGTGGGATGGGCCCGAAGAAGCTGATATGGAGGAGGAAGGGGTAAACTATTTTCTCCAAGGTGTGCTGTTCCGCAGAGCCGCACCAGAATGAGGTCTACCCCCACTCATTGGAGTCGCTCGCTGTCAACGGAAGCACTGGGGCGAGGTAACCCTCCTCGGAAATGGTGGATGTTGTGAGTGTCGGCAAGGGGGAATAGGAGGCCGAGGCCTGAGCCTCACACTTCGACTTCCCAACAGGCGCCATCTGAGAAATCCTTGAGGTTGAGAGAGCAAGAGGAAGGACAGCACTATGCCAAGATCTGGAGGAGGTTCTCGCGAAGGAAAGGGGATTTGAGATGGGGAGCAAAAGCGCAAGGAAGAAGAGCAATGATGGCTCTGCGGCAGGCGGCAGGCTTTTGTCAGCCTGGGTAATTGTCGAGGCGATGTGGGAGCGGAGGCGTCCGCGTCCTACCACGCGCCACGCGTCGAGCCTGGCCCGCAGGCGATTGGGGCCCCGCGACGTTTCCACCCTTTGCTCCTTGCCTTCTCCTCGAAGCCAGGTCAGGCACACCTTGGGCCCGGGGGCTACTGTCGGTGTTCTGGGATCGGGGGTACCCAGATCGGCCTGCCTGCGGCCCAATGCGTGGCCCACCTCAACGGCCCGATATGGCCTAGCAGCAAGTCCCCCAAGTCAAGACCCTCGGGAGAGCCCCAGCCTCGCAAGGCGACAATGCCAGGGCCTCTGGAGGAGTGGACTCCCCAGTCTGCCTCCTGAGGAACAGAGATTTCTATGAAGGTACTCGGCCTTATGAGGTTGCGATGACGTGAGCCATGATGACCGAAGTCAGGCGGGCACCAGCGGGCGCAAAGGGGACAGTTTCCTCTTCGGTGCTAAGGCAGCAAGGGCAGGCGCAAGTTCCCAAAGAAGGCCCCAAAGCTTTGCATTCTGGTGCAACAAGACCAAGACCACGTGCTCGACAGGACGGATGTCGTCGCCGAGCCCACCTCTGCGTCACGCCCAGAAGCTTTGCACGCGAAGACCACTTTCCGTCAGGATGAGATGTACCTCTTGTCCCCTTTCAAAATTGGTCGTTGTGGGATCCCTTCCTGCCTGTGCGATAAGGGAAGAGGACCAAGGCCACTATAAATAGGGACTAGCCTCCACCGCAGAAGGGATCGATCCATCCTCACCCTAGAGCCCTCGCGAGGTCGCTCAACCACTGTACTAGTTCATCCCCATCCTCCTCGTGAGGGCAATCCACCAAAAGCAGGAGTAGGGTCTTACACCGCAAGGTGGCCCGAACCTGGGTAAATCTCTATGCTCATCTTCTTGCCCGCTCGCACGTATTCGACGAGGCATGGCCGTGGGGTGGCGAGCTTGAGGCTAGAGCTGGTTGAGATCTTCGCACACGACCCAGAGTTCGAACCTTGTTGGGTCTGTGGAGCCCCGATTCCGACAGACACCAATAACAAAGGTGAGAAGAACATCCTTCTCCTCCCAAGTTAGATGTGATCCATAAGGGTAGTGTGTCGTGTCAATTAATTTTCATGTTTCACTCGAAGAAACGAAATAAGCTATAAATTATAAATTACCAAATTTAGTATGGATGGACATCAACTATTTTTAAATATAGAATGCAAATTACTTGACAAATGTGCATGGTTGACAAACTCACATGAAGGTAAAACAAGAAGCATATCGACATCCACCCAAATGTCAATGTTACCTTCAATATGATCTTCAGGATGAAGATCGAAGGTTATTTCCATATCCTCCTGAAACCCATATGCCTTGGCTAGAGCTTCCCAATTTGAGCATCCTAATTCTGTGTTATTAATTGCATTCATTACTTTGACCAGAAATGTGTGACCATGTTTAGTCCTCGGGTTAGCTCTCCTCGTCTTCATACTCTCGTGGTCTTCGAAACCGAGCCTCTGCAAGGCATACTGTCTTGCATGGTAGAGGATGAACTAGTCAAATTGTATAAAACAAAAACTACACATTGAAGCAAAGAAATAGAAGTTTTGCTTAATTACAAAAAATTGCGTAACATACAAACACCGAAAGTCTCGTCAAGCTTGACGGTGAAGAACCTGCCGTCTCGCAAGTGAGGCCTATCACACAAACCCCGATCATCGTCGCAATAATCATACTCAGGAATCCTATCGGCGTCACACATTTCCTATGTTCATGATCCCAAAATTCGGCATGACCATTATTAAAATAAGACATATTGAGCGCCTGAAATTTGCCGGAACGAAAATGAATCAACATTCCGGCAAAACATAGGCACTAGGAGTTGTTCCCTGCAATAACATACAGACATGTCTAAATAGACCTAATTCAATACCGGTTGACTTTCGGTCTATCGAGGCTTTTCTTAAATAACTCGCATATCTCATGGGTGTGTTGGTGCGCACTCTCTCACACTGATATGGTGGTGTATATATGTTGGTGGACACTCTCTCACATTAATAGTTCGACCGTCGGTGATGGACGCATCCCCTCTCCTATCCTTGCGCGTTATACCGAGGTATATATCGCAAGAAGAGAAGAGAGAAAGCGTCCCCCACGACAATAGTCGGGATTCCTCCATCAAGAACACACATGAAAGTCACACAAGGAGCAAGGACAGACCAAAAGTACCTGATTTTTTTACTAAAAATTTATCACTAATACATTATCTCGAATAATGAACTCGAATATAATATCACCAATACATTTATAATGAACTCGAATATAATATCACTAATATATCATCTCGAATAATCCAGTTAATGCATCATCAAATATTATAACTAATACATCTCGAATGTTATCATATAATATCACTAATACAGATCGAATATTATCGAATAATCTAGTTGACTCGCAGTTCCTGAGTCGCGGTTGGAGGACACCCAAAGAGAAGGAACCATCACATGATCATAACTCGGGTGAGATCCCTGAAGAACCTGTTAGGTACTGAAGAACTTGGCGTCCAACACAGCCATGTAGAGACGGACGTGCTCGTCCTCCTCCCTGACACGTCAACGTACCACCTCCGTGGGGGCCCTCTCCCTCCACACCGATAGTGGCCCATGCGACCGCAACCAAAGAAGCTCTGGGTCGACGACGAGACCCGGATTCCTCACCAAGCTACGCGTCCCGGAAGGTAGCACTCCCAGTGCTAGCCCGGCAGAGCCCAGCCTGACGAGTCAACGACGAGGATGCGGGCCGGGTATCGTCGACATCGAGAACAAATTCCTATGAGAACATTTTCTTATCGCTTAATGTTTTACTTTCTGGTTATCTTCTTAGAAATACGCGAACAAATTATTTTTCTAATAAAAAACATTATATAAAACATGTCCAAAACTCATTTTTTTACTCGGTTTTCTTATTAACTATCTAATTTCATTAACAATTTCAGCAATCCTAGCAAGAACCCTAGCAATGTCTTAGCCACAACCCTAGCAATCCACCGAAATTAAACCCTAGCAATCAAACGGACGGAGGAGGCTGGGCATGTCTCACCAGAGAAGGGGACGACCGACGCATGAAGGAGATGGCCGAAGGAGAAGCAGAGGCCGGGGGCGGGGCCGAGGTCGAGGTCGTCAGGGCAGGAGAGTGGGTCGGCGGCGGGGTCGTGGTCGGGGTCGGGGTCTGGGGCGGTAGAGAGTGGGAGGACCGACGGCAGCAGCGGAGTCGAGAGGGAGGGAGGGAGGAGGGAGAGAGGAAGAGAGTGAAGGGCGTGTGCGGGAAAGATGATAACTCCACGAGGGGACCAATTAGCAGTAGCACGGGGCCGAGAAGAGCGCTACTGCTTCGGCTTTAGAAGTAGTGTTGCTCTCTGACAACCGCTACTACTACAGGTAGCCCTGGTCGGTCGGGATGGGACCGATTAGCAGTAGCGCCGGTTGAATGTCCAGCGCTACTGCTAACTGCATACTTTTAGCGCTTGTCGCTGCCCGTGCTACTACTAATTAGCAGTAGCGTTGTCCATTTAACCGGCGCTACTGATAAAATCCTATCTATAAGCATTCTCCTAGTAGTGATGGAAGAACAAAAGGTTGGAATGGGCTCATGCAATGTGGGATAACAGATGTCAGACCAGGATCTGAGAGGAGGAGGAGAGGCAGCAGCACAAGAGGAGAAGGAGGAGGAGGAGAAGGAGAGGCGGCAGCACAAGGGAAGAAGAAGAGATAACGGCAACAGAAGAAGAGGAAGAGGATGAACTTCCACCTAGTTAGCATAGTTGAACTTTCGACTATTCAGCCATATTGGCTCTTATTAATTCGTACTATGATTTGCTAGTAGTTAGAATAAACTGACATTTGTTTTCTGACTAGGAGAAGACAATGTTGTGTGTGTGGTAAGGTCACCATTAGGAGAAGTGATGATTAAATCTTTAGCTGGTTGCAACCAAGCAATGTGTTGTTTGTCTAACAACAGCGACGTAGGCAACCAAACAACGTGCTAACACATTGCTCCCCTCATGTAAGGAGCCTAATACATACAATCAAACTACATGCAGACATTGGTTTTTTGTCCGCACTAGCTCAGTCAGGCCCAACTGAGGCAAATATGAAACACAAATGTGAACCAAACGTTCCCAGGATGCACACTGTCTCGGTTTTAGGTGGAACTCAAGACCAACAGTGCAAGACGTGAGATCATCATCATAGGAATAGTTTCATAAAATCAACTGCGTTACTTATATGCTAACGACAAGAAGTCAAGGTCCCTTACAAAATTCTGACATAAACGGTGTGCAAGGGTAACAAAAATCTCTGGTTAACGACATAATTTTCACATCAACTGTACAACATCTATATTATTCAGTACTCTCTGGAACAATAACAAAAATGATATACTATGTGTTACAGATGAGTGCACCGTTATGATGCAGAGACCGGGGGCTACCCTCCTTTTTGAAAGAAAAATGTGATGCACATGTCGAGGTAATTGCACTAGATCACATTATTATACACACATGAGACTGGAAGATTGAGACAGGGTCTCAAGGACACAGTCCAAGAAATACAGGAGACAAATAATTCATTCACACGTTGAATTAGGGAACTTTTGGATAAGGTGGCTAGATCATTCGGCTGAACTTTTAGTTTCAGCATTCACAACCTGTCATCTTTTTCGTCTTCATTTTTCCTTGCGCAAACCACAATTTAGTTAAACTACTTCGACAAATTGGTCACAACTCTCATGGTGGAGGACAAAAGCCGCAAGAGCCAATCACGCAATGCCGCTCAGCGCCAGGACACGTGCGCTTTGAATGTTCAAACACGAACACATCTGTGCACACGTCAGCAGATAAGGTCAGACAAGTATGATGCACATCATTGGGGTTTAATTCAAGTTGGTCATGCCACCAGTTGAGTAACATTTCCGAATTCCGTACAGTATAGAATCCGTTTTCTAGTAATTTTGAAGACCATCAAATAGGCCATGGGAACAGCCACACGATTACTCATTTATGTTGCCGACTCAACTTAAAAGATGAAAAGATGTAACATTTTTATGATGTAAACAAGCCTTCATAGACCCAATATTTGAACCGTGCAATGCTTAACATATGTTAATTTTCTCTAAAAATATATGTATAATACTCGATAGAATCAGTTATGATAAACATACTTAGTTACCGCCCTCTTCTTCTTCCTCGCTGAGCTGTTGGTGGTAGATTCTCAGAAGGCCCACAAGGAAGTATTGTTCCTGTCTCTTGCTCTATGCGTCTCTTCAGCTCTCTTAGAATTCGAATTTGGCCCAATTTTTCTGGAGATAGTTTTTCCCAGTAAATCCCTGCACATACAGAAGTTCTTCAAAATCTGGTGGTGTAAGATTTATTTGCAAGTTTACCAAGTGAGAGGAATCAGTCAGACCTTGTGGTTTTGGGATTGCAGTATCTGTTAAGATGACCTGAGTTGGGGTGCAGATAATATCAACCGGTACATCATGAATTAGCAGCTTTTCAACTGGAATGTCATCCACTAATTGCTTGTCATGTACTGTACCCGTAAACAAAATTGGAAGTTAATACTACTGGATTGGTTACTACTCAATCTTTGAAATAGAAACTAACAAATCACCAACTGTTTTCGCTTCAGAAAAGAAGAGGCACGGCATGTCCACATAGATGGTTCTTTGAAGAAAATAATCGATGAAATAAAAGCAGGATTGTGGATTACAAATGACAATATCCACCAATATCTCAACCATTTCTAGCGTCACAACCATAAAGTTAGGTCCAGTTAACCACAGGCTATTACATAAAAAAGATGTACTGACAAATATTTTGAGAAAATAAAATAGAAAGCCGCCACTCATGGTGAAGAATGAGAAGATGTCCACCTATATATCTATTACCCTAGTTCCTACATTACCAAACCAATTAGATCTGTATAAAAAATGGATCACCAGCTGATAAATAAAACTCACCAGTTGTTACTACTATGGTCGAATCATCTATAGGTCCCATGTAACGAAGCATCCCGTATTCCAGCTCTGCAAATCCCTATGATTGAGATGCACAGATAAAACTACAGATAAGAAGCTAGAAGAATCGACTTTCAGTAGACAAAGCACACTTCATTTTCAGGACAACATTGGCATTGACATAACCATTTGTATAGTGCTCCATTTATAAATGAAAATGACATAATAGAGGTTTCCCTACTGTTTCTTCGTTAAAAAGCAGCATTGACATCGACAAAGGTCAACAGTTGATCTTGCTCATTGATCCAAGTATAACAAAATCAACTCTAGTTCAATTCTTCAACCGCATATGCAAAAAAATAATTACCTCACCCTTCCCTAGTCGTGCTCCCGTGCTTGGATCAACTGCAACGACCCAATGACAATCAGATCCACTTTAATCATTTCATCTAGACCTATCGGCCTCCCATATTTGGCTGCACCAACCGAAGTGCATGCTTCAGGAATGCATCCAGTGGGTATCATATGAGATTCTAGAACGGAGAAGAAGCCTGTCCTGAGCCGTGGTTGCGGAGTCAGAAGTTTCTTATGGCCTGAATGATTCCAGTAGCACCATTTGTAAATAAAGAAACGTTCAACCTGGTCAGGTATGTATGACAAACTTATACTGAGTACTGGGCTAAAATGAGCATCAGGTTCAAACGCGCAAAGGGTATGGAAAGCTCTAAGCCTCATCAAAGTCTGCTCTGGCTTGCAGGGATAATACAAGAAACGAAGCAAGATATCAACAGCCAATAGTACCATGCAATTTTTTTAAGGTATGCAAGGAGAAGTAGCAGCCGAGTCACCTGAGAGTGTTAAGAATCGAACTTGCTTCTGAGGGGAATCCGGATTGACCTTCACGCATTGTGCATTCTGAAACACGTCCAAACTCCCTAACTGGTAAGGAGTCAGAACTCCGCCTGCACCCCCGCGGCGATGGTCCCATCGAGGCCCGCGCGTCGGCGTCGAGGCGGAGCCGCTCGGCCTCGAAGGCGGACGCATCGAAGGAGGAGGAGGACGACGACGAGCTCCTGGACGCCGCGGACGCCACAGCGACCCTGGCGCGGCGGGAGGACGACGCAGCGGTAGCGGCAGCGGCGAAGTGTAGCGACAGTGACAGCGACGGCGAGGGCGGGAGGAGTAGGGGAGGCATTGCTTCCGCTCCCGCCACTCGTGCGGGCGCGAGCGTGTGTGCTTGTGGATGGTGAGCACGTGCACACGTGCACTTGGGAGTTGGAACTCTCGTTGTGCTGCTGGCATGCGCGCCCTGCTCTCGCAGCGAAACAGATGAACGAGCCGTGCCCCATCTCCACTGACTACGTCGAGCCTATGGCTACTTGGAATGCCGGCTCTCGCACATCCAAACGTATCCATGGATATATTAATCTCAATCAAAAAAAAACCGTATCCATGGATATATCTTAACTTGTCCGCAGTTTTGATGGTGCCAAAAGGTGACCCCATTTGTACACACATTTTGTCACCGATTTTTTACCCTTTTTAGCACATTTGCACCGACATAAGATGCACACCGATGATTAGTTTTTTTGTTACAACAAGCTTTCTTTTTTTGCTTATAACATGGCATCCATCTTCTGCCCTATAAAGGGTTTTGATCTAGAAAAAAAATAAAAAGATCTTTCGAGACGAAGCACCGTCGTCTCGAGGCGAAACTTGAGCAGAACCAATCTAGAGTTCCGACGGAGCTATTCTGCCGGAGAAATTTCCCTCGGGAGGGGGGGAAGGAATCGAAGACATCGTCATCACCAACAATCCTCTCATCGAGAGGGGGTCAATCTCCATCAACATCTTCACCAGCATCATCTCCTATTCAAACCCTAGTTCATCTCTTGTATCCGATCTTTGTCTCAAACCTCAGATTGATACCTATGGGTTGCTAGTAGTGTTGATTACTCCTTTTAGTTGATGCTAGTTGGTTTACTTGCTAGTAGTGTTCAGATCATTTATGATAATTAATACTCCTCTGATTATGAACATGAACATGCTTTGTGAGTAGTTACGTTTGTTCCTCAGGACATTTGATAAGTTTTGTTATAAGTAATCATGTGAATTGGATATTCGTTCGATATTTTGATGAGATGTATGTTGTCTCTCCTCTAGTGGTGTTATGTGAACGTCGACTACATAACACTTCACCATTATTTGGGCCTAGGGAAAGGCATTGGGAAGTAATAAGTAGATGATGGGTTGCTAGAGTGACAGAAGCTTAAACCCTAGTTTATGCGTTGCTTCGTAAGGGGCTGATTTGGATCCATATGTTTCATGCTATGGTTTGATTTATCTTAATTATTCTTCCGTAGTCGCGGATGCTTGCGAGAGAGGTTAATCATAAGTGGGAGGTTTGTCTAAGTAAGGGCAGCACCCAAACACCGGTCTACCCACATATCAAATTATCAAAGTAACGAACGTGAATCAAATGAGCATGATGAAAACTAGCTTGATAGAAATTCCCATGTGTCCTCGGGAACGCTTCACTTTATATAAGAGTTTGTCTAGGCCTGTCCTTTGCTACAAAAAGGATTGGGCTACCTTGCTGCACCTTTGCTACACTTGTTACTTGTTACTCGTTACAAATTATCTTATCACAAAACTATCTGTTACCGATAATTTCAGTGCTTGCAGAAAATACCTTACTGAAAACCGTTTGTCATTTCCTTCTGCTCCTTGTTGGGTTCGACACTCTTACTTATCGAAAGGGCTACGATAGATCCCCTATACTTGTGGGTCATCAAGACTCTTTTTGGCGTCGTTGCCGGGGAGTGAAGCGCCTTTGGTAAGTGGAATCTGGTAAGGAAAAATTTATATAGTGTGCTGAAATTTACTGTCGCTTGTTACTATGGAAAGTAATCCTTTGAGGGGCTTGTTCGGGGAATCTTCACCTACTGAACCTACTAAGAATATTTATTATGAAATTCCTTCGGGCATGATAGAGAAACTGCTGGCTAATCCTTATGCAGGAGATGGAACACTACATCCTGATTTGCATCTAATCTATGTGGATGAAGTTTGTGGATTATTTAAGCTTGCAGGTCTGCCCGAGGATCACGTCAAGAAGAAGGTATTTCCTTTATCTTTGACGGATAAGGCATTGAAATGGTATAGGCTATTTGATGATATTGGATCATGGAGCTACAACTGATTGAAAATGAAATTTCATTAGAAGTTCTATCCTATGCATCTAGTTCATCGTGATCGGAATTATATCTATAATTTTTGGCCTTGAGAAGGAGAAAGAATCGCTCAAGCTTGGGGGATGCTTAAGTCAATGGTATATTCATGCCCCAATCATGATCTCTCGAGAGAAATTATTATTCAGAATTTTTATGCTCGGCTTTCTCGTAATGATCAATCCATGCTTGATACTTCTTGTACCGGTTCCTATATGAAGAAAGATATTGACTTCAAATGGGATTTATTGGAGAGAATTAAACACAACTCTGAAGATTGGGAACTCGACGAAAGTAAGGAGTCAGGTATAAACCTTAAGTTTGATTGTGTTAAATCCTTCGTAGACACTGATGCTTTTCGTGAATTTAACACTAAATATGGACTTGACTCTGAGATAGTAGCTTCTTTCTATGAATCTTTTGCTGCACATGTTGACCTCCCTAAGGAGAAGTGGTTTAAATATCATCCTCCCATTGGAGTGAAGGTAGTTGAACCTATTAAAGTTGAAAAAGAAACTATTACTTATAATGTTGATCCTGTTATTCCTACTACTTATATTGAGAGACCACCTTTCCCTGTTAGAATAATGGAACATGCTAAAGCTTCAAGTGTGTTTCATAAGAGCTATGTTAGAACACCTACACCCCGTGAAAAAAATTAAAATTAAGCCTAGTGTTGCTATGGTTAAAGATCTCTTGGTTGATAATATTGATGGGCAAGTTATTCAGTTCTGTGATGAACCTGCTAGAATTGCTAGACCTGGTGCTAAAGATAAACATAGACCTATTGTTGGCATGCATGTTGTTTCTGTTAAAATAGGAGATCATTGTTATCATGGCTTATGTGATGTGGGTGCTAGTATGAGTGCAATTCCCTTTACCTTATATAAAGAAATTATGAATGATATTGCACCAGCTGAGTTAGAGGAAGTTGATGTTACAATTAAGCTTGCTAATAGAGATACTATAGCACCAGTTGGGTTGTTAGAGATGTTGAAGTCTTGTGTGGGAAAATAAAATATCCTATTGATTTTCTTGTCCTTGGTTCCCCACAAGATGATTTTTGTCCCGTTATATTTGGTAGACCTTTCTTGAATACTGTTAATGTCAGGATAGATTGTGAAAAGGAAATTGTTACTGTGAGTTTTGGGGACACGTCTCATGAGTTTAATTTCTGTAAATTTCGTAGACAACCCCATGATAAAAAAATTGCCTAGTAAGGATGAAATTATTGGTATTGCTTCTATTTTTGTGCCTCCTACTGATCCCTTAGAACAATATTTGCTAGACCATGAAAACGATATGCATATGAATGAAAGGAATAAAATAGATAAGATTTTCTTTGATCAACATCCTATTTTGAAACACAACTTGCCTGTTGAAATACTTGGGGATCCTCCTCCACCAAAGGGTGATCCCGTGTTTGAGGTTAAACAATTACTGGATACTCTGAAATATGCTTATCTTGATGAAAAGAAGATATATCCTATTATTATTAGTGCTAACATTTCAGAGCATGAAGAACAGATATTATTGAAAACTCTGAGGAAGCACCATGCTGTTATTGGACATACTCTTGATTATCTTAAGGGCATTAGTCCCACTCTATGTCAGCATAAAATCAATATGGAGCCCGATGCTAAACCAATTGTTGATCACCAACGATGATTAAATCCTAAAATGAAAGAAGTGGTAAGAAATTAAATATTAAAGCTTCTGGAGGTAGATATCATTTATCATATTTGCTTATAGTAGATGGGTTAGTCCTGCCCATTGTGTCCCTAAGAAAGGAGGTATTACCGTAGTTCCTAATGATAAAAATGAATTGATCCCGCAAAGAATTGTTACAGGGTATAGAATGGTAATTTATTTTAGGAAATTAAAAAATCTACTAGGAAATATCATTACCCTCTATCTTTTATTGATCAAATGCTAGAAAGACTATCCAAACACACACATTTTTGCTTTCTAGACGGTTATTCTGCCTTCTCTCAAATACCTGTGTCAAAAGAGGACCAAGAGAAGACCACTTTTACTTGCCCTTTCGGTACCTTAGCTTATAGACGTATGCCTTTTGGTTCATGCAATGCACCTGCTACCTTTCAAAGATGATGACTACTATATTCTCTGATTTTGGTTAAAGCATTGTTGAGGTTTTCATGGATGATTTTTCCGTTTACGGAACTTCTTTTGATGATTGTTTGAGCAACCTTGATTGAGTTTTGCAGAGATCCGAAGAAACTAATCTTGTCTTGAATTGGGAGAAGTGCCACTTTATGGTGAATGAAGGTATTGTCTTGGGACACAAAATCTCTGAAAGAGGTATTGAAGTTGATAAATCCAAAGTTGATGGTATTGAAAAAAGTCGTGTCCTACGGATATTAGAGGTATAAGAAGTTTCGTTGGTCATGCTGGTTTCTATAAGAGGTTTATTAAAGACTTCTCTAAGATTTTTAGGCCTTTCACTAATATTTTTCAAAAAGATGTTCCATTCCTTTTTTATGATGATTGTGTAGAAGCATTTGAAATTCTTAGGAATGCCTTGATTTCTACACGTGTTGTTCAACCACCTGATTGGAACCTACCCTTTGAAATTATGTGTGATGCTAGTGATTATGACGTTGGTTCTGTTTTAGGACAAAAAGTTGATAAGAAATTAAATGTTATCCATTATGCTAGTAAAACTCTAGACGGGGCTCAAAGAAACCATGCCACCACAGAAAAGGAATTTTTAGCAGTTGTGTTTACTTGTGATAAGTTCGGACCTTATATTGTTGATTCCAAAGTAACTGTTCACACTGATCATGTTGCTATTAAATATCTTATGGAAAACAAAGATGCTAAACCTAGGCTTATTAGATGGATTCTTATGCTACAAGAATTTGATTTACATATTGTTGATAGAAAGGGTGCTGATAACCCCGTAGCGAATAACTTGTCTAGTTAGAAAATGTTCTGGATGACCCACTATCTATTGATGATAGCTTTCCTGATGAGCAATTGTTGTCATAAATGCTTCATGTAATGCTCCATGGTATGTTGATTATGCTAACTACATTGTTGCTAAATTTATACCGCCTAGTTTCACATACCAACAAAATAAAAAGTTCTTCTATGATTTAAGACATTACTTTTGGATGATCCACACCTTTATAAACAAGGAGTAGATGGTGTTATTAGACGTTGTGTACCTGAGCATGAATAGGAACAGATCCTACACAAGTGTCATTCTCAGGCCTACGGAGGACACCACGCTGGAGATAGAACTGCACACAAGGTATTACAATCTGGTTTTTATTGGCCTACTCTCTTCAAGGATCCTCGTAAGTTTGTCTTGTCCTGTGATGAATGTAAAAGAATTGGCAATATTAGTAGACGTCAGGAAATGCCTATGAATTATTGTCTTGTTATTGAACCATTTGATCTTTGGGGTTTTGATTATATGGGACCTTTTCCAAAGTCCAACGGGTATACTCATATTCTAGTTGATGTTGATTATGTTACTGAGTGGGTAGAAGCTATTCCAACTAGTAGTGTTGATCATAACACCTCTATTAAAATGATGAAAGAAGTTATTTTCCCTAGATTTGGAGTCCCTAGATATTTAATGACTGATGGTGGTTCACACTTTATTCATGGTGCTTTCCGTAAACTGCTTGCTAAGTATGACGTTAACCATAGAATTGCATCTCCTTATCACCCTCGGTGTAGTGGTCAAGTAGAATTAAGAAATAGAGAAATTAAATTGATCTTACAAAAGACTGTTAATAGATCTAGAAAGAATTGGTCTAAGAAACTTGACGATGCATTATGGGCTTATAGAACTACTTACAAAAACCCTATGGGTATGTCTCCGTATAAAATGGTTTATGGTAAAGCATGCCAGTTACCTCTATAACTAGAGCATAAAGCTTATTGGGCAATCAAAGAGCTCAATTATGATTTCAAACTTGCTGGTGAGAAGAGGTTATTTGACATTAGCTCACTTGATGAATGAAGAACCCAGGCCTATGAGAATGCCAAGTTGTTTAAAGAAAAAGTTAAGAGATGGCATGATAAAAGGATACAAAAGTGTGGATTCAAAGTACGTGACCATGTCTTGCTATACAATTCTCGTTTAAGATTTTTTGTAGGAAAACTTCTCTCCAAATGGGAAGGGCCTTACATTGTGGAGGAAGTACAATGTTTTGGTGCTATCAAGATCAACAACGCCGAAGGCACAAATCCGAAGGTGGTAAACGGACAAAGAATCAAAAAATATATCTCAGTTACCCTCATAAATGTTGAAACCAATATTATCAATACCATAACTTCGAAGGAGTACATTAGGGAGACCTACCGGAACATTTCAGACTTCGAAAAGGAATAGGTATGTGCTACGGTAAGCAAACCGACTCCAAAACTTTCCCAATAGCAAATTTTCTCAGTTTTAAAGTAGTCTGAAAGGTGCACGAGGAGGCGACAAGCCTGCAGGGCGCATCCTACCCCCCTGGCCGCGCCCTTGTGGCTTGTGGCCACCCCGTGCACCATACGGACTCCATTTTCTTGTGGTACACTCCTTTAGGTCTGTAAAAATTCATTATATAATCTCTCGAGGGTTTTGACCATCGTACCACGGAAAAATCCTCTGTTCTCTTTTGTTGTTGTTCTTCGAACAGATTTAGATTGTCATGACGTCCCCAAGTGCTCCGAATGACAAGTTCTTCGAGAAGGTCATCAACCCCTATCTTGCGGAGGTGCTGCGACACCCTCAAACCATAGAGATGCGTGAGGGGGTGGTGCACATCCGTGATGTTGAAGGGCCAAAGAAGACCGGAAGCGTGGAAACGAGGCTCGAAGCAATGGAGAAGCAAGTCTTCAAGTGCCAAGGGATGGTGGAACGTGGAGTCAATGCCAGTCATATGATGATCTTGGAGTTTACCCATAAACACAATCTGGACACCAAGGACATCGGGGAGCGCATCTTCAAGCTTTATGAGAGAATCGAGCATCTCCAAGCCCAGATCTATGATCTGCAAAACCAAAACTGTGAGTATGGATACATATTTAAGAGAATGAGTTTGGCTGCACATTTGAGGATCCCGGAGACTCGTTCATCTTTTTACGATGGTGAGCCTATGCCTTGGAAAGAATCACAAAGAGCTAACAAGGAGCACAGCAGAGTCCACCATGCCCATCTCCACCTCCTCTCCCACCTCCACGTCCACCCCCACTTTCTCCTCCAATGGCGTGTGCAAATCGGTCTCCGAGGGAGATCTCTAGGCATTCTTCATCATCTCTAACGGTATGGCAAGTCTCATCCACTGGGATTTCACCCCGGGCCCCAAGGTGGAGCACCAGGTTCGTTCTAGATTTGGATCTTCGGTTCAATATGACAAAACACAAGGCTACAAGGAATTTTTCTTGGTTGTTTCCTTCTCATCTGCCTCTTTTCCTCTTACGAAAGAGGCGGTGGGGATTGTGTTACAATGTTGTATCGATGGTTTGGCCCGTGGTTTCAAGGTTCTTCAATTGGGTTCTCTGAGTTTTAAATTCTCGGTGGCATCCAATAAAGTTGGTCATTTTACATATGGTTTGAAAGACAGAATTTGGCCAAATTTTGTTTGTCATTTTCGCTTATTCAAGAACTATGTGGATTATTCAATGGACAAAAATTATTGGCATCTGGATAATGAGATCCCGGATGTGGTGGCTAGATCACCTATGGCTATCAAATCATCTTTGAACTTTCTTCGTTTGAATGCTCAATCTGATAGAGGTTTTTTGTCTGATCTTGAGGAAGGAGAGATCAATAAGGTTGCCAGGGCTTCTCCTTTGATGAATCATTCTCAATCTTCCACTCATTTGAGGTTTGGCAGTTTTAGCAATGCACTGGCTACGAAGGGTTTCATCAATCATAAGCAGTTTTTTGAAGGGACTAGGTTTCAACAAAATTATTGGGAATCCATCTCTCCCCAACTCATGGAGGAAATTCTTGATCTATGGCATGCAGGTTACTCAAATGCTCAGGTGCAAAACTGTTTAAACATTAAATCTGTTCCTTCTAAAGAATTTATTTATTCTAAGATCCATAGATGCGAAACATGCTTTAGAAAAGGTCATATTGCGATTAATTGTCTAGGAATTACTTGCATCAATTGTATAAATCTAGGATACATGTGCAATATTCACGAAGATTTGAGTGATACTTCCCATACGAGGGTTGTCAAGATATCGTGCTCATGATGCCTTGCCATCGGTCACGCTAGCTCAACATGCACGATTGGGCTTCGTTGTCATCGTTGTAGACGTCTGGGCCATTACGGATGGAATTGGAAGACATGGGCTGTGATAGCCTGGCTTATTAGGGATGATAGACTACTCATATCAATAAGGAATTCCTTCTTTTCCAGGAGCCCATTCGAAAAGAACTCCCAGGTTAAGCGTGCTTGGTTTGGAGTAGTTCTAGGATAGGTGACCGACCGGAAAGTTGGTCCTGGGTGAGCATGAGTGAGGACAAAGTGTGTAGAAAAGACTAGTATTGGTCTGTAAGGCCAGTCTAGATCCCGCCAGGAGTAACGGCTACCGGTGGGTGTGTCCGGGGCGTTACAAGTTGGTATCAGAGCCGACCCTCGCGGTTACACGGATGTTTGCCAACAGGTACGCGATCATGTTGTTCATGAAGTTGGTGACCCGTCATGGCACACGGAATGACCCATGTATCGTATTGGAAGCACAGACGTTTGTGCCAAGGGGGAATGTTCCTGTGACCCGACGAGGACGTCGGTTCCTCTGAGTGGTGGTGTATGTGATAGCCTAGCTTATTAGGGATGATAGACTGCTCATATCAATAAGGAATTCCTTTTTTTCCGGAAGCCCATTCGAAGACTACTCATATCAATAAGGAATTCCTTCTTTTTCAGGAGCCCATTCGAACAGAACTCCCAGGTTAAGCGTGCTTGGCTTGGAGTAGTTCTAGGATGGGTGACCGACCGGGAAGTTGGTCCCGGGTGCGCACGAGTGAGGACAAAGTGCGCAGAAAAGACTAGTATTGATCTGTGAGGCCAGTCTAGATCCCGCCAGGAGTAACGGCTACCGGCGGGTGTGTCCGGGGCGTTACATGGGCCGTCTCTCTGCCCATGGTTTGGAGATGAAAACCGAATTTCAATTCACGGCAGGAAACATGGCAACCAAAATAGAGTATTGCAACGGAGCGCCAGCAGTAGCAAACTTGGGTTGCTAAGTCTTTACTACGGAAGGATATCCCACCGCTTGTGCGAGTTCCCAATACCTCTCCGGCCGTTTCGCCTCCCAAATGTCTAATCGCTGACAAGTAGTCAGAGCCCCTTCCCATCGGAGACCACGGTTTTTCCCCTTTTGCTACTCCTTCCGAACACAACGAGGGTTTTCTTCCTTCTACTCAGGTTCCTCCGTCTTCTGTTGCCAACGACTGCAGCCACCTAGCTATGGCGACCATCCCCGTGATGCCTTACCAGTTTGTTCCGGGAGCGATGAACATCCAGCACAGTCCCCATGGCCGCCTACAGAGGAACATGGTTGTTGTCGATGAGCCGCCACTTGACCACGCACAACATGCACTGGTATTTGTCGTCCCCTCCCCTCCTGATTTACAGCATGAGACAGTTCTTGCTGAAGTTAGAAGAGTCTTGGCCGAAGATCATAATGCTGAAACTTTGGAGGGTGAGATTTACCCCTTTTGTGTTGGTTTGGTCCGTTTTGCGGACAGACTAGTTAGGGATGCGATGGTTGATTTGGGAGAATAGGCATTGGATGACCTGTCTACTTTTTACCTCTTGCGGCATGACGAAGGGCCCAACATGCGACGTCCAGTTGCGGAAAGGGAAGCTTGGGTGATGCTTTTGCGGAAAGGGCCCAACATCAGACTGAGAATTACATCATCAAGGTTGTTTCCTGTTTCGGTAGGTGCCTGTTTTGGCATAGGCCAGGCTATAAAAAGTCCCGTGTGCTGGTCAGGGTGCTCATCAATGAACTAACTTTGGTGCCATACCGCTTAGTTATCAAGTGGTTTAATGATATGAGTGGTATGGGTCAATCTTGGATAGTGCCGGTGTATGTTCTGAATGGTAGAGAAGCTACTCAGGGGCTGTTAAGCAATGAAGATGAGGTGCCTCCCATGGGTGCATCACCACACCCAGACCAACCACCTTTTCTTAATGATATGCAACAAGCACAGCATGACGCCCAAGTTTGGCAAATGGAAAATGCCAACAATGCCTGGGAGGCTGCTCCTGCACCTGCTGCTCCACAAGAGGGATGGGGAGTTTGGCCAGATATACCTCCTATCCCTGCTACCTATCAAGGTATCAGCTATCGACAGTTAACAGGGTACGAGGGACCTTCAATGATGGATGGGATATAGACGGATGATTCTGGATATGATGATGGCCTGCGCCTCTGGAATGAACATGTACATCTACTAGAAGAGGTTGCATACAATGTTATCTTAGGGCGATAGTCTGGACATATGGCATTTGTTCACCTCAATTCTCATCAGCCGGTCCTTGATGTCCATATGCCAGCTACTCTACTGGAGTTCTTTGCAGGGTTCTACACAAATGTCCACACAAGGAGAATTGGGCTATTGCCACATCTGGATTGGATGCAGGTAGCTGAGGGGATACACCTCTTGTTTCTCAAGCTCATGGAGTATGCATACCTTTCGATCTTCCCCTGCACTCCTTTTTCAGAGGATTCCACCACAATCTACTGCTCTCAGGAAGTTTGGACAGTCTGTATGGAGCATATGACAGAACGGCACCATCAGATACTGTCTGCTATACTTCAGCCTGATACAATCTATGTCCCTAAGACGCAGGAGACTCGCCAACACTTAAGCTGCAGGGATGAGATTCAGATGGCTAGTGCTACCTCCCTGCACAGGAAGAGGCCAGGAGCTCCTCTGGATGTATCTATGGTGCGTAGAAGTGCAAGATCTACTAGGTTTCAGGGCTTTAAAGCACCATCCATGGCTGATTCCAAGCAGAAAGTTTCTCATGTCAAGCCAAGATGCTCTACTGTATTCAATGATAAAGACACTGCCGAAGAAATGGAGATAGTTACAGAACTGAGGGTTATTCCACCAGAAACCCCAATTCTTACCATTCAACACATTGGAATGGTTCAATGTGGTATTCCTAGGAAGGAGCTGTCCGAGGAGATCTTGATGCGCCAACCGGAGAAGGCCCAGTCAGAGGCCTAGGAGGATATGGACATTGCTCCCTAGTGGACTGATGCCTCATTTTATAATATTTGAATTTTCTTCTTTCCCGCCTTTATTTTGATATCAATTGCTGCTTGGAACATTTTATGTTGGAACATGCGTGGTATGAACCATGAGTCTAAAAGTTTGGCTCTTCGTAACAAAATTGATGAATCCAACTGTTTGATCATCTGTTTACAGGAAACTAAGAAAGAGGAGTTTGATCACTCCTTCATTCGTAAGTGTTGCCCTAGAAGATTTGATAAATATGAATTTTTCCCGTCCGAGGGAGCATCTGGTGTCCTTATAATTATTTGGTGTAGTAGTCTTTTCACTGGGTGACACTGCATAAGCTTGCCTTTGCAATCACAATTAAATTTACATCGGTACATTCAAATCAACTGTGGTTACTCACCAACGTCTATGGACCTTGCAGTGGCTGAGAGAGAGATATTTTCACTCAATGGTTCGAGAATCTCAACGTTGAAATTGATGATTTATGTGTCTTCATGGGAGATTTCAATTTTATTCGCTCATTACAGAATCGCAACCTTCCTGGGGAAACATTGATGATATTATTAAGTTTAATGAAATTCTCAGCTCCGTGGCACTGATAGAGATTCCAATCAAAGGAAGAATGTACACTTGGAACAATATGTAGGAAAACCCATTACTAGAGAAACTTGATTGGTTCTTCACATCCCCTGAATGGACTTCAAAATTCCCAAGTACTATGGTTAAACCTCTAGCTAAACCAGTTTCTGATCATATTCCATGTGTCATGCAGATTCAAACATCTATTCCACGATGTAAACACTTTAGGTTTGAAAATTATTGGCCACAGTGCCTGGGTTTTATGGAGACAGTGCAGAACTCTTAGAATAAACCCATCAAAGCAACATCTTCTGCCACTCGCATCTCGGCTAAATTGAAAAGATTAAGATACGCCCTAAAACAATGGAGTAAGCAGTTGTCCAAGTTGAAGTTATTGATTGAAAACTGCAACAAACAACTGCTCCATCTAGATAGTTTGGAAGACCTCCGTACTCTATCTTTACCTGAATCCAATTTTAGGTACATTTTGAAAAATCAGCTGATAAAACTACTTAAGTATCAAAGCGCGTACTGGAAAAAAAGATGTACCTACAGATGGGCAGTCGAGGGGGAGGAAAACACTAAGTACTTTCAGGCAAGGACAACAGAAAGATACCAGAGGAATACTATATCTTCTTTATTAATGCAGAATGGTATGACTATTGAAAACCATGACGAAAAAGCAACATCTTTCTATCAATGCTTTAAAAATAGAATGGGAGTTGTCGCAGAAACCTCTGCGGAATTTGAGCTACAGGAACTGGTACAACGTGTGGATGGATTGGCAGGACTGTCATCCCCTTTTACTCAGGACGAAATTGAAAAGGTGATTAAAAATATCCCTTCTGATAGAGTGCCCGGACCCGATGGTTTCAATGGTTTATTCCTCAAAGTTTGTTGGGATATTATTAAAGAGGATTTTTACCAACTTTGCCATGATTTCTGGGAGGGGAAAGTTGGTATCAAATGCTTAAACACCTCCTTGATTACACTTATTCCAAAAACCACTTCACTAGAAACGATAAATGATTTTAGACCGATATCTTTACTAAACTGTGTTCTTAAAGTTCTCACAAAACTATTGGCCGAAAGACTGCAAGGTTGCATCCTAAAGATAGTCCATCGCAACCAATAGGGCTTCATCAGGTCCAGAACTATCCAAGATTGTCTGGCATGGGCTTATGAATTTTTACATCAATGCAAGCACTCGGGTAAGGAAATTGTGGTCCTCAAATTGGATTTCGCTAAAGCTTTTGATACAATGGACCACTCCTTTATACTCAAAATGCTAAGATGCAAGGGCTTTGACGATAAGTGGTGTTCATGGGTGGAAAGGATCCTAAATTCAGGAACATCGTCGATTCTACTGAATGGAGTTTCGGGCAAGGAATTTCAGTGCAAAAGAGGAGTTAGACAGGGTGACCCATTCTCCCCTCTGTTGTTTGTCCTAGTAGCGGATCTTTTGCAATCAATGGTCAATACAGCCTGGATGGAGGGGCACTTATCATTACCAATTGAACAACTTGCTTCGGAATTGTATCCGGTGATTCAATATGCTGATGATACACTGCTCATCCTCCCGGTAAAGAGTTCGAAAATTAGGGTTATTAAGCAGTTGCTCGATGCCTATGCTAATATCACGGGGCTTAAGATAAATTACTCCAAGTCGCAACTAATGCCTATCAATATTAACCAAGATGCAGCTCTTGAATTGGCCTCAATACTTGGTTGCCACGTGGGATCGATGCCTTTCACTTATCTTGGAGTTCCGATGGGCACCTCAAGACCGTCGGTACGAGATTTGATGCCGCTTGTCGATAGAATTGAATGTAGACTAACGAGCACGGCTATCTAGCTTTCATACGGAGAGAGGGTGCTATTCATCAACTCAGCCTTATCATCGCTCCTATCGTTTGCTATGTGCGTGTTGAGGTTACCCACGAAAATCATAGATATATTTGACAGAGCACGTAGACATTGTTTATGGATAAAAGTGGTGGACAGAGACGCGAAAACTCACTCCCTGGCAGCATGGGATTTAGTGTGCAAACCCAAAGACAAAGGTGGCCTTGGTATCATCAACCTGAAACTACAGAACAAGGCTCTAGTGATAAAATTTCTCCACAAATTCTGCCACAAGATGGACACTCCATGGGTAATGTTGATCTGGAACGTATACTATGATACAACACCCCCACATGCAATGCCAGCTTGTGGATCGTTCTGGTGGAGAGATGTCCTATCCATCTCTGATATCTTTAGAGGAATAACAACCTGCATCCCCAACTCAGGGGATACAATCTTACTTTGGAAAGATCAGTGGCACAATGATGATACCCTAGCAAACTCACATCAACACCTACTTTCCTATGCAACCAATGAGGATGTATCTCTGGCCCAGTTTGTGATGGATGCAGACCCGGCCTCCCCCTTTCACCTACCACTATCACAAGAAGCTCGGATGGAATTGGAGGATATGATGATCACAATCAACATGATGGCACTAGACCCTTTGAAGGCTGATGAATGGATATACTGTTGGGGAGAGGTGCACTTCAGGCCAAAAAGATTCTACAAATATCTATTCAGACCTGAACATGCCCCATCATACATAACAAGCATATGGAAAACAAAATGCATTCTCAGACACAAAGTATTTTCCTGGTTGCAGAGAATGGATAGATTAAACACACAAGACCTACTGGTAAGAAGACACTTCAACATAGGTGACGATCATTCTTGTGTGCTATGTAATGGAGATCTGAGGGAAACTGACAACCACTTGTTCTACCAATGCCCCTTTGCAACTGCCTGTTGGGGGAAACTAGGCATCACTTGGGATTCATCTGTGGATACACAAACGCGGTTGGATACAATGGAATGGCGATGTGCTAAACCCCTGTTTAAGGAAATATGTATTTTGGCTACATGGAATATACGGAAGCAACGAAACTGAAAGATCTTTGATGATGAGATGGCAACGCAATAGGACTGGCTCCGGATGCTGAAGACAGACTTGGAAATCCTGCGTTTTAGACTTAGAGATGTGGATTCTGTCTTCCTGGATAGATTCCTACAAACTATCCAATTGTAAAAATTCACCCGTGTGTAACTTCCCTAGCCTAGCCTAGTTCAGCTTAAGACACTCTACTTATACTACTACACATGGCTATGTAAAACCACTTGTATTGGTTCTGTTCTAATATAACAACAGTAGGAGCCTCTCCTACTGTTTTAACCTGTCAAAAAAAGCCTATGCCAAGATGGAGGACAAGCTTCCAACCTCATCAACAACTCCACCACCATCACATCCGAAGAAGGACATCTAAACACATGGGTATGGGCACTCCCCTTGGCTTGTGCCAAGCTTGGGGGTGGTGCCCCGGTATCGTATCACCATCACACCTTTTCATTTTCATGTTTTTCTTAGTTCGATCCTTTTGGTTTTATCTTGATATAGTAGAATAAAGTTTTAGTATGATCTAGCTTTGAGTTTTGCTTTATGTTCCTCTTGTGTAAGCGAGTCCCAAAGTTATATAATGAAAAGTAGTTTTGATGTGAGGGCTTTGCTTGCTTGCTATGATCTTGAGAAAAATAAATAAGAAATAAAATAAGAATAGGATAAAAGCAAAGAGTATATATGATGATCTTATGGGGAGTGATGACTTCACATATAAGAAGTATGTCGGTTGAAATTTGTTGGGAGTTGACAAACATAGTGATTGGTCACTAGGGCAATTAAAAGGAAGTAATAAAGAAAGAGGGGTTCACATATAAATATATTATCTTGGACATCTTTTATGATTGTGAGCACTCATTAAAGTATTTATGTTAAGAAGTTGATGTTGGACAAGCAAGACAACATAATGGGTTATGTTTTCTTATTTCCGAATAGAAGTTATATGGTTATAGATCCTCCAACATGTAGTGCTTGCTTCCACCTCACACTAGCCAAAACTTCCGCACCATGTAGAGATACTACTTGTGCATACAAATACCCTCAACCTAGTTTTATCATGAGATTCCACCATACCTACCTATGGATTGAGTAAGATCCTTCAAGTAAGTTGTCATCGGTGCATAAAGCAATAAGAATTGCTCCTAAATATGTATGATATTTTATTGTAAGGGAAATAAGTGTTGTACTAACTTGTGATGGTAAAGAAATAAAAGCAATGGAGTGCATAATAAAGGTTGCTATCACAAAGGCAATACAACGCGATGTTCCTTTGCATTAAGGGTTCACACACTGCTACCTCTTGAGCATGCGTTTGCATTCCCTTGAAGAGGAAAGGGTGATGCAGGGAAGTACATAAGTATTTCCCTCATGTTTTGAGAACCAAGGTACCAATCTAGTAGGAGGAACAAGCAAGTCACCAATGGATGCACCTACACAAATAATCAAACTCTTGCACCCAACACTATAAAGGGATTGTTAATCCCTTCACGGTTATTTGCAAGGATTAGATCCGATAGAGATAGATGTAATGAGTGCGGAAAGTAAAAGGTAAATAAATTGCAGCAAGTATAGATCTGAAAATTTATGATGGAAAATAGACTCGGGGACCATAAGTTTCCCTAGAGGCTTCTCTCTTGAAGGCAAATGTCATGGTGGGTAAACAAATTACTGTCAAGCAATTGATAGAAAAGTGAATAATCATGTAGTTATCCAAGGCAATGATCATGCATATAGGCATCACGTCCGAGACAAGTAGACCAAAACGATTCTGCATCTACTACTATTACTCCGCACATCGACCGACTCCTGCCTGCATCTAGAGTATTAAGTTCATGAAGAATAGAGTAACGCATTAAGAAAGATGACATGATGTAGAGGGATAAACTCAAGCAATATGATGAAAACCCCATCTTGTTACCCTTGATGGCAACAATACAATACGTGCCTCGCTACCCCTACTTTGTCACTGGGTGAGGACACCACAAGATTGAACCCAAAACCAAGCACTTCTCCCATTGCAAGAATTACCAATCCAGTTGGCCAAACCAAACCAATAACTCGAAGAGACTTGCAAGGATATGAAATCATGCATATAAGAAATCATAGGACATTCAAGTAAGATTCATGGATAATCTGAAAATAAACTCACAATTCATCGTATCTTGACAAACACACCACAAAAGAGGATTACATCGGATAGATCTCCATGAAGATCATGAAGAACATGGTACTGAAGATCAAAGAGAAAGAAGTAGACATCTAGCTACTAGCTATGGACCCGTAGGTCTGTGGTGGACTACTCACGCATCATCGGAGGGGCAATGGAGTTGATGTAGATGTCCTCCGTGATCGAAACCCCCTCCGGCAGTTTACCGAAAAAGGCTCCAAGATTGGATCTCTCGAGAACGGAGGCTTCCGGTGGCGAAAAAGTATTTGCGTGGATCTTTTCGATGTTGGGGGAATATTTGGGTATTTATACGCCAAGAATTACGGTTAGGAGACCTGTCAGGAGGCGACAAGCCTACTAGGCGCGGCCAGGGGGGCCGTGCCTAGCAGGCTTGTGGCGCCCTGGCACCTCCGCTGATGTCCACTCCAAGATTGGATGACTTGTTTCCTTCCAAAAAAATTCCTTCCGCAGGTTTTATTCCATTTGGACTTCGTTTAATATTCCATATCTGCAAAACTCAAAAACAAGGAAAAAAACTGGCACTTGGCTCTAGATTAATAGGTTAGTCCCAAAAGTAATATAAAATAGCATATTAATGCATAGAAAACATCCAAAACAGATAATATAATAGCATGCCATCATCCAAAATTATAGATATGTTGGAGATGTATCACACACCCAAAAACAAAAGGCGCATGACAACCTCTGCTTCCCTCTGCGAAGGGCCTATCTATTTCTTTTACTTCTTAAGTACTTACCTTTATGCAAGAGTCATGCTGATCTTCACCACTTCCTATATTTTGCCTTTTTCGCTTGTAAAGCATTATGTGTTGGGGAATGATCTAAACACATATATCCACTCGGATCTGGGTGATCATTAGTTATTATTGTTGACATCACCCTTGAGGTGAATAGTTGGGACTTGGGAGGCGAAACTATAAGCCCCTATATTTCTCTGTGTTCAATTGAAGCTTTGACCTCATGAGTACCGCATGAGTGTTAGCAATTATGAAAGACTAAAGGATGATTGAGTATGTGGATTTGCTTTACAATCTCTTATATTGGCTCTTTCCGATGTTATGATAAATTGCAAATTGCTTCAATGACTGAGAGCATAGTTTGTTGGTTGTCAATACAGTTCTTGGTTCATACTTTATCCTGTGAATGAATTGTTACTCTAGAATAAGAAATTATATATCAATAAGTATTGTTGTTATCAAGATGATCATGATGTCCTCATGTCCGTATTTCATTTTATCGACACCTCTATCTCTAAACTTGTGGACATATTTATCAATCTTGGCTTTCGCTTGAGGACAAGCGAGGTCTAAGCTTGGGGTAGTTGATACGTCCATTTTGCATCATGCTTTTATAATGATATTTATTGCATTATTGGCTATTATTACACCTTAGAGTGCAATACTTATACCTTTTCTCTCCTATTTTACAAGGTTTACATGAAAAGGGAGAATTCTGGACTGGGAAAGGAGCAAACCTGAGAAACCTATTATGCACAACTCCGAAAGTCTTGAAAAGATACAGAGAATTATTTTGAAATATATAAAAAATATTGGGCGAAACAAATAGCACAGGGGCCCACCAGGAGGTCACAAGCCTGCCAGGCGCGACCTACCCCCTGGCCGCGCCTAGGTGGCTTGTGACCCACCTGGCAGGTCTACGACACCCATCTTATGCTATATTAAGGGTTTTGACCTCGAAAAAATAAAAATAGAGCTTTCGGGATGAAGCACCGCCGTCTCGAGGCGGAACTTGGGCAGAACCAATCTAGAGCTCAGGCGGAGGTGTTCTGCCGGGGAAACTTCCGTCCTGGAGGGGGAAATCGAAGCCATCGTCATCACCAACGATCCTCCCATCGAGAGGGGTCAATATCCGTGAACATCTTCACCAACACCATCTCCTCTCCAAACCCTAGTTCATCTCTTGTATCCGATCTTTGTCTCAAACCTCATATTGGCACCTGTGGGTTGCTAGTAGTGTTGATTACTCATTGTAGTTGATGCTAGTTGGTTTACTTGATGGAAGATTATATGTTTGGATCCTTTATGATAATTAATACTCCTCTCATTATGAACATGAACATGCTTTGCGAGTATTTACGTTTGTTCCTGAGGACATGGGATAAGTCTTGTTATAAGTAATCATGTGAATTGGGTATTCGTTCGATATTTTCATGAGATGTATGTTGCCTCACCTCTAGTGGTGCTATGTGAACATGGACTACATAAAACTTCACCAATATTTGGGCCTAGGGGAAGGCATTGGGAAGTAATAAGTAGATGATGGGTTGCTAGAGTGACAGAAGCTTAAACCCTAGTTTATGCGTTGCTTTGTAAGGGGCTGATTTGGATCCATATGTTTCGTGCTATGGTTAGATTTATCTTAATTCTTCTTTCGTAGTTGTGGATGCTTGCAAGAGAGGTTAATCATAAGTGGGAGGTTTGTCCAAGTAAGGGCAGCACCCAAGCTCCGGTCTACCCCCATATCAAATTATCAAAGTAACGAACGTGGATCAAATGAGCATGATGAAAACTAGCTTGATAGAAATTCCCATGTGTCCTCGGGGGCGCTTCAATTTATATAAGAGTTTTTCCAGGCCTGTCCTTTGCTACAAAAAGGATTAGGCTACCTTGCTGCACCTTTGCCACACTTGTTACTTGTTACTCGTTGCAAATTATCTTATCAAAAAACTATCTATTACCGATAATTTCCGTGCTTGCAGAGAATACCTTACTGAAAACCGCTTGCCATTTCCTTTTGCTCCTTGTTGGGTTCGACACTCTTACTTATCGAATAGATCCCCTATACTCGTGGGTCATCAGCCGGCGACGCGTTATTCAACGGGACATGATGGATATCTACCCCGCCCCTTCAATACCCCGTCCGTTCGTATGCCGCCGTTAAGCATGCTCGTCGGTCAAGAAAGCCACTCTAGCATCGCGCATTGATGTTTGGCCTCACCGGAGTCCGCTATTCAATGGCGGCCACACCCGGCTAACTCCAAGCCATAACACAAGCCGCTCTCCATCCTCCTCCCTTGCACTGCTTCTGCCATTACTGCAGACACCAAAGCTTTGTGGGATAGCATTTCTATGGAGAAGAAGCATGAGATGGCAGTCCTTGTGACCGCCCTGCAAAGCCTCCGTGCCAAGGGGATTGAGGTCGGCTTGCGGGCCAACTTGCTCGTGGTCTCCGTCGACGAGGACAACACCACAATGGAGACGGGATCCAGTGAAACCACCTCGATGCCAGTGCATGTGCATGCCGGCTTCGCCATGGATCAAGCACAAGCGCACTACAATACCACCATGGTAGAGGTGTGGCCTACATCGACGCCTATGTCGGTGTTCAAGCGGGCGCTAGAGCAGCACCGACTGGTAGACGACCAGATCGACAGCGAGCGCGCAAGCGAGGAGGCCATGGCGAACCCCAACTTTGTCACGTAGCAGCGTGCGCTCTACGATTCCCTCCACACTCAAGCCGTCGCTCGCCAGGAACCGGCCGTCATGGAGGCGCAACTACAGGCGATCGTGGACGATAACAATGCTGGTTGCGCCTCCTACGCCCCGTCGATGATCTGTTGGGCGGGCTAGTTCGATAACAACAACACCGACGCCACCATCTCCATCGTGGGCCTCATGTTTACCGGTGACAGATAAGGCGCATACTCCTCCGAGGATGAGTAGGGCACGAGAGGCGATAGGGTCTGGTGTTCAAGTCTAGTAGATGTGTGATTGGACTTGTTCTTGAGTGTTTTGTTTTGTGATTTCTCCCCATTCATCCCCGTGTTCTTCGTGTTCTTGAGATTTCCCACTCCAATTTATGGAAGATCGACACACATGGGATTGCCCCGTATCATATTGCTAACTAGAGCCACGTTTCTCATGAATTTGGAGTCCTCCCCTTTGTTTTCTAGCCTAATTTTGTTTGATTTCGTCCCAATTTCAAAAATTCCCCACAAAAATAGCCCCAAAAATTTTCTTGTGATTTGTTGTTCTTGTGAGTTTTTGTTGATTTTGATCCACGGATTTGATGTTTGGCAAGTGGATCTACCGCCCTTTGCGTTCCCTAGAACTAATTCCACCCTTTCCCCATCAAATTTTGGCTTTTGAATCACCAATTTCCGCCCCAAATCGAGTTCCTGAGCCCCAGATTTCGATCTGGAATCATCGGGCCGGACATCCGGGCCTCCAGCCGGACATTCGGGCTCTGGAGCATAAAAATCGGGCAATTCTGGATGCGGTGTCCCGGATTTCCGGCCTAAACCCCCGGATATCCGGCCCTAGGAATTTCAGCTTTCCTGTTTCACCGTTTCGGCCACAACTAATTCATCCAGACTCCGATTTAGGCGTTCTTTAGCTCATTTTGTAGCTATTGACATCCACCATCCAAAAAAATTAGTTCCACCATCATAATTTTTCAAATTTTGGCAAGTTTTCCTAGGCCCTCCACCATATCATCCGCAATTCCACCATAGACTTCCGCAACCTAACTCATTTTAGTTCCATTTGCATTTGTGGTTGCTTGAGTTGTGATTTGAGTCTCCTAAGGTGTTTCGGCTACTTAGGGACGGTTACTTCTTCATCAATCACCGGTGACTTGTATCGGTCCATCATCTACATCGACCACCGACATTCAACATCAACGACGACCATCCATCCTTTGAGAACATCTTCAACCGAAAGCAAGGGCGGTTTACCCCGACTTCGTGAAAGGTTAAGTGTGACGAAGGTATCCATTCCGTTATACACTTTTCCTTCCTTGCCATTACATCTTGATAGCCCCACCATCTTTGCAATTACCTTCATACCTATTGAGACTAGCTATCCGAGTATTGTCGGGCTTCGCAAAAACTTGTGCACCATAGTGATACGAGATCATATTGTTGCATCATTGGAAATATCATATCGTGCAATTGCTTGCTCCCGTGCATATATTTTGATACTTGTCTCATATAGTTGGTTGAGGCTCAATAAGAATAGTGGAAAGGATAGAAGAGTCAGAAAAAGCTTATAAGCAACAAAGAAAGATCAAAGCTTATAAGCAAAAAGAGTTGAGCATGAAAAGAGATACTTGTGCATGAGGATACTTGGAATAGGAAATGTTTTGCTTGCATAAATAGGATCGATGCCAAGTGGTGAATCGTGCCCAATCGTGCAATCAAGCTAGAGTCTCTCCTTGTGTTTGTGCAACGTGAGCTTAGTCTTCGTTAGGCAATTTTGTATTGCTCATCCCTATAGTTGCACAAGCCCCATTATCCCACCGTGTGTGTTTATCTATTGCCCTCCTCTATATTTGTGATCACTTGCTTTGCATTTTGAGTTCATTGGATTTATTTCAACATTTAAAATATCTTGGACTTCATTTTTCTTGAATTATGTGCCACTTGTCCTCACCAAGCCACTCGTTAAGCTTTATGTTGTAGGTGTGAGTGAACAAGTCCGGTACCAATTCCACTATTCTCTCAATTCACATTGAGTGAAACAGGATACATCCTCAACTTTGGGAACGGTATCTTGGTATTGTTTATCTCCTTTCCCACTCACCTTTGCTCGAGTCTTGTGATGGCTAGGCAAAGCACATTGATACATCTCCAACGTATCTATAATTTTGATTGTTCCATGCTATTATGTTATCAACTTTGGATGTTTTATATGCATTTATATGCTATTTTATATTATTTTTGGGACTAACCTATTGACCTAGAGCCCAGTGCCAGTTTCTGTTTTTTCCTTGTTTTGGACCTTTTTCAGATAGGAATATCAAACGGAGTCCAAACGGAATAAAACTTTCGCGATGATTTTTTTGGACCAAAAGAGACCCCCGAAGCTTTGGAAGAAGGCCAGAAGATCCATGAGGGAGTCACGAGCCCACAAGGCGCGCCCTACCCCCGGGAGGGGCTAGCAGGCTCGTGACCTCCTCGTGGGCCCAACTGACGTAATTCCACCGCCATAAATTCCTACAAATAGAGAAACCCCCAAAAAGAAACCTAGATCGGGAGTTCTGCCGCCGCAAGCCTCTGTAGCCACCAAAAACCAATCGGGAGCCCATTCCGGCCCCTGCCGGAGGGGGAATCCATCTCCGGTGGCCATCTTCATCATCCCGGCGATCTCCATGACGAGGAGGGAGTAGTTCACCCTCGGGGCTGAGGGTATGTACTAGTAGCTATGTGTTTGATCTCTCTCTCTTGTGTTCTTGAGATGTCTTGATCTCTATGTACTGCGGGCTTTACTACTATAGTTGGATCTTATGATGTTCTTCCCCCTCTCCCTTCTTGTAATGAATTGAGTTTTCCCTTTGAAGTTATCTTATCGGATTGAGTCTTTAAGAACACTTGATGTATGTCTTGCACGTGTCTATCTGTGGTGACAATGGGATATTCATGTGAGTACTTGATGTATGTTTTGGTGATCAACTTGCGGGTTTCGTGACCTCGGGAACCTATGCATAGGGGTTGGCACACGTTTTGACTCTCCGGTAGAAACTTTGGGGCACTCTTTGAAGTTCTATGTGTTGGTTGAATAGATGATTTTGAGATTGTGTGATGCATATTGTATAATCATGCCCACGGATACTTGAGGTGACAATGGAGTATCTAGGTGACATTAGGGTTTTGGTTGATCTGTGTCTTAAGGTGTTATTCTAGTACGAACTCTAGGATAGATTGAACGGATAGAATAGCTTCGTGTTATTTTACTACGAACTCTTGAATAGATCGATCAGAAAGAATAACTTTGTGGTGGTTTCGTACCCGACAATAATCTCTTCATTTGTTCTCCGCTATTAGTTACTTTGGAGTGACTCTTTGTTGCACGTTGAGGGATAGTTATATGATCCAATTATGTTATCATTGTTTAGAGAACTTCCACTAGTGAAAGTATGAACCCTAGGCCTTGTTTCCAAGCATTCCAATACCGTTCGTGCTCACTTTTACTATTAGTTACCTTGCTGTTTTTATATTTTCAGATTACAAAAACCTATATCTACTATCCATATTGCACTTGTATCACCATCTCTTCGCCGAACTAGTGCACCTATACAACTTACCATTGTATTGGGTGTGTTGGGGACACAAGAGACTCTTTGTTATTTGGTTGCAGGGTTGCTTGAGAGATACCATCTTCATCCCACGCCTCCCGCGGATTGATAAACCTTAGGTCACCCACTTAAGGGAAAATTGCTGCTGTCCTACAAACCTCTGCACTTGGAGGCCCGACAACGTCTACAAGGAGAAGGTTGCATAGTAGACATCAAGCTCTTTTCTGGCGCCGTTGCCCGGGAGGTTAGCGCTTGAAGGTATATCTTTAGATCTTGCAATCGAATCTTTTAGTTTCTTGTTTTATCACTAGTTTAGTTTATTAAAAGAAAACAAAAAATGGAATTAAGGTTAGCTCATATGCTTCATCTTTTTAATGTCTTTCGTGAAAATGATGGAAAAGAAAATTGTGCTCAAATGCTAGAAGAAGAATTACATAGGATGCTTGGCATAAAATATGTGAATGATGAGCATGATTGCAATGTTGTTAGTATGAATACTTTGAATATCCATGATGCTAATTGTGATTGCACTATTAATGATGAGAGTGATTATGTCTATGATATGCAAAACTACAAGCTTGAGGATGCTACGTTAAATGAAGATGATCCTTTTAGTCCCCCCACTTTGAGTGATCAAATTTACTATGATTATTGCATACCTCCTATCTATGATGATTATTATGATGATACTTATGCTATAAAGAATAATGATGATAAAACTTTTCACAATTATGAGTACCCTTTTGCTAAACATCACTCTTTTAATGTGGAAACAATTTGTAGTGCTCAAGTCTTTTACGATACTCCCACTATTAATCATGAGAATAAATTTGCTTATGTGGAGAGTAGTAAAATTTCTATGCTTGTAGATCATGAAAATAATGCTTTAGGTGCCGGTTATATTGTTGAATTCATTCATGATGCTACTGAAAATTATTATGAGAGAGGATCATATGCTTCTACATATTGCAATAATGTCAAGTTTCCTCTCTATGTGTTGAAATTTTTGATGCTATGCTTGCTTTGCCTTCCTACGCTAGATGATTCTTGCTCCAATAAGTTGTTTGTTCACAAAATCCCTATGCATAGGAAGTGAGTTAGACTTAAATGTGCTTGTCATATGCCTCATGATGCTCCCGTTATGTTTCAATTCGTATCTTGTATGTGAGCATCATTGAAATCATCATGCCTAGCTTGAAAGGCATTAAAGAAAAGTGCTTGTTGGGAGACAACCCAATATGTATCGTTACTATTTTATGCGTTCACATGATTAAGCTTATGTATTAATCATGTTTTGTAGCTTTTATTTTAATAAAGATCCAAGTAAAGCCTTTATGATTAGTTTGGCTGATAGTTGTTTGATCATGCTGAAAAACACAGAAACTTTGCGCTCACGAAATTATTTTAATTTCCTATCCAGAGAGTGTTTTAGGTTGATTCTTTTTGCTTCTGATTGATATAAAAATTGCCTTAATTTTCATAATTGTTTCAGAATTTTTGGAGGTGCAGAAGTATGGTTATCATTCAGAGCATTATAGACTGTTCTGTTCTTGACAGATTATGTTTTCAATGCATAGTTTGCTTGTTTTAGTGTTTCCATAGATTATATTAAGTGATATAAATTGTGGAAATGATAAGATACAGTAGGAATTGTGTGGGAAAATTTATGAATCTTGTCTTTACAGTACCAAAATGAATGATTTGTCTTTATTGTACTAACCCATCTCACGAAGTTCCGTTAAGTTTTGTGTTGTGAAGTTTTCAAGTTTTGGGTAAAGTTCGGATGGACAACGGAACAAGGAGTGGAAAGAGCATAAGATTGGGGATTCCCAAGGCATCCCAATATATATTCAAGTACACCAAAGAGCCTAAGCTTCGGGATGCCCCGGGAAGGCATCCCCTCTTTCGTCTTCAATCCATCGGTAACTTTACTCGGGGCTATATTTTTATTCACCACATGATATGTGTTTTGCTTGGAGCGTCATTTTCTTTTATTAGTACTTAATTTATGTTATTTATATTAATGTTAATGTTTTTCATCATTTAGTTCAATAAAAATGTCAAGGATAGCCTTTACCATGCTTAATTTGCAAGTATAGGAGTTGTTGTTCCAAAACAGAAAGTTTGCTTGTAGTGCCAAAATTCCCTACAATTTTCTATACGTCAGAATAACTTGAAACTTGTACACAGTATGCTATTATAAATTCTCTACAGCTTGAAATGTTTTTCAGATTTTTTGGAGTTAATTAAGTATGGATCTTGCTGTATTATTCACAGACTGTTCTGTTTAGGCAGATTGTTGTTATGTTTGCATTGTTCGCATATGTTTGCTTGTTTAATGATTCCATTTGATGATGAGAGTTTTAAATATGCAGAGGCATTTATTGTGCAATGTCAAATAATAATATTAGTGATTTTCTACAGTATAGGATGATATAGTTTTGCATTGATTTATACTAACCTATCTCACGAGTTCTTGTTAAGTTTTGTGTGGATGAAGTTTTTAAAATTTTGGAAACCACCATATGAGAGGAATTAAGGAGACACAAAAGCTCAAGCTTGGGGATGCCCAAGGCGTCCCCAATCCATATTTCAAGAAGTCTCAAGCGTCTAAGCTTGGGGATGTCCCGGTTAGCATCCCACCTTTCTTCTTCAACAATTATCAGTTAGTATCGGTTCAACCTAAGTTTTTGCTTCTTCACATGATTCGTGCTATCCTTGGAGTGTAAATTTATTTTGTTTGAATAAGGTACTTAAGATCTTAAATTCTTAGATGGTAGAGTCTTCACATAGCTAAATAATTATTCAACTACTCATTGAGATTCACTTATATCTTTTGGAGTAGTTTGTCTTTTGCTCTAGCGCTTCACTTATATCCTTATAGAGCATTGCAATGTTTATATTTTAGAGAAATTGATGAAATCTCATGCTTCACTTATATCATTTTGAGAGTCTTAAACAGAATGGTAATTTTCTTAGGTTATGAAACTAGTCCTAATATGATAGGCATCCAAAAGGGATATAATAAAAACTTTCATATTCAAGTGCATTGAGTAGTAAGAGAAGTTTGATTCCATGCATCTAGTTTTGAGACATGGAGATGGTGATATTAGAGTCATGTTAGTAGAGTGTTGTGAATCTAGAAATACTTGTTTTGAAGTTTGTGATTCCCGTAGCATGCACGTATGGTGAACCGCTATGTTAGGAAGTCGGAGCATGATGTTTTTATTGATTGTCATCCTTTGTGTGGCGGTCGGGATCGCGCGATGGTTAACTCCTACCAACCCTTCCCCTAGGAGCATGCGTCTAGCACTTTGTTTCGATTACTAATAAAACTTTCACAACAAGTATGTGAGTTCTCTATGACTAATGTGAGTCCATGGTATATACGCACTCTCACCCTTCCACCTTTGCTAGCCTCTCTAGTGTCGCGCAACTTTCGCCGGTGCATAAACCCACCATATACCTTCCTCAAAACAGCCACCATACCTACCTATTATGGCATTTCCATAGCCATTCCGAGATATATTGCCATGCAACTTACACCATTCCGTTTATTATGACACACATCATCATTGTCATATTGCTTTGCATGATCATGTAGTTGACATCGTATTTGTGGCAAAGCCACCGTTCATATCTTTCATACATGTCACTCATGAGTCATTGCACATCCCGGTACACTGCCGGAGGCATTCCTATAGAGTCATATCTTTTGTTCTAAGTTTCGAGTTGTAAGTAAATAAAAGTGTGATGATCATCATTACTAGAGCATTGTCCCATGTGAGGAAAGGACGGAAGCTATGATTCCCTCACAAGTTGGGATGAGACTCCGGACTTAAAAAAATGAAAAAAAAGAGGCCAAAGAGCCCAAACAAAAAAAATGAGAGAAAAAGAGAGAAGGGACAATGCTACTATCCTTTACCACACTTGTGCTTCAAAGTAGCACCATGATCTTCATGATAGGGAGTCTCATATATTGTCACTTTCATATACTAGTGGGAATTTTCATTATAGAACTTGGCTTGTATATTCCAATGATGGGCTTCCTCAAATTTTCCTAGGTCTTCGTGAGCAAGCAAGTTGTATGCACACCCGCTTAGTTTCTTTTGAGCTTTCATACACTTATAGCTCTAGTGCATCCGTTGCATGGCAATCCCTACTCATTCACATTGATATCTGTTAATGGGCATCTCCATAGCCCGTTGATACGTCGAGTCGATGTGACCATCTCCTCCTTTTTTCCTCACAACCTCCACCATCTTCTATTCCACTTATAGTGCTATATCCATGGCTCATGCTCATGTATTGCGTGAGAGTTGAAAAAGTTTGAAAAAGTAAAAGTGTGAAAACAATTGCTTGACCAATACCGGGGTTGTTCATGATTTAGATTCATTCTGTGAGGAAGATGGAGCATAGCCAGACTATATGATTTGTAGGGATAACTTTCTTTGGCCATTTTATTTCGAAAGTTCATGATTACTTTGCTAGTATGCTTGAAGTATTATTGTTTTCATGTCAATATTAAAATTTTGTTTTGAATCTTATGGATCTGAACCTTCATGCCACAATAAAGAAGATTATAAGAATAAATATGCTAGGTAGCATTCCACATCAAAAATTCTATTTTTATCACTTCCCTACTCGAGGATGAGTAGGAGTTAAGCTTGGGGATGCTTGATACGTCTCCAACGTATCTATAATTTTTGATTGTTCCATGCTATTATGTTATCAACTTTGGATGTTTTATATGCATTTATATGCTATTTTATATTATTTTTGGGACTAACCTATTGACCTAGAGCCCAGTGCCAGTTTCTGTTTTTTCCTTGTTTTGGACCTTTTTCAGATAGGAATATCAAACGGAGTCCAAACGGAATAAAACTTTCGCGATGATTTTTTTGGACCAAAAGAGACCCCCGAAGCTTTGGAAGAAGGCCAGAAGATCCATGAGGGAGTCACGAGCCCACAAGGCGCGCCCTACCCCCGGGAGGGGCTAGCAGGCTCGTGACCTCCTCGTGGGCCCAACTGACGTAATTCCACCGCCATAAATTCCTACAAATAGAGAAACCCCAAAAAAGAAACCTAGATCGGGAGTTCTGCCGCCGCAAGCCTCTGTAGCCACCAAAAACCAATCGGGAGCCCATTCCGGCCCCTGCCGGAGGGGGAATCCATCTCCGGTGGCCATCTTCATCATCCCGGCGATCTCCATGACGAGGAGGGAGTAGTTCACCCTCGGGGCTGAGGGTATGTACTAGTAGCTATGTGTTTGATCTCTCTCTCTCTTGTGTTCTTGAGATGTCTTGATCTCTATGTACTGCGGGCTTTACTACTATAGTTGGATCTTATGATGTTCTTCCCCCTCTCCCTTCTTGTAATGAATTGAGTTTTCCCTTTGAAGTTATCTTATCGGATTGAGTCTTTAAGAACACTTGATGTATGTCTTGCACGTGTCTATCTGTGGTGACAATGGGATATTCATGTGAGTACTTGATGTATGTTTTAGTGATCAACTTGCGGGTTTAGTGACCTCGGGAACCTATGCATAGGGGTTGGCACACGTTTCGACTTTCCGGTAGAAACTTTGGGGCACTCTTTGAAGTTCTATGTGTTGGTTGAATAGATGATTCTGAGATTGTGTGATGCATATTGTATAATCATGCCCACGGATACTTGAGGTGACAATGGAGTATCTAGGTGACATTCGGGTTCTGGTTGATGTGTGTCTTAAGGTGTTATTCTAGTACGAACTCTAGGATAGATTGAACGGAAAGAATAGCTTCGTGTTATTTTACTACGAACTCTTGAATAGATCGATCAGAAAGAATAACTTTGTGGTGGTTTCGTACCCGACAATAATCTCTTCATTTGTTCTCCGCTATTAGTTACTTTGGAGTGACTCTTTGTTGCACGTTGAGGGATAGTTACATGATCCAACTATGTTATCATTGTTTAGAGAACTTCCACTAGTGAAAGTATGAACCCTAGGCCTTGTTTCCAAGCATTGCAATACCGTTCGTGCTCACTTTTACTATTAGTTACCTTGCTGTTTTTATATTTTCAGATTACAAAAACCTATATCTACTATCCATATTGCACTTGTATCACCATCTCTTCACCGAACTGGTGCACCTATACAACTTACCTTTGTATTGGGTGTGTTGGGGACACAAGATACTCTTTGTTATTTGGTTGCAGCTTTGCCTGAGAGATACCATCTTCATCCTACGCCTCCTGCGGATTGATAAACCTTAGGTCACCCACTTAAGGGAAAATTGCTACTGTCCTACAAACCTCTGCACTTGGAGGCCCAACAACGTCTACAAGGAGAAGGTTGTGTAGTAGACATCACACACCATATTTGATCTTTGACGACTACATCGACATGAGCAACCACATCAACCAACAACTCGAGAGACTCGCCATCGACATACGACAGTCCGAAGCGCGGAAGAGAGACATGGTGGCCGCACACATATGGAGCAACTTCGACACATGGTGGCCAACTACAAGTCTTCTTCCCCTTCGTCATCATCACGGCGTAGACGCTCAAGTCGCACATCGTCGAAGAAACAAGTGTGCGAAGACCAAGATCACCACCAAGGACAAGCTTCGATGCCAAGATCAAGGCTATCGACTACATGCATGGATGACCCTTCCATCTTCGGAAGCATCCCAAGGAAGATGGTCGAGCATGGGATTTTCCCTTCGGTCATGGAGGCGAGTGATGATGTGCCATATTCGGCCTTCATCCATGATGACGACAACAACGATGAGTTGGTTGAGCATGGGATTTTCCCTTTGACCACGACGATGTTTGGTGATGAGTTGAGAGACTTTTGCCACCATATTGAGAGTGAGAGTTACTTCACCACTAGCCCCATACATGATGAGTTGCCCCCATGTCCATGTGAGGAGAGCCACAACCCCCACCACTTGAGTGAGATGAGTGACTCCACCATATGTGAGTATGAGCGCAACTACCTAGAGGGAGTGAGTGAGCCACCACCACATAGAGTGTGTGACTTAGTTGATAGGGCATGTGAGGCCATTTTGATTTCTAACAACTTAACCTCTACCTCTATTGTGTCTTCTCATTTGGTGCTAGGTCCCATACACGATGACGCACCGATCCTCGACGACTTCGTCCTCCCTTTGGACAAGACGATGGCCATGGTGGATGATAATGCCCCCCCCCCCCACACATGGTTCCATTACGATGACGAGGACCACGAGTTGGTTTCTCCCACCTCACCTACAGCACATTAGTGGAATGAAAAAGGGAAAATAGGTGAAGGTTATGCTCTTGTCCCTCTAGTGGACATTGATTGCTTGCATGATGTTGATCACCTTATGGGTACCTCGCATGCTATGTCTTCTTCATGCTTAGACGTGCCACCAATTTATGATGCATATGATGATGAGCATGTCGAATTACCTAGTTGTGATGCTACACTCCATAGGACAACATGTGAAAACTCTATTGGTCACATCATGTTTGACAACCCACTTGACTTGTCATATGCTATGCATGAAATTTCCCATATTGCATCTTTGCAATCCCACCATAGTGACTATGCATACACCATAAAAATTAATTCAATTTGCTCATATGGCATAGACGACAAGCCCATGGTTATTGGCATTTTTTTTTTCTTGTGATGATATTGCCATGCTTCCTTTGCATCATTTGCGCAATAATTCTCATATGCCATGCCATGATCACCATACTTAGGATATGCATTGTTTGGGATGTTGTCCATATTATCCATATTATGCTCCCGCTATTACACATGAGGAGACCCCCTTAGTCTCCTCATACATTTTAGGAGATTTTTTCCCCTCCCATCCATTGCATGATCCCAATTATTGTGTGCATCATCTGCATACCATGAATAACAATGCTCTCAATTCACATGATGCACTACATACTTCTAGTCTCCATTATGCCATATATAACAACAAAACATTCATGATGGATGACATGTTCTTATATCATGGATCTCATCTATTTGAGCATCGGATATTTTGTGCTAACGAACACAAGCACATGCACATCCTAATGGATGATGTGTACATATACCACGCGCACACAATTTTCCCTTTGTCTTTGTTGTGTGTAGGTACACATGAACACTCGTCAACCTCACAATCCCATGAGTTGATGAAGAGAGATCTTGAGAGCAACGAGGCTTTGGGATTCATCGGAATGTGTCTCCAACCATTCCCTCGCGCAAGGAATGCGCGCATCTCGTCTACATGGCTCTCACATGGCTATGGCTTATTTCCCAGTATGCTTATTATGCCCATATTTCCATGTTCACTTTGCATGTTATGCCTCTTCCTATGCTTTTTCCATGCTATTGTGACACTTGCGTGCATTTACCCATGATTCACCATTCTACTATTTCTATGTGTACTTGCATGCTTGGTGGAGATCCATGTTGCTATTGTTATGTTCCCCTTACGTTCGATGCTATTGCTTTTTGTGTTGGGAGAGTCATGATGTTCCATTGCTATTTACATATATACAATGATGATACCTTGCTCTTGTTTTGTTTTCATGATTGTCATATGTCATGTGCATTATGTATCACCACTATTTTCACACATGACATGATTGCCATGATTTCCTCTAGTATGTTGCATCTTCGCACTACTAGCTTGCACGCCATGACTACTATGATTGCCTATGTTGCATCACCGGTGATTAATACTTGCTTATTTCATGCGGTTGATGACAACCATTTCCATGCTTTTCACATGCTTGCTATCGAATGTTGTCATATGTCTCCATGTGTTGCCTCTCTCATGCTAGATTTTCCATGTATTGAGTGCAACAATGCCTTTAACATTGCTAATAAGATTGCCCCCATAGCTTTCTCACATAACATTGGAGCTTTTGATATCTTTCATGTGAAGCATGATTGTCTTGATTCTTTGCACCATATGCCTAGTGCCATGAATATAGCCATTTATGCATCATATTGTTCATGCACTTTTGATCCTAATGGTTATGTGCAAAGGAAGAGACCCATCATGATGGATGATGTGTCTATCTACCATGCACATACATTCTTTCCTTTGTTGTGTGTGATGACCCACAAGTATAGGGGATCTATCATAGTCCTTTCGATAAGTAAGAGTGTCGAACCCAACGAGGAGCAGAAGGAAATGACAAGCGGTTTCCAGTAAGGTATTCTCTGCAAGCACTGAAATTATCGGTAACAAATAGTTTTGTGATAAGATAATTCGTAACGAGTAGCAAGTAACAAGTGTAGCAAAGGTGCAGCAAGGTAGCCTAATCCTTTTTGTAGCAAAGGACAGGCCTGGACAAACTCTTATATAAAGCAAAGCGCTCCCGAGGACACATGGGAATTTTTGTCAAGCTAGTTTTCATCATGCTCATTTGATTCGTGTTCGTTACTTTGATAATTTGATGTGGGTGGAGCGGTGCTTGGGTGCTGCCCTTACTTGGACAAACCTCCCACTTATGATTAACCCCTATCGCAAGCATCCGCAACTACGAAAGAAGAATTAAGGTAAGCCTAACCATAGCATGAAACATATGGATCCA